>JARHVA010001458.1:2027500-3357500 GCA_037957365.1 Torreya grandis | reverse complement strand
GGGATCTAGTGATGGTTTTGTAGGTGGACAAAAATAAATTTTATTTGCTTTTAATCCATTTGAAATAGTCATATATCCAAATATACAATCTATGAGGGTTGTAATTTTGGCTAGACATGGTCTCCCTAGGATCAATTGATTACCTAATTTTTGACCTTTTAGCTAAAGTATCATGAAATCCATTAGGTATTCCCAAGATTTCACTATTAATAAGACATCCTCTATGATTACCTTTGGTTTGGTAATAGATTGATCAACCATATATAATACCATAGTTTTTAGTTATACTCTAGTGATGGAGAGTGATTTCAATGTGTTTCATGTCATAACATTGATATAATCTCCTTCTTTCCTATAACTATAGTGATCACTAGACTCTCAAGGTCTCCATATTTTGGTAGAAGTAATTTTATTGCCAAAAGGTTGGCAAGTTTTCCATCTACTTGTATGGTTCTGGGATATTTATTTATTCTCCCTATGGTTTTAATGCACAAATATTTGATTATTTTATTGAGTGATGGAATGTATATTATTACTTGTAGTAGTGGTATCTTAATACTTAGTTTCCTTAGTTCTTGAACTAAGTCAAATTCACTTTTATTTGTTGTTTCCTTAAATCTCTCAAGAAATAGAACTAGTGAAGGAGTAGTTTTTTGAGGTTTTTATTTTTATTTAATACATTATTTCTCTTTAATTGGCTCAGTAAGAGGTCTAGGACTCCTTTTTACAATTGGGATTTATATAATGGTGACTGGATGACTAGTCAATGTCTTGCCTGAATGTAATTAGACATTACTAAAGTAAATAACTGTTTCTCTACATTTTTTGCTAATTACATTTAGAAGAAAGAAGAAACTAAAGGTTAAAGGTCTTGGGTTTGACGTTACCTAGATTAAGTGCACATCGTATCCAAGAATTGTGGGAGCTCCTATTTGGCTATGGAGGAAACACTTGTAGAAAGAAAGAGACTTAAATAAGGAGAATGTTAGAATAGGATATGGTGGACTGCCAAGCTACGCACTCAGCCCTGAAAGTGTAATATCTGTAAGGGAAGACAGTCCACTATTTAAAGAAAAGAGATTTATATAAAATGAAATGATAAAAGACTAAAAGAAATGGAAAGGTAGAATATTGTGTACCTGTTCCCTATATATGTGTGTCTCAGAAGGCTGGTCAAAGGTTTTGTTTGGTCTTTGGGCTGTTTGGATAAGTTTTCTAGTTTGCACAGTCACTAATGTTGATTGTGCTATCGATGTCAGTAGGTAAATGGCACTGATGTCAGTTAGGCTACCGATGTCGGTAGGGGCAGTAGGCTTTTAGATGGGTTTCAAGGTATTTTTGTGATGCACAAAAGAATTTTTGGAAGTCTAGAGGTTTGTGCAAGGTTACAGGAAGGTGAATAGGGTCTGAGAATAATGAGGGTAGAGGGTAGGTGTGAGAAGAGGGTAAGAATGAGAGGAAGGCTTTTCAGCCTCTCCACAAAAAAAGGTCAGGTCTTTCAACAGTACTTAGGAATATCATATGGAAAGAAATTACCAATGTATTCTAAAATACTGAAATGAGATAGAAGAATACTTAGCTCTACTTGGTGAAGAACTAGAGGTGCCAGAGTGATTATTCCTATTGTGGCTAATGTTGAGGACCTCATACAGTGTTTCAATCCAATGTCTAGAGTGACTTGTGTAGAGCTTCAATAGCCAGGAGGATGATAGTTGAATTCTGATGCTTGGTCTCAGAGTGTGTGCATCAATATGCAAAGAGGCTTGGGGCCAACTTAATGTTAGAGCTTAGGTTATGTAACCAATGTCAGCAATCCCACTAGTGTCAACTGACAGTTGACCGATGTCGATGGTTAGAGAATGGGTAAAAGGGCTATTTTTAGCCATTTGCCCATTTCTCCATCCGCTAAGTGCATTTGCCATTGGAAAATAGTCAAAAGATAGGTTTATTAGGCACAAGAATTAGTTAAGAGGTTAGGATGGAGTGAGAATAGGTCATGCTTTAGATGACCTAGTCTCAGGGTGACTCATAGGGTAAGAAATGGTCTTAGGGTGAGGTGTCCAGGTGAGGTGTCCAAGGTGAGGTGTCTAGGTGAGGTCATTAATTTAAGATAAGTAATTTATTTCAAATTAATAAAGTGTGTAAGTGGTTAGAAGGGGACCAAGGGGGGGTCAACACAATATTGGTGTCTACATTTTCCCCTTTTTGTCTTATGGTTTGTTCTGACAGACTGCAAGACAAAACTAGATGTTGTTTGCCCCAGGTATGGGATGAGGTATTCCCTCTCAAAGCAGGAGTTGAGGGAAAGTAATCTAAAATCAGGTGTCAATTTGATAGGTAGTGGATGGGTATGGTGAATTTGGAGTGTGAACACTATAATAGTTAAGATTGTGTGTATATCACTTCACGTGATAGGTAGGTCAAATTATTGTAGGCAAGGTTGAGGAGCACTAAAATTGAATTAACCAGTCCCTAGCTTATTAGTGGTAGTTGATTGGGTTAAATGATCAAAGTTGTAGCTCCAATGGTTGAGGAGGAATAAAATTAAAGTAATCGGTCCCCAGCTTATTAGTGGCAGCTGATTGGGTTAATTGATCAAAGCTATAGCTCCAATGGTCATCATGTTCTAAGTATCCCAAGATAGGAAGTGCTCTTGGAAAACACAAAAATGTCACAAATATTGAGGATCAAATTGGGCACAATTTGACAATAGGTGTGAGGGTCATGGACAATTTGCTAACTATTTGTGAGGTAACATATGCAATCAAAACAACCAAGGCTGAGTTGTCTCAAAAGTGGTCATGGTCTGAGGAGATAGTCATGATCTCCAAGGTCGTTTGTTGAGTCGGGCTAAGATATAAGTGATCTCAAGTGTAGTTTGTTGTAGTTAGGGAGATATATGTGATCTCTAATGTGCCCCATGAGAAGTCCAAGGTGACTTCTACAATGTCAGGGCTGGTTGTGTGGGCATGATTTTGGACTAGTTTAGATAGTTGGTCCATTAGGTAAATGAACCAATGAATGGCCAAGCTAACCTCAGAAGACCCCATGTCAACTGAGTGCTACCTATATAGCCCCTATTTTAAGGGCCTTAGGCCAATGTAGTTCTCCCCAAAAGGGAAGGAGAGAGTAGGTTATGGATTGGGTTTGACTAGGTTAGGTCATGGTTAAAGGTTATATGGTTGGTCCATTAGGTAGATGAATGAACGAATGGCCGAGATAACCTCAGAAGACCCCATGTCAATTGAGTGCTACCTACATAGCCCCTATGAGGGGCCTCAGGTTAATGTAGTTCTCCCCAAAAGGGAAGAAGAGGGTAGGTTATGGATTGGATTTGAGTAGGTTAAGTCATGGTTAAAGGTTATATGGTTGGTCCATCAGGTAGACGAATGAATGAATGGCTGAGCTAACCGCAGAAGACCCCATGTCAACTGAGTGCTACCTACATAGCCCATGTAAGGGCCTCAGGCCAATTTAGTTCTCCCCAAAATGGAAGAAGAGGGTAGGTTATGGATTAGGTTTGACTAGGTTAAGTCATGGTTAAAGGTTATATGGTTGGTCCATCAGGTAGATGAATGAACGAATGGTCGAGCTAACCTTAGAAGACCCCATGTCAACTGAGTGCTACCTACATAGCTCATGCAAGGGCCTCATGCCAATGTAGCTCTCCTCAAAAAGGAAAATAGAGGCTAAGAGGTTGTTGGTTGGTTTGGTTATGTTTGAAATGATGAGTGTATGATGATGTTACAACCTTTTCCATATTGTGTGATGGTGTATGTTGTAACATAGGTTATGTGGTTTTTCATCCTTAGAATTTTTTCATATTGGTGGTGGTGTATGCTAAAAATGAAATGAGTTTATTTATGCTTCAACAGGTTTCCATATTGGTGATGGTATATGCTTGACATAAATTATGTTTGGTTGATAGTTTCCATGTGTATTGTTTTCCATAGAAACTAATGTGAATGGGGCTATGAGTCACCCATGGCTTAAAATGATGAGTGTATGATGATGTTACAGCCTTTTCCATATTGTGTGATGGTGTATGCTGTAACATAGGTTATGTGGTTTTTCATCCTTAGCAATTTTCCATATTGGTGATGGTGTATGCTAAAAATGAAATGAGTTTATTTATGCTTCAACAGGTTTCCATTTTGGTGATGGTATATGCTTGACATAAATTGTGTTTGGTTGATAGTTTTCATGTGTATTATTTTCCATAGAAACTAATGTGAATGGGGCTATGAGAATTTATATAACACAAATTGGTATTTGCATTAAATAGATCATGATGTTATGTTAATGGTTAGAAAATATTTTGGTTTGGTTTGGTTTGGTTTGGTTCGGTTTGGTTTTGGTTAGAAAATGATTTGGTTGTATGTGACGAAGGTGTGTAAGAAGTGAAAGGCATTTTTCTCTTTCATTGACAAGGACCATAGTGATAGCATAAATAGGGTTTTTACAAACAAAAGCCCCATTCATGCATTGCGTCATTGACCATTGGTTTGTGTTAGAGAAGTACTCAAATCACTTGACGTTAAGTGAGCTCAAAGTCCCTTGAGTATGTTGGGGTGATAGGTTTGATTATGTGATAGGTCAAGATAACATAACCCTTTTTAGCAGGGATAACTTTGCCCCTTTTATAGGTGACCTTAAGAATGATTATAGGCAAGTCCATGACTTAATATTTTGTCAGTCATTTTTTTTTATTATTATTTTTTTATTTTTTTGGTGGACTAATCAATGCAGAGGTCTACTTGGGGATGTTGTTTTATTTTGTGGTCATGTGAAGCTAATCGATGTGGGCAGCTTCTGAGAGGGTGTTGTTATGGTAGAAAAATTTGGGCATAACCATCCTTCAAGGGAGTGGTCTATGTTTTTATTCATATGTTTTGATATCTTTGAATAACTGTCCTTCAAGTGAGTAGTCTATTAGTTACAACAATAATGTAGCTATCCTTCAAGAGAGCAGTCTACATTTATAGTTAATGACCTTTGGTTAGGCATCCCAATTTTTATGTTTTTTTTTTTACTAAACTTTTAGTCATGGACTAGGCTATAGAGGTTTAGGGGTTTCCCTTTTATTAGGATAAAGCATAAATGCTTAAAAAAAGGTTACCTAATGTTTGTAGGGGAAAAGGGTTGATAGGAATGGGAATGAGGATGACGGGGGTTGCTCAAAGGATGAGCACAAGTTAAACATCAAGTGAATGATTACTTGGTTAACAATAAAATGGTCGTAGATGCAAGGCATTAAGGGGCTCAGGTTCTGGATGGCCTTCGAGGGAAGACAGACGATAAGTCCCTGATCTATAGTTGTGAGTTATTATATAAGGTCTGAGCCAATTAGGAGCAAACTTGCCTCATTTTCTTCTTTCCATATTGGTCACATGTTGGTTTTCTTTAAGGATGAGATCTTCAATTTTAAAATCTTGATCTTTTAGATTTTTGTTGTAGGCACGCTGGATGGGATGTTGGACGTGAAGTTGGTTAGCATGTTGTTGGCATTTGATACAATGTTGAACATAGTCACTACAGTCTCGGTTAAGAGTGGGCCAATAATAACCCAGGTGAAGGATACACTTTGTAATTGAATTACCACTGAAATGTCTTCCATAAATCCCATCATGGACTTGTTTGAGGGTATGAGATGTTTCAGTGGTGGTTAGGCATCGAAAAAGGAGGCCATCGAGACCTCATTTATAGAGAAGACCCCCTAGCATGGTGTATCAAGCAGTACTCTTGATAAAAGCCCACCATGCATTACTAGAGAGGTCAAGAGGAATGATAGATTAATTCAAGTAGTCAACAAGTTGTTTATACCAAACATCACGTGGACTAGAGAGGTTAGGAGGAATTTCCCCTAGAGATCTTGGTTGAGATGTGCCCAAGATAGAAATCTTGAGTTTTGGTGGTTGAGAAGGCTTGGCGAATGGATATGTTTGAGGGGTAGAAACCTTCTTTTTTCCTTTATCCTTTAGGGTTTGGGACCTAGTAGCCACATTAGCAGTGTTGATTTCAAATAAAGGGGGAGAAGGTGATAGAGGGACCATAATCTTGCATTAAGATCCTGATTCAAGTGAGGGGGTTTGGGAGGTATGGGATGGCATCGGTAGTTTGTCAAAAGGGGGGTCAAGAGGATCCCCAACAAGAAGGATGTCCTTTTTCAAGTGTTGGTGAATGAAAACCTTAAAGGCACAACAATTCTTAGTATCATGCCTAGGTGTGCGATGATACCAATAGATTTGAGTGTCGTCAAACCAAGATCGTTTTGATTTGAGAGGTCGGTATGGCTTAATGGGTGGGAGAATGATGTTAGAAGACTGCAACAATTGACATAACATTGAAGCATAAGAACCCACTAATGGGTTTGTGCTTCTTGTTGTAGTAGGGGTTGACAACTTCTGTTTAGGAGTTATAGGAGGAGTTTTTTGTACCACCTTTTTAGTTGGTGGTGTGGCCACATGTGTAGATGACACTTTCTTGGTGAGAGGTGTCAAAATTTTTGGAGGAAGTATGTTTTTGCTAGGTAGAGGGAGTAATGGAGGTAGTTTATTTTTGTGAGGTGTTGGAATAGGGAGCACTCCTTTTAAAGTGGAAGGATGTGGACCCAAGATAGAGGGTAATGGTGAATGTGGGGGAGGAGTTCTCCAACGTGGTTTAGCACCCTTCTTTAGTGTGGTATGAGGACAACTATTGTGCAGGGCAAGGTTCAAATCTACCTTCACTTGTGGGTGAGTGAGGTTTGATATAGGGTGAATACCAAGAGATTTAATCTATTTCAGCATGGTGGATGCCTGCGAGGGTTTAGATTCAGACATGGAAGGCTGAGCTTTTGATGATTTAGAGGTGGAAGCCCAATCCTCGTTAGAAACTTTGGGGTGGATTATTGCAAAAGGATTGGCAGTATAAGGTGAAGTAAAATGTGTAAGATAAGGAGCCTTAAGTTGCTCCCATAATGCCTCATGTTTTAGGTTCCTAGAGTGGAGAAATCCTAAATTTTCTACCAAATGAGAGAAGGGTTTAGATGACGTCATGTGAGGTCTTACAGTCAGAATTTTAGAGGATTTGGTAGTTGTGAGAGAAAAAATGTATTGGATGCAGTGATCTCAAGCCAAAGGTGAGAGAGAACCATCACCAGATCTTCCTCAACTAAAGTGGGTGAGGTATCAAGTTCTTCTCTTAGTGGAGAAGGGATTGGAGAATGTGGCTCTTTGAGAGGATAGAGCACAAGGATGATCATGCCTTCCACGTGTGGTCTAGGAGCATGGAAAGTATGATCCTCCATTGGTAATAAGAAGGATGAGGGTGGAGCCATCGGTATTGGTTACATCAAAGCATCCTCTAATATGGGAGAGATCAAAGTAGACTCTCTTACGTGTGAAAGGGGGTTGATGGAGGACTATCCTCCATCAGTGGAGGACAAATAGGAGAGGAATTTTCCTTTAAAGGGTGAAGTAGAAGGATTATGGCCCCTTCTACATGAGGGTGTGGGGTATGAATGGTAACTTCTTCTAATGGTAGAAGAAGAGGGAAGGTTAGGGCAAGAGGAACAGGTAATAAGGTTTCCTCATGAGGTAGAAGTGTGTGTGGATGAGGTCTTTGATGTTGTGGGGGTGATATGGGTAGAATAGGCTCTTCTACCCATGGTGGAGAAATGGGCTGACCAACCTCTTCAAATTATGGGAGAGGTTAGTTAGGAATAAAAGGAGAGACCATGTCGACTGTGCGTATATTGCATTCTTGAAGGTCATTGGCCATGGTTTGAACATTGTTTTGACTTGGGGGATGGTTAGGAAATGGTTGCCTAAAGACATCCATGTTTTGGTTGGCTAGCACATTAGGGTTATCCAAAATAAGGTACCCTTTGTCTAACATGTCTTGAACAACATTTTTGAGGGTTTTGTAATTGTTCATGTCATGACCCTTGACGCAATGATAATTACAAAAGTCATTTTCCCTATACCATGCAGGGATGGCATGTGAGGGGTCAAATTGGACAGGTCAAATTTGAGGGAGGTTAAGGACTCCTTACTTTACTAGTTTATCTAATACAAAAGCATATGATTCTCCTATTGGAGTGTATTGACACTGTACATACTATTATTGGAATTATTTTGTGATGTTTTGTGAAGTAGAGGGCTCAGATTGGTTGGTGGTGGTAGAAGATTATGACCTAAGGACTATAGTGTTTGCTGATCCCTTAGACTTGGAGTGGGAAGAAGAAGGTTTGGAAGAAGAAGGGTCATTGGATTTTGCATTGGTATTTTTACTATGCAATTTAACTCTATCTTCTTCAACTGTGTGGAGTTCAAGCTTTCGGGCCATAGTGAAAGCTTCATCAAATGTGCAAAAAGTTTGAACCCACAAAGTGGATGAGATGTGCTTGGACATTGCTCTTAAAAAGAGCTCAATGAGCTCAATTTGAGGTAGTGAGAAGGAGAGTTGGTTGACCAAACCTCTCCAATAGGTGACAAAGTCTGATATTGATTCATCATCAAATTGTGTAATAAAATAAAGGTTTATGATGGAGACCTTCTTGGTGATGTTGATTGAGAAGTGGTCAAGGAATAGCTGAGCTAGTTGAGTGAAGGTAAAGAGAGAATGACTAGTAATGGAGTTATACCAATCAAGGGTGGTGCCAGAAAGTGACATGGGGAGTGTGCGAAGTAATAATGCATCATCGTGCGTTATGAGGTAGCAAGCATGTCTAAATGCTCATAGATGTTGTTGTGGGTCCTCTTTACCCTAAAAGTGAGTAAATTTTGGGAGTTCCCACTGGCTAGGGTATGGCCAAATGGGAATTGAAAGGTGAATGGGTTAGTTGTAGATTTGTTCATATGAAAGAACACTCCTTGAACCTAAAACAAATGTCTTGAGTTTGGATATCTTATCCATCAGCATCTTTATTAAATTAGAAAATGGATTGGCATGAGGGGCACCCCCTAAGTTGTAGGGTACCTGGAAGGCATTGGGAGGGGCGTATGATGTACTTGGTTGCATTTGTGTAGGTGCAACATATTGATAGTTTGTCATAAGGGCTGATGTCGAAGCCAAGGGGACTTGTGCCGTGAAGTTGGAGGGCACAACTTGACTAGATGTCGCCAAGGGTGGTTGAATAGTGGTGAGACTAGTTAAAAGATGAGTAACCACTCTCATGTTTATAAGCGCAAGAGTGGATGGGATAGAGATAATAAAGTTTTGGATAGGTGTCAAACTTGGTTAAATTGTTTATGGTTGAAGGGGTATGAAAACCCTGAAGGAGGTAGGGCCAAAAAGGATAGAAGGGGAGGCCAAATCTTGAACATTAGCCATGGTTGGGTTACTGGTTGAGGCAATAGCATGAGTGACCATAGGTTGGGTAGTGGATGCTATTGATATCATTGCCGCTTTAACTAAATAAGTTGGCATCCCATAAATAGGGTTACCCAAGGGATCTCACATTTGGCTTCTAGCGAGATAATGTTGGAGAGCCTTGAAGTTGTGGTCAAGGAATCTCTCAAAAGCTTGATCCCCTTCAAGAACAATAGGAGGTTGATCAGGAGTAGGTTGAATAGGAGTATGCTCAGTGTCTGAAGTATACTCCATTAGATGACTTGACATGAAAGGCAAAGGTGGGAGTGGCTGTTGACTTGCATGGTCAACAAGAAGTTTGGCTTGATTGCATGTCAAAACTATCCAAGGCAAAATGGGTTCAGGTTCCAAAAACTGTGTTTCAGTTTAAAAAAACTAGAATTTATGTTTAACAACAAAAAAGTCAAGTTTTAAACTTGTTTGGAATGAAAATTTGTTGACAGTGACTGATGTCAATTATTTTAACTGATATTGGTTATGAAATGTTGTCGAGGTCAGTCAAATAACTGATGACAGTGAAGTTATGTTGCCAACATCAGTGGAAAAATTGATGTCAGTTTTGAAACACAGAAAACTAATAGTTTTTGGAAGAAGGAGATATTCTAAGTTGTTTTAGACTTCATAATGACGTGACCTTACCACCTCAAATAATCAGATAAAAATAGCAGAATAGATGATTAGGCAAGCAACCTCTAAAATGTTAGATTCCTAGGAATAAATTTTAGAGTCGTGGTGGCTTATGCCTTAAAATAATGTGTTGAAAATTGGGCTTGTAGAATGGGTCCTAGAGAGGAAGTCTATGGCTGGTTTTAGGTTGTGTTTTGGTGCTCAAAGATTTGTGTTAGGTTCAGTTCATGGCCTGGTGATGGGGCTTGCTCCCTTCACTTCATGAACCCAGAGCCAAGCTGGGCCACTTAGCTAATATATACATTGCCTATAGTTTATACTCTACCAGAGAATAGAGTGGGTTCTCCTCTTGGTAGTGAAGTCTAAGTAGGATCACCAGGTGGGGTAAGGTATCCGCTAGGAGATGAAATCCTAGATGGGCCTTGTCTCAAGTAAGTTTAAGTGTTTGATTTGATACGATTGTGGTTTGGTTGTGTAACATTTGTGCACTATGATTTATTCATAATGCTTTAATTACTAAGTGGGCTAAGTATTCATTCAAACAAGAATGAAATGAAATAATTTTTAACCCAAATCGAAATATGTTTGTTCAAATGCAAACAATTAAAGAAGAGGTTAAGAGTATGAATTTTTCACTACTCTAAGATGCAGGTAAGAAGTGACAAGAAGAAAAAGATATATGTTCTTTTTAATCTCTGCTAATGGTTTCTTTTTGAGACAAAAAGATAGAAGAGGGGATGCAAGAAGAGAATATTTTCCTAATGCAACTATATGAAAATTTTATTTTTCTAAAAGAATGAACCCAAGGAAAACTCCAGGGTCCCACTAGGCGTGCTAGAATGTTTCTCTACATTTTTTGCTAATTATATTCAGAAGAAAGAAGAAACTAAAGGTTAAAGGTCTTGGGTTTGACGTTACATGGATTAGGTGCGCACTGTATCCAAGCGTTGTGGGAGCTCCTCTTTGGCTATGGAGGAAACACCTATAGAAAGAAAGAGACTTAAACAAGAAGAATGTTAGAATAGGATATGGTGGATTGCCAAGCTACATGCTCGGTCCCAGAAGTGTAAAGCTCCGTAAGGGATGAGAGTCCACTATTTAAAGAAAAGAGATTTATATAAAATGAAATGATAAAAGACTTAAAGAAATGGAAAGGTAGAATATTGTGTACCTATTCCCTATAGTCCATGTGTCTCAGAAGGCTGGTCAAAGGTTTTGTTTGGTCTTTGGGCTGTTTGGATAAGTTTTTTGGTTTGCACAGTCATCGACATCGGTTATGCTACTGATGTTGATAGGTAAATGGTGCCGACGTCAGTTAGGCTACTGATGTCAGTAGGGGAAGTAGGCTTTTAGATGGGTTTCAGGGTATTTTTGTGATTCACAAAAAAGTTTTGGAAGTTTAGAGGTTTGTGCAGGGTTACGGGAAGGTGAATAGGGTCTGAGAATAACGAGGGTAGAGGGTAGGTGTGAGAAGAGGGTAAGAATGAGAGGAAGGATTTTCATCCTTTCCACGAAAGAAGGTCAGGTCTTTCAATAGTACTTAGGAATATCAGATGAAAAGAAATTACCAATGTATTCTAAAATACTAAAATGAGACAAAAGAACACTTATCTCTGCTTGGTGAAGAACTAGAGGTGCCAGAGTGCTTATTCCTATTGTGGCTGATGTCGAGGACCTCGTACAATGTTTCAATCCAATGTCTGGAGTGACTTGTGTAGAGCTTTGGTAGCTAGGAGGATGATAGTTAAATTCTGATGCTTGCTCTCAGAGTGTGTGCATCAATATGTGAAGAGGCCTGGGGCCAGCTCAATGTTAGAGCTTGGGTTATGTAACTGATGTTGGTGATCCCGCTGGCATCAGCTGATAGTTGACCAACGTCGACAGCTAAAAAATGGGTAAAAGGGCTATTTTTAGCCCTTTACCCATTTCTCCATCCACCAAGTGCATTTTTTGTTGGAGAATAGTCAAAAGACATGTTTATTAGGCATGAGAGTTAGTTAGGAGGTTAGGATGGAGTGAGAATAGGTCATGCTTTAGATGACCTAGTCTCAGGGTGACTCATAGGGTAAGAAATGGTCTTAGGGTGAGGTGTTTAGGTGAGGTGTCTCGGTGAGGTGTCTAAGGTGAGGTGTCTAGGTGAGGTCATTAATTTAAGATAAGTAATTTATTTTAAATTAATAAAGTGTGTAAGTGGTTAGAAGGCGATCAAGGGGGGGTCGACACAATATTGGTTTCTACAATAACATTGAACCCCATAGTTCTTTACTATTTAGTCCCATATATAGGAGATGCTTGTATATTTTTTGGGTTTACTATAACTATGTAATAAATTAAGTCTAAGATGCTTATTTATTTTGTGGAGTCTAAGTATGTGTAATAGGCATCAACACTTATTGAGGTGGTAACCTCATTTATTGATTGTATGTTTAAGGTACCCATTACTGATTTATTTGTGGATACCATGGTTGTTGGTTTTGTTATAATAACCATGGATATAGTGATTCCCACTCTTATGGAGGCTAATTTAGTGGTCCCCATATTTTTGGAGGTGTCAGTCCATCCCATGGCATCATCCATGGATTGGAAGGAGCTCTAGGAATAAAGTGATTTAGATTTAGATTATAAAATAAATTGTTCCCTTGTCTTTATATATAATTGATATTTTTTATTGGTTGGATATATTATTTAAATTGATTATTTAATATTTTTAGGAGGATATAATTATTTGTATCATATTCATTTATATCATAAATTTGACACGTATATGTCATGTCAAGAGGGAAAACTTAGAGTTAATGTTTCAATCTACATTTCGGTAAATACATAAGCAGAGGTTCAGTAGTGGCATTAGTTTCTGCTTCTAATCCATATAGTGTGGTATATAATTGAACCAAAATGTCTATTTTAAGGTTTGAAAATTATTCCATGAGTTTTCCTACATCATTGTTCCCTTACCCATATTCTATTTTCTAATACTAGATCCCGTTATTGAGTAATTCCTAAATAGTTAAACAATGGCATTGAGATCTAACTTATTTATGTCTCATTTTCCCATTAGGTTCAATAATTTTTTATAATAACCATCTAATAATTTTAATAAAACTATTTTTATTAAGTATTCCTCTAACTCATATCCAAATATTCTATGTGAAAAGAGGAAATGGTCAAGATAGTCTTCCATATTCTCTTTTTTTTTTGTTTTATACATAATAATTCCTCTTTTCTATCCCTTACTCTACAATAGTCTTTATATTTTTATAAGAATCCATATTCTATTTCATCCAATGTATGAATATAATTTGGTTTTAAACCCATAAACGATCTCATGGATGAATCCTTGAGTGTAGATGGAAACATTTTAAACTTGTGATTATCAGTTTTATAATCATAAGTCTAACACAAGACTTTAAACTCAAACAAAAAATGGTCAGGGTCTTCTATGTATAATTCCATTAAATTATGCATATGAACAGGGATATGTTCTTCATTGTTGTATTCTCATATTAATCTAGGATAATAGGATAGCTGAAAGTTTACCTCATGGTTTAGATCTACCTCCTACAACCTTATTTGGTGGATTATTTCCTAGATTATCTCCCATAGTTTCCTAATAGATGTTGTAGAGGGTTAACCTAAGAAGTGTTGAATTATCATAAGTGGCTATAATGCTACTTTATTGGAATTAAAGACTTTGGGTCACAATATTATTTAGCTTTAATTGTTTCATTTGGAAGGATGCACCTACCTTTAGGGAATGATCCCAAAGTTTAGGTTAGGCTATAATGGTTCTTATTAAATAGATTGAAGTTATTTTATATAAGGTCTTCTTTCACACTTTCTTCTTGTGACCTACTAGTGCTTGTGCTTTATTGAGGGTTCTTGAATATATCTTCCTTTTGAATCTCTTTATATATTCATAAATTTATTTGATTTACAAGAATTTTTGCTTAATCAACTATAATTTTAGGATATTATACCCTAATGACACTTATAAAATTCCAAATAATGGCATTAAAAATTATGGGGTTGTTAATCCTCTCATTTAATCAATTGAGTTAAGTTGATGTCATACCAAACTAGGGTCAGTGTCTAATGAAAGTCATCAGTAAGGTATCCCAAATAGTGATTAATAATTGTATGTTTAGGGGAGTTGTGTATCATTTACTCCTAAAGGTATCATCTACTGTCTTGAGTTTAAATCTAATCTATTGCTTGTAAAGGTAAACACACTTTGCTAGAAATGAAAATACTTATAAGGGAAACACACTTTGTTAGAAATGGAATTATTTTTGAAAGAAACACACAACTAATCTATTTATATAAATATACATTACATGAAATGAAAGAACATATTTGAATCTAAGTTACTTAAATGTAAATGCTTAAAAAGAGAACTACTCTAAAATTCAAAGTGTTGAAAGTAAACTTGATTAAAACACATGTGCATAAACACACAAACATGAAGGTTAAATTAAAACATAATAATTTATGTAAAATAATAAATTAAAAAATCTAATACACAAAAATACATGAAATAATCATATAAATACCAAAATAAATCTTTAGTTAAGTAGGCCTTTGATCTCCCTTAGAATAAGATTAGGTCAAACTAGACTTATAGAAATATCATGAAATCAATTATTCATTAATTTTATAAGTTCTTAAAATGTTATAAAATATAAGTAATATCCTTAAATAATTTATTTTCTACATAATCTAATTCAATTCCCTCCCATATAAATAGGAAGATATTGTTTATATGTGATAATTTTTTTACAATAGTTGATCAAAATAGACTAATCTCTTAACAAGATCATAACTAATTAATATCTTGTCTATTGAAAATATAAAGATAACAACATCATTTACATGTTTTAATAGAAAAACTAGTGTAAGAGTGATGATGTTTGTTCACACATTTTATCTCTGGCTACTACATGTTAGAACTCTTTCTTATAGTTAAAACCATTTATATTCTAGCAACATACCTTGTTATAGTACTTATAGTTATTTTATCAAAATTTATCTAAATACTTATGGATATAAATAAAAATAATACTTTTGTCAAGTTTAAATATAACTTCTAAAAAATACTCTAAAAATAGACTATGATAATTCGAAGACTTTGCAGATATGATTTTTACCATGATGCAAAGTCTTTGAATTATCTTTTGTCAAGCTCCTAAAATCCTTCAATACTAGTTTGAACACCTTTAAATATAGTTTGAGCATCTTTAGATCTAGATTGGTGATCTCTAGAGATATATTGGTGATCTTCTTATCTATCGTAATGATCATCTAAGATGTTCTGAATTGATCTTTTGAAGTTTTTTTACTTTGTCAAAACACATTATTTGCCTTTAGTACATCTAGATGACCTATATACATAAAATTGTTATCTTTTTATGCAAAAGGTTAGGACAAAGTGGTGATTTTTTTCAACATTAAATTTCACAAAATAATCAAAGAATAATACTCATTTTCTATTTTGAATTAGTAAAAAGTTATAGAATATACATCTAAATCCAAAAAAAAGGAAGATTATTTAGGAAAAATAGAGTCATTTCTTGGATATAATGAGCCAATTTGTGGGCTCATCAAGGAGGATGATGGTAATTAGGAAGAAGAGTGATTAAATTTTTGTCTAATAATGTATGTAAAATATCATGTGGTCAATATTTGAATCTATCAATATGAATTGATGGCTACTTACTGAAGGTAGATTTATTTACTTTAGGTGGAAATTTATAATTTGGTTCCTTCCCTTTATTGAGTATCTTAACTTGGTCTTCATTTAATGTAGATTTTTCCATTAACTCATCTAGGTTATTAATGATTTTAATTGGATTATTTTTTTTATAGGTTAAATATGAATTCTTCTATTAATTGATAACTTTTTGCTTGTTTGAAGATGATTTTGACTCGTTAGCCTTTTGTGTTTGATAATTTAGATTAAAATCATATTTGAACACACCCATGGATAGTAAATCAAATTAAATATAAAATTTATACATGGCTCTTTCTTTGTGTGGATATAAGACACCACTACTAAAGATAAATTACTTTTCCAAATACAAGGGTTGATAAGTTAGAGAATGTAAAGTATTTTCTAATCATAAAATTTAATATTTAATAATCTTATCATGACCCTATTTCAAATATTGTATACATTCCATTGTGAACTTAGGTGATATGTGTTTATGATAATTTGATAAAAAAGATTCTTCTAAATTTTTTAAGTTAGACAGGGAGTCACTATGTAAAATGTAAAACCACTTCAAAGCATTTCTTGTGAGACTTCAATGGAAATATTTTAGTAGAATATGACCATCAATTATCCATTCCTTGAAATAAATTATATCTTGAATTAAATGAGTATAAGGATCTCTAAAACCATGAAATAAGGGTAGTGTAGGCATAACAAAGTGTTTTGGGTATGGACATTCAAATATATATTATGTGAGAGGTTTTACTAACATAAAATTATTTTTAATATTCACACAACATGATCTAGTTGTAAAGTGAGATCAAGAACTTTATTTTAGAGGTCACTAATAACATATATCATAGATATAATATGACTAGTAGGAATAGTAGTGGTTTCGAAAGGATCACTTGTAAGTTGAAATTAATCATCTATTTTAATCATTGGCATGAGAGGATCATCAATGATGTATTTGCATGGCTTAGGATTTAATTCTAAAAAAAATAGTACAAACTTGAGAATCATTGCTTAGCTTCTCATTTTGAATTTGTGTAGGATTAGAAATATCACATTGCTCTTGAGTGTATCATTTTGACTTAGGAGAGAGGGAAGAGTCATCACAAGTATTATTACCATAAGACTCAAATTCTATGGATAGATGCTGACTATATTGAGAATCATTGCATAATATTTTAGTATTATCACTTTGTAATGTTGTAGCAATATTATCACTTTCTAGTTGTATATCACCTTCATTTGCATTCTTAAATTTTTTATGAAAATGGGAAGGAATATAATTAAATGTTATAACATTATTTGAAACTTCCAAAGGAGGAGAAAGGGTTTCAAAATATTGTATATATTTATCATTGATTATAGTAGAGCGAGGGATATCACATTCATTAAAATCATATACTTTTTAAAGAGAGAGAGGGGATAATATATTTATTTAAATCATCGACCATTTCACTGCAAGGGATATGCTTTTGTAATTTATATTTATTAATGTGATTTAATGCATTAGAAAAATTGATAAGTAAATAGGGTGCACTAATTATTGTTCCTTCACATTTAGCTCCTTATAAAAGATTAAGGGAGAGAGATATTCATTACTATCATGCTATTTTTATTTTTCTCTATAAAAAGAGTAATACAAGTGAGGGATAGAGAATTTTTTTTCACCTGATTTAATATGTCCACTTTCTTATTCATTATTATACTAATCATCTTGATTTTAATAATCATATTCATATATATCACAATAACATTATTCTATAATATAAGAACTGTCATAAATTTTACAAGTGTGATCATTATTCCATTCATTATCATAAACATAAGGTGTAGTATTGTTAGATAGAATTAAATCTAGAGGATGAACACCATTTGACATTACATATTTAAAATCCATTCCATATTTTTAACCTATAATATATAAAATATGATAATCAACAATCTTACTTCCATAAAATAAAATATCATACCAAGAAATAAAGGATATTAATGGGTGTAACTAGGCAAGGTCTGTTTGCTTTGTACTCTCTCAAATATACTGATCCTAGTCATAAATAGTAAACATCATCTAAACAGGTGCTAACTATATAGGATTACACCATTTTTATAGCTTTACTATATTTTCTCTAGGTTCATTGAGAGTCTCTTGCTGAGGTTAATTGCTCATCGATGATCTACCAAAATAAATAGTTGAAGTATTCTTGTGGTTGGAGAAAAACTCTAGGCTTATTTATGATATGCTGTGAGGTACATGGAAACTAAAATCCATATATATTATTGGCTAATATCCTGACTATTGAGGTAATACCCCTCACACAACAACTTAGGTAAAATTAAATATCACTTTGACCATAATGACAACTCCTATGAGTTTTAAAACTATTGAAACATAGTTTATAGGAAAATAAAAAATAATTGAAAACTAATGATAAGCAAATATTTTAATGCTAAGAAAAAAAATTAATATGAATCCTAGAGGTCAAGGAGAATTAATCTTTAGTGTCTATAAATCATGAATTCTAAAACCCTAGAATAAAATTATAAAAAGGAAAAGCAATGATTGAAACAAATTTATGGGTTCACCAATATGTCTTACCATATTTTTGATGAAACAAATAAATGTTATGTAATTATAGAAGTAAAACTAGAGTATACCAAAATGCTAAAGATGTACAATAATTAACAATAATGATTATGACAAATGATGAATATGGGAATTATTATTTTTGGAAAACACTAAAAAATATATAATTAGCTTGCACACATATTTATTTTTACTATTTTAAATGTCTGATAGTGAAAATGAATAAAAGAGGTAATAATGTATGGTAAGGATTAGGGACATAATCATAAACCACTTATAGACATGTTTGATGTAAGTGGACAAGATTTCATGCCATTTATGTCTGTTAACCACATACTTTACCCCTTGAATATGATCACTAACTAATAAGAAAATACAAAAGATGTAAAATTATGGTAATGACATATACATAATAGAATCTTAAAATATTCCTAGATAAGGCCATTGTAAGTGAACATGAATGTAGGTCGATTGAGTCTATTGACCACTTAATTATCCTTATTGACTATGATAAAAATTTGAATATTTTACTACCCACGTATATATTAATTATGGTTATTTGACATACTTTTAGATACAAGTTATAATGCATAATACTTGTGATAAGAAACCCTAGTTTAATGCAAAAAAACTAAGTTGATATCAAATGGGGGGTGAGTGTATTGGGTGAAAGGGATTGAGTTATTTTGACCTTGGTCAATCCCCATTGAATGAAAAAACATTATAATACATTTATAATATTTTAAAGAGGGCTCAAACTTGAATGTAATTCTCCCACTTATGTATATGTTTTAAATTATGAATGCAAGTCTAGATGATATTTCTCTTATTTTATCCTTGGCACAAACATGAAAAATTGAATTCAACATTTTAAAACATAGATTTTAAATTTATAAAATATATAGATAAAATATGAGAATCTTTTTATAACTTTTGAGAGTGGGGAGAGTTGTCCCAAATGTATTAAAATAACCTTGTATTTATAGAGTTTTGAATTTAGAATTAGGGGACCTATTAGTACTTAAAACATATGATATAAGTAAGTACAAATGGAAAAAAATAAGATTAAAATGAAATGTGACTCAAAATAACTAACAAAAATTATGCTTGGAAAATTCTTCACTTTATGGACAGGGTGGTAGGTTAGTCCTATTAGAAAACTACAGACTTGTCCAAAAGGATAAATGACCAAAATTGGGGATCCCCATAAAAAATGGTAAGATGAATACAAAATAGATAAATAAACAACCCAGAATAGATAATAACCCAAGTAAAATGTGCCAATAGATACTGATTTCATTGTCAATAGTCTATATGTGACATGTTATCATAAATGGCATCAAAGATGATTTTGTACCAAATTTGGGTGTCTACAATAGGGAAACCCTTCTCCTTTCCAATTTTTAGTTTCTAAATTCCTAAAAGAGAATCACTTATAAAACCAATTAATTAAATATAATTTAATTTTTTTCCTTGTCTCTTGGTGTTGGGCCATTGCATCTTACTAGTTACATAGAAAACCATCATTTCATTAAATATAGACATATTTAAGTTTATAAATTAAAACCTAAAATTATCTTCATTGATTTTTATAGTATTAATATTGGAATTTAATAATTATATTATTGGATTCCAATTTATATATTTTTGTAATTAGATATCAAATAACTATAATCCAATACAAGGTATATTGGATTCCAATTTAATTGTTTTTTAAATTTAGTGTTAAATAACTATATTCCAATATATCATTGATTGGAATCTAGTTATTTTCAATTTATCATTTCCAGAAGTAGTTATTTTAGTGTTTTTATGATTTTTGAGAGGAATGGTAGTATATGTTATTCTATATTATAATTTTTTGATTGTTTCCAAGATTGGTTTGAATTATAATTGTTTTTGTATTTTCCTAAAAATATGATATTTTATTTATTTATTTTTAATTAATCTAGTCTTCAACTTAGTGATAAGATTCGAGGGGTATCCATAATATCAAATTAATTTGGGAATCAAACCCAACATCACCCATTATGGTGTTAAATATTTGAATTTATCAAGAATTGATCCTTGGTGGCTATTTTTGAGCTAACCAAATTCACCAATAAACTAATGACCATTCTTCAATAATATTTATTTTATTTATTGAATATGTCGTAATATTTATGGTTTCTCATTATTAGAATTAGTTTATATTAAGGTAAACCCACCTTTGATTGGTGCAAAAACTAGTCTAGGCACATCAGGAGGCCTATATCTCCCAAAAAATAATGGAGAAAAAACCAGTAGAGACCAAAAGATGAAAGGACCAACACATGACCTATAGAGAACCAATTAGAGAAGAGTGACCAAGGAACTAGGCACCAAAAAATAAATAATAAAAAAGTAGTCACAAGACCATAAAAATAAAAAATGGTTTATGAAAGGAACCACAAACTATCCAAAAATAAAAAGTGATCATCCTAACCACAACTTATTTTTAAGAGATCAATGGTAGAGAGATTCAAGAATTACTCTTACTTATTCCAAGAAACCTAATCACCACCTAGTTTTATCAATTTATGAACATCATCCTTAGTTCTTTGTGACTTTGAGCAAGAGTATTTGGAGTATCCCAAAAACCTACAACTAGGACAAATATCATTTTCCTTATCAAACTAAATAATTTGATTCCAGGAGTTGAGATAAGACCTGAGATAGACCAATGTGGGAAGCATCTTATTTGTCTTAACTAACACACACATTATTGGTGATGTAATTATTTTATGGGAATTGGTCATTGGATAGATAATTGCTAATGTAATGAAAATTTTAGTAATTCTTCATAATATTCTATCATCCCAAAAGGAGGGAGACTAGGAAGTTTCATTCACATAGGGATCTTATCTTATTTGAAATTTGAGGGAGACCAATTGAGTTTCCAATGTTGAATCATGAGGAACACCTTTCCCATGATCTAAAGGCATTCATTGAGAATTTTCAAACAAATCTCCCAATCCTCAAAAGAGAATAGAAAGCAATCATTGGCTAGAAACACAATTTTAACATATCCAATCTCAACCCATTTCCTCTTGGCCTAGTTCTTGATAGCATCAATGTCACATCTTCTTCTAACAAAATTCCCAATGAGAAAATTACTATATTTAGGCTATCGTTCATTGAGGATATTGTTAGGGATGTATAGTGTCAGACTCTTATTCTTTTAATCTTAATCTGGATGCATGCAAGAACTCCTTTGTAGATTCTTAGTACTTAAATAATAGGCCTAAACATTTTATATTCTTATAATACAAGAGAATAAATTGTCCCAGTTTAAATCATGATTTCTAAATCCAATAATCATTGAAATGTTTTAAATAAATTTGAAATTTGGATCCTCCCATGAAGGGGAGAAAAACAATGCACATTATACCAACTTTTTTGGGAGGAGTGATGACCTAAAGATATAAAATTATATTAAAAAACTCATAATTAATGAACCAATGATAATTATTAAGATTGATGAAGAGATCATATAGATATTTTCTAAAAGAAAAAAACCAATAAAATTTAATTTCTTTCATATTGCATGAAGGCATGCTAATAATTAGTGGAAATTTGAAAAGGCTCCATAACTTTGAATCCCAAAAGGTAGACTCAAAACTAGAGGATCCAAAAAGGTCTTGGAACACATCTAGGAGCTCGAGTTGGATTCCTACCCTAAGTTAGGCTTCCAGCCCAGGTTGGGCTTCTATCTTGAGTTGGGATACCATCCCAAGTTAGATGACCAGCCCATGTTGGGCTGCTATCCTGAGTTAGATTATCACCCTGAGTTGGGCTGTCATCCCGAGTTGGGCTTCACAGCTTGAGTTGGGCTACCATCCCTAGTTGGATTGCCATCTTGAGTTAGTCTACCAACCCAAGTTGGGTTGCCAAAGAAACAGTGAATAGATGGGGGAAACCATGTTTCCTCTTTAATGTGAGATCAAATTTTAGGTGGAATGATATTTTTGCCTCAAATTTTTTGTATTGTAGTTTGAAATCCACTTCTAATTAGAGTTCTACAAATTTGAGTTAGGTGGCCGACATGAGTGGGGATGGAAACTAGATCAAGAAAAATAAAATTGATAATTAATGGGATGGTTATGATAATGATGACATGGATTTTAAATTATAATTACTATGGGGGGAGGGTGGACAAGCAAACAAGTAGGTAAAATAAACTTGATAAAGAAGGGACCCCTATAAGAACCATGGAATGGATTTTAACTTTTAACCACTATGGGGGGAGGGTGAGGAAGGAAGTAAGGAAGATGGACTTGATAATGATGGGAATCCATATGTAGAGCATGACATGTATTTAAACTTATAACTACTATGAAGGGGAGGGAGCAAGTAATCAAGCAAGCTCAAGTTAGATTACCAGCCTGAGTTGGGCTTCACATCCCAAGTTGGGCTGCCATCCCTAGTTGGATTACTAGCCTAAGTTGGTGTGCTAGCCCAGGTTGGGTTGCCAAAGAAATAGTGAATGGATGGGGGAAACCATGTTTCCTCTTTAATTCAAGATCTAATGTTGGGTGAAATGATATTTTTGCCTTGGATTTTCCATATTATAGTTTGAACTCCACTTGCCCTACCAACCTGAGTTGTGTCTTGAGCCCGAGTTGAAAAAATGAGCTTGATAATAAAATGGGATCCTTGTGAGAATCATGGAATGGATTTTAACTTGTAATAACTATGGGGGGAGTGTGTTTTTTGAGCTTGTGTTGGATTTCCATCTTAATTTAGACTTTCAGCCTGAGTAGGACTACCAAACTAAGTTGGGTTGTAAAAGAAATAGTGAATGGATGGGAAAAACCATGTTTCCTCTTTAATGTGAGATCGAGTGTTGGGTAGAACCATATTTTTGCCTTTGATTTTCTGTATTATGATTTGAACTAGAGTTGCATTGCCAACCCGCGTTGCTTCTTGAGATCGAGTTGAAAAAAAGAGCTTGATAATAAAATGGGATCCTTATGAGAATCATGTAATGTATTTTAACTTATAACTACTATGAGGGGAGGGTGTTCTTTGATTGCCCTTATGGGAAAACATGAGAAAGATATTGTTCCCCATGTTACCCATAAATAATTTTAGATACTTGATTTGGGAAAGAAATCCAAAATGGATGGAGAAAACCATGTTTCCTCTTTAATGCAAGATCGATTTTTGTGTTGAACTTTATTTTTGCCTTGATTTTTTTTATTGTGGATGGAATCAGAGTTCGATTTCTAGCCAGCCTGAGTTAGACTGCCATCCTGAGCTGGACTTCTAACTTGAGTTGGATTTCCATCCTGAGTTAGGTTACAAAAAAAATGGCGAATCGATGGGGGAAACCATCTTTCCTCTTTGATGTGAGATCGAATGTTGGGTGGAAACATATTTTCACCTTGGATTTCTATATTTTGGTTTGAACTCAAGTTGCACTGCCAAATCAAGTTGGCTTTTTAGATCGAGTTAAAAAAATGAGCTTGATCATAAAATGGGATCCTTATGAGAATCATCACATGGATTTTAACTTATAACTAATATAAGTTATGTTTGATTCAACATCCCTAGCTTCATTCACACATTTGGTCTATCTTGATCAAATGAATGGTGAGATTTCTTTACATAGTGATTTGGGTGAATGCAAGTATAAACTCCTAAAGTGGTGAAAAGTGAATCATTATGAAGCTGGTGTGTTAGTCCAAAGTTTATGTGGACTATGGACACGTGTTTGTGAAAGCCTTATGCAGGTGTTTGTGAGTAGTTCTATGGTCTTAAATTTTGTGAAGTAGGGGTGGGTTTGTCTTAGATAGAGAGTAATCAAACTTGGGGAGGGAATTATTCATTGTAATCATTTGAGTGGTTTTGAGCATTATCAATTGAGCCTAACTCAGTGGTTGTTGTGTATGTTGGCTAGTTTGCCCATTTATTGTACTTTGGACTAGATTGTCTTGAAGAGTTAATAAAATACATGTTACTCCTAGTTTTCTTGCATTATGTGAATACTCATGTGTGTTGAGTTGATTTCTTGATCTTTGTGTGTGTTTGTTTTTCCACTGATAATCTTTTATTTATACAAGTTATTGTCCATTGTGTTTGCGGGTTATTTGTGTAGGTAAACACTAAAGGCATAGTCTGTAGTTCCTATAATCCCATTGTAATGAGGGATTCTTGACTAGAATAAGTAGTGCTACACATCTAATCAACTCTAGAGAGGTACCCCTGTGACAGTTGGTATCAGAGCACATGGTTTGTGTTTTATTAGATTGTGTTTACTTGAGAATCAAATGGTCTTGTGCCTTACCTTATTGAGTCAGTCCAATGTTGTCCAGTTATGTCTGAATCAATATGGCAGGAGATCTATTCAAGATGATGTTTCTTAAGGAAGAGGCTAGCAGGGGTGAAGAGTAGGGTTAGGGTAAAGGTGAAGGTGAAGGTGGTGGTAGTTGCCATGGTGGTAAGTTGAGAGTTGTTGCCAGAGTGGGTGAAGGCCTTATTGAGCGAGTTGGTGCCTAGTTCCAAGTGATGGGGGACTGTGTGGGTATGAGATTTAGTGAACTTAAGGAGAAGGTGACTACCATAGGGAAAATTATCATGGAACTTACTAGTAGGTTAGAGAAGATCTTGGTGTTCTAAATAGAGTTATAGGATGAAGTAGCTTTAGTTTAATCAATGGTATTGGGTTTGGTGAAAGCATTAGGGTCTAGTTATTCTTCAGTCATGAGACTCCCCAAGTTGAAAGAACTAGAGTGTTATGATGGTGAGAGAGATGACCATCTTCTGGATAGTTTCTTTTAGAGCATGGAGGAGTTCTTAACAAGGTTAGGAGGTCTACCAGGTGCATAAGAGGTACACACTATAACAAGTACCTCATGGGCATGACAAAGGTTTGGTATAGAACCTTGGATAATGACATTACATCAAAGAATTTGGTGAGGAGGTTGGACTCTTAAGAGGATCTGAAGGAAGCCCTTGGGGCTTAGTTTTGACCTATGAATGTAGCATGGTTAGCTAAGACTAAGTTGATTTAGTTGAATCAAGTGGGGGAGATGGGTGAGTATATCCATGCTTTCCAAAGCCTTTTGTTATAGGCCACCAACATGTCATAGGTAGATAAGTTGTTTTAGTTTAATCATAGTCTTCAACCATGGGCTTAGGGGGAGCTCTATTACCATGAAGTGTCTGATGTTAGTGAAGCAATTGCTATAGTAGACCATCACTTGGATTGTAGAGAGGGTTATTCATCTAGAAACACCTTAGGCCCTTATACATCTAGGTGCGGTGGCATTGGTAAGGGGTTGATTATGTCTTTAGGGAAGCCAGTGGGTGACCAAGGAAGGAAGGCTACTCTAGAGTCATCAGAGGGATCTTGTAAGTCTTAGAGGACTTCCATGGGTGGTGAGATGAAGTCACTAGTTGGAGAGTCAAGTGGGAAGTAGTTTTGTTTGAGGTGTTAGATGTGTGGTGGGAATAAATACAAGTGAGATTATCTAAAGCAATAAGGGGTGTTTATAGTTCAGAAGGGGAGATCTAGATGAATGGTGTGAGCAGATGGTATGTGTGTTCATGAGAGCTCAATGCTAAAATAAAACTTGGGTTCAGAAGTACTTGTGGTGTAACTTGCTGGGGTTGATTATTGTGGAAGGGGGGCTCACAAACTCAGGTGTTATATAATTGGAATTCAATCAATTTAGCCTTAAAAACTTGGCCTCTAGACCTCTGGGGGTTTGACTAGGCTTAGAGAAGTTACAAGTCATCCATGTTATGTTGAGATAGAGTTTACCCAGGTTGGGTAAGGTGATAATTTTTATCCATCTCAAAGTTATCTTATGTCAGATATATTACAGATGTGTAGGGTGAAGATGGTACAAAAGAGTGGGATTGGGAAGATGAAAGTGGTGTTGGGTTGAGTATGCATAAGAATGCAAAAATTGGTGAGGAGTTAGTGGATCTTGTATTTATTGGTGGTAGTTGGGATGTTGAAGGGGAGTAGTAGGTTTCTCTTTCCTATTGATGTGGGGTGGGTTCTTCATAACCATGGCATATACTCAAGGAAACATCATCTTGTTGTGTCAAAAAGAAGATAATTGATCATGGGCATAATGTTGGTTCTAGAGGAGAGTTCCTGGGAAGAAATCCATTCCTAAAAATGGGCCTAGGGTGTTTGATTTGAAGAGTGGTCTTTTGCATGTTATACTCTTGCTTGGAGTTTCAGTATTATTTGGGTGAAAGTTTGATGGGGTCACTTATTCTTTGTTGGGTTTGCAGAGTCTTAAAGAGGTGGATCATCAGGATCCATTTTCCCCCACCCCAAGTTTGGGGGTTGGAAAGATTAGGGTGATCTTGTGAAGCTACATTGGTTTGGTGTAGCTTGTGTAGGCAAGCCTTATTTACGTGCAAAAGTTGCCAGAGATTCAATTTGTTTCTCAATTTTGTAGCCAGTTAGATTTCTTGTTGGAGTGAAGATAGTGGGTTACTTGGTAGTCTAAAGTAGAGGGAGTTTCTAGTGGTGTTGAAATGATGTTTTTTAGCAAGTTGAGAGTAGTTAGAAGCCCTTAAAGTTAAGTTCATGGAACTTGGCCTTGGTCTCTTAACTCTTAATGGAGCTTGAATAAGGGATGTGTTTTCTCTTGGATTTGAGTTTGAAAAGGAGGCTTATAATCTCTTAAATCTAGAAGCTCTTGAAAACGGGATGTGTTTCTCTTAGCTTTGTGTCTAGAAAGGGGTTGTATTAATCTCTTGACTCTGAAGAGAACTTGAAAAGGAGTGTGGTGATCTCTTGGCTTTGGGTCTGAAAAGGGGGTTGTTTTAGTCTCTTGACTCTGAAGGAAGCTTGGTAATGGGATGTGTATATCTCTTAGATTTGGGTTTGAAAAGGGGGTGTAGTGGTCTCTTGACTCTGGAATTTTGGATAGAGCCTAGAAATGGGAAGTATTGGCCTCTTGGCTTGGAATGGGTGTGAAGAAGGGACGGGTGAATATTTTGGCTCTAGGTTGAGCCTGAATAGAAGATTGTTGCCCTCATGGGTTCCTACCAGTGGAGTCATGCCAGTGTCAAGGACATCACCAATTTTTAAGTGGGGTAGTCTATGAGGGATGTGTTACTTCAAAATCCCTAACTTCATTCATGGGTTTGGTCCATCTTGATCAAACAAAAGATAAGATTTTTTTGCACAGTGATTTGGGTGAATGCAAGTTTAAACTGTCAAAGTGGTGAAAAGTGAATCATTGTGAAGCTGGTGTGTCAGTCCTAAGTTTATGTGGACCATGGGCACATGTCCATGCAAGCCTTGTGTGAGTGTTTATGAGAATTTTTGTGGTCTCAAATTTTGTGAAGCAAGGGTGGGTTTGTCTTAGGTAGAGAGAAATCAGACATGGGGAGGGAATTGTTCATTGTAATCGTTTGAGTGGTTCTGAGCATTATCGAGTGAGCCTAACTTAGTGGTTATTGTGTATATTAGCCAATTGCCCCACTTATTGTACTTTGGATTAGATTATCTTAAAGATTTAAAAAAGTACACAAAACTCCCAATTTTTTTGCATTGTGTGAATGCTCATGTGTGTTGAGCCAATTTCCTGATATTTTCAAATGTGTGTTTATATTTCTACTGTTAATCCTTTATTTATATAAGTTATTGACCACCGTGTTTGTGGGTTGCTTATGTAGGTAAACACTAAAGGCATAGTCTATAGTTCTTATGAATCCTATCATAATGAGGTATTCCCAATTAGAACAAGTAGTGCCACATAGCCGACTAGCTCCAAAAAGCTGGCCCTATGACGACTACTATGTGGGGAGGGTGTTCTTTAAATGCCCTTATGGGAAAGCAAGTGAAAACAAATGAAATATATTGTTCCCCCTTACTCACAAATAATTTTGGATACTCAAGTTGGGAAAGAAATGATAAATATATGGAGGAAGCCATGTCTCCTCTTTAATGCAAGATTGATTATTGTGTGGAACTTTATTTTTGCCTTAGATTTCTATATTATGGATGGAACCCATGTTGGAGTACCATCCCAAGATGGGCCTCCAGCCCCAGTTGGGTTGTGAAAGAAATAGTGAATGGATGGGGGAAACCATTTGTCCTCTTTCATGCGAGATCAAATTTTGGGTGGAAGCATGTTTTTGCCATAGATTTTTGTATTGCAGTTTGAACTCGAGTTGCACAACCAACTTGAGTTGGGTTTTTTGCCTGAGTTGAAAAAATGAGATTGATAATAAAATGGGATCCTTATGAGAATCATCACATGGATTTTAAATTATAACTACTATGGGGGGGGGTTTCTTTGAATGCCCTTGTGGGAAAGCAAGTGAAAACATGGGAAATACATTATTCCCCCTTACCCACAAACAATTCCAAATACTTGAGCTGGTAAAGAAATGCAAAATGGATGAAGGAAACCATGTTTCCTCTATAATATGAGATCAATTATTCTATGGAACTTTATTTTTGCCTCACATTTTTGTGTTGCAAATACAACCAGAGTTAGATTTCTAGCCTGAGTTAGACTGCCATCCTGAGTTGGACCTTCACCCCCAATTGGGTTGTGAAAGAAATAGTGAACGAATGGGGGAAACCATTATTCCTCTTTCATGCAAGGTCAAATTTTGGTTATAAGCATGGTTTTGCCACAAATTATTGTTTTGTGGTTTGAACTTGAGTTGCACAGCCAACCTGAGTTGGGTTTTTTTTCTTGAGTTGAAAAAATGAGCTTGAAAATAAAATGGGATTCTTATGAGAATCATCATATGGATTTTAACTTATGACTACTATGGGGGGAGGTTTTTATTTGAATTCCCTTGTAGGAAAGCAAGTGAAAACATAAGAGAGATATTATTTCCCCCTTTTACCCATAAATAATTCTAGATACTCGAGCTAGGAAAGAAATGAGAAATGGATGAAGGAAACAATGTTTCCTCTTTAATGCGAAATTGATTATTCTATGGAACTTTATTTTTGCCTTGGATTTTTGTGTTGTGGATGGAACCCAAGTTGGATCTATAGCCTGAGTTGGACTACCATCCCAAGCCGGACCTTCACCCTAAGTTGGGTTGTGAAAGAAATAGTGAACGAATGGAGGAAACCATATTTAATCTTTCATGCAAGATCAAATTTTGGGTGGAAGCATGTTTTTTCCATGGATTTTTGTATTGTGGTTTAAACTTGACTTGCACAACCAACCTGAGTTGGGTTTTTTACTTGAGTTGAGAAAATGAGCTTGATAATAAAATGGGATCCTTATGAGAATCATTGTGTGGATTTTAACTTATATCTACTATGGGGGGAGGGTGTTCTTTGAATGCCCTTGTGGTAAAGCAAGTGAAAACATGGGAAAGATATTGTTCCCCCATTACCTGCAAACAATTCCAAATACTTGAACTAGGAAAGAAAAGCAAAATGGATGAAGGAAACCATGTTTCCTCTTTAATGTAAGATCAATTATTATATGAAACTTTATTTTTGCCTTAGATTTCTATATTGTAGATGGAACCTGAGTTGGATTCTTAGCCTGAGTTGGGCTTCCAGCTCAAGTTGGGTTGTGAAATAAATAGTAAATAAAAGGGGGAAACCATATTTCCTCTTTAATACGAGATCAGATGTTGCGTGGAACCATGTTTTTGCCTTGGATTTTTGTATTGGGGTTTAAACTTTTGTTGCACGGCCAACCTAAGTTGTGTGTTTTCTCTAAGTCAAAAAAATGAGCATGAAAATAAAATGGGATCCTTATGAGAATTATCACATGGATTTTAAATTATAACTACTATGGGGGGAGGGTGTGTTCTTTGAACACCCTTATGAGAAAGTAAGTGAAAACATAGGAAAGATATTATTCCCCCCTTACCCACAAGCAATTTTGGATACTCGAACTAGGAAGGAAATGTGAAATGGATGAAGGAAACCATGTTTCCTCTATAATGTTAGATCAATTATTCCATGGAAATTTATTTTTGCCTTGGATTTTTGTGTTATAGATGGAACCCAAGTTGGATTTCTAGCTTGAGTTGGACTACCATCCTGAGTGGGGCTTCTAGCCCCAATTGAGTTGTGAAAGAAATAATGAACGGATGGGGGAAACCATTTTTCCTCTTTCATGTGAGATCAAATGTTGGGTGAAATCACATTTTTGCCTTAGATTTTTGTATTGCAGTTTGAACTTGAGTAGCACAGCCAACTTGAGTTGGGTTTTTTGCTTGAGTTGAAAAAATGATCTTGAAAATAAAATGGGATCCTTATGAGAATCATCACATGGATTTTAACTTATGAATACTATGGGGGGGAGGGTTTTCTTTGAATTCCCTTACAAGAAAGCAAGTGAAAACACGAGAGAGATATTGTTCCCCCATTTTACTTACAAATAATTTTGGATATTCCAGTTGGGAAAGAAATGGAAACCATGTTTTCTCTATAATGTGAGATTGATTATTACATGGGATGGGAATTTATTTTTGCCTTAGATTTATATATTGTGGATGGAACCCAAGCTAGATTTATAGCCCAAGTTAGACTGCCATCCCAAACTGGGTTCCATCTTGAGCTGGGTTGTGAAAGAAATGGAAACCATGTTTCCTCTTTAATGTGAGATCGATTATTACATGGAACTTTATTTTTTCCTTGGATTTCTATATTGTGGATGGAACTCAAGCTAGATTTCCCACATGAGTTGGACTACCATCTATAACTGGCCTTCCATCCTCGAGCTGGGTTGTGAAAGAAATGGAAACCACATTTCCTCTCTAATGCGAGATCAATTATTGTATGGGAATTTACTTTTGACTCAAAATTTTGTATTGTGGATGGAACCTAAGCTAGATTTCTAGCTTGAGTTGGACTACCATCCTGAGCTAGGTTGTGAAATAAATAGTGAAGGGATGAGAGAAACCATGTTTCCTTTGTGTTGATTTGCACAACTCAAGCCCAAGTTAGGTCAGTGCTCTTGTTATACTTGAAAAAATGAGCTTGATCAATATAATGGGATCCTTATGAGAACCATGTCATGGATTTTAACTTATAACTACTATGAGGGGAAGGTGTTCCTTGAATGCCCTTATGGGAAAGTAAGTGAAAACATGTGAAAGATATTGCTCCCCCTTACCCACAAATAATTCTAGATACTCGAGTTGGGAAAGAGATGGAAACCATGTTTCCTCTTTAATGTGATATCAAATGTTATTTGGACTCCTAGTTTTGCCTTAGTTTTTTGTATGTTTTAGTTGTTTGGTTTGGATCTCTTATTACTCTACAAAGAGTGGCAAGCTGATGATCAAGTGTTTCAATTCAATTTGAGCTTTGGCCTCAAGCCTTTGTTAGGATTATTGATGCTTGAATCCCAACTCACCCACCCAGTAACAAAATTGATTACATGTATTTTGGCTTTTTTATTGTTCTTAGAGTTATTCTCTAAAACTATTAGATCTAGCTGCCACTTGCCAGTTTGGTTTACACTTTTGCAGATGGTTCTAAGAGTGGACCTTTAGAATGCTATTAGAGTTGCCTTTTTAGTGTGATTTACACAACTTGACCCTAAGATAGGTCAATTAAATGAGTTTTACTTGAAACAATGAGCTTGATCATAATCAGATACTTGAGTTGGGAAAAAATACTGAAAGGATGAAGGAAACCATGTTTCCTTCTCCTTAAAGTGGGATCAAATGGTGGGTAGACCCCCATTTTTTCCTCAAATTTCCATATTATAGTTGGTTGGTTTGGATCTTTCTCTTATAACTTTGTGAAGAGTGATGGCCTGATGATCAGGTATTTTTGATTCAATTTGAGCTTTGGCCTCAGGCCATTGTTAGGGTTATGGATGCCCAAATCCTAGCTCACCCACCTAGTAATAGACTTGATTAAATGTATTTTGTATTTTTTAATTATTCTTCAAGTTCTTCTCAAAAATTATTAGATCTAGCCACCCCTTACCAATTTGGTTTTATGCCTTTACATATGGTTCTTGGAGTAGACCTTTGAAACATTATCTGAGTTGCCTTTTCAGTATGATTTTCACAACTTAAACCAAAGATGGTCAATTTAATGAGTTGTACTTGAAAAAATGAGCTTGATCAATATAATGGGATCCTTATGAGAATCATGTCATGGAATTTAACTTATAGCTACTATGAGGGTAGGATGTTCTTTGAATGCCCTTACAAGAAAGTAAGTGAAAACATAGGAAATATTTTGTTCCTCCCTTACCCACAAATAATTTTGGATACTCAAGTTGGGAAATCAACGGGAAAGAAGTTTTCTCTATAATGTGAGATCAAATACTCTTTGGAATCATAGTTTTGCCTTGGATTTCAGTATATATTATTGTTTTTTGGTTCATATCTCTCTTATTACTCTGTGAAGAGTGGTAAGATGATGATCAAGTCTTTTGATTCAATCTAATATTTGGCCTTAGGCCATTATTAGGATTATTGATGCTTGAATCCCAACTCACCCACCCAGTAATAGACTTGATTACATGTATTTTGGATTTTTATGATTGTTCTTGGAGTTGTTCTCTAAAACTATTAGATCTAGCTGCCCCTTGCCACTTCAATTTTTGATTTTGATAATGGTTCAAAGAGTGGACCTATAGAGTACTATCAAAGTTACCTATTTAATGTCTATTCACACATATCAAGCTCAAGTTGGGTTGATTTTCTAAGTTAAACTTGAGAAAATTAGCTTGATCCTATTTTCACCTCAGATTTCCATATTGTAGTTGGTTGGCTCAGATCTCATATTACTCTATAAAGAGTGGTAGGCTAATGATCAAGTCTTTAAATTCAATCTGAGCTTTGTCCTTGAGCCATTGTTAGGGTTATCAATTCCAATATCCCAGCTCACCCACCCAGTAATAGACATGATGACATGTATTTTAGATTTTTCTAATTGTTCTTAGAGTTGTTCTCCAAAACTATTAGATTTAGCTGCCCCTTCCTACTTCTACTCTATAGATGTGGAAGAGTGTAGTGATTGTGCCATTTCCTCATTGGTATTTTGAAATTTCTATGAGGTGGAGGTGAAACCCTATTCCTAGCCATAGTGCCTATGACTAGGTTATTTACTTTATATTTGGGTTATGAACAAAGCAAAAGGGCTAGAGCATTTATGCTCTTCTCATGTTTATGAGTTATTCTCAAATATGATTTGGGCTAGAGTATACATTATTATCATTTAAGTCACTATCTTTATTCTAGCATGTTTTCTCCTTGTGTTTAACTCCTTGTGCTTATGTGGGAATTTATGATGGAAGGTGGGATTTATCTCTTCTTCCACTATGATGATTCATTTTGGAAGTTTGCTCTAAAACTTGGCTTGTTAGTCAGTCTAGGTGTAATGTGAATGTTTCACATGTTTGATCAGATCACACATCTCCTAGTGGCATCCTAGTATATGTCAAATCTATGTGCATGTGTAAATAATGTCTTGGAATTACTCTTTTGTAGTGGTGAACATGATTGTGTGTTTTTCCCTATAGGCTGAGGTTAACACGTTCAAACTATTTATGCCAATTAAAAGTGCATAAGGGGATATTCTGGGTAAGGAAGTTCTCAAGTGATCTTAAAATTGAGGTGGCCACATGCACGGTGCACTCTGTCCTTTGTGTTGATCATGAGTTTGATTGATTCAAGATGTAGGTGTAGGGATCTATACATGATGTTCTTTATAGGTGCCTATAAACTAAAAACCTAGGGCGAGAGCACTATGGCCTACTTTCCATTACCCCTATTCCAAATGTTGCCTTTGTAAGGAGTCAAGATGTTTGTGTCAGTTGAGATTTGGATTTTGTGGATGGCATGTACCCTTTGAAAGTGCATAGGGGACTTTCTTAGGAAGGATGTCCTTGAGCGGCCTTATAATTGAGGTGGTATTGTCTATGGTTGCCTTATCATGAGCAAGTTGGTTGAGTTGATGTAAGGTAAGTGGATTCATATGGGATGAGCTTCCCATGGGTTTGTGAACTGAATCTCTTTACTTTTCTTGCTCTAACTTATGCATCCCTCCCTTCTCATTTAATGGCACATTTTTATGTCAACACAATGTATGTGCAAAGGAGGCATTGAGGGTTCCCTCACCCTCTTCCATCCCATTCACATGTCAATCACAAGGATTTTATGTTTGATTTCAAGGAAGAATGAATGCTTTGCTCTGATTTCACATAACAGTGGGTTTTGCTAGTTCTTGTTAGCATCCCACTTGTGGTTGGAGGCTACCTAGTCGATCCTACCAGTAGTCATATGTTTGTCTCAAAGATTAAGCCATGCATGTCTAAGTATGAACTATTTTAAACTATTAAAATGTGCATGGCTCATTAAATCAGTTATAGTTTCTTTGATGGTACCTTACTACTTATATAACTGTAGTAATTCTAGAGCTAATACATGCACTAAATCTTGACTCTTAGAAGGGATGCATTTATTAGATAAAATGTTGGCATGGGCTCACCCACTATTTTAGTGATTCATGATAACTCAATGGATTGCATGGCCATTATGCCAGTGATGCTTCATTCAAATTTTTCCCCTATTAAATTTTGATGGTAGGATAAAGGCCTACCATGGTGGTCATGGCTGACAAAGAATTAGGGTTCAATTTTAGAGAGGGAGCCTGAGAAATGACTACCACATCTAAGGAAGGTAGTAGGTGTGAAAATTACCCAATCCTAACATAGGGAGGTAGTGATAATAAATAATAATATTGGCTTCATCAAGTTTGGTAATTTGAATGAGTACAATCTAAATCCCTTAATGACGATCCATTGGAGGGTAAGTTTGGTGCCAATAACCATAGTAATTTTAGCTCCAATAGTAGTTAAAAATCTCATAGTTAGATCTTGGGTCATCATGGTTAGTTCACCCCCTAGATGTGTATTGACCCTCATGTCCCTTCTACCAACAGGGCATTCCTAGAGTTAGTTGGTTGGGTCATAGTTCTAGCACCATTACTTTGAAAAAATTAGAGTTATCAAAGCAAGCCTATGCTCTAAATACATTAGCATAGAATATCATGATAGGAGTCTGGTCCTATTTCATTGGCCTTCAAGACTAGAGTAATGATTAATAGGGACTATCAAGGGAATTTGTATTTCATTATCAGAGGTGAAATTCTTGGATTTATGGAAGATGAACCACTATGAAAAAATTTACCAAGGATGTTTTCATTAATAAAGAATGAAAGTTGGGGGCTCAAAGATGATCAAATACCATCATAGTCTCAACCATAAATGATGTCAACCAGGGATCGATGGTTGCTACTTTTAGGAATCCACAAGCACCTTCTGAGAAATCAGAGTGTTTGGGTTCTAGGGGGAGTATGGTCATAAGGCTAAAACTTAAAGGAATTGATGGAAGGGCACCACCAAGAGTGGAACTTGTGGCTTAATTTGACTCAACATGGGAAACTTACTAGGTCCAAACATAGTAAGGATTAATAGATTGAGAACTCTTTCTTGATTTTATGGGTGTTATATAGTCATTCTTAGTTGGTGGAGCAATTTATCTAATTAATTTTTTTAGCAAATGAGACCTCAGCCTACTAACTAGCTAGGCCAAGGTTCCCCTTTATGCCAGCTTCTTAGAGGGATTATGGCCATTTAGGCTATAAAAGTTTAAGGCAATAACAGGTATGTGATGCCCTTAGATGTTCTAGGCCACACGCGTGTTACACTAATAAAACTAATGATTTTTTATCCCTAGTCTAAAAGGTTTAGGTAATCTTGCCAAATTACATCATGATGGGGATAGACCATTACAATTATTGATCTTTAACAAGGAATTCTTAGTAAGCACAAGTCATCAGCTTGCATTGACTACATCCCTACCCTTTGTACACACCACCTATCACTCCTACTAATTGAATGATTTGGTGAAGTGTTTAGATCACACTGATGATGGTATTTTTCATCAGTGACATCATGAGAAGTTCATTAAACCTTATCATTTAGAAGAAGGCAAAGTCATAACAAGGTTATCATAGGTGAACCTGTAGTAGGATCATTGTTGGTTTTGAGCCCATTTACTATGTAAGGGAGGGGATGAACCTAACGTGGTTAGACTCATCACCTCTTTGAACCCCACTCTTGCCAATGTTTGTACTGAGGGCCCAATTGCTTTGTTGTGCTTCACTCTAGGTGGGTATTATGATAGGCCTCAAGCCTCTACAATTCATTTGATTATTATTTAGGGTATATAATCTAAGGGCATGATTGAGTGCTATGCTCTATGTTATGGTGATGTGTATGGCCCTTTTTTGACTGTGACAAGTATGTCTAGTGACTTTAGTCCCTGGGTGGTCCTTCCCTACTACATTTGAAAGAGGTCCCTTCATTTCCTTTTTCAAGCCAATTCTTTAAAAAGTGCCCATGGCTATCAGTAGATTTTCACCTCCATGATGAGTCCATGAGGTAGTTACAACCCCCTTGTTGTGTTGCCAAGGATAGTTGTGCTTATCAAGAGTGATGGTGGTGTGTTTGGGAGTGAAATCATGTAGGTCACAAGGCAAGACCTCTCATCATAGTTCCCTTTCCCTCTTTGATAGCCTATATCCTTTTTGATGTGGTAGGTTGGGGACATCTCCCTTCTCTAGTGCCCACCCATGAGGTCTCACCCTCAGGACCACAATGGCATTATGGGATGGGTGTTTGTCACAAACACTTGAGACACTATGGTGTAGTTTGTACCAAGGATTTGAAAGAAATAATTATGTGATCTTACATCATGTGCATGCTAGACCATCAGTGCCATGAGAATATGACTCTCAACAATGGATATCTTAGCTCTCACCATGATGAAGAATGTAGTGAAATGTGATAGTGTGAATTTCATAATCCCATGAATCATTGAGTCTTTAAATTCAAGTTACGCTTAAGGGTCTTTGCCAAGCATATAATTTCTTGGGAATCACACTTAAAAATTTCTCTCCCCCTTGATGCATAGGTGGGAGCAATAGATATGGATATCTATCCCCAAAGTGGGTGTGGTCAGCTAAAATGGGCATGAGGTCTATCCCCTATGTCATGATGAGTGGTGGCACATGTGGGTTCGTGTTGGTTTATGCCCAGTGAGTGTAGATATGTGTGGAACTTTATCTTAGATTTACCTAATGTGAAGGCCAAAAAACTACCTTCCACATCCCTAAGTCAGGTGTGAACACCCATTGAGTTTAAGCATATCATTAAGTGGAGGAAAAGAAAACTACAAGGATTCCCCTAGTAATGGTGAGTGAACTGGGAAGAGCCTAGCATGAAAATTAGTGGTCATTCCTATCAAATTATAGTCTTTATAAGTGTCCTCTATGATGGACTAGGCCCAAGTCCCCTTGAAGGGGCACTGGAGAGGGTGAGAGCCCCATCAGGCTTGAACCCTATCACACCATAAGGCATTGTCAGTGAGTTAGGTTATTTGGTAATGTAGCCCTAATCAAGTGGTAAATTTTGTCCAAGGATAAATACGGGTGAGAGACTGATAGAAAACAAGTACCATGAGGGAAAGATGAAAAAGACTTTGAAAAGAGATTTAAAGAGTGCTTGAAACTATTATGAAGGAAGTATATGGAGGCTAGTGATGTGCCTTGATTAGATGTGGAAAGATGGTCCATCGCTTAGCTTAGGGGGTGTGTCAACACAGGCCATCATGGAGGCATAAGTACATCATTTAGGTCACTTAATGTACCTCCTTTGTGATAGTTATGGAATGAAGCGTGCACCTATGGTAGGTGCTTTTGAACATACACATTCATAACATTGGATAGTGGGATTTCCATCTGACCCATATTGAAACATGGATCAGAGAGAGTCTACCATGTGTGTGAGTTGGTGGGTTAGGAAACTTGCAAGGTACAAGGAAGTTGATTGGTCAGATCCCCTCTCAGGAGGTGCATTACTGATCGACCCTAATCTTTTATGAAGGGTTTGAGTGTGAGCACACATATTAGGACCTAAAAGATGGTGAACTATGCTTGAGCAAGGTAAAGTCAGAGGAAACTCTAGTGGAGGCCCATAGAGATACTGGCATGCAAATCATTCATCTAACTTGGGTATAGGAGTGAAATACTAATCAAACTATCTATTAGCTAGTTTCTTCCAAAGTTTCCATTAGGATAGCTAAAGCCCACATGTGAGTTTTATCAGGTGAACCAAATGATTAGAGCCATTGAGGACATAACGCCCTTGACCTATTCTCAAACTTTAAATAGGTAAGGTGGTCTAGCTGCTTGTTGAGCTGCACCATAAAATCATGAGCTCCAATTGGGCCATTTTCGGTAAGCAAAACTAGCAATGTGGGATGAATTGAAAGTCAAGTTATGGTTCCAAATTTCATGCTAACCTAGATCCCATAAAGGGTTTTGGCTGATTAAGATAGTAGGACAATGGTCATGGAAGTCAAGCTCTAGTAAGGAGTGTGTAACAACTCCCCTATTGAATCAAATAGCCTCAAAAAAGGATGGTACTGAAGCATATAACCTATACTTAGTCATCAAGGAAAGTTCTAGGATTTGATGAGTAGGAGGATATGGGGGTTGTTGTGAAACCTTAGGCATAAGCCTAGGTGGATTGGCCCCTAGTGAAGATCTTGGTGGTAGTAACAAATATTCAAATGAGAACTTTGAAGACTAAAGTGGGGAAAGGTTCCATGTGAATATCACCTAGACATGGGTTAGTTGATCCTAAGAGATGGGGAAGTCCTATTATAAGGCCACACTTTGTGTAATCATCAGAAGGAAATTGGGTTAATATTCCCAAACTAGGATGTGGTAGTAGATGGCAAAGTTAGGAAATCTAGAGATGTCAGTAGGGGACCTAGGAAGAGTTATCTTTTATTTTTAACAACTTGCCCACCCTAAAATTGTTTTAATTATAGATAGGGTCAAGTGGCTAGAAGAGCACCACACATCCTATGATTTTTGGTATGCCTTTAGTGACCCTTAAAAATATGGAAGACCAAGTACCATTCATGCCTAGTCATACTCATAACCACATTAGGTCTCCAATGTGGAGAACCTCTAGTTAATAAAATAATGTAGGTAAGGGAAATCAACAAAATAGATCCATAAATTTAGGAAAAGGATTAGATTTGAGGGTTGGGCTTAGGGATCGATACCTTGAACCTATGGTCTATTGGTGGTCTACCTGAGCTACTTTTGTGGTGAGGGTGGGTCATCACGTATTGATTGGGTGACGGGTGTAGGATGCTCCCCTTGTGGGGGTTTTCCCTAGGTAGTGAACAACCAAATTAGAACTGGTATAGACAAGGGGAATCTAACTATTTAATTAAAAAAAAACATTATAATGGTCCCTACAGATGCTGACACAATGTGATTTCTACCTAGTGTTCTAAATGTTAAAGTGAAGAAATTCAACCAAGCTTGAGTAAATGGTGGGAGTAAATATGACCCTCTTAAGGTAGCCAAATGCATCATCATCTAATTAGTGATGTGCATGAATGGATTAATGATATTCCCATTGTCCCTACCCACTATCTAGTGAAACCACAACCAAGGGAATGGGATTGGTAGAATCAGTGGGGAAAGAAGACCCTGTTGAGCTTGACTCTAGTTCAACTTTGTGAAATGACTTGAGAGGTGTAGAATAAGTGGGATCCATTTATGTACAAGTGAAATACCACTAATTTTAATGTTATTTTACTTATTATATGAGGTAGAGATGGGGTAATTCCCTTATTTTTAGCCTTAAGCTATGCTCTAGTGTGTTGATCTAGGTGGAAGATATTGTCAGGTGGGGAGTTTGGCTGGGGTGGCACATCTATTAAAAGATAATGTAGGTTTCCTAAGATGAGCTCAATGATAAAATAAATCTCATGTGGAATAAAAGGGTAAAATCTCATTTGATTTTAATTTTTACTATGAATACAAACCATGAAAGTGTGGCCTATTAATCCTTTAGAATTTTGGAATTTGAAGCTAAAGGTGTCAGAAAAGTTACCGTAGGGATAACTGGCTTGTGACATCCAAACATTCATAGTGACATTGCTTTTTGATCCTTTGATGTTAGCTCTTCTTGTCATTATGAAGTATAATTCACCAAGTGTTGGATTGTTCACCCACCAATAGGGAACATGATTTGGGTTTAAACCATTATAAGATAGGTTAGTTTTACCCTACTAATAATCCATGCTATGATAGTGACTTAACATAGTATAAGAGGAACCATTGATTCACACATTTGGTCATCATGCTTGGTTGAAAAGCTAGTGGTGCAAAGCTACCATGTGTTAGAATATGACTGAATGCCTCTTAGTTAGAAGCCATGCTAGATGCAATGCATCTCTCTCTCTAGCTACATTGTGACCCACAATAGGGGTGATTTTGTGTCCATAGGGGCCCCTGTCATTGGCAACCTCCATTCGGTGCAACAACCCATCTAGAGCAATCTTGTATAACAATTTAAATTGGTAAGCAAAAAGAATCCTTTACAGATGACTTGAATAAGTGATGGGGTATTATAAGTGTAAGAGTGTCCTTACTACCATGATCTACTGAGATTCAACCCTATATCACCCTAATTCATACAACCTCAAGTCATTCTATGGGTGGAGTTCACAAGGAGATACATCCATAAAAGTATAAGCAGCATGTGGTTAAGAGAGCTGTGATTGGGTATTTTTTGAATTTGCACCTCAAATATTTTTGACAATGTTTCGAATCATTGTGTACCAATGTTGTTATGTAAAATAATTTGTACTTAAAGAGAGAAATTTTGAGTGGGATTTCTAAAATAATATGGGTTATTGAATATTTTTTGTGGGGTTTCATATACCAATGTTGTTGCATGGAGAAACTCACACTTGGATAATTTTTCAACAAAATTTCTAGTGGAGGTTTCAAAATAATATGTAATGTTACATGTTATGGGTGGGGTTTCCTATACTGACATCATCACAATACAACTCGAGGAGGGGGTTAGGGTTCAAAATAATATGTAATGTTTGGATAGTTTTTGGGTGGGGTTTCCTATATCGATGTCATAATAATGCAACTCAAAGAGGGTGTTGGGGTTCAAAATAATATGCAATGTTTAGATATTTTTTGGGTGGTGTTTCCTATACCAATGTCAATGCATGAAGAAGTTTTCACTTAGATAGACTTTGGATAATATTTCAAGTGGGGTTCACTATACCAACATCATCGTAATGCAAATCATACAACTAATGCCATTAGGGATAGGTGGGGGGAAGGGGGTGGGCATGGGCCTTTCCTAAAACAATAGGCAGTGTTGAGTATTTTAGGTGGGGTTTCCTATACCAATGTTATCATGTAAATAAATTCACACTTACAACAAATTTTGACAATAATTTTAGTGAAATGTCCAAAATAGTATGTGGTATTACATATTTTGGGTGGGGTTCCCTGTACTAACATCTTCGTAATGCAACTTGGGTATTCCAACAATATGCAAGTGTTACATATTTTAGTTGGGGTTTCCTATACCAGTGTAATCATGTAGATAAATTTTCACTTCAATAGATTTTTGACAATATTTCAAATGGGGTTTCCTACACCAATGTCATTGCAATGTAACTTAGGCTCCCAATGCAACTTGGGGGGTTCTAAAATAGCATGTAGTGTTGAATATTTTAGTTGGGGTTTCTTATACCAATGCCATCATGTAGATAAATTCACACTTAAGATAGATTTTTTACAATACTTCAAGTGTAGTTTCCTATACCAATATCATCATAATGCCACTCTGAGTTGTATTGGATTTATTATAATAGTGTCATCACATAGAGAAATTCACACTTATATTTTTGACAATATTTTAAGTGGGGTTTCCTATACCATCATCGTTATAATTCTACTCAGAGTTGTAATGCAACCCAACCTCCCAATGTAACTTGTAGGGATTTAAAACAACATGTAATGTTTGCATATTTTAGTTGGGGTTTCTTATACCAATGTCATGGCATAGATAAATTAAAACTTAGATTTTTGACAATATTTTGAGTGGGTTTTCCTATACCAATGTCATCATAATGCCACTTGGGCTCCCAATGCAACTTGGGGGATTCTAACAATATGTAAGTGTTGCATATTTTAGTTGGGGTTTCTTATACCAATGTCATTGTGTAGATAAATTCAAACTTAGAAGGATTTTTTATAATATTTGGATTGGGGTTTCCTATACCAACATCATTGCAATGCCACTTAAGTTCACAATACAACTCGACATCCCAATGCAACTTTGGGGGTTCTAAAACAACATGCAGTGTTGCATATTTTAGTTGAGGTTTCCTATACCAGTGTCATCACATAGATAAATTCACATTTGGATGGATTTTTTATAATATTTTGAGTGGGGTTTCCTATACCAACTTCATCACAATGCCACTCAGGGTCACAATGTAACTCGACCTCCTAATGCAACTTTGGGGGTTTCAAAATAATGTGCAGTCTTGCATATTTTAGTTGGGGTTTCCTATACCAGTGTAATTACATAGATGAATTTTCACTTCAATAATTGTTTAACAATATTTCAAGTGGGGTTTCCTATACCAATGTCATCACAATGCAACTTGGCCTCCTAATGCAACTTGGGGGGTTCTAAAATAACATGTAGTGTTGCATATTTTAGTTGGGGTTTATTATACCAGTATCATCACGTAGATAAATTCACACTTAAAATAGATTTTTGAAAATATTTCAAGTGGGGTTTCCTATGACAACATCATTTCAATGCAACTTGAATGGGGGAGGCAAGGTAGGGGTTTTCCAAAATAATAGGTAGTGCTGAATATTTTAGGTGGGGTTTCCTATACCAATGCCATCACATAGAGAAATTCCCACTTAGGAAAATTTTTGACAATAATTTTAGTTTGGTTTCCAAAATAATATGTGGTGTTGCATATTTTGGGTGGGGTTTCCTATACCAACATCATCGCAATGCCACTCAGGATCACAATACAACTTGGGCTCCTAATGTAACTCAGGGGGTTCCAATAATATGTAGTGCTACATATTTTAGTTAGGGTTTACTATACTAGTGTCATCACATGAATAAATTCACACTTAGATGGATTTTTGACAATATTTTTAGTGGGTTTTCCTATACCAACGTCATCACAATGCCACTTGGGGTCGTAGTGCAACTTGGCCTCCCACTACAACTTCACCCTAGGGTTCCAAAATAACATGCAATGTTGCATATTTTAGTTGGGATGTACTATAATAGTGTCATAAATAGATAAATTCACACTTAGATGGATTTTTGATAATTTTTTGAGTGGGGATTCCTATACTGACATCATCTCAATGCAAACTTAGGCTCACAATGCAACTCACGTTACTAATGCAACTCAAGCTCACATTGTGCATTGGGAGTTCACAATGCAACTCGAGGGATGGGGGTTGCCAAAAAAAATTATTATTATTGCATATTTTATGTGGGGTTTCCTATATCGATGTCATCACATGAATAAATTTTTACTTGGAAAGATTTTTGATAATATTTTAAGTAAGCAAACACTTAGATGGATTGTTGACAATATTTTTAATGTAAATTCCAAAACAATATCCATTGTTGCATATTTTGGGTGGGGTTTCCTATACCAATGTCATCTCAATTCCACTCATGGTGTAAATTCACTCAGGCCCCCAATGCAACTTGGGGACATTCCAAAATAATATGCACTATTACATATTTTAGTTGGGGTTTCCTATACCAACATCATCACACAGTGAAATTCACACTGATAAATTTTTGACAATATTTTGAGTGGGGTTTTTAAAATAATATGTGGTGTTTCATATTTTTTATGGGGTTTCCAATACGATTGTCATCATGCAGTGTAATTCATGGCATTGCATATTTTGGGGCTCAAAATGCAACTTGGGGAGTTGAACCCTATGTCACTTAGGCTTGTAATGCCACTCAGGGAGTTTTTCCTAATGCAACTTAGGGAGTTGATCCCAATGCAACTTAGATTCATGAAGAAACTTATATTCATAATGCAACTTAAGGAGGTGATCCCAATAAAACTCAAATTCATGATGCAACTTGGGCTTACAATGTGACTAAGGGAATTTTTGCCACTCTAGGAATTGTTCCTAATGTAAATCAGATTCTTGATGAAACTCAAGGTCAAAATACAACTAAGGATTAAAATAAAACTTGGGCTCACAATGTATTTTAGGGAGTTATTCCCAATACAACCTAGGGTCATAGTGTAACTCAAGGAGTTACTCCCAATGCAACCCATAGTCATAATGCAAGTCAAGAAGTTGACCCCAATGCAAATCAAATTTATAATGTAACTTGGTGTCTCAATATAGTGAAGGCTCACAACTCTACTCAAGGAGTTTCTCCCAATGCCACTCAGGGAGTTGTTCCCAATGTAACTTAGGGAGTTGATCCTGATGCAACTCAAATTCATGAAGTGACTTATGCTCATAATACAGCTTAGGGAGGTGATCTCAATGCAACACAGATTCATGATGTAACTCAAGCTTGAAATGTGACTCAAGGAATTTCTAGCACTTGGGGAATTACTCCCAACATAAATCAGATTCATGATGCAACTCAAGGTCACAATACACCTAAGGCTTCCAATACAACTCAAGTTCCCTATGCAACTTAGGCTCACAATGCAATTTGGGGAATTGTTTCCAATGTAATCCAAGGTCATAGTGTAACTCAGGTAGTTGTTCCTAATGCAACTTGGGGTCACAATGTAATTTGGGAAGTTGATCCTAATACAAATTAGATTCATAATGCAACCCAGGGTTATAATGCAAGTCAGGAAGTTGATCCTAATGTAAATCAAATTCACAATGTATCTTGGGGTCTCAATGTAATGTAACATCACAACTCTACTCAAGGAGTTTGTCCCAATACAAATACCATTTGTGATGCAACTTTGGGTTTGAATTCATAATGCAAATTGAGGAGTTGATCCCAATGCAAAATAGATTCACAAGGTAACTCAGGGCTATAATGCAACTCAGGGAGTTATTCCCAATACAGCTCAGGGAATTATTCTCAATGCAATTCAAATTCATGATGTAACTCAGGTTCAAAATGTAACTCAAGCTCAGAATGAAACTTGAGCTCATAATGAAACTCATGGATTTGATCACAATGCAACTTGATAAGTTTCTCCTAATTCAACTTTGGGTTGCCATGCAACGCATCTCCTATAGTGCAACCCATCTGATGAAGTGTAACTCACATAATGTAGCTTGATCTAGGTTGTGTTGACCCTAATAACATTGATTGTCTAATACATCTATATATGATGTACTTCATGTAGAAAATCTCATCTCACATATCACACATAATCTCATGTAGTGCACCTCATGAATCTTAGCTCATGCATCACATCTAATTAAGCTTAACCCATGCAACACTTCTCATGAATCCCAACTTATGCAGCACAAATCATCTCATATAGTGTAACATGCATAATACACATCCACATCATCAGTTTATGTGTGAGGGGAACATAGACTGCCTAATCTCTTGATAAAATGGGGAAAAAGGGTGAAACATTGGGAGCACAACACACCTCATGAATATCATCTCATTCATTGCATCTGGTGAAGCTCAACCCATGAAACACCTCTCATAAAGCCCAACTTATGCAACACAAATCATCTCATATAGTGTAGTACATGCAACACAATCCACATCATTAGAGTATGTGTGAGGGAAACATGAACTATCTAATGTCTTGATAAAATGGGGAGAAAGGGTGCAACACTAGGACTTCTTAGGAGGTCACACATCCCAGTACTACCCTAACCCAAGCATTCTTAACTATAATATTTGATGGGATCTAATGCACCAATGCTTTTATGATCACACCTGATATTTACTTTATCATGTTACTCTACTTGTAAGAGACACATGGAAGACATCACACAGACCTAATTTGTTACATGAGACTCATTTGGCCTCACTTATGTGTGAGTTTCAACACATTGCTCTATTCATTCAATATGGCACACAAGGGGATCCCATCATAAGTTAGTTTCAATACACTACTCTATTGGTTCAATATGGCACATAAAGGGATCCCAAGTTATACCGACTGACTCATGCATCTCATGCATCACAACTTGTCAACTCAACACAATACATCTCACACATCAAAATTCATCTCATGAAGTGCAACTCATATTGTACACCATAACTTGCATAGTGTGGGCTATGTAATGTGACTTCACCTAGGTTATAATGATGGCCCAATGCATCTCAACCTAAAGCAACCCACCCAACACATCTCATGTAGCATAACTCATGTAGCATTACACAACATAGATTGTGTAGGATGACCCATCTTAGATAATGCAACTCTTATAGCATGTTTTATGCATCATTTCTCTCTCAATGAAAATCCACCTACATTGTGGTGATCACCTAACACATCTCAACCTGAGCTGAGTCAACTTGGGCTAAGTTAACTAGGTATAACTCATGCAACATAACTCATCTCAAACAATGCAACCCACCTCATGCAGTTTAACTCACCTAATGTCAACCTATGTTTTGTTAATCACCAAAGGTAGACCGCTCATGCAATGTAACTCATATAATGTATCTTTATAAGCACAATGTGTGGTAACACATCTTGTACAATGTAACCCATGTAAGATGACTTATTTGACATAACTAATCCCACCTAGTGCAACTTGCATAGTACAACTCACACATCATAGATTTCCCAATGCCTTGATATAAAGAAAAAGGGGATGCAATACCTAGACTTTAATATGGCACACAAGGGGATATCATGAAACACAATTTATGTAGTATATCTTGTTCAGCATAGCTCACACAACATAGGTCAAGTTGGGTTGTGCCAGCCTAGTAGTGCCACTCATAAAATGTATATCTTAACCCAATGTAACTCGCATGACGTAACTCATCTTGCACAACACAACCCATCTTACATAACACACCTCATCTCATGTAGCCCAAAAAATGGATCCTAACTCATGCATCACATATAGTGAAGCTCAGCTTGGGTAGAGCATCTCACAAAGCCCAACTCATGCAGTGTAAATCATTATGCACATTATGTATCCACATCATAGCTCACCCAATATAGTTTGACCTAGGTTGTGTCAATCACCTAATGAAACACAACCTAACACAACTCATGAATTATAGATTGCACAACATAACTTGAGAAAAAATACTCATGCAACACCACTTTTGTAGTACAACTTGTAATCATAACTCATTATATGTAGAGTAACTCATGTAGTGTAGCTCATGTAACATCACATGCCCAAATTAGCTTAATCAAGGTTTTGGTAATCCAATTTACATTGATCATGCCATGTTGAGTAACTTAGTGAAACTCGAGCAATAGATCTTGCAAAGTGCAACTCACAGGGTGCAACTTGGGTAGTACATCCCATCTCACATAACTCAATTCAAATCATCATACATAATGCAATTGATGCCATGCAGTGTAACTTGGTTAGTGCATCTCATCTTACATAATGCAACTCATGCCATGCAATGCAACTCATATATCACATCTTGTGAAACTCATCTTGTAAAGTATAGCTCATGTGATGTAACTTATATAGCACATCTTATGAAACTCATCTTGTAAAGTGTAGCTCATGCAATATAACTTGAGTATTACATCTTGTCTCACATAACATAACTCATCTTATGTAATGAAACCCATCTCTCTAAATGCAACTCATGTTATGAATTTTAAATCACATAGAATAGCTAGTGCAACACAACTCATGTAGTGCATCTTGACCTAGGTTATGCCAACTGACTAAGGCTTCCAATATAACTCAGGCTCATGAAACAATTTGGGGAGTTGTTGCCAATGTAGCCTAGGGTCATAGTGTAACTCAAAGAGTTGCCACAAATACAACCAGGGGTCATAAAGCAATTTAATAATTTGACCTCAATGGAAATCAAATTTACAATGCAACTTGGGGTCTCAATGCAGTGTAGGCTAGCAACTCTACTCAAGGAGTTACTGCCAATGCCACTTAGGGAGTTGCTCCCAATGTAACTTAGGGAGTTGATCCCAATACAACTTAGATTCATGAAGTGACTTATGATCATAATACATCTTAGGGGGGTGATCCTAATGCAATATAGATTCATGATGCAACTCAAGGTCACAATACTACTAAGTCTTCTAATACAACTCAATCTCCCTATGCAACTTAGCCTCATAATGCAATTTGGGGAGTTGTTCCCAATGTAACTCAAGGTCATATTACAATTCGGGGAGTTATTCCCAATACAACCGAGGGTCATGATGCAAGTTGGGAAGTTGATCTTAATGCAAATCAGATTGAAAATGTAACCTAGGGTCACAATGCAAGTTGGGAAGTTGATCCTAATGCAAATTAGATTCACAATGCAACTTGGGGTCTCAATGTAGTGTAGCCTCACAACTCTACTTGAGGAGTTACTCCCAATATAACTATCATTCATAATGTAACTCTAGGTTTGAACTTGTAATGCAACTTATGGAGTTCATCCCAATGTAAAATAGATTCACAAGGCAACTCGAGGCTACAATGCAACTCAGGGAGTTGTTCCCAATGTAACCCAGGGAATTATTCGCAATGTAATTCATATTCATGATGCAACTCAAGTTCACAATATAACTTGAGCTCATGATGTAACTCAAGCTCATGATGCAACTCGTGGAGTTACTTATATTAAAACTCAAGGAGTTTGTCCTAATTCAACTCTGGGTTGCCATACAACTCATCTCCCATAGTGTAACCCATCTCATGAAGTGCACTTTGCATAATACAACTCGATCTAGGTTGTGTTGACCCTAATAGTGTTAATCATCAAATACAACTATATACAATGTAGTTAATGTAGTGAAGCTCATCTTGCATGGCACACATAATCTCATGTAGCACACCTCATGAATCTCAGCTTGTACATCACATATGGGGAAGATTGACCCATGTAACACCTCTCATGAAGCCTAGCTTATGCAACACAAATCATCTCACATAGTGTAGAAAGTGAAACACACATCCACATCATCAGAGTATGTGTGAGGGGAACATAAACCACCTAATGCCTTGATAAAATGGGGAAAGAGGGTGTAACACTAGGAGTACAATGCACCTCATGAATCTTAGCTCATGCATCACATCTGGTGAAGATTGACCCATGTAACACCTCTCATGAAGCCCAGCTTATGTAACATAAATGATCTCATATAGTGTAGCATGTGTAACAAACATCCACTTCATTAGAGTATGTGTGAGGGGAACACAGACCACATAATGTCTTAATAAAATGGGGAAATAGGGTGCAACACTGAGACTTCTAAGGAGGTCACCCATCCCAATATTACCCTAGCCCAAGCGCACTTAACTACAAAGTTCCAATTGGATTTGATGCAATAACACTATTATGATCACACCCAATATTTACTTTATCACATTACTCTACTTGTAAGAGACATGTGAAAGACATCAAACATACCCAATTTGTTGCATGAGACTCATTTGGCCTCACTTATGTGTGAGTTTCAACACACTAGTTATTGGTTCAATATGGCACACAAGGGGATCCCATCATAAGTTAATTTTCACACACTACTCTTGCACAATACACCTCATCTCATGTAGCCCAAAAAGTGGATCCCAACTCATGCATCACATAAGGTGAATCTTAGCTCAGGTAGAGCATCTTATGAAGCCCAACTTATGTAATGCAAATCATTCCATACATTACATATCCACATCATAGCTCACCCAATGTAGTTTGACCTAAGTTGTGTCAATCACCTAATTCAACATAACCTAACAAAACTCATGAAGTGTAGCTTGTGTAACATAACTTAAGAAAAAATATTCATGCAACACCACTTATGTAGTACAACTTGTAATCATAGCTCATCCCATGTAGTGCAACTCATGTAATGTAGCTCATGTAACATAACATGCCCAGATTATCTTGATCGAGGTTTTGGCAACCCAATTTACATTGATCACCCCACATTGAGTAATTCAATACAACTCAAGCAACACATCTTGTAAAGTGCAACTCACATGGTATAACTTGGGTAATGCATCCCATCTCGCACAACTTAATGCAACTCATCATGTAGAACACAATTAACTCCATGCAATACAAATCAATTAGTTCATATCATATCACACAATGCAACTTGTATCACATAACACAACTCATGTCATGCAGTGAAAATTGTATAACACATCTTGTGAAATTCATCTTGTAAAGCGTATCTCATGCAATGCAACTTGCATAGCACAACTTGTGATAATCATCTTGTAAAACATAGCTCATGTAATGTAACTCAGGCATTATATCTTTTCTCACATAGTGCAATTCATCCTGTGTAATGTAACCCATCTTACTTAATGCAACTCATGCCATGAAGTGTAACTCATGTAGCGTAGCTAGTGCAACACAACTCATACAGTGCATCTTGACCCAAGTTATGCCAACGAACTAAGGATTCCAATACAACTTAGGCTTGTAATGAAATTTGGGAAGTTATTCCCAATGTAACCTAGGGCCATAGTGTAACTTGGGGAGTTGTTCCCAATGCAACCTAGGGTCATAATACAAGTCAGGAAGTTAACCCTAATGCAAATTAGATTCACAATGCAACTTGGGGTCTTAATGTAGTGCAGGCTTGAAACTCTACTTGGGGAGTTGCTCTTAATGCCACTCAAGAATTTGTTCCTAATGCAACTCAAGGAGTTGATCCCAATGCAATGTAAATTCATAATGTAACTCAAGCTTGTAATGTGACTCAAAAAAATTTCCACTCAAGGAATCGCTCCAAATGTAAATTGGATTCATGATGCAACTCAAGGTCATAATTCAACTAAGGCTTCCAATACAACTCAGGCTTCTTATACAACTCAAGCTTGTAATGCAATTTGGGGAGTTGTTCTCAATGCAACCTAGGGTCATATTAAAATTCAAGGGGTTGTTATTAATATAACTTGGGGTCACAATGCAAGTTAGGAAGTTAATTATAATGCAAAACAGATTCACAATACAACCTAGGGTCATAATCCAAGTTAGGAAGTTGATCCTAATGAAAATCAGATTTGCAATGCAACTTGGGGTCTTAATGTAGTCCATCCTTGCAAATATAATTAAGGAATTTATCCCAATGCAACTGCCATTCATGATGCAACTCTAGGTTTGAACTCATAATACAACTCAGGGAGTTGATCCCAATGTAAAATAGATTCACAAGGCAACTCAAGGCTGCAATGTAACTTAGGGAGTTATTCCCAATTCAACTCAAGTAATTGTTCCCAATGTAATTTAGATTCATGATGTAACTTAGGTTCACAATGTAACTTAAACTAATGAAATAAATCAAGCTCATGATGTAACTCATAGAGTTGCTCATAGTGAAACTCAGGGTGTTTCTCCTAATTTAACTTTGGGTCACCATAAAACTCATCTCCCATAATGCAACCCATATCATGAAGTACATCTTATATAATGTAGCTCGATCTAGTTTGTGTTGACCCCAATAGCATCGATCATCTAATACAACTCAATATGATGTAGTCCATGTAGCAAAGATTATATCACATAGCACACATAATCTCATATAGTGCACCTCGTGAATCTCATCTCATGCATCACATCTAGGGAAGCTCGACCCATGCAATGCCTCTCTGAAAGCCCAAATTATGTAGCACAAACCATCTCATGTAGTATAGTGCATTCAACACAAATGCACATCATCAAAGTATGTATGAGGGTAACACAAACCACCTAATGCCTTGATAAAATGGGGAAAGAGGGTTTAACACTGGAAGCATAGTCTACCTCATGAATCTTAGCTTGTGTATCACATCTAGTAAAGCTCAACCCATATAATACCTCTCATAAAACCCAACTTATGTAGCACACATCATCTCTTGTAGTTTAGCATGCACAACACACATCCAAATCATTAGAGTATATGTGCGGGGAACACAAACCACCCAATGTCTTGATAAAATAGGGAAAAAGAGTGTAACATTGGGACTTCTCTTGATGTCACCCATCCTAGTACTACCCTAGCCTAAGCATGCTTAACTACAAAGTTTTGATGGGATTTTGTACACTAACATTGGTATGATCACACCTGATATTTACTTTATCAAATTACTCTACTTGTAGGAGACACGTGGAAGACATCAGATAGACCTAATTTGTTGCATGAGACTCATTTGGCCTCACTTATGTGTGATTTTCAACACACTAATCTATTTATTCAATATGGCACACAAGGGGATCCCATCATAGGTTACTTTTAACACACTACTCTATTTGTTTAATATGGCACACAGGGGGATCCCATCGTAACTCACATAACATGCATAGTGCAATACAAATAATCTTGCATAGTGTAGTGCATCCAACATACATCCACATCATAGCTCATTTAATGTCATTAAACCCAAGTTGTGTTAGCTACCTAACATATCTCAATCTAGGATAGTTCATGCAGTGAAACTTGTGTAACACACCTCGTATAATGTGCCTTGACCCTATTTTCATTGATCACCTAATGTGTCTTGTGCATCATACCCTACTAGTGTAACTCATGTAATAATGCAATGCATCTCATGTAGCACAACTCATCCCTTGCAGTGTAACACACATATCACACCCTATGTGAAGCATAACTTGCCTAATGCATTTCAAATCAAGCTTTTCCATTTGCCTAATGTAGCTTGACCTAGTGTAGTTCACTCAATACATCTCATGTAGTAAAACTCATCTCACATAGCATGGCTCATTGATGCAACTTGACCTAGGTTGTGCCAATCACCTAAATTAGTTCAACTTGGTGCGACTTATGTAATGCAACATGCATAGTGCATCTCACTAAAAAATTCTTCCAAGGGAGATGCCATGGAGTAAATAAAAAGAGGATCTCATACCCTTCATGCTTGTATATGTCATTCACCCCCCGTAACCCCACCCCCTCCTGCTATGAGACATTAAAGTATGTGTGAGGGGAACATAGACTGCCTAATGTCTTGATAAAAGGGGGAAAAAGGGTGTAACTATGAGACTTCTTAGGAGGTCACCCATCCCAGTATTATCCTGGCCCAAGCACACTTAACTACATAATTTTGATGGGATTCGGTGCACTAACCCTGGTATGATCACACCCAATATTTACTTTATCATGTTACTTTAATTTTAAGAAACACATGAAAGACATTAGATAGATGCAATTTGTTGAATGGGACTCATTTGGCCTCACTTATGTGTGAGTTTCAACACACTACTATGTTGGTTCCATATGGTACATAAGGGGATCCCATCATAACTCTCACACTATCTCAGACTTAGTGAAACCCATCATGTGTAGTGGAACTCACGTGGTGCATCTCACATAGTGTAACTCACCCAATGTAGCATGATCTAAGGTGTGATGATTGCCTAATACAACTTAACTCAGTGTATCTTGTGTAATGCAACTCATCTCATGTTACATAACTCATGCATTACAACTCACTTGGGTTATGGTAACCCAGGTTGTAGAATGTGACCTCGTGTAATTCATTTCTCATAATGTAACTCATAAATAAAAAGAGGGTCCCATACCCTTCATGCTTCTCTATGTCATTCTCCCCCCTTGACATTAGAGTATGTACAAAGGGAACATAGACTACTAGATGTCTTGATAAAATGGAAAAAAAAGAGTGTAACATTGGGACTTCTTGGGAGGTCACCCATCCTAGTACTACCCTGGTCCAAGCATCCTTAACTATGGATTTATGATGTGATCTGGTACACTAACATTGGTATGATCACACCTAATATTTACTTTATCACATTACTCATAAGAGACATGAGGAAGACATCAGATAAATGCAATTGGTTGCACGAGACTCATTTGGCCTCACTTATGTGTGAGTTTTGACACCCTACTATGTTGGCTCAATATGGCACAAAAGGGGATCCCATCATAAATGAGTTTTAACACACTACTCTATCAGTTCAATATGGCACACAATGGGATCCCATAGTAACTCATACACTATATATGACTTAGCAAAACCCATCGCATGCAGTGCAACTCACATGGTACATCTCACATAGTGTAACTCACCTAATGTAGCATGATCTAGGTTATGTCGATTACCTAACATAACTCAACTCAGTGCTCATGTAGCATAACTCATCTCATGCCACATGACTCATGCATTATAACTTGACCATGTTATGCTAACCCAAGTTATGTAGCTTGACCTCATGTAATTCATCTCTCACAATGTAACTCATCTTATGGTACCTAGCTCATGCAGTACATCTAGTGCAACCTAACTCATCTCACATAGCACACCCTACCCAATGCCTACCCAGGGTTCATCAATTCCCTAACACATCTTGACCTAGTGTAGCAAGCATGATGTAAGTCATACAAGGTAGCTAGAGAGGCACATACCACACACCTCATCTCACTCAATAATCATGCAGTGTAGCTCAAGCAGGGCAACACATCTTGTGTAATGCAACTTGTAAAGTGTATCTCATGCAACATAGATCATCTAATGTATTATGAGCCTTGATTCATAAATATATAAGGTAGGGCCTCTAATATGGCTTAGCATGGGTTGGGTAGATGATGTAAAATAACTCAACATAATGCATCTCATACATCAAAATTCATCTCGTATAGTGAAACTCATATTATTCACCACACCCTGCATAGTGTGTCTTGTGCAATGTGACTTCACCTAGGTTGTGATGATGGTCCAATACATCTTAACCTAGAGCAACCCACCCAATGCATCTCATGCAGTGTAAACCATGTAGAAATGCATAGCATAGCTCATGTAGCATGTCTCATTCATCATTGCTCTCTTAATACAACTTCACCTACGTCTTGGTGATCACCTAACATAGCTTGAAATAAAATGAGTTGACATGGGTTGAGTTAGCCAAGCACAATTCATGCAACATAACTCATCTTAAACAATGCAACCCACCCATGCAGTGTAACTCACCCAATGCTAACCCAAGTTGTGTTGACCACCTAAGGTAGACTGCTCATGCAATGTAACTCACAGAATGAAACTATAGTATCACAACACATGGAAACACATCTTGCATAATGCAACCCATGTAGGCTAACTCATGCAATGTAACTCATCCCCACCCAGTGCAAATTACATATTGCAACTCACACATAATAAATTGCCCAATGCCTTGATATAAATTAAAAGGGGGTATAACCCCTAGACTCCCTAGTGGGTCACCCATCCTAGTACTACCCTAGACAAAGCACACTTGACTACAGAGTTTGATGAGATATGAGGCACTAACACTAGTATGATCACACTCAAGAAATATTGTATCACCTTGCTATACTTATACGAGAGACATAGAGAGTTTATCGCATGATATGGCTTTAACTTGGTGTATCTCATGCATTATAACTCATACAATACACTTCATGTAGTGTAGCTCACACAATGCAACTTGTCTCATGTTTAAAATATCATGTAATGCATCTCATTCAATGTAGCTAGCACAATGTAGCTTGACCAAGGTTGTGCCAACCCATTTTGTTCTAAATCACATAACACATCTCAAGTTGACAAATCTCATGTAGTACATCCCACACAAATAATATCACATAGTGTAGCTCATGCAACACACATCCACATCATAGCTTGTCTAATGTCATTAGACCCAAGCTATGCCAATCACCTAACATAACTCAACCTAGCATATCTCATGCAATGCAACTCATGTAACACAACTTGACCCTATTTTTGTCAATCTCCTAATGCATATTATGCATCATAACCTACCGGTGCAACTCGTGTAACAATGTAATACATCTCACTAAACACAAATCATCCTTTACAGTGTAGTGCATGTATTACATCCTATATGTAGCATAACATTCTTGATGGATTTCAAATTGAGCTCTACTAATTTCATAATGTAGCTTAACCTAGTGCAACTCACTAGATGCATCTCTTTTAGTAAAACTCATCTCGCATAACATGACTCACTGATGCAGCTCAACTTGGGTTTGGCCATTCACGTAACTTAGTTCAACCTAACACAACTTATGTAATGTATCTCATCTTTCATAACATAACATGCATAATGTAAATCACTCAACAATTCTTCCAAGGGAGCTATAATGACATAAATATAAATAGGCTCTCATACCCTTCATACTTGTCTATGTCATTCCTCCACTTGGTCGCTCCTACCCCCCACCCCTGAGACATTAGAGTATTTTTGAGGGGAACATATACTACCCAATGTCTTGATAAAAAGGAAAAAAAGGGTGAAACACTAGGACTTCTTGGGAGGTCACCCATCCCAATACTACCCTATCCCAAACACACTTAACTATAGAATTTTGATGGGATCTGGTGCACTAACATTGGTATGATTACCCTTGATATTTACTTTATCGCATTACTCTACTTATAGGAGACACATGGAAGACATTAGATAGATGTAATTTATTATACGAGACTTGTTTGGACTCACTCATGTGTGAGTTTGGACACACTACTCTATTGGCTCAATATGGAGCACAAAGGGATCCCATCATAAGTGAGTTTTGACACACTACTCTGTAGGTTCAATATGGCACACTAAGGGACCCATCATAACTCATGCACTGTATTTGACTTAGTGAAACCCATCATGTGAAATTTTGACACACTACTCTATAGGTTATGTCAATTACCTAACACAACTCAACTCAGTGTATCTCATGTAGCACAACTCATCTCATGTTGCATGACTCACACATTACAACTTGACCTAGGTTATGTTAACCTAGGTTGTGAATCTTGACCTTGTGCAATTCATCTCTCATAACCTAACTCATCTTGTGCCACCTAGCTCGTGTAGTGCATCTAGTGCAACCTAACTCAGCTCACATAACACAACCCACGTAATGCCAACCCAAGGTTTTTCAATTGCCTAACATATCTCAAGTTGGTGTAGCTAGTATGATCTTAGTCATACAAGGCAGTGAGAGAGGGACATGTCGCACACCACATCTCGCTCAACACTCATGTAGTACAAATCAAGTAGGGTACCTCATCATGTGTAATATAACATGCATAGTGCATCTCCTGTAACATAGATCACCTAATGTAGTGTGACCCTTAACTCATAAATATAAAAGGCAAGGCCTCTAATATGGCTCAATGGGGGTTGGGTCAACCGCATAATGAAACTCAACACAATTCATCTCACACATCAAAATTCATCTTGTGTAGTGTAACTCATATTGTTCATCACAACCTACATAGTGTGGGTTGTGTAATGAAACTTTTCCTAAGTTGTGATGATGGCCCAATGCATCTTAACCTAGAGTAACCCACTCAACTCATCTTGTGGAGTATAACTCATGTAGCATTACACAACATAGCTTGTGTAACATGACCCATCTTAGAAACCACAACTCTTGTAGCATATCTCACACATCATTTCTCTCTCAATGCAAATCCACCTACATTATGGCAATCACTTAACACAGCTCAATCTTAGCTGAGTTGACTTAGGCTAAGTCAATCAGGCACAACTCATGCAATATAAATCATCTCGAATAATACAACCCACCTCATGTAGTGTAACTCGCCCAATGCTAACCCAAGTTGTGTTGATCACCTAAGGTAGAATGCTCATGTAATATAACTCATAAAATGTAGCTTTATAAGCAAAATGCATGACAACACATCTTGCATAATGTAACATATGTAGGATGACTCATGTGACACAACTCATCATGCTCAGTGTAACTCACATAGTGTAACTCACATAGCATAGATTTCCTAACACCTTGACATAAATAAAAATGGGGTGAAACACCCAGACTTCAATATGACATACAAGGGGATCTCATGCAACATAATTTACATAGTACAACTCACTCATCATAGCTTACACAATGTAGGTCAAGTTGGGTTATGCTAGCTTGGTAGTGTCACTCACCCAATGTATAGCTCGACCCAACATAGCTCATATGATGTACCTCATCTTGCACAACATAACCCATCGTGCACAACACACCTCATCATATGTAGCCCAAAAAGTGGATCCTAACTCATGCATCACATCTAGTGAAGCTCAACTTTGGTAGAGAATCTTATGAAGCCCATCTCATGTAATGCAAATCATTCCACACATTACGTATCTACATCATAGCTCACCCAATGTAGTTTGACCTAGGTTATGTCAATCACCTAATGCATTACAACATAACATAACTTATGAAGTGTAGCTTGCAAAATGTAACTTGAGAAAAAATACACGTGCAACACCACTTGTGTAGTATAACTTGTATTCACAACTCATCCTGTATAGTGTAACTCATGTAACATAACGTGCCTAAATCAACTTGATCAAATTTTTGGTAAACCAATTTACATTGATCATCCCATAATTAGTAACTCAATGCAACTCAAGCAACACATCTTACAAAGTGCAACTCACATGATGTAACTTAGGTAGTGCATCCCATCTCACACAACTCATCATGCATAACACAATTGATGCCATGCAGTGTAACTCAATTGGTGCATCTCATCTCACAAAATGCAACTTGTATCACATAATCCAACTCATGCCATGAAATGTAGCTCATATATCACATCTTGTGAAACTCATCTTTCAAAGCATAGCTCATGTAATGCAACTCATATAGCACATCTTATGAAACTCATCTTGCAAAGCGTAGCTCATGCAATGCAACTCGAGTATTACATCTAGTATCACATAGCATAACTCATCCTATGTAATGCAAACCATCTCACTTAATGTAAATCATGCCATGAAATGTAACTCACATTAGCGTAGCTAGTACAACACAACTCATGTAGTGCATCTTGACCCAAGTTACACTGTCTGACTCATGCATCTCACGCATCAAAACTACTCAACTCAAATTTATAATATAAATTGCATAGTGTAGCTTGAGTAACACATCTCATCTTATGTAATGAAAATCATATAACACAACTTATGTTGGGTACCTTACCCCATCCATCTTGACCCTTGGTCCATAGATATATAAGGTAGGACATCTAGTGTATCTCGACATAGGTTGTTTCACTCACCTAAAGCATCTCAACCTAGAGATATTTGTGTAGTGAATCTTGTGCATCATAACTCATCTTGTGCACCAAAATTTACATAGTTCATCTCTCACAACATAGCTCTGGCAATGAAACTCAACTCATGTTCTTCCTAGTCAGGTTGTGTCATTCACCTAACATAGTTTGATTTGGTACTGCTCATGTATTACAACTCATTTCATACAACATAACTCATCTCACATAATAAAACTTGCAAAGCCTAGCTTAAGCATCACATCTAGTGAATCCTAGATCACACATCACATCTCACAAATCCTCATTCATAAAACAAAACTAATATCATGTAACATAGCTTAGATAGTGCATCTTCATATAGTAGCTCACCCAAAGTGTTTTGACCTAGTTATGTCAACCTGCATTATGTCTATCGCTAAGCACAACTCAACCCATCATAGCTCATGCATCATAACTTGCATATCACAACTTAATAAGTATAACTCATGCAAAAAAACCCACATAGTGTATCTTGAGCAACACATATCACATATTTCAACCTAAAACACATAGCTCAAATCATATCACTAATGTAGCTCATGCAACATTACTCACCTAATGTACTTTGACAAGGGTTACATAGACCCAGTTTGGGTTTATCCATGAATGCAACTCATGTAGTACAATTTGTAAGGTACAACATGACTCATCTCATATAACATAACTCATCTCACTCACTGCAACTCATATCATGTAGCACAACTCATCTCTGTAGTGTAACTCACGTAGTAAAGATCATACAATGCATCTCATGTAGCATAACTCAACCCAAGTTTTGTCAGTTTCCTAACACATCTTTCACACTATAACTTATTAGCCCAACTTTCAAAATAGAGAATTCACATCACCATTCATCTCAAGTAATGTAAATCATTTTGTGCAACATAACTCATCTTATTTAGTGTAACTCACATGATGTAGTTAGGCATGAGCTGTGTCAATCACCTAACACAACTTGACCCATCATAGCTCTCTCAACGCATCTTATGTAGCATAACTCCTACAACACATCTCATGTAGCACATGTTATGCATTGTAACTCATATCACACAATGTAACCTGATAGCAAAGCTCACCTGATTATAGCCTAACCTGGGTTATGTTGATATCTTAATACATCTCAACCATGCACAACCCATGAAGTGTTGCTCCTACAATGCAACTCATCTCACACAATGTAACTCATCTTGTGAAATTAAAATTGCATAATTTACCCTTCTTATAGTAACTTTCATGATACATCTCGACTTGGGTTGTGCCAATTGATTAACATAACTCTACCTGACACAATTCATGTATTCCAACTCATCTCACACAATGCAACTCACCTTACTTAATGTACCTCATCTTTCATAGTGAAATCTCACAAAGGATAGATTTTGCATTACATCTGATAAATCCCATCTTGTGTAATGTATCTTTGTAGTGTATTACACCCAATAAATCTTGATTAGGGTTAGTGCATCTCATCTCATACAATGCAACTTGTATCACATAGTACAAATCATGCCATGAAGTGCAACTCACATAACACAACTCATGTAACTCAACTTGTAAAGCATAGCTCATGCCATGAAACTTGGGTATTACATCTTGTCTCATACAGTGAAACTCACCCTATGAAATGCAACCCATCTTGATTAACACAACTCATGCCATGAAGTGTAACTCATGTATCACAAGTAGTGAAACATAACTCATGTGGCACATCTTGACCCAGGTTACACTGGTCAATTGATTCAGCTCATGCATCACAAATTTCTAACTCAAATTTTTAATATAAATTGCATAGTGTAGCTTGAGAAACACATCTCATCTTGTGTAATTCAACTCCTAAAACACATATTATGTACCCAATGTACCCTGACTAGGGTTATGTCAACCTGATTTGTGTTGATTTCTCAACATAGGTAAATGTATGGCAACTCACATAGTGTAAATTAGAAGGTGTAGCTCACACAACTTGAATCATATTATATGATACAACTCGTATTGTGTAATTCATCTCTCATATCATATTGCAACTTATAACTACTATTGGGGGAGGGTGTTCTTTGAATGCCTTTGCAGGAAAATAAGTGAAAACAAGGGAAATGTTTTATTCCCACCTTTACCCACAAATAATTTATTATGCTCCAATTGTGAAATAAAAAGTAAATGTATGAAGGAAAACATGTTTCCTCTTTAATTCGAGATCAAATTTTATGTGGAATATATTTTGGCCTCGAATTTTTGTATTGTTGTTTGAACTCGAGTTGGACTACCATCCTGAGTTGAAAAAATGAACTTGATAATCATGGGATCCTTATGAGAGTCATGCCATGGATTTTAACATATAAATATCATGGGGGGAGGGTTTTATTTGAATTCATTTGTGGTAAAAAAAGTGAAAACATGTGAAACATTTTGTTCCCCCCTTTACCCTCAAACCATTTGGTATATTCTGGTTGTGAAAGAAATAGTAAACAGATGAAGGAAACCATGTTTCATATAGAATGCAAGATCGAATGATGGGTGGAAATTTATTTTTTCCTTATATTTATGTATTATAATTTTAAATCGAGTGTAATCCCAGTTGGAGTTGGACATCCATCTCGAGTTAGACTTCCAGCATGAGTTGGATTGCTATCCCAACTTGGGTTGGCAGCTTGAGTTGAAAAAATGAGCTTGATTTTAATGGGATCCTTATGAGAGTCATGACATGGATTTTAACTTATAAATACTATGGGGGAAGGGTCTTATATGTATGATTTATAGGAAAACAAGAAAAAACATGGGAAACATTTTGTTTCCCTTTTTACCTATAAGAAATTTGGTATACTCCAATTGTGAGAAAAAATAATAAATGGATTGATGAAACCATGTTTCATCTTCAATGTAAGATCCAATGTTATGTGGAACTTAATTTTTGCCTCAAATTTATATATTACAATTCAAACTAGAGTTTTATTTCTATCTTGAGTTGGGTTGCCAACCCAAGCTGGGCTGATAGCCTGAGCTGGGTTGCCAACCTAAGCTAGGTTGCCAACCTGAACTAGGTTGCTAGCCTAAGCTGGGTTGTAAAGCTGAGCTAGATTGGTAGCCTGAGCTGGGTTGGTATCTTGAGCTTAAAAAATGAACTCGATAATCATGGGATCCTTATGAGCATCATGACATGGATTTTAAATTATAACTACTATGGTAGGAGGGTGTTCTTTGAATGCCTTTCTAGGGAAAGAAGGAAAAAAATGGGAAACATTTTATTCTACCCTTTACCCACAAAAAATTTGATATACTTCAGTTGAGAAAAGAAATGATAAATGGATGAAGTAAACCATGTTTCCTCTTGAATTCAAGATCCAATGTTGCATGCGAATTGATTTTTTTACACAGATTTTTGTGATCTGATTGTAGGACATTGCACTCCCGATCAGAGTTTTACAAATCTGAGTCAGGTGGTCGACATAAGTGGGGCTCATAACTGTAGTAGGAAAAATGAACTTGATAACCAATGGGATGGTTATGAGAATGATGACATGGATTTTAGCTTGTAACTACTATGGGGGGAGGGTGGGCAAGAAAGTAAGCAAGGAAAACAAACTTGATAAATAAGGGATCCTTACAAGAACCATGGAATGGATTTTAACTTTTAATTATTATGGGGGGAGGGTGGGGAAGGAAGCAAGGAAGATGGAATTGATAATGATGGGAATCCTTATGTGGAGCATGACATGGATTTGAATTTATAACTAATATGAAGGGGAGGGAAAAATCAAGTAATAAATTAAGCAAACAAGTAAGCAAGCAAGTGTAAGGGGAACACATCTAAGAGCTTGAGTTAGATTCTTACCCCGAGTTGGGCTTCTAGCTCAGGTTGGGATTCTAGCCTAGGTTGGGCTGCCATCCTAAGTTGGATGACCAGCTTGAGTTGGGATATAATCCTAAGTTGGATTACTAGCATAAGTTGGGCTACCATCCTGAGTTGGGCTTCACATCATGAGTTGGGATGCCATCCCTAGTTGGATTGCTAGCTTGAGTTGGTCTGCCAGCCCAGGTTGGGTTACCAAAAAAATAGTGAATAGATGGGGGAAACCATGTTTCCTCTTTGATTTGAGATCAAATGTTGGGTAGAATGATATTTTTACCTAAAAATTTTTGTATTGTAGTTTGAACTCCACTTCTAATCGATGTTCTACAAGTCTGAGTCGGGTGACCAACATGAGTGGGGTTGGAAATCAGAGTAGGAAAAATGAACTTGATAACCAATGGGATGGTTATGAGAATGATGACATGGATTTTAAATTATAACTACTATGGGGGGAAGGTTGGAAAGTAAGCAATTAGGGAAAATAAACTTGATAAACAAGGGACCCTTATGAAAACCATGGAATGGATTTTAACTTTTAACCACTATGGGGGGAGGGCTGGGAAGGAAGTAAGGAAGATGGAATTGATAATTATGGTAATACTTATATGGAGCATGACATGGATTTTAACTTATAAATACTATGGAAATGAAGGAAAAAATAAGTAAGAAATCAAGAAAATGAGCTCAAGTTGGATTACCAACCTGAGTTGGGCTGCCATCCTGAGTTGGGCTTCACAACCTGAGTTGGGATGCCATCCCTAGTTGGATTGCCAGCTTGAGTTAGTCTACTAGGTTTCCAAAGAAATAGTGAATGGATGGGGGAAACCATGTTTCCTCTTTAATGTGAGATCAAATGTTGGGTGGAATGATATTTTTGCCTTGGCTTTTTTGTATTGCAGTTTGAACTCCACTTGCCCTGCCAACCCGAGTTGTGTCTTGAGACCATGTTGAAAAAATGACCTTGATAATATAATTGGATCCTTATGAGAATCACATAATGGATTTTAACTTGTAACTACTATGGGGGGAGTGTGTTTTCTAAGCTCGTGTTGGATTGTCATCTCAATTTTGACTTCCATCTTGAGTTGAACTACCAACTTGAGTTGGGTTATGAAAGAAACAATGAATGGATGGGAAAAACCATGTTTCCTCTTTAATGTGAGATAGAATGTTGGGTGGAACCATATTTTTGCCTTAGATTTTCTATATTATGATTTAAACTAGAGTTGCACTACCAACCCATGTTGCTTCTTGAGTTTGAGTTGAAAAAATGAGCTTGATAATAAAATTGGTTCCCTATGAGAATGATGTCACACATTTTAACTTAGAACTACTATGAGGGGAGGGTGTTCCTTGAATGCCCTTGTAGGAAAACATGGGAAAGATATTTTTCCCCACTTTACCTATGAACAATTTTGGATACTTGAGTTGGGAAATAAATCTGAAATGGATGGAGGAAACCATGTTTCCTCTTTAATGTGAGATCGATTATTGTGTTAAACTTTATTTTTGCCTTAGATTTTTTTATTGTGGGTGGAACTAGAGTTGGATTTTTAGCCAACTTGAGTTGGACTTCCATCCTGTGCTGGACTTCCAACCCAAGTTGGATTGTCAACACGAGTTGGGTTGTGAAAAAAATGGTGAATCAATGGGGGAAACCATCTTCCCTCTTTGATGCGAGATCAAATCTTGGGGTGGAACCATATTTTTGCCTCAAATTTCCATATTGTGGTTTGAAATCAAGTTGCACTGCCAACTTGAGTTGTCTTTTTAGAATGAGTTGAAAAATGATCTTGATCATAAAATGGGATCCTTATGAGAATCATCCCATGGATTTTAACTTATAACTACTATGTGGGGAGGGTGTTCTTTGAATATTCTTGTAAGAAAACAAGTGAAAACATGGGAAAGATATTGTTCCCCCTTAGTCACAAATAATTCCAGATACTCGAGTTGGGAAAGAAATGAGAAATGGATGAAGGAAACCATGTTTCCTCTTTAATGTGAGATCGATTATTGTGTGGAAGTTTATTTTTGTCTCAAATTTCTATATTATAGATGGAACTCAAGTTGGATTTCCATCCTGAGCTGGGCTTTTGGCCCTAGTTGGGTTGTGGAAGAAATAGTGAATGGATGGGGGAAACCATTTTTCCTCTTTCATGTGAGATTGAATTTTAGGTGGAATCATGTTTTTGTCATGGATTTTTGTATTGCAGTTTGAAATCAATTTGCATAGCCAACCCAAGTTGGGTTTTTTGCCTGAGTTGAAAAAATAAGCTTGATAATAAAATGGGATCCTTATGAGAATCATCACGTGGATTTTAACTTATGACTACTATGGGGGAGGGTGTTCTTCAAATGCCCTTGCAGGAAAGCAAGTGAAAACATGGGAGAGATATTGCTCCCCCCTTTTACCTGCAAACAATTTTAGATACTCAAACTGGGAAAGAAATGAGACAATGGATGAAGGAAACCATGTTTCCCCTTTAATGCAAGATCAATTATTCTATGGAACTTTATATTTTCCTCAGATTTTTATGTTATGGATGGAACTTGAGTTGGATTTCTAGCCTGAAATGGACTACCATCCCAAGCTGGACCTTCACCCCGAGTTGGGTTTTGAAAGAAATAGTGAATGGATGGGGGAAACCATTTTTCCTCTTTCATTAAAGATCAAATTTTGGGTGGAAGCATGTTTTTGCCATGGATTTTTGTATTGCAGTTTGAACTCGAGTTGCATAGCCAACTCGAGTTGGACTTTTTTCCCAAGTTGAAAAAATGAGCTTGATAATAAAATGGGATTCTTATGAGAATCATCGGATAAATTTTAACTTATAACTACTATGGGGGGAGGGTGTTCTTTGAATACCCTTGTGGAAAAGCAAGTGAAACATGGGAAATATATTGTTGCCCCCTTACCTGTAAACAATTCTAGATACTCAAGTTGGGAAAGAAATGTGAAATGGATGAAGGAAACCATGTTTCATCTTTAATTCAAAATTGATTATTACGTGGAACTTTATTTTTGCCTTAGATTTCTATATTACAGATGGAACCCAAGTTAGATTTCTATCCTGAGTTAGGTTGTGAAAGAAATAGTTAAAAGAAGGGGGAAATTATGTTTCCTCTTTAATGTGAGATCAAATGTTGGGTGGAAACATGTTTTTGCCTCAAATTTTTATATTGGGGTTTGAACTCAAGTTGCATGGCCTACCTTAGTTGTGTGTTTTATTTGAGTCAAAAAATGAGCTTGAAAATATAATGGGATATTTATGAGAATCATCGCATGGATTTTAAATTATAACTACTATGGGGGGAGGGTGTGTTCTTTGAATGCCCCTGTGGGAAAGCAAATGAAAACATGGGAAAGATATTGTTCCCCCTTACTCGTAAACAAATTTAAAGACTTGAGCTGGGAAATAAATGAAAAATAGATGAAGGAAACCATATTTCTTCTATAATGTGAGATCTTTTATTTCATAGAAATTTATTTTTGCCTTAGATTTATATGTCATGAATGGAACCTGAGTTGGATTTCTATCCCCAAGTTGGACTGCCATCCTGAGCGGGGCTTCCATCCCCAGTTGGGTTGCAAAAGAAATAGTGAATGGATGAGGGAAACCATTTTTCCTCTTTCATGTGAGATCGAATGTTGGGTGGAAGCATGTTTTTGCTTCAGATTTTTGTATTGTCGTTTAAAATCAAGTTGTATAGCCAACCTAAGTTGGGTTTTTTGCCTGAGTTGAAAAAATGAGCTTGAAAATAAAATGGGATCCTTATGAGAATCATTGCATAGATTTTAACTTATGACTACTATGGGGGGAGGGTGTTCTTCAAATGCCCTTATGGGAAAATAAGTGAGAACATAGGAGAGATATTATTCCCCCCTTTTACCCACAAATAATTTTGAATACTCCAGTTGGGAAAGAAATGGAAACCATGTTTTCTTTATAGTGCAAGATTAATTATTGTGTGGGAATTTATTTTTGCCTTGGATTTTTGTATTGCAGATGGAACTTGAGCTAGATTTCTAGCCTGAGTTGGACTACCATCCAAAATTGGGCTCCCAGCCTGAGCTGCATTACAAAAGAAATGGAAACCATGTTTCCTCTTTAATGCGAGATTGATTATTACATAGAACTTTATTTTTGCCTTATATTTTTATATTGCAGATGGAGATCAAGATATATTTCTAACATGAGTTGGAATGCCATCTAGAACTAGGTTTCTAACCTTGAGCTGGGTTGTGAAAGAAATGGAAAACACATTTCCTCTATAATGTGAGATAGGTTATTACATGGGACTTTATTTTTGCCTTGGATTTTTATATTGTAGATGGAACCTAAGTTGGATTTATAGCCCAAGTTAGACTACCATACTGAGATGGGTTATGAAAGAAATAGTGAATGGATGGGGGGAAACATGTTTCCTCTATGTTAATTTACACAACTCAAGCTTGAGTTGGGTCGGTGCTCTTGTTGTACTTGAAAAGAAGAGCTTTATTAATATAATCGGATCCTTATGAGAACTGTGGCATGGATTTTAACTTATAACTACTATGAGGGGAGGGTGTTCTTCAAATGACCTTATGGGAAAGTAAGTGAAAACATGTGAAAGATATTGTTACCCCCTTACCTACAAAAAAATATGGATACTCAAGTTGGGAAAGAGATGAAAACCATGTTTCCTCTTTAATGTGATATAAAATGTTGTTTGGACTCCTAGTTTTACCTTAGTTTTTCGTATGTTTAGGTTGTTTGGTTTGGATCTCTTATTACTCTATAAAGAGTGTCGAGTTGATGATCAAATGGTTATAGGAGTGGACCTTTGGAATGATATTAGAGTTGCCTTTTTAGTGTGATTTACACAACTCAAGCTTGAGTTGGGTCGATTTAATGAGTTTCACTTGAAACAATGAGCTTGATCATAATCAGATACTCGAGTTGGAAAATAAATATTGAAAGGATGAAGGAAACCATGTTTTCTTCTCTTTAAAGTGGGATCAAATGTTGGGTAGACCCCCATTTTTGCCTCATATTTCCATATTATGGTTGGTTAGTTTGGATCTCTCTCTTATAACTCTATGAAGAGTGGAAAGCTGATGATCAAGTGTTTTCAATTCAATCTGAGCTTTGGCCTTAGGCTATTGTTAGGGTTATGGATGCCCAGATCCTAGCTCACCCACTTAATAATAGACTTGATTAAATGTATTTTGGAATTTTTTTATTGTTTCTAGAGTTCTTCTCTACTATTAAATCTAGCTGCCCCTTGCCAGTTCAATTTTATGCCTTTGTGGATGGTTCAAGGAGTGGACCTTTAGAACACTGTCAAAGTTGCCCTTTTAGTGTGATTTGTACAACTCAAGCCTGAGCTGTGTCAATTTAATGAGTTACACTTGAAAAAATGAGCTTGATCAATATAATAGGATCCTTGTGAGAATCATGGCATGGATTTTAACTTATAACTACTATGGGGGGAGTGTGTTCTTTGAATGCCCTTGCAGGAAAGAAAGTGAAAACATAGAAAAGATATTGCTCCTCCCTTACCCATAAATAATTTTGGATACTCAAGTTGGGAAATAAATGGAAATGAAGTTTTATCTATAATACGAGATCAAATGTATTTTGAACTCATAGTTTTGCCTCAGATTTTGGTATATATTACTATTATTTGGTTCAGATCTCTTATTACTCTAAAAATAGTGGTGCACTGATGATCAAGTTTTTTGATTCAATCTGAGCTTTGGCCTTAGGCCATTGTTAGGATTGTCAATGCCTAAATCCCAACTCACCCACCCAATAATATACTTGATTACATGTATTTTGGCTTTTTTTAATTATTCCTAGAGTTGTTCTTTAAAACTATTGGATCTAGCCACCCCTTACCACTTTGGTTTTTTCTTTTGTTGATGGTTCCATGAGTGGACCTTTGGAGTGCTATAAAAGTTGCATATTTAGTTCCTATTCACACATCTCAAGCATGAGTTGGGTCAATTTACCAAGTTACACTTGAGAAAATGAGCTTGATCATATTTTCACCTCAAATTTCCATATTTTGGTTGGTTGGTTTGGATCTCATATTACTCTGGGAAGAGTGGTAGGCTGATGATCAGCTCTTTTGATTCAATTCTAGCTTTGACTTTAGGCTATTTTTAGGTTTGTTGATTCCTAGATCCCAACTCACGTACCTAATAATAGACTTGATGACATGTATTTTGGCTTTTTATGATTGTTCTTGGAGTTGTTCTCCAAAACTATTGGATGTATCCACCCCTTTCCACTTTTGATATATAGATGTGGATGAGTGTAGTGCTTATGTCATTTCATCACTGGTATTTTGAAATTTCTATGAGGTGAAGGTGAAACCCTATTCCTAGTCATAATGCCTAAGATTGGGTTATTTAATTTCTATTTAGGTTACAAATGTTAAGTGAAAGGGTTAGAACATTTTTGCTCTTCTCATGTTTGTGAGTTGTTCTCAAAGATGATATGGGATAAAGTACACATTATTAGCATTTGTGCCACTGTCTTTGCTCTAGCATGTTTTCTCCTTGTGTTGAACTCCTTACACTTGTGTCAAAATTTATGATGGAAGGTGGGATTTGTCTCTTCTTCCACTATGATGATTCATTTTGGAAGTTTTCTCTAAAACATGGCTTACCGATTAGTCTAGGTGTAATGTGAATGTTTCACATGTCCAATCAGATCACACATCTCCTAGTGGCTTCTAAGTATATGTCAAATCCATGTGCATGTGGAAATAATGGCTTAGAATTAATCTTTTATAGTGGTGGCCATGATTGTGGTGCTTTTCCCTGTAAGCTAGGGTTGACACATTTAGACTATTTGAGACAATTACAAGTGCATAGGGGCTAATTTAGGCAAGGAAGTTCTTGAATAGTCTTTAAATTGAGGTGGTCGCATGCATGGTGCACTATATCCTTCATGTTGATCATAAGTTTTATCAATTCAAGATGTAGGGTGTAGGGCTTCATACGTGATGTTCTTCACAAGTGCCTATAAACTAAAAACCTAGGGCTAGAGTGTTATGGCATGCTTGCCTTTACCCTTATTACAAATGTTTCCTTTGTAGGGAGTTGAGGTGTTTCTACCGATTGAGATTTAGCTTTTGAGGATGACATGTGTCCTTTAAAAGTGCATAGGGGGCTTTCTTTGGAAAGATGTCCATGAGTGACCTTATGATTGAGGTGGTCATGTGCATGGTGCATACTATCCATGGTTCCATTATTGTAAATAAGTTGGTTGAGTTAACGTAGGATAAGCAAATATGTATAGGATAAGCTTCCCAAGGGTCTATGAACTAAAGCTCTCTACTTTTCTTACTCTAAATTATGCATCCCTCCCTTCTTATTTAATGCCAAATTTTAATGTTAGTGTAACGTATGTGTAAAGGAGGCATTGAGGTTTCCCTCACCCTCTTCCATCCCATTCACATGTCAAACAAAAGGATTTTATGTTTGATTTTAAGGATGAATGAATGCTTTTCTCTGATTTCACACAATAATGGGATTTGTCAGTGCTTGTTAGCATCTTGCTTATAATTAGAAGCTACCTGGTCGATCCTACCATTAGTCATATGCTTGTCTCAAAGATTAAGCCATGCATGTCTAAGTATGAACTATTTCAGACCATGAAACTGTAGATGGATCATTAAATTAGTTATAGTTTCTTTGATGGTGCCTTACTACTCAAATAGCCATAGTAATTCTAGAGCTAATATGTGTACCAAATCCCAACTCTTATAAGGGATACATTTATTTGATAAAATGCTAACATAGGCTCACCCACTATTTTGATGATTCATAATAACTCAATGGATCACATGGCCATTATGCTAGTCATGATTCATTCAAATTTATACACTATCAACTTTTGATGGTAGGATAGAGGCCTACCATGGTGGTGATAGGTGATGGAGAATTAGGGTTCGATTCTAGAGAGGGAGCCTGAGAAATGGCTACCACATCCAAGGAAGGTAGCAGGTGTGCAAATTACCCAATCCTAACATGGGGAGGTAGTGATAATAAATAAGAATAGTGGGCTCATTGAGTCTAATAATTAGAATGAGTATAATCTAAATCCCTTAATGAGGATCCATTAGAGGGCAAGTTTGGTGCCAATAGTTATGGTAATTTTAGCTCTAATAACATATATTTAAATTGCTGTAGTTAAAAATTTCATAGTTAGATCTTGGGTCATCATGGTTAGTCCACCCCCTAGGTGTGCACTGGCCCTCACATCCCTTCTACTAGTGGTGCATTCCTAAACTTAGTTGGTTGGGTCATGGTTCTAGTGCCACTACTTTGAAAAAAACTAGAGTGCTCAAAGCAAACATACACTCTAAATACATTAGCATGGAATAACGTGATCAAATTTTGGTCCTCTTTTGTTGGCCTTTGAGACTAGAGTAATGATTACTAGGGACTATTGGGGCATTCATATTTCATTGTTAGAGGTGAAATTCTTGGATTTATGGAAGACAAACCATTGTGAAAGCATTTGTCAAGGATGTTTCATTAATCAAGAATGAAATTTGGGGGCTTGAAGACAATCAGATGGTATCCTAGTCTTAACCATAAATGATGTTGACTAGGGATCAATGGATGTTACTCTAAGGACTCTGCCAACACCTTATAAAAAATTAGATTTTTTGGGTTCTAGGGGGAGTATGGTCACAAGGTTGAAAATTAAAGGAATTGATAGAAGGGCACCACCAGGAGTGGAGCCTGTGGCTTAGTTTGAAAGGTTTGGGAAATATTACCAAATTACATTGTGATGGGGATAGACCATTGCAATTATTGATCTTCAACAAGGAACTCCTAGTAATCTTGAGTCATCAGCTCACATTGACTATGTCCCTACCCTTTATACACACTACCCATCACTCCTACTGATTAAATGATCTAGTAAAGTGTTTAGATCATGTTGATGATGATAAACTTTGTTGGTGATGTCACAAGAAGCTCATTGAACCTTATCATTTAAAGGAAGGAGAAGTTGTAACAAGGTTACCATAGGTGAACCTATAGTAGGATCATTGCTGGTTTTGAGCCCATGAACTATGTAGGAGAGGGGGTGAGCCCGATGTGATCAGACTCATCACCTCCTCAAACCTTTCTCTCATTAGAATTTAGACTAGGGGCCCTATTTCTTTGTCATGCTTTTCTCTAGGTGGGTGTCATGGTAGGCCTCAGGCCTCTACAAGTCATTTATTTGTTGTTTAGGGTATATAATCCAAGGGCATGATTGCGTGCTATGATATATGTTGTGGTGATGTGGATGGCCCTTTTTTGATTATGATAGGTGTGTTTGGTGACTTTGGTCCCTAGGTGGTCCTACCCTACTACATTTGGAAGGAACCCCTTCATTTCCCTTTGCAAGCTAGTTCCTTGAAAAGTGCCCATATCTATCATTAGATTTTTTCCTCTATGACGAGTCCACAAGGTAGTTGTAACCCATTTGTTACATTGCTAAGGATAGTTGTGCTTCTCAAGAGTGATGGTGGTGTGTTCAGGAGTGCAATCATGTAGGTCACAAGATAGGACCTCTCATCATCATTCCTTTTCCCTCTTTAATAGGATATATCCTTTTTTACATGGTAGGGTGGGGGGCATCTCCCTTCTCTAGTGCCCACCCATAAGGTCTCACCCTCTAGACCACAGTGGCATTGTGTGATGGGTATTTGTCAAAAACACTTGAGACACTATGGTGTAGTTTGCACCAAGGATTTAAAATAAATAGCCATGTAATCTATGTATTATATGTATTTTGAACCATCGGTGCCATGAGAATATGATTCTTGGTAATAGATATCTTGGCTCTCACCATGATGAATAATTTAGTGAAATGTGATACTTAGTGTGAATTATAAAATCCCATGAATCATTGAGTCTTTGAAATAAGTTGTACTTGAGGCCTTAGCTAAGGGTACACCTACTTAGCTATCACATTTCAAAATTGCTCTCCCCCTCAATGCATAGGTAGGAGTAGTGGATATGGCCATCCATCCCTAAAGGGGGTATGGTTAGCTCAAATGGGCATGAGGTCCATCCCTTGTGTCATGATGAATGGTGGTCCACATGTGTTGGCATTGGTTTGTGCCCAATGGGTGTAGATATGTATGGAAATTTACCTTAGAGTTGATGGCTTTTTGCCTAATGTGCAGGATAGATAGCTACCTTCCACATCCCCAAGTTAGGTGTGAACACCCATTGAGTTTAAGCATATCATTAAGTAATGGAAAAGAAACTTACAAGGATTCCCCTAGTAATGATGAGTGAACTAGGAAGAGCCCAACATTAAAATTGGAAACCATGCCTATCAAATTGTAGTCTATAGAAGCATCCTTAGTGATAGACTAGGCCCAAGTCCCCTAAAAGGGGGTGCCAAAGAGGGTGAGAGCCCCATCGAGCCTAGACCCTATCACACCATGAGACACTATCAGTGAGTCATGTTGTTTGGGAATGTAACCCTAATCAGGTGGTAAATTCCATCTAAGGATAAATATGGGTGAGAGACCAATAACAAATAAGTACCATGAGGGAAAGATGAAAAGGACTTTGAAAAGAGAGTTAAAAAGTGCTTGAAATTATTGGGATGGAAGTAGATGGAGACTGGTAATGTGCCCTAGTTAGATACAGAATGGCATGATCTAGTTTGTCACTCAGCTTGGGGGGCATGCCAATATAGGCCATCATGGAGGCACAAGTGCATCTTTTGGGTCACTCAATGTACCTCATTGATGATGGTCATGGAATGAAGTGTGTGCCTATAATGGGTCCTCAAGCACCTACATGATCATGGCTCTAGCTAGTAGGCTTTCCATCTAGCCCATCTTGAAACATAGACCAAGGAGTCTAACATGTGTACAAGTTGGTGGGTTGGGAAACATGTGAGGCATAAGGAAGCTGACTAGTGAGATCCCATCTTAGGGGGTGCATTGCCAACTAACCCTGATCTTCTTTGAAGGGTTCAAGTGTGAGCACACCTATTGGGACCCAAAAGATGGTCAACTATGCCTGAGTAGGGTGAAGCTAGAGGAAACTCTGGTGGGGGCCTATAATGATACTAATGTGCAAATCATTCATCTGACTTGGGTATAGGGGTGAAAGACTAATTGAACCATCTAGTAGCTAGTTTCCTCTAAAGTTTCCCTTAGGATAGATGGATCTCGCATGCAATTTTTATAAGGTAAAGAAAATTATTATAGGCATCGAGGGCATAATACCCTCCACCTATTCTCAAAATTTAAATAGGTAAGGTAGTGTGGCTACTCCATTGAGCAGTGCTACAAAATCATGAGCTCCAAGTGGGCCATTTTTGGTATGTAGAACTAGTGATGTGGGATGAACCAAAAGTCAAGTTATGGTGCCAAATTATGTGCTAGCCTAGATCCCACAAAGGGTGTTGGTTGATTAAGATAGTAAGATGGTGGTCATGGAGGTTGAAATCTACTAAGGAGTGTGTAACAACTCACCTACTGAATCAACTAGCCCTAAAAATGGATGGTACTAAAGCATGTAACCTATACTCAACCACCAAGGCAAGTGCTAGGCTTTAATGAGTAGTAGGATGCATGGGTTTTTACAAAACCTTAGGCATTAACATAGGTGGACCAGCCCCTACTACAGATCTTGGTGTTAGTAGCAAATATTCAAATGAGAACTTTGAAGATTGAAGTGGGGAAAGGTTCCATGTGAACAACACTTAGACATGGGTTAGTTGATCATAAGAGATAGGGAAGTTATATTTTAAAGCTGCACTCTATGTGATCATCAAAATAGAATCATTTTAATATTCTCAAACTAGGATGTGGTGGTGGATAATAATGTTAGGAAATCTAGAGATGTTAGCAAGGGCCCTGGGAAGAGTTATCTTTTCTTTTTAACAGCCTACCCACCCTAAAATTAGTTCAATCAGAGATAGGGTCCAGTGGCTAGAAGAGCACCACACATCCTATGGTGTTTAGTATACCTATAATGGCCCTTGAAAATCTAGAGGACTGAGAACCATTCATGCCTGGTCATACTCATAACCACATCAAGTCTCTAAGGTGAATAGCCTCTAGTTAATAGAACAATGTAGGTAAGGGAAGTTGGAAAAATGGATCTATAACTTCAAGAAAAGGATTGGCTCTAAGGGTTGGGCATAGGGGTCTATTCCCTAAACCCATGGGTTATTGGTAGCCTACTCAAGTTGCTTTTACAGTGATCATAAGTCATTGCCTGTCGACCAGGTGATAGGCACAGGATGATCCCCTTGTGGGGGATTTCCCTAGGTGGTGAATAACCAACTTAGAACTAGTATGGACAAGGGGATTTCAACTATTTAATTAAAAAAAATCATTTCAATGGTCCCTATGTATGCTAATGTAATGTGATTTTTGCCTAGTGCTTTATATGTCAAAGTGAAGAAATTCAACCAAGTGTGGGTAAATGACAGGAGTAACTATTACTCTCTTAAGGTAGCCAAATGCCTCATCATCTAATTAGTGATGTGCATGAATGAATTAATGAGATTCCCACTATCCCTATCTACTATTTAGCAAAACCATAGCCAAGGGAATGGGCATGGTAAAATTAGTGGGGAAAGAAGACCCTATTGAGCTTGACTCTAGTCTAACTTTGTGAAATGACTTGAGAGGTGTAGAATAAGTGGGAGCCATTTTGACATAGGTTAAATACCACTACTTTTAATGTTATTTTATTCATTTCATGAGGTGGAGATAGGGAAATGCCCCTATTTTTGGCTTTAAGATATGCTTTAATGCATTGATTTGAGGGGAAGACATTGTCAAGTGGGGAGTTTGGTTGGGGTGGTACATATGTTAAAAGATAATGCTAGTTACTTAAGATGAGATCAATGAGAATACAAATATTGTGTGGAACAAAAGGGTAAAAGCTCATTTGATTTTGATTTTTAGTATGAATACAAACCATGGCCTATCGATCTTTTAGAGTTTTGGAATTTGATGATAGAGGTGTCAAAAAATTTACCATAGGGATAACTAGCTTTTGGCATCCAAGCATTCATAGTGATGTTGCTTTTTGATCCTTCAATGTCAGCTCTTCTTATCATTATGAAGCAAAATTCACCAAGTGTTGGATTGTTCACTCACTAATAGGGAACGTGAGCTGGGTTTAGACCATCATGAGATAGGTTAGTTTTATCCTATTAATGATTTGTGTTGTGATAGTAATTCAACTTAGTATGACAGGAACCATTGATTCACACATTTGGTCATCATTTTTGGTTGAAAATCTAGTGGTGTAAAGCTACCATGTGTTAGATTATGATTGAACACATCTAAGTTAGAATCCACACTAGATGTAATGCATCTCTCTCTAACTACATCACAACCCATAATAGGGGTGATTTTGTGTCCCTAAGGCCCATGTCATTATCAACCTTTGTTTGGTTCAATAACCCATCTGACATAACATTGTATACCAATTTCAAGTGATCAGTGAGAAGAATACTTTGTAGATGACTTAAATAAGCAATGGGGTATTATAAGTGGCAGAGTGGCCTTGCTACCATGATCTACTAAGATTCATCTCTATGTCACCCTAATTCATACAACCTTGGGTCATTATACGGGTGGGGTTCGTAAGGAGATGAATCTATAAAAGTATAAGCAGTGTGTGGTTGAGAGAGCTGTGATTGGGTATTTTTTGAATTCACACCTCAAACATTTTTGATAATGTTTCAAGTCATCCTATACCAATGTTATTGTGTATAATAATTCACACTTAGAGATGAAATTTTGAGTTGGATTTCCAAAATAATATGGGTTGTTGCATATGTTGGGTGGGGTTTCCTATACCAATGTCGTCACATAGAGAAACTCACAGTTGGACAATTTTTTGACAAAATTTGTAGTGGAGTTGTCAAAATAATAGGTGATATTACATGTTTCGGGTGGGGTTTCCTATATTGGCATCATCATAATGCAACTTAAGGAGGGGTTTGGGGTTAAAAATAATATGTAGTGTTTGGATAGTTTTTGGGTGGGGTTTTCTATACCAGTGTCATCATAATATAACTTGGGGAGGGGGTTGGGGTTCAAAATAATATGTAATGTTTGGATATTTTTTAGGTGGGGTTTCCTATACCAATGTCAATACACAAAGAAATTTTCACTTAGATGGACTTTGGATAATATTTCAAGTGGGGTTCCCTATACCAACATCATCACAATGCAACTCATACAACCAATGCCACTCTAGAGAGGTGGGGGTGAGAGGGGGCAGGCACAGGCTTTTCCCAAAACAATAGGTAGTATTGAGTATTTTAAGTTGGTTTTTCTATACCAATGTCATCACATAGAGAAATTTGCACTTAAATTTTTTTTGACAATACTTTTAGTGCAATTTCCAAAATAATATGTGGTGTTACATATTTTGGGTGGGGTTCCTTGTACCAATGTCTTTGAAATGCAACTTAGGGGATTCCAACAATATTCAAGTGTTGCATATTTTAGTTGGGGTTTCCTATACCAGTGTATTCACGTAGATAAATTCATACTTCAATGGATTTTTAACAATTTTTTTAAGTAGGGTTTCCTACACCAATGTCATCTCAATGCAACTCAGGCTCCCAATGCAACTTGGGGGGTTCAAAAACATGTAGTGTTGCATATTTTAGTTGGAGTTTCTTATAGTAGTGCCATTTCACAAAATAATTCACACTTAAGATGGATTTTTGACAATACTTTGAGTGGGGTTTCCTATACCAATGCCATCATAATGCCACTCTGAGTTGCATTAGATTTCCTATACCAGTGTCATCACATAGAGAAATTCACACTTAGATTTTTTACAATATTTCAAATGGGGTTTCCTATACCATCATTATCGTAATGCCACTTAGGGTTGTAATGCAACCTAGCCTCCCAATGCAACTTGGGGGGTTTCAAAACAACATGCAATGTTTGCATATTTTAGTTGGGTTTTCCTATACCAATGTCATCATGTAGAGAAATCCACACTTAGACAAATTTTTGACAATATTTCAAGTGGGGTTTCCTATACTAACATCTTCACAATACCACTTGAGCTCCCAATATAACTTGGGGGATTCCAATAATATGTAAGTGTTGCATATTTTAGTTGGGGTTTCTTATACCAGTGTCATCATGTAGATAAATTCACACCTAGATGGATTTTTGACAATATTTGGAGTGGGGTTTCCTATACCAACATCATCACAATGCCACTTAGGGTCAAAATACAAATCGACCTCCAGAGTTCTAAAATAACATGCAGTGTTGCATATTTTAGTTTGGGTTTCCTATACCAGTTTCATCATATAGATAAATTCACACTTGGATGGATTTTTGACAATAGTTTGAGTGGGGTTTCCTATACCAACTTCGTCACAATGCCACTCAAGTTTGTAATGCAACTCGGCCTCCCAATATAACTTTGGGTGTTCCAAAACAACATGCAGTCTTGTATATTTTAGTTTGGATTTCCTACACCAATGTAATCACATAGATAAATTCACACTTCAATAGATGTTTGAAAATATTTCAAGTGGGGTTTCCTATATCAATGTCATTGCAATTCAACTTGGCCTCCCAATACAACTTGGGGGGTTCCAAAATAACATGTAGTGTTGCATATTTTAGTTGGGGTTTCTTATACTAGTGTCATCGTGTAGATAAATTTACACTTCAAATGGATTTTTGAAAATATTTCAAGTGGGGTTTCCTATTCCAATGTCATTTCAATGCAACTTGAAGGGGGGAGGCAAGGCATGGGTCTTCCAAAATAATAGGCAATGCTAAATATTTTAGGTGGGGTTTCTTATACCAATATAATCACATAGAGAAATTTCTACTTAGACAAATTTTTGACAATAATTTTAGTGTGGTTTCCAAAATAATATGTGGTGGTGCATATTTTAGGTGGGGTTTCCTATACCAATATCATTACAATGCCACTCAAGATCACAATACAACTCAGGCTCCCAATGTAACTCAAGGGGTTCCAACAATATGTAATCATACATATTTTAGTTGGGGTTTCCTATACTAGTGTCATTATGCAAATAAATTCACACTTAGATGGATTTTTGACAATATTTCAAGTGGGGTTTCCTATACCAACATCATCACAATGCCACTCAGGGTTACAGTGTAACTTAGCCTCCTAATGCAACTTCACCCTGGGGTTCCAAAATAACATGCAATGTTGCATATTTTAGTTGGGCTTTCCTATACCAGTGTCATCACATAGATAAATTCACACTTGGATTTTTGACAATATTTCAAGTGGGGATTCCTATACTGACATCATCTCAATGCAAACTCAGGCTCATAATGCAACTCATGCTACTAATGTAACTCAAGCTTGTAATGTGCATTAGGAGTTTGCAATGCACCTTGAGGGATGGGGGGTTGCCAAAACAAATAGGTATTATTGCATATTTTAGATGGGGTTTCCTATACTGATGTCATCACATGGAAAAATTTGTACTTGGAAGGATTTTTGACAAAAATTTAAGCAAACAATCACTTAGATGAATTATTGACAATATTTTTAGTGTAGATTCCAAAATAATATGCAGTGTTGCATATTTTGGATGGGGTTTCCTATACCAATGTCATCGCAATGCCACTCATGGTCAAAAGTCATTTGGGCTCCCAATGTAACTTGGGGAGGTTCCAAAACAATATGCAGTATTGCATATTTTAGTTGGGGTTTCCTATACCAATGTCATCACATAGAGAAATTCAAACTTTGATGAAATTTTGACAATATTTCAAGTGGGGTTTTCAAAATAATATGTGGTGTTTCATATTTTGGGTGTGGTTTCCAATACCATTGTCATCATGTGGTGATATTCATAGCATTGCATATTTTAGGGCTCATAATACAACTTAGGGAGTTGAACCCCATGCCACTCGAGGAGTTACTCCTAATGAAACTCAAGGAGTTGATCCCAATGCAACTCAAATTCATGAAGTGACTTATGCTCACATTGTAACTTGAGGAATTGATCCCAATGTAACTTAGATTCATGTTGCAACTCAGGCTTGCAATGTGACTCAGGGAGTTTTTGCCACTCAGGCTATTTCTCCCAATGTAAATCAAATTCATGATGTAACTCAAGGTCACAATACAACTAAGGCTTCCAATACAACTCAGGCTTGCAATGCAATTTGGGGAGTTGATCCCAATGTAACTTGGGGTCATAGTGCAACTTAGAGAGTTGCTTTCCAGACAACCTAAGGTCATAATACAAGTCAAGAAGTTGACCCTAATGTAAATTAGATTCCCAATACAACTTGGGGTCTCAATGAAATGTAGGCTCGTAACTCTACTTAGGGAGTTTCTCCTAATGCCACTTAGGTAGTTGCTCCCAATGCAACTCAAGGAGTTGATCCCAATGTAACTCAGATTGATGCAGTGACTTATGCTCATAATATAGCTCAGGGAGGTGATCCCAATGCAATGTAAATTCATGATGAAACTTGGGCTCATAATGCAACTCAAGGAATTTTTCCACTCAGGGAATTGGTCCTAATGTAAATTGGATTCATGATGCAAACCAAGGTCACAAGATAACTAAGTCTTCCAATACAACTTAGGTTCCCTATGCAACTTAGGCTCATAATGTAATTTGGGGAGTTGTTCCCAATGCAACCTAAAATTATAGTGCAACTCAAGGATTTATTCCCAATGCAACCTAGGGTCATAATTCAAGTCAAGAAGTTGATCCTAATGAAAATTAGATTCACCATGCAACCTAGGGTCATAATTCAAGTCAAGAAGTTAATCCCAATGCAAATTGTATTCATAATGTAACTTGGGGTCTCAATGCAGTATAGCCTCATAAATCTAGTTGAGGAGTTGCTCCTAATCCAACTACCATTCATGATGAAACTCTAGGTTTAAACTCATAATGCAACTCAGGGAGTTGATCCCAATGAAAAATAGATTCACAAGGCAACTCAAGGCTATAATACAACTCAGGGAGTTATTCTTAATGCAATTCAGGGAATTATTCCCAATGCAATTCAGATTCACGATGAAACTTAGGTTCAAAATGTAACTCAAAATCATGATGAAACTCAATCTCATGATGTCACTCATGGAGTTGTTCATAGTGTAACTCAGGGAGTTTTTCCTAATTCAACTCTGGGTCACCATGCAACTCATCTCCCATAGTGTAACCCATCTCTTGAAGTGTAACTCACATAATGTAGCTTGATCTAGGTTGTGCCAACCCTAATAGCATCAATCATTTAATATAGCTTGATATGATGTAGTTTATGTAGTGAATCTCATCTCGTATAACACACATAATATTTTTTAGCATACCTTATGAATCTCAGCTTGCGCATCACATCTGGTGAAGCTTGACCCATGCAATGGATATCATAAAGCCTAGCTTATGTATCATAAATCATCTCATGTAGTGTAGCATGTGAAACACACATCCACATCATTAGAGTATGTGTAAGGGGAACATAGACTACTCAATGCCTTGATAAAATGGGGAAAAAGGGTATAACACTAGGAGCACAATGCACCTCATGAATCTCAACTTGTGCATCATATCTGGTGAAGCTCAACCCATGCAATGCCTCTCACAAAGCCTAGCTTATGTAGCAAAAATCATTTCACATAGTGCAACACATGAAACACACATCCACATCATCAGACTATGTGGAAGGGGAACATAGATCCCCCAACATCTTGATAAAATAGGGAAAAAGGGTACAACATTGGGACTTCCTAAGAGGTCACTCATCCCAGTACTACCCCAACCTAAGCACACTTAACTACAAAGTTTTGATGGGATCCAATACACTACTGCTAGTATGATCACACCTGATATTTACTTTATCACATTACTCTACTTGTAAAAGACACATGGAAGACATCAGATAGACCTAATTTGTTACATGAGACTTGTTTGGCCTCACTTATGTGTGAGTTTTAACACACTACTCTATTGGTTCAATATGGCACACAAGGGGATCCCATCATAAGTCAATTTCCACACACTACTCTATTGGTTCAATATGGCACACAAGGGGATCCCATCATAACTCATAGAACATGCATAGTGTATCACAAATCATCTCGCATAGTGAAATGCACATAACACACATCCACATCATAGCTCATCTAATGTCGTTAAACTTGGATTGTGTTAGTTGCCTAATGTAGCTCAATCTAAGATAGCTCATGCAGTGAAAATTGCATAACACACCTTGTATAATGTGCCTCAACCTTATTTTCATTAATCACCTAATACATCTCATGCATCATCCCCTACCAGTTCAACTTGTGTAACAATGCAACACATCTCATGAAACACAACTCATCCCTTGTAGTGTAACACACATATCTCACCTTATGTGAAGTGTAAATTGCATGATGTATTTCAAATTGAGCTTTTCCAATTGCCTAACATAGCTCAACCTAGTATAAATCACTTGATGCATCTCATATAATAAAACTCATATTGTGTAATGTGGCTCATTGATGCATCTTGACCTAGGTTATGCCAATCACCTAAATTATTTTAACCCGATGAAACTCACATAATGCAACATGTATAGTGTAGCTTACTAAAAAATTCTTCCAAGGGAGCTTCCATGGCATAAATAAAAAGAGGGTCTCGTACCCTTTGTGCTTGTCTATGTCATTTTCCCCTGCACCCCCACCCCCTCCCACTCTGAGAAATTAGAGTATGTGCAAGGGGAACAAAAACTACCTAATGTCTTGATAAAAGGGGGGAAAAGGGTACAAAAATGGGACTTCCTAGGAGGTCACCCATCCTAGTACAACCCTAGCCTAAGCACACTTAACTATGGAATTCTAATGGGATCTAGTGCACTAACATTGGTATGATTACACATGATATTTACTTTATCACATTAATTTAATATTAGGAAACACCTGGAAGACATCATATATATGCAATTTTTTGAATGAGACTCATTTGAACTCACTTATGTGTGAGTTTCAACACACTAATCTATTTATTCAATATGGCACACAAGGGGATCCCATCATAACTCTCACACTATCTCTAACTTAGCAAAACCCATCATGTGCAGTGTGACTCATGTGATGCACCTCACATAATGTAACTCACCCAATGTAGCACAATCCAAGGTGTGTTGATTGCCTAACACAACTCAGCTCAGTGTATCTCATGCATCGTAACTCATCTCATGCCACACAACTCATGCATTATAACTTGACCTAGGTTATGCTAACCTAGGTTGTGTAGTATGACCTTATTCAATTTATTTCTCACAATGTAACTCATAAATAAAAGAGTGTCCCATACCCTTCATACTTATCTATGTCATTCTCCCCACTTGACATTGGAGTATGTGCAAGGGGAACACAGACTGCCAAATGTCTTGATAAAATGGAAAAAAGGGTGTAACATTGGGACTTCTCAAGAGGTCACCCATCCCAGTAATACCCCAGCCCAAGTGCACTTAACTATGGTTTTGTGATGGGATCTGATTCACTAACACTAGTATGATCACACCTGATATTTACTTTATCACATTAATCTACTTATAAGAGACATGAGGAAGACATTAGATAAATGTAGTTGGTTTCACAAGAATTGTTTAGCCTCACTTATGTGCGAGTTTCAACACATTACTCTATTGGCTCAATATGGCACACAAGGGGATCCCATCATAAGTGAGTTTCAACACACTAATCAATTGATTCAATATAGCACACAAGGGGATCCCATCATAACTCATGCACTGTATCTGACTTAGAAAACCCCATCGCATGTAGTGAAACTCATTTGGTACATCTCACATAGTATAACTTGCCCAATGTAGCACAATCTAGGTTGTGTCAATTACCTAACATAACTCAACTAAGTGCATCTCATGTAGTGTAACTCATCTCATACCACACAACTTGTGCATTATAGCTTGACCTGGGTTATGCTAACCTAGGTTGTGTATCTCAACCTCATGCAATTCATCTCTCACAATGTAACTCATCTTGTGGTTCCTAGCTCATGTAGTGCATCTAGTGTAACCCAACTCATCTCGCATAGCACACCCTACCTAATGCTAACCTAGGGTTCATCGATTCCCTAACACATCTCAACTTAGTGTAGTTAGCATGATGTAAGTCATACAAGGTAGCTAAAGAGGCACATGCCACACACTACATCTCACTCAACACTCACATAGTGTAGCTCAAGCTAGGAAATGCATCTTATGTAATGCAAATTGAATAGTGCATCTCATGCAACACAAATTATTCAATGTATCTTGTGCCTCAATTCATTAATATATATGGTCGGGCCTCCAATATGGTTTGATATGGGTTAGGTTAACCATGTAATGAAACTTAACATAATGCATCTCACACATCAAAATTCATCTCATATAGTGTAACTCATATTATTCACCACACCCTACATAGTATGGCTTGTAAAATGCTACTTTACCTAGGTTGTGATGATGGCCCAACACATCTCAACCTAGAGCAACTCACCCAACACATCTTGTGAAATATAACCCACATAGTAATACACAACATAGCTCATATAACATGTCTCACACATCATTGATCTCTCAGTGCAACTCCACCTATGTCATGGTGATCACCTAACATAGCTCAACCTAAGTTGAGTCAACCTAGACTGAGTCAGCCAAGCATAACTCATGTAACGTAACTCATCTCAAATATTGCAACCCACCTCATGCAGTGTAGGTCACCCAATATAACTTAGGTTGTGTCAACCACCTAAGGCAAACTACTTGTGCAATGTAACTCAAAAAATGCAACTCTAGAAGCACAACACATGGCAAAATCTCTTGCATAATGCAACCCATGTAGGCCAACTCATGCAACACAACTCATCCCCACCTAGTGAAACTTGCATAGTGAAACTCACACATCATAAATTTCCTAATGCCTTGACATAAATAAAAAGGGGGTGTAACCCTCAAACTCCTTGGTGGGTCACCTATCCTAGTACTACCCTAGCCAAAGCATGATTAACTATGGAGTTTTAATGGGATCTAAAGTACTAACACTAGTATGATCACACTCAAGAAATATTGTATCACCTTTCTATACTTGTAATAGAGATATGGAGAGTTGATCCCCTGATGTGGCTTTGACCTAGTATATCTCATGTATTATAACTCACACAACATAACTCATGTAGTGTATCTCGCACAATGCAACTCATCTAGTGCTAAAAAACTCATGTAATGCATCTCGTTCAACATAGCTAGCACAATTCATCTTGACCAAGGTTATGCTAACCCATTTTGTTTCAAATCACATAACACATCTCAAGCTATCAAATATCATGTAGTGCATCCCACACAAATCATCTCACGTAGTTTAACCTATGCAACACACATCCACATCATAGCTCATCTAATGTCATTAGACCTAGGCTATGTCGATCACCTAATACATCTCGACCTGGCATATCTCATATAGTGAAACTCATGTAACGCACCTCAACCCTATTTTTTTGAATTACCTAATGCATATCATGCATCATAACCTACTGGTGTAACTTTTGTAACAATGTAATATATCTTACTAAACACAACTCATCCCTTACAGTGTAGTGCACGTATTGTATCTTATATGCAGTGTAACTTACTTGATGGATTTCAAATTGAGATTTTTGAATTTTATAATGCAACTTGACCTAGTGCAAGTCACTTGATGCATCTCATTTAGAGAAACTCATCTTGTATAGTATGACTCACTAATGTAACTTGACCTAGGTTATGCCAATCATGTAACATAGTTTAACCTGATACAACTCGAGTAACGCATCTCATCTCGCATAACACAACATCCATAATGAAACTCACTCAACAATTATTCCAAGGGAGCCACCATGGCATAAATAAAAAGATGCTTTCATACCCTTCATGCTTGTCTATGTCATTCCTCCACCCAGCCACCCCTGCCCATGCCCCCCCCCCCAAAACATTAGAGTATGTGTGAGGGGAGCATAGACCACATAATGCTTGGATAAAATGGAAAAAAAGGGTGTAACACTAGGACTTCTTTAGAGGTCACCCATCCTAGTAATACCCTGGCCCAAGCATGCTTAATTATAGAGTTTTGATGGAATCTAGTGCACTAATGTTGGTATGATCACCCTCGATATTTACTTTATCATGTTACTCTACTTGTCGAAGACACGTGGAAGACATCAGACATATGCAATTTGGTGCATGGGACTTGTTTGGCCTCACTCATGTGTGATTTTGGACACACTACTCTATTGGCTCAATATGACACATAAGGGGATCCCATCATAAGTGAGTTTTGACACACTACTTTGTAGGTTTAATATGGTACACAAGGGGACCCATCATAACTCATGCATTGTATCTAACTTAGTGAAACCCATCATGTACAATTTTGACACACTACTCTATAGGTTATGTCTATTACCTAACACAACTCAACTTAATGCATCTTATGTAGTGAAACACATCTCCTGCCACATGACTCACACATTACATCTCAACCTGGGTTATGTTAATGTTAGTTGTGTAGCTTGACCTTGTGTAATTCATCTCTCATAAAATAACTCATCTTGTAGTGCCTAGCTCATGTGGTGCATCTAATGCAACCTAACTCATCTCACATAACACAACCCATGCAATGCCAACCCAAGGTTTTTTTATTTCCTAACACATCTTGAGCTATTGTAGCTAGTGTGATATAAGTTGTATAAGTAATGAGAGAGGCACATGTCACACACCACATCTCATTCAACACTCACACAGTGTAGCTCAAGTAAGGAAACTCATCATGTGTAATAGAACTTGCATAGTGCATCTCCTACAACATAGATCACCCAATGCAGCATCACCCTTGACTCATAAATATATAAGGTAGGGCCTCTAATATGGCTTAGCATGGGTTGGGTTGATCACGTAACATAAATCAACATAATGTAGCTTGCACATTAGAATTCATCTCGTGTAGTGTAACTCATTTTATTCACCATAACATACGTAGTGTGGTTTGTGTAACGTGACTTCATCTAGGTTGTGATGATGGCCTAATGCATCTCAACCCAGAGTAACCCACCTAATGCATCTCATAGAGCATAACTCACATAACATTTTAAAACATATCTTGTATAACATGACCCATCTTAGACAATGCAACTCTTGCAGCATGTCTCATACATCATTTCTCTCTCAATGAAAATCCACCTACATTGTGGTGATCACCTAACATAGCTCAACCTAAGATGAGTGGACCTAGGCTAAGTCAGTTAGGCATAACTCATGCCACATAACTCATCTCAAATAATGCCACCCACCTCATGCAGTGTAGCTCACCCAATGTTGACCCAGGTTGTGTCGATCACCTATGGTAGACTACATATGAAATATAACTTGTAGAATGCAACTCTATAAGCACAGTGTGTAATAACACATCTTGCACAATGCATCCCATGTAGGATGAATCATGTGATTTAACTCATCCTACCTAGTGCAACTTGCATAGTGCAACTCACACAACATAGATTGCCCAATGCATTAAAATAAAGAAAAAGGGGGTGCAACACCCAAACTTTAATATGGCACATAAGGGGATCTCATGAAACACAATTTATGTAGTATAGCTCACTTAGCATAGCTCATATAATATAGGTCAAGTTGGGTTGTACCAGCCTAGTAGTGTCACTCACCTAATGTATAACTTGATCCAACATAGCTCAAAAGATATAACTCATCTTACACAACATAACCCATCTTGCACAACACACCTCATCTCATGTAGCCCAAAAAGTGGATCCTAACTCATGCATCACATATAGTGAAGCTTAGCTTAGGCATAACATCTCGTGAATCCCAGCTCATGCAATGAAATTCATTCCACACATTATATATCCACATTATAGCTCACATAATGTAGTTTGACCTAGGTTATGTCAATCTCTTAATGCAACACAACTTGACACAACTCATGAAGTGTAGTTTGCATAATGTAACTTGAGAAAAAATACTCAGGCAACACCACTTGTGTAGTATAACTTATAATCATAGATCATCCCATGTAGTGTAACTCATGTAGTGCATCTCATGTAACATAACATGCCTACATTAGCTTGATCAAGGTTTTGGCAACCCAATTTGCATTGATCACCCCATACTGAGTAAATCAATTCAACTCAAGCAACAATCTCACAAAGTGAAACTCACACAGTGAAACTTGGGTAGTGCATCCCTTCTTGCATAACTCAATACAACTCATCATGCATAACACAATTGATTCCATATAGTGTAACAAGGTTAGTGCATCTCATCTTGCACAATGTAACTCATATTACATAATGCAACTCATGTTATGTCGTGTAGCTCATATAGCACATCTTGTGAAACTCATCTTGCAAAGTGTAGCTCATGTGATGTAACTCCGATAACACATCTTGTGAAACTCATCTTGCAAAGCATAGCTCATGTGATGTAACTTAGGTATTACATCTTATCTCACATAACATAGCTCAACCTATGAAATGCAACCCATCTCACTTAATGCAACTCATGCCATGAAGTGTAACTCGCATAGAAAAACTAGTGTAACACAACTCACATGTTGCATCTTGACCCAGGTTATGCTAACTGACTCATGCATCTCACACATCACAACTTGTCAGCTCAAATTTACAATATAACTTACATAGTGTAACTTGAGCAACACATCTCATATTATGTAATGCAACTCATGTAACACAGCTTGTGCTGGGTACCTTAACCCATCCATCTTGATCATCAGTCCATAGATACATAAAGCAACTCAACCTATAGATATTTATGTAGTGAATCTTGCGCATCTTAACTCATCTTACATGGTGTAACTCATCTTGTGTACCATAATTTACATAGTGCATCTCTCACAACATAGCTCCAATAATGTAACTCAACTCATGTTCTTCCTAGTTAGGTTGTGTCATTCACCTAACATAGCTCGATTTGGCACTACTCATGTGTTGAAAATAATTTCATACAACACAAATCATCTCATGTAACAAAACTTGAAAAGCCTAGCTTATGAATCACATATGGCAAATCCCAACTCACAAATTGCATCTCACAAATCCTCATTCACACAACATAACTAATCTCATGTAACATATCTCAAACAGTGCATTTTCATAGATTAGCTCACCCAAAACATCTTGACCTAATTATATCAACCTGCATTATGTCCATCACAAAGCACAACTCAACCCATCATATCTCATGCATCATAACTCACATATCATAACTTAAGAAGTATACCTCATGCAACATAACCCATGTAGTGTAGCTTGAGTAACATATATCACATATTGTAACCCAAACCATGCAACACAAATCATATCACCAATGTAACTCATGTAACATTTCTCGCCCAATGTACCTTGACAAGGGTTATGTAGACCTAGTTTGGGTTTATCCCCAAATGAAACACATGTAGTGAAACTTGTAATGTACAATATGACTCATCTCATATGACATAACCCATCTCTCTTAATGTAACTCATCTCATCCAACACAACTCATCTCTGTAGTGTAACTTGCAGAGCGTAGCTTGTGCAATGCATCTCATGTAGCATAGCTCAACCTAACTTTTGTCAGTTTCCTAACACATCTTTCACATTATAACTTGTTATCCCAACTTTTAAAAAATATAATATGCGTTTCCATTCATCTCACATAATGCAACTCATGTTGTGCAACATAACTCATCTTATGTAGTACAACTCACATGATGAAATTAGGCATGAGTTATTCTAATCATCTAATGCAACTTGACCCAACATAGATCTATCAATACATCTTATGTATCATAACTCTTGTAATGCATCTCATGTAGCACATGATATACATCGTAAATCATATCACACAATGTAACTTACTAGCATAGCTCATCTGATTATATCCTAACCTAGGTTGTGTCAATCTCTTAACAAATCTCAACCATTCATAACCCATGAATCATTTCTCATACAATGCTTCTTGTGCAATGAAACTCATCTCACACAGTGCAACTCATCTCTTGAAATTAAAATTACATAGTTTAACCTTCTCAAAATAACTTTCATGATGTATCTTGACCTGGTTTGTGCCAATCACTTAACATAACTCTACATAACACAATTCATGTAGTCTGACTCATCTCACACAATGCAACTCACCTTATACAATGCACCTCATCTTACATAGTTCAATCTCATGAAGGCTAGCTCATACATTGCATCTGATAAAGCCCAACTTGTGTAACATATCTTTATAGTGAAGTGTGTCTAACAAATCTTGATCAGGGTTAGTGCATCTCATCTCACACAATACAACTTGTATCATGTAATATAACTCATGCCATGAAGTGCAATTTGCATAACACAAGTCATGCAACTAAACTTGTAAAATGTAGCTCATGCCATGCAACTTAGGTATTACATCTTATCTCATATAGTGCAACTCTTCCTGTGCAATGCAACCCATATCACTTAATGTAACTCATGCCATGAAGTGTAACTCATGTAGCATAGGTAGTGCAACACAACTCATGTGGTGCATATTGATCCAAGTTACATTGGTTGACTAATGCAGCTCACACATCACAACTTTCCATCTCAAATTTACAATATAACTTTCACATTGTAGCTCAAGCAACACATTTCATCTTGTGTAATGTAACTCCTATAACATAGCTTATGTACCCAATGTAACCTAACTAGGGTTATGTTGACCTGATTTATGTTGATTGCTCAATATAGGTCAATGAAAGGCAACTCACATAGTGTAACTTGGAAGGTGTTACTTGCACAACATGACTCATATCATATAACACAACTCATCTTGTGTAATTCATCTTTCATATCACAACATAACTTATAACTACTATGGTGGGAGGGTGTTCTTTGAATGCCTTTATAGGAAAATAAGTGAAAACGTGGGAAATATTTTGTTCCCCCTTTACCTATAAATAATTTTGTGTACTCCAATTATGAAATAAAAAGTAAATTTATGAAGTAAAACATGTTTCCTCTTTAATGTGAGATCAAATTTTGTGTGGAACTTTATTTTTGCTTCAGATTTTCATATTGTGATTTGAACTCCAGTTGGACTACTAGGCTGAGTTGAAAAAATGAACTTGATAATCATGGGATCCTTATGAGATTCATGACATAGACTTTAACTTATAACTACTATGGGGGGAGGGTGTTCTTTGAATGCATTTGTGGGAAAACAAGTGAAAACACAAGAAACATTTTTTTCCCCCTTTACCCTCAAACCATTCAGTATATTCTGGTTGTAAGAGAAATAGTAAATGGATGAAGGAAACCATGTTTCCTCTCGAATGCAAGATTGAATGTTGGGTGGAACTTTATTTTTTCCTTGTATTTATGTATTATGGTTCAAACTTGAGTGCAATCCCAGCTAGAGTTAGACATCCATCTCGAGATGGATTGCTAGTGTGAGTTAGATTGCCAACCCAGGTTGGGTTGGTAGCTCGAGTTGATAAAATGAGCTTGATTTTAATAGGATCCTTATGAGAATCATGACATGGATTTTAAATTATAACTACTATGGGGTAAGGGTGTTCTTTGAATGCTTTTGTAGGAAAATAAGTGAAAACATGGGAAATATTTTATTCCCCTCTTTACCTATAAGTAATTTGGTATACTCTAGTTGTGAGAACAAATAATAAATGGATTGATGAAACCATGTTTCATCTTCAATGTAAGATCAAATGTTGTTTGTAAATTAATTTTTACCTCAAATTTCCATAGTGTGATTCAAAATAGAGTTGGACTGCCAGCTTGAGTTGTGTTACCAGCTTGAGCTGGGTTGATAGCCTGAGCTAGGTTGCCAGCCCAAGCTAGGTTCCCAGCTTGAGCTGGGTTGAAAACCCAAGCTGGGCTGTCAGCCTGAGTTGGGTTAGCTGCCTAAGCTTAAAAAATGAAATTGATAATCATGGAATCCTTATGAGGATCATGGCATGGATTTCAACTTATAACTACTATGGAAAAATGGTGTTCTTTGAATGCCTTTTTGGGGAAAGAGAAAACATGGGAAATGTTTTGTTCCACCCTTTACTTAAAAATAGATTGATATACTTTGGTTGTGAAAATAAATAATAAATGGATGAATTAAACCATGTTTCTTCTTTAATTCAAGATCCAATGTTGCATGGGAATTTATTTTTTGACACAAATTTTTGTGTTACGATTGGAGGATGAGTTGCACTCCCAATCAGAGTTCTGCAAATCTGAGTCAGGTGGCCGACATGAGTGGGGCTGATAACTAGAGTAGGAAAAATGAACTTGATAACCAATGGGATGGTTATGAAAATGATGACATGGATTTTGACTTATAACTACTATGGGATGAGGGTGGGTAAGCAAGCAAGTAGGAAAAACAAACTTGACAAATAAGGGACCCTTATGAGAACCATGGAATGGATTTTAAATTTTAATCACTATGGGGGGAGGGTGGGGAAGGAATTAAGGAAGATGGAATTTATAATGATGGGAATCCTTATGTGGAGCATGACATGGATTTGAACTTATAACTAATATGAAGGGGAGGGAGGGAGCAAGCAAGTGTGAGGGGAACACATTTGGGAGCTCGATTTGGATTCCCACCCCAAGTTGGGCTTCTAGCCCAAGTTGGATAACCATCCCAATTTGGGCTACCATCCCAATTTGGATTACCAGCTTGAGTTGGGCTACCATCTTGAGTTAGGATTCATAGCCTGAGTTGGGATGCCATCCCTAGTTGGATTGCCAACTCAAGTTGGTCTACCAGCCTAGGTTGGGTTACCAAAGAAATAGTGAATCGATGGGGGAATCCATGTTTCCTCTTTAATGAAAGATCTAATGTTGGGTGGAATGATATTTTTGCCTTGGATTTTCCATATTATGGTTTTAACTCCACTTCTAATTAGAGTTTTGCAAATCTGAGTTAGGTGGCTAACATGAGTGGGGCTAGCAATAAGAGTAAGAAAAATGAACTTGATAACCAATGTGATGGTTATGAGAATGATGTCATGGATTTTAACTTATAAATACTATTGGGGGAGGGTGGGAAAGTAAGCAAGTATGGAAAACAAACTTGATAAACAAGGGACCCTTATGAGAACCATGGAATGGATTTTAACTTTTAACCACTATAGGGGGAGGGTGGGGAAGGAATCAAGGAAGATGGACTTGATAATGATGGGAATCCTTATGTAGATCATGACATGGATTTGAAATTATAACTACTATGAAGGGGAGGGATCAAGTAAGTAAGAAAGCAAGAAAGCAAGCAACTCAAGTTGGATTAACAACCTAAGTTAGGTACCATCTTGAGTTGGGATTCATAGCCCAAGTTGGGCTGCCATCCCCAGTTGGATTGCCAGCCTAAGTTAGTCTACCAACCTAAGTTTGGTTGCCAAAGAAATAGTGAATAGATGGGGGAAACCATGTTTCCTCTTTAATGTGAGATCGAATGTTGGGTGGAATGATATTTTCACCTTGGATTTTCTATATTACGGTTTGAACTCCACTTACCATACCAACCCAAGTTGTGTCTTGAACCTTAGTTGAAAAAATGAGCTTGATAATAAAATGGTATCCTTGTGAGAATCATGGAATGGATTTTAACTTGTAACTACTATGGGGGGAGTGTGTTTGTTGAGATTGTGTTGGATTGCCATCTCGATTTGGACTTCTAGCATGAGTTGGATTGCCAACCTAAGTTGGGTTGAAAAATAAATAGTGAATGGATGAGAAAAAATGTGTTTCATCTTTAATGCAAGATTGAATGTTGGGTGGAACCATATTTTTGCCTCAGATTTTCCATATTGCAATTTGAACTAGAGTTGCACTACCAACCTGAGTTGTTTCTTGAGATCAAGTTTAAAAAATGAGATTGATAATAAAATGGGATCCTTAAGAGAATCATGCCATTTATTTTAAATTATAACTACTATGAGGGGAGGGTGTTCCTTGAATGTCCTTGTGGGAAAACATGGGAAAGATATTGTTCCCCACTTTACCCACAAATAATTTTGGGTACTCGAGTTGGGAAAGAAATCTAAAATGGATGGATAAAACCATGTTTACTATTTAATGTGAGATCAATTATTGAGTTGAAATTTATTTTTGCCTCAAATTTTTTTATTGCGAATGGAAGTAGAGTTAGATTTCCAGCTAGCTCGAGTTGGACTCCTATCTTGAGCTAGACTTCCAGCTTGAGTTGGGTTACAAAAAAAATGGTGAATCGATGGGGAAACCATCTTTCCTCTAAGATGCAAGATCAAATATTAGGTAGAACCATATTTTTTCCTCAAATTTCTATATTTTGGTTTTAACTTGGGTTACACTACCAACCCAAGTTGGCTTTTTAGATTGAGTTGAAAAAATGAGCTTGATCATAAAATGGCATCCTTATGAGAATCATCACATGGATTTTACCTTATAGCTACTATGTGGGAAGGGTGTTCTTTGAATGTCCTTGTGGGAAAGCAAGTGAAAACATAGAAAAGATATTGTTCCCCCCTTACAAGCAATTTAAAATACTTGAGTTGGGAAAGAAATGAGAAATGGATGAAAGAAACCATGTTTCCTCTTTAATGCCAGATCAATTATTGTGTGGAACTTTATTTTTGCCTAAAATTTTTGTATTATGGATGGAACTCGAGTTAGATTACCATCTCGAGTTGGGCTTCTGGTCCCAGTTGGATTTAAAAATAAATATTGAATGAATGTGGGAAACCATTTTTCCTCTTTCATGCGAGATCAAATTTTGGGTAGAAGCATGTTTTTGCCACAGATTTTTGTATTGCAGTTTAAACTCGAATTACATAGCCAACTCGAGTTTGGTTTTTTGTCTAAGTTGGAAAAATGAGATTGAAAATAAAATGGGATCCTTATGAGAATCATCACATGGATTTTAACTTATAACTACTATGCGGGGAGGGTGTTCTTCGAATGCCCTTGCAGGAAAGTAAGTGAAAACATGGGAAAGATATTGTTCCCCCCTTACCTGCAAATAATTTTGGATACTCAAGTTGGGAAAGAAATGTGAAATAGATGAAGGAAACCATGTTTCCTCTATAATGTGAGATCAATTATTATGTGGAACTTTATTTTTACCTCAAATTTGTATGTTGTAGATGGAACCTAAGTTGGATTCCCAGCCTAAGATTGCCATCCCGAGCTGGACCTTCACCCTGAGTTGAGTTGCGAAAGAAATAGTGAATGGATGGGGGAAACCATTTTTCCTCTTTCATGTGAGATAAAATTTTAGGTGGAAGCATGCTTTGCCATGGATTTTTATATTGTGGTTTGAACTCAAGTTACACAGCCAACCCGAGTTGGTTTTTTTACTCTAGTTGAAAAAATGAGCCTAAAAATAAAATGGGATCCTTATGAGAATCATCACATGGATTTTAACTTATGACTATTATGGGGGGAGGGTGTTATTTAAATGCCCATATGGGAAAGTAAGTGAAAACATGGGAGAGATATTGCTCCCCCCTTTTACCTACAAATAATTTTGGATACTTAAGCTAGGAAAGAAATGAGAAATGGATGAAGGAAACCATGTTTCCTCTTTAATGTGATATCGATTATTATGTGGAGCTTTATTTTTGCCTCAGATGTTTGTGTTGTAGATGGAACCTGAGCTAGATTTCTAGCCTAATTTGGACTGCCATCTCGAGCTGGACCTTCAACCTGAGTTGGGTTGTAAAAGAAATAGTGAATGGGTAGAGGAAACCATTTTTTCTCTTTCATGCGAGATCAAATTTTGGGTGAAAGCATGTTTTTGCCATAGATTTTTGTATTATGATTTGAAATTGAGTTGCACAACCAACCTAAGTTGGGTTTCTTTCCTGAGTTGAAAAAATGAGCTTGATAATAAAATGGGATCCTTATGAGAATCATCATGTGGATTTTAACTTACAATTACTATGGGGGGAGGGTGTTCTTTGAATGCCCTTGTAGGAAAGCAAGTGAAAACATAGGAAAGATATTGTTCCCCCCTTACTCACAAATAAGTTTGGATACTTGAACTAGGAAATAAATGTGAAATGGATGAAGAAAACCATGTTTCCTCTTTAATGCAAGATTGATTATTACATAGAACTTTATTTTTGCCTCAAATTTCTATATTGTCGATGGAACCCGAGTTGCATTTCTAGCCCAAGCTAGGCTTCTAGCTTGAGTTGGGTTGCAAAATAAATAGTGAATGGAAGGGGGAAACCATATTTCCTCTTTAATGTGAGATCAAATGTTGGGTGGAACCATGTTTTTTCCTTAGATTTTTGTATTGGGGTTTGAATTCGAGTTTCATGGCCAACCCAAGTTGTGTGTTTTCTCTGAGTCAAAAAAATGAGCTTGAAAATAAAATGGGATCCTTATGAGAATCATTTCATGGATTTTAAATTATAAATACTATGGGGGGAAGATGTGTTCTTTGAACACCTTTGTGGGAAATCAAGTGAAAACATGGGAAAGATATTATTCCCCCCTCACCTATAAATAATTATAGATAGTCGATATGGGAAAGAAACATAAAATGGATGAAGGAAACAATGTTTTTGCTATAATGCAAGATTGATTATTCTGTGGAACTTTATTTTTTCCTCAAATTTCTATGTTGTGGATGGAATCTGAGTTACATTTCTAGCTTGAGTTGGACTGCCATCACGAGTGGGGCTTCCAGCCCTAGTTGGGTTACAAAATAAATAGTGAACAGATGGGGGGAAACCATTTTTCCTCTTTCATGCAAGATCAAATGTTGGGTGGAATCACATTTTTGCCTTAGACTTTTGTATTGTAGTTTGAACTCAAGTTTCATAGCCAACCCGAGTTGGGTTATTTGCTTGAGTTGAAAAAATGAGCTTGAAAATAAAATGGGATCCTTATGAGAATCATCATGTGGATTTTAACTTATGAATACTATGGGAGGAGGTTTTTATTTGAATGCCTTTATGGGAAAGCAAGTGAAAACATGGGAGAGATATTGTTCCCCCCTTTTACCTACAAATAATTTTGGATACTCTAGTTGGGAAAGAAATGGAAACCATGATTTATTTGTAATGCAAGATCGCTTATTATGTGAGACTTTATTTTTGCCTCAAATTTATGTATTATGGATGGAACCTGAGTTGGATTTCTAGCCCAAGTTAGACTGCCATCCCAAACTGGGCTCCCAGCCTGAGCTGGGTCATAAAATAAATAGACACCATGTTTCCTCTTTAATGTGAGATTGATTATTGCATGAAACTTTCTTTTTTCCTCAAATTTCTATATTACAGATGGAAATCAAGCTAGATTTCTAGCATGAGTTAGACTACCATCTAAAATTGGGCTTCTAGCCTTGAGCTGGGTTGTGAAAGAAATGGAAACCATGTTTTCTCTGTAATGCAAGATTGATTATTATGTGGGACTTTATTTTTTCCTTATATTTATATATTGTGGATAGAACCCAAGCTAGATTTCCAACCTGAGTTGGACTACCATCTTGAGTTGGGTTATGAAAGAAATAGTGAATGGATGGGGGAAACCATGTTTCTTCTATGTTGATTTGCACAAGTTGAGCTTGAGTTGGGTCAATGCTCTTGTTATAATTGAAAAAATGAGATTGATTAATACAATGAGATCCTTATGAGAACTATGGCATGGATTTTAACTTAGAACTACAATGAGTGGAGGGTGTTCTTCGAATGCCCTTGCAGGAAAGTAAGTGAAAACATGTGAAAGATATTATTCCCCCCTTACCCATAAATAATTATAGATACTTGAGTTGGGAAAGAGATGGAAACCATGTTTCCTATTTAATTCGATATCAAATGGTGTTTGGATTCCTAATTTTGCCTTAATTTTTTGTATGTTTTAGTTATTTGGTTTAGATCTCTTATTACTCTATGAAGAGTGGCAAGCTGATGATCAGGTGTTTTGATTCAATTTGAGCTTTGGCCTTAGGCCATTATTAGGATTGTTGATGCCTGAATCCTAACCCACCCACCCACCCACTAATAGACTTGATTACATGTATTTTGGTTTTTTGTATTATTCTTGGAGTTGTTCTCCAAAACTATTGGATCTAACTGCCCCTTACTAGTTTGGTTTACAATTTTGTGGATGGTTCTGGGAGTAAACCTTTAGAATGATATCAAAGTTTCCTTTTCAATGTGATTTACACAGCTCAATCTTGAGCTAGGTCGATTTAATGAGTTGCACTTGAAACAATGAGCTTGATCATAATCAGATACTCGAGTTGGGAAAGAAATAATGAAAGGATGAATAAAACTATGTTTCCTTCTCCTTAAAGTGGGATCAAATGGTGGGTGGACCCCCATTTTTGCCTCAAATTTCCACATTGTGGTTGGTTGGTTTGGATCTCTCTCTTATAACTCTATGAAGAGTGGCAAGCTGATGATCACGTGTCTTTGATTCAATCTGAGCTTTGGCCTCAGGCCATTATTAAGGTTATGGATGCCTAGATCCTAGTTCACCAAACCAATAACAAACATGATTAAATGTATTTTGGTTTTTTTTAATTGTTCCTAGAGTTCTTCTCTAAAATTATCAGATCTAGCTAACCCTTTCAGGTTTAGTTTTATGCCTTTGCAGATTGATCTAGGAGTGGACATTTAGAACACTGTCAAAGTTGCCTTTTTAATGTGATTTGCATAACTTGAGCCTAAGCTGGGTTGATTTAATGAGTTACACTTGAAAAAATGAACTTGATCAATATAATGAGATCTTTATGTGAATCATGGCATGGGTTTTAACTTATAACTATTATGGGGGGAGGGTGTTGTTTGAATGCCCTTATGGGAAAGCAAGTGAAAAAATGGGAAAGATATTGTTCCTCCCTTACGTACAAAAAATTATGGATACTTGAGTTGGGAAATAAATGGAAACAAATTTTTCTCTATAATATGAGATAAAGTCCTATTTGGACTCATAGTTTTACCTCATATTTTGGTATATATTATTATTGTTTGGTTCAAATCTCTTATTACTCTATGAAGAGTAATGAGTTGATAATTGGGTCTTTAGATTGAATATAAGATTTGGCCTTAGGCTATTATTAGGATTGTCTATGCTTGAATCCCAATTCACCCACCCAGTCACAAACTTGATTACATGTATTTTCGCTTTTTTATTATTCCTAGAGTTGTTCTCTGAAACTATTAGATCTAACCACCCACTGCCACTTCAATTTTCACTTTTGTTGATGGTTCTAGGAGTAAAACTTTGGAGTGATATCAAAGTTTCCTATTTAGTGCCTATTCACACATCTCAATCCTGAGATGGGTTGATTTGCTGAGTTGCACTTGAGAAAATGAGCTTGATCATATTTTTACCTCAAATTTCTATATTTATGTTGGTTGATTTAGACCTCATATTACTCTAAAAAGAGTGGTGGGATGATGATTGGGTGTTTTGATTCAATTTGAGCTTTGGCCCCAATCCATTATTAGGGTTGTCAATTCCTAGATCTCAACTCACCCACCTAGTAATAGACTTGATGACATGTATTTTGGCTTTTTTATTGTTCCTAGAGTTGTTCTTTGAAACTATTGGATCTAGCCACCCCTTTTCAATTCTAATCTATAGATGTGGACAAGTGTAGTGTTTGTGCCATTTCCTCAATGGTATTTTGAAATTTATATGAGGTGGAGGTGAAACCTTGTTCCTAGCCACAGTGTCTATGACTAGGTTATTTACTTTTTATTTAGGTTATGAATGTTGAGCAAAAAGGCCAAAGCATTTATGCTATTCTCATGTTTTCGAGTTGTTCTCAAAGATTATGTGGGATAGAGTATACATTATTAGCATTTATGCCACTATCTTTGCTTTGGCATGTTTTCTCCTTGTGTTGAACTCCTTTTGATTGTGTGAGAATTTATGATGGAAGGAAATATTTGTCTCTTCTTCCACTACGATGATTCATTTTGGAAGTTTTCTCTAAAAATTGGCTTGTGAGTTAGTCTAGGTGTAGTGTGAATGTTTCACATGTTCGATCAAATCACACATCTCCTAGTGGATTCCAAGTATATGTCAGATATATGTGTATGTGAAAATAATGGCTTATAATTACTCTTTTGTAGTGGTCATCATGATTATGGTGCTTATCCTTATAGGCTTAGGTTGTTGCATTCAGACTATTTACACCAATTAAAATTATTTAGGGGGTTATTTTGGGTAATGAAGTTCTTGATTAGTATTAGAATTGAGGTGGCCACATGCACAGTGCATTCTATCCTTCATGTTGATCATAAGTCTGATCACTTCAAGATGTAAGGTGTAGGGATCCATACGATATGTTCTTTATAGGTGCGTGCAAATTGAAAAATTAGGGCTAGAGCACTATGGCTTACTTGCCTTTGCCCCTATTCTAAATATTGCCCTTGCAGGGAGTTGAGGTGTTTGTGCTAGTTAAGATTTAGCTTTTTTGGGTGACATGTGCCCTTTGAAAGTACATACAGGGCTTTCTTGGGAAGGATATCCCTAAGTGGCCTTATAATTGAGGTGGTCATGTGCATGGTGCATACTATCCATGGTTGCCTTATCAAAAGTAAGTTGGTTGAGTTGACATAGGGTAAGTGGCTCCATAGGGGATGCACTTCCTAGGGGTCTATGAACTAAAGCTATCTACTTTTCTTGCTCTAACTTATGTATCCCTACCTTCTCATTTAATGGAAATTTTTTACATTGGCACAGTGTATGAGCAAAGGAGGCATTGAGGGTTCTCTCACCCTCTTCCATCCCATTCACATGTTAATCACAAGGATTTAATGTTTGATTTCAAGGGAGGATGAATGTTTTGCTCTAATTTCACACATTAGTGGGTTTTGTTTGTGATTTTTAGCATCTTACTTGTGGTTGGAAGCTACCTGGTCAATCCTACCATTAGTCATATACTTGTCTCAAAGAGTAAGCCATGCATGTCTAAGTATGAACTATTTCAGACTGTGAATCTATGGATGGCTCATTAAATTAGTTATAGTTTCTTTGATGGTATCTTACTACTTAGATAACCATAGTAATTCTAAATATAATACATGCACCAAATCTTGACTCTTGGAAGGGATGCATTTATTAGATAAAAGGATAGCGTGGGCTCACCTACTATTCTAGTGATTCATGATAAATCAATGGATCACATAGCCATTATGTTGATGATGCTTCATTAAAATTTATTCCCTATCAAATTTTGATGGTAGGATAGAGGCCTACCATGGTGGTGATGGGTGACAAAGAATTGGGGTTTGATTTTGGAGAGGGAACTTGAGAAATGGTTACCACATCCAAGGAAGGTAGCATGTGTGCAAATTACCCAATCTTGACATAGGAAGGTAGTGACAATAAATAACAATACCAAGCTCATCAAGTCTGGTAATTAAAATGAGTAAAATCTAAATCCCTTAATGAGAATCCATTAGAGGGCAAGTCTGGTGCCAACATCTATAGTAATTATAGCTCTAATAGTTTATATTTAAGTTATTGTAGTTAAAAAGCTCATAGTTGGATCTTAAGTTATTATGTTTAATCTGCACAATGGGAGTGCACTAGCCCTCACATCAATTCTACCGGTGGTGGATTCCTATACTTAGTTGGCTAGGTCACGATATAGTGCCGTTACTTTGAAAAAAATAGAGTGCTCAAAACAAGCCTATACTCTAAATACATTAGCATGGAATAACATGATAGGAGTTTGGTCATATTCCATTGGCCGTTGAGACTAGAGTAATGATTAATAAGGACTGTTAAAGCATTCATATTTCATTATTAGAGGTGAAATTATTGGATTTATGGAAGATGAACAACTATGAAATCATTTTCCAAGGATGTTTTCATTAGTCAAAAATGAAAGTTGGGGGCTCAAAGATGATCAAATACCATCTTAGTCTCAACCATAAATGATGCCAACCAGGGATCGATAGATGTTTCTCTAAGAACTCTGCCAACACCTTCTTAGAAATCAAAGTGTTTAGGTTTTGGGGGGATTATGGTCGTAAGGCTAAAAGTTAAAGGAATTGATGGAAGGGCACCACCAAGACTGGAGCCTATGGCTTGATTTGACTCAACTTGGGGAAACTTACTAGGTCTAGACATAGTAAAGATTGACAAATTAAGAGCTCTTTCTTGATTCTATGGGTGGTGGTGTATGGCCATTCTTAATTAGTGGAGAAATTTTTTTGGTTAATTTCATTAACGAATGAGACCTTAACCTACTAACTAGCTACATGGAGGTTCCCCTTTAGATCCATCTTCTTAGAGGGACTATAGCCATTTAGGCCATGAAAGTAATAGGTTTGTGATGCCCTTATATGTTTTGCATTCGATGCATGCTACACTGATACAACCAATGAGTTTTTATCCCTAGTCTAAAAGGTTCAAGAAATATTGCCAAATTACATCATGATGTGGATAGACCATTGTAATTATTGATCTTTAATGAGGAATCCCTATTAGGTGTGAGTCATCAACTCACATTGACTACATCCCTACCCTTTATACACACCACCTATCACTCCTACTAATTGAAAGATATGGTGAAGTGTTTAGATCATGCCAATGATGGTAGTTTACATCGATGATATCATGATAATTTCATTAAACCTTATCATTTAGAGGATGGAGAAGTCATAGCAAAGATACCATAGGTGAACCTATGGTAGGATCATTATTGGTTTTGATCCCATGAACTGTGTAGGGGATGGGGTCAGCCTAACATGGTCAAGCTCATTACCTCCTCAAACCCTACTCTCACTAGCATTTAGACTAGAGGCCCTATTACTTTATCATGCTTCACTCTAGGTGGGTTTCATGGTAGGCCTTGAGCCTCTATAAGTCATTTTCTTATTGCTTAAGGTATATAATCTAAGGGCATGATTGAGTGCTTTTCTCTATGTTATGGTGATATACATAGCCTTTTTTTAACTATGATAGGTGTGTCTGGTGACTTTAGTCCCTAGGCAGTCTTGCCTTGCTGCATTCCCCCTTCATTTCCCTTTACAAGCTAGTTCCTTGAAAAGTTCCCACAACTATCACTATATTTTTGCCTCCATAATGAGTCTATGAGGCATCTATAACCCCCTTATTACATTTCCAAGGATAGTTGTGCTTCTTATGAGTGATGGTGGTGAGTTTAGGAGTGCAGTTGCATAGGTCATGGGGTAGGACCTCTTATCATCATTTCCTTTCCCTCTTTGATGGCTTATATGCTTTTTGACATGGCAGAGTGGGGGACATCTCCCTTCTCTAGTGCCCACCCATGAGGTCTTGCCCTCTAGACCATGGCAGCATTATGGGATGGGTGTTTGTCACAAACACTTAAGACACTATGATGCATTTCAAACTAAGGATTTGAAATAAATAGCTATACAATCCATGTGTCATGTGTGTGCTGGACCATCGGTGCCATGAGAATATGACTCTTAATAATGGATATCTTATCTCTCACCATGATGAAGAATGTAGCAAAATTTCATACTTAGTGTGAATTACAAAATCTTGTGAATCATCAAGTCTTTGAATGCAAGTTACACTCAAGGCCTCAACTGAGGGCATGCCTTCTTTGGCATCACACTTCAAAATCACTCTCCCCCTTAGTGCATAGGTAGGAGTAGCAGATATGGCCATCATTACACAAAAGGGATGTGGTTGGCTTAAATGGGCATGAGGTCTATCCCCTATGTCATATGAGTGGTGGTCCACATGGGTTGGTATTGGTTTGTGCCTAACAAGTATAAATATGTGTGGAACTTTATCTTGGAGTTGATTGCTTTTTACTTAATGTGCAAGCTAGATGGTTACCTTTTACATCCCTAAGTCAGGCATGAACACCCAATAAGTTTAAGCATATCATTAAGTAGAGGAAAAGAAACTTATAAAGATTCCCCTAGTAATGGTGAGTGAACTAATAAGAGCCTAACATGAAAATTAGTGACCATGCCTATCAAATTGTAGTTTGTAGAAGTGTCCTTTGTGATGGACTGGGCCTAAGTCCCCTAAAAGGGGGCATTAAAGAGGGTGAGATCCCCATCAGGCCTAGACCCTATCGCACCATGAGGTATTATCAATGAGTCAGGTTGTTTGGGAATGCAGCCCTAATCAAGTGGTAAATTCCATCCAAGGCTAAATAAAGGTGAGAGAATAATAGTGAACAAGTACCATAAGGGAAAGATGAAAAGGAATTTGAAAAGAGAATTAAAAATTTCTTGAAGTTTCTAGGAGGGAAGCAGATGGAGGCTGGTGATGTGCCCCAGTCAGATGTAGAATGGTGTGAGCCATTCCATTGCTTAGCTTGGGGGGCATGCCAACACAAGCCATTATGGAGGCATAAGTGCATCCTTTGGGTCACTAAATATAACTCCTTTTTTATGGTTAGGGAATTAAGCATGTGCCTATGGTAGGCCATTAGGTACCTATGCACTCATGGCATTGGCTTGTGGGCTTTCCATCTGACCCATCTTGAAACACAGACCAAGGAGTCTAACATGTGTGTGAGTTGGTAGGTTGGGAAACCCATGAGGTACAAGGAAGCTGACTAGTGAGATCCCCTCTCAGGGGGTAAACTATTGACTAACCTTAATATTTTATGAAGGGTTTGAGTGTAACCACACCTATTGGGACCCAAAAGATGGTGAACTATGCCTAAGCAGGGTGAAGCTAGAGGAAACTCTAGTGGAGGTCCATATCAATATTGATGTGAAAATCATTCATTTGACTTGGGTATAGGGGTGAAAGACTAATCAAATTTTCTAGTATCTAGTTTCCTCCAAAGTTTCCCTCAGGATAGCTAGAGCTCAAATACAAGTTTTATCAGGTAAAGTAAATGATTAGAGGAATTAGGGGTGTAATGCCCTTGACCTATTCTCAAAATTTAAATAGGTAAGATAACACAACTACTCCATTGAGCTATACCATGAAATCATGAGCTCTAAGTGGGCCATTGTTGGTAAGCATAATTGGTGATGTGGGATGAACTAAAAGTTAAGTTATGGTGCCAAATTATGTACTAACCTAGATCCCATAAAGGGTGTCGGTTGATTAAGATAGTAGGATGGTGGCCATGGAAGTTAAAATCTACTAAGGAGTGTGTAACATCTCACCTATCAAATCAACTAGAACTAAAAATGGATGGAACTAAAGTGTGTAACCTATATTTGGCCATCAGGGTAAGTGCTAGGCTTCGATGAGTAAGAAGATGTAGGGGTTATTGTGAAAACTTAGGTATGAGCCTTGGTGGACTGACCCCTAGTGAAAATCTTAGTGGTAGTAGCAAATATTCAAACAAGAACTTTGAATACTAAAGTGGGGAAACTATTTCAAGGCCACACTCTACATGATCATCGAAAGGCAATTAGGTTAATATTATTGAATCAGGACATGGTGGTAGATGACAACATTAGGAAATCTAGAGACATTAGTGGGGGCCCTGGGAAGAGTTATCTTTTCTTTTTAACATCCTACCCACCTTAAAATTGATTCAACTAGAGATAGGGTTCAATAGATAGAAGAATACTGCATGTCCTATGGTGTCTAGTGTGCCTTCAGTGGCCCTTAACAATTTGGAGGATCGAGTACCATTCATGTTTGGTCATACTCATAATCACATCAGGTATCCAAGGTGAACAACCTCTAGTAAATAGAATAATGTAGGTAAGGAAAGTTAGAAAAATGGATTTATAACTTTGGGAAAAGGATTGGCTCTAAGGGATGGGCCTAAGGGTCTGTGCCCTAAACCTATGGGCTATTGGTGGCTTGCCTAAGCTACTTCTATGGCAAGAGTGGGCCATCATGTGTTGATTGGGTGATAGGCATAAGATGCTCCCCTTGTGGGGGCTTTCTCTAGGTGGTAAATAGCCAACTCAAAATTGGTACAAACAAGTGTAATCTAACTATTTAATTAAAATAAAGCATTGTGATGGTCTATGTGGATGCTGATGTAATGTGATTTCTACCTAGTGCTCTAAATGTCAAAGTGAAGAAATTCAAGCAAGCACAGGTAAATGGTGGGAGTAACTATATCTCTTAAGGTATCTAAATGCCTTGTCATCTAATTAGTGATGCACATGAATAGATTAACAAGATTCCAACTATCCCTATTTACTATCTAGTGAAACCATAGCCAAGGGAATGGGCTTGCTGGAATTAATAGGGAAAAAAGACCCTATTGAGCTTGACTCTAGTCTGAATTTATGAAATGACTTGAGAGGTGTAGAATAAGTGGGAGCTATTTTAGTGTAAGTGAAATACCACTACTTTTAATGTTATTTTACTTATTCTGTGAGGCGTAGATTGGACAATGCCCCTATTTTTGGCCTTAAACTATGCTCTATCACATCGGTCTAGGTGAAAGACATTGTCAGGTGGGGATTTTGGTTGGTGTGTCACATCTATTAAAAGATAACATAAGTGTCCTAAGATGAGCTCAATGAGAATAGAAATCTCATGTGGAACAAAAGGGTAAAATCTCATTTGATTTTGATTTTTAGTATGAATACAAACCATGAAAGTATGGCCTATCAATCCTTTAGAATTTTAGAATTTAAAGCTAGAGGTGTAAAAAAGGTTACCATAGGGATAACTGGCTTGTGGTAGCCAGGTGTTCATAGTGACATTGCTTTTTGACCCTTCAATGTCAGCTCTTCCTATCATTATGAAGCAGAATTCACCAAGTGTTAGATTGTTCACCCACCAATAGGGAATGTGAGCTATGTTTTGACCATCATGAGACATGTTAGTTTTACCCTAATGATGATTTATGCTATGATAATAATTCAACTTAGTATGAAAGGAACCATTGATTCACACATTTGGTCATCATACTTGGTTGAAAAGCTAGTGTCATGAAGCTACTATGTGTTAGATTATGATTAAACACCTCTAAGTTAGAATCCATCCTAGATGAGATGCATCTCTCTCTATAGCTACATTATGACCTATAGTAGGGGCACTTTTGTGTCCCCAAGGGCCCATGTCATTGGCAACCTCCATTCGGTGCAACAACCCATCTAGAGCAACCTTATATAAAAGTTTCAAGTGGTTAGCAAGAAGAATCCTTTGTGGATGACTTAAATAAGTGACAGGGTATGGTAAGTGGTAAAGTGGCTTACTACCATGATCCACTGAGATTCATCCCTCTATCACCCTAATTCATATAACCTTGGGTCATCCTATGGGTGGGGTTCATGGGCAAATGCATCTATAAAAGTATGACCAGTGTGTGGTTGAGAGAGTTGTGATTGGGTATTTTTTGAATTTTCACCTCGAACATTTTTTATAATGTTTCAAGTCATCTTGTACCAATGTTATTATGTAGAATAATTTAAACTTAGAGAGGAAATTTCAAGTGGGATTTCCAAAACTATATGGGTAGTTGCATATTTTGGGTGGGATTTCCTATACCAATGTTATCACATGGAGAAACTCGCACTTGGAAATTTTTTTGACAAAATTTCCAATGGAGTTTTCAAAATAATATGTGATGTTACATGTTCTAGGTGGGGTTTCTTATACCGACATCATCACAATGTAACTTGGGGAGGGGGTTGGGGTTCAAAATAATATGTATTGTTTGGATAGTTTTTGGGTGGGGTTTCTTATACCAGTGTCATCACAATGTAACTCAAGGAGGGGTTTGGGATTCAAAATAATATGTAGTGTTTGGATATTTTTTGGGTGGGGTTTCCTATACCAATTTCAATGCATGAAGAAATTTTCACTTAGATGGACTTTGGATAATAGTTTGAGTGGGGTTTCCTATACCAGCATCATCGCAATTCAACTCATGAAACCAATGCCACTCATGAGAGGTGGGGGGAGGGGCAGGTGTGGGATTTTCCAAAAACAATAGGTAGTATTGAGTATTTTAGGTGGGGTTTCCTATACCAATGTCATCACATAGATAAATTTTCACTTACATAGATTTTTGACAATACGTTTAGTGCAATTTCTAAAATAATATATGATGTTACATATTTTGGGTGGGGTTCCTTATACCAACATCTTTGCAATGCAACTTAGGGGATTCAAATAATATGCAAGTGTTACATATGTTAGTTAGGTTTTCCTATACCAATGTAATCACATAGATATATTTGCACTTCAATGGATTTTTGACAATATTTTAAGTGGGATTTCCTACACCAACATCATCACAATGCAATGTAGGCTCCCAATGCAACTTGGGGGGTTCCAAAACAACATGCAATGTTGCATATTTTAGTTGGGATTTTTTATATCAGTGTCATCATGTAGATAAATTCACACATAAGATGGATTTTTAGCAATACTTCGAGTGGGGTTTCCTATACCAACATCATCACAACACCACTCCAAGTTGCATTGGATTTCCTCTACTAGCGTAATCATATAGAGAAATTAATAGTTAGATTTTTGACAATATTTCAAGTGGGGTTTCCTTTACCATCATATTCTCAATACCACTTAGGGTTGCAATGTAACTTGGGATCCCAATGCAACTTGGGGGGTTTCAAAACAACATGTAATGTTTGTATATTTTAGTTGGGGTTTCCTATACCAATGTCATCGCATAGATAAATTCACACTTAGATTTTTGACAATATTTCAAGTGGGGTTTCTTATACCAACATTGTCGTAATTCCACTCGGGCTCCTAATGCAACTTGGGGGATTCCAACAATATGCAAGTGTTACATATTTTAGTTAGGTTTTCTTATACCATTATCATCGTGCAAATAAATTCACACCTAGATTTATTTTTGACAATATTTGGAATGGGGTTTTTTATACCAACATCATCATAATGCCACTTAGGGTCATAATACAACTTGACGTCCCAATGCAACTTTGGGGGTTCTAAAACAACATGCAGTGTTACATATTTTAGTTGGGGTTTCTTATACCAATGTCATCAAGTAGAAAAATTCACACTTGGATGGATTTATGACAATATTTTGAGTGGGGTTTCTTATAAAAACATCATCATAATGCCATTCAGGGTTGCAATGCAACTCGGCCTCCCAATGCAACTTTGGGGGTTCCAAAACAATGTGCAGTCTTGCATATTTTAGTTGGGGTTTAATATACTAGTTTAATCACAAAGATAAATTTGTAGTTCAATGGATGTTTGAAAATATTTTAAGTATGGTTTCTTATACCAATTTCATCGCAATGCAACTCGGCCTCCCAATGCAACTTGGGGGTTCCAAAACATGCAGTGTTGCATATTTTAGTTAGGGTTTCTTATACTAGTGTCATCACGTAGATAAATTCACACATAAAATGGATTTTTGACAATATTTCAAGTGGGTTTTCTTATGCCAATGTCATTGTTATGCAACTTGAAGGGGGGAGGTAGGGTAGGTGTTTTCCAAAATAATAGGTAGTGCTAAATATTTTAGGTGGGGTTTCATATACCAATGTCATCAGGCAAAGAAATTCCCACTTAGAATTTTTTTTGACAATACTTTTAGTGTAGTTCCCAAAATAATATGTAGTGTTTCATATTTTGGGTGGGGTTTCCTATACCAACATCCTCTCAATACCACTCGAGATCGCAATACAACTTGGGCTCCCAATATAACTTAGGGAGTTACAACAATATGTAATGTTACATATTTTAGTTAGGGTTTCCTATACCAATGTCATCATATAGATAAATTCACACTTAGATGTATTTTTGAAAATATTTTGATTGGGGTTTCCTATACCAACATCATCGCAATGCCACTCAGGGTCATAGTGTAACTTGGCCTCCCAATGCAACTTCACCCTGGGGTTCTAAAATAACATGTAGTGTTGCATATTTTAGTTAAGATTTTCTATACATATGTCATCACAAAGATAAATTCACACTTAGATTTTTGACAATATTTCAAGTGGGGATTCCTATACTGACATCATCTCAATGCAAACTCAAGCTCATAATGTAACTTGTTCTACTAATGTAACTCTAGGTTTTAATGTGTATTGGGAGTTCAAAATGCTACTCGAGGGATGGGGAGTTACCAAAACAAATAGGAAGTATTGCATAGTTTAGGTGGGGTTTCCTAAATGATGTCATCACATAGATAAATTTGTACTTAGAATGATTTTTGATAATATTTTAAGCAAGCAAGCACTTAGACATATTATTGACAATATTTTTAGTGAAGATTCCAAAACAATATGCAGTATTGCACTTTTTGGGTGGGGTTTCCTATACCAATGCCATCACAATTCCACTCATGGTTGAAATTCACTCAGGCTCCTAATGCAACTTGGGAAGGTTTCAAAACAATATGCACTATTACATATTTTAGTTGGGGTTTCTTATACCAGCATCATCACATAGAGAAATTCACACTTTGATGAATTTTTGACAATATGTCAAGTGGGGTTTTTGAAATAGTATGTGGTGTTTCATATTTTGGATGGGGTTTCCAATACCATTATCATTATGTGGTGTAATTCATGGCATTACATATTTTGGGGCTAGCAATGCAACTTGAGGAGTTGAACCCCATGCCACTCAGGCTCATAATGCCACTTAGGGAGTTAATCCAAATACAACTCAGGGAGTTGATCCCAATGCAACTTAGATTCATGAAGCAACTTATGATCACAATGCAACTCAAGGAGGTGATCCCAATGTAACTCAGATTCATGATACAACTTAGGCTCGTAATGCGACTTAGGGAATTTATACCACTTGGGGAATTTCTCCCAATGTAAATTGGATTTATGATGCAACTCAAGGTCATAATAAAACTAAGGCTTTCATACAACTTGGGCTCATAATGTAATTTGGGGAGTTATTCCCAATGCAACCTAGGGTCATAGTGTAACTCAGGGAGTTGCTCCCAATGTAACTCAGGATTATAATGTAACTTAGGGTCATAATGCAAATCAAATTTGCAATGCAACTTGGGGTCTCAATGCAGTGCAGGCTCATAACTCTACTCGGGGAGTTATTCCCAATGACACTTAGGGAGTTTCTCCCAATGCAACTCAAGGATTTGAACCTAATGTAACTCAAATTCTGAAGGGATTTATGCTCACAATATAGCATGGGGAGGTGATCCCAATGCAACATATATTCATGATGTAACTCAAGCTAATAATGCAACTCAAGGAATTTTTACCACTCAGGGAATTGCTCCCAATGTAAATTAGATTCATGATGCAACTTGAGGTCATAATATAACTAAGGCTTCTAATACAACTCAGGCTCCCTATGTAACTCAAGCTTGTAATGTAGTTTGGGGAGTTGTTCCTAATGCAACCTGGGGTTGTAGTGCAACTTAAGGAGTTGTTCCCAATGTAATTTAGGGTTAAAATGCAAGTTGGGAAGTTGATCCTAATGTAAATTAGATTCATAATGTAACCTGGGGTCACAATGTAAGTTAGGAAGTTGATCCCAATGCAAATTGGATTCACAATATAACTTGGGGTCTCAATCTAGTGTAACCTTATAACTCTACTCAAGGACCCAATGTAACTGCCATTCATGATGCAACTCTAGGCTCAAACTCATAATGTAACTTAGGGAGTTGATCCCAATGCAATATAGATTGACAAGGTAACTCAGTGCTACAATGAAACTCAGGAAGTTGTTCCCAATGTAACTTGGGGAATTATTCCCAATGCAACTTAGATTCATGATGCAACTCAGGTTCATAATGTAATTTGAGCTCACAATGCAACTCAAGCTCATGATTCAACTCATGGAGTTGATCACAATGTAACTTAGAGAGTTTGTCTCAATTCAACTTTGGGATACCATGCAAATCATCTCCCATAGTGCAACCCATCTCATGAAGTGTAACTCACATAATATAGCTTGATCTAGGTTGTGCCAACCTCGATAGTGTTTATCATCTAATACAACTCAATATGATGTAGTTTATGTAGCAAAGCTCATCTCACATAGCACACATAATCTCATATAGTTCACCTCATGAATCTCATCCCATGTATCACATCTGGTGAAGCTCAACCCATGTAACACCTGTCATAAATCCTAGCTTATGTAGCACAAATCATCTCACATAGTGCAATGTATAAAACACACATCGACATCATTAGAGTATGTACGAGGGGTACATAGAATGCCTAATTTCTTGATAAAATGGAGAAAGATGGTGTAATACTAGGAGTGTAATGCACCCCATGAATCTCAACTCATACATCACATTTGGAAAATCTCAACCCATGCAAAACCTTTCACAAAGCCCAACTTATACAACACAAATCATCTCACATAGTGCAGTTCACACAACACACATCCACATCATCAAAGTATGTGTAAGAGGAACACATGCCATCCAATATATTGATAAAATGGGGAAAAATGGTGCAACACCAGGACTTCCTAAGAGGTCACCCATCTCAGTACTATGCTAACGCAAGTGAACTTAACTACAGAGTTTTGATGGGATTTGATGCACTAATGCTGGTATGATCACACCTAATATTTACTTTATCATGTTACTCTACTTGTAGGAGACACGTGGATGGCATCAAATAGATCCAATTTGTTGCATGAGAATCATTTGGCCTCACTTATGTGTGAGTTTCAACACATTACTCTATTGGTTCAATATGGCACACAAGGGGATCCCATAATAAGTTAGTTTCAACACACTACTTTGTTGGTTCAATATGGCACACAAGGGGATTCTAGGTTACGTCAACTAACTCATACATATCATGCATCACAACTTGTCAACTCAACATAATACATCTCACACATTAGAATTCATCTCATGTAGTGTAACTCATATTGTTCACCATAACTTGCGTAGTGTGAATTACATAATGTGACTTTACCTAGGTTGTGATGATGGCCTAACACATCTTGATCTAGAGCAAGCCACCCAATGCATCTCATGGAGCATAAATTACATATAATTACACAACATATCTTATGTACCATGACCCATCTCAGATAGCACAACTCTTGTAGCGTGTCTCATGCATCTTTTCTCTCTCAATGCAAATACACCTACATTTTGGTGATCACCTAACACAACTTGACCTAAGTCGAATCAACCTAGGTTAAGTCAATTGGGCACAACTCATGTAACATAACTCATATCAAAGAATGCAACCCACCTCATGCAATACAACTCACCTAATGTTGGCCTAGGTTATGTCAATCACCTAAGGCAGACCACTCATGTAATGTAACTCATAGAATGCAATGATACAATTACAACACATAGAAACACATCTTGCATAATGAAACCCATGTAGGATGACTCATGTGACATGACTCATCCCACCTGGTGTAACTTGCATAGTGTAACTCACACAACATAGATTTCCTAACAGGTTGACATAAAGAAAAAGGGGGTACAACACCTAGACTTCAATATGGCACACAAGGGGATATCATGAAACACAATTTGTGTAGTATAGCTCACTCAACATAGCTCACTCAATGTAGGTCACATTGGTTTGTGCTAGCCTAGTAGTACCACTTGCCTAATGTATAGCTCAACCCAACATAGCTCGCATGATGTAACTCATCTTTCACAACACAACTCATCTCACATAGCCCATAAAGTGGATCCCAACTCACACATCACATATGGTGAAGCTCAGCTCAGGTAGAGCATCTTATGAAGCCCAAATCATGTAATGCAAATTATTGATGTAGGAAAGTGCACCCATTGGTAGGAAAAGAAGTTCATACCTTCTCCTTGCAACATAGAAACTCTTCTCTCACCTGTGGGACAACAAAGCTAGAGAGGAGAGTCTCTAGATAAGGGCTAGCTCCCTTTGATGTATCATGTTTGTTTTAGAAAAATGCAAAATATATATATATATATATATATATATATATATATATATATATATAGCTATAATAAAGGGGGATGAAAAGGGGGAGAGTAATTGCATAAAATAAACTACTCTAAAAGAGGTGATGCACCAAAATAAAGGTTAACCTTCACACATCTACTCTTGAAATCAAGAAAATGCATACATACACTATGCACTTGGTAGAAGGACCAGGCTACTAAAACTAGTAGGGAGGCTTTCATGAAAACATAGGGGACAAAAAATCACTGAGATGCTTGTTTCTAGACAAGATTTTGCTTTTCACTTTCAAGAAAGGAAAAATGAGAAACTAAGAAGAATGGACAAAGGTTTGTGCATACCTGGATTATGGACTTGTGCACCAGATTTAGACGATAGTAGGAACTCCTCTTTGGTTGTGGAGGATGACACCTGAAAGAGAAAGAGACTAAAACACAAAAATTGTTAGATGACTAGAAAGTGGACTGCCAGGCGAAAGCTTGATCCTAGAAGCGCAAGGATTTCTTAGAGGATGACAGTCCACTGATAAAAAATAAAATATTGATAGAAACAAAAATGATGAAAGACTAAATGAAGGAAATAAAAATCAAATGCATACCTGATATGTAGCAATCTACTTTGCACAGTCGCTGATGTCAGGGGTTTTGCTAGCGTCGGTCAAGGAAGGTCACCGACGTCGGTTAGTCTATCGACATCGATAGGGGCAATGGTCGAGGTCGGTCGGGATAATGGCCTGGGACAAGTTTCAGGCCTGGGTTTTGGTCTGTAGATTGGTCTGAGGTTTCATCTATGGGTCAAGGACCCTGTTTGGGGGTCAGAGGGATTGCCTAGAGGTATGAGGGACTATTTGGGGCTCTGTGCAGGGCTGACTGAACTGAGAGTATTGTCTGGAGAGCGACTAGCTAAGTAGCAGAGGCAAAAGGGGGATGAATGGGAGATAGGTATTTGAGAAGGCCTTTTAGCCTCTCAGGGAAGGATAGGGAAGGTTGTAGATAGTGGGCTGGATTAGCAGATGAAATCAAATAAGAAATGAAATAGAAAACTAGACATTACTTACCTCCTGCTTGTTGAAAGAAGAATGGAGAAAGCTTGTTATTGAAGCTGTTAACAGACCTATAGATGCCAAGAACATAGAGCTATCTCTGTAGAGTACCTGTAGCTACTGATGTTTGCTATGCGAGGAGGAGAGAGAGAAAACATGAATGCCAAACACTAAAAGAGTTCACATTTGTGGGGATGAAGAACAGTGGCAAAAATGCAATTTTAAGGGTAACCAATGCCGGCAGACCCACTGACGTCAGCCACATAATGACCGACATCAGCGATAAAAGAATGGGGATAGAGGCTAAAATTAGCCTCTGTCTATTCTTGCACACTGTCGGGTCAAAAGGCCATGGGAAAATGGTTGAGGAGGGCATAAATGGATGCGAGAGGAAGGATTAAGAGAGGATTTGGGTAATAAAGGCTAGGAGAGAGGTGGGGGCATCTAAGGAGGGGATCCAAGGTGGTATGGGTGAGGTGGAAAGGGGGCCACCAATTTAAAATATTTGATTTAAAATTGATGGGGCTTAGGACAAGTGTTAGGAAATGGACCAAGGGGACCAAGGGGGGGAGGACGACCAAAGGGGTAGACACAATTTCGGTGTCTACATTTGCCCCTTTTTGTCTTATTGGTTGTTCTTGACAATCTATAAGACAAAAATAGGAGTTGGTTGCCCTAGGTATGGGATGAGGTGTTCCCCCCTCAAAGTGGGAGTCGAGGGAAGGGAACTTGAGATCGAGTGTCGATTTGACAGAGAGATGGATAAAGAGGGTGAAGATCGAGTGTGAACACTGTAAAGGGTGGGATTGCACATATACCACTTCATAGGATAGTCAGGTCAAATTGTTGTAGGTTGAGGGTTGAGAGTGTCAAAATTGAAATAACTGGGCACTTGCATTCAGTCATAGCTAATCAGGTTATTCAATCTAAGCTGAAGCTCTAATGGGTCATCGTGTTCTAGGTATCTCAGGCTCAAGAAGTGCTCCTAGAAACATGAAAATGAACAAGTAGTGGGGATCAATTGGCTTGCGATCCAATACTTGTGAGGGTCATAAGTAGCCTGTGCATAATTTTGCTAACCATTCGTGAGGTAACATATATGCAAAAACAACCAAAACAACATTTGTCTTGGAAGTGGTCGGAGTCTGAGGAGATAGTTGTGATCTCTAAGGTCGGGTGGTCGAGGGATAGAGGTAAAAGTGATCTCAAGTGTGCCCTAGGAGGCTAAGATGACTTCTACGGTGAAAGCTAACTGATTAGGGCATGAGTTTAGGCAATGAGGAGGTTTGAAGGCCACCAATGACGGTGATAAATCTAATGTCGATGGCCTAAAGAGACCGACGTCAGTAGAAATTAGCCAATGTCAGTGGCCTAGGGCACATAGATGTCGACGTCAGTGGCCTACCAAATCTGATAAAACCAGATTGGTGGCCCACCAAAAGTCATTTGCTACTTGTTGATTGAGAGAAAAAAGAGCTCTAGACTTGATTGAGTGAAAGTGACATCAAGTTGACCAATTGAGTAGTGTGAGGTGGCAGAGGGAGATTGGCGAAGAGAGGGAGTGATTTGAATGGGGATTAGAGGTTACAGAGGCAGTGGTAGGCCAAGAGGAGCTCATAGACAAATTGAGATGGAGGAGATGGCAGAGGGCAGAGGAGGACCTATGGGAGGTCCACCACTAGTGGCACCCATCGTGCCACCATGCTGACGACATTGAGATGAGGTAGGAGGCCCTAATGAGCTCAATTGGCTGATTTTAGTTTTGATTTGGTTTTTGAAATTTTAGTTGTTTTAGGTAGAAATTAAGGGGGGAGGGTAGCTAGTAAGGTGGGTGGGGGGTCTAGGATAGGTTAGAAGGCATTTAGGAAGGATTGGGGGGAAAGGGTGGTCAAATGGGGAAGCCCTAATTTTTAGGGCTCGCCCTGTTCAGCTCTATGGCTGAACTAGTCATCAACGTCGACGGGTTCACCGGTGTCAATCGACCAGTGATTGGTGCTAGTCACTTTCCTGCCATTGTCAATCACTAAGTGACTGACATCAGTTAGGTAAGTGCCATCGTTGGCATGCAAACCAATGTCAATGGCTACCTGATCTAAGAGAGGTTAGAAAATTGCCAAGTCAAGGGGTCAAAGCTACGCCAAGGGCTTCCCAGGTGTCAGGATAGCCATAGATTGTCAGGTAGAAGGTCAAGTAGATGGATGAAAGGGTAAATGGGTGAGCCTAGTCTCCCAAAAGTGAAAAAGAGTCATGGGGATTGGTAGTCGCATTGACATGAGTTTGATTGGTTGAATGCAGGTGATGCAGACACTGATGTTATAGGATCGACTATCCCCATTGCTGACGTGGATGCATGGAGACATTACCAGGGAGGAGTGGGCATAGATGAGTGTAGTGGGACTAAGTGGGCTGTGGTGCTACTGTAGAGTGGTGAGAGACGTGAGCTTGATGGTGGTGCTCATCGAGCGGTGGGACCATTCCACCAACACTTTCCACCTGCCCACGGGAGAGATGATAGTGATAGTCAAGGATGTGTACCAAATTTTGTTGTTGCCAGTACACAGAGCAGACCTATATGCGTGCTTGAGAGAGGCACATGATATACACATGGTGACATTATTTAGGGAGCATGTGGCTGAGGCAAGTTATCACTCAGCTAGTTTTGCATATGAGCCATTGTATGCGGCAGATGAGGATGTGCATCGACTAGCCATCCTAATGATGATAGGCATCACGGTTTATGCACTGCTAGATGTAGAGGGAGGTAGGTTTCCAATTGCTATGACCAGAGTGTTGACAAAGATGATAGAGTAGCAGACAGTGTTTGCCTAGGCACCCATTTTTTTAGCCTAGGTATATAAAGAGCTATGGGGCATCAGTCAGTGGTAGCGGTATAGTCTATGTGGGCCACCTCCTACACTATTGGGCATATGAGCATATTGTGGTTACTTGTCCTCTCAGCCTTCTAGTGGTGATTTAGGCTGACTTTAGGGTCAGATTTAGGCAATGGTGTGAGGTCATGATGCAGATGCAAGTAGATGGAGTGGTCAGAGATATTAACCATTACAGAGGGGTATTGGAGGCCCTGATCCCAGTAGATATCATCTAGAGACCGTACTTGGTGTATCCAGCATTCAAAGACAAGGGAGAGTAGTTAGTTGGGGTACAGAGCCTAAGATGGGTTAGGGGCACGTGAGCCAGCGAGCTCGAGAGGGTGCCAGTGGAGAGAGTGTGGTGCCTGTTTAGGCTACTTTAGGATGTGCCACCCACCTTCCCACTGTATAGATGGGATGATATAGAGGTGCCACTCCCACTGCTAGAGGAGATAGAGGGACTAGATTTTGAGGAGTTACTAGTAGGCTCTAGGATAGCAGATTCAAGATGCATAGAGGCCTACTCGACATGGTGGGCAGGAGAGTATGCAGGGATATAGGCAAGACCACAACTTGATCTACAGGTAGTGATCAGAGAGAGAGATGCGATAGGATAGGAGAGGGATGCTACCAAATAGGAGAGGGACACTACCATCTCAGAGAGGGATGTATCAGGAGGATGAGTGACCATTTTGGAGAGCCAAGTTATAGGATTATAGGGGGAGATGGCAGGGTTGATAGGTCAAGTGGCTATTTTGACAAGACAAGTCACTATTTTGTAGGGTTAGTTGGCCACAGCCCAGGCACAAATATTGGCAAGATAGGGTCTGATTTAGCATCCACCTCAGTAGGTAGTTCAGTAGCCCACACAGTCAGTGTCAGTGCAGCCAGGTTTTTCACAGCTGCAAGGTGTATTACAGGGCATGACAGCAGGTCAGATGGGTCCACCACAGACTATATCTATAGTTAGATACAATAATGCATTGGATGAGATTGCATATTATGAGGGAGCCATTAGGGGCTTTCCTTAGATACAATGTTACTTAGATATGAGGGCAGAGTTGAGCCGATAGTGGTCTATGTCATAGGCGACTGCTACAAATTCATGCAGATGGCACAGATCAGAGGGGGGAGATGATATAGCATCTTCTCGGCCACCACCAACACCACCATAGCCACAACCTTGAGGGTAGATTTTGATATGATGTATATACCAGCCTGCGAGCCGTTAATGCGAGATGTACTTGATTTTCTAAGAGAGAGAGATAGATTTTACCATTGTAAAAACTTTGATATATATGATGAGATTTTTGGCTATTGATGTGTTATGAAAATGGTTTTAGATGTTAGATGTTTGCAGCATTTCTCATATGTTTCAAAGATATATGCTGAGATATGATGTGATGATGTTTTATGATGATATGTAATGATTAAGATGTAAATGATTATATGGTGATGTTTATGATTATGATGATGGTGTTTTGATTTTATTAATGTTTATGAAAATATGTGATTGTTTGTGATGTGATTGGTAGGTGACGAAATAATGTGATAGAAGAAATGTGATGAAGGAATGGCCGAGCTAACCCCAAAAGACCCCATGTCAACTGAGTGCTACCTACATAGCCCCTGTCTTAAGGGCCTCAGGCCAATGTAGTTCTCCCCAAAGGGAGGAAGGGTCAAAGCGGTTGATTGTTTTGGATGAGGTTAAGTCATGGTCAAAGGAGGAAAGAAGGTTTGTCCATCAGAGAGATGAACAAATGAGGGTGGTCAAGCTAACCCCAGAGGATGTCGTGTCATTTGAGTGCTACCTACATAGCCCTAGTCTTAGGGCCTCAAACCAATGTAGTTCATATAAAGAGTCAAAGAGGTTGATAGATTGGTTTGGTCATGTGTCAAAATGATGAGGATAAGATGATGTTACAGCCTTTTCCATACTGTGTGATGGTGTATTCTGTAACATTGGTTGAGGGGTCTTTCATCCCTAGCAATTTTGCATATTCGTGATGGATGTATGCTAAAAATGAATTGAGTCTATTTATGTGCCAGCAAGTAATGGTTTATGCCAGACATAAATTATGTAGTCCATAGTCTCCATGTGTATTGCTGTCCATAGAAACTAGTGTGAATAGGCTATGTGAGTGGTCTGAAAAAGTGTTGAGTTGAGTTGGTTCGACAAATGATGAAGTTTGAATGTGACTAAAGTGTAAAGGAAGTGAAAGGCATAATCGCCCTTTCATTAACAACGACTAGATAGATAGCATAGATAGGGGTTGTTAGAACCAAGAGCCCCATTCATGCATTACATCGTTGACCATGAGTTGTGTCAGAGTGGTAATCGAATCACTTTGACATTAAAGTGAGATAGAAGTCCCTTGAGTAGGTGTTATGATAGGTGAGGATAGGGTAACCCATTTTAGAGTAGAGATAACCTTGCCCTTTTTTATAGGAGACCCTGAGACAAGTATAAGCCAAGTCCATGACCCATTTTTTTTTTGGGGTGCAGACTGGTCAATGTTGGAAGTCTACATAGAGATGTCATTTTGCTTTGTGGTCATTTGTGAAGCTGATCAATGTGGGAAGCTTCTAAAAAAGTGTTGTTTGTAGCAAGATTTAGTCATAGCCATCCTTTGAGGGAGTGGTCTATATTCTGCTTTATATATTTGAGGTCTTTGAATAGTTATCCTTCAAGGGAGCAGTCTATTAGCTACAGTAATGATAGTACAGCTGTCCTTCGAGGGAGCAGTCTGCTTTTTGATTTTGTGACCTTAGATATGTTTTGACATCTTTTATTATTATTATTATTATTATTATTATTATTATTATTATTATTATTATTATTATTATTATTTATTTTTATTTTTTGACAGAAATTGGAGTCATGGACAAGACTATAAAAGTTTAAAGGCTCCTTTTTATTAGGACAAAGCATCCATACATCATAAAAGGGTTATATAGGATTTGAAAAAGGGGAATAGGGATGAAAGGAATGAGGATTAAGAGGACAGGGGTTGCTCAAGGGATGAGCTCAAGTTAAATGTCAAGAGGACGAGTACTCGACTAACAGTAGAATGGTCACAGATGCAACGCATTCAGAGGCTCAAGTTTTGGCCGTTTGTTGAGAGAGGAAAGACGATAAGTCCCTGACCCATACTTATGCGTGATGATGAAAGGTTTGAGCCAATTAGGGGAAAACTTGCCTCATTTACTTTGCTCCATATTGGTCACGTGATGGTCGATGAAGGATGTTTGATATGGTTGCTGATTTGTCGAGACTGGTCGAGGGTCGGGCCGAGATTGGTGTTTGGTCTTGATTAATAGTTTGGTTGATGATTGGTCAAGGTTTGGTTGATTGTTTTGGTCGATTGAGACTTGGTCGAGACTAGGTCAATGTTTGGTTGAGGCTTGGTTGATTGATATTTGGTTGAGACTTGGTCAATGTTTGGTCGAGGCTTGGTCGATTGATACTTGGTTGAGACTTGGTCAATGTCTAGTCGATGTCTAGTTTGATGATTGGTTGAGGTCATGGTTGATGTGTGATTGATGCTTGGTCAAGGTCATGATAGGCAGTATAATTTTGAACTCCCCCCAATCATTTTATGGTGAGAATAATGTTTAACATTAGGTGCAGATGATTAATGGGTTAAATGAGATGGAGAGAAGATGAGCAGGAGAGACCTAGGTACCCTACCTGGTTGATAGGTTAGGGTTCCCAAGAAAATGGCATTTAGGCATTGAAAAAGTTAGGAGGGATGGAAACCACCGACTCCGTAGGTGAAGGGGGAAGAATAGGTGAGCTGGGAGGTGATTGGTCTATGGTGGTTTCAGGGCAAAGGTCTATAGAAGCTTGAGTAGGGTCTTGGAAACCCAGGCCATATCATTTCTTGGCATTGTCATCATTGAGAGGTTCGATAGGCTGATGGGAGCCTTGCTCATAGCGCCTGAAGCTAAAACCCTTCCATGTACACCTGTAAAGGTAGGTGTGTGCAAATGTGGGGTTGCCAAGAAACGAGAAGTCTGATCTGAATGGTTGAGGTGAAGAGAGAGGGTTACCATCAGTAGGAGCTTGATTGAGCCCCCCATATATAAGGTTGGTTCAGAGGTGAGGAGGACCAAAAGGCACGACCATCCCGATCCGATGGTCGTAATTGGGGCTGTGGTGAAGTTGTTTTAACATGGAGTCATGGATTGCCCCTGAAGAAGAAGAAGAGGGTTGAGAAGCGCCAAGGATAGATATTTTAGGCTTTGGTGGTTGAGGTGGCTTGATGAAAGGATAGGTCCAAGGAATGGCAGATTTTTCTTTTGCCTTGTCCTTTTGTGACCTAGTGGTTATGTGGATGGCATTGATTTCGAAGATAGGGGGTGAAGGAGATGAAGGGGTCATGGCCTGATAATGAGATGTTGATGTGGTTGAAGAGGTTGGAAAGATATGAGAAGGTGTTAGGGGTCAGTCGATAGTGTCCTCAAGGAGAAGAGTGTCTTTCTCCATGTAGCGGTGAATGACAGCCTTGAGGGCACAACAAGTCTCGGTATCATGTCCTGGTGTATGATCATATAGGCAAATCTTCATATCATTAAACCAAGAGGGCTTAGACCCAAGAGGTTGGAAGGGCTTGATGGGTAGAAGGGTTATGCTAGAGGTCTGCAAAAGTCAGTGTAATATCAAAGAGTATGAGCCCACTAAAGGGTTTGTGCTTGTTGATGTGTGAGATGCTGGTGACTTTTCCTTGGGTGGGGTTGAAGGAGGCTTTTGTACCACCTTTTGGGTTAATGGTGTAGCGACTGGGGAAGATGACACTTTCTTCATGAGAGGTGTCAACTTTTTTGGAGAGGGTAGGCTTGTGATAGGCAAAGGAAGCAGAGGAGGCAACTTGTTTTGACTAGAGGTTGGAGCGGGGAGGACTTTAATTAAGGTCGAAGGATGAGGGCCCAAAATGGAGGGCAATGGCGATGGAGGAGGAGGAGTTCACCACTATGGTTTAGTAGCCTTCTTTGGTTTGGTTTGAAGACTACTATTGGTCAGGGCCTGGTCCAAGTCTACCTTCACTTGCGGATGAGTGAGGTTAGGGACAGGGTGAACACCGAGTGACTTGATCAGTTTTGATGGGGTAAATGAGGGTTTCAGTCCTGGTGTGGTTGGTTGATGTTTGGAAGGCCTAGAAGTGGAGCTCTGGTCTTGGTTGGAAGTCTTGGGAGATTTTTCCATGGGAGGATTGGTAGCATGAGACGAGATGGCACGGGCATGCTGAAGAGCTTTGAGATGCTTCCACAATACTTGATGCTCCACTTTCCTTGAAGGGAGAAGTCTGATTTTCTCCACTAATCAGGAAAATGGTTGAGAAGATGTTGGATGAGATTTGGGTCCTTGAGAAGATGTTGATGGTTATGGGGTCAAAGATGAGATTGATCTAGCAGTCTCAGACCCAAGGCATGATGAGCTCATGACAGGTTCGTCTTTGGTTAGAGACAAAGGAGAGACAGGTTCTTCCCTGGGTGGAGAAGAAACTAGAGAATGAGGCTCCTTAAGAGGGTAAAGGGAAGGAATGATTGCACCCTCCACTTGTGGTTGAGGAGTAGGAAGGGTCAGGTCCTCCATAAGTAGCAAGGAGGATGGTGAGACCGGTGGTGTTGGTATGGTCGAGGTATCCTCCAATATAAGAGAGGTTGACAGAGAACTAATCAGAGAAGGAGGTTCGTCGACATGTGATGGACTAATGGATGGACTAACCTCTTGAGTTTGTGAGAGAGGTTGATCGGGGATGAAGGGCAAGACCATATTGACTGTTCTTATGTTATATTCGTGAGTGTCATCAGTCATGGTCTGGACATTGTTTTGGGTTAAAGGATGATTGGGAAATGGTTGTTTGAAGATGTCGATGCCTTGATTGGGTGGTACATTAGGATTGTCGAGGATGAGGTCACCCTTTTCAAGCATGTCTTGGATGATGTTTTTAAGGGTCTTGCAGTTTCTCATGTCATGGCCTTTAACATAGTGGTAGTTGCAGAAGTCATTCTCCCTATACCACGCAGGGATGACACGTGAGGGATCAAATTGTGGAGGCAGTCAGATTTAGGGGAGATTGAGAACCCCCTGTTTGACAAGCTTGTCTAGCACAAATGCATATGACTCTCCAAGTGGAGTATACTTTTGCTTCACGTATCTCTGCTAGAATTGGCGGGTGATGCTTTGGGACGTGGATGGCTTGGGCTGGTTGGTTAAAGGCAAAGAGGAAGGTCTAATGACTATAGTGTTTGATGATGCCTTAGACTTAGGATTAGATGAAGAAGGCTTAAAAGAGGAGTCATTGGTCTTGGAGTTGGGATTCTTACTCTACAACTTGACTTTGTTCTCCTTGATGGCACGTACTTCAAGCTTGCAGGCCATCATGAAGGCTTGTCAAAGGTGCGGAAGGTCTGAACCTGCAAGGTAGAGGAAATATGCTTGGTGTAAGCCTGAGAAAAAAGCTTGATAATTTCAGGTTGGGGCAAGGAAAAGGAGAGCTGATTGATGAGGCCTCTCCAGTGAGCAACAAAATTGGCTATGGATTCATCCTCGAATTGTCAGATAGAATAGAGATATGTGATTGAGACCTTTTTGGTGATATTTATGGAGAAGTGGTTGAGGAAGAGTTGGGCTAACTAGGTGAATGTGAAGAGAGAATGGCTGGCAAGAGAGTTATACCAGTCAAGAGTAGCATTGAATAGTGACATGGGGAATGTGCGTAGAAGTAACGCATCATCATGGGCAATGAGATAGCAGGCATTTCTAAATGCCTATAGGTGCTGTTATGGGTCTTCCTTACTCTAGAAATGAGAAAATTTAGGAAGCTCCCACTGACTGGGATATGGCCTGATTGAGATGGAAGGATGGATAGGTTCGTTGAAAATTTGCTCATATGAGAGGGCATTACGTGAACCAGAAATAGAGGTCTCAAGACTGGACATTTTGTCCATCAACATTTTGATATATCAGCTGACGGATTGGTGGGTGGAGTGCCCCCTAGGTTATAAGGTGCTTGAAAGATATTGAGAGGGGCATATGACGTGGTTGGTTGCGCTTGTGTAGGTGTAGCATATGGGTAGCTAGTCATCAGGGCAGATGTCAAAGCTAAGGGCACTTGTGTTATAGGGTTGGTAGGCAAAAATTAGATAGGGGCCATCAATGGTGGTTGAGGGGTAACCACACTTGTTGAAGGGTAGGCAGTTACTCTTGTGTTGATAGGTGCAAGAGTAGGGGGGATAGAGACCACTAGGTTTTGGAAAGGTGTAGGATTTGGTTGAGTAGTTTGAGGTTGAGGGGGTGCCGGAACCCCCATGGAGGTAGGTCTAGAAGGAGAGGCTAAATTTTGAAGGTAGGACATGGTCGAGTTATTAGTCGACATGTTGGCTTGGTTGTCTATAGGTTGAATTATGGATGCTGTTGACGTGATCATTGTCTCGACTAAGGAAGTCAGCATCACATAAATTGGGTTGCCTAAGGAGTCTCGCATTCGACTTCGTGCGAGATAATGTTGAAGGGCTTTGCCATTGAGGTCCAAGAATCTTTTGAAGTCTTGGTCCCCTTCAGGGACAATGGGAAACTGAGTCAGTGTCGGTCAAGTAGGAGTTCTTTCGGTCTCTGAGTGGAACTCCATTATAGGACTGGTTATCGGTGGGGAAGGCGGAAGTGGTTGATGCCTCGCTTGGTCAAGAAGAGCCTTAGTTTGACTGCATGTCAAAACCATTCAAGGCAAGAAGGGTCAGGTTTTAGAAACAATGGTCAGGTTTTAGAAACAATGCTTTTTTAGCGTTAGAAACTTAGAATGGGGTTTTGGCAAAAAAAGGGGTGGGTTTCTAAGGCTGTTGTTTTGAAAAAAATTACTATGATAGTGACTGATGTCGGTTAAAAAAATGATGTCGGTGAGAATAGATGGCCGACGTCGATCAAATAACCGATGCCGGTGAGGAAAGGTTGTTGACGTCGGTGGTAAAACCGATGCCGGTGACTGTGTTTTCCAAAAACTTAGAATATTTGAGAGTTTATGGAAAAAAAGGAAGAAGAACATCCTCACTAGCTCAAACAAGTAGATAAGAATAGAAAAGATGAAGAACACAAGCAGATCCTAAGCATTAAATCCCTAGGAATAAATTATTAAGCTCGTGGTGGCTTATGCCTTAGAATGTGTTTAGGAAGATTGGCTTTTGAGATGGGTCCTAGAAGAAGTAGTCTATGGATGGTTTCAGGTTTTTTTAGGCACTCAAGAGTCTGTGTTAGGTTTCGTACATGGCCTGGTTCTAAGGAGCAAGCTCCCCTCACTTCACGAGCCCAATGATAAGCTGGTCTCGCTTAGACAAAATATACTTTCTCTAGAGATTATCCTCTACCAGAGAACAGAGTGGGCTTTCCCCTTGGTGATGAAATCCAAGTGGGATTGTCGAGATGGGTAAGGTATCCATTGGGTGATGAAATCCCAGTCGGGCCTTGTCTCAAGCAAGTTTTGATGTTTGATTTGTGCAAGTGATTTGGTTGTGTAACATAAAGTGATCTATGATTAATTCATGATGCAATTGTTAATTACTAGGTGTGGACTAAGAAATGCAAGCAAGCAGAAATGAAATGTAATGTGTTTTAAGCCCAAGTTGAAATGTTAGTTTGTATGAAGACAAATGGAGAAAGGGTTGAAGAGTATGACTTTTGACTAGTCTATGATGCAAGAAAAGAAAGAAGAGTTCTTTTTAATCCTGCTTATGATGTCTTTAAAAAGATAAAAGAAAGAGGTGAAAAGGAGAAACCTAATGCACCCTATATGAAAAGAAAGAAAAGAACCCATGGAAGACCCTAGGGTCCCACTGGGTGTGCCATAATCTTTCCAGACAAGATTTCTCTTTTCACATTCAAGAAAGGAAAAATGAGAAACTAAGAAGAATGGACGAGGGTTTGTATGTACCCAGACTATGGACTTGCACACCAGATTTAGATGATAGCAAGAACTCCTCTTTGGTTGTGGAGGATGACACCTGAAAGAGAAAGAGACTAAAATACAAAAATTGTTAGATGACTAGAAAGTGGACTACCAGGCGAAAGCTTGATCCTAGAAGCACAAGGACTTCTTGGAGGATGACAGTCCACTGATAAAAAATAGAATATTGACAGAAATAGAAATGATGAAAGACTAAATAAAGGAAATAAAAAGCAAATGCATACCTAATATGCAGCAATTTTCTTTGCACAGTCACTGATGTTGGGGGTTTTACCGGCATCGATCAAGGAAGGTCACCGACGTTGGTTAGTCTACCGAATTCGGTAGGGGCAATGGTCGAGGTCAGTCGGGGTAATGGCCTGGGACAAGTTTTAGGTCTAGGTTTTGGTCTGTAAAGTGGTTTGAGGTTTTTTCTGAGGGTTAAGGAGCCTATTTGGGGGTCAAAGGGATTGCCTAGAGGTCTGAGGGACTGTTTGGGGGTCTGTGCAGGGCTAACTGAACTGAGAGTATTGTCTGGAAAGTGACTAGCTGAGTAGCAGAGGCAAAAGGGGGATGAATGGGAGATAGGTATTTGAGAAGGCCTTTTAGCCTCTCAGGGAAGGACAAGGAAGGTTAAGGACAGTGGGTTGGATTAGCAGATGAAATCAAATAAGAAATGAAATAGAAAACCAGACAGTACTTACCTCCTGCTTGCTAAAGGAAGAATGGAGAAAGCCTGTTGTTGAAGCTATTAACGGACCTGCAGATGCCAAGAACCTAGAGCTATCTCTGTAGAGTACCTATAGCTGCTAATGCCTATTGTGCAAGGAGGAGAGAGAGAAAACATGAATGCCAAGCAAATCCATGAAATCCTAGTCGGACCTTGTCTCAAGTGTGTTTAGATGTTTGAGTTTGTGCAAGTGGTTTGGATGTGTAACATGAGTGGCCTACACTTCATTCATGATGCGGTTTTAAGTTACTAGATGTGAGAGCTAAGTATGCATTCAGGAAGAAATGAAATGTAATGTATTTTAAGCCCAAATTTAAATGTGTGTTCGTATGCAGACAAGTGAGAAGAGGTTAAAGAGTATGATTTTGACTAGTCTAAGATGCAAGAAAGAAAGAAGGGTTCTTTTTAACCTTGCTAATAGTGTCTTTTGGAAGAGATAGAGGAAAAGGATGCAAGAAGAGGCCTAATGCACCTATATGAAAATTTTGCTTTTAGAAGAAAAAGTATAAACCCAAGGAAAACTCCTAGTGTCCCACCAGGCATGCCAGAATGTTTCAAACTATTTTCGCTTTTCTACATTCAAAAGAAATAAGAAACTAAAGTAATGGTCTAGGGTTAGATGATACCCAGATGAGGTCTATGCACCATATCCAGATGACGTAGGGACTCCTCTTTGGCTGTGGAGGATGACACCTACAAATAAGAGAGACTTAAATAAGAAAACTGTTAGATAGGTAGGTAGTGGACTGCCAAGCAATGTTTGATCCCAGAAGTGCAAAGACTTCCTAGAAGGGTGACAGTCCACTGATTGATAAAAAGAAAAATGTTGCTAGAAAAAGAAATGATAAAAGATTGAACAAAAGAAATAGAAACAAATGCATACCTATATGCAGTAATCTATCTTCCACAGTCACCGATGTCGATATTTCTACCAGGATCGATTGGTTAAGGTCTTCGGCATTGGTTAGTCTGTCGACGTCGATATGGGCAATGGGCCTAGTGGCCAGCGTTGGTTGGGGCAATAAGGCTTTGGATGAGTCTCAGGTTTGTTAGAAAAATAGTTTGGGGTGTCTATGGGAGTTTTAGTGGACGGTTCTAGGTCAATAAGATAGAGAGTGTGGCTAAAAAGGGACCGAATGGATAACAAGGGCAAAAAGAGAGATAAGGGTGAGAGAAGGCTTTTTAGCCTCTCTAAGAAGAATAGACTGGGTTATGTCAAGAATGATTGGAAATGGGTAGTAAACTGAGTGCTAATGTATTTAAAAGAATACTGAAATAAAACCAGTAGAAATACTTAGTTGTGGGTGTAGATGCAGAAGTGTAGGAGGTCTGTTTCTATTGTGGCTGATACTAGAGATGTCATGCAACCTTAAATCTAGTGCAAAATGATTGGAGAAAAACCTCTGAGCCTGGAGAGTGTTGTTGAAATGTTGATTCTTACAGGAAGTTGAGGAGCAAGAAAGCTTGAAGTCTAGAGCAAGAGGATTCACGTTTGCAAGAGACTAGCAATGGAAGCAGAAAATGTAGTTTTAAAGGAACCATCATCAGCAAAACCGCTGATGTCAGCCAAATAATGACCGATGTCAGTAGCTGAAGAATGGGAAAAGAGGCTATTTTTAGCTTTTTTGCCTATTCTTCCAACTGCCAAGGCTAACTGTCATTGGAAAATGGTCCAAGGCAGATTAAAGGAATGGGAGAGGCTAATGGGAGGGTTAAAATGGGGTTTAAGTAATTAAAATTTGTCATGGGGTGAGGGAGGCATGGGTGATGTGTCAAGGGGGTTATTAATTTAAAATAGTTAATTTATTTTAAATTAATAAGTGTGTGGGTTAGGAATGTTTAGGGGGTGGACCAAGGAGACCAAGGGGAGGATGACCAAGGGATAGACACGATTTCGATGTCTACAAATATAATTAAACTCATTTTCTCAAGTGAAACTCAAAAAATCAATTGAGTTTGGGCTTGAGATGTGAATAGGCACTGAATAGGCAACTCTAACAACATTCTGAAGGTCCACTCCTAGAACCATCAGCTAAAGCAAAAATTGAAGTGGCAAGCGCTGGCTAGATCCAATAGTTTTAGAGAACAACTCTAAGAACAATCAAAAAAGCTAAAATACATGTAATCAAGTCTATTACTATGTGGGTGAGTTGGGATTTAGACATCAACAATCCTAACAATGGCCTGAGGCCAAATCTCAGATTGAATTGAAAGACTCGATCATTAGCCTGCCACTTTTTGTAGAGTAATAAGAGATCAAAACCAAACAACAACAATATATACTAAAATTCAAGGAAAAACTATGAGTCCAAATAGCATTTGATCTCACATTATAGAGAAAACTTCATTTTCATTTATTTCCCAACTCGAGTATATGGAATTGTTTATGGGTAAGGGAGGAACAATATCTTTCCCATGTTTTCACTTACTTTCTCGTAAGGGCATTCGAAGATTACCCTCCCCCATAGTAGTTATAAGTTAAAATCCATGCCATGATTCTCATAAGGATCCCATTATATTGATCAAGCTCATTTTTTCAAGTGTAACTTATTAAATCAACCCAACTCAGGCTCAAGTTGTGAAAATTTAACTAAAAAGGCAACTCTTATAGCATTCCAAAGGTCCACTCCTAGAACCATCTACAAAGGCATAAAACTAAATTGGTAAGGGGAAGCTAGATCTGATAGTTTTAGAGAACTCTGGGAACAATAAAAAAAAGAGAAAATACATTTAATCAAGTTTGTTACTGGGTGGGTGAGCTAGGATCCAAGAATCCATAACCCTAACAATAGCCTAAGGCTAAAGCTTAGATTGAATAAAAAATACCTGATCATTAGCCCACCACTCTTCGTAGAGTTATAAGAGAGAGAGATCCAAACCAACCAACCATAATATTGAAATTTGAGGAAAAAATGGGGGTCTACCCACCATTTGATCCCACTTTAAGGAGAAGAAAGCATGGTTTCCCTCATCCTTTCAGTATTTCTTTCCCAATTCAAGTATCTGATTAATATAATGAGATCCTTATGAGAACTATGGCATGGATTTTAACTTAGAACTACAATGAGTGGAGGGTGTTCTTGGAATGCCCTTGCAGGAAAGTAAGTGAAAACATGTGAAAGATATTATTCCCCCCTTACCCATAAATAATTATAGATACTTGAGTTGGGAAAGAGATGGAAACCATGTTTCCTATTTAATTCGATATCAAATGGTGTTTGGATTCCTAATTTTGCCTCAATTTTTTGTATGTTCTAGTTATTTGGTTTAGATCTCTTATTACTCTATGAAGAGTGGCAGGCTGATGATCAGGTGTTTTGATTCAATTTGAGCTTTGGCCTTAGGCCATTATTAGGATTGTTGATGCCTGAATCCTAACCCACCCACCCACCCACTAATAGACTTGATTACATGTATTTTGGTTTTTTTTATTATTCTTGGAGTTGTTCTCCAAAACTATTGGATCTAGCTGCCCCTTACTAGTTTGGTTTACAATTTTGTGGATGGTTCTGGGAGTAAACCTTTAAAATGATATCAAAGTTTCCTTTTCAATGTGATTTACACAGCTCAATCTTGAGCTAGGTCGATTTAATGAGTTGCACTTGAAACAATGAGCTTGATCATAATCAGATACTCGAGTTGGGAAAGAAATAATGAAAGGATGAATAAAACTATGTTTCCTTCTCCTTAAAGTGGGATCAAATGGTGGGTGGACCCCCATTTTTGCCTCAAATTTCCACATTGTGGTTGGTTGGTTTGGATCTCTCTCTTATAACTCTATGAAGAGTGGCAAGCTGATGATCACGTGTCCTTGATTAAATCTGAGCTTTGGCCTCAGGCCATTATTAAGGTTATGGATGCCTAGATCCTAGTTCACCCAACCAATAACAAACTTGATTAAATGTATTTTGGTTTTTTTTTAATTGTTCCTAGAGTTCTTCTCTAAAATTATCAGATCTAGCTACCCCTTTCCAATTTAGTTTTATGCCTTTGTAGATTGATCTAGGAGTGGACATTTAGAACACTGTCAAAGTTGCCTTTTTAATGTGATTTGCATAACTTGAGCCTAAGCTGGGTTGATTTAATGAGTTACACTTGAAAAAATGAACTTGATCAATATAATGAGATCTTTATGTGAATCATGGCATGGATTTTAACTTATAACTACTATGGGGGGAGGGTGTTGTTTGAATGCCCTTATGGGAAAGCAAGTGAAAAAATGGGAAAGATATTCTTCCTCCCTTATGTACAAAAAATTATGGATACTTGAGTTGGGAAATAAATGGAAACAAAGTTTTCTCTATAATATGAGATAAAGTCCTATTTGGACTCATAGTTTTACCTCATATTTTGGTATATATTGTTATTGTTTGGTTCAAATCTCTTATTACTCTATGAAGAGTAATGAGTTGATAATTGGGTCTTTAGATTGAATATAAGATTTGGCCTTAGGCTATTATTAGGATTGTCTATGCTTGAATCCCAATTCACCCACCCAGTCACAAACTTGATTACATGTATTTTGGCTTTTTTATTATTCCTAGAGTTGTTCTCTGAAACTATTAGATCTAACCACCCACTGCCACTTCAATTTTCACTTTTGTTGATGGTTCTAGGAGTAAAACTTTGGAGTGATATCAAAGTTTCCTATTTAGTTCCTATTCACACATCTCAAGCCTGAGATGGGTTGATTTGCTGAGTTGCACTTGAGAAAATGAGCTTGATCATATTTTTACCTCAAATTTCTATATTTATGTTGGTTGGTTTAGACCTCATATTACTCTAAAAAGAGTGGTGGGATGATGATTGGGTGTTTTGATTCAATTTGAGCTTTGGCCCCAATCCATTATTAGGGTTGTCAATTCCTAGATCTCAACTCACCCACCTAGTAACAGACTTGATGACATGTATTTTGGCTTTTTTTATTGTTCCTAGAGTTGTTCTTTGAAACTATTGGATCTATCCACCCATTTTCACTTCTAATCTATAGATGTGGACAAGTGTAGTGTTTGTGCCATTTCCTCAATGGTATTTTGAAATTTATATGAGGTGGAGGTGAAACCTTGTTCCTAGCCACAGTGTCTATGACTAGGTTATTTACTTTTTATTTAGGTTATGAATGTTGAGCAAAAAGGCCAAAGCATTTATGCTATTCTCATGTTTTCGAGTTGTTCTCAAAGATTATGTGGGATAGATTATACATTATTAGCATTTATGCCACTATCTTTGCTTTGGCATGTTTTCTCCTTGTGTTGAACTCCTTCTGATTGTGTGAGAATTTATGATGGAAGGATATATTTGTCTCTTCTTCCACTACGATGATTCAGTTTGGAAGTTTTCTCTAAAAATTGGCTTGTCAGTTAGTCTAGGTGTAGTGTGAATGTTTCACATGTTCGATCGAATCACACATCTCCTAGTGGATTCCAAGTATATGTCAGATATATGTGTATGTGAAAATAATGGCTTATAATTACTCTTTTGTAGTGGTCATCATGATTATGGTGCTTATCCTTATAGGCTGAGGTTGTTGCATTCAGACTATTTACACCAATTAAAATTATTTAGGGGGTTATTTTGGGTAATGAAGTTCTTGATTAGTATTAAAATTGAGGTGGCCACATGCACAGTGCATTCTATCCTTCATGTTGATCATAAGTCTAATCACTTCAAGATGTAAGGTGTAGGGATCCATACGATATGTTCTTTATAGGTGCATGCAAATTGAAAAATTAGGGCTAGAGCACTATGGCTTACTTGCCTTTGCCCCTATTCTAAATATTGCCCTTGCAGGGAGTTGAGGTGTTTATGCTAGTTAAGATTTAGCTTTTGTGGGTGACATGTGCCCTTTGAAAGTACATACAAGGCTTTCTTGGGAAGGATATCCCTAAGTGGCCTTATAATTGAGGTGGTCATGTGCATGGTGCATACTGTCCATGGTTGCCTTATCAAAAGTAAGTTGGTTGAGTTGACATAGGGTAAGTGGCTCCATAGGGGATGCACTTCCTAGGGGTCTATGAACTAAAGCTCTCTACTTTTCTTCCTCTAACTTATGTATCCCTACCTTCTCATTTAATGGAAATTTTTTACATTGGCACGGTGTATGAGCAAAGGAGGCATTGAGGGTTCTCTCACCCTCTTCCATCCCATTCACATGTTAATCACAAGGATTTAATGTTTGATTTCAAGGGAGGATGAATGTTTTGCTCTAATTTCACACATTAGTGGGTTTTGTTTGTGATTTTTAGCATCTTACTTGTGGTTGGAAGCTACCTGGTCAATCCTACCATTAGTCATATACTTGTCTCAAAGAGTAAGCCATGTATGTCTAAGTATGAACTATTTCAGACTGTGAATCTATGGATGGCTCATTAAATTAGTTATAGTTTCTTTGATGGTATCTTACTACTTAGATAACCATAGTAATTCTAAAGATAATACGTGCACCAAATCTTGACTCTTGGAAGGGATGCATTTATTAGATAAAAGGATAGCGTGGGCTCACCTACTATTCTAGTGATTCATGATAAATCAATGGATCACATAGCCATTATGTTGATGATGCTTCATTAAAATTTATTCCCTATCAAATTTTGATGGTAGGATAGAGGCCTACCATGGTGGTGATGGGTGACAAAGATTTGGGGTTTGATTCTGGAGAGGGAACTTGAGAAATGGTTACCACATCCAAGGAAGGTAGCATGTGTGCAAATTACCCAATCTTGACATAGGAAGGTAGTGACAATAAATAACAATACCAAGCTCATCAAGTCTGGTAATTAAAATGAGTAAAATCTAATCCCTTAATGAGAATCCATTAGAGGGCAAGTCTGGTGCCAACATCTATAGTAATTATAGCTCTAATAGTGTATATTTAAGTTATTGTAGTTAAAAAGCTCATAGTTAGATCTTAAGTTATTATGGTTAATCTACACAGTGGGAGTGCACTAGCCCTCACATCCCTTCTACCGGTGGTGGATTCCTATACTTAGTTGGCTAGGTCACGGTTCTAGTGCCATTACTTTGAAAAAATTAGAGTGCTCAAAACAAGCCTATACTCTGAATACATTAGCATGGAATAACATGATAGGAGTTTGGTCATATTCCATTGGCCCTTGAGACTAGAGTAATGATTAATAAGGACTGTTAAAGCATTCATATTTCATTATTAGAGGTGAAATTATTGGATTTATGGAAGATGAACAACTATGAAATCATTTTCCAAGGATGTTTTCATTAGTCAAAAATGAAAGTTGGGGGCTCAAAGATGATCAAATACCATCTTAGTCTCAACCATAAATGATGCCAACCAGGGATCGATAGATGTTTCCCTAAGAACTCTGCCAACACCTTCTTAGAAATCAAAGTGTTTAGGTTTTGGGGGGAGTATGGTCGCAAGGCTAAAAGTTAAAGGAATTGATGGAAGGGCACCACCAGGATTGGAGCCTATGGCTTGATTTGACTCAACTTGGGGAAACTTACTAGGTATAGACATAGTAAAGATTGACAAATTAAGAGCTCTTTCTTGATTCTATGGGTGGTGGTGTATGGCCATTCTTAATTTGTAGAGAAATTTTTTTGGTCAATTTCATTAACGAATGAGACCTTAACCTACTAACTAGCTACATGGAGGTTCCCCTTTAGATCCATATTCTTAGAGGGACTATGGCCATTTAGGCCATGAAAGTAATAGGTTTGTGATGCCCTTATATGTTTTGCATTCGATGCATGCTACACTGATACAACCAATGAGTTTTTATCCCTAGTCTAAAAGGTTCAAGAAATATTGCCAAATTACATCATGATGTGGATAGACCATTGTAATTATTGATCTTTAATGAGGAATCCCTATTAGGTGTGAGTCATCAACTCACATTGACTACATCCCTACCCTTTATACACACCACCTATCACTCCTACTGACTGAATGATATGGTGAAGTGTTTAGATCATGCCAATGATGGTAGTTTACATCGATGATATCATGATAATTTCATTAAACCTTATCATTTAGAGGATGGAGAAGTCATAGCAAAGTTACCATAGGTGAACCTATGGTAGGATCATTATTGGTTTTGATCCCATGAACTGTGTAGGGGAGGGGGTGAGCCTAACATGGTCAAGCTCATTACCTCCTCAAACCTTACTCTCACTAGCATTTGGACTAGAGGCCTTATTACTTTATCATGCTTCACTCTAGGTGGGTTTCATGGTAGGCCTTGAGCCTCTATAAGTCATTTGCTCATTGCTTAAGGTATATAATCTAAGGGCATGATTGAGTGCTTTTCTCTATGTTATGGTGATATAGATAGCCTTTTTTTAACTATGATAGGTGTGTCTGGTGACTTTAGTCCCTAGGCAGTCTTGCCTTGTTGCATTTGGAAGGCCCCCCTTCATTTCCCTTTACAAGCTAGTTCCTTGAAAAGTTCCCACAACTATCACTATATTTTTGCCTCCATAATGAGTCTATGAGGCATCTATAACCCCCTTATTACATTTCCAAGGATAGTTGTGCTTCTTACGAGTGATGGTGGTGAGTTTAGGAGTGCAGTTGCATAGGTCATGGGGTAGGACCTCTCATCATCATTTCCTTTCCCTCTTTGATGGCTTATATCCTTTTTGACATGGTAGGGTGGGGGACATCTCCCTTCTCTAGTGCCCACCCATGAGTTCTTGCCCTCTAGACCATGGTGGCATTATGGGATGGGTGTTTGTCACAAATACTTAAGACACTGTGATGCATTTCAAACTAAGGATTTGAAATAAATAGCTATACAATCCATGTGTCATGTGTGTGCTGGACCATCAGTGCCATGAGAATATGACTCTTAATAATGGATATCTTATCTCTCACCATGATGAAGAATGTAGCAAAATTTCATACTTAGTGTGAATTACAAAATCTTGTGAATCATCAAGTCTTTGAACGCAAGTTACACTCAAGGCCTCAACTGAGGGCATGCCTTCTTAGGCATCACACTTCAAAATCACTCTCCCCCTTAGTGCATGGTAGGAGTAGCAGATATGGCCATCATTACACAAAAGGGATGTGGTTGGCTTAAATGGGCATGAGGTCTATCCCCTATGTCATATGAGTGGTGGTCCACATGGGTTGGTATTGGTTTGTGTCTAACAAGTATAAATATGTGTGGAACTTTATCTTGGAGTTGATTGCTTTTTACTTAATGTGCAAGCTAGATGGTTACCTTTTACATCCCTAAGTCAGGCATGAACACCCAATAAGTTTAAGCATATCATTAAGTAGAGGAAAAGAAACTTATAAAGATTCCCCTAGTAATGGTGAGTGAACTAATAAGAGCCTAACATGAAAATTAGTGACCATGCCTATCAAATTGTAGTTTGTAGAAGTGTCCTTTGTGATGGACTGGGCCTAAGTCCCCTAAAAGGGGGCACTAAAGAGGGTGAGATCCCCATCAGGCCTAGACCCTATCGCACTATGAGGTATTATCAATGAGTCAGGTTGTTTGGGAATGCAACCCTAATCAAGTGGTAAATTCCATCCAAGGCTAAATACAGGTGAGAGAATAATAGTGAACAAGTACCATAAGGGAAAGATGAAAAGGAATTTGAAAAGAGAATTAAAAATTTCTTGAAGTTTCTAGGAGGGAAGCAGATGGAGGCTGGTGATGTGCCCCAGTCAGATGTAGAATGGTGTGAGCCATTCCATTGCTTAGCTTGGGGGGCATGCCAACACAAGCCATTATGGAGGCATACGTGCATCCTTTGGGTCACTAAATATAACTCCTTTTTTTATGGTTAGGGAATTAAGCATGTGCCTATGGTAGGCCATTAGGTACCTATGCACTCATGGCATTGGCTTGTGGGCTTCCATCTGACCCATCTTGAAACACAGACCAAGGAGTCTAACATGTGTGTGAGTTGGTAGGTTGGGAAACCCATGAGGTATAAGGAAGCTAACTAGTGAGATCCCCTCTCAGGGGGTAAACTATTGACTAACCTTAATATTTTATGAAGGGTTTGAGTGTAATCACACCTGTTGGGACCCAAAAGATGGTGAACTATGCCTAAGCAGGGTGAAGCTAGAGGAAACTCTAGTGGAGGTCCATATCAATATTGATGTGAAAATCATTCATTTGACTTGGGTATAGGGGTGAAAGACTAATCAAATTTTCTAGTATCTAGTTTCCTCCAAAGTTTCCCTCAGGATAGCTAGAGCTCACATACAAGTTTTATCAGGTAAAGTAAATGATTAGAGGAATTAGGGGTGTAATGCCCTTGACCTATTCTCAAAATTTAAATAGGTAAGATAACACAACTAATCCATTGAGTTATACCATGAAATCATGGGCTCTAAGTGGGCCATTGTTGGTAAGCATAATTGGTGATGTGGGATGAACTAAAAGTTAAGTTATGGTGCCAAATTATGTACTAACCTAGATCCCATAAAGGGTGTTGGTTGATTAAGATAGTAGGATGGTGGCCATGGAAGTTAAAATCTACTAAGGAGTGTGTAACAACTCACCTATCAAATCAACTAGAACTAAAAATGGATGGAACTAAAGTGTGTAACCTATATTCGGCCATCAGGGTAAGTGCTAGGCTTCGATGAGTAAGAAGATGTAGGGGTTATTGTGAAAACTTAGGTATGAGACTTGGTGGACTGACCCCTAGTGAAAATCTTAGTGGTAGTAGCAAATATTCAAACAAGAACTTTGAATACTGAAGTGGGGAAACTATTTCAAGGCCACACTCTACATGATCATCGAAAGGCAATTAGGTTAATATTCTTGAATCAGGACATGGTGGTAGATGACAACATTAGGAAATCTAGAGACATTAGTGAGGGCCCTGGGAAGAGTTATCTTTTCTTTTTAACACCCTGCCCACCTTAAAATTGATTCAACTAGAGATAAATTTGTACTTAGAATGATTTTTGATAATATTTTAAGCAAGCAAGCACTTAGACATATTATTGACAATATTTTTAGTGAAGATTCAAAAACAATATGCAGTATTGCACTTTTTGGGTGGGGTTTCCTATACCAATGTCATCACAATTCCACTCATGGTTGAAATTCACTCAGGCTCCTAATGCAACTTGGGAAGGTTTCAAAACAATATGCACTATTACATATTTTAGTTGGGGTTTCTTATACCAGCATCATCACATAGAGAAATTCACACTTTGATGAATTTTTGACTATATTTCAAGTGGGGTTTTTGAAATAATATGTGGTGTTTCATATTTTGGGTGGGGTTTCCAATACCATTATCATCATGTGGTGTAATTCATGGCATTACATATTTTGGGGCTAGCAATGCAACTTGAGGAGTTGAACCCCATGCCACTCAGGCTCATAATGCTACTTAGGGAGTTAATCCACATACAACTCAGGGAGTTGATCCCAATGCAACTTAGATTCATGAAGCAACTTATGATCACAATGCAACTCAAGGAGGTGATCCCAATGTAACTCAGATTCATGATGCAACTCAGGCTCGTAATGCGACTTAGGGAATTTATACCACTTGGGGAATTTCTCCCAATGTAAATTGGATTTATGATGCAACTCAAGGTCATAATAAAACTAAGGATTTCATACAACTTAGGCTCATAATGTAATTTGGGGAGTTATTCCCAATGCAACCTAGGGTCATAGTGTAACTCAGGGAGTTGCTCCCAATGTAACTCAGGATTATAATGTAACTTAGGGTCATAATGCAAATCAAATTTGCAATGCAACTTGGGGTCTCAATGTAGTGCAGGCTCATAACTCTACTCAAGGAGTTATTCCCAATGACACTTAGGGAGTTTCTCCCAATGCAACTCAAGGATTTGATCCTAATGTAACTCAAATTCTGAAGGGATTTATGCTCACAATATAGCATGGGGAGGTGATCCCAATGCAACATAGATTCATGATGTAACTCAAGCTAATAATGCAACTCAAGGAATTTTTACCACTCAGGGAATTGCTCCCAATGTAAATTAGATTCATGATGCAACTTGAGGTCATAATATAACTAAGGCTTCTAATACAACTCAGGCTCCCTATGCAACTCAAGCTTGTAATGTAGTTTGGGGAGTTGTTCCTAATGCAACCTGGGGTTGTAGTGCAACTTAAGGAGTTGTTCCCAATGTAATTTAGGGTTAAAATGCAAGTTGGGAAGTTGATCCTAATGTAAATTAGATTCATAATGTAACCTGGGGTCACAATGTAAGTTAGGAAGTTGATCCCAATGCAAATTGGATTCACAATATAACTTGGGGTCTCAATCTAGTGTAACCTCATAACTCTACTCAAGGACCCAATGTAACTGCCATTCATGATGCAACTCTAGGCTCAAACTCATAATGTAACATAGGGAGTTGATCCCAATGCAATATAGATTCACAAGGTAACTCATGGCTACAATGAAACTTAGGGAGTTGTTCCCAATGTAACTTGGGGAATTATTCCCAATGCAATTTAGATTCACGATGCAACTCAGGTTCATAATGTAATTTGAGCTCACAATGCAACTCAAGCTCATGATTCAACTCATGGAGTTGATCACAATGTAACTCAAAGAGTTTGTCTCAATTCAACTTTGGGTTACCATGCAAATCATCTCCCATAGTGCAACCCATCTCATGAAGTGCAACTCACATAATATAGCTTGATCTAGGTTGTGCCAACCTCGATAGTGTTTATCATCTAATACAACTCAATATGATGTAGTTTATGTAGCAAAGCTCATCTCACATAGCACACATAATCTCATATAGTTCACCTCATGAATCTCATCCCATGTATCACATCTGGTGAAGCTCAACCCATGTAACACCTCTCATAAATCCTAGCTTATGCATCACAAATCATCTCACATAGTGCAATGTGTAAAACACACATCGACATCATTAGAGTATGTACGAGGGGTACATAGAATGCCTAATTTCTTGATAAAATGGAGAAAGATGGTGTAATACTAGGAGTGTAATGCACCTCATGAATCTCAACTCATACATCACATTTGGAAAATCTCAACCCATGCAAAACCTTTCACAAAGCCCAACTTATACAACACAAATCATCTCACATAGTGCAGTTCACACAACACACATCCACATCATCAAAGTATGTGTAAGAGGAACACATGCCATCCAATATATTGATAAAATGGGGAAAAATGGTGCAACACCAGGACTTCCTAAGAGGTCACCCATCTCAGTACTATGCTAACCCAAGTGAACTTAACTACAGAGTTCTGATGGGATTTGATGCACTAATGCTGGTATGATCACACCTAATATTTACTTTATCATGTTACTCTACTTGTAGGAGACACGTGGATGGCATCAAATAGATCTAATTTGTTGCATGAGAATCATTTGGCCTCACTTATGTGTGAGTTTCAACACATTACTCTATTGGTTCAATATGGCACACAAGGGGATCCCATAATAAGTTAGTTTCAACACACTACTTTGTTGGTTCAATATGGCACACAAGGGGATTCTAGGTTACGTCAACTAACTCATACATATCATGCATCACAACTTGTCAACTCAACATAATACATCTCACACATTAGAATTCATCTCATGTAGTGTAACTCATATTGTTCACCATAACTTGCGTAGTGTGAATTACATAATGTGACTTTACCTAGGTTGTGATGATGGCCTAACACATCTTGATCCAAAGCAAGCCACCCAATGCATCTCATGGAGCATAAATTACATATAATTACACAACATATCTTATGTAGCATGACCCATCTCAAATAGCACAACTCTTGTAGCGTGTCTCATGCATCTTTTCTCTCTCAATGCAAATACACCTACATTTTGGTGATCACCTAACACAACTTGACCTAAGTCGAATCAACCTAGGTTAAGTCAATTGGGCACAACTCATGTAACATAACTCATATCAAAGAATGCAACCCACCTCATGCAATACAACTCACCTAATGTTGACCTAGGTTATGTCGATCACCTAAGGCAGACCACTCATGTAATGTAACTCATAGAATGCAATGATACAAGCACAACACATAGAAACACATCTTGCATAATGAAACCCATGTAGGATGACTCATGTGACATAACTCATCCCACCTGGTGTAACTTGCATAGTGTAACTCACACAACATAGATTTCCTAACGAGTTGACATAAAGAAAAAGGGGGTACAACACCTAGACTTCAATATGGCACACAAGGGGATATCATGAAACACAATTTGTGTAGTATAGCTCACTCAACATAGCTCACTCAATGTAGGTCACATTGGTTTGTGCTAGCCTAGTAGTACCACTTGCCTAATGTATAGCTCAACCCAACATAGCTCGCATGATGTAACTCATCTCACATAGCCCATAAAGTGGATCCCAACTCACACATCACATATGGTGAAGCTCAGCTCAGGTAGAGCATCTTATGAAGCCCAAATCATGTAATGCAAATTGTTGATGTAGGAAAGTGCACCCATTGGTACGAAAAGAAGTTCATACCTTCTCCTTGCAACATAGAAACTCTTCTCCCACCTGTGGGACAACAAAGCTAGAGAGGAGGTCTCTAGATAAGGGCTAGCTCCCTTTGATGTATCATGTTTGTTTTATCAAAATGCTAAATATAGATATATATATATATATATATATATATATATATATATATATATAGCTATAATAAAGGGGGATGAAAAGGGGGAGAGTAATTGCATAAAATAAACTACTCTAAAAGAGGCGATGCACCAAAATAAAGGTTAACCTTCACACATCTACTCTTGAAATCAAGAAAATGCATACATACACTATGCACTTGGTAGAAGGACCAGGCTACTAAAATTGGCAGGGAGGCTTTCATGAAAACATAAGGGACAAAAAATCACTGAGATGCTTGTTTCCAGACAAGATTTTGCTTTTCACATTCAAGAAAGGAAAAATGAGAAACTAAGAAGAATGGACGAGGGTTTGTACGTACCTAGATTATGGACTTGTGCACCAGATTTAGATGATAGTAGGAACTCCTCTTTGGTTGTGGAGGATGACACCTGAAAGAGAAAGAGACTAAAACACAAAAATTGTTAGATGACTAGAAAGTGGACTGCCAGGCGAAAGCTTGATCCTAGAAGCGAAAGGATTTCTTAGAGGATGACAGTCCACTGATAAAAAATAGAATATTGATAGAAACAAAAATGATGAAAGACTAAATGAAGGAAATAAAAATCAAATGCATACTTGATATGCAGTAATCTACTTTGCACAGTCGTTGATGTTAGGGGTTTTGCCGGCGTCGGTCAAGGAAGGTCGCCGATGTCGGTTAGTCTGTCGACATCGATAGGGGCAATGGTCGAGGTCGGTCGGGATAATGGCCTGAGACAAGTTTCAAGCCTGGGTTTTGGTCTGTAGATTGGTCTGAGGTTTCATCTAAGGGTCAAGGAGCCTGTTTGGGGGTCAGAGGGATTGCCTGGAGGTATGAGGGACTATTTGGGGGTCTGTGCAGGGCTGACTAAACTGAGAGTATTGTCTGGAGAGTGACTAGCTAAGTAGCAGAGGCAAAAGGGGGATGAATGGGAGACAAGTATTTGAGAAGGCCTTTCACCCTCTCAGGGAAGGATAGGGAAGGTTGTAGATAGTGGGCTGGATTAGCAGATGAAATCAAATAAGAAATGAAATAGAAAACTAGACAGTACTTACCTCCTGCTTGTTGAAAGAAGAATGGAGAAAGCTTGTTATTGAAGCTGTTAATAGACCTATAGATTCCAAGAACATGGAGCTATCTCTGTAGAGTACCTATAGCTACTGATGTTTGCTATGTAAGGAGGAGAGAGAGAAAACATGAATGCCAAGCACTAAAAGAGTTCACGTTTGTGGGGGTGAAGAACAGTGGGAAAAATGCAGTTTTAAGGGTAACTAATGCCGGCAGACCCACTGACGTCAGCCACATAATGACTGACATCAGCGACAAAAGAATGGGGACAGAGGCTAAAATTAGCCTCTATCTATTCTTGCACACTGTCGGGTCAAAAGGCCATGGGAAAATGGTCGAGGAGGGCATAAATGGATGCGAGAGGAAGGATTAAGAGAGGATTTGGGTAATAAAGGCTAGGAGAGAGGTGGGGGCATCTAAGGAGGGGATCCAAGGTGGTATGGGTGGGGAGGAAAGGGGGCCACCAATTTAAAATATTTGATTTATTTTGATTTAAAATTGAGGGGGCTTAGGATAAGTGTTAGGAAATAGACCAAGGGGACCAAGGGGGGGAGGATGACCAAAGGGGTAGACACAATTTCAGTGTCTACATTTGCCCCTTTTTGTCTTGTTGGTTATTCTTGACAATCTATAAGACAAAAATAGGAGTTGGTTGCCCTAGGTATGGGATGAGGTGTTCCCCCCTCAAAGTAGGAGTCGAGGGAAGGGAACCTGAGATCGAGTGTCGATTTGATAGAGAGATGGATAAAGAGGGTGAAGATCGAGTGTGAAAACTGTAAAGGGTGGGATTGCATGTATACCACTTCATAGGATAGTCAGGTCAAATTATTGTAGGTCGAGGGTTGAGGAGTGCCAAAATTAAAATAACTGGGCCCTTGCATTCAGTCATAGCTAATCAGGTTATTCAATCTAAGCTGAAGCTCTAATGGGTCATCGTGTTCTAGGTATCTCAGGCTCAAGAAGTGCTCCTAGAAACATGAAAATGCACAAGTAGTGGGGATCAATTGGCTTGCGATCCAATACTTGTGAGGGTCATAAGTAGCCTACGCATAATTTTGCTAACCATTCGTGAGGTAACACATATGCAAAAACAACCAAAACAACATTTGTCTTGGAAGTGGTCGGAGTCTGAGGAGATAGTTGTGATCTCTAAGGTCGGGTGGTCGAGGGATAGAGGTAAAAGTGATCTCAAGTGTGCCCTAGGAGGCTAAGATGACTTCTACAGTGAAAGCTGACTGATTGGGGCATGAGTTTAGGCAATGAGGAGGTTTGAAGGCCGCTGATGATGGTGATAAAACTGATGTCGATGGCCTAAAGAGACTGACCTTGGTAGAAATCAGCCAATGTCGGTGGCCTAAGGCACGCAAATGTCGATGTCAGTGGCCTACCAAATCTGACAAAACCAAATTGGTGGCCCACCAAAAGTCATTTGCTACTTGTTGATTGAGAGAAGAAAGAGCTCTAGAGTTGATTGAGTAAAAGTGACATCAAGTTGACCAATTGAGTAGTGTGAGGTGGCAGAGGGAGATTGGCGAAGAGAGGGAGCGATTTGAACAGGGATTGGAGGTTGCAGAGGCAGTGGTAAGCCAGGAGGAGCTCACAAACAAATTGAGATGGAGGAGATGGTAGAGGGCAAAGGAGGACCTGTGGGAGGTCCACCACCAGTGGCACCCATCATGCCACCATGCTAAGGACATTGAGATGAGGTAGGAGGCCCTAATGAGCTCAATTGGTTGATTTTAGTTTTGATTTGGTTTTTGAAATTTTAGTTGTTTTAGGTAGAAATTAAGGGGGGAGGGTAGCTAGTAAGGTGGGTGGGGGGTCTAGGATAGGTTAGAAGGCATTTAGGAAGGATTGGGGGAAAGGGTGGTTAAATGGGGAAGCCCTAATTTTTAGGGCTCACCCTATTCAGCTCTAGGGCTGAACTAGTCATCGACGTCGACGGGTTCACCAGTGTCAGTCGACCAGCAATTGGTGCTAGTCACTTTCCTGCCATTGTCAGTCACTAAGTGATCGACATCAGTTAGGTAAGTGCCATCGTTGGCATGCAAACCAATGTCAATGGCTACCTGGTCTAAGAGAGGTTAGAAAATTGCCAAGTCAAGGGGTCGAAGCTACGCCAAGGGCTTCCCAGGTGTCAAGATAGCCATAGATTGTCAGGTAGAAGGTCAAGTAGATGGATGAAAGGGTAAATGGGTGAGCCTGGTCTCCCAAAAGTGAAAAAGAGTCATGGGGATTGGTAGTCACATTGACATGAGTTTGATTGGTTGAATGCAGGTGAGGCAGACACTGATGTTATAGGATTGACTATCGCCATTGCTGACGTGGATGCATCGAGACATTACCAGGGAGGAGTGGGCATAAATGAGTGCAGTGGGACTAGGTGGGCTATGGTGCTACTGTAGAGTGGTGAGAGACGTGAGCTTGATGGTGGTGCTCATCGAGCGGTGGGACCATTCCACCAACACTTTCCACCTGCCCATGGGAGAGATGATAGTGATAGTCGAGGATGTGTACCAAATTTTGTTGTTGCCAGTACACAGAGCAGACCTATATGCATGCTTGAGAGAGGCACATGATATACACATGGTGACATTGTTTAGGGAGCATGTGGCTGAGGCAAGTTATCACTCAGCTAGTTTTGCATATGAGCCATTGTATGCAGTAGATGAGGATGTGCATCGACTGGCCATCCTAATGATGATAGGCATCACGGTTTATGCACTACCAGATGTAGAGGGAGGTAGGTTTCCAATTGCTATGACCAGAGTGTTGACAAAGATGATAGAGTAGTAGACAATGTTTGCCTAGGCACCCATTTTTTTAGCCTAGGTATATAAAGAGCTATGGGGCATCAGTCAGTGGCAGCGGTATAGTCTGTGTGGGCCACCTCCTACACTATTGGGCATATGAGCATATTGTGGTTACTTGTCCTCTCATCCTTCTAGTGGTGATTTAGGCTGACTTTAGGGTCAGATTTAGGTAATGGTGTGAGGTCATGATGCAGACGCAAGTAGATGGAGTGGTCAGAGATATTAACCAATACAGAGGGGTATTAGAGGCCTTGATCTCAGTAGATATCATCTGGAGACTGTACTTGGTGTATCTAGCATTCAAAGACAAGGGAGAGTAGTTAGTTGGGGTACAGAGCCTAAGATGGGTTAGGGGCAGGTGAGCCAGCGAGCTCGAGAGGGTGCCAGTGGAGAGAGTGTGGTGCCAATTTGGGCTACTTTAGGATGTGCCACCCACCTTCCCACTGTATAGATGGGATGATATAGAGGTGCCACTCCCACTGCTAGAGGAGATAGAGGGACTAGATTTTGAGGAGTTACTAGTAGGCTCTGGGATAGCAGATTCAGGATGCATAGAGGCCTACTCGACATGGTGGGCAGGAGAGTATGCAGGGATATAGGCAAGACCACAACTTGATCTACAAGTAGTGATCAAAGAGAGAGATGCGGCAAGATAGGAGAGGGATGCTACCAAATAGGAGAGGGACACTACCATCTCAGAGAGGGATGTATCAGGAGGACGAGTGACCATTTTGGAGAGCCAAGTTATAGGATTATAGGGGGAGATGGCAGGGTTGATAGGTCGAGTGGTTGTTTTGACAAGATAGGTCACTATTTTGTAGGGTTAGTTGGCCACAGCCCAGGCACAAGCATTGGCAGGATAGGGTCTGATTTAGCATCCACCTCAATAGGTAGTTCAGTAGCCCACACAGTCAGTGTCAGTGTAGCTAGGTTTTTCACAGCTGCAAGGTGTAGTGCAGGTCATGACAGCAGGTCAGATGGGTCCACCACAGACTATATCTATAGTTAGATACAATAATGCATTGGATGAGATTGCATATTATGAGGGAGCCATTAGGGGGTTTCCTTAGATATAATGATACTCAGATATGAGGGCAGAGTTGAGCTGATAGTGGTCTATGTCATAGGCGACTGCTATAGATTCATGCAGATGGCATAGATCAGAGGGGGGAGATGATATAGCATATTCTCGGCCACAACCACCACAACCATAGCCACAGCCTTGAGGGTAGATTTTGATATGATGTATATATCGACCTGTGAGCCGTTAATGCGAGATGTACTTGATTTTTTGAGAGAGAGAGATAGATTGTACCATTGTAAAAACTTTGATATATATGATGAGATTTTTGGCTATTGATGTGTTATGAAAATGGTTTTAGATGTTATATGTTTGCAGTATTTCTCATATGTTTCAAAGATATATGATGTGATGATGTTTTATGATGATATGTAATGATTAGGATGTAAATGATTATATGGTGATGTTTATGATTATGATGATGGTGTTTTGATTTTATTAATGTTTATGAAAATATGTGATTGTTTGTGATGTGATTGGTAGGTGACGAAAGAATGTGATAGAAGAAATGTGATGAAGGGATGGCCGAGCTAACCCCAAAAGACCCCATGTCAACTGAGTGCTACCTACATAGCCCCTATCTTAAGGGCCTTAGGCCAATGTAGTTCTCCCCAAAGGGAGGAAGGGTCGAAGTGGTCAATTGTTTTGGATGAGGTTAAGTCATGGTCAAAGGAGGAAAGAAGGTTTGTCCATCAGAGAGATGAACAAATGAGGGTGGTCAAGCTAACCCCAGAGGATGTCGTGTCATTTGAGTGCTACCTACATAGCCCTAGTCTTAGGGCCTCAAACCAATGTAGTTCATATAAAGAGTCAAAGAGGTTGATAGATTGGTTTGGTCATGTGTCAAAATGATGAGGATAAGACGATGTTACAACCTTTTCCATACTGTGTGATGGTGTATTCTGTAACATTGGTTGAGGGGTCTTTCATCCCTAGCAATTTTCCATTTTCATGATGGATGTATGCTAAAAATGAATTGAGTCTATTTATGTGCTAGCAAGTAATGGTTTATGCCAGACATAAATTGTGTAGTCCATAGTCTCCATGTGTATTGCTGTCCATAGAAACTAGTGTGAATAGGCTATGTGAGGGGTCTGAAAAAGTGTTGAGTTGAGTTGGTTCGACAAATGATGAAGTTTGAATGTGACTAAAGTGTAAAGGAAGCGAAAGGCATAATCGCCCTTTCATTAACAAGGACTAGATAGATAGCATAGATAGGGGTTGTTAGAGCCAAGAGCCCCATTCATGCATTACGTCGTTGACCATGAGTTGTGTCAGAGTGGTAATCATATCACTTTGACATTAAAGTGAGATCGAAGTCCCTTGAGCAGGTGTTATGATAGGTGAGGATAGGGTAACCCATTTTAGAGCAGAGATAACCTTGCCCTTTTTTATAGGAGACCCTGAGACAAGTATAAGCCAAGTCCATGACCCATTTTTTTTGGGGTGCAGACTGATCAATGTGGGAAGTCTACATAGAAATGTCATTTTGCTTTGTGGTCATTTGTGAAGCTAATCAATGCAGGAAGCTTCTAAAAAAGTGTTGTTTGTAGCAAGATTTAGTCATAGCCATCCTTTGAGGGAGTGGTCTATATTCTGCTTTATATATTTGAGGTCTTTGAATAGCTATCCTTCGAGGGAGCAGTCTGCTTTTTGATTTTGTGACCTTAGATATGTTTTGACATCTTTTATTATTATTATTATTATTATTATTATTATTATTATTATTATTATTATTATTATTATTATTATTATTATTATTTATTTTTATTTTTTGACAGAAATTGGAGTCATGGACAAGACTATAAAAGTTTAAAGGCTCCTTTTTATTAGGACAAAGCATCCATACGTCATAAAAGGGTTATAGAGGATTTAAAAAAGGGGAATAGGGTTGAAAGGAATGAGGATTAAGAGGATAGGGGTTGCTCAAGGGATGAGCTCAAGTTAAATGTCAAGAGGATGAGTACTCAATTAATAGTAGAATGGTCACAGATGCAACACATTAAGAGGCTCAAGTTTTGGCCATTCATTGAGAGAGGACAGATGATAAGTCCCTGACCCATACTTGTGCGTGATGATGAAAGGTTTGAGACAATTAGGGGAAAACTTGCCTCATTTACTTTGCTCCATATTGGTCATGTGATGGTCGATGAAGGATGTTTGATATGGTTGCTGATTTGTCGAGACTGGTCGAGGGTCAGGCCGAGATTGGTGTTTGGTCTTGATTAATAGGTTGGTTGATGATTGGTCAAGGTTTGGTTGATTGTTTTGGTCGATTAAGACTTGGTCGAGACTAGGTCAATGTTTGGTTGAGGCTTGGTTGATTAATACTTGGTCGAGACTTGGTCAATGTTTGGTCGAGGCTTGGTCGATTGATACTTGGTTGAGACTTGGTCAATGTCTAGTCGATGTCTAGTTTGATGATTGGTTGAGGTCATGGTTGATGTGTGATTGATGCTTGGTCGAGGTCATGATAGGCAGTATAAATTTGAACTCCCCCCAATCATTTTATGGTAAGAAGAATGTTTAACATTGAGTGCAGATGATTAATAGGTTAAATGAGATGGAGAGAAGATGAGCAGGAGAGACCTGGGTACCCTACCTAGTTGATAGGTCAGGGTTCCCAAGAAAATGGCATTTAGGCATTGAAAAAGTGAGGAGGGATGGAAACCACCGACTCCATAGGTGAAGGGGGAAGAATAGGTGAGCTGGGAGGCGATTGGTCGATGGTGGTTTTAGGGCAAAGGTCTGTAGAAGCTTGAGTAGGGTCTTGGAAACCCAGGCCATATCGTTTCTTGGCATTGTCATCATTGAGAGGTTTGATGGGCTGATGGGAGCCTTGCTCATAGTGCCTAAAGCCAAAACCCTTCCATGCACACCTGTAAAGGTAGGTGTGTGCAAATGTGGGGTTGCCAAGAAATGAGAAGTCTGATGTGAATGGTTGAGGTGAAGAGAGATGGTTGCCATCAGTAGGAGCTTGATTGAGCCCCCCATATATAAGGTTGGTTCAGAGGTGAGGAGGACCATAAGGCACGACCATCCCGATCCGATGGTCGTAATTGGGGCTATGGTATAGTTGTTTTAACATGGAGTCATGGATTGCCCCTGAAGAAGAAGAAGAGGGTTGAGAAGCACCAAGGATAGATATTTTAGGCTTTGGTGGTTGAGGTGGCTTGATGAAAGGATAGGTCCAAGGAATGGCAGATTTTTCTTTTGCCTTGTCCTTTTGTGACCTAGTGGTTATGTGGATGGCATTGATTTCGAAGATAGGGGTGAAGGAGATGAAGGGGTCATGGCCTGATAATGAGATGTTGATGTGGTTAAAGAGGCTGGAAGGATATGAGAAGGTGTTAGGGGTCAATCGATAGTGTGCTCAAGGAGAAGAGTGTCTTTCTCCATGTAGTGGTGAATGACGACCTTGAGGGCACAACAAGTCTCGGTATCATGTCCTGGCATATGATGGTATAGGCAAATCTTCATATCATTAAACCAAGAGGGCTTAGACCCAAGAGGTTGGAAGGGCTTGATGGGTAGAAGGGTTATGCTAGAGGTCTGCAAAAGTTAGTGTAATATCAAAGAGTATGAGCCCACTAAAGAGTCTGTGCTTGTTGATGTGTGAGATGCTGGTGACTTTTGCTTGGGTGGGGTTGAAGGAGGCTTCTATACCACCTTTTGGGTTAATGGTGTAGTGATCGGGGAAGACGACACTTTCTTCATGAGAGGTGTCAACTTTTTTGGAGAGGGTAGGCTTGTGATAGGCAAAGGAAGCAGAGGAGGCAACTTGTTTTGACTAGAGGTTGGAGCGGGGAGGACTTTGATCAAGGTCGAAGGATGAGGGCCCAAAATGGAGGGCAATGGTGATGGAGGAGGAGGAGTTCACCACTGTGGTTTAGTACCCTTCTTCGGTTTGGTTTGAAGACTACTATTGGTCAGGGCCTGGTCCAAGTCTACCTTCACTTGCGGATGAGTGAGGTTAGGGACAGGGTGAACATCGAGTGACTTGATCGGTTTTGATGGGGTAGATGAGGGTTTCAGTCCTGGTGTGGTTGGTTGAGGTTTGGAAGGCCTAGAAGTGGAGGTCTGGTCTTGGTTGGAAGTCTTGGGAGATTTTTCCATGGGAGGATTGGTAGCATGAGACGAGATGGCATGGGCATGCTGAAGAGCTTTGAGATGCTCCCACAATACTTGATGCTCCACTTTCCTTGAAGGGAGAAGTCTGATTTTCTCCACTAATCAGGAAAATGGTTGAGAAGATGTTGGATGAGATTTGGGTCCTTGAGAAGATGTTGATGGTTATGGGGCCAAGGATGAGATTGATGTAGCAGTCTCAGACCCAAGGCATGATGAACTCGTGACAGGTTCATCTTTGGTTAGAGACGAAGGAGAGACAGGTTCTTCCCTAGGTGGAGAAGAAACTAGAGAATGAGTCTCCTTAAGAGGGTAAAGGGAAGGAATGATTGCACCCTCCACTTGTGGTTGAGGTGTAGGAAGGGTCGGGTCCTCCATAGGTAGCAAGAAGGAGGATGGTGAGACTAGTGGTGTTGGTATGATCGAGGTATCCTCCAATATAAGAGAGGTTGACAGAGAAATAATCAGAGAAGGAGGTTCATCCACATGTGATGGACTAATGGATGGACTAACCTCTTGGGTTTGTGAGAGAGGTTGGTCGGGGATGAAGGGCGAGACTGTATTGACTGTTCTTATGTTATATTCATGAGTGTCATCAATCATGGTCTGGACATTGTTTTGGGTCGAAGGATGATTGGGAAATGGTTGTTTGAAGATGTTGATGCCTTGATTGGGTGGTGCATTGGGATTGTCGAGGATGAGGTCACCCTTTTCAAGCATGTCTTGGATGATGTTTTTAAGGGTCTTGCAGTTTCCCGTGTCATGGCCTTTAACATAGTGGTAGTTGCAGAAGTCATTCTCCCTATACCACGCAGGGATGACACGTGAGGGATCAAATTGTGGAGGTGGTCAAATTTAGGGGAGATTGAGAACCCCCTATTTGACAAGCTTGTCTAGCACAGATGCATATGACTCTCTAAGTGGAGTATAATTTCGCTTCACGTAGCTCTACTAGAATTGGCAGGTGATGCTTTACGACGTGGATGGCTTGGGTTGGTTGGTTGAAGGCAAAGAGGAAGGTCTAATGACTATAGTGTTTGATGATGCCTTAGACTTAGGATTAGATGAAGAAGGCTTAAAAGAGGAGTCATTGGTCTTGGAGTTGGGATTCTTACTCTGCAACTTGACTTTGTTCTCCTTGATGGCATGTAATTCAAGCTTGCAGGCCATCATGAAGGCTTTGTCAAAGGTGCGGAAGGTCTGAACCTGCAAGGTAGAGGAAATATGCTTGGTGCAAGCCTGAGAGAAAAGTTTGATAAGTTCAAGTTGGGGAAAGGAAAAGGAGAGCTGATTGATGAGGCCTCTCTAGTGAGCAACAAAATTGGCTATGGATTCATCCTCAAACTGTCAGATAGAATAGAGATCTGTGATTGAGACCTTTTTGGTGATATTGATGGAGAAGTGGTTGAGGAAGAGTTGGGCTAACTAGGTAAATGTGAAGAGAGAATGGCTGGCAAGAGAGTTGTACCAGTCAAGAGTAGCATTGAATAGTGACATGGGGAATGTGCATAGAAGTAACGCATCATCATGGGCAATGAGATAGCAGGCATGTCTAAATGCCTATAAGTGTTGTTGTGGATCTTCCTTACTCTGGAAATGAGAAAATTTTGGAAGCTCTGACTGACTGGGATATGGCCTGATCGAGATGGAAGGATGGATAGGTTCGTTACAAATTTGCTCATATGAGAGGGCATTACGTGAACCAAAAATAGAGGTCTCGAGACTGGACATTTTGTCCATCAGCATTTTGATTATATCAGCTGACGGATTGGTGGGTGGAGTGCCCCCTAGGTTATAAGGTGCTTGAAAGATATTGAGAGGGGCATATGACGTGGTTGGTTGCGCTTGTGTAGGTGCAACATATGGGTAGCTAGTCATCAGGGCAGATGTCGAAGCTAAGGGCACTTGTGTTATGGGGTTGGTAGGCACAAATTAGATAGGTGCCGTCAAAGGTGGTTGAGCGGTGACCACACTTGTTGAAGGGTAGGCAGTTACTCTTGTGTTGATAGGTGCAAGAGTAGGGGGATAAAGACCACTAGGTTTTGGAAAGGTGTAGGATTTGGTTGAGTAGTTTTGAGGTTGAGGGGGTGCTGGAACCCCCATGGAGGTAGGTTTAGAAGGAGAGGCTATATTTTGAAGGTAGGACATGGTCAGGTTATTAGTTGACGTGTTGGCTTGGTTGTCTATAGGTTGAATTATGGATGCTGTTGATGTGATCATTGTCTCGACTAAGGAAGTTATCATCCCATAAATTGGGTTGCCTAAGGAGTCTCGCATTCGGCTTCATGTGAGATAATGTTGAAGGGCTCTGCCATTGAGGTCCAAGAATCTTTTGAAGTCTTGGTCCCCTTCAGGGACAATGGGAGACTGAGTCAGGGTCGGTCAAGTAGGAGTTCTTTCAGTCTCTGAGTGGAACTCCATTATAGGACTGGTTATCGACGGGGAAGGTGGAAGTGGTTGATGCCTCGCTTGGTCAAGAAGAGCCTTGGTTTGACTGCGTGTCAAACCCATTTAAGGCAAGAAGGGTCAGGTTTAAGAAACAATGTTTTTTTAGCTTTAGAAACTTAGAATGGGGTTTTGGCAAAAAAAGGGGTGGGTTTTTAAGGCTGTTGTTTTGAAAAAAAGGATTGTGATAGTGACCGACATCGGTTGAAAAAATGATGTCAGTGAGAATAGATGGCCGACGTCGGTCAGATAACCGATGCCGGTGAGGAAAGGTTGATGATGTCGGTGGTAAAACCGATGCCGGTGACTGTGTTTTCCAAAAACATAGAATATTTGAGAGTTTATGTAAAAAAGGAAGAAGAACATCCTCACTAGCTCAAACAAGTAGATAAGAATAGAAAAGATGAAGAACACAAGCAGATCCTAAGCATTAAATCCCTCGAAATAAATTATTAAGCTCATGGTGGCTTATGCCTTAGAATGTGTTTAGGAAGATTGGCTTTTGAGACGGGTCCTAGAAGAAGTAGTCTATGGATGGTTTTAGGTTTGTTTAGGCACTCAAGAGTCTGTGTTAGGTTTCGTACATGGCCTGGTTCTAAGGAGCAAGCTCCCCTCACTTCACAAACCCAATGATAAGCTGGTCTCGCTTAGCCAAAATATACTTTCTCTAGAGATTATCCTCTGCTAGAGAACAGAGTGGGCTTTCCCCTTGGTGATGAAATCCCAGTCGGGCCTTGTCTCAGGTAAGTTTTGATGTTTGATTTGTGCAAGTGATTTGGTTGTGTAACATAAAGTGATCTATGATTAATTCATGATGCAATTGTTAATTACTAGGTGTGGACTAAGAAATGCAAGCAAGCAGAAATGAAATGTAATGTGTTTTAAGCCCAAGTTGAAATGTTAGTTTGTATGAAGACAAATGGAGAAAGGGTTGAAGAGTATGACTTTTGACTAGTCTATGATGCAAGAAAAGAAAGAAGAGTTCTTTTTAATCCTGCTTGTGATGTCTTTTAGAAGATAGAAGAAAGAGGTGAAAAGGAGAAACCTAATGCACCCTATATGAAAAGAAAGAAAAGAACCCATGGAAGACCCTAGGGTCCCACCGGGTGTGCCATAATGTTTCCAAACAAGATTTCTCTTTTCACGTTCAAGAAAGGAAAAATGAGAAACTAAGAAGAATGGACGAGGGTTTGTATGTACCCAAACTATGGACTTGCGCACCAGATTCAGATGATAGCAAGAATTCCTCTTTGGTTGTGGAGGATGACACCTAAAAGAGAAAGAGACTAAAATACAAAAATTGTTAGATGACTAGAAAGTGGACTACCAGGCGAAAGCTTGATCTTAGAAGCACAAGGACTTCTTGGAGGATGATAGTTTACTAATAAAAAATAGAATATTGACAGAAATAGAAATGATGAAAGACTAAATGACGGAAATAAAAAGCAAATGCATACCTGATATGCAGAAATTTGCTTTGCACAGTCACTGATGTTGGGGGTTTTACCGGCATCGAACAAGGAAGGTCGCCGACGTCAGTTAGTCTGCCGACGTCAGTAGGGGCAATGGTCGAGGTCGGTCGGGGTAATGGCCTGGGACAAGTTTCAGGTCTAGGTTTTGGTCTGCAGAGTGGTCTAAGGTTTTGTCTGAGGGTTAAGGAGCCTATTTGGGGGTTAGAGGGATTGCCTAGAGGTCTGAGGGACTGTTTGGGGGTCTGTGCAGGGCTAACTGAACTGAGAGTATTGTCTGGAAAGTGACTAGCTGAGTATCAGAGGCAAAAGGGGGATGAATGGGAGATAGGTATTTGAGAAGGCCTTTTAGCCTCTCAGGGAAGGACAAGGAAGGTTAAGGATAGTGGGTTGGATTAGCAGATGAAATCAAATAAGAAATGAAATAGAAAACCAGACAGTACTTACCTCCTGCTTGCTGAAGGAAGAATGGAGAAAGCCTGTTGTTGAAGCTGTTAACAGACCTACAGATGCCAAGAACCTAGAGCTATCTCTGTAGAGTACCTATAGCTACTGATGCCTATTGTGCAATGAGGAGAGAGAGAAAACATGAATGCCAAGTGCCAAAATAGTTCACGTTCATGGGGGCGAAGAATAGTTACAAAAATGTAGTTTTAAGGGTAACCAATGCCGACAGACCCACTGACATAGGCCGCATAATGACCGATGTCAGCGGTAGAAGAATGGGAACTGAGGCTAAAATTAGCCTCTATCCATTCTTGCACGCTGCCAGGTCAAAAGGCCATGGGAAAATGGTCGAGGAGGGCATAAATGGATGCGGGAGGAAGGATTATGAGAGGATTTGGGTAATAAAGGCTAGGAGAGAGGTGGGGGCATCCAAGGAGGGGATCCAAGGTGGTATGGGTGAGGTAGAAAGGGGGCGACCAATTTAAAATATTTGATTTATTTTGATTTAAAATTGAGGGGGCTTAGGACAAGTGTTAGGAAATGGACCAAGGGGACCAATGGGGGGAGGAGGACCAAAGGGGTAGACACGATTTTGGTGTCTACAGTGCTGTGGAATGCACACTGTAAGTAACTCCTGTCTATTCTAGTCTTCTCAAATGTCAGCTCTTCTCTTGTAAGCTACAAATTGGTGCCTTGTAGATAACTGGTCTGTTGGTGTTGAACCTGTGAGAGCATCAAAGATAGTGACTAAACACAAATAACACTCAGAACATACACATAATATCTATCCAAGATGGAGGAAAAACTATATTTTATTGATTTAGGTAGAAATTTTAGCAGAGCTAAACTTTGTTAAATTGTGGAAGATCATTACAAAATGAACAAGTTCACAACATTATATGGAAAAGGACAAGGAGACTCCTTTGGCACTTTGCTTGCAAGTGTCCTATTGCGTCTTCATTGGGAAGAAGAAAAACACTGTTGGTGCGTCATCCTTCTAGAAGAGGCCTGCTAGAACCATGTTGGTCACTTGTCTTTTTTCATTTTTGTCTTAATTGGCTCATTCGGCCCTTGGGGCAAACTTTCTTGGTGGATTGTTGTGTTTTTAGCTCTTTCTCATCAGCACTTCCCTTTGCCTTGAAAATAAATGGCTATCTTCCATTTGTAAACTTGACATCCACGTAGGATGTCCTCGTCTCTGTTGGCTTCTCTGCGGCCTTCCTTTTCTTCTTCACAACCTACTCCTCTACCTTTGTTATTTCAAAGGGTCATGTTTGATTTGAACTATCAGGTCCTGTTTGCTTGGGCTGAGAGTCGCCCCACAAGGGCATTTGCCCTTCAGGGGCCTTTGGTGGGTACTGTTTGGTCTTGGACTGGTCTATCAAGCCTTTAAATGTTTCCACAAACTTTTGTCTATTGATGTTTTCCCATGGACAAAGAGTCTACAAAAATTCATTTGTGTTTTGCCTTTGTATAAGCTAAGCTTTTCCCTTTGCCTTTTGTTTTAAGCCATGCCAGAAGGAATTTAGGACTTGGTTAAATTCATTAAATTGATTTGAACCTTGACTTTGAACCAGACTGTAATGAACTTGGGCCCTCTTCATTTGAAGTGCCGACCCTCCACTAGGGCATTGAACTTTATGTCTCAAACCAAGTACATTGAACCAAGTCCATTGAACCAAAAATTTAGTTCAATAGTTCAATGGTACGAAGGTTGATGAACTTCCATGAACTAAACCCACTTGAACTTAAGCCGTTGAACCAAGAACATTGAACCAAGTCTGTTGAACCAAAAATTTGGTTCAACAGTTAAACGGTATTGAAATGAGGCACTTGAACCAAGTGAAGAACCAGGCCAAAACAAAAGGTCGCTAAACACTTGAACCAAGGTATGAACCAGACTCATGAACCTGAAGATGGATGAACCAAGTGTTGTTGAACCATGACATGAACCTGTGCAACCCGAAAGAGACTGATATTTTATAGCAAGGAAGAAGTTGACTAAAATTTTTCCCATGGGCAAAATTTGGTCAACAGATGGTGACTCATAGGGGAAGCATGCCTACTATGCTTAAAACTAATTGCCTTAAAATCCATTGGGTGTAGAGTCAGATGTAGCTATGAAATAATTAACAATAGCCTAAAAGGTTTGAGAATCAAACATGAAGCTTTTACCCCACACACAAAGGGAAAAACACAAGGCTAAAAAACACTACCTATACAAACTACACTTAGGGAAAACAAGAAAAACAACTAAAAATAAACTACTATATACAACTAGCTAGGATAGTTCACCTCCCTCCTAGATTGAAAGGAAAACTTCTCAAGTCCCCTTCCTAGTGAGAAGACTTATGGTGCCAGGCAAATAGCTAAATGAAAGGGAGATTTGGTGACCTGCTTCTCCTACTTATCACTTGAGTTGGCTGGAATCTGAGTGGATCTAGATCAAACATACCTCTGACGTATATGTATTTTGCTTGTCCTTGGAATCTTGCTAAATGTTGGTCCTTTCTATTAGTGCTCCTCACCAAGAAATCAATGGTTGTTGGCTCATCACCATAAGACTTTTGATCTGCACATTCCTTCTACAATGTATCATGGTCTGACTTGTTCCCTTCTGCCTTGTTGAAAATATTGTCAGACTCATCCTCTAATTATAATTGACCTTCTTAAAGAAGGGTGACTATGGTGATGTCTGAAATGGAATCACAAAATGATTGCTCATCCCATAGAACATCACCTCTTTGTTTAAAACTCTCTTCTTCAAAGCATTCCTCCAAGAAGTTAGACCTCTCTTTTTCCTCTTTGCTAATCAGGACCTCTAGATGTTCAAAAGTATCCTCTTGATCCTCCTCCAACTTAGGCTCCTTAGTGTAGACATCCTCATCATCAAAATAGCAAGGAAGTTCATTAAATAGAGGGGAAGAGAGCTTACCATGCATTTGTTCCTCTTTAAATTATTGGAACATCTGCATATATGTAACACCTGCATCTTTTCTAATGCTGATAAGGTCTTCACAAGGAGCATCAATGACGATTTATTCTTCATTGTCACTCGTGATAGCCTCTTGAAAGACTACAGATTGGATCTTCTGCTCCTCACTTGCCTCTTGTAAAATAGGTTCTTCTTTGAGAAGGGGTGAAGTGGAGAAAACATGTGGAAGGGGAGGCAGTCCTTGAGCTAGAATCGAATGATTCTCCTCTCTCCATTTGATCAACACTTCATCAATATCAGACACGGCCTGTAACTCTCTTGGAAATGTGTAGGTGGGATGTGTTCAGGCATGGAATGTGTTGTTTGGTCTGAACCATCCACCACAAATTGGATGAGGAATATCTCTTTGGATTCCAAATCTGCTATTCTCCTGGTCAGATCTTCTTAGAAAAGCTTTTCCTAGAGGTTGCCAGCATCATCATAAGTAGGCACAACTTTAGCTTATTCAAGGTTTTGAGAAAAACCTTGCTCTTCTTCTTTTCTACTCCATGATTTTACTGTTCTCCCCCAATTCAGGATCTCTGAATTAAAATTTTGCTCCTATGAATAGGTAGCAACTTTGTTGTCCATAAGGTCATGAGGCTCCTCCACAAGGTCTGAAAAGTTCCTCACTTTTTCAAGAAGCAGCTTTATCCTAGCCTCTAAGTCTTCAATTTGTCTGGCTAGGTTATCTTGGAAGAGTCTCTCTTGGAGGTGACCAACACCATCCTATTGAGTAGGATCAACTTTAAGTGAGATGTGCTGGTTCATGGCATTCTTCCCAATGAAAAATTCATAATCTAAGGAATTTAGAAGGTTCATTTCCATGGGAGGTTGTTCCAATGTCATTTGATGTTGGAAAGCTAGGCACACTAGATTGGGAGTAGATGCATGTAATGCACTAGAGTGAGCAAGTGCAATATGATAGAAAGGATTTGATGTAAAAGAGGAGTTTTTTTAGGATAGGAAGGGGATGTGCAAGGCTAGCTACTTTGGAAAAAAAGGATTTTTCAATTTTGGCACTTCCTCCTCTATGGACTATATAGCCTGCACTTGCCTAAACAAGTGCTCCTCTTCATACATCAGCTCATGTTGATATCTATACTACTCTTCCAACCTATTCATTTATAATTCCAGGGCCATTTCTTTTTTCATTATAGGGAAACCAAGAGAGATGCTTGAGGGGGTTCTCTGAATATTTTAATTCTAATCGATATTATATGAAAGAAAACAAAACCCATGATTTTGAGAAAAGGAAGTATACATACAAGAAATGATTTTTGATGGAACTAGGCTGCACTTAACTAGTAGATTTAACTCAAAGTCACCATCGGTGTTTGATGCAAAAGCCTCTAAAGGCTGGTTAGTTGAAGAACACACCAAAATTCTTCAATTCTTTGGGCAAAACCTGTCCCAGTTGGTCCCACTAGGCGTGCCAAAACTATTGATGCCAAGTGTTAGAACTTTAGTGAGTGTCAAATTGTGTGTCCCACCAGGCGTGCCAAAATTGTTGATGCTAGGTGCTAGAACTTTACTAAGTGTCAAATTGTGTGTCCCACTAGGCATGCCAAAATTGTTGATGCTAGGTGCTAGAACTTTACTAAGTGTCAAATTGTGTGTCCCACCAAGTGTGCCAAAATTGTTGATGTAGGAAAGTGCACCCAGTGGCAGGAAAACAAGTTCCTACCTTCTCCTCGCAACATGGAAACTCCTCTCTCACTTGTGGGATAGTAAAGCTGGAGATGAGAGTCTCTAGATAAGGGCTAGCTCCCTTTGATGTATCATGTTTGTTCCAGTAAAATGCTAAATACATATATATATATATATATATATATATATATATATATATATATATATAGCTATAATAAAGGGGGGGATGAAAAGGGGGAGAGAGATTACAAAAAACAAACTACTCTAAAAGAGGTGATGCACCAAAATAAAAGTTGACCTTCACACATCCACTCTTGAAATCAAAAAAATGCATACGTACACTACGCACTTGGCAGAAGGACCAGGTTGCTAAAATTGGCAGGGAGGCTTTCATGAAAACATAGGGGACAGAAAATCACTGAGGTGCTATGGAATGCACATTATAAGTAACTCCTATCTATTTTGGTCTTCTCAAATGTCAGCTCTTCTCCTGTAAGCTATAAATTGGTGCTTTGTAGATAACTAGTCTATTGGTGTTGAACCTATGAGAGCATCAAAGATAATGACTAAACATAAATAACACTTAGAACATACACAGAATATCTATCCAAGATGGAGGCAAAACTGTATTTTATTGATTCACGTGGAAATTTTGGAAGATCATTACAAAATGAACAAGTTTGCAACATTATATGGAAAAAGACAAGGAGACTCCTTTGGTGCTTTGCTTGCAAGTGGCCTATCACGTCTTCATTGGGAAGAAGAAAAACATTGTTGGTGCATCATCCTTCTAGAAGAGGCCTATTGAAACCATGCTGGTCACTTGTCTTTTTTCATTTTTGTCTTAATTGGCGCATTTGGCCCCTGGGGCAAACTTTCTTGGTGGATAGTTGTGTTTTTAGCTCCTTTTAGTCAGTGATTCCCTTTTCCTTGAAAATAAATGGCTATCTTCCATTTGTAAACTTAACATCCACGTAGGATGTCCTCATCCCTATTGGCTTCTCTATAGCCTTCCTTTTCTTCTTTATGGCCTGCTCCTCTACCTTTGTTATTTTGATGGGTCCTATTTGATTTGAACTGTCTGGTCCCATTTGCTTGGGCTGAGAGTCCCCCCGTAAGGGCATCTACCCTTCAAGGGCCTTTGGTGGGTACTGTTTGGTCTTGGACTAGTCTTTCGGGCCTTTAAATGTTTCCATGGACTTTTGTCTATGGATGTTTTCCTGTAGACAAAAATTCCACATAAATTCATCTGCATTTTGCCCTTGTATAAGCCAAGCCTTTCCCTTTGCCTTTTGTTTTAAGCCATGCCTGAAGGAATTCAAGACTTGGTTAAATTCATTGAACTCATTTAAACCTTGACTTCGAACCAGACTACAATGAACTTGGGCCCTCTTCATTTGAAGTGCTGACCCTCCATTAGGGCATTGAACTTTATCTCGAACCAAGTATGTTGAACCAAAAATTTGGTTTAACGGTTCAATGGTACAAAGGTTGATGAACTTCCATGAACCGAACCTGCTTGAACTTAAACCATTGAACCAAGTACGTTGAACCAAGTCCGTTGACCCAAAAATTTGGTTCAACGGTTCAATAGTATGATGGTTCAATGGTATTAAAATTAGGCACTTGAACCGAGTGAAGAACTAGGCTAAAATAAAAGGTCACTGAACACTTGAACCAGGGCATGAACCAAACTCATGAACCTGAAGATGGATGAACCAAGTGTTGTTGAACCATGACATGAACCTATTCAACCTAAAAGAGATTGGTATTTCATAGCAAGGAAGAAGTTGACCACAATTTTGCCTATGGGCAAAATTTGGTCAACACAAATCATTCTACACATTATGTATCCACATCATAACTCACCTAATGTAGTTTGACCTAGGTTGTGTCAATCACCTAATGTAACACAACCTGACACAACTCATGAAGTGTATCTTGTATAACATAACTTGAGAAAAAATACTTGTGTAATACCACTTATGTAGTACAACTTGTAATCACAACTCATCCCATACAGTGTAATTCATGTAGAGTAGGTCATGTAACATAACATGCCCAAATCATCTTAATCAAGGTTTTGGCAACCTAATTTGCATTGATCACCCCATGTTGAGTAACTCGATGCAACTCAAGCAAGAAATCTCACAAAGTGCAACTCACATGGTGTAACTTGGGTAGTGCATCCCATGTCATATAACTCAATGAAACTCATCATGCATAATTCCATTGATGCCATGTAGTGCAACTCAATTAGTGCATCTCATCTCACATAATGCAACTTTTATCATGTAATGTAACTCATATAGAACATCTTGTGAAACTCATCTTACAAAGCATAGCTCATGTGATGCAACTCGTTATCTTGTGAAACTCATCTTGTAAAGCATAGGTCATGTGATGCAACTCAGGTATTACATCTTATCTCACATAGTGAAACTCATCCTATATAGTGCAACCCATCTCACTTAATGAAACTCATTCCATGAAGTGTAACTTGTGTAACACAACTCATGTGATGCGTCTTGAACCAGGTTATGATGATCGACTAAGGCTTCTTATACAACTCAAGCTCATAATGCAATTTAGGGAGTTTTTCTCAATGTAACCTAGGGTCATAGTACAAATTAGGGAGTTACTCCCAACACAACTTGGGGTCATAATGTAAGTCAAAAATTTGACCCCAATACAAATCAAATTTACAATGTAACTTGGGGTCTTAATGCAATGCAGGATCACAACTCTAATTTGGGATTTGCTCCTAATGACACTTGGGGAGTTACTCCTAATACAACTAAGGGAGTTTATCCCAATACAACTTAGATTCATGAAGTGACTTATGCTCACAATATAGCTAAGGGGGGTGATCCCAATGTAATGTAAATTCATGATACAACTTAGGCTCATAATGTGACTCAAGGAATTTATGCCACTTAGGGAATTGCTCATAATGTAAATTAGATTCACGATGTAACTTGATGTCATAATATAACTAAGGTTTCCAATACAACTTAGGCTCCCTATACAACTTGGGCTTGCAATGTAATTTGGGGAGTTGTTCCCATTGTAACCTAGGGTCGTAGTGAAACTTAGGGAGTTGTTCTTAGTGAAACTTAGGGAGTTGTTCTTAATGCAACCTAGGGTCACAATGCAAGTTAGGAAGTTGATCCCAATGCAAATCAAATTCATAATATAACCCAGGGTCACAATGCAAGTCAAGAAGTTGATCCTAATACAAATTAGATTCATAATGCAAATTGGGGTCTCAATGCAGTGCAGCCTCACAATTATACTTGAGGAGTTACTCCCAATGCAATTTCCATTCATGATACAACTCTAGGTTCAAACTCATAATGCAACTCAAAGATTTGATCTTAATGCAAAGTAGATTCAGAAGGAAACTCGAGGCCATAATGTAACTTGAGGAGTTATTCCCAATAAAATTTGGGGAATTATTTCTAATACAATTTAGATTCATGATGCAACTTAGGTTCATAATGTAGCTCAAGCTCACAATACAATTCAAACTCATGATGCAACTCATGGAGTTACTCATAGTGAAACTTAGGGAGTTTCTTCCAATTCAACTTTGGTTCACCATGTAACTCATCTCCCGCCATGTAACCCATCTCATGAAGTGTAACTCACTTAATGTAGCTCGATTTGGGTTGTGCCAACCTTGATAGTGTTGATAATCTAATACAACTAGATACGATGTAATTCATGTAGAGAATCTTATCTCACATAGCACACATAATCTCACATAGTGAACCTCATGAATCTTAGCCCGTGCATCATTTCTGGGAAGCTTAACCCATGCAATGCCTCTTGTAAAGCCTAGGTTATGCAATATAAATCATCTCACATAGTATAGTATATGAAACACACATCCACATCATAAGAGTATGTGCAAGGGGAACATAGACCACATAATGCCTTGATAAAATGGGGAAAGAGGGTGTAACACTAAGAGCATAGTGCACCTCATGAATCTCAACTCATGCATCACATCTAGCAAAGCTTGACCCATGAAATGACTCTCACAAAGCCCAACTTATGTATCACAAATCATCTCTTATAGTGAAACATATGCAACACAATCCACATCATCAGAGTATGTGTAAGGGGAACACAAATTTCTCAATTCCTTGATAAACTAGGGAAAAAGGGTACAACACCAGGACTTCCTAGGAGGTTACCCATCATAGTACTACCCTAGCCCAAGCATGCTTAACTATGGAATTCTAATGGGATCCAGTGCACTAATGCTGGTATGATCACACCTAATATTTACTTTATCACATTACTCTACTTGTAAGAGATACATGGAAGACATTAGATAGATGCAATTTGTTACACAAGACTCATTTGGCCTCACTTATGTGTGAGTTTCAACACACTACTATGTTGGTTCAATATGGCACACAAGGGGATTCCATCATAAGTCAGTTTCAACACACTACTTTATTGGTTCAATATGGCACACAACGGGATCCCACCGTAACTCATGTAACATGCATAGTGTAGCACAAATCATCTCACATAGTGAAACACACACAACACACATCCACATCATAACTCATCCAATGTCATTAAACTTGGGTTGTGCCAGTTGCCTAATGCAGCTTGATCTGGGATAGATTGTGTAGCATAACTCATGTAACACACCTCATACAATGTGCCTTAACCCTATTTTCATTGATTACCTAATGCATCTCATGCATCATACCCTACTAGTGTAACTCAATTAACAGTGCAATCCATATCATGCAACATAACTCATCCCTTGTAGTGTAACGCACTTATCACACCTTGTGTGAAGCATAACTTTCCCAATGCAATTCAAATCTAGCTTTGCCAATTGCCTAACATAGCTTGACCTAGTAAAAGTCACTTGATGCATCTCATGTAGAAAAACTCATCTTGCATAGTGTGGCTCATCGATGCAACTTGACCTGGGTTGTGACAATCACCTAACTTAGTTCAACCTGATACAACTCACATAATGCAACATGCATAGTGTAACTCGCTTAACAATTCTTTCAAGGGAGCCACCATGGTGTAAATAAAAAGAGGCTCTCATACCCTTTGTGCTTGTCTATGTCATTCACCCCCTGTACCCCCACCTCCTCTTACTCTAAGACATTAGAGTATGTGTGAGGAGAACATAGACCACCCAATGTCTTGATAAAATGGGGAAAAAGGGTGCAACACTAAGACTTCTTGGGAGGTCACCCATCCCAGTACTACCCCAGTCCAAGTGCACTTAACTACAGAGTTTGGATGGGATCTAGTGCACTAATGTTGGTATGATCACACTTGATATTTACTTTATCACATTAATTTAATTTTAGGAAACACGTGGAAGACATTAGATAGATGTAATTTGTTGAATGGGACTCATTTGGCATCACTTATGTGTGAGTTTCAACACACTACTCTGTTGGTTCAATATGACACATAAGGGGATCCTCTCATAACTCTCACACTATCTCTAACTTAGTGAAACCCATCATGTGCAGTGTGACTCACGTGGTGCATCTCACATAGTGTAACTCACCTAGTGTAGCAGGATCTAAAGTGCATTGATTACCTAACACAACTCAACTCAGTGTATCTCATGTAACACAACTCATCTCATGCCACACAACTCATGCATTATAACTTGACCTAGGTTATGCTAATCCAAGTTGTGTAGCATGACCTTATGCAATTCATTTCTCACAACATAACTCATAAATAAAATAGGGTCCTATGTCCTTCATGCTTGTCTATGTCATTCTCCTCCCTCGACATTGGAATATGTGTCAGGGGAACACATACCACTAGATGTCTTGATAAAATAGAAAAAAGGGCAACACTAGGACTTCTTGGGAGGTCACCCATCCTAGTACTATTGTAGCCCAAGCATGCTAATTGTGGAGTTTTTATGGGATCCGATGCACTAACACTGGTATGATCACACCTGATATATACTTTATGATATTACTCTACTTATAAGAGACATGAGGAAGACATTAGACATACATAATTGGTTGCATGGGACTCATTTGGCCTCACTTATGTGTGAGTTTCAACATACTACTCTATTGGCTCAATATGGTGTGCAAGGGGATCCCATCATAAGTGAGTTTCAACACACTAATCTATCAATTTAATATGGAACACAAGAGGATCCCATCATAACTTGTGCACTATATCTGACTTAGCAAAACCCATTACATGTAGTGAAACTCATGTGGTACATCTCACACAGTGTAACTCACCTAATGTAGCATAATTAAGGTTGTGTTGATTGCCTAACAGAACTCAACTCAGTGCATCACGTATAATGCAACTCATCTCATGCCATATGACTCATGAATCATAGCTTGACCTAGGTTATGCTAACCCAGGTTACGCAACTTGACCTTATGCAATTCATCTCTGAGAATATAACTCATCTTGTGGTACCTATCTCATGTAATGCATCTAGTACAACCTAACTCATCTCACATAGCACACCCTACCCAATGCCAAGCTAGGGTTCATCGATTCCCTAACACATCTCAACCTGGTGTAGTTAGCATGATGTAAGTCATACAAGGTAGCTAGAGAGGCACATGCCACATACTATATCTCACTCAACACTAACATAGTGTAGATCAAGTAGGGCAATGCATCCTATGTAATTCAACTTGCACAGTACATCTCATGTAACATAGATCATCCAATATAGCATGAGCCTCGATTCATAAATATATAAGGTAGGGCATCCAATATAGCTTAGTGTGGGTTAGGTCAACTATGTAATGCAACTCAATGCAATGCATCTCACACATTAAAAATTCATCTTATGTAGTGAAACTCATATTGTTCACCACACCTTGCATAGTGTGGCTTATGCAATATGACTTCGCCTAGGTTGTGATGATGGCCTAACACATCTTAACCTAGAGCAACCCACCCAATGCATCTCATGCAACATAACCCATGAAGAAATGCACATCATAACTCATGTAGCATGTCTCACACATGGTTTCTCACTCAATACAACTCCACCTATGTCGTGGCGATTGCCTAACATAGCTTGACCTAAGCTGAGTCAACCTTGGCTAGGCACAACTTGTGCAACATAACTCATCTCAAATAATGTAACCCACCTCATGAAGTTTAGCTCACCCAATGTTGACCTAAGTTGTGTCAACCACCTAAGGTAGACCACTCATGCATTATAACTCATAGAATGCAACTCTAGAAGCACAACACATAAAAACACATCTTGCACAATGCAACCCATGTATGTTGAGTCATGTAAGACAACTCATGCCCACCTACTGCAACTTGCATAATGAAACTCACATAGCATAGACTACCTAATGCCTTGACATAAATAAAAAGGGGGTACAACCCTTGGACTCCCTAGTGGGCCACCCATCTTAGTACTACCCCAGCCAAAGCACACTTAATTGTGGAGTTTTGATGGGATCTGAAGCACAAACACTAGTACGATCACACTCAAGAAATATTATATCACCTTGCTATACTTGTAGGAGTGACATGGAGAGTCAATTGCCTAATATGGCTTTGACCTAGTGTATCTCATTCATTGTAACTCACACAACATAATTCATGTAGTGCAACTCACACAATATAACTCATCTCATGTTGAAAAACTCACGTAATGCATCTCATTTAATGTAACTAGCCCAATGTATCTTGATCAGGGTTATGCCAACCCATTTTATTCTAAATCATGTAACACATCTTAAGCTAACAAATCTCATGTAGTACATCCCACATAAATCATCTCACATAGTGCAGCCCATGCAACACACATCCACATCATAGCTTGTCCAATGTCACTAGACTAGGGCTATGTTGATCACCTAACGCATCTTGACTTGTTATAGCTCATGAAGTTTAACTCATGTAACACACATAGACCCTATTTTTGTTGATCACCTAATTCATGTAGTACATCATAACCTACTAGTGCAACTCATGTAACAATTCAACGTGTCTCGCTAAACATAACTCATCCCTTACAATGTAGTGCACATATTGCATCTTGTGTGCAATCTAACTTACCAGATGGATTTTAAATTGAGCTCTTTGAATTTCATAACATATCTCAACCTAGTGTAGGTCACTTAATGCATATCATTTAGCAAAACTCATCATGTACAATGTGACTCACTGATGTAGCTCAACCTGGGTTGTGCTAATCACACAACTTAGTTTAACCCAACTTAACTCATGTAACACATCTCATCCCACACAACACAACATGCATAATTCAAATTTCTCAACAATTCTTCCAAGGGAGCCACCATGGCATATATAGAAAGAGGCTCTCATACCCTTCATGCTTGTCTATGTCATTCCTCCACCTGGATACCCCTACCCCCCACCCTCGAGACATTAGAGTATGTGTGAGGAGAGCATAGACCACCCAATGTCTTGATAAAATGGAAAAAAGGGTACAACACTAGGACTTCCTAGGAGGTCACCCATCTTAATACTACCCAAACTAGGCACACTTAACTACAAAGTTTTGATGGGATCTGGTGTACTAACACTGGTATGATTACCCCCAATATTTACTTTATCAAGTTCCTCTTCTTGTGAGAGACACGTGAAATAAATCAAATAGATGTAATTTGTTGCATAGAACTCATTTGGCCTCACTCATGTGTGAGTTTGGACACACTACTCTATTGGCTTAATATGGCACATAAGGGGATTGCATCATAAGTGATTTTTGACACCCTACTCTATAGGTTCAATATGGCACACAAGGGGACCCATTGTAACTCATGTACTATATCTAACTTAGCAAAACCCATCATGTGTAGTTTCAACACACTAATTTATAGGTTATTTGATTACCTAACACAACTCAACTCAGTGCATCTCATGCAGTGCAACTCATCTCATACCACATGACTCACACATTACAGCTCAACTTGGGTTATGTTAACCTAGGTATACATCTTGACCTCGTACAATTCATATCTCATAGCCTAACTCATTTTGTGGCACCTAACTCATGTGGTGCATCCAGTGTAACCTAACTCATCTTGCATAACACAACCCATGCAATGCTACCCCAAGATTTTTTTATTTCCTAACACATCTCAAGCTAGTGTAGCTAGTGCAATGTAAGTCATACAAGGAAATAAGAGAGACACATATTACACACTACATCTCACTCAACACTCTTGTAGTGTAGCTCAAGTAGTGAAACTCATCATGTGTAATACAACTTGCACAATGCATCTCCTGTAACATAGATCACCCAATGCAACATGACCCTTGACTCATAAATATATAAGGTAGGACCTCTAATATAGCTTGGTGGGGGTTGGGTTGACTACATAATGTAACTCAACACAATGTATCTTGCACATAAGAATTCATCTCATGTAGTGCAACTCATATTATTCACCATAACATACATAGTGTGGGTTATGTAATGTTACTTTTCTTAGGTTATGATTATGGCCCAATGCATCTTGACCTAGAGTAACCCACCCAATGTTTCTCATGGACCATAAATCACATAAAATTTCACAACATAACTTGTGTAGCATGACCCATCTTAGATAGCACAACTCTTGTATCATGTCTCATGAATCATTGCTCTCTCAATGCAAATCCACCTACATTGTGATGATCACCTAACATAGCTCAACCTGAGTTTAGTCGACCTAGGCTGAGTCGATCAGGTACAGATCATGTAACATAACCCATCTTGAACAACATAACCCACCTCATACAATGTATCTCACCCAATGTTGACCTAGGTTGTGTTGATCACCTAAGATAGACCACTCATGCAATATAACTCATAGAATGTAGCTCTATAAGCACAAAATGTGGTAACACATCTTACATAATGCAACCCATGTAGGATGACTCATGTGATGCAACTCATCCTACCTAGTTTAACTTGCATAGTGCAACTCACATAACATAGATTTCCCAATGCCTTGACATAAACAAAAAGTGGGTGTAACACCCAGATTTCAATATGGCACACAAGGGGATCTCATGCAACATAATTTACATAGTATAACTCACTCAGCATAGCTCACACAACATAGGTCAAGTTGGGTTTTTATAACTTGGTGAAGCCACTTGCCTAATGTATATCTTGACCTAATGTAACTTGCATGACGTAACTCATCTAACACAACACAAACCATCTTGCATAATAAACCTTATCTCACATAGCCCAAAAAGTGGATCCCAACTCACGCATCACATCTAGTGAAGCTCAGCTCAGGTAGATCATCTTGTGAAGCCCAACTCATGTAATGTAAATCATTCTACACATTATATATCCACATCATAGCTCACCTCATATAGTTTGACCTAAGTTATGTCAATCACCTAATACAACACAACCTGACACAACTCATGAAGTGTAGCTTGCATAATGTAACTTGAGAAAAAATAATCATGAAACACCACTTGTGTAGTACAACTTGTAATCATAGCTCATCCCATGTATTGTAACTCATGTAATGTAGTTTATGTAAAATTACATACCCAAATCAAGTTGATCAAGGTTTTGGCAACCCAATTTGCATTGATCACCATACATTGAGTAACTCAATGCAACTCAAGTAACACATCTCTCAAAGTGAAACTCACACAGTCCAACTTGGGTAGTGCATCCCATCTTTCCCAACTCAATGCAAATCATCATGCATAATGCAATTGATGCCATGCAGTGTAACTAGGTTGGTCCATCTAATCTCATACAATGCAACTTATACTACGTAATTTAACTCATGCCATGCAATTCAATTCATATAGCACATCTTTTGAAAATTATCTTCCAAATCATAGCTCATGCAATGTAACACATATAGTACATATTGTGAAACTCATCTTGCAAATTGTAGATCATGCAATGCAACTCGGGTATTACATATTGTCTCACATAGTGCAAATCATCTTATGTAATGAAACCCATCTTTCTTAATGCAAATCATGCCATGAAGTGTAACTCACATAACAAAACTAGTGCAACACAACTCATGTGGTACATCTTGACCTAGGTTACACCGACTGACTCATTCATCTCATGCATCACAACTTATTATCTCAAATTTACAATATAACTTGGATAGTGTAGCTCAAGCAACACATCTCATCTTGTGCAATGCAACTCCCATAACATAGCTTGTGTTGGGTACCTTACCCCATCCATCTTGACCTTTAGTCCATAGATATATAATGTAGGGCATCTAATGTAGCTTGACATAGGCTATGTCACTCACCTAAAGCAACTCAACCTAGAGATATTTGTGTAGTGAATCTTGTGCATCATAACTCATCTTACATGGTGTAACTCATCTTGTGCACCACAATTTACATAGTGTATCTCTCACAGCATAGCTTTGATAATGTAACTCGACTCATGTTCTTCTTAGAGGGTTGTGTCATTCACCTAACATAGCTTGATTTAACACTGCTCATGTATTATAACTCATTTTTCACAACACAACTCATCTCACACAATAGAACTTGTGAAGCCTAGCTTAAGCATTTCATCTGGTGAATCCCTGATTGCACATTGCATCTCATGAATCCTCATTCACAAAATATAACTCATCTCATGTAACATAGCTCAAACATTACATCTTCATAGAGTATCTTACCTAAAGCATCTCAACCTAATTATGTCAACCTGCATTATGTCCATCACTAAGCATAACTCAACCCATCATAGCTCATGCATCATAGCTTGCATATCACAACTTAAAAAGTATATCTCATGCAATGCAACCCATGCAGTGTAGCTTGAGTGACATAGATCACATATTGCAACCCAAACCATGTAGTGTAAATCGTATCCCCAATGTAGCTCATGCAACATTACTCACCTAGTGTACCTTGACAAGGGTTGTATAGACCTATTTTGGGTTTATCCCCAAATTTAACTCATGTATTGAAAATTTTAAGGTATAACATGACTCATATCATATAACATAACTCATCTCTCTTAATGCAACTCATCTCATGCAACACAACTCATCTCTATAGTGTAACTCACATAGCACAGCTCATGTAACGCATCTCATGTAGCATAGCTCAACCTAGGCTTTGTCAATTTTCTCACATGTCTTTCACATTGTAACTTGTTAGCCAAAATTTCACAATAAAGAATACACATTTCCATTCATCTCATGTAATTCAACTCATATTGTGAAACATAACTCATCTTATGTAGTGCAACTCACACGATGCAGTTAAGCATGAGTTATATCAATCACCTAATGCAACTCGATCCAGCATAGCTCTCTTAATGCATCTTGTGTAACATAACTCATAAAATGCATCTCATGTAGCACATGTTATGCATCACAACTCATATCACACAATGTAACTTGCTAGTGTAGCTCACCTGATTATAGCTTGACCTGGGTTATGTCAATCTCTTAATACATCTCAACCATGCACAACCCATGAAGTGTTGCTCATAAAATTCTTCTTGAGAAATGTAACTCATCTCACATAGTAAAACTCATCTCATGAAATGAAAATTACATAGTGTACCCTTTTTATAATAAATTTCATGATGCATCTCAATCTAGGTTGTGCCAATCACGTAACACAACTCTACCCAACACAATTCATGTAGTCCAACTCATCTCACACAATGAAACTCACCTTACACAATGCACCTCATCTTTCATAGTGTAATCTCACAATGGCCAGCTCATGCATTGCATCTGATAAAGCCCAAGTTTCATAACATATCTTCATAGTGTAGCATTCCCAATAAAGCTTGATTAGGGTTAATGCATCTCATCTCACACAATGAAACTTGTATCATATAATATGACTCATGCCATGAAGTGAAACTTATATAAAATAGCTCATGTAACTCAACTTGTAAAGTGTAGCTCATGCCATGAAACTTGGGTATTACATCTTATCTCATACAACGTAACTTGCCCTGTGTAATGTAACTCATCTCACTTAATGCAACTCATGCCATGAAGTGTAACTCATGTATCGTTGGTAGTGCAACATAACTCATGAAGTGCATCTTGACCCAGGTTACATCAGTTGACTGATGTAGCTCATGTATCACAACTTGCTAGCTCAAATTCACAATATAAATTAAATAGTGTAGCTCAAGAAACACATCTCATCTTATGTAATGTAAATCCTATAACATAGCTTGTGCACCCAATGTACCCTAACCAAGGTTATATCAACCTGATTTGTGTTGATTGCTCGACATAGGTCAATTCAAGGCAACTCATGTAGTGTAACTTGGAAGGTCCAGCTCACATAACTTGACTCATCTCTTACGATACTGTTGGAAATATTTTCATTGATGTTAAAGGTCTAGCATTATTGGTGATAAAGGCCCCATTGCATTTAATTATGTTTGTAATAAATATATCTTGGCTAATGTGAGTTAATATTTATTTAATATTAACGAATATATTTTTGGTTGCATATGAGACAAAATAAGGGCTCATGCAGAAGTCAAAGAGCCACAGGGTAAAGACAAAAGAAGGATGGGATGCATTTTCCCATGAAGAGTCATCTTGGGGAATTCCAAGAGTCACCAAGTGAAGACAAAAGAGGAAGGGCACAATTTCTCATGAAGGGACACTTTGAGGAATACAAAAAGTCACCAAGATAAGGACAAAAGAGGGAAGGACGTTTTTGCTCATGAAGGGTCACCACATGACTTTTCAAAGGCAAGGATATGAAGGGTCATATAAGTTTTGCACCATTTTCCATGAGGATTGAAGGGTCACAAAGGGGGAAGGCCAAAGGTCATTTGGAAAGCTATAAATAAAGGCTTGAGAAGCCATTTGTAATATGTGTGAGAGAGGCTGATTTGTATTTGTTATATCTAGCTTAGAAGAGCAAAGGTGAGAGAGAGGAAAGAGATGTTGTATTGAACTATCATTTGTTGAGATAGCAACATTGAGAGATAGTTGTGTGGTATACACAAAGGGGTTGGTGCTCCTGTGGGTTGGTGCTCATGAATTGTTGTTGGGTTGGTGCTCGGTAAAGGGGTTGGTGCTCAGTAAAAAGGTTGGTGCACCTATGGGTTAGTGCTCATGAATAGTTTTTGGGTTGGTACTTAGCAAAGGGGTTGGTGCTCTTGTGGGTTGGTGCTCACAAATAGTTGTTGGGTTGGTACTCAACAAAGGGGTTGGTGGTCCTGCAATTTGGTGCTTGTGAATATTGTTTAGGTTGGTTCTCATTCATATACTTGAGATTTTTCTCCATGGTTTTTCCCACATTGGGTTTCCATGTTGTATGTGGTGTCTCTCTATCTTGTGTGGTGTTTATTGTTTGATTTTTATTGCATATCTTGAATGTTTGATTAAGTGGAATTTGGTTAAGGGAAAGTTTTATAAGATATATGATATACTAATTCACCCCCACTCTCAGTATATCCCATGCTTAACAATTGGTATCAGAGTAGGTTTCTTTAGAAAGGGTTTAACAACTTAAAGGTAGATCAAGGAAAAGTACAAGATGGCCAAGCAACTAAAGAAGGAGAATCAAGAGTTGAAATATGTGGTTGAAGATCTTAAAGAATAGGTGTGTATCTTGGATTCTAAGTTGGCTATAGAAGTAAAAGAAAATAAGATATTTATTCAGGATCTTAAGAATCAGTTAGAGGTTGGAAATTCAAGTCTGACATCAAGAGAAGAAGAGTGTAATAAGTTGAAGGTTGAGTTAAGTTCTTTAAAGGATAATCATGACAAGCTTATAATCAAGGTTGAGAAAGATCATGAAATATTAGTCCAAGGAAAGAAGGATGCAAGTTTTGAAGGAAAATTAAAGAAGCCAATCAGGCAGCCCAATGCATTCAAGTTTTCAAGTTCTTTTCATGGCCGTTGTTTTGTTTGTCATCATGTTGGTTATAGGGCAAGAGACTGTATGAGGTGAAGTAATCAGTCAAAGGGAGATCTTAGTCACATTCAAGAAAAATGTATGGGAAATATTTTTTGCTTTTGTTGTCATGAGGTTGGCCATATTGCTAAATTATGTCAAAATAAAGTAAAGAGATATTCAAGGTATGTCAAAGGATATAGAGCCCCTAGAAAATATGAGAAGAGTCAAATTTAGGTTTGGAGACCTAAAATAGTAAAGGTTGATCAAGTTGAGTTTAAGAGTGAGAATGAATTACTTGCTATAGTAGAAAAATAATCAGATAGGAAGGATTGTGAAGAATCTCTTGTTACAATTGAGCATGAGTTTTGTTAAGATAAGATAGTTTTAAAAGTTGAGAAGATGAAAAACATCATAAATGTTGAGGTTAGTAAGCCAAAAATGCTAGACATGCTTAAACGGTTATAAAATAAAAACACAAGAAGATCAAGGAAGAAATAGAGGAGATGTGGGAATCTCCTGAGATTTGTTTCTAGGACCCTTTGTGTGGGGTGTCTCTTCTAGGCTTCAAGGAGACACTTTTAATAAAAATTGAAGCATGGTGGATGCTATTGGGTCTTGGCTATGTTGCATGACAAGAAGGTGAGTTGGTAGATTAATTTGTATATCTTTTGAGGGAATAGATTTTGGAAGAAAATTTTGCATCAGTATTATGGTTTGAGGCTATGCAGTGTTTAAAAGGTTTAAGGTGTCTCAAATAGATACGATCATAAGATAATAGAATGTTGAAAAAGAGCTAACAGTTTTAGAAATAAGAAGAAGGATACTCATGCAGATTCAATGAAGAAGGATCAGAGTTTCAAAGCTCCATTCATCAAGAAGAAGGTTTAGACATGTTCATTGCAGAAGAAACGACCTAAAGATTCTATGATGGTTCAGACAGCTTTGCATGTAAGAAATAAAGATCATCCATGGCTCATTAATACTGGATGTTTGAGGCATATGATAGGACATAAAAGTAAGTTCATAACTCTAAAGAAAATCAATGGTGGTACAGTGAGATTCAAAGATAGAACCACTAATAGGATAGCCGAAAAATGTACCTTGAGTTTGGATTATGGTTGAACTAAGACTAAGAATATTTTATATGTTAAAGGTCTTGAGCATAATATATTAAGTGTTAGTCAAATATGTGATCAAGGATACACATTAAAGTTTCATGTTGAAGGTTGTGAGATTAGAAGAAAAGATTCAAATGAGTTGATTATAGATGCTCAAAGGACAAGGAACGACGTATATGTATTTTCAGATATCTTCTCAAAGGCACGATCAAAGGACACATTCAAATATTTGTGAGAGGAGTTGGGAGTAATTTATATTACTTCCTACCATTGATGTTTATCATCAGTTGAGGGGGAGCTAAGTGTTAGCTCCAGGTAGGCCCTTTGTCATTGATGTCAAAGGGGGAGAATAATAGGTATAGGTACAGGTGCAGAAATAGGTACAGTGAATAGATATAGGTTGCTACAGTAAGGGGGAGTTATTGTAGATGACAATATGTGTTGGTGACAGGATGTGGTAGTTTCAGGATTGAGGTTGCCATCAATGACAAAGGGGGAGATTGTTGAAAATATTTTCATTGATGTCAAAGGTCTAGCATTATTGGTGATAAAGACCCCATTGCATTTAATGATGTTTGTAATAGATATATCTTGGCTAATGTAAGTTAATATTTATTCAATATTAATGAATATATTTTTGGCTGCATATGAGACAAAAGAAGGGTTCATGGAGAAGTCAAAGAGCCATGGGGTAAATAAAAAAGGATGGAACACATTTTCCCATGAAGAGTCATCTTGTAGAATTCCAAGAGTCACCAAGTGAAGACAAAAGAGGAAGGGCACAATTTCTCATGAAGGGACACTTTGAGGAATACGAAAAGTCACCAAGATAAGGACAAAAGAGGGAAGGACGTTTTTGCTCATGAAGGGTCACCACATGACTTTTTAAAGGCAAGGATATGAAGGGTCATACAAGTTTGGTGCCATTTTTGATGAGGATTGAAGGCTCACAAAGGGGGAAGGCCAAAGGTCATTTGGAAAGCTATAAATAAAGGCTTGATAAGACATTTGTAATATGTGTGAGAGAGGTTGATTTGATATTGTAATATCTAGCTTAGAAGAGCATTTATGAGAGATGAATATGATTTGTATTTGTTAAATCTAGCTTAGAAGAGCAAAGGTGAGAGAGAGGAAAGAAATGTTGTAATGAACTATCATTTGTTGAGATAACAACATTGAGAGATAGTTGTGTGGTATACACAAAGGGTTTGGTGCTCCTGTGGGTTGGTGCTCACGAATAGTTGCTAGGTTGGTGCTCGACAAAGGGGTTGGTGCTCCTGTGGGTTGGTGCTCTTATGGGTTGGTGCTCACAAATTGTTGCTAGGTTGGTGCTCTGCAAAGGGGTTGGTGCTCCTATGGGTTGGTGCTCATGAATAGTTATTGGGTTGGTGCTCAACAAAGGGGTTGGTGCTCCTGTGGGTTGGTGCTCACGAATAGTTACTAGGTTGGTGCTCAGAAAAGGGGTTGGTACTCTTGCAAGTTGGTGCTTGTGAATATTGTTTGGGTTGGTGCTCATTCATATACTTGAGATTGTTCTCCATGGTTTTTACCACAGTGGGTTTCCACATTATATCTAGTGTCTCTCTCTATCTTGTGTAGTGTTTATTGTTTGAGTTTTATTGCACATCTTAAATGTTTGATTAAGTGGAATTTGGTTAAGGGAAAGTTTTATAAGATCTATGATATACTGATTCACCCCCTCTCTCAGTATATCCCATGTTTAACGTATACAACTCATCTTTCATAATGCATCTTGCATATCATAGTGCAACTTATAACTACTATGGGGGGAGGGCATTATTTGAATGCCTTTGCAAGAAAACAAGTGAAAATATGGGAAATGTTTTATTTCCCCCTTTACCCATTAATAATTCAATATACTCCAATTATGAAATAAAAAGTAAATGTATGAAGGAAAACATGTTTCCTCTTTAATGTGAGATTAAATTTTGTGTGGAACTTTATTTTTGCCTTGGATTTTCATATTACAGTTTGAACTCAAGCTAGACTACTAGTTTGAGTTGAAAAAATGAACTTGATAATCATGGGATCCTTATGAGAGTCATGACATGGATTTTAACTTATAAATAATATGGGGGGAGGGCTTTCTTTGAATGCATTTGTGGGAAAACATGGGAAATGTTTTGTTCCCCCCTTTACCCTCAAACCATTTGGTATATTTCAGTTGCAAAAGAAATAGTAAATGGATGAAGGAAACAATGTTTCCTCTATAATGCAAGATCAAATGTTGGGTGGAAATTTATTTTTTCCTTGTATTTATGTATTGTGGTTTGAACTTGAGTGTAATCCCAGCTAGAGTTGGACTACCAGTGTGAGTTAGAATGCTATCCTAGGTTAGGTTGGTAGCTCGAGTTGAAAAAATGAGCTTGATTTTAATGGGATACTTATGAGAATCATGACATGTATTTTAACTTATAACTACTATGGGGGAAGGGTGTTCTTTGACTGCTTTTGTGGGAAAACAAGCAAAAACATAGGAAACATTTGGTTCCCTTCTTTACCCACAAGCAATTTGGTATACTCCAATTGTGACAAAAATAATAAATGGATTGATGAAACCATGTTTCATGTTCAATGAAAGATCTAATGTTGTGTGGAACTTAATTTTTGCCTCGGATTTCCATATTATGATTCAAACTAGAGTTGGAATACTAGTCCAAGTTGGGTTTCCAACCTAAGTTGGGTTGACAGCCCAAGCTAGATTTCCAACTTGAGCTAAGTTACTAGCCTGAGATGGGTTGCCAACCTAAGTTGGGTTGCTAGCATGAGTTGGGTTGCCATCTCGAGCTAGGTTGACAACCTAAGCTAGGTTACAAACTTGAGTTGGGTTGGCATCTCAAGCTTAAAAAATGAACTCAATAATCATGGGATCATTATGAGGATCATGAAATGGGTTTTAACTTATAACTACTATGGTGTAAGGGTGTTCTTTGAATGCTTTTTTGGGGAAATAAGAAAAAACATGGGAAACATTTTGTTTTACCCTTTACCTACAAACAATTCAGTATACTTAAGTTATGAAAAGAAATAATAAATGGATTAAGGAAACCATTTTTCCTCTTGAATGCAAGATCCAATGTTGCATGGGAATTGATTTTTTGATATGGATTTTTGTGTTACAATTGGAGGATGAGTTGCTCTCCCCATCAGAGTTCTACAAATTTGAGTCATGTGGTCAAAATGAGTGAGGCTAGTAACTAGAACAAGAAAAATGAGCTTGATAACTAATGGGATGGTTATGAGAATGATGACATGGATTTTAACTTATAACTACTATGGGGGGAGGGTGGGTAAGCAAGCAAGCAAGGAAAACAAACTTGATAAACAAGGGACCCTTATGAGAACTATGGAATGGATTTTAACTTTTAACCACTATGGGGGGGGATAGGGAAGGAAGCAAGGAAGATGGACTTGATAATGATGGGAATCTATATGTGGATCATGACATGGATTTGAAATTTTAACTAATATGAAGGGGAGGGAGCAAGCAAAAAAGAAAACAAGTGTAAAGGGAACACATTTGGGAACTCGAGTTAGATTCCTACCCTGAGTTGGGCTTCCATCACAAGTTGGGATTCCATCTCAAGTTGGATGACCAGCCTGGCTGCCATCCCAAGTTGGGTTGCCATCCTGAGTTGGGCTTCACAGCCTGAGTTGGGCTGCCATCCCTAGTTGAATTGCCAGCTTGAGTTGGTCTGCTAGCCTAGGTTGGGTTGCCAAAGAAATAGTGAATGGATGGGGGAAACCATGTTTCCTCTTTAATGCAATATCAAATGTTGTGTGGAATGATATTTTCACCTTAGAAATTCCATATTACAGTTTAAACTCCACTTTCAATCAAAGTTATACAAATTTGTGTCAGGTGGCCAACATGAGTAGGGCTGGCAACCAGAGTAGGAAAAATGAACTTGATAACCAATGAGATGGTTATGAAAATGATGACATGGATTTTAACTTATAACTACTATTAGGGGAGGGTGGGCAAGCAAGCAAGCAGGGAAAACAAACTTGATAAACAAGGGACCCTTATGAGAACCACGGAATGGATTTTAGCTTTTAACCACTATGGGGGGAGGGCAAGGAAGGAATCAATGAAGATGGACTTGATAATGATGGGAATCCTTATGTAGAGCATGACAAGGATTTGAACTTATAAATACTATGAAGGGGAGGGAGAAAGTAAGCAAACAAGTAAGCAAGCAATTAAACAAGAAAGTAAGCAAGCAATCAATCAATCGAGCTAGCAAACAAGCAATCAAGAAAGGAAGCAAACAATAAATCTCTAGTTGGATTACTAGCCTAAGTTGGGCTGCCATCCTGAGTTGGGCTTCATAGCTAAAGTTGGGCTACCATCCCTAGTTGGATTGCCAGCTTGAGTTAGTCTTCCAGCTTGAGTTGGGTTGCCAAAGTAATAGTGAATGGGTGGGGGAAACCATGTTTCCTATTTAATGTGAGATCTAATGTTTGGTGGAATGATATTTTTGCCTCAAATTTTATATATTGTGGTTTGAACTCCACTTGCCCTACCAACCCAAGTTGTGTCTTGAGATCAAGTTGAAAAAATGAGCTTGATAATAAAATGGGATCCTTGTGAGAATCATAGAATGGATTTTAACTTGTAACTCCTATGGGGTGAGTGTGTTTTTTGAGCTTGTGTTGGATTGCCATCTCGATTTGGAATTTTAGCCTACGTTGGACTACCAACCTGAGTTGGGATGTGAAAGAAATAGTGAATGGATTGGAAAAAAACATTTTTCTTCTTTAATGTGAGATTGAATGTTGGGCGGAACCATATTTTTGCCTCAGATTTTCCATATTGTGATTTGAACTAGAATTACACTGCCAACCTGAGTTGCTTCTTGAGATCAAGTTGAAAAAATGAGCTTGATAATAAAATGGGATCCTTATGAGAATCATGTCATGTATTTTAACTTATAACTACTATGAAGGGAGGGTGTTCCTTAAATGCCCTTATGGGAAAACACATGAAAGATATTGTTCCCTGCTTTAGACAAATAATTTTGGATACTCAAGTTGGGAAAGAAATATAAAATGGATGGAGGAAACCATATTTCCTCTTTAATGCAAGATTAATTATAGTGTTGAACTTTATTTTTACCTTAGATTTTTTTATTGTAGATGGAACCAAAGTTGGATTTCTAGCTAGCCTAAGTTGGACTGCCATCTCGAGTTGGACTTCTAGGTTGAATTGGATTGCCAACCCAAGTTGGGTTGTGAAAAAAATGGTGAATCAATGGGGGAACCATCTTTCATCTTTGATGTAAGATCGAATGTTGGGTGGAACCATATTTTTGCCTTAGATTTTTGTATTATGGTTTGAACTCGGGTTGCACTGCCAACCCAAGTTGGCTTTTCAAATCGAGTTGAAAAAATGAGCTTGATCATAAAATGGGATCCTTATGAGAATCATCACATGGGTTTTAACTTATAACTACTATGTGGGTAGGGTGTTCTTCAAATTCCCTTATGGGAAAGCAAGTGAAAACATGGGAAACATATTGTTCCCCCTTACTCGCAAACAATTCCAGATACTCAAGTTGGGAAAGAAATGAGACATGGATGAAGGAAACCATGTTTCCTCTTTAATGCAAGATTGATTATTGTGTGGAACTTTATTTTTGCCTCAGATTTCTATATTGTAGATAGAACCCGAGTTAGAATGCCATCCTGAGCTAGGCTTCCAACCCCATATGGGTTGTGAAAGAAATAGTGAACGGATGGGGGAAACCATTTTTCCTCTTTCATGCGAGATCAAATTTTGGGTGGAAGCATGTTTTTGCCACAAATTTTTGTATTGCAGTTTGAACTTGAGTTCCATAGCCAGCCTAAGTTTGTGTTTTTTCCTGAGTTGAAAAAATGAGCTTGATAATAAAATGGGATCCTTATGAGAATTATTAGATGGATTTTAGCTTATAACTACTATGGGGGGAGGGTGTTCTTCAAATTCCCTTGTGGGAAAGCAAATGAAAACATAGGAAAGATATTGTTCCCCCTTACCTACAAATAATTTTGGATACTTGAGCTGAGAAAGAAATGTGAAATGGATGAAGGAAACCATGTTTAATCTATAATATGAGATTGATTATTCCATAAAACTTTATTTTTGCCTCAGATTTCTATGTTGCACATGGAACTTGAGTTGGATTTCCAGCCCAAGTTGGACTGCCATCCCAAGCTGGACCTTCATCCTGAGTTGGGTTGCGAAAGAAATAGTGAACAGATGGGGGAAACTATTTTTCCTCTTTCATGCAAGTTCAAATTTTGGGTGGAAGCATGTTTTTTCCATGGATTTTTGTATTACAGTTTGAACTCAAGTTGCACAACCAACCCAAGTTGGGTTTTTTGGCTGAGTTGAAAAAATGAGCTTGAAAATAAAATGGGATCCTTATGAGAATCATCACATGGATTTTAAATTATGACTACTATGGGGGGAGGGTGTTCTTTGAATGCCCTTGTAGGAAAACAAGTGAAAACATAAGAGAGATATTATTCCCCCCTTTTACCCATAAATATTTCTAGATACTCGAGCTAGGAAAGAAATGAGAAATGGATGAAGGAAACCATGTTTCCTCTTTAATGTGATCAATTATTACGTGGAACTTTATTTTTGCCTCAAATTTCTATATTGTAGATAGAACCTAAGTTGGATTTCCATCCCGAGCTGGGCTTCTAGCCCATGTTGGGTTGTAAAAGAAATAGTGAATGGAAGGGGCAAATCATGTTTCCTCTTTAATAGAAGATCGAATGTTGAATGGAACCATGTTTTTGCCTTAGATTTTTGTATTAGGGTTTGAAATCAAGTTGCATGGCCAACCTAAATTGTGTGTTTTCTCCAAGTCAAAAAATGAGCTTGAAAATAAACTGGGATCATTATGAGAATCATCGCATGGATTTTAACTTATAACTACTATGGGGGGAGGGTGTGTTCATTGAACACCCTTGCGGGAAAGCAAATGAAAACATGGGAAATATATTGTTCCCCCCTTACTTGTAAACAATTATGGATACTCAAGTTGGGAAAGAAATGCAAAATGGATGAAGGAAACCATGTTTCCTCTATAATGCCAGATTGATTATTCAATGGAACTTTATTTTTTCTCAGATTTCTATGTTGTGGATGGAACTCGAGTTAGATTTCTAGCCCAAGTTGGACTACCATCTCAAGTGGGGTTTTCAACCCTAGTTGGGTTATGAAAGAAATAGTGAATGGATAGGGGAAATCATTTTTCCTCTTTAATGTGAGATTAAATGCTGGGTAGAAGCAATTTTTGCCTCAAATTTTTGTATTGTGATTTAAACTTGATTTGCACAGCCAACCCAAGTTGGGTTTTTTACCTGAGTTGAAAAAATGAGCTTGAAAATAAAATTAGATCCTTATGAGAATCATCGCATAGATTTTAACTTATGACTACTATGGGGGGAGGGTGTTCTTTGAATACCCTTGTGTGAAAGCAAGTGAAAACATAGGAGAGATATTATTCCCCCCTTTTACATGTAAACAATTCTAGATACTCTAGTTGGGAAAGAAATAAAAAACAATGTCTTCTCTATAATGCAAGATCAATTATTGTATGAGACTTTATTTTTTCCTCATATTTTTGTATTGTAAATGGATCCTGAGCTAGATTTCTAGCCTGAGTTGGACTTCCATCCTGAATTGGGCTCCCAGCCCAAGCTGGGTTGTAAAATGAATGGAAACCATGTTTCCTCTTTAATATGAGATCAATTATTGTGTGGAAATTTTTTTTGCCTTGGATTTTTGTATTGTGGATGGAACTTGAGTCAGATTTATAGCCTGAGTTTGATTACCATCTAGAACTAGGCTTCCAGCCTCGAGATGGGTTGTGAAAAAAATGGAAACCACATTTCCTTTATAATTTGAGATTGATTATTACGTGGGATTTATTTTTGCCTTGGATTTCTATATTTCAGATGGAATTTGAGCTAGATTTTTAGCTTGATTTGGACTACCATCCTAAGCTAGGTTGTGAAAGAAATAGTGAACGGATGGGGGAAACTATTGGAGTTACCAAAATCTAGATAATGTGAATGCAATGGAGACGTGATCACATGAGATGAAGCAAGTACACACCACATAAATGCTAAAGTAACTTGAAATTCTACAAGAAGATAAATTGCACAAGACAAAATGGAGAAAACCAAAATTTGATTAACATGAGGTGGCTAAAGTGAAGAATACATATAGGAGAGCATGAAAGTAACTCCTCCACAAAAGGTAGCCGAGGCACCCCAAGAATAGAATGTAACTCCTCCATGAAAGGTGGTGACAAGGTGCTAAGAATAGAGAAGTAACTCCCATCAAGGGAGTTACTTATGACATTCTTATGACACCTATGACACATCTATGACACACATCTCCACATAAGCTAGCCTATCCCATAAATGTAGGAAAATTCAATGTAAGCACAAGAAATACAATTTCCCTAATTAAAAAAATGGAAAAATAAAAAAATTACACTAATACCCCCCATAAGCGTAGCTTAGGTGGGCAGTGTGGAAATATAAAATGGGTCCTGACAACTAGGCCTGATGAGGTACCCATGTACAAATACAATCTCCCATAAGATAGAGAAAAGGAGAAAACTCGTAGAAAAAAACTCCCCCACAAAAGAGAGACATAAAAGAAATGAAGAGGCTAGAAGGCCCCCTGAAGATGATGCTGCTATAGATGTAGACCGCACCCCAAGAAGAGCTCATAAATGAATGAACTTGCTAGGTTTGGTGAAAATATCTGCAACCTGCTTTGAAGATTGGCAAAAGATTAAGTAAATGACTTGACTATGAATAAGCTCCCAAATGAAATGCATGTGAATCTCTATGTGCTTGGTCCACTGGTGCTAAACTAGATTCTTGCAAATTTGAATGGTACTTTGGTTGTCACAATAAATGATGGTGGGCTACTTGATGGGAATGCCAAACTCAAAAAGAATTCCCTAAAGCTAAATAACTTTAGTAGCTACATTAACAGCTCCCCTATACTCTACCTCTGTGGATGATATAGTAATAGCATTCTGCTTCTTGTTAGACCAACTGATAAGACCGAAACCTAGAGAGAAACTATAACTAAAAGTGGACTTGCGAGTCTATGAATCACCAGCCCAGTCTTAATCTGTATATCCAACCAAGTCAACCTCTATGCCAAATCTATAATGAATCCCATATCTATGTGAACCCTGTATGTAATGCAAGATCCTCTTAGCTACGTTCTAATGTAGCTCATGAGGTTCCTACATGAATTTGGAGACAAGTCCCACTGTATATGATATATCAGGCCTGGTGTGAGTCAAGTAGATGAGACTACCAACAAGTTGTTGATACCGAGTGGCATCAACCAATGGTGAAGAACAGTCAGCCTCAAGCTTGACTCTTGATATAAAGGGAGTTAGAGATGGCTTAAAATTAGCCATGTGAAATCGAGCTAATAATTCAAGAGCATATTTAGGCTGTGCAAGAGAAATCCCTAAATCTGACTGTGAGATCTTGATGCCAAGGAAGTAGTGCAACAAACCCAAGTCTATCATGTCAAATCTATCCTGAAGAGATGCCTTCACCACTGCAATATTCAATGAAGAAATCTTAGTGATCAAAAGGTCATCAATATATAGAACCAAAATTAGGAGCGAATCATCCTGCTGTAAGAAGTAGACATTGGGGTCAAAATGGCACCTAGTGAAACCCGCTATGAGAAGGAAGGAATCCATCTTAGCATACCAAGCCTAAAGGGCCTGTTTGAGGCCATAGATATATTTCTTGAGTCTGCATACTAAGGAAGAATCCTAAACAAATCTTGGTGGCTAATCCATGTAGACCTCCTCCTCTAGGTCTCCATGAAGAAAGGCACTCTTCACATCCATCTAGTACACATCCCAACCATGTGTTGTGGTAATAGCCAAGGTGAGTCAGATAGAAGTCATCTTTGCAATGGGTGAAAAGGTCTCTAAGTAGTCAATGCCTGCCACTTGAGAGAAACCCTTGGTGACCAATCATGCCTTGTACTTATCAACTGACCCATCTACTACAAACTTGGTATAATATATCCACCTACATTGAACCATCTTTCTTCCCTTAGGAAGTGAAGTCAAATCCCAAGTGTGATTTTTGATTAAGAAAGAATATTCTTCCTCTATAGCACTATCCCACTTAGGTACCCTAGATGCCTCTCGAAAAGTCTATGGATTTGAAACTGAAGCAAAGAAGGCATGTGGTTCTCTCTAAAAATCCCCCTAGTACGTCTATCATATGTGGGATCTCCTGCCTAAGTGCCAACACTCTCAAGTGTCTGTCTAGCCTAAAGTGGCCTGGAAGTGGGTGAGTTAGGTACTAACTCCTCATCCTTTGACTGATTAGAGGTGGATGACTCTATATCACTGTCCTCGCTATCTGAACTCAAAGAAGAAGAAGATGTCTCTAGCTCAAGAACCTATTGTGGCTAATCTAAATCTGATGAGGAGTCATCATGAAGAATTAGATCCAATGAGGGAGAAGAAGTGTTAAGTGTTGAGTCTCTAGGACTCTCCTAAAAATGGACACTTATCTCGATGAACAACTCATGAGTGACTAGATCTAGAAGGCAATACCCCTTAATACCATCTGGATATCCTACAAAGATGTAAGGCTTTGACTGACATTCCATAGCTTTGCATTTGTTCTTTAGAATGTGGGCCATGGCTAGGGATCCAAAAAACCTAAGGTGCTCAACATCAGGTTTCCTTTTATTCTAAGCTTTAAAGGGTGTTATCCCTTTCAAAGCTTTATGAGGAACCCTGCTTTGAATGTAGCAAGTACAATTGATGGCTTCGGCCCAGTACTATGGTGCTAAGGATTTAGAGTGAATCATACAGCTACCCATCTCTTTCAAGAACCTATTTTTGCATTCTACAACCCCATTTTGTGAAGGACTATAAGTGACTGTGCACTACAAATCAATCCCCTCTGTGGTGCAAAACTGCTCAAACCTGTTGCTGACATACTCCCCTGCATTATCAGTTTGAAGAACCTTGATGGATTTCTCACACTTTTTCTCAATAAGAGCCTTGAAGTCTAGAAAATTTTCAAACACTTCAGACTTTTGTTTGAGAAAATATATCCAGGTGTACCTAGAGAAATCATCAATGAAAGTGAGGATGTACTTGGCCCTTGTGAAAGATGGTTTGGGAAAGGGTCCCAATACATCACTATGGACTAAATCCAAAGGTTGTGAGTGAAGCCCTCCAAGATTTTCCTTTGTCAAATTTTGCTTTAGGATGCTTCCCAAGGGAACACCCCTCATAAAGTATTTTTGAGAATTAGACACGAGGCAAGCCAATGACCATGTCATTTTTGCAAAGTTGCTCAAGGTAGCGGTAGTTAAGGTGGCCAAACTATTCATGCCACAATTTGCTAACTCCATCTGAATGAGTCAAAAATGTTGTTAGAGAAGAATCTAATGCAAAATGTGAGAAGGTGTATAACCTTGCTTGGTGATCTACCCTACCCACTGCCATTGTAGTATCACTATGCAACTCCCTGATAGCCACTAAATTTTGTGTAAACTCAACTCTCATGCCCTGACCAATGTGAGTGATTTGGTACATTAATAGGAAATTGGTTGAAAGAGAAGGAACAATTAGAACATTATTGAATGTTTCTCTTTCCATTTCAACTGACCCTCTCCCTGCAACAAAAATTGAAGTGTCATCACCCAAACTAATTAAAGTCATGCTACAAGGCTCTAAAGATGAAAACTCAACTAGTGAAGAGCCCATGTGGTGAGAAGCACTTCAATCAATGACCTATGATGATGTAGAACCTATAGTAGCTACAAGGGTCTTGCCCTTTTCTTTCTCCTTACCCTTGCATTTTGCCTTGGTAGAATCTTGCGTAGATGAATTCTACTTGATGGACTCAGGAACACCTATGCTGTGCTTCTCTAGAAGATGAGTTAGGTGATCTATTTATTTCTTCATGCATTTGTGTTCATCATGCCCTATATTTTTACAATAGGCACACTTAACCTTCTACTTCTTAGGTTTAGCATTGGAGGAGGAAGACTCAGTGTTGTTTTTGGTAGGATTGTTGTTTTCTTTCTTCTTCTCGTGGTCCTTGTTCTTTTTCTTCTTCTCCTTTGTTGAAGTCTTATCCTTACCATTTATAGATATCAAAGCTTAGAATTGATTAGAATTCATTGTGCCCATTTGAATTAGCTTATCTTGCTCCCTAGTCAATTTGGCAATGAATGAATCCAAAGAAGGCATTTTCCATGTAGTTCCAAGGGCACTTTTTATGGCATGGAAAGTGGAGACAAAGACTGAATAGCTTGGACCTAACTTTGTGAGAATAGAAAGGATAAGTTGATCATCTTTTTTCTCTATCCCACATTATTTCAATTGCAATCTAAGGGCCTTAAACTTAGTGAAGAAGTCCTGTAGGGTGTCAAAGTTGCTAGGACTTAGACTTATGAGTTCATTTTCAAGCTCATGTCCTCTCATCTCTTCAAGCTTCCCAAATAAGAGTTATAAGGTGTCCCATATGTCTTTGGGAGTCATGGAGGTTTCTAAATGGAAGAGAAGTTTTGGATACATAGACAAGCTCAGTAATCCATAGGCTTCATCACTATGATTGTGCCACTTGACCTTTTCAACATCAGTGTTGGGTTCTACTTCAATACCCATGTTGATCCTATACAACCCTTTAATTCTAAGAATGATTGACATTTTAACCTTCCATTCATGATAGTTGAAGGGTGTTAGGGGTTTAAGTTGAAAAGAATCCATTTTAAGCTGAATTTAGGTGAATTTGTGTTGATTGCAAGTTGTGAAATTATGCAAAAAGGAGAATGAAAGCAAAGATTTACAAGTTGTGAAAAAAAATCACAACCCCCCAAAAATATTGATCCCCCAGCCAAATATGCAAGTGCATGCTCAAAATATGTCAGGCTCGATTGAGAATGCATCTTAGAGCAATTAGTGCAAGACTTAAGCAAACAGGACGTCAGACTCAGCCGAAAATGCATCCCGAGAGACCCAAATTTTAGGCACTTTATAAACTAGTGCATTTTTGACAAATAATAAGCCTATGATATGGAGAACTAAATTACAAACACTTTTTCAAAAAATGGCACCCAAATTTGATCTATTTTTTGTAAGATATTAAAGGTTCAATTTTCTCGTAAACTAGTGTTTTTGCAAAAAAACACTAAAATATTAAAAAAAGCCTATTTTGAGAGAAAATGTGGCCTTACAACCACTTGTTAGAATTGACATGGAATGAGGAATCCAAAGGAGGTTTGTGTGAGGGGGAATTGGCCTCCTGCCACCCTGGGCCTCACCCTTCATCTTTGACAGGCGAAGATACAAGTTTTAAATGTAAACCCCCAAATTATCAAACTGTCTAAAAAGCTTAATATTCAGTCAAATTGACTGATTTTTTTTTACAAGTCAATTTTTAACTAAAAATAAAAAATAAAATGACAATTTGATGGATGCCAAGTGTCCAAGGGCCCACATGGGATGCCAAGCAATGAAGGGGCACCAAAAAAAACACAGACTAGATTTTGCTTGCAAAAAACACAAAAGAAATGAACTGTAGACTTGTGCTAGATGTTGTATGACTGCTTGGTAGCTTGAAAATAGAAAAAGGTTAGCTTGAAGGACTGATAGAGGTGCAACATTTGACTACTATTGGAAAGCACATGGGTCTGTAGGCTAAGCATGTGGAGTTGCAGAAGCTTGGCGTGGTGTTGCAGAAAGTTGGTGTGGCTATAAAAAGGCATTACAAGAAGGATAATAATAGAAGGATCTGGCTACACCTGGACTGTTGCATGGAGTGTTGAAGGTGTTGCTAACTAAAAGAATGTCCAGCGTGGCCTTGGGGTGCTGGAAACTAAAAAAAGACTAAACTCAGCAAGGACAACAATAGAGATAGGGTCGTGGAGTTGGACTGTGCCCTACTAGAGTTGCACACCTCATCCTACCAAATGCCCCGCACTAAAATTGGCATCCAAGAATAGAAACCAATTGCAGAGATCTATCTTTTCCTATAGAATGACCAAGAGAAAAGGAATTCTATTGCCTTTTCTAAACCCACAATAGATCTAGACAAGAAGTCTTGGCAAATTCTAAGTCAGAATTAATTTTTTGAACAAGTTTTCGTATGGATTTGCATGAGTTTTCAAAAAACTCTACCAAAAAAATGGAGTTAAACAAAAAAAAACTACTAAGAAAGCAAAGTAGCATAACCAGACACATGATTATCGGAGTGGCTTTGATACCATATCAGAGTTGTTGCCAGAGTTTAGATAATGTGAATGCAATGGAGACGTGATCACATGAGATGAAGCAAGTGCACACCACATAGATGCTAAAGTAATTTGAAATTATACAAGAAGATAAATTACACAAGACAAAATGGAGAAAACAAAAATTTGATTAACATGAGATGGCTAAAGTGAAGAATACATATAGGAGAGCACAAAAGTAACTCCTCCACAAAAGGTGGCCAAGGCACCCCAAGAATAGAATGTAACTCCTCCATGAAAGGTGGTGATAAAGTGCTAAGAATAGAGAATTAAATCCCATCAAGGGAGTTACTTATGACATTCTTATGACACCTATGGCACATCTATGACACACATCTCCACATAAGCTAGCCTATCCCACAAATGTAAGAAAACTCCATGTAAGCACAAGAAATACAATTTCCCTAATTAAAAAATAGGGAAAAATAAAAACCTACACTAATAGAAACCATGTTTCCTCTATGTTGATTTGCATAACTCAAGCTCGAGTTGGGTTAGTGCTCTTGTTGTACTTGAAAAAATGAGCTTGATCAATCTAATGGGATATTTATGATAATTTTGGTATGGATTTTAACTTATAACTATTATGAGGGGAGCGTGTTCTTTGAATGCCCTTGTGGGAAAGCAAGTAAAAACATGTGAAAGATATTGTTCCCCCCTTACCCACAAACAATTCTAGATACTTGAGTTGGGAAAGAGATGGAGATCATGTTTCCTCTTTAATGTGATATCAAATGTTGTTTGGACTCCTTGTTTTGAATCATTTTTTTGTATGTTTTGGTTGTGTGGTTCGGATCTCATATTACTTTATGAAGAGTGGTGGGCTAATGATCAGGTTTTTCAATTCAATATGAGATTTGGCCTCAGGACATATTTAGGATTGTTGATGCCTGAATGCCAACTCACCCACCTAGTAATAGACTTGATTACATATATTTTAGCTTTTTTTATTGTTCCTATAGTTATTATATAAAACTATTGGATCTAGCCACCCCTTGCCAGTTCAATTTAGTCTTTTGCAAATGGTTTTAGAAGTGGACCTTTAGATTGCAATCAAAGTTGCCATTTTAGTGTGATTTGCATAACTTGAGCCTGAGCTAGGTCAATTTAATGAGTTACACTTAAAACAATGAGCTTGATCATAATCAGATACTTGAATTGGGAAAGAAATACTGAAAGGATGAGGGAAACCATGCTTTCTTCTCCTTAAAGTGGGATCAAATGGTGGGTAGACCCCCATTTTTTCCTCAAATTTCAATATTATGGTTGGTTGGTTCGGATCTCTCTCTCTTATAACTCTGCGAAGAGTGGTGGGCTAATGATCAAGTATTTTTTATTCAATCTAAGCTTTGGCCTCAGGCTATTGTTAGGGTTATGGATTCTTGGATTCTAGCTCACCCACCCAGTAACAAACTTGATTAAATGTATTTTGTCTTTTTTTTTATATTGTTCCCAGAGTTCTCTAAAACTATCAAATCTAGCTTCCCCTTACCAATTTAGTATTATGCCTTTGTAGATGGTTCTACGAGTGGACCTTTGGAATGCTATCAGAGTTGCCTTTTTAGTGAAATTTTCACAACTTGAGCCTGAGTTGGGTTGATTTAATAAGTTACACTTGAAAAAATGAGCTTGATAAATATAATGGGATCCTTATGAGAATCATGGCATGGATTTTAACTTATAACTACTATGGGGGAGGGTATTCTTCAAATGCCCTTATGAGAAAGTAAGTGAAAACATGGGAAAGATATTGTTCCTCCCTTACCCATAAACAATTCCATATACTCGAGTTGGGAAATAAATGAAAATGAAGTTTTCTCTATAATGTGAGATCAAATGCTATTTGGACTCATAGTTTTTCCTTGAATTTTAGTATATATTGTTGTTGTTTGGTTTTGATCTCTTATTACTCTACAAAAAGTGGGAGGCTAATGATCGAGTCTTTCAATTCAATCTGAGATTTGGCCTCAGGCCATTGTTAGGATTGTTGATGTCTAAATCCCAACTCACCCACATAGTAATAGACTTGATTACATGTACTTTAGCTTTTTTGATTGTTCTTAGAGTTGTTCTCTAAAACTATTGGATCTAGCCAGCCCTTGCCACTTCAATTTTTGCTTTAGCTGATGGTTCTAAGAGTGGACCTTCAGAATGTTGTTAGAGTTGCCTATTCAGTGCCTATTCACATCTCAAGCCCAAACTCAATTGATTTTTTGAGTTTCACTTGACAAAATGAGTTTAATTATATTTGTAGACACCGAAATCGTGTTTATCCCTTGGTCATCCTCCCCTTGGTCTCCTTGGTCCACCCCCTAAACATTCCTAACCCACACACTTATTAATTTAAAATAAATTAACTATTTTAAATTAATAACCCCCTTGACACATCACCCATGCCTCCCTCACCCCATGACAAATTTTAATTACTTAAACCCCATTTTAACCCTCCCATTAGCCTCTCCCATTCCTTTAATCTACCTTGGACCATTTTCCAATGACAGTTAGCCTTGGCAGTTGGAAGAATAGGAAAAAAAGCTAAAAATAGCCTCTTTTCCCATTCTTCAGCTGCTGACATCGGTCATTATTTGGCTGACATCAGCAGTTTTGCTAATGATGGTTCCTTTAAAACTACATTTTTTGCTTCCATTGCCAGTCTCTTGCAAACGTGAATCCTCTTGCTCTAGACTTCAAGCTTTCTTGCTCCTCAACTTCTTGTAGGAATCAACATTTCAACAACACTCTCCAGGCTCAGAGGTTTTGCTCTAATCATTCTGCACTAGATTTAAGGCTGCATGACATCTCCAGTATTAGCCACAATAGAAATAGACCTCCTACACTTCTGCGTCTACACCCACAACTAAGTATTTCTACTGGTTTTATTTCAGTATTCTTTTAAATACATTAGCACTCAGTTTACTACCCATTTCCAATCATTCTTGACACAACCCAGTCTATTCTTCTTAGAGAGGCTAAAAAGCCTTCTCTCACCCTTATCTCTTTTTTTGCCCTTGTTATCCATTCGGTCCCTTTTTAGCCACACTCTCTATCTTATTGACCTAGAACCGGCCACTAAAACTCCCATAGACACCCCAAACTACTTTGCTAACAGACCTGAGACTCATCCAAAACCTTATTGCCCCAACCAATGCTGGCCACCAGGCCCATTGCCCATACCGACGTCGACAGACCAACTGACGCCGAAGACCTTAACCAATCGATGCTGGTAGAAATATCGACATCGGTGACTATGGAAGATAGATTACTGCATATAGGTATGCATTTGTTTCTATTTCTTTTGTTTAGTCTTTTATCATTTCTTTTTCTAGCAACATTTTTCTTTTTATCAATCAGTGGACTGTCACCCTTCTAGGAAGTCTTTGCACTTCTGGGATCAAACATTACTTGGCAGTCCACTACCTACCTATCTAACAATTTTCTTATTTAAGTCTCTCTTATTTTTAGGTGTCATCCTCCACAGCCAAAGAGGAGTCCCTACGTCATCGGGATATGGTGCGTAGACCTCACCTGGGTATCATCTAACCCTAGACCATTACTTTAGTTTCTTATTTCTTTTGAATGTAGAAAAGCAAAAATAGTTTGAAACATTCTGGCATGCCTGGTGGGACACTAGGAGTTTTCCTTGGGTTTATACTTTTTCTTCTAAAAGCAAAATTTTCATATAGGTGCATTAGGCCTCTTCTTGCATCCTTTTCCTCTATCTCTTCCAAAAGACACTATTAGCAAGGTTAAAAAGAACCCTTTTTTCTTTCTTGCATCTTAGACTAGTCAAAATCATACTCTTTAACCTTTTCTCACTTGTCTGCATATGAACACACATTTCAATTTGGGCTCAAAATACATTACATTTCATTTCTTCCTGAATGCATACTTAGCTCTCACATCTAGTAACTTAAAACCGCATCATGAATAAAGCGTAGGCCACTCATGTTACACATCCAAACCACTTGCACAAACTCAAACATCTAAACACACTTGAGACAAGGTCCGACTAGGATTTCATCAACTAACAGATACCTTACCCATCCTGGCAATCTCACTTGGACTTCACTACCAAGGGGAAAGCCCACTCTATTCTCTGGTAGAGGATAAACTCTAGGGGAAGTATATACTAGCTAAGCGGCCCAGCTCAGCTCTGGGTTCGTGAAGTGAGGGGAGCAAGCTCCTAACACCAGGCCACATACAGAACCTAATATAGATCTTGAGCACCAAAACTAACTTGAAACCAACCTTAGACTGCTTCTTCTAGGACCCATTCTACAAGCCAACTTCTCAAACACACTCTAAGGCATAAGCCAACAAGACTCTAAAACTTATTCTTAGGAATTAACGTTAGGGTCTGCTTGTCTTCATCTTCTTTTCTACCTTTATTTGAGTTTTTGAGCTGGTGAGGATGCATTTTTCTGAGCTTCAAACAACTCAAAACCTTTTTTTCTTTCTTTTTTCCCAACCACACAGTAACCGACATCAGATTTCCAACTGACACCAGCAACCTTTATTCACTATCATCAGTTATCTGACTGACCTCAGCAACCTATTCCACCAACATCAGTTATTTGGCTGACGTTGGCCACTTGTTCTCACTGACATCAGTTTTTCAACTAACGTCGGTCACTGTCACAATCTTTCTTCCAAAATAGTAGGCTCAAAACCTAACTTTCTTGCTATCCAACACCCATTTTGGTTTTTTGAGACTAAAAAACACAGTTTCTAGAACCTGACCCTTTCTTGCCTTGAATGGTTTTGACATGTAGTCAAACCAAGTCTCTTGTTGACCATGCGAGGTAACAACCGCTCCCACCTTTGCCTTCCATAACCAGTCCTCTAATGGAGTATCATTCAGAGACCGAACCAACTCCTACCCAACCGACCCCAACTTAGCCTCCCATTATCCTTGAGGGGGACCAAGACTTTAAAAGGTTCCTTGACCTTAATGTCAAGGCCCTTCAACATTATCTCACATGAAGTTGAATGCGAGACTCCTTAGGCAACCCAATTTATGGGATGCCAACCTCTTTAGTTGAAACAACAACCATATCCACAGCGTCTATAATCCAGCCCATAGACACCTAGGCCGTCACCTCGACTAATAACTAGACCATGACTAATATTCTAAGTGTGGCTTCTCCTTCTATCTATAGGCCCACTTCCATTGGGGTTTCGACCCCCCATCAACCACAGACTATTCAACAAACCTCTACACCTTTCCAAACTTTAGTTGTCTCCATCCTGCCTACTCTTGCCCCCATCAACACTAGGGTGGCTACTCATCATTTGGCTAATGTTTCCACAACCCAACCACCTCTATCAACATCAAGCCTAGTCGTGCCTTATACCTTCATGATAGAACCACCCTTGGTCTCCATATCTATCCCAATGACTAGTTATCAATATGTTGCGCCTATACAAGCGCAACTAACTATGTCATACACCCCTTCTAGCACCTTCCAAGCACCTTACAACCTAGGGGGTGCCCCACCCATAAATCCATCAGCTGATCTAATCAAAATGTTGATGGACAAAATGTCTAATCTTTAGACCTCTGTTTCAAGCTCAAGAAATGTCCTTTCATATGACCAAATTTGTAATGAACCCATCCATCCCTCTGTCCCAATCCAACCATATCCCAGTCAATGGGAACTTCCTAAGTTTACTCACTTTCAGAGTAAAGAAGACCCACAGTAGCACCTATAAGCATTCAGACATGCTTGTTACCTGATAGCACATGATGATGCATTACTTTTACACACATTTTACATGTCACTTTTTGGTGATGCCCTCGATTGGTATAGCTCTCTCACCAGACACTCTCTTTTCACATTCACCCAACTAGCCCAACTCTTCCTTGACCACTTCTCAATCAATATCACCAAAAAGGTCTCCATCAAAGATCTATACTCTATTAGATAGTTTGACGATGAATCCATAGCTGATTTTGTTTCCTATTGAAGAGGCCTAATCAACTAGCTCTCCTTCTCTTTGCCTCAACCCGAGCTCATCAAACTCTTTTCCCAAGCATGTGCCAAACATATTTCACCCACTCTTTGAGTCCAAACATTCCGCACCTTTGACAAAGCCTTCACAATGGCTAAGAAGCTTGAACTACGTGCCGTCGAGGGAAACAAAGTCAAATAGTGAAGTAAAAACCCTAACACCAAGTCCAATGACTCTTCCTCTAAACCTTCTTCTTCTAATTCCAAATCTAAGGCATCAACAAATGCTATAGTCATTAGACCATCATCTTTAACAATAACCAACCAGCCCAAACCTTCCACATCCTAAAGTATCACGCGACAATTCCAACAAAGATATGTGCAGCGTCAGTATACTCCACTAGGAGAATCTTACACATCAGTGTTGGACAAACTTGTCAAATAGGGAGTTCTCAATCTCCACCAAATTTGATCACCCCCTCAATTTGATCCCTCACATGCTATCCTTGCATGGTATAGGGAGAACAACTTTTGTAATTATCACCGTGTCAAAAGCCATGACACAGGCAACTATAAGACTCTCAAGAACATCATTCAGGACATGCTTGATAAAGGTGACCTCATCTTGGACAACCCAAATGTGCCACCCAATCAAAGCATAGACATCTTTAAACAACCTTTTCCCAACCATCCTCCTAGCCAAAACAATGTGCAGACCATGACTGATGACTCTCAAGAGCATAATATATGCACAGTCAACACAGTCTCACCTCTCATGCCTGACCAACCTCTCCCATAGTCTCAAGAGGTTAGTTAACCCATCAGTCCATCACACATGGATGAACCCTCTTCTCTTGTTAGTTCTCTATCGACTCCCCTTATATTGGAGGATGCCTTGACCATACCAGCACCACCATCATCACCTTCATCCTTCCTACTACCAATGGAGAACCCTGCCCTTCTTACTCCTCAACCACAAGTAGACGTCACAATCATCCTTGCCCTCTACCCTCTTGAGGAGCCACATTCTCTAGTTCCTTCTCCACCAAGAGAAGAACCTGTCTCTCCACCTTCTTTGACCAAAGATGATCCAGTTATGACTCCCTCACACCTTGGGTCTGAGATCACCACACCTAACACATTATTGGCCTCACAACCATCCACATCTTCTAAAAGACCAAAGCCTCATCCGACATCTTCCCAACCATTCTATCAATTAGTAGAGAAACTAGGACTTCTCTAATCGAGGAAATTGGAGCATTAGGCATTATGGAAGTGACTCAAAGCTCCTCATCCTGCCTAGCCTGTCTCATCTCATGCCGCTGACCCTCTTGTGACAAAATTCCCCAAAGTCTCTGACATAGACCAGACTTCCACTTCTAAACCTTCAAAACATCAACCATCCACATCAAAAAATAAACCCTCATCCACCATATCAAAACCCATCAAGTCACTCGGTGTTCACCCTGTCACTAACCTCGCTCACCCGCAAGTGAAGGTAGACTTGAACCTTGCCTCACCCAATAGTAGTCCTCAAACCAAACCAAAAAAGACTGCTAAACCATGGCAGTGAACTCCTCCTCCACCATCACCATTTCCCTCCATTTTGGGCCTTCATCCTTCTACCCTAATAGGAGTGCTCCCTACTTTAACCCCTAACCAAAACAAGTTACCTCCACTACTTCCTTTACCTACCACAAGCTTATCTCCTCTGGAAAATTTGGCACCTCTCACAAAGAGAGTGTCGTCTACACATGTGCCCATACCACCAACCCAAAAGGTGGTACAGAAGCCTCCTTCAACACTTCCCAAGTAGAAGTCATCGACACCTCATGCATTAACAAGCACAGACCCTTTAGTGGGTTCATACGCTTTGATATTGCACTAACTTTTACAAACCTCTAGCATAACCCTTCCACCTATCAAACCATTCCAACCTCTTAGGTCAAATCCATCCTGGTTCGATGATACTAAGATTTTTCTATATCATCACACACCAAGACATGATACTAAGAATTATTGTGCCCTCAAGGTTGCCATTCACCAATACATGGAGAAAGACACCCTTCTCCTTGAGGACACTGTTGATAGACCTCTGACACCTTCTCATATCTCTCAAACCTCTTCATTATCATCGACATCTCATCAATAAACTATGGTCCCTTCACCTCTTTTGCCCCTTTCTTTGAAATTAATGCCATCCACATAACCACTAGGTCACAAAAGGATAAGGAAAAAGAAAAAGTTGTTATTCCTTTGACCTACCCTTTTGTCTAGCCACCTCAACCACCCAAGCCCAAGATTTCCTTCTTGGGTGCATCCCAACCCTCTTCTTCAGGGGCAATCCATGACTCTATGTTAAAATAGCTTCACCAAATGCCTATGAAGATGAACTTATATGACCTCATCCAAAGCTCACCCCAACATTGTCAAGCTCTAATCAGAGCCTTACAGGTAGTGGAGGTCCAACCCAAAGACCCCCAACCACTAGCTGCCCTGGTCCACTCATTATCCCCCATCACCTCTATCACTTTTAGCAATTCTAAAATTCCTACCTCTAATTCAAAAGATCAGGATGCTGCTCTTTTCATCATAGCCTATGTTGATCGCACTTACATTAAGCAAGTCATGATTGATGGAGGTGTTAGCATTAATATCATTTCTACCCATGCCTTTGATCAATTGGCCCTCCCTAAGAATTGCATATCAAAAAATGATGCAATCCTTCAATCCTTTAATGACACCACTGCTACCACCATTGGCACCGTCATCCTCCATATTTGCGTCGGCCTACACATAGTCCTAGAGCTCTTCTACATCATCGAGGGAGAGTTCTAATATAACATGTTACTAGGATGACCCTGGATCCGTGCCATGGCTTGCATCCCTTCTACACTGCACCGTTGTGTCAAATTTGAACACGACAGGCAAGTCCATGTCATTCCCACTGACCCATCCCCTTTCAATACTTGTAACACGACCTATCAACCAAATGACATTCTCATTCCTCTCAAGACACCAACCCAAACACTGCCTCCATCCGTGGAAGCTTCAACTAGTATGCAAATGGTGGTCACCCTTACCTCACCTTCTCAAGCGACAACCAAGGACCCCATGGAAGATATCTTCCAATGACTTTCACTTGGGGAATATCACTTACTTACCTTAGAAATGTTTTAGACTCTCCAAGAGTATGGACAGCTTCATCACAGTCCAAGTTATGACCATCAGATCAGAATGGTCATCCCTTATGGTCCTCCTAAACTTAAAAAAACCTCATCTATGGGGGGCTAGATCGAGCTCCTACTGATGGGAATCCTCTCTCCTCACCTCAACCATTCACATCTAACTTCTTTCTTGACAACCCCACCTTTGTTCATACCTACCTTTATAGGTGTGCATGGAAGGGTTTTGGCTTTGGACGCTACGAATAAGGCTCCCATCAGCCCATCAAACCACCCAATGACGACAATACCAAGAAATGATATGGTCTAGGTTTCTAAGAACCCACTAAGGCTTCTACAAACCTTTGTCCTGAACCCATCATAGACCAATCTCTGCCAAGCTCACCTATTCCCCTATCCTCACCTATGGAGTCGGTGGTTTCCATCCCTCCTAGTTTTTTTTGCATAAACACCATCCGCTTAGAAACCCTAACATGTCAACTAAGTGAGGTATCCAGGTCTCTCCCTCTCATTTATCCCAACATGATAGATGATGAGTTGGCAACCATCAACACTATCCACTGCATAGACAACAATGCCATTCTCACCTACATGGGCACCGATGACTCTTTCATTCAATGCTCCCTCCCTTCGAAACACAGGTTATGTTAAATGAATTGACCATTGACATTAACCTTCCATCTTCTGATGTTCCTCATGTCTTAAAGATTGGTCAATATTTGGATGCTAAGGAGCAGATCGACTACACCAGCTTCCTTTCAAACCATAACAAGGCCTTTGCCTAGACCTATAGTGACATGCCTGGTATCGACCCTAACATTGCCACTCATAACATCATCACAAACCTAGAGGCTAAGCCTATTAGGAAAAAGCTTTGAAAGATGCATCCTCACATTGCATTCCTTGTCAAAGAGGAGCTTCAATGTCTTCTCTCTATCTCTTTCATCCAGCCCATTGATTATCTACAGTGGGTGTCTAACATCATCCCTATCACCAAAGCAACTGGGGGGATTTGAATTTGCACTGACTATAACGACCTTAACCTGGATTTCCCCAAAGATGATTTTCCTCTTCCCAACATTGACCAAATTGTTGATCTCATAGTTGGTCATCAGATGCTATCACTCATGGACGAGTTCTCAGGATATAACCAAATCTTGATTGCACCAAAAGATTAGCACAAGACTACATTCATCACCCCAAGGGGGACTTTTTGCTATAGGGTCATGCCTTTTGGCCTAAAGAATGTAGGTGCCACATACCAATGTGCCATGACTTACATTTTTCATGATCTCCTCCATAAAATCATGGAGGACTATGTGGATGACTTGCTTGGCAAGTCTAAGCTTTGTTGCAACCATTTGACCATCCTCAAGATCATCTTCTCTCGCGTTCTTCAATACAATGTCTACCTTAACCCCAAGAAATGCATCTTTGGGGTCCTCTTAGGGAAGCTTCTGGGGTTCATCATTTCTCTCTGTGGCATTGAGATAGATCCCACTAAAATCTGGGCTATACTCGAGATGCCACCTCTAACCAATCTCAAACAACTTCACAACCTACAATGGAAGCTCTAATCCATCCATCACTTCATCTCACAGCTCTCTGACCGCTGCCAACCCTTTCATCACCTCCTCAAAAAGGACATCTCCTTTAAATGGGATAAGGAGTCCAAGAGGCTTTTGAAGCCCTCAAATGCTATCTAGTCTCTCCACCAGTCCTCATTCCACCTAAAGACAACCAACCCTTCTACCTCTACATCTCAGCAACCAACCATTCGTTAGGTGCCATGATCACACACCGAGATGAGCAACACCGTGAGCAAGCGGTTTACTATATAAGCCAGACACTCGTCGACTATGAAACTCGGTATACCCATATCGAGAAACTCTGTTTGGCCTTAGTCTTTGCCACTACCAAGCTCTGTCATTATCTTCTCAATCACAAAACCTTTGTCATCACTCACACTGACCCTCTTAAATATATGCATTCCAAGCCATACCAAAACCAGCGTATGGCTTGTTGGCTCATGCTTCTTGCTGAGTTTGACTTGGAATTCATCTAGCAAAAATCAATTAAGGGGCAAATAATTATTGACCAACTGGCAGATGCCCCTCTACCTAACAATCAACCTTCTCAGTGTGAGTTCCCTAATGAATCAATCGCCACCCTCTCGACTAATGACACATTTTACCAAATGATGATGTTCTTTAACGGCTCTAAATGTCAACTCGGTGGGGGTGCGGGGGTCATTCTCATCCCACACGAGAGTGAACCCATGCCTCTATCTTTCAAACTTGACTTTGAATGTACCAATAATATGGCTGAATATGAAGCCTTAATTTTGGGACTTTAAACCACCCTTTCTTTAAGCATCAAGACCATCAACATCTTCGATGACTCACAACTTATCATCAATTAATCAATGGTTCATATCTTTGTAAAAAATTTTTTTTGCAAAGGTATAAGCACTGTGTTGATACCTTTCTAGCATCTTTCAACCATTACCTCTTGCAGACTGTTCCTTGATCTACAAATAAGTTTGCTGACACCATGGCTTTTCTCGCCTCGCATATTCCCTCTTCATCATCTTCATCAAAAATTTACATCATGGTACATTGTGTGTCATTGCCTTCATACATTTCCACTAACATCAACCTCCTCAACACCATAGACTCTAGTCCACAAGATGTGTGGTATAAACAACTTGTGGACTACTTGGCTCATTCTATCATCCCTTCCGATCTCTCTAGCAATGCATGATGGGCTTTCATTAAATGCACGGCTCGATATACTATGCTAGGGGGTTTTCTCTACAAAAGAGGTTTTGATGGCCTCCTTCTTCATTGTCTAACCTCCATTAAAGCATCTCATGCCATTAAATAGGTCCACAATGGGATTTGTGGCAAACACTTTAGTGGTAACTGATTGCCAAGCGCATCCTTTGCCTGGGCTATTATTGGCCCACTCTTCATCAAGACTGTAGTGACTATGTTTGGCATTGCATCAAGTGCTAGCAGCACGCTAACTTGCTTCACCTCCCGATCCATGCTCTGTAAGTCACTCAGGATTTTTGGCCTTTTTCACAATGGGGCTTAGATCTCATCAGTGAGATTAACCCTCATTCATCTCTTCATCATCAGTCCATTATCACTGCCACTGAGTATTTCACTAAATGGGTGGAAGCTATTCCCCTCATCTCCACAAAAGTCAACAAAATTTTCAACTTCATCAACACCCACATCATCTATCATTTTGGTGTACCCCACAAAATCATCACCAATAATGGCAAGTCATTCAAAAACAAAACTGTCCAAAAACTTTGTGACTCATTTGGCATCAAACTTAGCTTCTCTTCACCTTACTACCCACAAGAAAATGGGCAAGTTGAGGCTTCCAACAAAATATTAACTAAAATTCTCGTGAAGGTGGTCAACGACACTAGAAGGGATTGGCATATTCACATTCCCTTTGCTTTGTGGGCCTACCGCACTAGCATCTGAACCCCTATGGGTGCTACCCCTTTCTCTCTAGTGTATGGAATAGAGGTTGTCCTACCTCTTAAAGTACATATCCTATCTTTACACATCTCTCTACATGACATTATTTATAATGATGACTTTTGTCAAGATCACTTAGCTCAACTTGAGTTACTTGATGAACGTCGTCTTGCTACCCTCAACCATCTCCATGTCTATCAAAATCACATCAAGCAAGCCTATGAAAAAAATCTAAGAGAACGAGATTTTAAAATCAGAGACCTCATCCTCAAAGAAAATCAACATGTGACCAATATGGAATGAAGTCAATGAGGCAAATTTGCTCCTAATTAGCTCGGACCTTACATCATCATGCACAAGTATGGATCAAGGACTTATCATCTATCTTCTCTTCAAGGCCGACCAAAACCTAAGCCCCTTAATGCCTTGCATTTGTAACCATTCTATTGTTAGTCGAGTATTAGCTCACTTGACATTTAACTTGAGCTCATCCCTTGAGCAATCCCTATCCTCTTAATCCTTATTCCTTTCAACCCTGTTCCCCTAAACAATCCCTCTGTAACCCTTTCATAAAGTATGAATGCTTTGTCTTAATAAAAGGGAGCCCTTTAACTTCTATAGTCTTGTACATGACTACAAATTATATCAAAAATAAATTGGGATGCCTAATATCAAAAGGTCATAAACTCTAACGGCAGACTACTCCCTCGAAGGATAGCTGTACTATCATTGTTGTAGCTAATAGACTACTCCCTCAAAGGACAACTATTCAAAGCCCTTATATATAAAGAAAAAATATAGACCACTCCCTTAAAGGATGGCTATGACTAAACTCTTGCTACAAATAGCACTCTCTTAGAAGCTTCTTGCATCGATCAGCTTCACAAATGACCCCAAAGCACAATGACATCCCTATGTAGACTTCTCGCATTGATCAGTCTACCAAAAAAAAGGGTCATGGACTTGGCTTGTAGTCTTCTTAGGGTCTCTTATAAAAAGGGGCAAAGTTATCCATACTAAAAAGGGTTACCCTCTCCTCACATATCACATCACCTACTCAAGGGACTTTGAGCTCATTTTAATGTCACAGTACTTCGCTTACTTCTCTAACATAACCAATGGTTAATGACGTAATGCATGAATGGGATTTTGTTTCTAACAACCTCCTACCTATGCTATCATTATGGTTCTTGTCAATGAAAGGGCATAATGCCGTTCACTTCCTTCATGTACATTGATCACAAAAAATCCAACCAAATCATTTGCCATCCAACCCAACCCAACCTTTTCCAGACCACTCACATTATCATAACCTATTCACACTAGTTTCTATGGACACCAATACACATGGACGCTATCGACCACACAATTTATGTCAAGCATAAACCATTACTTGTGAAGCATAAATAGACCCATTTCATTTTTATCATACATCCACTACTTAATATGGACAATTGCTAGGGATGAAAAACCCCAACTAATGCTACAAAATACACCATTACACAAAATGGAATAGGCTGTAACATCATCTTTCCCTTCAACATTTCAAGCAAATACCATCAAACATATGGGATGTGTTAAATCATTCTCATGACCACACCAAGCACATCAACCACTTCAACCCTCTTCCTCCCTTTTTGGGAGAACTACATTGGCTTGAGGCCCTAACAACAAGGGCTATGTAGGCAGCACTCAGTTGACATGGGGTCTTTTGAGGTTAACTCAGCCATTCCTTTGTCCATCCTCAACCAATGACCTTGGAGATCATGACTATCTCCTCAGACCATGACCACTTCCAAGACAACTTTGCCTTGGTTATTTTTGCCCTTACTACCTCACAACTAGTTAGCAAATTGTCCATGACCCCCACAAGTATTGGATCACACTCCAGTTGATCCCCACTACTTGTGGCCTTTTTCATGTTTCCCAAGAGCACTTCCTACACCTAGGATACTTGGCACATGATGACCATTAGAGCTATAGCTTGGATCATTTAACCCAATTAGCTATGACTAAATGTTAAGGCCTGGTTATTTTGATTTTAGCACTCCTCAACCTTTGACCATGACAATTTGACCTACCTATTGCATGGTGTGGCATACGCACAATCCCACCCTTTACAATGTTCACACCCTAACCTTCACCCTTTTCATCCACTCTCTATCAAATCAACACCCGATCTCAGGTTCCCTTCCCTTGACTCTTGCTTTGAGGGGGGAACATCTCATCCCATACCTGGGGCAACCACCTCTTGTTTTTGTCTTACAGTTCATCAAGAACAACCAACAAGACAAAAAGGGGCAAATGTAGACACCAAAATCATGTCTATCCCTTGGTCTCCTCCCCTTGGTCTCCTTGGTCCACCCCCTAAACATTCTTAACCCACACACTTATTAATTTAAAATAAATTAACTATTTTAAATTAATAACCCCCTTGACACATCACCCATGCTTCCCTCACCCCATGACAAATTTTAATTACTTAATCCCCATTTTAACCCTCCCATTAGCCTCTCACATTCCTTTATTCCACCTTGTACCATTTTATAATGATAGTTAGCCCTGGTAGTTGGAAGAATAGGCAAAAAGGCTAAAAATAGCCTCTTTTCCCATTCTTCAGCCGTTGACGTCGGTCATTATTCGGCTGACGTCAACAATTTTGCCAATGATAGTTCCTTTAAAACTACATTTTCTGCTTCCATTGCCAGTCTCTTGCGAACGTGAATCTTCTTGCTCCAGACTTCAAGATTTCTCACTCCTCAACTTCTTGTAGGTATCAGTGTTTCAACAGCACTCTCTAGGCTCATAGGTTCTACTCCAGTCATTCTGCACTAGATTGAAGGTTGCACGACATCTCTAGTATCAACCACAACAAAAAAAACCTCCTGCACTTCTACGTCTACACCCACAGCTAAGTATTTATATTGGTTTTATTTTAGTATTCTTTTAAATACATTAGCACTCAGTTTACTGCCCATTTCCAAGCATTCTTGACACAACCCAGTCTGTTCTTCTCAGAGAGGCTGAAAAGCCTTCTCTCACCCTTATCTCTCTTTTTTCCCTATTATCCATTCGGTCCCTTTTTAGCCACACTCTCTACCTTGTTGATCCAGAACCAACCACTAAAACTCCCATAGACACCCCAAACTACTTTGCTGACAGACCTGAGACTCGTCCAAAGCCTTATTTCCCTGACTGATGCCAGCCACCAGGCCCATTGCCCATACCGACGTCGATAGACTAACTGATGCCAGAGACCTTAACCAACCAATGCTGGTAGAAATATCAGCATCAGCGACTGTGGAAGATAGATTGCTGCATATAGGTACACATTTGTTTCTATTTATTTTGTTCAGTCTTTTATCATTTCTTTTTCTAGCAACATTCTACTTTTTATCAATCAGTGGACTGTCACCCTTCTAGGAAGTCTTTGCACTTCTAGGATCAAGCATTGCTTGGTAGTCCACTACCTACCTATCTAACAATTTTGTTGTTTAAGTCTCTCTTATTTGCATGTGTCATTCTCCACAGCCAAAGAGGAGTCCCTATGTTGTCTGGATATGGTGCGTAGACCTCATATGGGTATCATCTAACCCTAGACCATTACTTTAGTTTCTTATTTCTTTTGAATGTAGAAAAGTGAAAACAATTTGAAACTATATTTTCACCTTGGATTTCCATATTGTGATTGGTTGGTTTGGATCTCATATTACTCTATAAAGAGTGGTGGGCTAATGATCAAGTCTTTTGATTTAATCTAAGATTTGGTCTCAGGCCATTGTTAGGGTTATCAATTCTTAGATCCTAACTCACCCACCCAATAACAGAATTGATGACAAGTATTTTATCTTTTTTTGATTGTTCCTAGAGTTTTTCTCTAAAACTATTAGATCTAGCTACCCCTTTCCACTTCTACTCTATAGATGTGGATGAGTGTAATGCTTATTCCATTTCCTCACTAGTATTTTGCAATTTATATGAGGTGGAGGTGAAACCCTATTCCTGGCCATAGTGCCTATGATTGGGTTATTTTCTTTTAATTTGGGTTATGAACATTAAGTGGAAGGGCCAGAGCATTTCTGCTCTTCTCATGTTTGTGAGTTGTTCTCAAAGATGATGTGGGCTATAGTATACATTATTAACATTCATGCCACTATCTTTGCTCTAGCACATTTGCTCCTTGTGTTGAACTCCTCGCACTTGTATTGGAATTTATGATGGAAGGTAGGATTTGTCTCTCCTTCCACTATGATGATTCATTTTGGAACTTTTCTCTTAAACTTGGCTTGCTAGTCAATCTAGGTGTAGTGTAAATGTTTCACATGTTCGATCAGATCACACATCTCCTAGTGGCTTCCAAGTATATGTTAGATCTATATGCATGAGCAAATAATGGCTTGGAATTTCTCTTTTGTAGTGGTGGCCATGATTGTGGTGCTTTTCCTTGTAGGCTAAGGTTGACATGTTTAGAATATTTGCACCAATTAAAAGTGTGTTGGGGCTACTCTGGGTAAGGAAGTTCTCAAATGGTCTTAAAATTGAGGTGGTCATATGCATGGTGCACTTTGTCCTTCATGTCCATCATGAGTTTGATCACTTTGGGATGTAGGGTGTAGGGCTCCATATACAATTTTCTTTGTAGGTACCTATAAACTAAAAACATAGGGCTAAAATGCTATGGCCTACTTGCCTTTGCCCCTATTCCAAATGTTACCTTTATAAGGAGTTGAGATGTTTGTGTCGGTTGAGATTTGACTTATGTGGATGGAATGTGCCCTTTGAAAGTGCATAGGGGGATTTCCTAGGAAGGATGTCCCTGAGTGGCCTTATAATTAAGGTGGTCACATGCATAGTGCATTTTGTCCATGGTTGCTTTATCATGAATAATTTGGTTGAGTTGACGTAGGGTAAGCAAATCCATATGGGATGAGCTTCCCAAGGGTCCATAAACTAAAGCTCTTTACTTTTCTTGCTCTGACTTATGCATTCCTCCCTTCTCATTTAATGGCACATTTTTACATCGGTGTAGTGTATGTACAAAGGAAGCATTGAGGGTTCCCTCACCCTCTTCCATCCCATTCACATGTCAAGTACAAGGATTTTATGTTTGATTTCAAGGAAGAATGAATGTTTTTCTCTAATTTCACATAGCAATGGGTTTTGCTAGTGTTTGTCAGCATCCCACTTATGGTTGGAAGCTACCTGGTTGATCCTACCAATATTCATATGCTTGTCTCAAAGATTAAGCCATGCATGTCTAAGTATGAACTATTTTTTACTATGAAATTATAGACGTCTCATTAAATTAGTTATAGTTTCTTTGATGGTACCTTACTACTCAAATAACCATAGTAATTTTAGAGCTAATATGTGCACCGAATCTTGATTCTTAGAAGTGATGAATTTATTAGATAAAAGTTTGGCATGGGCTCACTCATTATTTTAGTTATTCATAATAACTCGATGGATCACACAACCATTATACCAATGATGCTTCATTCAAATTTATACCCTATCAGCTTTCAATAGTGGGATAAAGGTGTAAAATGGTGGTGATGGGTGAGGGATAATTAGGGTTTGATTCTAGAGAGGGATCATGAGAAATGGTTACCACATCCAAAGAAGGCAACAAGCACACAAATTAACTAATCCTAACATGGGGAGGTAGTGATAATAAATAACAATACTAGGCTCATCGAGTCTAGTAATTAGAATGAGCATAATCTAAATCCCTTAATGAGGATACATTAGAGGGCAAGTTTGGTAGCCAATAATTGTGGTAATTCTAGCTCAAATAGCATATATTTAAGTTTTTGTAGTTAAAAATCTCATAGTTGGATCTTGGGTCATCATGGTTAGTCTTCCCCCTAGGTGTGCACTGGCCCTCACATCCCTTCTATTGGCAATGTGTTCCTAGACTTAGTTGGTTGGGTCATAGTTCCAGTGCTATTACTTTGAAAAAATTAGAGTTCTCAAAGCAAGCCTATGCTCTAAATACATTAATGGAATAATGTGATAGGAGTAGAGTCCTATTCCATTATCCTTAGAGACTAGATTAATTATTAATAGGGACTATTAGGGGCATTCATATTTCATTGTTAAAGGTGAAATTCTTGGATTTATAGAAGATGAACCACTATGAAAGCATTTACCAAGGATGTTTATATTAATCAAGAATGAAATTTGGGGGCTTAAATATGATTAGATACCATCCTAGTCTCAACCATAAATGATGCCAACTAAGGATCGATGGATGTTTCTCTAAAGACTCTACTAACACCTAAGAAATCAGAGTGTTTGGGTTTTAGGGGGAGTATGGTCAGAAGTCTAAAACTTAAAGGAATTGATGGAATGACACTACTAGGAAGGGATATTGTAGCTTAATTTGACTCAACATGAGGAAACTTACCAGGTCCAGACATAGTAAGGATTGATAGATTGAGAGCTCTTTTTTGATTCTATGGGTGGTGGTGTATGGCAATCCTTTTTTGGTGGAGCAATTTTTATAGTTAATTTTGTTAACAAACAAGACCTTAGCCTACTAACTAGCTACATGGAGGTTCCCCTTCATGGCCAGCTTCTTAAAGGGACTATGGCCATTTAAGCCATGGAATTTTGAGGCAGTAATAGGTCTATGATACCCTTAGATATTCTGAGTTACATGCATGTTACATTGATGTAACCAATGAATTTTTCTCTCTAGTCTAAAAGGTTTGGGAAATATTTCCAAATTACATTATGATGGGGATAGACCATTGCAATTATTGATCTTCAATGAAGAATTCCTAGTAAGTGTGAGTCATCATCTCAAATTGACTACATCCCTACCCTTTATACACACCACCCATCACTCCTACCAATTGAATGATATGGTGAAGTGTTTGGATCACATCGATGATGGTGGTTTCCATCAATGATGTCATGAGAAGTTCATTAAACCTTATAATTTAGAGGAAGGAGAAGTCAAAACAAGTTTACCATAGGTAAACCTATGATAGGATCATTATTGGTTTTGAGCCCATGAACTATGTAGGGAAAGGGGTGAGCCCAACATGGTTAGACTCATCACCTCCTCAAACCCTAATCTCATTAATGTTTAGACTAGGGGCCCTATTTCTTTGTCATGCTTTGCTCTAGGTGGGTGTTGATGTAGGCCTTAGGCCTTTACAAGTCATTTGATTGATGTTTAAGGTATATAATCCAAGGGCATGATTGAGTGCCATGATCTGTGTTGTGGTGATGTGGATAGCCTTTTTTTTACTATGATAAGTGTGTCTGGTGACTTTGATCCCTAGGTGGTCTTACCCTACTACATTTAGAAGGGGCCCCTTCATTTCCCTTTGCAAGATAGTTCCTTGAAAAGCACCCATGGCTGTCAATAGATTTTCACCTCCATGACAAGTCTTTGAGGTAGATGCAACCCCCTTATTGCATTTCCAAGGATAGTTGTGCTTCTCCAGAGTGATGGTGGTGTGTTCTAGAGTGTAGTCATTCATGTCATAGGGTAGGAAATCTCATCACCACTCCCTTTCCCTCTTTGATAGCCTATATCCTTTTTGATGTGGTAGGGTGGGGGACATCTCCCTTCTCTAGTTCCCACCCATGAGGTCTCACCCTCTAGACCATGGTGGCATTATGGGATGGGTGTTTGTCATAAATTCCTGAGATAATGTGGTGCAATTCACACCAAGGATTTGAAAAAAAAACCATGTGATCTATGCATCATGTGTATGATAAACCATTGATGCCATGAGAATATGAATCTTAGCAATAGATATCTTGGCTCTCACCATGATGAATAATGTAGTGAAATGTGATACTTAGTGTGAATTGCAAAATCCTATGAATCATCAAGTCTTTGAATGCAAGTTACACTTGAGGCCTTAGCTAAGGGCATGCCTACTTGGGTGTCACACTTAAAAATTCCTCTCCCCCTTGGAGCATAGGTGGGAGTAAACAATATGGCCATTCATCCCCAAAGGGGGTGTGGTCATCTCAAATGGGCATGAGGTTTGTCCCCTATGTCATGATGAGCAGTGGCCCATGTGGGTTGGTGTTAGTTTGTGCTCAATGGGTGTGGATATGTGTGGAAATTTATCTTGGAGTTGATGGATTTTTTCCTTATATCTAGGCTAGATATCTACCTTCCTCATCCCCAAGTTAGGTGTGAACACCAATTGAGTTTAAGCATATCATTAAGTAGAGGAAAATAAACTTACAAGGATTCCCCTATTAATAGTGAGTGAATTGAAAAGAGCCCAACATGAAAATTAGTGGCCATGCCTATCAAATTTTAGTCTATAGAAGCATCCTCAGTGATGGACTAGACCCAAGTCCCATATAAGGGGGTATCAGAGAGGGTAAGAGCCCTATTAGGCTTAGACACTATCACACCATGAGGTGCTATTGGTGAGTCAGGTTGTTTGGGAATGCAACCCTAATCAGGTGGTAAATTCTATCCAAGGCTAAATATGAGTGAGAGACTGATAGTGAACAATTTATATGAGGGAAAGATGAAAAGGACTTTGAAAAGAGAGTTAACAAGTGCTTGAAATTGCTTGGAGGGAAGTGGATGGAGGCTAGTGATGTGCCCTGGTTAGATGTGAAATGATGTGAGCCAGTCCATCACTCAGCTCAGGGGGTATTCCAATGTGGATCATCATGGAGGTACAAGTAAGTCCTTTGGGTCACTCAATGTACCTCTTTTGTGATGGTCAGGGAATAAAGTGTACACCTATAGTGGGCCCTTAGGCACCTGCATGCTCATGGCATTGGCTAACGGGATTTCCATTTGACCCATCTTGAAACACAGACCAAGAAGTTTAACATGTGTGTGAGTTGTTAGGTTGGGAAACTCACAAGATGTAAGGAAGCTGACTAGTGAGATCCCCTCTCAGGGGGTGCACCACCAATTGACCTTGATATTCTATGAAGGGTTTGAGTGAGATCACACTTGTCAGGACCCAAAATATGGTGAACTATGGTTAAGTAGGGTGAAGCCAAAATAAACTTTGGTGGAAGCCTGTAGTGATATTGATGTGTAGATCATTCATCTGACTTGGGTATATGGGTGAAAGACTAATCAAACCATCTAGTAGTTGGTTTCCTCCAAAGTTTCCCTTAGGATAGCTAAAGCTCACATATGAGTTTTATCAGGGTAAAAAAATGATTAGAGGCATGAGGGGCATATTAATAAGTAAGGTGGTGCAACTACTCCATTGATTTGTGCCATATAATCATGACCTCTAAGTTGGCCATTTTTGGTAAACAAAACTAGCAATGTTAGATGAACTAAAATTAAAGTTATGATGCCAAATTATGTGGTAACCTAGATCCCATAGAGGGTGTTGGTTGATTAAGATAGTATGACAATGGTCATGGAAGTCAAAATCCACTAAGGAGTGTGTAACAACTCACTTGCTAAATCAACTAGCCCTGAAAATAGATGGTGCTAAAGCACACAACCTATACTTGGTCATTGGGGAAAGTGCTAGGCTTTAATGAATAAGAGGCTATGGGGGTTATTATGAAACCTTAGGCATGAGCCTAGGTGGACTAGCTACCAGTGTAAATCTTGGTGGTAGTAGAAAATATTCAAATGAGAACTTTAAAGACTAAAGTGGGGTAAGGTTCCAAGTGGATAGCAGTTAGACATGGGTTAGTCAATCCTAAGAGATAAGGAAGTCCTATTTCAAGGCCACACTCTGTTTGATCATCAAAAGGGAATCATGTTAATATTCTTAAACTAAGACATGGTGGTAGATGACAATGTTAGGAAATCTAGAGACATCAGTGGGAGCCCCAATAAGAGTTATCTTTTCTTTTTAACAGGCTTCCCACCATGAAATTGGTTCAACTAGAGATATGGTCCAGTGGCTAGAAGAGTACCACACATCCTATGGTGTCTAGTGCACCTTCAACAGCCCTTAAAACTTGGGAGGACCAAGTATTGTTCATGCTTAATCATACTCATAACTACATCAGGTCTCCAAGGTGAACAACCTTTGGTCAATAAAACAATGTAGGTAAGGGAAGTTGGCAAAATTGATCTATAACTTTAGGAAAAGGATTGGCTCTAAGGTTCTATGTCTTAAACCCATGGGCTATTAGTAGCCTACCTGAGCTACTTCTATGGTGAGGGTGGGCCATCACGTGTTGACTGGGTGACAGGTGCAGGATGGCCCCCTTGTGGGGGATTTCCATAGGTAGTGAACAACCAACTCAAAACTGGTACAAATAAGGCAAATCTGACTATTTAATTAAAATAAAGCATTGTGATGGTCCCTATGGATGTTGATGCAATGTGATTTCTACCTAGTGCTCTAAATGTCAAAGTGAAGAAATTCAACCAAGCATAGGTAAATAGCAAGAGTAACTATGACTCTCTTAAGGTAGCTAAATGCCTCATCATCTAATTAGTTATGCACATGAATGGATTAATGAGATTCCCATTGTCCCTATCTACTATCTAGTGAAACCACAACCAAGGGAATAGGCTTGGTGGAATTAATGGGGAAATAAGACCCTATTGAGCTTGACTCTAGTCTAACTTTGTGAAATGACTTGAGAGGTGTAGAATAAGTGGTAGCCATTTTAGTGAAAGTGAAATACCACTACTTTTAACATTATTTTACTTATTTTGTGAGGTAGAAATGGGGTAATGCCCTTGTTTTTAGACTTAAGCTACACTCTATTATGTCGATCTGGGTGGAATACATTGTTAGGTGGGGAGTTTGGCTAGGGTAGCACATCTATTAAAAGATAACATAGGTGTCCTAAAATGAACTCAACAAGAACATAAATCTTATGTGGAAGAAAAGGGTAAAATCTCATTTTATTTTGATTTTTAGTACGAATACAAACCATGAAAGCATGATTTATTGATCTTTTAGAATTTTAGAATTTGAAGCTAGAGGTGTCAAAAATTTTATCACAAGGATAACTAGCTTGTGGTAGCCAAGCTTTCATAGCGATGTTGCTTTTTGATCCTTTGATGTCAGTTCTTCCTATCATTTTGAAGTAGAATTCACCAAGTGTTGGATTGTTCACCCACCAATAGGGAATGTGAGATAGGTTTAGACCATCATGAAATAGGTTAGTTTTACCCTATTGATGATCCAAACCATGATAGTAATTCAAATTAGTATGAGAGGAACCACTGATTCACACATTTGGTCATCATACTTGGTTGAACATCTAGTGGCATGAAGCTACCATGTGTTGGATTATGATTGAATGCCTCTAAGTTAGAATCCATGCTAGATATAGTGCATCTCTCTCTAGCTACATTATGACCTATAATAGGGGTGTTTTTGTGTCCCTAGGGGGCCATGTCATTGGCAACCTCTATTCAGTGTAATAGCCCATCTAGAGCAACCTTGTATAACAATTTCAAGTAGTCAGTGAGAAGAATCCTTTATAGATGACTTAAATAAGCAATGGGGTATTGTAAGTGGTAGAGTGGCCTTGCTACCATGATCTACTGAGATTTATCCCTCTATCACCCCAATTTGTACAACCTTGGGTTGTTCTATAGGTGGAGTTCATGGGAAGATACATCCATAAAAGTATGAGTAGCGTATGGTTAAGAGAGCTATGATTGGGTATTTTTTTGAATTCAGACCTCCAACATTTTTGAAAATGTTGTGAGTCATCCTGTATCAATGTTATTATGAAGAATAATTCACACTTAGAGAGGAAATTTCAAGTGGGATTTCCAAAATAATATAGGTTGTTTCATATTTTGGGTGGGGTTTCCTATACCAATGTCATTACATGGAGAAACTCACACTTGGACAATTTTTCAACAAAATTTCTAGTAGAGTTTTTGAAATAATATGAGATGTCACATGTTCTAGGTGGGGTTTCTTATACAGACATCATCACAATTCAACTCAAGGAGGGGGTTGGGGTTCAAAATAATATGTAGTGTTTGGATAATTTTAAGGTGGGGTTTCCTATACTGGCATCATCACAATGAAACTCAGGGAAGGGGTTGGGATTTAAAATAATATACAATGTTTGGATATTTTTTGGGTGGGGTTTCCTATACCAATGTCAATGCATGAAGAAATTTTTACTTAGAATTTGCATAATATTTTGAGTGGGGTTCCCTATACTAGCATCATCACAATGTAACTCATGTAACCAATGCCACTTGAGAGAGATGGGGGGGGAGGGGGTAGGCATGGGCATTTCCCAAAACAATAGGTAGTGTTGAGTATTTTAGGTGGGGTTTCCTATACCAATGTCATCATGAAAATAAATTTGCAATTACATAGATTTTTGACAATACTTTAAGTACAATTTCTAAAATAATATGTAGTGTTTCATATTTTGGGTGGGGTTCCTTATACCAACATCTTTGTAATGCAACTTGGGGGATTCCAAAAATATGCAAGTGTTGCATATTTTAGTTAGGGTTTCCTATCCCAGTGTAATCACATAGATAAATTCACACTTTAATGGATTTTTAACAATATTTTGAGTGGGGTTTCCTACACCATCATCACAATGCAACTCAAGCTCCCAATGTAACTTGGGGGGTTCCAAAACAACACACCATGTTACATATTTTAGTTGGGGTTTCTTATACTAGTGTCATCATGTAGATAAATTCACACTTAAGATGGATTTTTGATAATAATTTGAGTGGGGTTTCATATACCAACATCATCATAATGCCACTCTAAGTTGCATTGGATTTTCTATACTAGTGTCATCACATAGAGAAATTCACACTTAGATTTTTGACAATATTTCAAGTGGGGTTTCCTATACCATCATTGTCATAATGCCACTCAGGGTTACAATGTAACCTGGCCTCCCAATACAACTTAGGGGTTTTCAAAACAATATGTAATGTTTGCATATTTTAGTTAGGGTTTCTTATACCAATGTTATCACATAGATAAATTCACACTTAGATGGATTTTTGATAATATTTTGAGTGGGGTTTCCTATACCAACATTATTGCAATGCCACTCAGGCTTCCAATGCAACTTGGGAGATTCCAATGATATGCAAGTGTTACATATTTTAGTTGGGGTTTCTTATATTAGTGTCATCATGTTGAGAAATTCACACCTAGATATATTTTTGAAAATATTTGGATTGGGGTTTCCAATACCAACATCATCACAATGCCACTTAGGGTTGTAATGCAACTCGACCTCCTAATGCAACTTTGGGTGTTCCATAACAACATGAAATGTTGCATATTTTAGTTGGGGTTTCTTATACCAGTGTCATCATGTAGAGAAATTCATACTTGGATAGATTTTTGATAATATTTTGAGTGGGGTTTCCTATACCAACGTTGTCGTAATGCCACTCAAGGTCGCAATGTAACTCAACCTCCCAATACAACTTTAGGGGTTCCAAAATAATGTCCAGTCTTACATATTTTAGTTGGGTTTTCTTATAACAGTGTAATCATAGAGAGAAATTCACACTTCAACAAATGTTTGACAATATTTTGAGTTGGCTTTCCTATACCAATGTCATCGTAATGAATCTTGGCCTCCCAATGCAACTTAAGGGGTTCCAAAACAACATGTAGTGTTGCATATTTTAGTTGAGATTTCTTATACCAGTGTCATCATGCAGAGAAATTCACACTTAAAATGGATTTTTGACATATTATGAGTGGGTTTTCCTATGCCAACATCATTTCAATGTAACTTGAAGAGGGGAGGTAGGGCATGGATTTTCCAAAATAATAGGGAGTGTTGAATATTTTAGGTGGGGTTTCTTATACCAATGTCATCACAGAGAGAAATTCCCACTTAGACAAATTTTTGACAATAATTTTAGTGTAGTTTCCAATATGATATGTGGTTTTGCATATTTTTAGTGGGTTTTCCTATACCAACATCAGCATAATGCCATTCAAGATCGCAATACAACTTGGGCTCCCAATGTAACTTGTGGGGTTCCAACAATATTTAGTGCTGCATATTTTAGTTGGGGTTTCTTATACCAGTGTCATTACATAGAGAAATTCACACTTAGATGTATTTTTTATAATATTTCAAGTGGGGTTTCCTATACCAATGTCATCTCAATACCACTCAGGGTCACAGTGCGACTTGGCCTCCCAATGCAACATCACCCTGGGGTTCTAAAACAACATGCAGTGCTTCATATTTTAGTTGGGATTTCCTATACCAATGTGATCAAATAGATAAATTCACACTTAGATTTTTAACAATATTTTGAGTGGGGATTCCTATACTGACATGATCTCAATGAAAACTTAGGATCATAATGCAACTCATGCTACTAATGCAACTTGAGCTCACAATGTGCATTAGGAGTTCACAATGCAACTCAGGGGATGGGGGGTTTCCAAAATAAATAGGTAGTATTGCATATTTTAAGTGGGGTTTCCTATACCAATGCCATCACATGGAGAAATTTATACTTGGAAGGATTTTTGATAATATTTTAAGCAAGCAAGCACTTAGATGGATTGTTGACAATATTTTTAGTGTGGATTCCAAAACAATATGCAATGTTACATATTTTTGGTGGGGTTTCCTATACCAATGTCATCACAATGACACTCATGGTCAAAATGCACTAAATCTCCCAATGCAACTTGGGGAGGTTCCATAACAATATGCACTATTACATATTTTAGTTGGGGTTTCCTATACCAGTGTCATCACACAAATAAATTCACACTTTTAAAAAAAATGATAATATTTTGAGTGCATTTTTCAAAATAATATGTGGTGTTTCATATTTTGAGTGGGTTTTCCAATACCATTATCATGATGCAGTGCAATTCACAACATTACATATTTTAGGGCTCACAATGCAACTTAGGGAGTTGAACCCCATACCACTTAGGCTCGTAATGCCACTCAGGGAGTTACTCCCAATGCAACTCAAATTCATGAATAAGCTTATGCTTTTAATGCAACTTAAGGAGGTGATCCCAATGTAACTAAGATTCATGATGCAACTTCAGGTCACAATACAACTAAGGCTTCCAATATAACTTGGGCTCATAATAAAATTTCAGGAGTTGTTCCTAATGCAACCTAGGGTCATAGTGTAACTCAGGGAGTTGCTCCTAATACAACTTAGGGTCATAATGCAACTCAGGAAGTTAACCCTAGTGCAAATTAAATTCGTAATGCAACTTGGGGTTTCAATGTAGTGTAGGCTCACAACTCTACTCAGGGAGTTGCTCCCAATGCCACTCAAGGAGTTACTCCTAATGCAACTCAAGGAGTTGATCCTAATGCAACTTAGATTTGTGAAGTGACTTATGCTTGCAATATATCTTAGGGAGGTGATCTCGATGAAATGCAGATTCATGATGTAACTCAGGCTCACCATGTGACTCAGAGAATTTATACCACTTAGGGAATTGTTCCTAGTGTAAATTAGATTCATGATCCAACTTGAGGTCAAAATACAACTAAGGCTTCCAATACAACTCAATCTCCCTATGTAACTTGGGCTTGTAATGTAATTTGGAGAGTTGTTCCCAATGCAACCCAGGGTCATAGTACAACTCAAGGAGTTATTCCCAATGTAATCCAGGGTCATAATATAAGTCAAGAAGTTGATCTTAATGCAAATTAGATTCATAATGCAACCCAGGGTCACAATGCAAGTTAGGAAGTTAATCCTAATGCATATTAGATTCACAATGAAACTTGGGGTCTTAATGCAGTATAGCCTCACAACTCTACTTGAGGAGTTGTTCCCAATGTAAGTACCATTTATGATGCAACTCTAAGTTTGAACTCATAATACAACTCACGGAAGTTAATCCCAATGCAAAATAGATTCACAAGGCAACTTAGGGCCACAATGCAACTTAGGGAGTTATTCCTCGTGCAATGTTGGGAATTATTCCCAATGCAATTTAGATTCATGATGTAACTTGGGTTCATAATGTAACTCAAGCTCATAAAGCAACTTGAGCTCATGATGTAACTCATGGAGTTGCTCACAATGTAACTTAGGGAGTTTCTCCCAATTCAACTCTGGGTCATCATGCAACTCATTTCTTACAGTGCAACCCATCTCATGAAGTGTAGCTTGCATAATGCATCTCAATCTAGGTTGTGCTGACCCTAATAACATTGATAATCTAATATATATTGATATGATCTAGTTCATATAGTGAATCTCATCTCACATATCACACATAATCTCATGTAGTGCACCTCATGAATCTTATCTCATGCATTGCATCTGGTAAAGCTCGACCCATGTAATGCCTCTTATGAATCTTAGCTTATATATCATAAATCATCTCATGTTGTGAAGTGCATACAAAACACATATGCATCATCAAACTATGTGTAAGGGGAACACAGACTACCCAATGTCTTGATAAAAAAGGTAAAGAGGGTGTAACACTAGGAGCATAGTGCACATCATGAATCTCAGCTCATGCATCACATCTGGTGAAGCTCGACCCATGCAACACCTCTCATGAAACCCAACTTATGTAGCATAAATCATCTCGTGTAGCACAACATGTGCAACACACATCCACATCATTAGAGTATGTGTGATGGGAATACATACTGCCCAATGTCTTGATAAAATGGGGAAAAATGGTGCAACACTAGGATTTCCCAGGAGGTCACTCATCTTAAGACTACCTTGACCCAAGCATGCTTAACTATGGAGTTTTGATAGGATTTGATGTACTAACATTGGTATGATCACACATAATATTTACTTTATCGCATTACTCTACTTGTAGGAGACATGTGGAAGACATCGAATAGACCCAATTTATTGCACGAGACTCATTTGGCCTCACTTATGTGTGTGTTTCAACGCACTATTCTATTCATTCAATATGGCACACAAGGGGATCCCATCATAAGTTAATTTCAATAAACTACTCTTTAGGTTCAATATGGCACATAAGGGGATTCCAAGTTATGCTGATTGATTCATGCATCTCATACATCACAACTTGTCAACTCAACACAATGCATCTCATACATTAGAATTCATCTCATGTAGAGAAACTCATATTGTTCACCACAACCTATATAGTGTGGGTTATGTAATGCAACTTTACTTAGGTTGTGATGATGGCCCAATGTATATCGATCTAGAGCAACCCACCTAATACATCTCATTGAGCATAACTCATGTAGCATTGCATAACATCGCTTATGTAGCATGACCCATCTTAGACAGTGTAACTTTTGTATAATGTCTCATGCATTGTTTCTCTCTCAATGTAAATCCACCTATGTTGTGGTGATCACCTAACATAGCTTAAACTGAGTTGAGTTGACTTGGGATGAGTCAGTCAGGCACAACTCATGTAACAAAACCCATCTCAAAGAATGAAACCCACCTCATGTAGTCAAGCTCAGCCAATGCTAACCTAGGTTATGTTGATCACCTAAGGTAGATTTCTCATGGAATGTAACTCATAGAATGTAGTTCTATAAGCACAATGTATGATAACATATCTTGCATAATGAAACCCATGTAGGATGACTCATGTGACATAACTCATCCCACCTGGTGTAACTTGCATTGTGTAACTCACACAACATAGATTACACAATGCCTTGACATAGAGAAAAGGGGGTGCAACACCCAAACTTCAATATGTCACACAAGGGGATATCATGTAGCACAATTTGCATAGTACAACTCTCTCAACATAGCTCACATAATGTAGGTCAAGTTGGGTTGTGCTAGCCTAATAGTGCCACTCACCTAATGTATAGCTCAACCCAACATAGCTTACATGATGTAACTCATCTTGCACAACACAACCCATATTTCACAACACACCTCACCTCATGTAGCCCAAAAAGTGGATCCCAAATCATGCATCACATATGGTGAAGCTCAACTCAAGTAGAACATCTCATAAAGCCCAGCTTGTGTAATGTAGATCATTCTACACATTACATATCCACATCATAAATATCCCAATGTAATTTGACCCAGGTTATGTCAATTGCCTAATGTAGCATAACTTAACACAAATCATGAAGTGTAGCTTTGCAAAATGTGAATTGAGAAAAAATAATCGTATAACACCACTTGTGTAGTATAACTTGTAATAATAGCTCATCTCATGTAGTGTAACTCATGTAGTACAACTCATTGTAACATAACATGCCCAAATCAACTTGATCAAGCTTTTGGCAACCCAATTTTTAGTTATCACCCCACGTTGAGTAAATTAGTGCAACTCGAGCAACACATCTCACAAATTAAAACTTGCATGGTATAACTTGGGTAGTTCATCCTATCTTGCATAACTCAATGCAAGTCATCATGTATAACACAATTGATTCCATGTAGTGCAACTCAGTTAGTGCATCTCATCTTGCACAATGAAAATTATATCATGTAATGCAACTCATACTGTGTAGTGTAACTTGTATAGTGCATCTTATAAAACTCATCTTACAAATCATAGCTCATGTGATGCAACTCTTATAACACATCTTGTGAAACTCATCTTGTAAAGTGTAGCTTATGCGATGCAATTAAGGTGTTACATCTTGTCTCACATAACACAAATTATCTTATGTAATGCAACACATCTTGATTAATGCAACTTATGCCATGAAGTGTAACTCACGTAGTGTAGCTAGTGCAACACAACTCATGTGGCACATCTTGACCCAGGTTACATTGATTGACTAAGGCTTCTAATACAACTTGGGCTCATAATTCAATTTAGGGAGCTATTCCCAATACAACCTGGGGTCATAGTGCAACTTGGGGAGTTGCTCCCAATGCAACTTGGTGTCATAATACAAGTTAGGAAGTTAACCCCAATACAAATTGGATTTCCAATGCAAATTGGGGTCTTAATGTAGTGTAGGATCACAACTCTACTTAAGGAGTTTCTCTTAATTCCACTCAAGGATTTACTCCCGATACAACTAAGGGAGTTGATCCTAATGCAACTCAGATTCATGAAGTGACTTATGCTTGTAATACAACTCAAGGGGGGTGATCCTAATGCAATGGAAATTCATGATGCAACTCAAAGCTCATAATGTGACTCAGGAAATTTTTTCCACTTTGAGAATCACTCCCAATGTAAATTAGATTCATGATGTAACTCAAGGGCACAATAAAACTAAGGCTTCTAATACAACTTAGGCTTCCTATGCAACTCGAGCTCAAAATGCAATTTGGGGAGTTGTTCCCAATGTAACCCAAGGTTATAATATAACTTAGGGATTTGTTACCAATACAACCTAAGGTCGCAATGCAAGTTAGGAAGTTTATCCCAATACAAATCAGATTCACAATGCAACTCAGGGTTACAATGTAAGTCGATAAGTTGATCCTAATGCAAATTAGATTCATAATTCAACTTGGGGTCTTAATGTAGTGTAGCCTCACAACTCTATTGAAGGAGTTACTCCCAATGTAACTTCTATTCATGACGTAACTCTAGGTTTGAACTCATAATGCAACTTGAGGGAGTTGATCCCAATGCAAAATAGATTCACAAGGCAAATCAAGGCCACAATGCAACTCAATGAGTTGTTCCCAATGTATCTCAAGTAATTGTTCATAATGCCATTTAGATTTATGATGTAACTTAGGTTCATAATGTAACTCGAGCTCATTATTCAACTCGAGCTCATGATGCAACTCATGGAGTTGCTCATAGTGCAACTCAGGGAATTTCTCCTAATTCAACTCTAGATCACCATGCAACTCATCTCCCATAGTGCAACCCATCTCATGAAGTGTAACTCACATAATGTAGCTTGATCTAGGTTGTGCCAACCTTGATAGCATCGATTATATAATACAGATTTATACGATCTAATTCATGTATCAAAGCTCATCTTGCATAGCACATATAATCTCATGCAACACACATCATGAATCTTAGCTCATGCATCACATATGAGGAAGCTTGACCCATGCAATGCCTCTCATAAAGCTTAGCTTATGTAACACAAATCATCTCATATAATGTAGTACATGCAACACACATCCACATCATCATAGTATGTGCAAGGGGAACATAAACTACCCAATGCCTTGATAAAATGGGGAAAAGGGGTGCAACACTGGGAACATAGTGCACCACATAAATCTCACATCATGCATTACATCTAGCAAAGCTTAACCCATATAATGCCTCTCACAAATCCTAGCTTATACAACACAAATTTTCTCACATAGTGTAGTGCACACAACACACATCCACATCATCAAAGTATGTGCAAGGGGAAGATAGACCACCTAATGTCTTGATAAAATAGGGAAAATGGGTGCAACATTGGGACTTCTCAAGAGGTCACCCATCCCATACTACCCTAACCCAAGTACACTTAAATACAGAGTTTTGATGGGCTCTAGTGCACTAACACTGGTATGATCACACCTAATATTTACTTTATCATGTTACTCTACTTGTAAAAGACACATGGAAGACATCAAATAGACCCTTTGTTGCACAAGACTCATTTGGCCTCACTTATGTGTGAGTTTAAACACACTACTCTATTGGTTCAATATGGCACACAAGGGGATCCCATCATAAGTCAATTTCAACATACTACTCTTTTGGTTTAATATGGCACACAATGGGATCCCATTGTAACTCATGCAACATGCATAGTGTATAATAAATCATCTCACATAGTGCAATGCATGCAAAACACATCAACATCATAGCTCATCTAATGTTGTACAATGCATCTCAACCCTATTTTCATCAATCACTTAATGCATCTCATACATTATACCCTACCAGTGCAATTAATGTAACAATGCAATGCATCTCATGCAACACACATATTACACCATGTGTGAAGTGTAAGCTACCAGATTCATTTCAAATTGAGCTTTGACAATTGCCTAATGCAACTCAATTTGATGTAGGTCACTTGATGTATCTCATGTAACAAAACTCATCTTGCATAGTGTGGCTTATCGATGTAACTCTACCTACAATCACCTAACTTTGTTCAACTCAATTCAACTTGCATAATGCAACATGTATAGTGTAGCTCACTCAACAATTATTCCAAGGGAGCCACCATGGCATAAAAAAAATAGGCTCCCATACCCTTCATGCTTGTCTATGTCATTTGCCCCCTGTATCCCTACCCCCTCCCACTTTGAGATATTAGAGTATGTGCAAGGGGAACACATACCACCCAATATCTTGATAAAAGGGGGAAAAAGGGTACAACATTGGGACTTTTTGGGAGGTCACCCATCCTAGTACTACCCTAGCCTAAGTGTGCTTAACTACAGAGTTCTGATGGGATCTGGTACACTAATGTTGGTATGATCACACCTAATATTTACTTTATCACATTAATTTAATTTTAGGAAACATGTGGAAGACATTAGATAGATGCAATTTGTTGAATGGGACTCATTTGGCCTCACTTATGTGTGAGTTTCAACACACTACTTTGTTTGTTCAATATGGCACACAAGGGGATCCCATAGTAACTCTCACACTATCTCTGACTTAGAAAAACCCATTGTGTGTAATGCAAATCACATGGTGCATCTCACATGATGTAACTCACCCAATGTAACACAATCCAAGGTGTGTCGATTGCCTAACACAACTCAACTCCATGTATCTCCTAGAGTACAACTCATCTCATGCCACACAACTCAACATTACAACTCAACTTGGGTTATGCTAACCCATGTTATGTAGCATGACCTCATGTAATTCATTTCTCACAACATAACTCATAAATAAAAAGAGGGTCCCATACCATTCATGATTTTCTATGTTGTTTTTCCCCCATCAACATTAGAGCATGTGCGAGGGGAAAACAAACTACTGAATGTCTTGATAAAATGGAAAAAATGGTGTAATACTAGGACTTCTTGGGAGGTCACCCATCCCAATACTACCCTGGCCCAAGTGCACTTAACTACAAAGTTCTAATCGGATCTGGTGGACTAACGGTGGTATGATTGCACCTAATATTTACTTTATCACATTATTATACTTGTAAGAGACATGAGGAAGAGATCAAAAAGACACAATTAGTTACATGAGACTCATTTGGCCTCACTTATGTGTGAGTTTTGACACACTACTCTATTGGCTCAATATGGTGCATAAGGGGATCCCATCATAAGTGAGTTTCAACACACTACTCTATTTGTTCAATATGGCACACAAGGGGACCCCATCATAGCTCATACACTATATTTGACTTAGCGAAACCCATCACATGTAGTGTAACTCATGTGGTATATCTCACATAGTGTAACTCACCTAATGTAGCATGATCTAGGTTATGTTGATTACCTAACACAACTCAACTCAGTACATCTCATGCAGTGCAACACATCTCATGCCACACTACTCATGCATTATATCTTGACCTAGGTTATACTAACCTAGGTTGTGTAACTTGACCTCATGAAATTCATCTCACAATGTAACTAAACTTATGGTGCCTAGCTCATGTGGTGCATCTAGTTCAACCTAACTCATCTCACATAACACACCTTATCCAATGCCAACCTAGGGTTAATCGATTCCCTAACACATCTCAACCTAGTGCAACTAACATAATGTAAATCATAAAAGGTAGTTAGAGAGGCACATGACACACACCACATCTTACTCAACACTCAAATAGTGAAGCTCAAGTAGGGCAACACATCTTGTGTAATGCAACTTACACAGTGCATCTCATGTAACATAGATCATCCAATGAAGCATGAGCCTTGATTCATAAATATATAAGGTAGGGCCTCCAATATGGCTCAACATGGTTTGGGTCGATCATGTAAAGCAACTCAATGCAATACATCTCACATCAAAATTCATCTTGTGTAGTGAAACCATATTATTCACCATGACCTACGCAGTGTAGCTTGTGCAATGTGACTTCACCTAGGTTGTGATGATGGCCCAATACATCTCAACTCATAGAAACCCACCCAATGCATCTCATGTAGCATAACCCATGTAGCAATTCACATCATAGCTCATGTATCATGTCTCATGCATCATTGATCTCTTAATAAAACTCCACCTACATCATGTCAATTGCCTAACACATCTTGACCTGAGCTGAGTTAACCTAGGATGAGTTAGTTGGGCATAACTCATGCAATGTAACTCATCTCAAACAATAAAACCCACCTCATGCAGTGTAACTTGCCCAATGTTGATCTAGGTTATGTCAACCACATAAGGCAGACCTCTCATGCAATGTATCTCATAGAATTCAAATCTAGAAGCACAACACATGGAAACACATCTTGCATAATGCAACCCATGTAGGCTAACTCATGCAATGCAACTCATCCCCACCTAGTGTAACTTACATAGTGTAACTCACACAACATAGATTACCCAATGCCTTGACATAAATAAAAAGAGGGTGCAACCCCTGGACTCCTTAATAGGTTACCCATCCTAGTACTACCCCAACCAAAGCATGCTTAACTATGGATATTTGATGGCATATGATGCAATAACACTAGTATGATTACACTCAAGAAATATTGTATCACCTTGCTATACTTGTAGAAGAGACATGGAGAGTTGATCACCTAATGTGGATTCAACTTAGTATATCTCATGAATTATAACTCACATAACATAATTCATGTAGTACAATTCAAACAATGCAACTCATCCCATGCTATACAACTCACGTAATGCATCTCATTTAATGTATCTAACACAATGTAGCTTGATTGGGGTTGTGTCAACCCATTTTATTCCAAATCATGTAACACATCTCAAGTTGACAAATCTCATGTAGTGCATCCCATGAAAATCATCCCACATAGTGTAGCCCATGCAACACACATCCACATCATAGCTCATCTAATGTCACTAGACTTGGGTTGCATTGATTGCCTAACATAACTCAACCTGGCATAGCTCATGCAGTGTAACTTATGTAACACACCATAACCCTATTTTTGTTGATCACCTAATGCATATTATGAATCATAACCTACTGGTACAACTCATATAACAATGAAACTTATCTAAATAAACACAACTCATCCCTTGAAATTTAGTACATGTATCACATCTTATTTTTAGTTTAACTTACTTAATGGATTTCAAATCAATCTCTACAAATTGCATAACATAGCTCAACCTAGTGTAGCTCACTCAATGCATCTCATTTATCAAAACTCATCTTGCATAGTGTGACTCACCAATATAGCTTGACCTAGGTTTTGCCAATCATGTAACTTATTTCAACTCGAAGCAACTCGTGTAACACATCTCATCCCACACATCACAACATTCATAATGTAACTCACTCAACAATTCTTTCAAGGGAGATACCATGGCATAAATAAAAAGAGGATCTCATACCCTTCATGATTATCTTGTCATTCCTCCACCTAGTTACCCCTGCCCCCACCCTTGAGACATTAGAGTATGTGTGAGGGAAACACAGACCACCCCATGTCTTGATAAAATGGAAAAAAGGGTGTAACACTGGGACTTCCTAGGAGGTCACCCATCTCAATACTACCCTAGCCCAAGTGTGCTTAACTATAGAGTTCTGATGGGAGTTGGTGCACTAACATTGGTAAGATCACCCCTGATGTTTACTTTATCATGTTATTCTACTTATAGGAGACACATGGAAGACATCAGATAGATGTAATTTGTTACACAAGACTCATTGTCCCTCACTCATGTGTGAGTTTAGACAAACTACTCTATTGGCTCAATATGGTACACAAGGGGATCCCATCATAAGTGAGTTTTGACATACTACCCTATAGGTTCAATATGGCACACAATGGGACCTATCATAACTCGTGCACTGTATCTAACTTAGAAAAACCCATCATGTGAAATTTCAACACACTACTCTATAGGTTGTGTCAATTGCCTAACACAACTCAACTTAGTGCATCTCATGAAGCACAAATCATCTCACACATTATAACTTGATCTAGATTATTTTAACCCAGGTTGTGTAGCTTGACCTCATGAAATTCATCTCTCACAACCTAACTCATCTTGTGGTACCTATCTCATGTGGTGCATCTAGTGCAAGATAACTCATCTTACATGGCACACCTTGTGTAATTCTAACTTAGGGTTTTTTGATTGCCTAACACATCTCAAGATAGTGTAGCTAGTGTGATCTAAGTCATACAAGGAAATAAGAGAGGCACATATCACACACCACATCTCACTCATCACTCACAAAATATAGCTCAAGCAAAGCAACTCATCATGTGTCACACAACTTGTAGAGTGCATCTCCTATAACATATATTGTCCAATGCAGCATGACCCTCGACTCATAAATATATAAAGTAGGACCTCCAATATGGATCAATAGGGGTTGGGTCAACTATGTAACACAACTCAACACAAAGCATCTCACACATCAAAATTAATCTCATATAGTGCAACTCATATTGTTCACCACAACTTGCATAGTGTGGGTTCTGCCATGCGAATTTACAAAGGTTGTGATGATGGCCCAATGCATATCAACCGAGAGCAACCCACCTAATGCATCTTATGGAGCATAACTCATGTAGCATTGCATAACATAGCTTGTGTAGCATGACCCATCTTAAAAAACACAACTCTTATAGCATGTCTCATGCATCATTGCTTATTCAATGCAAATCCACCTACATTGTGGTGATCACCTAACACAGCTTGACTTGAGTTGAGTCGACCTAGGCTGAGTTAGCCAAGCACAACTTGTTCAATGTAACTCATCTCAAACAATGCAACCCACCTCATGTAGTGTAGCTCACCCAATGCTGACCTAAGTTATGTTGATCACCAAAGATAGACTACTCATGCAATGTAACTCATAAAATATAACTCTATAAGCACAATGTATGTCAACACATCTTTCACAATGCAACCCATGTAAGATGACTCATGCGATGCAACTCATCCTGCCTAGTGTAACTTTCATAGTGTAACTCACACAACATAGATATCCCAACAGCTTGACATAAAGAAAAAGGGGTTATAACACCTGGACTTCAACACGACACACAAGGGGATCTCATGTAACATAATTTATGTAGTAAAACTCACTCAACATAGCTCACATAATATAGGTCAAGTTGGGTTGTGTCAGCCTAGTAGTGCCACTCACCTAATGTATAGCTTGACCTAATGTAGCTTTGATGACGTAACTCATCTTGCACAACACACCTCATCTCATGTAGCCCAAAAAGTGGATCCCAACTCATGCATCACATCTAGTGAAGCTGATCTTGAGTAGAGCATCTTGTGAAGCCTAGCTCATGAAATGCAAATTATTCTACACATTACATATCCATATCATAGCTCACCTAATAAAATTTTACCCAAGTTGTGTCAATCACCTAATGCAACACAACTTGACACAACTCATGAAGTGTAGCTTGTAAAAAATAACTTGAGAAAAAATACTCATGCAACACCACTTGTGTAGTACAACTTGTAATCATAGCTCATCCCATGTAGTGTAACTCATGTACTGTAGCTCATGTAACATAACATGCCCAAATTAGCTTGATCAAGGTTTTGGCAACCTAATTTGCATTGATCACCCCATGTTGAGTAGCTCAGTGCAAATCAAGAAACACATCTCACAAAGTGCAACTCACATAGTACAACTTGGGTAGTGCAACCCATCTTACACAATTTAATGCAACTCATAATGCATAACACAATTGATGTCATGTAGTGTAACTCAGTTGGTGCATCTCATCTCACACAATGCAACTTGTATCACATAATTTAACTCATGCCATGCAATATAACTTGTATAACACATCTTGTGAAAATCATATTGAAAAGTGTAGCTCATGAGATGTAACTCATATAGCACATCTTGTGAAAATTGTCTTTCAAAGTGTAGCTCATGCAATGTAACTTAGGTATTACATATTGTCTTTCATAGCACAACTCATCCTATGTAATTCAAACCATCTCACTTAATACGACTCATGCCATGAAGTGTAACTCACATAGTGTAGCTAGTGCAACACAACTCATATGGCACATTTTGATCCAAGTTATATTAACTGACTCATGCATCTCATGCATCATAACTTATCAACTCAAATTTACAATATAACTTGCATAGTGTATCTCAAGCAATAGATCTCATCTTGTGCAATGCAACTCCCATAACATAGCTTGTCCTGGGTACATTACCCCATCCATCTTGACCCTTGGTCCATAGATATATAAGATAGGGTATCTAATGTAGCTCGACATGGCCTGTGTCACTCGCCTAAAGCAACTCAACCTAGAGATATTTTTTTAGTGAATCTTGTGCATTGTAACTCATCTTACATGGTGTAACTCATCTTGTGTTCCACAATTTACATAGTACATCTATCACAACATATCTTTGACAATGCAACTTGGCTCATGTTCTTCCTAGTCAGGTTGTGTCATTTACATAACACATCTTGATTCAACACTACTCATATATTATAACTCATTTCACATAACATAACTCATCTCATGTAATAGAAATTGTGAAGCCTATGTTAGGCATCACATTTGGTGAATACTAGCTAATACATCACATCTCATGAATCCTCATTCACACAACACAACTCATCTCACATAATATATCTCAGACAATGCATCTTCATAGAGTAGCTCACCCAAATCATCTTGACATGATTATGTCAACCTACATTATGTCCATTACTAAACACAACTCAACCCATCATAGCTCATGTATCGTAACTCACGTATCAGAACTTAAGAAGTATATCTCATGTAACGTAACCCACGTAGTGTATCTTGAGAAACATAGATAAAATATTGCAACCCAAACCATGCATCACAAATCATATCACTAATGTAGCTCATGCAACATTACTCACCCAATGTACCTCGATAAGGGTAACATAGACCTAATTTGGGTTTATCCCTGAATGTAACTCATGTAGTGTAACTTGCAAGGTACAACGTGACTCATATAATATGACATAACTCATCTCTCTCAATGTAACTCACCTCATGCAGCATAACTCATCTCTATAGTGCAACTCGCATAGCATAGCTCAACCTAGGTTTTGTTAATTTCCTAACACATATTTCACATTGTAACTTGTTATCCCAACTTACATAATAGAGAATGTGTATCAGCATTAATCTCACATAATTTAATTCATGTTGTGCAACATAACTCATCTTATGTAGTTCAACTCACATGATGCATTTAGCCACGAGTTGTGTCAATCACCAAATGCAACTCGACCTAGCATAGATCTCTCAATGCATCTTGCATAGCATAACTCTTGCAATGCATCTCATGTAGCACATGTTATGCATCATAACTCATATCACATAATATAACTTACTAGTTTAGCTCACCTGATTACAACTTGACTCAGGTTGTGTTTATCCCTTAATACATCTCAACCATGTACAACCCATGAAGCATTGCTCATACAACACTTCTTACACAATGCAACTCATCTCACAAAGTGAAACTCATCTCATGAAATGAATATTACATAGTGTACCCTTCTTAAAGTAAATTTCCTGATGCATCTCAACCTAGGTTGTGCCAATCACTTAATGCAACTCTACCTGACACAATTCATGTAGTCCAACTCATCTCACACAATGCAACTCACCTTACATAATGCACCTCATCTTACATAGTGCAATCTCTTAAAGGCTAGTTCGTGCCTTGCATATGACAAAGCCCAACTTACGTAGCTTATCTTTGTAGTGTAGTGTACCCAACAAAGCTTGATCAAGGTTAGTGCATCTCATCTCACATAATGCAACTTGTATCACGTAATATGACTCATGCTATGAACTATAACTCACATAACATAGATCATGCAACTCAACTTGTAAAACACAGCTCATGCCATGCCACTTGGGTATTACATATTGTCTCATATGTCATAACTCACCCTATGTAATGTAACCCATCTTGCTTAATGCAACTCATGCCATGAAGTGTAACTCATGTAGCTTAGGTAGTATAACACATCCATGCAGTGCATCTTGACCCAAGATACACCAATCAAATAATGCATCTCATGCATCAAAAATTTATAGCTCAAATTTTCAATATTACTTGCATAGTTCATCTTGAGAAACACATCTCATCTTATGTAATGTAAATCTTGTAACACAACTTGTGCACCTAATGTAACTTGACTAGGGTTGTGTTGACCTAATTTATGTTGATTACTCGATGTAGGTCAATGTAAGGTAACTCACATAGTTTAACTTGGAAGGTGCAACTTCCACAAAATGACTCATCTCATATGACATAACTCATTTTGTGCAATGCATCTCACATATCACAATGCAACTTATAACTACTATGGGGGGAGGGTATTCTTTGAATGCCTTTACAGGAAAATAAGTGAAAACATGGGAAATGTTTTATTCCCCCTTTACCCAAAAATAATTTAGTATACTCCAATTGTGAAATAAAATTAATTATATGAAGGAAAACATGTTTCCTCTTTAATGAGAGATCACATTTTGTGTGGAACTTTATTTTTGCCTCATATTTTTGTATTGCAGTTTGAACTTGAGTTTGACTACTAGCCCGAGTTGAAAAAATGAACTTGATAATCATGGGATCCTTATGAGAGTCATGACATGGATTTTAAATTATAACTACTATGAGATAAGGGTGTTATTTGAATGAATTTATGGGAAAATAAGTGAAAAAATGGGAAACATTATGTTCCCCCCTTTACCCTCAAACCATTCGGTATACTCTAGTTGTGAAATAAATAGTAAATGGATGAAGGAAACCATGTTTCCTCTAGAATGAAAGATTAAATGATGGGTGGAACTTTATTTTTTCCTTTTATTTATTTATTTTAGTTTGAACTCAAGTGTAATCCCAATTGGAGTTTTACATCCATCCCGAGTTGGACTGCCAGTGCGAGTTGGATTGCTAGCCCAGGTTGGGTTGGCAGCTTGAGTTGAAAAAATGAGATTCATTTTAATGGGATTATTATGAGAATCATGACATGGATTTTAAATTATAACTAATATAGTGGAAGGGTGTTATTTTAATGCTTTTTAAAGAAAAAAATTGAAAACATGGTAAACATTTTGTTCCCCTCTTTACCCATAACTAATTTGATATACTCTAGTTGTAAGAAAATATAATAAATGGATTGATGAAATCATGTTTCATATTTAATGTAAGATCCAATGTTGTGTGAAACTTAATTTTTGCCTTAGATTTTCATATTTTGATCCAAACTGGAGTTGGACTGCTAGCCTAAGTTAGGTTGCCAGCTTGAGATGGGTTAACAATCCAAGCTGGGTTGCCAGCCCAAGCTGGGTTGCCAACTTGAGCTGGGTTAACAACCTGAGCTAGGTTTTCAGCTTGAGCTAGGTTGGTATCCTGAGCTTAAAAAATGAACTTGATAAGTAGGGGATCCTTATGAGGATCATGACATGGATTTTAACTTATAACTACTATGGTAGAAGGGTGTTCTTTGAATAACTTTCTATGGAAAGAAATGAAAACATGGGAAACATTTTGTTTCACCCTTTAGCTAAAAAATAATTTCGTATACTTTGATTGTGAAAATAAATAATAAATGGATGAATGAAACCATGTTTTCTCTTGAATGCAAGATCCAATGTTGCATGGGAATTGATTTTTTGACACAAATTTTTGTGCTGCGATTGGAGGACGAGTTATTCTCCCAATTAGAGTTCTACAAATATGAGTCGAATGGCCAACATGAGTGGGGTTGGTAATCAGAGTAGGAAAAATTAAATTTATTACCAATGGGATGGTTATGAGAATGATGACATGGATTTTAACTTATAACTACTATGAGGGAAGGGCGAGTAAGCAAACAAGTAGGGAAAAGAAACTTGATAAACAAGGGACCCTTATGAGAACCATGGAATGGATTTTAACTTTTAACCACTATGGGGGAAGGGTAGGGAAGGAATCAAGGAAGATGGACTTGATAATGATGGGAATCATTATATAGAGCATGACATGGATTTAAAATTATAACTACTATGAAGGGGAGGGAGCAAGCAAGCAAGAAAGTGCAAGGGGAACACATCTGGGAGCTTGAGTTGGATTCCCACCCTAAGTTGGGATTCTAGCCCAGGTTGGGCTTCTAGCTTAAGTTGGGCTTCCATCCCAAGTTGGATTACTAGATTGAGTTGGGATGCCATCTTGAGTTGGATTACTAGCCCGAGTTGAGTTTCCATCATGAGTTGGGATTTATAGCCTGAGTTGGGCTACCATCCCTACTTGGATTGCTAGCCTAAGTTGGTCTGCCAACCTAGGTTGGGTTTCTAGAGAAAAAGTGAATGGATGGAGGAAACCATGTTTCTTCTTTAATATAAGATCAAATGTTGGGTGGAATGATATTTTCACCTCAAATTTTTCATATTATGGTTTGAACTCCACTTCTAATCAAAGTTTTGCAAATCTGAGTCAGGTGGCTGACATGAGTGGGGCTGGCAACAAGAGTAGGCAAAATGAAATTGATAACCAATGGGATGGTTATGAGAATGATGACATGGTTTTTTAACTTATAACTACTATGGGGGGAGGGTGGGCAAGCAAGCAACCAGGGAAAACAAACATGATAAACAAGGGACCCTTATGAGAACTAAAGAATGGATTTTAACTTTTAACCACTATGGGGGGAGGGTAGGGAAGAAAGATAGGAAGATGGAATTGATAATGATGGGAATCATTATGTAGAGCATGACATGGATTTGAACTTATAACTACTACAAATGGGAGGGAGCAAGAAAACAATCAATCATGTAAGCAAGCAAGCAAACAAATAAGCAAATAGCTCAAGTTGGATTACCATCGCAAGTTGGGCTACCATCCCAAGTTGGGATTCATAACCTAAGTTGGGATGCCATCCCTAATTGGATTGCCAGCCTGAGTTGGTCTGATAGCCTGGGTTGGGTTGCCAAGGAAATAGTGAATGGATGGTGGAAACCTTGTTTCCTCTTTAATACAAGATTGAATGTTGGGTGGAATGATATTTTTGCCTCAGATTTTCCATATTATGGTTTGAACTCCACTTACCCTACCAACCTAAGTTGTGTCTTAAGCCTAAGTTGAAAAAATGAGCTTGATAATAAAATGGGATCCTTGTGAGAATCAATGAATGGATTTTAACTTGTAACTACTATGGGGGGAGTGTGTTTTTTGAGCTCATGTTAGATTGCCATCTTGATTTGGACTTCCAACCTGAGTTGGGTTGTGAAATAAATAGTGAATGGATGGTAAAAACCATGTTTTCTCTTTAATGTGAGATCAAATGTTGGGCAGAACCATATTTTTGCCTTCAATTTTTTATATTATGATTTGAACTAGAGTTGCACTGCCAACCTGAGTTACTTCTTGAGATCGAGTTGAAAAATGAACTTGATAATAAAATGGGATCCTTATGAGAATCATGTCACATTTTTTAAATTATAAGTACTATGAGGGGAGGGTGTTCTTTGAATGCCCTTGTGGGAAAACATAGGAAAGATATTGTTCCCAGCTTTACCCACAAACAATTTTGGATACTCAAGCTGGGAAAGAAATCTAAAATGGATGGAGGAAACCACATTTCCTCTTTAAGGCAAGATCAATTATTGTGTTGAACTTTATTTTATCCTTAGATTTTTTTATTGCAGATGGAACTAGAGTTGGATTTCCATCCAGCTCGAGTTGGACTGCCATCCCAAGCTAGACTTTCAGCTTGAGTTGGATTGTCAGCCTGATTTGGGTTGCAAAAAAAATAGTGAATTGATGGGGGAAACCATATTTATTCTTTGATGCAAGATTGAATGTTGGGTGGAACCATATTTTTGCCTCAAATTTATAGATTTTGGTTTAAACTTGGGTCACACTGCCAACCTAAGTTGGCTTTTCAGATCAAGTTGAAAAAATGAGCTTGATCATAAAATGGGATCCTTATGAGAATCATCATGTAGATTTTAACTTATAACTACTATGTGGGGAGTGTGTTTTTTGAATACCCTTGTGGGAAAGCAAGTGAAAACATAGGAAAGATATTATTCTACCCTTACTCAAAAATAATTCTAGATACTCAATTTGGGAAAGAAATGAGAAATGGATGTAGGACACCATGTTTCCTCTTTCATGCAAGATCAATTATTGTGTGGAACTTTATTTTTTCCTTAGATTTTTTTATTTCAGATGGAACCTGAGTTGGACTACCTTTTGGAGATGGGCTTTCAACCTCAACTGGGTTACGAATGTAATAGTGAATGGATGGGGGAAACTATTTTTCCTCTTTCATGCGAGATTGAATTTTGGGTGGAAGCATGTTTTTGCCACAGATTTTTGTATTGCATAGCCAACCTGAGTTGGGTTTTTTTCCTGAGTTGAGAAAATGAGATTGATAATAAAATGGGGTCCTTATGAGAATCATCACATGGATTTTAACTTATAACTAATATGGGGGGAGGTTTTTCTTCAAATGCCAGGTGGGAAAGTAAGTGAAAACATAGGAAAGATATTGTTCCCTCCTTACCCCCAAATAATTTTGGATATTTGAGCTAGGAAATAAATATGATATGGATTAAGGAAACCATATTTCATTTATAATGAAAGATCGATTATTCTATGAAACTTTATTTTTTCCTCAGATTTCTATGTTGCAGATGGAACCTGAGTTTGATTTCTAGCCTGAGTTGGACTGCCATCCCAAGTTGGACCTTCACGTCAAGTTGAGTTATGAAAGTAATAGTGAATGGATGGGGGAAACCATTTTTCCTCTTTCATGTGAGATCAAATTTTGGGTGGAAACATGGTTTTTCCATGGATATTTGTATTGCAATTTGAACCTGAGTTGCACAGCCAACCCGAGTTGGGTTTTTTGCTTGAGTTCAAAAATGAGCTTGAAAATAAAATGGGATCCTTATGAGAATCATTGCATGGATTTTAACTTATGAATAATATGGGGGAAGGGTGTTCTTCAAATTCCCTTGAGGGAAAGTAAGTGAAAACATGAGAGAGATATTATTCCCCCCTTTTACCCACAAATAATTCTGAATACTTGAGCTCAAAAAGAAATGAGAAATGGATGAAGGAAACCATGTTTCATCTTTAATGTGAGATCAATTATTTCATGGAACTTTATTTTTGCCTCAGATTTCTATGTTACAGATGGAACCCAAGTTGGATTTCTAGCCCGAGTTAGACTACCATCCCAAGATGGACCTTCACCCTGAGTTGGGTTATGAAAGGAATAGTAAACAGATGAGGGAAACCATTTTTCCTCTTTCATGCAGGATCAGATTTTGGGTGGAAGCATGTTTTTTCCATGGATTTTTATATTTCAATTTGAACTCAAGTTACATAACCCACCTGAGTTGGGTTTTTTTCCTAAGTTGAAAAAATGAGCTTGATAATAAAATTGGATCCTTATGATAATCATCTCATGGATTTTAACTTATAACTACTATGGGAGGAGGGTTTTCTTCAAATGTACTTATGGGAAAGTAAGTGAAAACATGGGAAAGATATTATTTCCCCCTTACCTAAAAATAATTTTAGATACTCAAGCTAGGAAAGAAATGCAAAATGGATGAAGGAAACCATGTTTCCTCTTTAATGCAAGATCAATTATTACATGGAAATTTATTTTTGCCTCAAATTTTTGAATTACAGATGGAACCTAAGTTAGATTTTTAGCTCGATTTGGGCTTCTAGCCTGAGTTGGGTTGTGAAATAAATAGTAAACGAAAGGGGAAAACCATGTTTCCTTTTTAATGCAAGATCAAATATTGGGTGAAACCATATTTTTGCCTTGTATTTTTGTATTGGGGTTTGAACTCAAGTTGCACGACCAACTCCTGAGTTGTGTGTTTTCTCTAAGTCAAAAAAATGAGCTTGAAAATAAAATGGGATCATTATCAGAATCATCATGTGGATTTTAACTTATAACTACTATGGGGGGAGGGTGTGTTCTTTGAATGCCCTTATGGGAAACTAAGTGAAAACATGGGAAGGATATTTTTCCCCCCTATCTGCAAATAATTATAAATACTCAAGTTGGGAAAGAAATGTGAAATGGACGAAGGAAACCATGTTTCCTCTATAATGAATGATCAATATTCTGTGGAAATTTATTTCTGCCTTGGATTTTTATGTTGTGGATGGAACTCGAATTGGATTTCTAGCCTGAGTTGGACTGTCATCCTAAGCGGGGCTTCTAGGCCCAGTTGGGTTACAAAAGAAATAGTGAATAGATAATTTTTCCACTTTCTTGTGAGATCAAATGTTGGGTGGAATCACATTTTTGCCTCAAATTTTTGTATTGTAGTTTGAACTCAAGTTACACATCCAACTTGAGTTGGGTTTTTTACCTAAGTTGAAAAAATGAGCTTAAAAATAAAATGGGATCCTTATGAGAATCATCACATGGATTTTAACTTATGAATACTATGGGGGGAGGGTGTTCTTCAAATTCCCTTATGAGAAAGCAAGTGAAAACATGGGATAGATATTGCTCCCCCCTTTTACCCACAAACAATTCCAGATACTCCAATTGGGAAAGAAATGGAAACCATGTTTTATCTATAATGCGAGATTGATTATTGTGTGGGAATTTATTTTTGCCTCAAATTTATATATTGTGGATGGAACTTGAGCTATATTTCTAGCTCGAGTTGGAATGCCATCTTGAACTAGGCTCCCAGCCTGAGCTAGGTTGTGAAAGAAATGGAAACCATGTTTCCTATTTAATGCAAGAGAGATTATTTCACAAAACTTGATTTTTGCCTTAGATTTATATATTAAATATGGAACTCAAAATAAATTACTAATACAAGTTGGACTGCCATCTAGAACTGGGCTTCTAGCCTTGAGTTGGGTTGCAAAAGAAATGAAAACCATGTTTCCTCTATAATGTGATATCAATTATTATGTGGGAATTTATTTTTGCCTTGGATTTATGTATCTCAAATGGAACCCAAGATAAATTTATAGCTTGAGTTTTACTTCCATCCTAAGCTGGGTTGTGAAATAAATAGTGAACAAATGGGGGAAACCATGTTTCCTCTATGTCAATTTGCACAACTGAAGCCAAAGCTAGGTTGGTGCTTTTATTGTACTTGAAAAAATGAGCTTGATCAATATAATGGGATCCTTATGAGAACCATGGCATGGATTTTAATATATAAATACTATGAGGGGAGGGTGTTCTTTGAATGCCCTTGTGGGAAAGAAAATGAAAACACGTGAAATATATTGTTCCCCCTTACCCATAAATAATTTTAGATACTCAAGTTGGGAAAGAGATGAAAAACATGTTTCTTCTTTAATGTGATATCAAATGTTGTTTGTACTCCTAGTTTTTCCTCAATTTTTTGTATGTTTTTATTGTTTGGTTTGGATCTCTTATTACTCTAAAAAGAGTGATGGGTTGATGATCAAGTGTTTATATTTAATTTAAACTTTGGCCTCAGGCCATTTTTAGGATTATCGATGCCTGAATCCCAACTTACCCACCTAGTAACATACTTGATTACATGTGTTTTGGCTTTTTATGATTGTTCCTAGAGTTGTTCTCCAAAACTATTAGATTTAACCACCCCTTGCCAGTTCAAATTACACATTTGTGGATGGTTCCAAGAGTGGAACTTTAGAATGCTATCAGAGTTGTATTTTTAGTGTGATTTGCAGAAATCAATCCTAAGTTGGGTTGATTTAACAAGTTACACTTGAAACAATGAGCTTAATCATAATCAGATACTTGAGTTGGGAAAGAAATATTGAAAGGATGAAGAAAACCATGTTTGCTTCTCATTTAAGTGGGATCAAAAGGTGGGTGGAGCCCCATTTTGCCTTAGATTTCCATATTGTGGTTGGTTGGTTTAGATCTCTCTTTTACAACTCTTTGAAGAGTGGCGGGCTGATGATTAGGTGTTTTTAATTCAATCTGAGCTTTGACCTCAAGCCATTGTTAGGGTTATGGATACCCAGATCATAACTCATCCACCTAGTAATAGACTTGTTTAAATGTATTTTGGATTTTTCTAATTGTTCCTAGAATTCTTCTCTAAAAATATCAAATCTAGCCACCCCTTACCAATTTGGTTTTATGCCTTTACAGATGGTTCTAGGAGTGGACCTTCAGAAAATTATCATAGTTGCCTTTTTAGTGTGATTTGCACCACTCAAGCTTGAGTTGGGTTGATTGAATGAGTTTCACTTGAAAAATGATCTTGACCAATATAATGGGATCCTTATGAGAATCATGGCATGGATTTTAACTTATAACTACTATGGGAGGAGGGTGTTCTTTGAATGCCCTTATGGGAAAACAAGTGAAAACATAGGAAAGATATTATTCCTCCCTTACCTACAAATAATTCTGGATACTCGAGTTGGGAAATAAATGGAAATGAAGTTTTCTCTATAATGCAAGATCAAATGCTATTTGGACTCATAGTTTTGCCTTGGATTTTGGTATATATTGTTGTTGTTTGGTTTGGATCTCTTATTACTCTGTGACGAGTGACAGGCTGATGATCAGGTCTTTTGATTCAATTTGAGATTTGGCCGTAGACCATTTTTAGGATTATTGATGCTCAAATCCCAAATCACCCACCTAGTAATAGACTTGATTACATGCATTTCACTTTTTTTAATTGTTCTTGGACTTATTCTTAGAAATTATTAGATCTAGCCACCCCTTGACACTTTAATTTTTGATTTTGCTAATGGTTCTAGGAGTGGACCTTTATAGTGCTATCAAAGTTTCCTATTCAGTGCCTATTCGTACATCTCAAACCTAATCTAGGTTGATTTTCTGAGTTACACTTGAGAAAATTAGCTTGATCATATTTTCACCTTAAATTTCCATATTGCAGTTGGTTGGTTCAGATCTCATATTACTCTCCAAAGAGTGGTAGGCTGATGATCAAGTCTTTCAATTCAATCCAAGCTTTGGCCTCAGGCCATTGTTAGGGTTGTCAATTCCTAGATCACAACTCACCCACCTCATAATAGACTTGATGACATGTATTTTGGCTTTTTTTATTGTTCTTGGAGTTGTTCTCCAAAACTATTAGATCTAGCCACCCCTTTCCACTTCTTCTCTATAGATGTAGATGAGTGTAGTGCTTGTGCCATTTCTTCACTAGTATTTTTTAATTTCTATGAGGTGGAGGTGAAACCCTATTCTTAGACATAGTGCCTACAACTGGGTTATTTGCTTTCTAAATGGTTTATGAATGTTGAGTGGAAGGGCCAAAGCATTTTTGCTCTTTTTGTGTTTATGAGTTGTTATCAAAGATGATGTGGTCTAGAGTATACATTATTAAAATTTATGCCACTATCTTTGCTCTGGCACATTTTATCCTTATGTTGAATTCCTTGAACTTATGTGGGAATTTATGATGGAAGGTAGGATTTGTCTCTTCTTCCACTATGATGATTTTTTTTAGAAGTTTTATCTAAAACTTAGCTTGCCAGTCAGTCTAGGTGTAGTGTGAATGTTTCACATGTTTGATCAAATCACACATCTCCTAGTGGATTCCAAGTATATGTTGGATCTATGTGCACATGAAAATAATGTCTTAGAATTTATCTTTTGTATTGGTGGCCATTAGTGTGGTTCTTTTCCTTATAGGCTAAGGTTGACACATTTGGACTATTTTCACCAATTAAAAGTGCATAGGGGGATATTATAAGTAAGGAAGTTCTCAAGTGGTCTTAAAATTGAGGTGGTTGCATGCACAGTACACTTTTTCCTTCATGTTGATCATGAGTTTGATCACTTTGGGATGTATGGTGTAGGGTTCCATACGTGATGTTCTTCACAGGTACTTATAAACTAAAAACTTGAGGCTAGAGCACTATGGACTACTTGCCTTTGCCCCTATTCCAAATTTTGCCTTTGTAGGGAGTTGAGGTGTTTATTCCAATTAATATTTAGATTTTATGGATGGCATGTGCACTTTCAAAGTGTATATGGGGATTTCCTAGGAATGATGTCCCTAATCATCCTTATAATTAAGGTGGTCATGTGCATGGTGGATACTATCCATGGTTGCCTTATCACGAGCAAGTTGGCTGAGTTGACATAGGGTAAGCAATTCCAAACATGATGAGTTTCCCAAGGGTCTATGAACTAAATCTCTCTACTTTTCTTAATCCAGCTTATGCATCCCTCCCTTCTCATTTAATGGCACATTTGTATTCAGCATAATGTATGTGAAAAAGAGGCATCAAGGGTTCCCTTACCCTCTTCCATCCTATTCACATGTCAAGCACAAGGAATTTATGTATTATTTCAAGGAAGAACGAATCATTTGCTCTGATTTCACACAATAGTGGGTTTTACTGGTGCTTTTTAGCATCCCACTTATGGTTGGAAGCTACCTAGTTGATCTTGCCAGTATTCATATGCTTGTCTCAAAGATTAAGCCATGCATGCTAAGTATGAAGTATGTTAGACTATGAAACTATATATGGCTCATTAAATTAGTTATAGTTTCATTAATGGTACCTTACTACTTAGATAATCATATTAATTCTAGAGCTAATATGTGCAACAAATCTTGACTCTTGGAAGGGATGCATCTATTAGATAAAAGGCTAACATGAGATCACTCGTTATTCTGGTGATTCATGATAACTTGATGGATTACACAGGCATTATGTCGATGAAGCTTCATTGAAATTTTTTCCCTATCAATTTTCGATGGTAGGATAGAGACCTACCATGGTGGTGACATGTAATGAAGAATTAGGGTTTGATTCTAGAGAGGGAGCCTGAGAAACAACTACCACATCTAAGGAAGGCAACAAGTGTGCAAATTACCCAACCCTGACATGGGGAGCTAGTGACAATACATAACAATACTAGGGTCATCAAGTTTGGTAATTGGAATGAGTATAATCTAAGTCCCTTAACAAGGATCCATTAAAGGGCAAGTCTAGTGCTAGTATCCATGGTAATTCTAACTCTAATAACATATATTTAAGTTGTTGCAATTAAAAATCTCATAGTTAGATCTTGGGTCATCATGGTCAGTTTGCCCCTAGGTGTGCACTGGCCCTCATGTCTCTTCTACTGGTGGCATGCTCTTCAACTTAGTTGGCTAGGTCACGGTTTTAGCATTGTTACTTTGAAAAAATTAGAGTGCTCAAATCAAGCCTACACTCTAAATACATTAGCATGGAAAAACATGATAAGAGTCTAGTTTTATTCCATTAGCCTTCAAGACTGGAGTAATGATTAATAGGAACTATCAAGGGAATTCATATTTCATTGTCAGAGGTGAAATTATTAGATTTATGGAAGTCAAACCACTATGAAAGCATTTTCCAAGGATGTTTTCATTAATCAAGAATGAAAGTTGGGGGCTCAAATATGATCAAATACCATCCTAGTCTCAACCATAAATGATGCCAACTAGGGATCAATGGATGTTGCTCTAAGGACTTCACCAACACCTTCTGATAAATTAGAGTGTTTGGGTTCTAGGGGGAGTATGGTCACAAGGCTAAAACTTAAAGGAATTGATGGAAGGGAATCACCAAGAGTGGAGCCTATGGCTTAATTGAATCAACATGGGGAAACTTACTAGGTCCAAAAATAGTAAGGATTTATAGATTGAGATCTCTTTCTTGATTATATGGGTGGTGGTGCATGGCCATTCTTAGTTGGTGGAATAATTTGTTTGGTTAATTCCATTAACAAATGAGACCTCAACTTGTTAACTAGCTATGTGGAGGTTCTCCTTTATATCTAGCTTATTAGAGGGACTTTGGCTATTTAGGCCATGGAAGTTTGAGGTAATAATAGGTCTATGATGCCCTTAGATGTTCTGGGCCACACATGCAATACAATGATGCAACTAATGAGTTTTTCTCCCTAGTCTAAAAGGTTTAAGAAATCTTTCCAAATTGCATCATGATGGGGATAGAACATTACAATTATTGATCTTCAATGAGGAATTCCTAGTAAGCATGAGTCATCAGCTTGCATTGACTACACCCTACCCTTTGTACACATTGACCATCAATCCTATTGATTGAATGATCTAGTGAAGTGTTTAGATCATGCTAAGGATGGTGGTTTCCATCAGTGATATCATGAAAAGTTCATTGAACCTTATCATTTAGAGGAAGGAGAAGTTGTAACAAGGTTACCATAGGTGAACCTACAGTAGGATCATTATTGGTTTTGAGCCCATGAACTATGTAGGGGAGGGGTGAGCCTGATGTGGTTAGACTCATCACCTCCTTGAACTTCACTCTCACTAGTGTTTGAATTGTGGGCCCTATTACTTTGTCATGCTTCACTCTGAGTGGGTGTCATGGTAGGCCTTAAGCCTCTACAAGTCATTTGTTTTTTGTTTGGGGTATATAATCTAAGGGCATGCTTGAGTGATATACTCTATGTTGTGGTGATGTGGATGGCCCTTTTTCAACTGTGATAGGTTTATCTAGTGAATTTGGTCCCTAGGTAGTCCTGCCCGTAAGTTAGTTCTTTAAAAAGTGCCTATGGCTATCACTAAATTTTTTCCTCCATGACAAGTCTATAAGGCAACTACAACCCCCTTGTTACATTATCAAGGATAGTTGTGCTTCTCAAGAGTGATGGTGGTGTGTTCAAGATTGCAGTCATATAAGTCATGGCGTAGGACCTCTTATTGTCATTCCCTTTCCCTCTTTGATGGCCTATATCCTTTTTGATGTGGCAAGGTGGGGATCATATCCCTTCTCTGGTGCCCACTTATGAGGTCTCACCCTCTAGACCATGGTGACATTATGGGATGGGTGTTTGTCAGAAATACTTGAGACACTATGGTGTAGTTTGCACTAAGGATTTGAAAGAAATAGTCATGTGATCCATGTATCATGTGCATGTTAGACCATCAATGCCATGAGAATATGACTTTTCGAAATGGATATCTTGGCTCTCACCATGATGAATAATGTATCAAAATGTGATGCTTAGTGTGAACTGTAGAATCCTATGAATCATCAAGTCTTTGAACATAAGTTACACCCAAGGCCTTAGCTAAAGACACACCTGCTTGGGCATCACACTTTAAAATTACTCTCCCCCTCAATTCATAATTAGGAGTAGTAGATATGGTTTTCCATCCCCAAAATGGGTGTGGTCAGCTTAAATTAGCATGAGGTATGTCCTCTGTGTCATGATGACTAGTGGCCCATGTAGGTTGGCATTAGTTCGTGCCTAGTAGGTGTGGATATGTGTGGAACTTTATCTTAGAGTTTATGGATTTTTGCCTAATATTTAGGCCAAATGACTAGCTTCCATGTATCCAATTTAGGCATGAAAACCCACTGAGTTTAATCATATCATTAAGTGGAGGAAAAACTTACAAGGATTCCCCTAGTAACAATGAGTGAACCAAGAAGAGCCTAGCATGAAAATCAATGGCCATGCCTATCAAATTTTAGTATTTAGAAGCATCCTCAATGATTAATTGGGCCCAAGTCCCTTGGAAGGGGGAACTAGAGAGGGTGAAATCCCCATTAGGCCTAGACCCTATCACACCATGAGACACTATCGATGAGTCAGGTTATTTGAGAATGTAGCCCTAATCAGGTGGTAAATTCCATCCAAGGCTAAATATGAGTGAGATAATGATAGTGAACAAGTACCATGAGGGAAAGATGAAAAGGACTTTGAAAAGAGAGTTAAAGATTTATTGAAATTTTTAGGAGGGAAGTGGATAGATGTTGGTGATATGCCCCGATCAAATGCAGAATGACATGAGCCAGTCCATCACTCAGCTTGGGGGGTGTGTCAATGCAGGACATCATGGAGGCATAAGTGCATCCTTTTGGTTGATTAATGTAATTAATTTATGATGGTTAGGGAATGAATCATACACCTATGGTGGGCCCTTAGGAACCTACGTGTTCATGGCATTAGTTAGTGGGCTTTCCATCTGACCCATCTTGAAACATAGACCAAGGAGTCTAACATGTGTCTGAGTTGGTGGGTTAGGAAACTTGTGAGGCATAAGGAAGCTGACTGACAAGATCCCCTCTTAAGGGTTACATTTCTAACCAATCTTGGTCTTCTATGAAGTTTTTGAGTGTAAGCACACCTCTTGGGTCTCAAAAGATGATAAACTATGCCTAAACAAGGTGAAGCTAGAGGAAACTCTAGTGGAGGCCCACAGTGATACTAACATGCAAATCATTCATTTGACTTAGGTATAGGGGTGAAATACTAATTGAACCATCTAGTAGTTGGTTTCCTCTAAAGTTTCCCTCAAGATAACTAGAGCTCACATATGAGTTTTATCAAGTAAATAAAATTATTAAAGGCATCAAGGGTGTAACACCTTCAACCTAATCTCAAACTTTAAATAGGTAAGGTGACATGGCTGCTATGTTGAGATGCACCACAAAATCATGAGCTCCAAGTGGGCCATTTTTGGTAAGCAAAAATAGCAATGTAGGATGAACTAAAAGTTGAGTTACAGTGCCAAATTGCATGTTAACATAGATCCCATAAAGGGTGTTGGTTGATTAAGATAGTAAGATGGTGGTCATGGAAGTTAAAATCCACTAAAGAGTGTGTAACAACTCACCTACCAAATCAACTAGCCTTGAAAATGGATGGAACTGAAGCATATAATCTATACTTAGCCATCAAGGTAAGTGCCAAGCTTTGATGAGTAGGAGGATGCGGGGGTTTTTGTAAAACCTAAGGCATGAGCCTGGGTGGACTACCCCCCAGTACAGATCTTGGTGGTAGTATCAAATATTCAAATGAGAACTTTGAAGACTAAAGTGGGGAAAGGTTTCATGTGAACAACACTTAGACATGGGTTAGTTGATCCTAAGAGATGGGCAAGTCCTATTTCAAGGTTACACTCTATGTGATCATCAAAAGGGAATCAAGTTAATATTCCTAAATTTGGATGTGGTGGTAGATGATAATGTTAGGAAATCCAGAGACATTAGTGGGGGCCCTAATAAGAGTTATCTTTTATTTTTAACAGCCTACTAACCCTAAAATTAGTTCAACTATAGATAGGTTTCAGTGGTTGAAAGAGCACCACACATCTTGTGATGTTTGGTGCACCTTTGGTAGCCCTTGAAAATATAGAGGAATGAGTACCATTCATGCCTAGTTGTATTCATAACTACATCAGTTCTCTAAGGTGAACAACCTCTAGTCAATAAAATAAGTAGGTAAGGGAAGTCAATAAAATGGATATATAACTTTAGGAAAAGGATTAGCTCTGAGGTTTGGGCCTAAAGGTCTATGCCCTAAAATTATGGATTATTGGAAGTCTACCTAAGCTACTTCCATAGTGAGGGTGGGCCATCACATGTCGACTAGGTGATGGGTGTAAGATGCTCCCCATGTGGGGGCTTTCCTTAGATAACAAATAACCAACTTAGAATTGGTACAAATAAGGGGATCTAACTATTTAATTAAAATGAAGCATTATGATGGTCTCTATGGATGCTGATGCAATGTGATTTCTACCTAGTGCTCTAAATGTCAAAGTGAAGAAATTCAACCAAGCACAGGTAAATAACATGAGTAACTATGACTCTCTTAAGGTAGCCAAAAGCCTTGTCATTAATTAATGATGTGCATGAATGGATTAACAATATTCCCACTATCCCTATCTACTATCTAGCAAAACCACAACCAAGGGAATGGGCTTGGTAGAGTTAGCAAGGAAAAAAGACCTTGCTGAGCTTGACTCTAGTCTAACTTTGTGAAATGACTTGAGAGGTGTAGAATAAGTGGGAGTCATTTTGGCACAAGTAAAATACCACTAATTTTAACATTATTTTACTTATTATGTGAGGTAGGGATGGGGTAATGCCCCTATTTTTGGTCTTAAGCTATGCTCTAGTGCATCAATCTAGGTAGAAGACATTGTTAGGTGGGGATTTTGGTTGGGGTGGCACATTTGTTAAAAGATAATGTAGATGTCTTAAGATGAGCTCAACGAGAACATAAATCTAATGTGAAATAAAAGGGTAAAAGCTCATTTGATTTTGATTTTTAGTACGAATACAAACCATGAAAATGTGGCCTATTGTTCCTTTAGAATTTTAGAATTTGAAGCAAAAAGTGTTCGAAAAATTACCATAGGGATAACTAGCTTATGGTATCCAAGCATTCATAGCAATGCTTATTTTTAATCCTTCAATGTTAGCTCTTCCTATCTTTATGAAGCAAAATTCACCAAATGTTATATTTTTCACCCACCAATAGGGAATGTGAGTTGGATTTAGATCATCCTGAGATAGGTTAGTTTAACCCTACTAATGATATACACCATGATAGTAATTCAACTTAGTATGAGAGAAACCATTGATTCAAACAATTGGTCATCACACTTAGTTGAAAAGCCAATGGTACAAAGCTACCATGTGTTAGATTATGACTGAACACCTCTAAGTCAGAATCCATGCTAGATGTGGTGCATCTCTCTCTCCAACTATATCATGACCCATAATAGGGGTGCTTTTATGTCCCCAGGGTCCCATATCATTGACAAACTCCATTTGGTGCAACAACCCATCCAGAGCAACCTTATATAACAATTTCAAATAGATGGCAATAAGAATCCTTTGAAAACAACTTAAATAAGTGATGGGGTATTGTATGTAGTAGAGTGGCCTTGTTTCCATGATCCACTAAGATTCAGCCCCATATTGCCCTAATTTGTACAACCTTGGGTCATTTTATGGGTGGGGTTCATAGGTAGATGCATTCGTAAAAGTATGAGCAGTGTGTGGTTGAGAGAGTTGTGATTGGGTATTTTTTGAATTCGCACCTTTAACATTTTTTACAATGTTTCAAGTCATCCTGTACTAATGTTGTTATGCAAAATAATTCACACTTAGAAAGGAATGTTTGAGTGGGATTTCCAAAATAATATAGTTTTTTACATATTTTGGGTGGGGTTTCCTATACCAATGTCATCACATGGAGAAAATTGCACTTGGACAATTTTTTGACAAAATTTTCAGTGGAGTTTTTGAAATAATATGTGATGTTAAATATTCTAGGTGGGGTTTCCAATATTGATGTCATTGCAATGTAACTTGAGGAGGGGGTTAGGGTTCAAAATAATATATAGTATTTGGATAGTTTTTGGGTGGGGTTTCATATATTGACATCATCATAATGCAACTTAGGGAGGGGGTTGGGGTTCAAAATAATATGTAATGTTTGGATATTTTTTAGATATTTTTTGGTTTCTTGTAATGTAACTCAGGGAGGGCATTGGGGTTCAAAATAATATGTAGTGTTTAGATATTTTTTGGGTGGGGTTTCCTATAACAATGTCGATGCATAAATAAATTTTCACTTAGATAGACTTTGGATAATATTTTGAGTAGGGTTCCCTATACCATCATCATCATAATGCAACTTATGCAACCAATGCCACTCAGGAGAGGTGGGGGGAGGGGGAAGGTGTGGGATTTTCCTAAAACAACATGTAGTGTTGATTGTTTTAGGTGGGGTTTCCTATACCAATGTTGTCATGCAAAGAAATTTTCAATTACACATATTTTTGACAATACTTTTAATGTGATTTCTAAAATAATATGCAATGTTGTATATTTTAGGTGGGGTTCCTTGTACCAATGTCCTCATAATGCAAATTGAGGGATTCCAAAAATATGCAAGTGCTTCATATTTTAGTTGTGGTTTCTTATAAAAATGTAATAACATAGAGAAATTTGCACTTTAATGTATTTTTGACAATATTTCAAGAGGGGTTTCCTACACCAACATTGTCATAATGAAACATGGGCTCCCAATGAAACTTGGGGGGTTCCAAAACAACATGCAATGTTTTATATTTTAGTTGGGTTTTCTTATACTAGTGTCATCACATAGAGAAATTCACAGTTAATATGGATTTTTGACAATACTTTGAGTGGGGTTTCCTATACCAACATGTTCATAATGCCACTTAGAGTTGCATTGGATTTCCTATACCAGTGTCATTGCATAGAGAAATTCACACTTAGATTTTTTACAATATTTCAAGTGGGGTTTCCTATAATATCATCTTCACAATGCCCATGCAACCTAGCCTCCCAATGTAACTTTAGGGGTTTCAAAACAACATGCAATGTTTGCATATTTTAGTTGGGGTTTCCTATACCAACATCATCATAATGCCACTTGGTCTCCCAATGCAACTTGGGGGATTCTAAAAATATGTAAGTGTTGTATATTTTAGTTGGGGTTTATTAAAATAGTGTAATCATGTAGAGAAACTCACACTTGGATGGAATTTTGACAATATTTAGAGTGGGGTTTCCTATACCAACGTCATTGCAATGCCACTTAGGGTCACAATGCAACTCGACCTCCCAATGTAACTTTGGGGGTTCCAAAACAACATACAGTGTTACATATTTTAGTTAGGGTTTCCTATAGTAGTGTCATCATGTAGATAAATTCACACTTCATTGGATTTTTGACAATATTTAGAGTGGGGTTTCCTATATCAATGTCATCATAATGCCACTCAAGGTCACAATGTAACTCGGCCTCCCAATGCAACTTTGAGGGTTCCAAAATAATGTGCAGTCTTGCATATTTTAGTTGGGGTTTCCTATACTAGTGTAATTATGTAGAGAAATTTTCACTTCAATAGATGTTTGGTAATATTTAGAGTGGGGTTTCCTATACCAATGTCATCGTAATGCAACTCAGCCTCCCAATGCAACTTGGGGGTTCTAAAACAACATGCAGTGTTGCATATTTTAGTTGAGGTTTCTTATACCAGTGTCATCATGTAGAGAAATTCACACTTAAAATGAATTTTTTACAACATTTTGATTGGGGTTTCTTATGTAAACTTCATTGCAATACAACTTGAAGGGGGGAGGTAGGGCAGGGGTTTTCCAAAATAATAGGCAGTGCTAAAAATTTTATGTGGGGTTTCCTATACCAATGTCATCACATAAAGAAATTCCCACTTAGACAAAATTTTGACAATACTTTTAGTGTAGTTTCCAAAATAATATGTGGTGTTTCATATTTTGGGTGGGGTTTCCTATACCAATGTCATCACAATGCCACTCAGGATCACAATACAACTCAGGCTCCCAATGTAACTTGGGGGGTTTCAACAATATGTAGTGTTGCATATTTTAGTTAGGGTTTCCTATACCCATGTCATCTTTTAGATAAATTCACACTTAGATGAATTTTTGATAATATTTCAATTGGGGTTTCCTATACCAATGTCATCACAATGCCACTCAAGGTCATAGTGTAACTTGGCCTCCCAATGCAACTTCACCCTGGGGTTCCAAAACAAAATGTAGTGTTGCATATTTTAGTTGGGATTTCCTATACTAGTGTCATCACATAGATAAATTAAAACTTAGATTTTTGACAATATTTTGAGTGGGGATTCCTATACCAACATCATCTCAATGCAAACTTGGGCTCATAATGCAACTGGCACTACTAATGGAACTCAAGCTCATAATGTGCATTGGGAGTTCACAATGAAACTTGAGGGATGGGGGTTGCCAAAAAAAATAGGTAGTATTGCATATTTTAGGTGGGGTTTTATATATCTATGTCATCACATGGATAAATTTGTACTTAGAAGGATTTTTGACAATATTTTAAGCAAGTAAGCACTTAGACAGATTGTTGATAATATTTTAGTGAAGATTCCAAAACAATAGGTGGTGTTACATATTTTGGGTGGGGTTTCCTATACCAATGTCATCGCAATGCCACTCATGTTCAAAATTCACTCAATATCCCAATGTAACTTATGGAGGTTCCAAAATAATATACACTATTGCCTATTTTAGTTGGGGTTTCTTATACTAGCATCATCACACAGATAAATTCACACTTTGATGAATTTTTAACAATATCTTGAGTGGGGTTTTCAAAATAATATGCGGTGTTTCATATTTTGGGTGGGGTTTCCAATACCATTGTCATCATGTGGTGCAATTCATGGCATTGTATATTTTGGGGCTCACAATGCAACTCAGGGAGTTGAACCCCATGCCACTCAGGCTTAAAATACCACTCAAGGAGTTTCTCCCAATACGACTTAGGGAGTTGATCCCAATTCAACTTAGATTCACAAAGTGACTTATGCTTACAATATAGCTTAGGGAGGTGATCCCAATACAATGCAAATTCATGATGCAAATCGGGTTCATAATGTGACTCAAGGAATTTCTGCCACTTGAGGAATTTATCTCAACATAAATTAGATTCATGATGCAACTGAAAGTCACAATACAACTAAGGCTTCTAATACAACTTAGGCTCCTTATGTAACTTAGGCTTACAATACAATTTGGGGAGTTGTTCCCAATGTAACTCAAGGTCATAGTGTAACTTGGGGAGTTGTTCCCAATGCAACCTAGGGTCTTAATGCAAGTTGAGAAGCTGATCCTAATGTAAATCATATTCATAATGTAACCTAGGGTCACAATGCAAGTCGGCAAGTTGATCCCAATGCAAATTGGATTCACAATGTAACATGGGGTCTCAATGCAGTGCAACCTCACAACTCTACTCAAGGAGTTGATATCAATGCAACTACCATTCATGATGCAAATCTAGATTCAAACTCATAATGAAACATAGGGAGTTGATCCCAATGTAAAACATATTCACAAAGCAACTTAGGTCTGTAATACAACTCAGGGAGTTGTTCCCAATACAACTTAGTGAATTGTTCCTAATGTAATTCAAATTCATGATGCAACTCGGGTTCACAATATAACTTGAGCTCGTAATGCAACTTGAGCTCATGATGTAACTCATGGAGTTGTTCATTATGCAACTCAAGGAGTTTCTCTCAATTCAACTTTGGGTCTCCATGCAACTCATCTCCCATAGTGCAACCCATCTCATGAAGCGCAACTCGCATAATGTAGCTCAATCTGGGTTGTGCTAACCCTGATAACATTGATCATCTAATATAATTTGATATAATTTAGTTTATGTAGTGAAGCTCATCTCACATAGTACACATAATCTTCGATAGCACACCTCATGAATCTCAACTTGTACATCACATTTGGTGAAGCTCAACCCTTACAATGCCTCTTGTAAAGCCTAGATTAAATAGAAAAAATCATCTCATATAGTGTAGTGCATGTAACACACATCCACATCATTAGAGTATGTGTGAGGGGAACACAAACTACCCAATGTCTTGATAAAATAAGGAAAGAGGGTGCAATAATAGGAGTGAAGTGCACCTCATGAGTCTCAGCTCATGCATCACATCTAGTGAAGTTAGACCCATGCAACACCTCTCACGAAGCCCAACTTATGTAGCACAAATCATCTCATGTAGTACAGTGTGCATAACACACATCCACATCATCAAAGTATATATGAGGGGAACATAGACTGCCCAATGTCTTGATAAAATGGGGGAAAAGTGTGCAACACTAGGACTTCCCAAGAGGTCACCCATTCCACTACTACCCTAACCCAAACACACTTAATTATGGTGTTCTGATGGGATCTAATGCACTAATGCTAGTATGATCACACCTAATATTTAATTTATCACATTACTCTACTTGTAAGAGACACATGGAAGACATCAGATAGACCCAATTTGTTGCATGAGACTCATTTGGCCTCACTTATGTGTGAGTTTCAACACACTACTCTGTTGGTTCAATATGGAACACAAGGGGATCCCATCATAAGTTAGTTTCAACACACTACTCTATTGGTTTAATATGGCACATAAGGGGATCCCATCATAACTCATGCAACATGCATAGTGCAACACAAATAATCTCACGTAGTGCAGTGCACATAACACACATCCACATCATAGCTCATCCAATGTCATTGAACCCATGTTGTCTTGGTTTCCTAATGCAACTAAATCTAGGATATCTCATTTAGTGCAGCTTGCATAACACACCTTGTATAATGCACCTCTATTTGCATCAATCAACTAATGCATCTCATGCATCATACCCTACTAGTGCAACTCATGTAATAACATAATGCATCTCATGTAACACACCTCATCCCTTGTAGTGTAATGCACGTATCACACCCTATGTGAAGTGTAACTTGCTAGATGCATTTTAAATCAATCTTTGTCAATTTCCTAATGCATCTCAACCTAGTGCAGGTCATTCAATGCATCTCATGTAGCAAAAATCATCTCACATAATGTGGCTCATTGATGTAGCTCAACTTGGGTTGTGCCAATCACCTAACTTAGTTCAACTCAATGCAACTCATATAATGCAACATCCATAGTGTAGCTCACTCAACAATTATTTCAAAGGAGCCACCTGGTGTAAATAAAAATAGGCTCCCATACCCTTCATGCTTTTCTATGTCATTCACCCCCTGCACTCTCACCCTCTCCTACTCTGAGACATTAGAGTATGTGTGAGGGGAACACAAACAACCCAATGTCTTGATAAAAGGGGGGAAAAGGGTGCAACACTAGGACTTCTTGAGAGGTCACCCATCTTAGTACTACCCCAACCCAAGCACACTTAATTACAAAATTATGATGGGATCTGGTGCACTAAAACTGGTGTGATTTCACTTGAAATTTACTTTATCACATTACTTTAATTTTAGGAAACATGTGGAAGACATTAGATAGACATAATTTGTTGATCAGGGCTTGTTTGGCCTCACTTATGTGTGAGGTTCAACACACTACTCTATTGGTTCAAAATGACACATAAAGGGATGCCATCATAACTCTCACACTATGACTTAGAGAAACCCATCATGTGAATTGTGACTCACATGGTGCATCTCACATAGTGTAACTCACCCAATGTAACATGATCCAAGGTGTGTTGATTGCCTAACATAAATCAACTTAGTGTATCTCATGCAGTGCAACTCATCTCATGCCTCACAACTCATGCATTATAGCTCAACATGGGTTATGTTAGCCTATGTTATGTAGTGTGAACTCATGCAATTCATTTCTCATAATGTAACTCATAAATAAAAAGAGGGTCTTGTACCCTTCGTGTTTGTCTATGTCATTCTCCCCCCCTCGATATTAGAGTAAGTGTGAAGGTAACATAGACCACCAGATGTATTGATAGAATTGGAGAAAAGGGTGCAACACTAGGACTTCCTAGGAGGTCACCCATCCCAGTACTACCCCAACCCAAACACACTTAACTATGGAGTTCTAATGGGATCTAGTGCACTAACACTGGTATGATCTCACCCAATATTTACTTTATCTTATTACTCTACTTGTAGGAGACATGAGGAAGACATCAAACATACACAATTGGTTTCACAGGACTCATTTGGCCTCACTTATGTGTGAGTTTCAACACACTACTCTATTGGATCAATATGGTGCACAAGGGGATCCCATCATAAGTGAGTTTCAACACACTACTCTATCATTTTAATATGGCACACAAGGGGATCCCATCATAACTCATGCACTATATCTGACTTAGCAAAACTTATCACATGTAGTGTAACTCTAATGGTACATCTTACACAGTGTAACTCACCCAATGTAGCATGATCCAAGTTGTGTTGATTGCCTAACATAACTCAACTCAGTGTATCTTATGTAGCACAACTCATCTCATACTACATGACTCATGCATTATAACTTGACCTGGGTTATGCTAACCCAAGTTGTGTAGCTTAACCTCATGTAATTCATCTCTTGAAATGTAACTCATCTTGTGGTGCCTAGCTCATGAAGTGTCTCTAATGTAACCTAACTCATCTCACATAACACACCCTACCCAATTCCAACCTTGCGTTCATTGATTCCCTAACACATTTTGACCTAGTGTAGCTAGCATGATGTAAGTCATACAAGGTAGCTAGAGAGGTACATGCCACACACCATTTCTCAATTAAAACTCACGCAGTAAAGCTCAAGTAGGGAAATGCATCTTGTGTAATACAACTTGCATAGTACATATCATGCAACATAAATCATCTAAAGTAGCATGAGCCTTGATTTATAAATATATAAGGTAGGGTCTTTAATATGGCTTAGTGTGGGTTGGGTCGACCGTGTAATGCAACTCAATGATATGCATCTTGCACATCATAATTCATCTCATGTAGTATAACTCATATTGTTCACCACACACTACATAGTGTGACTTGTGTAATGCAACTTCACCTAGGTTGTGATGATGGCCTAATGCATCTTGACCTGGAGCAACCCACCCAATGCATCTCATATAGCATAACCCATGTAGCAATGAAGAGCATAGATCATTTAGCATGTCTCATATAATGTTGCTCTCTAAATGTAACTCCACCTAGGTCATGGTGATCACCTAACATAGCTCAACCTGAGCTAAATTGACCTGGGTTGAGTTGGTTGAGCATAACTCACAAAACATAACTCATCTTGAACAACACAATCCACCTCATGTAGTGCAACTCACCCAATGTTGACCCAGGTTGTGTTAACCACCTAAGGTAGATTGCTCATGTAATGTAACTCAAAGAATGTAACTCTAGAAGCACAACACATGGCAACACATCTTGCATAATGCAACCCATGTAGGTTGACTAATGCAATGTGCCTCATCCCCACCTAGTGAAACTTGCATAGTATAACTCACACATCATATATTTCCCAATGCCTTGACATAAATAAAAGTGGGTGTAACCCCCAGACTTCTTAGTGGGTCACCCATCCTAGTACTACCTTATCCAAAGCATGCTTAACTATAGAGTTTTGATGGGATATGAAACACTAACACTCAAGAAATATTGTATCACATTGTTATACTTGTAGGAGAGACTTGGAGAGTCAATCACCTAATGTGGCTTTAACCTGGTGTATCTCATGCATTGTAACTCACACAACACAACTCACATAGTGTAGCTCAAACAATGCAACTCATCCCATGTTAAAATACATGCATAATGTATCTCATTCAACACAACTAGCACAATGCAGCTTGACCAAGGTTGTGCTAACCCATTTTTTTCTAATTCACATAACACATCTCAAGCTAGAAAATATCATGTAGTGCATCCCACATAAATAATCTCATGTAATGCAGCCCATGCAACACACATCCACATCATAGCTCATCCAATGTCACTGGACCTAGGCTGTATTGATCACCTAACACAACTCAACCTAGCATAACTCATGTAGTGCAACTCATGTAATACAACTCGACCCTATTTCTGTTGATCACCTAATGCATATCATGGATCATAATGTACCAATGCAACTTCTATAATAATGCAATGCATCTCACTAAACACAACTCATCCCTTATAGTGTAGTGCATGTACCATATCTTTTGTGTAGTGTAACTTGTCTGATGGATTTCAAATTAAGCTCTGTGAATTACATAACACAGCTTGACCTGGTACATTTCACTCGATACATCTCATTTAGAAAAACTCATCTCACACAGTGTGACTCACTGATGCAGCTTGACCTGGGTTGTGCCAATCACATAACTTAGTTTAACCTGATGTAACTCACATAACATATTTCATCCTATAAAACACAACATGCATAATACAACTCACTCAACAATTCTTCCAAGGGATCCACCATGGTGTAAATAAAAAGAGGATCTCATACCCTTCATGCTTGTCTATGTTGTTCTTCCACCCAACCGCCCATTCTCCCTACCCCTGAGACATTAGACTATGTGTGAGGGTAACATAGACCACCCAATGTCTTGATAAAATGGAAAAAAGGGTGCAACACTAGGACTTCTTTCGAAGTCACCCATCCTAGTACTACCTTAGCCCAAGTACACTAAATTGTAGAGTTATGATGGGATCTAGTGCACTAACGTTGGTATGATTTCCCCTGATATTTACTTTATCACATAACTCTAATTGTAGGAGACACATGGAAGACATTAGATAGACATAATTTTATGTATGGGACTCATTTGGCCTCACTCATGTGTGAGTTTGGACACACTACTCTATTGGCTTAATATGGTGCATAAGGGGATCCCATCATAAGTGATTTTTGACACACTACTCTGTAAGCTCAATATGGCACACAAGGGCACCCATCATAACTCATGCACTATATGTGACTTAGAAAAAACCATCATGTTTAGTTTTGACACACTACTCTATAGGTTGTGTAGATTACCTAAAATAACTCAACTTAGTGCATCTCGTACAACACAACTCATCTCATGTCACATGACTTGTATATTACAGCTTGACCTAGGTTATGTTAACCTAAGTTGTGTAGCTCAAATTCATGCAATTCATCTCTCACAACCTAACTCATATTGTGGCACCTAGTTCATGTGGTGCATCCAGTGTAACCTAACTCATCTCATATAGCACAAACCCATGCAATGCCAACCCAAGGTTTTTTGATTGCCTAACACATCTTGAGCTAGTACAAATAGTGTGATGTAAGTCCTACAAGGTAGTGAAAGAGGCACATGTCACACACCACATCTCACTCAACACTCACATAGTGCAACTCAAGTAGGGCAACTCATCATGTGTAATATAACTTGCATAGTGCATCTCCTACAACATAGATCACCCAATGTAGTATGACCTTCAGCTCATAAATATATAAGGTAGGGCCTTTAATATGGCTTGATAGGGGTTGGGTCGACCACAAAATGCAACTCAACACAATGTATCTTACACATTAGAATTCATCTCATGTAGTGCAACTCATATTGTTCACCACAACCTGTATAGTGTGGGTTGTGCAATGCAACTTTGCCTAGGTTGTGATGATGGCCCAATGCATCTCAACCTAGAGAAACCCACCCAACACATCTTATGCAGTGTAACTTGCATAACATTACACAATATAGCTTGTGTATCATGACCCATCTTAGACAACACAACTCTTATAGCATGTCTCACACATCATTTCTCTCTTATTGCAAATCCACCTACATTGTAGTGATCACCTAACATAGATTGACCTCATTTGAGCTGACTTGGGTTGAGTTAGCTAAGTACAACTCATGCACTATAACTCATCACAAACAATGCAACCCACCTTGTGTAGTGAAACTCACCCAATGCTGACCCAAGTTGTGTCGATCACCTAAGGTAGACCAATCATGCAATATAACTATTAAAATGTATCTTTATAAGCACAATGCATGGTAACACATCTTACACAATGTAACCCATGTAGGATGACTTGTGCATTGTGACTCATCCTTTTTGGTGAAAATTTCATAATGTAACTCACATAACATAGATTTCCCAACACCTTGACATAAAGAAAAAGGGGGTACAACACCCAAACTTCAATATGGCACATAAAGGGATCTCATGTAACATAATTTATATAGAACAACTCACTCACCATAGCTTGTACAATATAGGTCATGTTGGGTTGTTCCAGCCTGATAGTGCCACTTATCTAATGTATATCTCAACCTAACATAGCTTGCACAATGTAACTCATCGTGCAGAACACAACCCATCTTTCACAACACACCTCATCTCACATAGCCCAAAAATTGGATCCCAACTCATGAATCACATCTAGTGAAGCTAAACTCAGGCAAAACATCTCATGAAGTCTAGATCATGCAATGCAAATCATTCTACACATTATGTATCCACATCATAGCTCATCCAATGTAGTTTGACCTAGGTTATGTCGATTGCCTAAGGTAGTATAACCTAACACAACTCATGAAGTATAGCTTTTATAATGTAATTTGAGAAAAAATACTCATATAACACAACTTGTGTAGTATAACTTGTAATCATAGCTCATCTCATGTAGAGTAACTCATGTAGTGCAACTGATGTAACATAACATGCCCAAATCAGCTTGATCAAGGTTTTGGCAACCCAATTTCTATTTATCACCTCACATTAATTAACTCGGTGTAACTCAAGCAACACATCTTGAAAAGTTCAACTCACATGGTACAACTTGGGTAGTGCATCCTATCTCACACAACTCAACGCAAATCATCATGCATAACATAATTAATGCCATGCAATACAATTCAATTGGTACATCTCATCTCACACAATGCAACTCATGACATGTAATATAACTCATATAGCATATGTTGTGAAACTCATTTTATAAAGTGTAGCTCATGTGATGCAACTCATATAGCACATTTTGTGAAACTCATCTTGCAAAGTGTAGCTCATGTGATGTAACTTGGGTATTACATCTTGTCTCACATAACACAACTCATCCTATGTAATGCAACCCATCTCACTTAATGAAACTCATGACATGAAGTGTAACTCATGTAGTACAGTAAATAAAACACAACTCATGCAACATATCTTAACCCAGGTTATACTGATTGACTCATGCATCACAACTTGTCAGGTCAAATTTACAATATAACTTCCATAGTGTATCTCGAACAACACATATCATCTTGTGCAATGCAACTCTCATAACATAGTTTTTTCTGGGTACCTTACCCCATCCATCTTGACCCTTAGTCTATAGATATATAAGGTAGGGCATTGAGTGTAGCTCGACACTAGTTGTGTCTCTCATCTAAAGTAACTCAACCTAGAGATATTTGTGTAGTGAATCTTGTGCATCATAACTCATCTTATATGGTGTAGCTCATCTTATGTACCATAATTTACATATTGCATCTCTCACACCATAGCTCTCAAAATGCATCTCAGCTCATGTTCTTCCTAGTTAGGTTGTGTGATTCACCTAACATAGCTCAATTCATCACTATTCATGTATTGCAACTCATTTTGCATAACATAACTCATCTCATGTAACAAAACTTGTGAAGCCTAGCTTAAGCATCACATTTGGTGAATCCTATCTCATACATCACATATTACGAATCCTCATTCACACAACATAACTCATCTCATGTAGCATAGCTCAGATAATTCATCTTCATAGAGTAACTCACCCAAAGCATCTCGACCTAATTGTGTTGACCTGCATTATGTCCATCACTAAGCACAATTCAACCCATCATAGCTCGTGCATCATAACTCACATATCACAACTTAAGAAGTATAACTCATGCAATGTAACCCATGTAATGTAGATCAAGTAGCATAGATCACATATTATAACCCAAACCATGTAGTGTAAATCATATCACCAATGTAGCTCATGCAACATTGCTCACCCAACATACTTTGACAAGGGTTACATAGACCTGGTTTGGGTTTATCCCTAAATACAACTCATGTAGTGAAACTTTCATGGTACAAAATGACTCATCTCATACGACATAACTCATCTCACTCAATGTAACTCATCTCATGCAACACAACTCATCTCTGTAGTGCAACTCACATAACACAACTCATGTAACGTATCTCATGTAGCATAGCTTAACCCAAATTTTAATAGTTTCCTAACACATCTTTCACATTATAACTTGTTATCCAAATTGTTCAATAGAGAATGTACATCACCATTCATCTCACGTATTACAACTCATGTTGTACAACATAACTCATCTTATGTAGTGCAACTCACATGATACAGCTAGGCATGAGTTGTGTCAATCACCTAATGCAACTTGATCCAGCATAGCTATATCAATGCATCTTGTGTATCATAACTCCTAAAACAAATCTTGTGTAGCACATGCTATTCATTGTAACTCATATCACACAATGTAACTTGTTAGAGTAGCTCACCTAATTATAGCTTGACCTAGGTTATGTCAATCTCTTAATACATCTCAACCATGCACAACCCATGAAGCATTGCTTATACAACACTTCTTACATAATAAAACTCATCTCAAATAATGCACATCATCTCATGAAATGAAAATTGCATAGTGTAACCTTCGTAGAGTAACTTTCATGATGCATATCGACTTGGGTTATCCCAATAGCTTAATGCAACTCTACCTGACATAATTCATGTAGTCTAACTCATCTCACATAAAACAACTCACCTTATGCAATGCACCTCATCTTGGATAGTGAAATATAATAAAGGCTAGCTTGTGCATTACATATGAAAAATCCCAACTTTTGTAATGTATCTTCATAGTGTAGCATGCCAAAAAATCTTGATCAAGGTTAGTGCATCTCATCTCACACAATGCAACTTGTATTGCATAATACGACTCATGCCATGAAGTACAACTTACATAACATAGCTCGTGCAACTCAAATTATAAAGTATAGCTCATGCCATGATACTTGGGTATTACATCTTGTCTCATATAGTGTAACTCACCCTATGCAATACAACCCATCTCTCTTAACACAACTCATGCCATGAAGTGTAACTCATGTAGTGCAGGTAGTGCAACACAATTTATGTGGTGCATCTTGACCCAAGTTATGCTAGTCAATTGATGCAACTCATGCATCACAACTTTCTATCTCAAATTTAGAATATAACTTACACAATGTAGCTTAAGGAACACATCTCATCTTGTGTATTTCAACTCTTGTAACATAGGTTGTGCACCCAATGTACCTTGACTAGGGTTGTGTCAACCTAATTTGTGTTGATTGTTCGACATAGGTTAATGTAAGGAAAATCACATAGTGTAACTTGGAAGGTAAAACTCACACAAAATGACTCATCTCATATGACACAACTCATCTTTCACAATGCATCTCACATATCACAGTGCAACTTATAACTATTATGGGCGAGGGTGTTCTTTGAATGCCTTTACAGGAAAACAAGTGAAAACATGGGAAATTTTTTCTTCTTGCCTTTACCCATAAATAATTTAGTATACTAAAATTGTGAAATAAAAATTAAATGTATTAAGTTAAATATGTTTCATCTTTAATTCAATATCAAATTTTGTGTGGAACTTTATTTTTGCCTTGTATTTTTGTATTATAGTTTGAAATTGAGTTGGACAGCCAGCTCAAGTTGAAAAAATGAAATTGATAATCATGAGATACTTATGAGAGTCATGACATGTATTTTAAATTACAATTGCTATGGGGGAAAGGTGTTCTTTGAATTAATTTGTGGGAAAACAAGTGAAAACATGGGAAACATTTTATTTCCCCCTTTACCCTCAAACCATTTGATATATTATGGTTGTGAAAGAAATAGTAAATGGATGAAGGAAACCATGTTTAATCTAGAATGAAATATTGAATTTTGGGTATAAATTTATTTTATCCTTGTATTTATGTATTGCGATTTGAACTCAAGCACAATCTTGGCTAGAGTTGGACATCCATCTCAAGTTAGACCGATAGTGCGTGTTGGATTGCCAACTTGGGTTGGGTTGGCAGCTCAATTTGAAAAAAGGAGCTTGATTTTAATGGGATCCTTATGAGAATCATGACATGGATTTTAGATTATAACTAATATGGGGGAAGGGTGTTCTTTGAATGTTTTGTTTGGAAAACAAGTGAAAACATGGGAAATGTTTTGTTCCCTATTTACCCACAAATAATTTGGTATACTCCAGTTGCGAGAAAAAATAATAAATGGATTAATGAAACCATGTTTCATATTCAATGCAAGATCCAATATTGTGTGGAAATTAATTTTTTCCTTAGATTTCTATATTTTTATTTGAACTAGAGTTGGACTACTAGCATAAGCTAGGTTGCTAGCTCGAGCTGGATTGCCAACTTGAGCTAGGTTGCTAGCCCAAGCTAGGTTGACAACCTGAGTTGGGTTGCCATCCTGAGTTAGGTTGGTATCCCAAGCTTAAAAAATGAACTTGATAATCATGGGATCCTTATGAGGATCATGACATGGATTTTAACTTATAACTATTATGGTTGAAGGGTGTTCTTTGAATGCCTTTCTAGGGAAAGAAGTGAAAACATGGGAAACATTTTATTCCACCCTTTACCCATAAATAATTCAATCTACTTTGATTATGAAAAGAAATAATAAATGGATGAAAGAAACCATGTTTCCTCTTGAATTCAAGATCCAATTTTTCATGGGAATTTATTTTTTGACATGTATTTTTGTCTTGCGATTGGAGGATGAGTTGCACTCCCAATCAAAGTTATGTAAATCTGAGTCAGGTGCCCGACATGAGTGGGACTGGTAACTAGAGTAGGAAAAATGAACTTGATAACCAATGGGATGGTTATGAGAATGATGACATGGATTTCAACTTATAACTACTATGTGGGGAGGGCAAGCAAGCAAGTAGGGAAAACAAAATTGATAAACAAGGGATCCTTATGAGAACCATGGAATAGATTTTAACTTTTAACCACTATGGGGGGAGGGCAGGGAATAAAAGAAGATGAAATTGATAATGATGGGAATCCTTATATGGATCATGACATGGATTTGAACTTATAACTACTATGAATGGGAGGGAGCAAACAAATAATCAAGCAAGCAAGTGCGAGGGGAACACATCTGGGAGCTCAAGTTAGATTCCCACCCCAAGTTGGGCTTCCAGTCTGGGTTTGGCTTCTAACCTAAGTTGGGATACCATCTCAAGTTAGATGACCAACCTGAGTTGAACTACCATCCCAAGTTGGACTAGCAGCCCTAGTTGGGCTACCATCTTGAGTTGGGCTTCATAGCATGAGTTGGGATTCCATCCTGAGTTGGATTTCCAACCTGAGTTGGTCTACCATCTTGGCTTAGGTTGCCAAATAAATAGTGAATGGATGGGGGAAACCATGTTTCCTATTTAATGTGAGATTGAATGATGGGTGGAATGATATTTTAATCTCATATTTTTTGTATTATAGTTTTAACTTCACTTCTAATTAGAGTCCTGCAAATCTGAGTCGAGTGGCCGACATGAGTGGGGCTAGCAACTGGAGTAGGAAAAATGAGATTGATAACCAATGGGATGGTTATGAGAATGATGACATGGATTTTAAATTATAAATACTATGGGAGGATGGTGGGAAAGCAAGTAAATAGGGAAAATAAACTTGATAAACAAGGGACCCTTATGAGAACCATGGAATGGATTTTAACTTATAACCACTATGGGCGAGGGCGAGGAAGGAAGCAAGGAAGATGGAATTAATAATGATGGGAATCCTTATGAAAAGTATGACATAGATTTGAACTTATAAGTAATATTAAGGGGAGGAAGCAAGTAAGTAATCACTCAATCAATCAATTAAGCAAGCTCAAGTTGGATTACCAGCCTGAGTTGGGCTACCATCCTGAGTTGGGCTTCACAGCTTGAGTTGGGCTGCCATCCCTAGCTAGATTGTTAGCTCGAGTTAGTCTACCAACCTAGGTTGGGTTGCCAAATAAATAGTGAATAGATGGGGGAAACCATGTTTCCTCTTTAATGTGAGATCAAATTTTGGGTGGAATGATATTTTGCCTCAAATTTTTCATATTGCAGTTTGAACTCCACTTGCCCTACCAACTCGAGTTGTGTCTTGAGCCTGAGTTGAAAAAATGAGCTTGATAATAAAATGGGATCCTTGTGAGAATCATGGAATGGATTTTAACTTGTAACTACTATGGGGGAGTGTGTTTTTTGAGCTCATGTTAGATTGCCATCTTGATTTAGACTTCCAGCCTGAGTTGGGTTGCGAAAGAAATAGTGAATGGATGTGAAAAACCATATTTCCTATTTAATGCGAGATTGAATGTTGGGTGGAACCATATTTTTGCCTTGAATTTTCTATATTTTAATTTGAACAAGAGTTGCACTACCAACTTGATTTGCTTCTTGAGATCGAGTTGAAAAAATGAGATGATAATAAAATGGGATCCTTATGATAATCATGTCATGTATTTTAACTTATAACTACTATGAGGGGAGGTTATTCCTTGAATGCCCTTGTGGGAAAACATGGGAAAGATATTGTTCCCCACTTTACCTATAAATAATTTTGGATACTCGAGTTGGGAAATAAAATTGAAATGGATGGAGGAAATCATGTTTCCTCTTTAATGTAAGATTGATTATTCTATTGAACTTTATTTTTGCCTTAGATTTTTTATTGCAGATGGAACTAGAGTTGGATTTCCAACTAGCTTGAGTTGGGCTGCTATCCTAGGCTAGATTTCCAGCCTGAGTTGGATTGCCACCTTAAGTTAGGTTGAGAAAAAAATGGTGAATCGATGGGGGAAACCATCTTTCCTCTTTGATGTGAGAATAAATGTTGGGTGGAACCATATTTTTGCCTTATATTTCCATATTATGGTTTCAACTTAGGTTGTACTGCCAACTTGAGTTGGTTTTCTAGATTGAGCTAAAAAAATGAGCTTGATCATAAAATGCGATCATTATGAGAATCATCACGTGGATTTTAACTTATAACCACTATGTGGGGAGGGTGTTTTTTGAATGCCCTTGTGGGAAAACAAGTGAAAACATGGGAAAGATATTGCTCCCCACTTACTCAAAAATAATTCTAGATACTTGAGTTGGGAAATAAATGAGAAATGGAGAAGGAAACCATGTTTCCTCTTTGATGTGAGATTGATTATTGCATGGAGATTTATTTTTGCCTCAGATTTTTGCATTGTGGATAGAACTCGAGTTGGACTGCCATCCTAATTTGGGCTTTTGGACCTAGTTGGGTTACAAAAATAAATAGTGAACAGATGGGGTAAACAACTTTTCCTCTATCATACGAGATCAAATTTTGGGTGTAAGCATGTTTTTTACATGGATTTTTGTATTGCAATTTGAATTCAAGTTGCACAGCCAACCTGAGTTGTGTTTTTTGCTTGAGTTGAAAAAATGAGATTAAAAATAAAATGGGATCCTTATGAGAATCATAACGTGGATTTTAACTTATGACTACTCGGGGGGAGGGTGTTCTTTGAATGCCCTTGTGGAAAAGTAAGTGAAAACATGGGATATATATTGTTCCCCCTTTTACCCATAAATAATTCTAGATACTTGAGCTGGGAAAGAAATGAGAAATGGATGAATGAAACCATGTTTCATCTTTAATGCGAGATTGATTATTCTATGAAAATTTATATTTGCCTTAGATTTCTATGTTGCGGATGGAACTCAAGTTGGATTCCCAACCTGAGTTGGACTACCATCCTAAGCTGGACCTTCACCCTGAGTTGGATTGCAAAAAAAATAGTGAATAGATAGGGGAAACCATTTTTCCTCTTTCATTTAAGACTGAATTTTGAGTGGAAGCATGTTTTTTCCATGGATTTTTGTATTTTGGTTTGAACTCTAGTTGCACAGCCAACCCGAGTTGGATTTTTTGCCTGAGTTGAAAAAATGAGATTGATAATAAAATGGGATCCTTATGAGAATCATCACATAGATTTTAAATTATAACTACTATGGGAGGGGAGGGTGTTCTTTAAATTCCCTTATGGGAAAATAAGTGAAAACATGAGAAATATATTGTTCCCCCCTTACCCACAAAGAATTTTAGATACTCGAGCTAGGAAAGAAATGCAAAATGGATGAAGGAAACCATGTTTCCTCTTTAATGCGAGATTGATTATTCCATGGAACTTTATTTTTGCCTCATATTTTTGTATTATAGATGGAACCCAAGTTGTATTTCTAGCCCAAGTTGGGTTGTGAAACAAATAGTGAACAAAAGGGGGAAACCATGTTTCCTCTTTAATGCGAGATCAAATGTTGGGTGGAAACTTGTTTTTGCCTTAGATTTTTGTATTGGGGTTTGAACTCGATTTACACGACCAACCTGAGTTACGTTTTTTTTCAAAAAAATAAGCTTGAAAATAAAATGACATCCTTATGTGAATCATCATGTGGATTTTAACTTATAAATACTATGGGGGGAGGGTGTGTTCTTCAAACACCCTTATGGGAAAGAAAGTGAAATCATGGGAAAGATATTGTTCCCCCCTTACCTACAAATAATTCTAGATACTCGAGCTGGGAAAGAAATTCAAAATGGATGAAGGAAACCATGTTTTCTCTATAATGCAAGATTGATTATTTTGTGGAACTTTATTTTTGCTTCAGATTTCTATGTTATAGATGGAACATGAGTTGGATTTCCAACCTAAGTTAGACTACCATCCCAAATGGGGATTCCCACCCCAGTTGGGTTGTGAAATAAATAGTCAACAGATGGGGGAAACCATTTTTTCTCTTTCATGAGAGATTGAATGCTGGGTAGAAGCATGTTTTTGCCTTAAATTTTTGTATTATGGTTTGAACTCAAGTTGCACAGCCTACCCGAGTTAGGTTTTTTACTTGAGTTGAAAAAATGAGATTGAAAATAAAATGAGATCCTTATGAGAATCATCATGTGGATTTTAACTTATGACTACTATGGGGGGAGGGTGTTCTTCAAATGCCCTTACAGGAAAGCAAGTGAAAACATAGGAGAGATATTGTTCCCCCCTTTTACCCACAAAAAATTTAGGATACTCTAGTTGGGAAAGAAATGGAAACCATGTTTTATCTATAATGTGAGATTGATTATTGTGTGGGACTTTATTTTGCCTTGGATTTCTATATTGTAGATAGAACCTAAGCTAGATTTCTATCCCAAGTTGGACTGCCATCCCGAACTGGGCTTCGAGCCTGAGCTAGGTTGTGAAATAAATGGAAACCATGTTTCCTCTTTAATGCAAGATCAATTATTATGTGCAACTTTATTTTTGCCTTGGATATTTGTATTGTGGATAGAAATCAAGCCAAATTTCTAGCACTAGTTGGACTGCCATCTAGAAATAGGCTTCCAACCTTGAGCTAGGTTGTGAAATAAATGGAAACCACATTTCCTCTGTAATGCAAGATCAATTATTGTGTGGGACTTTATTTTTGCCTTATATTTATGTATTGTAGATGGAACTTGAGTTGGATTTCTAGCCTAATTTGGACTACCATCTTGAGCTAGGTTACAAAACACATAATGAATAGATGGGGGAAACCATGTTTCCTTTGTGTCAATTTGCATAATTTGAGCCTAAGTTGTGTCAGTGCTCTTGTTGTACTTGATAAAATGAGCTTGATTAATATAATGGGATCCTTATAAGAGCCATGCCATGGATTTTAACTTATAAATACTATGAGGGGAGGGTGTTCTTTGAATGCCCTTATGGGAAAGCAAGTGAAAACACATGAAAGATATTGTTCCCCCCTTACCGACAAATAATTCCAGATACTCAAGTTGGGAAAAAGATGGAAACCATGTTTTCTCTTTAATGTGATATCAAATGTTGTTGAGACTCCTAATTTTGTCTTGATTTTCTATATGTTTTGGTTGTTTGGTTCAAATCTGTTATTACTCTATGAAGAGTGGCAGACTGATGATCAAGTATTTTGATTTGATTTAAGCTTTGGCCTCAGGAGATTATTAGGATTGTTGATGCCTAAATACTAACTCACCCACCCAGTAATAGACTATATTACATGTATTTTGGCTTTTTTTATTGTTCTTGGAGTTGTTCTCTGAAACTATGGGATCTAGCCACCCCTTTCCAGTTTGGTTTATGCTTTTATGGATGGTTCTAGGAGTGGATCTTTAGAATGCTATTAGAGTTGCCTTTTTAGTGTGATTTGTACAACTTGAGCCCAATTTGGGTCAATTTAAAGACTTACACTTGAAATAATGAGCTTGATCATAATTAAATACTTGAGTTAGGAAAGAAATACTAAAAGGATGAAGGAAACCATGTTTCCTTCTCCTTAAACTAGGATAATGGTAAGTGGATCCCCATTTTTGCCTTAGAATTCCATATTGTGGTTGGTTGGTTCAGATCTCTCTCTTATAACTCTACAAAGAGTGGCAGGCTGATGATCAGGTGTTTTCAATTCAATCTAAGTTTTGGCCTCAGGTCATTTTTAGGGTTATAGATGCCTAGATCCTAGCTCACCCACCTAGTAATAGACTTAATTAAATGCATTTTGGATTTTTTTATTATTCGTAGAGTTCTTCTCTAAAACTATTAGATCTAGCTTCCCCTTGCTAGTTCAGTTTTACACCTTTATAGATGGTTCTAAGAGTGGACCTTTGGAACAATATCAGAGTTGCCTTTAAAGTGTGATTTGCAAAACTCAATCTTGAGTTGGGTTGATTTAACGAGTTACACTTGAAAAATGAGCTTGATCAATATAATGGTATCCTTATGAGAATCATGGAATGGATTTTAACTTAGAACTATTATGGGGGAGGGTGTTTTTTGAATGCCCTTACTGAAAAGCAAGTGAAAACATGGGAAAGATAGTGTTCCTCCCTTACCCAAATTTTTTTTGGATACTTGAGTTAGGAAATAAATGGAAATAAATTTTTCTCTATAATGTGAGATCAAATGTTGTTTTGACTCATAGTTTTGCCTTGGATTTTGGTATATATTATTATTGTTTGTTTCAGATCTCTTATTACTTTGTGAAGAGTGGTAGGCTGATGATAAGGTCTTTTGATTCAATTTGAGGCTTGGCCTCAGGCCATTTTTAAGATTGTTGATGCCTAAATCCCAACTCACCCACCCAGTAATATACTTAATTACATGTTTTTTGCCTTTTTTTATTGTTCTTGGAGTTGTTCTCTAAAACTATTGGATCTAGTCACCCCTTACCACTTCAATTTTTGCTTTTGCTGATGGTTTTAAGAGTGGACCTTTGGAGTGCTATCAGAGTTGCCTATTCACACATCTCAAGCTTGAACTGGGTTGATTTGCCAAGTTACACTTGAGAAAATGATCTTGATCATATTTTTTCCTTAGATTTTCATATTGTGGTTGGTTGGTTCAAATCTCATGTTACTCTGTGAAGAGTGGTAGGCTAATGATCAGGTCTTTCAATTTAATCCAAGCTTTAGCCTCAGGCCATTTTTAGGGTTGTTGATTCCTAGATCCCAACTCACCTACCCAATAATAGACTTAATGCCATGTATTTTGGCTTTTTTTAATTGTTCTTTGAGTTGTTCTCTAAAATTATTGGTTCTAGCCACCCCTTTCCACTTCTACTCTGTAGATGTGGATGAGTATAGTGCTTGCGCCATTTCCTCACTAGTATTTTTTAATTTCTATGAGGTGGAGGTGAAACCCTATTCCTGGCCATAGTTCTTATGACTAGGTTATTTACTTTCTATTTGGGTTACAAACATTGAGTGGAAGGGTTAGAGCATTTCTAATCTTCTCATGTTTGTGAGTTGTTCTCAAAGATGATGTGGGCTAGAGTATAAATTATTAGCATTTATGCCACTATCTTTAATCTAGCATGTTTTCTCCTTGTGTTGAACTCCTTGCGCTTGTGTGGGAATTTATGATATAAATTAAGATTTGTCTCTTCTTCCACTATGATGATTCATTTTAGAAGTTTGCTCTAAAACTTAGCTTTCCTATCAGTCTAGGTGTAGTGTGAATGTTTCACATATTCGATTGGATCACACATATCCTAGTGGCTTCTAAGTATATGTCAGATATTTGTGCATATGCAAATAATGGCTTAGAATTTCTCTTTTGTAGTGGTGGCCATGATTATGGTGCTTTTCCCTATAGGTTGAGGTTAATGCATTCAAACTATTTACACTAATTAAAAGTACATAGGGGCTATTTTGGGTAAGGAAGTTATCAAGCAGTCTTAAAATTGACATGGCTACATGCACGGTGCACTCTATCCTTTATGTTGATCATGAGTTTGATCACTTCATGATGTAGGGTGTAGGGCTCTATACGTGATTTTATTTATAGGTTCATATAAACTAAAAACTTGGGGCTATAGTGATATGGCCTACTTGCCTTTGCCCTTGTTCCAAATGTTGCCTTTGTAGGGAGTTAAGGTGTTTTTGATAATCAAGATTAGGCTTTTATGGATGGTGTGTGCCCTTTGAAAGTATGTAGGGGGATTTCCTAAGAATGATGTCTTTGAGTTGCCTTATAATTGAGGTGGTCATGTGCATGGTGCATACTATCCATGGTTGCCTTATCGAGAACAAGTTGGTTGAGTTGATGTAGGGTAGTGGCTTTGTATGAGATGAGCTTCCCAGGGGTCCATGAACTAAAGCTCTCTACTTTTCTTACTCTGACTTGTGCATCCCTCCCTTCTCATTTAATGGCACATTTTTATGTAAGTGCAACATATGTGCAAAGGAGGCATCGACGGTTCCCTCACCCTCTTCCATCTCATTCACATGTCAAGCACAAGGATTTTATGTTTGATTTCAAGGAAGAATGAATGATTTTCTCAAATTTCACATAGAAGTGGGTTTTGTTGGTGCTTTTCAACATTCTACTTACATTTAGAAGCTACCTAGTTGATCCTACTAGTAGTCATATGCTTTTCTCAAAGATTAAGCCATGCATGTCTAAGTATGAACTATTTTAGACTATAAAACTATGGATAGCTCATTAAAATAGTTATAGTTTCTTTGATGGTACCTTACTACTCAGATAACCATAGTAATTATAGAGCTAATACATGTACTAAATCCAAACCCTTAGAAGGGATGAATTTATTAGATAAAAGGCTAGTGTAGGCTCACCCACTATTCTAGTGATTCATGATAACTTAACGGAGTGCATAGCCATTGTGCTGATGATGCTTCATTCAAATGTTTTCCCTATCAAATTTTGATGGTAGGATAGAGGCCTACCATGGTGGTGATGTGTGATGAAGAATTAGGTTCAATTTCAAAGAGGAAGCCTAAGAAATGGATACCACATTTAAGGAAGGCAATAAGTGTGCAAATTACCCAATCCTGACATGGGGAGGTAGTGAAAATGAATAATAATACTAGGTTCATTGAGTCTGGTAATTGGAATGAGTACAAACTAAATCCCTTAATGAGGATCCATTAGAGGGCATATCTGGTGCTAGTAGATATAGTAATTCCAAATCCAATATAATATATTTAAGTTATTATAGTTAAAAATCTCATAGTTGGATCTTGGGTCATCATGGTCAGTCTACCCCCTGGGTGTGCATTAGCCCTCACATCCCTTCTACTAGTAGCATGTTCCTAAACTTAATTGGTTGGGTCATAGTTTCAATGTCATTACTTTGAAAAAATTAGAGTACCCAAAGCAAGCCTACGCTTTGAATACATTAGCATGGAATAATATGATAGGAGTTTGGTCTTGTTTTGTTAGCCTTCAGAACTAGAGTAATGATTAATCAGGACTGTCAAGGGCATTCGTATTTCATTTTCAGAGGTGAAATTATTAGATTTATGGAATATGAACCACTATGAAAGCATTTTCCAAGGATGTTTTCATTAATCAATAATGAAAGTTGGGGTCTTGAAGATGATCAGATACCATGTTAGTCTCAACCATAAATGATGTTGACCAGGGATTGGTAGATGTTACTCTAAGGACTCTGCCATCACCTTATGAGAAATTAGAGTGTTTGGGTTCTATGGCAAGTATGATTACAAGGCTAAAAATTAAAGTAATTAATAAAAGGGCACCACCAAGAGTGGATCTTATGACTTAATTTGACTCAACATGAGGAAACTTACTAGGTCTAGACATAGTAAGGATTGATAGATTGAGAGCTCTTTCTTGATTCTATGGGTGGTGTTGCATGGCCATTCTTAGTTGGTAGAGTGATTTGTCTAGTTAATTCTATTAAAAAATGAGACCTTAGCTTGATAACTAGTTATGTGAAGGTTCCCCTTCATAGCCAACTTTTTAGAAGGAATATGGCCATTTAGGCCATGGAAGTTTGAAGCAATAACAGGTCTATGATGCCCTTAGATGTTCTAGGTTGCACACATGCTACATTGATGCAACTGATGAGTTTTTATCCATGGACTAAAAGGTTTGGGAAATATTTGCAAATTGTATCATGATGGGGATAGACCATTGTAATTATTGATCTTTAACAAGGAATTACTAGAAAGCACAAGTCATCAGCTCACATTGGCTACATCGATACCCTTTATACACACTTCCCATTGCTCCTACTAATTGAATGATCTGGTGAAGTGTTTGGATCACATTGATGATGGTAGTTTCCATCAGTGACTTTACAAGAAGTTCATTGAACCTTATCATTTTGTTGACATAGAAGATTGCACCCTTGGCAGGAGGCCAAGCTCCTGCCTTCTTCATGCAACAATGGAAACTCCCCTCTTACCTATGGAACTAGCAAAGTTGGAGGGGAGAGTCTCTAGGTAAGTGCTAGCTCCCTCTAATGTATCTTTTAGGCCCTAGTTTCTCCTACTGCTAATAAAAAATGTAAAAAGGGGGGGATGAAAAGAGAGAGAGAGAGAGATGTTGAAAACAAATCCTAATCCTAAAAAAAGAAAAGGTGATACACCAGAAAATGTGATCCACCCAACCCAAATATACACTTTTCACTAAAAAGAAGCACTTATACACTTCATCTAAAGTGAGAAAACCTTTTGCATCAGTGGGTCAGGGGTCTGTGGGGATACAGGGAGGAAATAACTACTAGAGGTGTTCTGCAACACACTACAGTAGCCTATCCACTTCACCTACACTCCTCTAGGGACACTTATGATAGACCTATAAAAGAGAACTCAAAAATGCACTAGATGTGCTGAAATCATTTTGCAAAAGCATCAAGAAAATGACTTAACATAGAATCAAGACATAGACACATACTAAAGATGCAAAACTCATAATGGAGGCAAAAATTGTTGTGTTTCGATTCAAGGTAAATTTTTGACAACTCTACCTTAGAAGCCTGAGAGATTTTTGGGTAGATTTTGCCTTAAGGCTAAGAGTTGATGCCTTCTCAAAAGAGAAGTTTAAAATATAGAGGAAGAGGAAGAGAACATTGGCATTTTCAAGGAAAGATTTTGGTGCTCTTCTCTGTAAGTGGCCCATGTGCATTCTAAATCTTGGGAAGAGGAAACCACTATTACTGATGTCATTCTTCAAAAAAGGCCTACTAGAACCATGCTGTAAAATCACCAAAATTGACTTTGGCATTCAAAAGTTAATGCAAGAGCATGGCCACACCTATTTCTTGCAAATAGACTACAGTTTATCCCCTCATAAATGCCAACTAGAGAAAAATAGGTTGCACCACTCATCTGCAATAACTCACCTTCCCTTCACCACTTGAATGCTTTGTATTTTTTGCATTTGTATTCTTCCTACTCTTTTAGCCCTTGGGAGTGATCTCTTGGCGGGTCACTACATTCCTTGGGCTCTTTCCATGATTTGGCGCTAAGGTAGTTCAAAAACAATAGGTACTTTAATGATTTAAATTTGACATTCACATGGTCATCACCTAATGGCTAGTTCACTTGCTTAAATTTGATGGCTTTTGGGATGTCATCGTCCTCGACAAAAGTCATCAGGCCTTTTGTTTCGGGCCTTTTCCCCATGGGTTTTCTATTTTGAGCTTTTTCTCGCAGATAAAAAGTCTATGGGAATTGGTTGCTTTGTCTTTTCTATCGAGCTCTTTGAACTTTCCCTGCACTGGTGGCCTCTCCCTAAATTCCTTCAAGATTTTTGTCTGAAGGAATTCCTTCAGATAAAAAGTCTGAAAGAATTCAGCCTTTGACTTAACAAATTTTTTGAAAGTTTAAAACACCCCTTTTATGGCCCCTTTGAAGTGTTTGCCCTCCATAAGGGCTCTTAGACTTTGAATTGCCCTCCATAAGGGAATTTGAACCTTTGGCCTACCCTCTAGTTGTAGGGCACACCCTTGAACCATGTCGTTGAACCAAGCCGTTGAACCAAAATTGGTTCAATGGTTCAATTGGCTCAAGACTGCGTGTTGAGCCATGTGGTTGAACCATTTTCTTTGGACTTCTCCCATTCAACCACAAGATCAAATCAATGCATTGAACTAAGCCATTGAGCCAATTGGTTGAACTGGTTCAATGGTTCAACACTATGTACTGAGCCTGTTGAACCACGGTGTTGAACTTGAGTGATAAACTAAGGCTTGAACAAAAGTTGATTAAACTGCCGATTGAACCAAGGCTTTAAACTAAAGTGATGGTTCAATGGTCCGAAGATGCCAACCTTATTTCATGATTTTCTTTAGATAAGAGCTCGAAGAAGCCTTGAGAAAACCCAGCACTCTCTGAGCTGATCCTTAATGTGCTAAAGCACTAACCTATAGAGTCCATAGAAATCTAAAACCTATAGAGTTAGTAGATTTAGACCTGCAGAGTTCATATAAATCCTATAGAGTCCATAGATTTGAACAGATTCATGCAAAATTAGAAAATGAAATGGCTTAGAATAGATGAAGAGTTAGATGCAACTATGAAAGAGTTAGCAATAGCCCTAAAAGATCTGAGAATCAAAACATGAAGCCTTTACCCCAGACACAAAGGGAAACACACAAGGCTAAAAACACTACTTGTGCAAACTGCACTTAGGGAAAATAGGAAAAGAAACTGAAAGAAAACTAATATATACAACTAACCAGGTACAACTACTTCCCTCCTGGATTAAAGAAAAAATTTATTAAGTCCCCTTCTTGGCAAAAAGACTTATGGTGCTAGGGAAGTAGCTGAATGAAAAAGAGAATTAGTGACCTACTCCCCTTACGTGTCACCTAGATTGGCTCGCATTCGAGTGGATTAGATTCAAACATGCTTCCAACATGTGTGTACTTTACTTGTTCCTAGAAGCTTGTTGAATACTATTCCTTCATACTGGTGCTCTTCACCAAGAAATCAGTGGCTGTTGGCTTATCACCATTAGCCCTTTGACATGTATAGTCCCTCTATAGTGCATCATGGTCTAACTTGTTTCCTTCTACCTTGTTGAAGACTCTGTCAGACTCATCCTTTGCTTCCACTTGGACTTCTTAAAGAAGGGTTACTATTGTGATGTCTGAGATGGACTCGTAAAATGATTGCTCATCCAACATAACATCACCTCTTTATTCAAAGCTTTCTTCTTCAAGGCCTTCCTTTAGGAAGATAGACCTCTCATTTTCCTCCTCAAAGATGATCAGGGTCTCTAGATGTTCAAAGGTACCCTCTTGATCCTCCTCCAACTCAAGCTCCTCAGTTTAGTCATCCTCTTCATTGAAGTAACAAGGAAGTTCATCAAAAAAAGGGGAAGAGAGCTCACCATGCTTTTGTTCCTCCTCATATTGTTGAAACATCTACATGTATGTGTGACCTGAGTCTTCTTTATTGCTGATGATGACTTCACAAAAAGCCTTGATGATGATTTATTCTTCACTGTCACTCATGATATCCCCTTGAAAAACTATAGATTGGATCTTCTGTTCCTTACTCACCTCTAGGTTCCTCCTTGAGAAGGGGTGAAGTGGAGAAAACATGTGGAAGAGGAGGCAATCCTTGAGCTAGAATCGAATGATTCTCATCTTTCCACTTGGTTAACACTTCATCTATATTAGGTGTGGCCTGATAGCTCTCTTGGAGGTGTGTAGATGGGGTGTGTTCAGACATAGAATGTGCCATTGGGTCTGAACTATCCATCACACACTGGCTAAAGAATCTCTCTTTAGATTCAAACTCTGTAATTCTCCTGGCTAGATCCTCTTGGAAGAGCCTTTCTTGGAAGTCACTAGCATCATCATGAGTAGGAGCAACCTAAGCTTCTTCAAGGTTTTGAGAAAAACCTTGCTTTTCCTCCTTCTTGCCCCATGATTCTACTATTTTCCCCCAGTTCAGGATCTCAGAATTAGAATTTTACTCCTATGAATAGGCAACAACTTTGTCCTTTCCAAGGTCTTGGGGCTCCTCCATGAGGTCTAGAAGTCCTATCTCTCTTTCATAGAGCAGTTTCATCCTAGCCTCTAAATCTTCAGTTTGCTTGGCTAGATTGTCTTGAAAGAGTCTTTCTTATAGGTCACCAGCACCATCCTCTTTAAGGCTCTATGATGGTTCCTGGCATTCTTTCTTCCAACTCAAAATCTACACATCATGTTGAAAAACTTGGGGAGGCTAAGGAATGCTAGGAAGAGACTGTCGATGCACTGAAAGAGTCTCTAAAAGAGGGATGTGCTAGCTCATGGTATTCCCCTAATTAAAGATTCACAATATAAGGAATTGAGAAGATTGATCTCTATGGGGGGTTTCTCTGATGCCCTTTGATGTTGGAAAGCTAGGTGCATGGGATTGAGAGTAGATGCATTAGATGAGTGGGAGTGAGCAAGTGCTATTTGATAGAAAGGATTTGGTGTAAAAGAGGGGGCTTTCTTCAAAATAAGAGGGGGCACATAAGGCTAATTGCCTTGAATAAATGGATTTCTCCATTTTGCTACCTCCTCTTCCATGGATTGTAAGGCCTGTTCTTTCCTAAACAAACACTCTTTTTTATACATCAGCTCCTGCTGATATGTGTACTGCTCCTCCAGTCTATTAATCTCCATCATCTGATTCTCAAATTCTAGGGCCATTTCCCTTATCATTGCAGGGCAACTAGGAGGGCTACTTGAGGTGATTCTCTAAAAATCTTGAGTTTGAGCATAGTCACATGAAGTAAAACAAGACCCATGATTTAGTGCAAAGGAATAATACATACAAAGGTGATTTCTTAATGGCACCAAGCTGCTTAACTAGCTGATTCAACTTAGAGTCACCATTGGTGTTGATGCAAAAGACTCTAAAGGCTGGTCAGTTGAAGAACACACTAAAAATTCTTTAACTCTTTAGACACAACTTTTCCTATTTGGTCCCACTGGGTGTGCCAAAAACTATTGACGTAGAAGATTGCACCCTTGGTAAGAGGCTGAGCTCCTACCTTCTTCACGCAACAATGGAAACTCCCTTCTTGCCTATGGGACTGGTGAAACTGGATGGGAGAGCCTTTAGGTAAGGGCTAGTTTCCTCTAATGTATCTTTTAGGCCCTAGTTTCTCCTACTGCTAACAAAAAATGTAAAAAGGGGGGATGAAAAGAGAGAGAGATACTGAAAACAAAGCCTAAGCCTAAAAAAAGAAAAGGTGATACACCAAAAAATGTGATCCACCTAGCCCAAATATACACTTTTCACCAAAAGGAAGTGCTTATACACTTCATCTAAAGTGAGAAAACCTTTTGCATTAGTGGGTTAGGGGTCCGTGGGGATACAAGGAGGAAATAACTACTAGAGGTGTTCTGGGACACACTGTAGTAGCCTATCCACTTCACCTACACTCCTCTAGGGACACTTCTGACAAACCTATAAAAGAGAATTCAAAAATGCACCAGACATGTTGAAATCATTCTACAAAAGCATCACTAAAATGACTTAACATAGAATCAAGACATAGACACATACTAAAGATGCAAAACTCATAATGGAGGTAAAACTACTGTGTTTCAATTCAAGGTAAAATTTTGGCAGCTCTACCTTAAAAGCCCAAGGGATTTTTGAGCAGAGTTTGCCTTAAGGCTAAGATTTGATCCCTTCTCAAAAGAGAAGTTTACAATATATAGGAAGAGGAAGAAAACATTGGCATTTTTTAGGAAAGATTTTGGCACTCTTCTCTATAAGTGGCCCATGTGCATTCTAAATCTTGGGAAGAGGAAACCACTATTACTGATGTCATTCTTTAGAAAAGGCCTATTGGAACCATGTTGTACAATCACCAAAATTGAATTTGGTGTTCAAACATTAATGTAAGATCTTGGCCGCACCTCTTTCCTATAAATAGACTGCAGTTTATCCCCTCATAAATACCAACTAGAGAAAAATAGGTCATGCCACTCATCTATAATAACTCACCTTCCCTTTGCCACTTGAATGCTTTGTCTTTTCTATTTTTGTCTTCTTCCTACTCTTTTAGCCCTCGGGGGCAATCTCTTGGTAGGTCACTGCATTCCTTGGGCTCTTTCCATGATTTGGTGCTAAGGTTTAAAAGGTTTAAACAATGTCTACTTTATTGCTTTAAATTTGACATTCACGTGGTCGTCACCCAATGGTTAGTTCACTTGATTAAATTTGATGACTTTCAGGATGTCATCATCCTTGACAAAAGTCATCAGGCCTTTTGTTTTGGGCCTTTGCCCCACAAGTTTTCTATTTCAAGATTTTTCTCACGAATAAAAAGTCCACAGGAATTGGCCACTTTGTCTTTTCTATCAGGCTCTTTGAACTTTCCCTGTGCTAGCGGCCTCTCCCCAAATTCCTTCGGGCATGCTGTCTGAAGGAATTCCTTTAGACAAAAAGTCTAAAAGAATTCAGCCTTTGCCTTAACAAAATTTTGAAAGTTTAAATTGCCCCTTTTGTGGCCCCTTTGAAGTGTTTGCCCTCCACAAGGGCTCTTAGACTTTGAACTACCCTCCGCAAGGGCATTTGAACCTTTGCCTGCCCTCTAACTATAGGGCACACCCTTGAACTAAGTTGTTGAACCAAAATTGGTTTAACGGTTCAATTGGTTCAAGACCGCATGCTGATCCAAGTGGTTGAACCATTTGCTTTAGACTTCTCATGTTGAACCACAAAATCAAATCGACACATTGAACTAAGCCATTGAACCAATTAGTTGAACTGATTCAATAGTTCAATGCTATGTGCTGAGCCTGTTGAACCAAGGTGTTGAACTTGAGTGATGAACTAAGGCTTGAACCAAAGCCGATTGAATTATCAATTGAACCAAGGCTCTGAACTAAAGTGATGGTTCAATGGTCTAAAGATGCCAACCTTCCTTCATGATTTTCTTCATATAAGAGCCCGAAGAAGCCTTGAAAAAACCTAGCACTCTCTGAACCGATCCTCCATGTGCCAAAGGACTAACCTGCAGAGTCTGCAGAAATCCAAAACCTATAGAGTCTATAGATTTAGACTTGTAGAGTTCATAGAAATCCTGTAGAGTCCATAGATTTGAACAGATTCATGAAAAATCAGAAAATGAAATGGCATAGAATAGCATGGATAGAAGGGAAATGATTTTTGGTCTATTGGGCAAAAAATGGTCGCCACATTTAGAGGAAGGAGAAGTCATAACAAGGTTATTATAGCCCTAAAACCCTATGGTAGGATCATTATTGGTTTTGAGCCCATGAACTATGTAAGGGAGGGGATGAGCCCAACATGGTTGGACTCATCACCTCCTTAAACCCTACTCTCACTAGTGTTTGGACTAGCAGCCTTATTGCTTTGTCATGCTTCACTCTGGGTGGGTGTCATGATAGGACTCAAGCCTCTACAAGTCATTTTATTACTATTTAGGGTATATAATCTAAGGGAATGATTGAGTACCATGCTATGTGTTATGGTGATGTAGATGGCCCTTTTTTACTATGACAGGGGTGTTCAATGACTTCAGTCCCTGGTCAATCTTCCCTTGATACATTTGTAAGGGGACCCTTCATTTATCTTTACAAGTTAGTTCCTCAAAAAGTGTCTGTATTTGTCACTAGATTTTTTCCTCCATGATGAGTTTGTGAGGTAGCTACAACCACCTTACATTACCAAGGATAGTTGTTCTTCTCAAGAGTAATGGTGGTGTGTTCAGGAGTGCAATCACATAGGTCATGCGGTAGGACCTCTCATCATTGTTCCCTTTCCCTCTTTGATGTCTTATATCCTTTTTGATGTGGTGGGGTGGGGGACATCCCATGAGGTCTTACCCTTTGGACAATGGTTGTAGTGTGGGATGGGTATTTGTCACAAACACTTGAGACACTATGGTGTAGTTCATAATAAGGATTTGAAAGAAATAACTATGTGATCTATGCATCATGTGCATGCTAGACCATTGGTGCCATTAGAATATGACTCTCAATAATGGATATCTCATCTCTCACCATGATGAAGAATGTAGTGAAATGTAATACTTAGTATGAATTGTAAAATCTTGTGAATCATTGAGTCTTTTAATTCAAGTTGCACCTAAGGCCTCAGCTAAGGGCACACCTGCTTGGGCATCACACTTCAAAATTGATTTCCCCTTTAGTGCATAGGTGGGAGCAATGAATATGGTCATCCATACCCAAATGGGGTATGGTCAGCTCAAATGGGCATGAGGTATGTCCCTTGTGTCATGATGAGTGGTGGCCCACATGGGTTGGCATTGGTTTATTCTCGATGGGTGTGGATATGTGTGGAACTTTATCTTAGAGTTGATGGCTTTTTACCTAATTTGTAGGCTAGATGACTACCTTTCACACCCAAATCAGGTGTGAATACCTACTAAGTTTAAGCATATCATTAAGTGGAGGAAAAGAAACTTACAAGGATTCCCCTAATAATAACAAGTGAACTAGGAAGAGCCCAACATGAAAATTGATGGCTATGCCTTTAAAATTATAGTTTGTAGAAGCATCCTCAGTGATAGACTAGGCCCAAGTCTCCTAGAGAGGGGTACTAGAGGTGGTGACAGACCTGTCAGGACTAGACCCTATCACACCATGAGGTGTTGTCAATGAGTCAGGTTATTTGGGAATATAACTCTAATTGAGTGGTAAATTCCATCCAAGGCTAAATATGGGTGAGAGACTAATAGCGAACAAGTACCACAAGGGAAATATGAAAAGGAATTTGAAAAGAGAGTTAAAGAGTGCTTGAAATTTCTAGGAGGGAAGTGAATGGAGGCTAGTGATATGCCTTGGTTAGATGTGGAACAACATGAGCCAATCTATCACTCAACTTAGGGGGCATGCCAATGTAGGCCATTATGGAGGCATAATTTCATCCTTTGGGTCACTCAATGTAACTCCTTTGTGATGGTTGGGTAATGAAGCCTGTACTTATGGTGGGCCCTCTGGCACCTATGTGTTTGTGGCATTGGCTAGTGGGCTTTCCATTTGACCCATCTTTAAACACAGACCAAGGATTCTACATGTGTGTGAGTTAGTGGGTTGGGAAACTTGTGAGGTGTAAGGAAGATGATTGGTGAGATCCCATCTTAGGGGGTGCACTATCGATTGACCCTAATCTTTTGTGAAGGTTTTGAGTGTGAGCACACCTATTGGGACCCAAAATATGGTGAACTATGCCTAGGCAAGGAAAAGCCAAAGGAAACTCTAGTGGAGGCATGCAATGATACTGACATTAAAATCATTCATCTGACTTAGGTATAGGGGTGAAAGACTAATTGAACCATCTAGTAGCTAGTTTCCTCCAAAGTTTCCCTTAGGATAGTTAGAGCTCACATGTAAGTTTTATTGGGTAAAGAAAATGACTAGAGGCATCTAGGGTGTAACACCCTCGACTTATTATCAAACTTTAAATAGGTAAGGTGGCATGGATGCTCGATTGAGCTATGCCACAGAATCATGAGATCTAAGTGGACCACTTTTGGTAAGAAAAATTGATTATATCAAATGAACCAAAAGTCATGTTATGGTGCCAAATTGCATGCTAACCCAGATCCTAAAAAGGGTGTTGGTTGATTAAGATAGTAAGATAGTGGTCATGGAAGTCCAAACCTACTAAGGAGTGTGTAACAACTCACTTGCCAAATCAAATAGCCTTAAAAATAGATGGCACTGAAGTGCACAACCTATACTCAGTCATCAGGGTAAGTGCTAGGCTTCAATGAGTAGGAGGATGTAGGGGTTGATGTGAAACCTTGGGCATGATCCTGGGTGGACCACACCTTGATGCAGATATTGGTGGTAGTAGCAAATATTCAAATGAGAACTTTGAAGACTAAAGTGGGGAAATGTTCCATGTGAATATCACTTGGACATGGGTTAGTCAATCCTAACAGATGGGGAAATATTATTTTAAGGCTGTACTCTACATAATCATTGAAAGAGAATAAGGATAATATTCCTAAATCAAGATGTGGTAGCAGATGACAACATTAGAAAATCTAAAGACATCAATGGTGCCCCTGAAAAGAGTTATCTTTTCTTTTTAATAGCCTACCCACCCTAAAATTAGTTTAAATAGAGATAGGGTCCATTGGCTAGAAGAGCACCACGTGTCTTATGGTGTCCAGTGCACCTTTGGTGGCCCTTGTAAATATATAAGACTAAGTACCATTCATGCCCAATCATACTCATAACCACATCAGGTCTCCAATGTGAACAACTTCTAGTCAATAAAATAATGTAGGTAAGGGAATTCAACAAAATGGATATATAACTTTAAGAAAAGGATTGGCTATGAGGGATGGGCCTAGGCATCTATGCCCCAAACCCGTGAGCTATTGGTGAACTCCTTGAGCTACTTTTGTAGTGAGGGTAGGCCATCACATGTCGACCAGGTGATGAACATATTATGCTCCCTTTATGGGAGATTACCCTAAGCAATGAATATCCAACTCAAAATTGGTATGGACAAGGGAAATCTAACTATTTAATTAAAACAATGCATTACAATGGTCCCTATGGATGCTAACATAATGTGATTTCTACCCAATTCTCTAAATGTCAAAGTGAAGAAATTCAACCAAGCACAGGTAAATAGTGGGAGCAACTATGACTCTCTTAAGATAGCCAAATGCCTCATCATCTAATTAGTGATGTGCATGAATATATTAACAAGATTCCCACTATCCCTATCTATTATCTAGCAAAACCACAACTAAGGGAATGGGCTTGATAGAATTAGTAGGGAAAGAAGACCCTGTTGAGCTTGACTCTAGTCTGACTTTGTGAAATGACTTGAGAGGTGTAGAATAAGTGGGAGTCATTTTAGTGCAAGTGAAATACCACTACTTTTAACATTATTTTACTTATTTTGTGAGGTGGAGATGGGGAAATACCCCTATTTTTGGCCTTAATTTATGCTATGGCATGTCGATCTAGGAAGAAGACATTGTTAGGCGGGGAGTTTAGATGGGGTGGAACATCTATTAAAAGATAATGTAGGTGTCCTAAGATGAGCTAAATGAGAACATAAATCTTGTGTGGAATAAAAGGGTAAAAACTCATTTGATTTTTATTTTCAGTATGATACAAACCATGAAAGCATGGCCTATCAATCTTTTTGAATTTTGGAATTTGAAGCTAGAGGTGTTAAAAAACTTACCATAAGGATAACTAGCTTATGGTAGCCAATTGTTCATATCAACGTTGATTTTTGATCCTTTAATGTTAGCTCTTCCTATCATTGTGAAGCAGAATTCACAAAGTGTTAGATTGTTCACCCACCAATAGGGAATGTGAGTTGGGTATAGATCATCATGAGGTAGGTTAGTTTTACCCTACTAATGATCTACACTATAATAGTAATTCAACTTAGTATGAGAAGAACCATTGATTCACACATTTTCTCATCATACTTGGTTGAAAAGCCAGTGACATGAAGCTACTATATGTTAGATTATAACTGAATGCCTCTAAGTTAGAATCCATGCTATATGTGGTGCATCTCTCTCTCTAGCCACATCGTGACACACAATAGGGGTTATTTTGTGTCCTTATGGGCCCATGTCATTGGCAACCTCCAATTAGTACACCAACCCATCTAGAGCAACCTTGTATAACAATTTCAAGTAGTCAACAAGAAGAATCCTTTACAGATGACTTAAATAAGTGACAGGGTATTGTAAGTAGCAAAGTGGCCTTATTTCCATGATCCATTGAGATGCATCCCTATATCACCCCAACTTGTATAGCCTTAGGTCATTTTATAGGTGGATTTCATGAGGATATGCATTCATAAAAGTATGAGAAATATGTGGTTAAGAGAGATATAATTAGGTATTTTTTAAATTTGCACCTCAAGCATTTTTGACAATGTTTGAAGTCATCCTGTACCAATGTTGTTGTGTAGAATAATTCACACATAGAGTGGAACTTTCAAATGGGATTTACAAAATAATATGGGTTATTGAATATTTTAGGTGGGGTTTCCTATACTAATGTCATCGCATAGAGAAACTCACACTTGGATAAATTTTTGACAAAATTTCCAGTGGAGTTTTCAAAATAATATGCAATGTTACATGTTCTGGGTTGGGTTTCCTATACTGGCATCATCACAATGTAACTTGGGGAGGGGGTTGGGGTTCAAAATAGTATGTATTGTTTAGATTTTTTTGGGTGGGGTTTCCTATACTGGCGTCCTCATAATGCAACTCAGATAGGGGGTTGGGGTTCAAAATAATATGCAGTGTTTGGATTTTTTTTGGTGGGGTTTCCTATACCAATGTCAATGTATGAAGAAATTTGCACTTAAACAGACTTTGGCTAATATTTTGAGTGGGGTTCCCTATACCAACATCATCACAATGAAACTCATTCAACTAGTGTCGCTCAAGAGAGGTGGGGGGGAGGGGGTGGGTATGGGATTTTACTAAAATAATAGGTAGTGTTGAGTATTTTAGGTGGGGTTTCCTATACAGAGAAATTTGTAGTTACACAATTTTTTTACAATAATTTTAGTGTGATTTCCAAAACTATTTGTGGTGTTGCATATTTTGGGTGGGGTTCCTTATACCAACGTATTCACAATGCAACTTGGGGGATTCCAACCATATGTAAGTGTTGCATATTTTAGTTGGGGTTTCCTATACTAGTGTAATAATTCATATTTCAATGGATTTTTTACAATAATTTGAGTGGGTTTTCCTACACCAACATCATTATAATGCAACTCAGGCTCCTAAATCAACTTGGGGGGTTCCAAAATAACATCCAGTGTTGCATATTTTAGTTGGGGTTTATTATACTAGTGTCATCACATTGAGAAATTCATACTTAAGATGGATTTTTGACAATACTTCAAGTGGGGTTTCCTATACCAACGTCATTACAATGCCACTCTGAGTTGCATTGGATTTCCTATACTAGTCTCATCACACAAAGAAATTCAAACTTAGATTTTTGACAATATTTCAAGTGGGGTTTCCTATACCATCATCATTGTAATGCCACTCAAGGTTGCAATGTAACCTGGCCTCCCAATGCACCTTGGGGGTTTCAAAACAACATGAAATGTTTACATATTTTAGTTCATGTTTATTATACCAATGTCATAAATTCACACTTAGATAAATTTTTGATAATATTCTAAGTGGGGTTTCCTATACAAACATCATTACAATGCTACTTGGGCTCCCAATACAACTTGGGGGATTCCAATAATATGTAAATGTTGCATATTTTAGTTAGGGTTTATTATACTAGTGTCATTATGTAGAGAAATTCACACCTAGATAGATTTTTGACAATATTTGGAGTGGGGTTTCCTATACCAACATCATCACAATTCCACTTAGGGTCATAATGCAACTCAGCCTCCCAATGCAACTTTGGGGGTTCCAAAACATGTAGGGTTGCATATTTTAGTTGGGGTACTATACCAATGTCATCATGTAGATAAATTAACACTTAGATGGACTTTTGAAAATATTTCAAGTGGGGTTTCCTATACCAATGTCATTTCAATGCCACTCAGGGTCGCAATACAACTCAGCCTCCTAATGCAACTTTAGGGATTCCAAAACAATGTGTAGTCTTACATATTTTAGTTGGGATTTCCTATACCAGTGTAATCACATAGATAAATTCACACTTTAATATATGTTTTATAATATTTTGAGTAGGGTTTCTTATACCAATATCATCATAATGAAACTCAACCTCCCAATCCAACTTGGGGGGCTCCAAAACAACATGCAGTGTTGCATATTTTAGTTGGGGTTTCTTATACCAGTGTCATCATGTAGAGAAATTAACACTTAAAATAGATTTTTGAAAATATTTCAAGTGGGGTTTCCTATTCCAACATTGTTGTAATGAAACTTGAAGGGGGGAGGTAGGTTAGGGGTTTTCCAAAATAATAGGCTGTGCTAAATACTTTAGGTGGGCTTTCCTATACTAATGTCATCACGTAGAGAAATTCCCACTTAAAACTTTTTTTGATAATAATTTTATTATGGTTTCTGAAATAATATGTAGTGTTACATATTTTGGGTGGGGTTTACTATACCAACTTCATCATAATGCCACTCGATATCATAATACAACTCAGGCTCCCAATGTAACTTGGGGGGTTTCAAAAATATGTAGTGCTAAATATTTTAGTTGGGGTTTCCTATACCAGTGTCATCACATAGATAAATTCACACTTAGATGGATTTTTACAATATTTTGAGTGGGGTTTCCTATACCAACATCATCGTAATGCCACTCGGGTTCACAATGCAACTTGGCCTCCCAATGCAATTTCACCCTAGGGTTCCAAAACAACATGTAGTGTTTCATATTTTAGTTGGGATTTCTTATACCAATGTCATCAAATAGATAAATTCACACCTAGATATATTTATAACAATATGTTGAGTAGGGATTCCTATACTGACATCATCTCAATGCAAACTTGAGCTCACAATGCAACTCATGCTACTAATGTAACTCAAGCTCACAATGTGCATTGGGAGTTCATAATGTGTATTAGGATTTCTCAATATAACTTGGGAGATGGGGGGTTTCCAAAAAGAATAGGTAGTATTGCATATTTTATGTGGGTTTTCCTATACCGATGTCATCACATAGATAAAATTGTACTTAGAAGGATTTTTGACAATATTTTAAGCAAGCAAGCACTTAGATGGATTGTTGACAATATTTTTAGTGTGGATTCCAAAGCAATATGTAGTGTTGCATATTTTGGGTGGGGTTTATTATACCAATGTCATCTCAATGCCACTCATGGTTGAAATACACTCAATATTCCAATGCCACTTGGGGAGGTTCCAAAACAATATGCACTATTGCATATTTTAGTTGGGATTTACTATACCAGCATCATCGCATAGAGAAATTCACACTTTGATGAATTTTTGACAATATTTTGAGTGGGGTTTTTGAAATAATATGTGGTATTTCATATTTTGGGTGGGTTTTCTAATACCATTGTCATCATATAATGTAATTTATGGCATTACATATTTTGGGGCTCACAATGCAACTTAGGGAGTTGAACCCCATGCCACTCGAGCTCACAATACCACTCAGGGAGTTACTCCAAATGCAACTTAGGGATTTGATCCCAATGTAACTTAGATTCATGAAGAAACTTATTCTCACAATGTAACTTAGGGAGGTGATCCCAATGCAACTTAGATTCACAATGCAATTTAGGCTCGCAATATGACTCAGGGAATTTTTGCCACTCAAAGAATTGCTCCTAATGTAAATCAAATTCATGATGCAACTCAAGGTCATAATAAAACTAAGGCTTCCAATACAACTCAAGCTCACAATGCAATTTGGGGAGTTCTTCCCAATGTAACCTAGGGTCAGAGTGAAACTTGAGCACTTGCTCCTAATGCAACTTTGGTCATAATGCAAGTCAAGAATTTGACTCCAATATAAATCAAATTCACAATGCAACTTGGGGTCTCAATGCAGTGTAGGCTCACAACTCTACTTAGGGAGTTTCTCTTAATGCACTCAAGGAGTTGATCCTAATGAAACTTAGGGATTTGATCCCAATACAACTAAGATTCATGAAGTGACTTATGCTTGAATACAACTCACGGAGGTGATCCAAATGCAATGCAGATTCATGATATAAATCAGGCTCGTAATGTGACTCAGGGAATTTTTTCCACTCAAGGAATTGCTCCCAACATAAATTAGATTCACAATGCAACTTGAGGTCACAATACAACTAAGGGTTCAAATACAACTCAAGCTCCCTATGTAACTCAGGCTCACAATGCAATTTGGGGTGTTATTCCAAATGTAACTCGAGGTCATAGTGTAATTCAGGGAGTTGTTCCCAATGAAACCTAGGGTCATAATGCAAGTCAAGAAGTTGATCCTAATGTAAACCAGATTCACAATACAACCTGGGGTCATAATGCAAGTTGGGAAGTTGACCTTAATGTAAATTAGATTCACTAACTTAGGGTCTCAATGTAGTGCAGCCTCATAACTCTACTCAAAGAGTTACTCCCAATGTAATTCCCATTCATGATACAGCTCTAGGTTCAAACTTGTAATGCAACTCATGGAGTTGATCCCAATGCAAAATAGATTCACAAGGCAACTCATGGCCATAATGCAACTCAAGGAGTTATTCCCAATGTAACCCAAGGAATTATTCCCAATGTAATTTAGAATCATGATGTAACTTGGGTTCAAAATGTAACTCAAGCTCATGATGTAACTCATGGAGTTGCTCACAATGCAACTTAGGGAGTTTCTCCTAATTAAACTCTAGGTCACCATGTAACTCATCTCCCATAGTTTAACACATCTCATGAAGTGTAAATCACATAATGTAGCTCAATCTAGGTTATACCAACCCTAATAACATCGATCATCTAATACATCTTGATATGATGTAGTTCATGTAGTGAAGTTCATCTCACATAACACACATAATCTATCATAGCACACCTCATGAATCTCAACTTGTGTATCAAATCTGGCAAAGATTGACCGATGTAATGCCTCTCATGAAGCCCAACTTATGTAGCATAAATCATCTCATGTAGTGCGGCATGTGAAACACACATCCACATCATTAGAGTATGTACAAGGGGAACGCAGACCACCCAATGTCTTGATAAAATAGGGAAAGAAGGTGCAATACTGGGAGCATAATGCACTTCATGAATCTTAGCTCATGCATCACATCTTGTGAAGCTCAACCCATGTAACACCTCTTGTGAATCCCAACTTATGAAACATAAATCATCCCATGTTGTGTAGTGCATGCAACACACATCCACATCATTAGAGTATGTGTAAGGGGAACATAGACCACCCAATGTCTTGATAAAATGGGTAAAAAGGGTGTAACATTGGGACTTCCTAGGAGGTCACCCATCCCAGTAATACCTAGACCCAAGAGTGCTTAACTATAGAGTTCTAATGGGATCTAATACACTAACACTAGTATGAATCCACCCAATATTTACTTTATCATGTTACTCTACTTGTAGGAGACACATGGAAGACATCAAATAGACCTAATTTATTACATGAGACTCATTTGGCCTCACTTATGTGTGAGTTTCAATACACTACTCTATTGGTTCAATATGGCAGATAAGGGGATCCCATCATAAGTTAGTTTCAACACACTACTCTATTGGTTCTATATGGTACACAAGGGGATCCTAAGTTACATCAACTGACTCATGCATCTCATGAATCACAACTTATCAACTCAACATAATGCATCTTCCACATCATAATTCATCTCATGTAGTGAAACTCATATTGTTCACCACAACATGCATAGTGTGGGTTACACAATGTGACTTCACCTAGGTTGTGATGATGGCCCAATGTATCTCGATCGAGAGCAACTCACCCAATACATCTCATGGAGTGTAACTTGTGTAGCATTACACAACATAGCTTGTGTAACATGACCCATCTTAGACAACACAACTCTTATAACATGTCTCATGCATATTTTCTCTCTCAATTTAAATCCACCTATGTTGTGGTGATCACTTAACATAGCTTGACCTGAGCTGAGTTAACCTAGGCTAAGTTAGCGAGGCATTACTCGTGCAATGTAACTCTTTTTGAAAAATGAAACCCACCTCATTTAGTACAGCTCACCCAATGCCAGCCTAAGTTGTGTTGATCACCTAAAGCAGACCACTCATCTAATGCAATTCATAGAATATATCTCTATAAGCATAATTCATGGAAACACATCTTTCACAATGCAACCCATGTAGGATGACTCATGTGATGTAACTCATCCTGCCTAGTGCAACATGTATAGTGTAACTCACACAACATAGATTTCCCAACACCTTGACATAAATAAAAATGGGTTACAACACTTAGACTTCAATATGGTACATAAGGGGATATTTTAAAATACAATTTGTGTAGTACACCTCACTTAGCATAGCTTCCACAACATAGGTCAAGTTGGGTTATGTTAGTCTAGTATTGACACTCACCTAATGTATAATTAAACCCAACATAGCTCGTATGATGTAACTCATCTTGTACAACATAACCCATCTTACACAACACACCTCATCTCACATAGCCCAAAAAGTGGATCCCAACTCATGCATCATATATGGTGAAACTCAGCTCAGGTAGAGCATATCACAAAGCCTAGCTCCTATAATGCAAATCATTCCACACATTACATATCCACATCATAGCTCAACTAATTCATTTTGACCAAGGTTGTGTCAATCGCCTAATGTAGCACAACCTAACGCAACTCATGTAGTTTTCACAACATAACTTGAGCAAAAATATTCATATAACACCACTTGGGTAGTATAACTTGTAGTCATAGCTCATCCCATGTAGTATAACTCATGTAACATAACATGCCCAAATCAGCTTGATCAAGGTTTTTGTAACCCAATTTGCATTGATCACCCCACGTTGAGTAACTCAGTGCAACTCAAGCAACACATCTCATAAATTACAACTCACATGATATAACTTGGGTAGTGCATCCCATCTCACATAACTCAATGCAACTCATCATGCATAATGTAATTGATGCCATGTAGTGAAACTCAATTTGTGCATCTCATCTCACATAATGTGACTTGTATTGCATAATGTAACTCAAGTCTTGTAGTGTAACTCATATATCACATCTTATGAAACTCATCTTGCAAAGCGTAGCTCATGTGATGTAACTAATATAAAAAATATTGTGAAACTCATCTTGTAAAGTGTAGCTCATATGATGTAACTCAAGTATTACATCTTGTCTCACATAACACAACTCATCCTATGTAATGCAACCCATGTTGTTTAATATAACTCATGCCATGAAGTGTAACTCACATAGCACATCTAGTGCAACACAACTCATGTGGAACATCTTGACCTAGGTTATGCCAATTGACTAAGGCTTCCAATACAACTCAGGCTTGTAATGCAATTTGGGGAGTCATTCCTAATATAACCTAGGGTCATAGCGCAACTCAGAGAGTTACTCTTAATACAACTTGGGGTCATAATGCAAGTTAGGAAGTTGACCCAAATGCAAATTAGATTCACAATGCAACTTGGGGTCTCAATGCAGTGTAGGCTCACAACTCTACTCAAGGAGTTGCTCCCAATTCCATTCAGGGAGTTGCTCCTAGTATAACTTAGGGAGTTGATCCCAATGCAACTTAGATTCATAAAGTGACTTATGCTCACAATATAGCTTAGGGAGGTGATCCCAATATAACATAGATTCATGATGCAACTTAGGGTCATAATGAAACTTAGGGAATTTTTGCCACTCAGGGAATTGTTCCCAATGTAAATCAAATTCATGATGCAACTTGAGGTCACAATAAAACTAAGGCTTACAATACAACTTGGTCTCCCTATGTAACTCAAGCTTGTAATGCAATTTGGGGAGTTATTCCCAATGCAACCTGGGGTCATAGTGAAACTCAAGGAGTTATTCCTAAAGCAACTTGGGTTCATAATGTAATTCAAGAAGTTTATCCCAATGCAAATTAGATTCAAAATACAACTTGAGGTTATAATGGAAGTTGGGAAGTTGATCCCAATGCAAATTAGATTCACAATGAAACTTGGGGTCTTAATATAGTGTAGCCTTACCACTCTACTAAAGGATTTGATCCTAATGTAACTACCATTCATGATGTAACTCTATGTTCAAACTTGTAATGCAACTTAGGGAGTTGATCCCAATGCAAAATAGATTCACAAGGCAACTTGGGGCCATAATGTAACTTGGGGAGTTACTCCCAATGCAACTCAAGGAATTGTTCCCAATGCATTTTAGATTCATGATGCAACTTAGGTTCATAATGTAACTCGTCAAGCTCATAATACAACTCAAGTTCATGATGCAACTTGTGGAGTTTCTCACAATGTAACATGGGGAGTTTCTCCTAATTCAACTCTAGGTCACCATACAACTCATCTCCCATGGTGAAACCCATCTCATGAAGTGAAACTCACATAATGCAACTCAATCTAGGTTGTGCTAACCCCAATAGAATTGATCATCTAATATAGCTCAATATGATGTAGTTCATATAGAAAATCTCATCTCACATATCACACATAATCTCATGTAGCACACCTTGTGAATCTTAGATCATGCATCACATCTAGGGAAGCTTGACCCATACAATTTATCTTGTAAATCCTAGCTTATGCAGCACAAATAATCTTGCATAGTGCAGGATGTGCAACACACATCCACATCATTAGAGTATGTGTGAGGGAAACATAGACTTCCCAATGCCTTGATAAAATGGGGAAAGAGGGTAAAACACTAAGAGCTTAGAGCACCTCTTGAATCTCATCTCATGCATCGCAACTAGTGAATCTCAACCCATGTAACACCTCTTTTGAAGCCCAACTTATGCAACACAAATCATCTCACACAGTGAAACACACACAACACACATCCACATCATCAAAGTATGTGTGAGGGGAACATAGACCACCTAATGTCTTGATAAAATAGGTAAAATAGGTACAACACTAGGACTTCTTGAGAGGTCACCCATCTTAGTACTACCCTAGCCCAAGTATGCTAACTACATAATTTTGATGGGATCTGGTGCACTAAGTTTGGTATGATCACACCTGATATTTACTTTATCACATCAGTCTACTTGTAAGAGACACATGGAAGACATCAGATAGACCCAATTTATTGTATGAGACTCATTTGGCCTCACTTATGTGTGAGTTTCAACATGCCACTCTATTGGCTCAATATGGTACACAAGGGGATCCCATCATAAGTCAATTTCAACACACTACTCTATTGTTTTAATATGGCACACAAGGGGATCCCATCATAACTCACACAATATGCATAGTGTAGCACAAATCATCTTGCATAGTGTAATGCATGCAACACACATCCACATCATAGCTCATTCAATGTCATTAAACTTGGGTTGTGTTGGTTACCTAGCACAATTTGATCTAAGCTAGCTCATGTAGTGTAACTCATGTAACACACCTCATACAATATGCCTCAACCCTATTTTCATCGATCACCTAATACATCGTATGCATCATACCCTTGCTAGTGTAACTTATGTAACAATGTAATGCATCTCATGCAACACAAGTCATCTATTGTAGTGAAACACATGTATCACACCCTATGTGAAGCGTAACTTGCCTAATGCATTTCAAATTGAGCTTTTCCAATTGCCTAACATAGTTTGATCTGATGCAAGTCACTTTATGCATCTCATGTAGAAAAACTCATCTCACACAGTGTGGCTCATTGATGTAGCTTGACCTGGGTTGTGCCAATCACCTAGCTTAGTTTAACCTAATGAAACTCATGTAATCTAACATGCACAATGCATCTCACTCAATAATTATGATAAGGGAGCCACCATGGCATAAATAATAAGAGGCTCTCATACCCTTTGTGCTTGTCTATATCGTTTACCCACCACACCCCACCCCCTCCTACTCTAAGACATTAGAGTATGTGCGAGGGGAACACATACTACCTAATGTCTTGATAAAAGGGGGAAAAAGGGTGTAACACCAAGACTTTCAAAGAGCTCACCAATCCCAATACTACCCTGGCCCAAGTGCACTTAACTATAGATTTCTAATGGGATCTGGTCCACTAACTCTAGTATTATCACACCTGATATTTACTTTATCACATTAATTTAATTTTAGGAAACACATGGAAGACATTAAATAGATGTAATTTGTTGAACAAGACTCATTTGGCCTCACTTATGTGTGAGTTTCAACACACTACTCTATTGATTCAATATAACACACAAGGGGATCCCATCGTAACTCTCACACTATCTCTGACTTAGCGAAACCCATCATGTATAGTGCAACTCACATGGTGCATCTCACATAGTGTAACTTGCCCAATGTAACATGATTCAAGGTGTGTCGATTGCCTAACACAACTCAACTCAGTGTATCTCATGTAGCACAACTCAACTCATACCACACAACTCGTGTATTATAGCTTGACCTAGGTTATGCTAACCTAGGTTGTGCAGCACAACCTTGTGGAATTCATTTCTCACAATGTAACTCATAAATAAAAAGAGGGTGCCATACCCTTCATGCTTATCTATGTCATTCTCTCCCTCTATAGATTAGAGTATGTGTGAGGGGAACACAAACCACTTGATGTCTTAATAAAATAGAAAAAAGGGTGAAACACCAATAATTCTTAGGAGGTCAGCTATTCCAGTACTACCTCAGCCCAAGCAGACTTAACTGCAAAGTTTTGATGGGATCTGGTGCATCAATGCTAGTATGATCACACATGATATTTACTTTATCACATTCTTCTAGTTGTAGGAGATATGAGGAAGACATCAGATAGATGCAATTGGTTACAAGAGACTTATTTGGCCTCACTTATGTCTGAGTTTCAACACACTACTCTGTTGGCTCAATATGGCACATAAGGGGATCCCATCATAAGTGAGTTTCAACACACTACTCTGTCAGTTCAATATGGCACACAAGGGAATCCCATCGCAACTCATGCACTATATCTAACTTAGCAAAACCCATCACATGTAGTGTAACTCACAAGATACATCTCACATAGTGTAACTCACCCAATGTAGCATGATCCAAGTTGTGTCGATTACCTAACACAACTCAACTTAGTCCATATCATGCAGTGCAACTCATCTCATACTGCATGACTCATGCATTATAGCTTGACCTAGGTTATGCTAACCTAGGTTGTGTAGCTCAACCTCATGCAATTCATCTCTCAAAATGTAACTCATCTTGTAGTGCCTAGCTCATGTGGTGCATCTAGTGCAGTCTAAATCATCTTTCATAATACACCCTACACAATGCCAACCTAGGATTCATCAATTCCCTAACACATCTCAACTTGGTTCATCTAGCATGATGTAAGTCATACAAGGCATCTATAGAGGCACATACCACACATCGCATCTTGCTCAACACTCATGTAGTGTAGCTCAAGTAGGGCAACATATCTTGTGTAATGTAACTTGCATAGTGCATCTCATGTAACATAGATCATCTAATATAGCATGAACCTTGATTCATAAATATATAAGGTAAGGCCTCCAATATGGCTCAGTGTGGGTTTGGTTGACCATTTAATGCAACTCAATATAATTCATCTCACTCATCATAATTCATATCATGTAGTGCAACTCATATTGTTCACTGCACCTTATGTAGTATGGCTTGCAAAATACAACTTTGCCTAGGTTCTGATGATGTCCCAATGCATCTCAACTCAGAACAACCTACCCAATGCATCTCATGTAATGTAACCCATGTATAAATTCACAACATAGTTTGTGTAACATGTCTCACGCATCATTGATCTCTCAATGCAACTCCACCTACATCTTGGTGATTGTTTAATATAACTCAACCTGAGATGAGTTAACCTAGGTTGAGTCAGCTAGGCAAAACTCATGCAATGTAACTCATCTCAAACAATGCAACCCACCTCATGTAGTGTAGTTCACCTAATGCTAACCCAAGTTGTGTCAACCACCTAAGGTAGACTACTCATGTAATGTAAATCATAGAATGAAACTCTAGAATCACAACACATGGCAACACATCTTCTAAAATGAAACTCATGTAGGTCGACTCATGTAATTCAACTCATCCCCACCTAGTGCAACTTTCATAGTGTAACTCACACAACATAGATTACCCAATGCCTTGACATAAATAAAAAGGGGTTACAACCCCTGGATTCCCTAGTGGGTCACCCATCCTAGTACTACCCCAACTAAAGCATGCTTAATTATGGAGTTTTGGTGGGATCTAAAGCACTAACACAAGAATGATCACACTCAAGAAATATTGTATCACCTTGCTATACTTGTACGAGAGACATGGAGAGTTGATCACCTAATGTGATTTCAACCTAATGTATCTCATGCATTGTAACTTGCATAACATTATTCACATGGTGCAACTCACATAATAAAACTCATCCTATGATGAATAACTCATGTCATGCATCTCATTTAAAGTAACTAGCGCAATGCAGCTTGACTGAGGTTGTGCCAACCCATTTTGTTCCAAATCACATAATAAATCTCAAGTTGATAAATCTCATGTAGTGCATCCCACACAAATCATCTCATGTAGTGCATCCTACACAACACACATCCACATCATAGCTCATCTAATGTCACTAGACACAGGGTATGTCAATCACCTAGCATAGTTTAACCTAGCATAGCTCATGTAGTGCAACTCATGTAACACACCTCAACCCTATTTTTGTTGAGCATCTAATGCATATCATGCATCATAACATATCAGTGTAACTCATGTAACAACACAATGCATCGCACTAAACACAACTCATCCCTTGCAGTGTAGTGCATGTACCACATCCTATGTGTAGCATAACTTGCCCAATGGATTTCAAATCAAGCTCTATGAATTACATAACATAGCTCAACTTGGTGTAGGTCACTCAATGCATCTATTTTAGCAAAACTCATCTCGTATAGAATTACTCACTGATGCAACTCGACCTAGGTTGTGTGAATCACGTAACTTAGTTTAACTTGATGCAACTCATGTAACACATCTCATCTTACACAAAACAACATGCATAATACAACTTGCTCAATAATTCTTCCAAGGGAGCTTCCATGGTGTAAATTAAAAGAGGCTCTCATACCCTTCATGCTTTTCCATGTCGTTCCTCCACCCAGCCGCCCTGGCCCCCCACCCCTGAGACATTAGAGTATGTGTGAGGGGAACATAGACCACCCAATGTATTGATAAAATATAAAAAGGGTGCAATATTAGGACTTCCCAAGAGGTCACCCATCCTAGTACCCAACCCAAGTGTGATTAACTACAAATTTCTAATGAGATCTGATGCACTGACACAGGTATGATCACCCCTGATCTTTACTTTATCATGTTACTCTACTTGTAGGAGACATGTGGAAGACATCAAATAGATGCAATTTGTTGCATGAGACTCATTTGGCCTCACTCATGTGTGTTTTGGACACACTACTCTATTGGCTCAATATGGTGCATAAGGGTATCCCATCATAAGTGAGTTTTGACACACTACTCTATATATTTAATATGACACACAAGAGGATCCATGATAACTCATGCATTGTATCTAACTTAGAAAAACACATCATGTGTAGTTTTGACACACTACTCTATAGGTTGTGTCGATTGCCTAACACAACTCAACTTAGTACATCTCTTGCAATGCAACTCATCTCATGCCACATGACTTGCATATTATAGCTTGACCTAGGTTATGTTAACCTAGGTTGTGTAACCTAACCTCATGCAATTCATCTCTCATAACCTAACTCATCTTGTGGTGTCTAGCTCATGCAGCGTATCCAGTGCAACCTAACTCATCTAACATAGCACAACCCATGTAATACCAACCCAAGGTTTTTTTAATGCCTAACACATCTCAAGCTGATCTAACTAGTGCGATGTAAGTCATATAAGGTAGTGAGAGAGGCACATGTCACACACTACATCTCGCTCAATACTCATGAAATGTATCTCAAGGAAACTCATCATGTATAATAAAATTTGCATAGTACAACTCCTACAACATAGATCACCTAGTGCACATGACCCTTGACTCATAAATATATAAGATAGGGCCTTCAATATAGCTTAGTAGGGGTTGGGTCGACCATGTAACATAACTCAACATAATACATATCACACATCAGAATTCATCTCATGTAGTGTAACTCATATTGTTCACCATAACCTACATAGTGTGGGTTGTGCAATGTGACTTTGCCTATGTTATGATGATGGCCCAATGCATCTCAACCCAGAGCAACCCACCCAATACATCTCATGGAGCATAACTCATGTAGTATTATACAACATAGCTTGTGTAGCATGACCGATCTTAAATAGTGAAAATATTGTAGCATGTCTCATACATTATTGCTCTCTCAATGGATATCCACCTACATTTTGGCAATCACCAGCAAACTTGACCTAAGATGAGTTGACCTGGGCTGAGTCAGTTGGGCATAACTCATGCGACATAACTCATCTCAAATAATGAAACCCACCTTGTGTAGTGAAGCTCACCCAATGCTAACCCAGGTTGTGTCAATCACCTAAGATAGATCATTCATGCAATGTAACTCATATAATTTAGCTCTATAATCATTATTCATGATAACACATCTTACACAACATAACCCCATGTAGGATGACTCATGTGATGCAACTCATCCTACCTAGTGCAACTTACATAGTGTAACTCACACAACATAGATTTCACAATGCCTTGACATAAAGAAAAAGGGGGTGTAGCACCCAAAAATTAATATGGTACACAAAGGGATCTCATGTAACATAATTTACATAGTCAACTAACTCAACATAGCTCTCACAATGTAGGTCAAGTTGGGTTGTGCCATTTTGGTATTGCTACTCACCTAATATATAGGTTGACCCAATGTAGCTCACACAATGTAACTCATCTTATATAACACAACCCATCTTGCACAACACACCTCATCTCACATAGCCCAAAAAGTAGATCCCAACTCATGCATCACATCTAGTGAAGCTCATCTCAGGCAGAGCATCTTTTGAGGCCCAACTCGTGTAATGCAAATCATTTTGCACATTACATATCCACATCATAGCTCACCTAATGTAGTTTGACTTAGGTTATGTTAATTTCCTAATGTAGTATAACCTAACATAACTCATGAAGTGTAGCTTGGACAATGTAACTTGAGAAAAATACTCATGTAATACCACTTTTGTTGTACAACTTGTAATTATATCTCATCCCATGTAGTGTAGCTCATATAACATAACATGCCCGAATCAGCTTGATCAAGGTTTTGACAACCTAATTTATATTGATCACCCCAAATTGAGTAACTTGCTATAACTCAAGCAACACATCTCATAAAGTTTAACTCACATGGTACAACTTGGGTAGTGCATCCCATCTCACACAACTCAATGCAACTCATCATGCATAATGAAATTGATGCCATGCAATACAACGCAGATGGTACATCTAATATTACATAATGTAACTCATATCATGTAATGTAACTCATGCCATGTAGTGTAGCTCATATAGCACATCTTATGAAACTCATCTTATAAATTGTATTTCATGTGATGCAACTCATACGACACATATTGTGAAACTCATCTTGTAAATCATAGGTCATCTGATGCAACTTGGGTATTACATCTTGTCTCACATAACACAACTCATCCTATGTAATGCAACACATCTCACTTAATGTAACTCATGCCATGAAGTTTAACTTATGTAGTGCATCTAGTTCAACATATCTCATGTGGCACATCTTAACCCACGTTACACTGACTGACTCATGCATCTCACACATCATAACTTGTCAACTCAAATTTACAATATAACTTGCATAGTGTAGCTAAAGTAACATATCTCATCTTGTGCAATTTGACTCCCATAACACAGCTTGTTTTAGGTACCTTACCCCATCCATCTTGACCCTCAGTCCATAGATATATAAGGTAGGGCATCCAGTGTAGCTCAACACAGGCTGTGTCACTCACCTAAAGCAAATCAACCAAGATATATTTGTGCAGGGAATCTTGTGCATCATAACTCATCTTGTGCACCATAATTTACATAGTGCATCTCTCATAGCATAGCTCCAAAAATGCAACATGAATCATGTTCTTCTTATTCAAGTTATTTCATTCACCTAACATGGCTCGATATGGCATTGCTCATGTATTGTAACTCATTTCTCACAACATAACTCATCTCATGCAATAAAACTTATGAATCCTGGCTTAAGCATCGCATCTAGTGAATCATAGCTCACACATCACATCTCATGAATCCTCATTCACACAACACAACTCATCTCTCCTAGCATAACTCAAACAATGCATCTTCATAGAGTAGCTCACCTAAAGCATCTCAACCTGATTGTGTTAACTTGCATTATATCTATCACTAAGCATAACTCAACCCATCATCAATCATGCATTGTAACTCACATATCACAACTTAAGAAGTATAGCTCATGAAATGTAACCCAAGTAGTATAGCTTGAGCAAAATAGATTGTATATTACAACCCAAACCATGCAATGCAAATCATATCACCAATGTAGCTTATACAACATTTCTCACCCAATGTACCTTGACAAGGTTTACATAGACCTAGTTTGGGTTTATCCCTAAATGCAACTCATGTAGTGCAACTTGAAAGGTAAAACATGAATCATCTTGTATGACATAACTCATCTTGATCAATGAAACTCATCTCATGCAGTACAACTCATCTTTGTAGTGTAACTCACGTAGCACAACTCATGCAATGCATCTTATGTAGCATAGCTCAACCTAAGTTTTGTCAGTTTCCTAACACATCTTTCATATTGTAACTTGTTAGCCCAACTTTTATAATAGATAATGTGTATCACCATTCATCTCATGTAACATGACTCATGTTATGAAACATAACTCATCTTATGTAGTGAAACTCACACAATATAGTTAGGTATGATTTGTGTCAATCGCCTAACACAAATTGACCCAACATAGCTTTCTCAATGAATCTTATGTAACATAACTCTTGAAATGCATCTCATGTAACAAATTTTATGTATTATAACTCACATCAGCGAATATAACTTACTCGTGTAGCTCACCTGATTATAGCCTAAATTGGGTTGTGTCGATCTCTTAATACATCTCAACATGCACAACCTACGAAGCATTGCTCATACAATGCTTATTACACAATGCAACTCATCTCACACAGTGAAACTCATCTCATGAAAATAAAATTACATAGTGTACCCTTCTTAGAGTAACTTTCATAATGCATCTTGACCTAGGTTGTGCCAATCACTTAATGTAGCTCTACTTGACACAATTTTTGTAGTCTAACTCATCTCTCACAATGCAATTCACCTTATGCAATGCACCTCATATTTCATAGTGCAATCTGATGAAGGCTAGCTTGTGCATTGCATCTGACAAAGCCAAACTTGTATAACATATCTTCATAGTGTAGCATTACCAATAAAGCTTGATCTAGGTTAGTGCATCTCATATCACACAATGCAACTTATATCACATAATATGACTAATGACATGAAGTACAACTTACATAACACATCTCATGCAACTCAACTTGTAAAGCATAGCTCATGCCATGCAACTTGGGTGTTACATTTTGTCTTGTACAACATAACTCACCTTATACAATACAACCCATCTCACTTAACACAACTCATGCCATGAAGTGTAACTCATGTAACATAGGTAATGCATCACAACTCATGCAATGCATCTTTACCTATGTTATGCCAGTCGACTAATGTGGCTCACATCATAACTTGCTAGCTTAAATTTGTAGTATAATTTACATAGTGTATTTTGAGAAACACATCTCATCTTATGTAATGCAACTCTTGTAACATAGCTTGTGCACCTAATGTAGCTTGACCAAGGTTATGTTAACCTAATTTATGTTGATTACTCGATGTAGGTCAACACAAGGCAAATCACGTAGTGTAACTTGGAAGGTGTAGCTCACAAAACATGACTCATCTCATATGACACAACTCATCTTACATAATTCATCTCACATATCATAGTGCAACTTATAACTACTATGGGGGGAGGGTGTTCTTTGAATGCCTTTGCAAGAAAACAAGTGAAAACATGAGAAATTTTTTGTTCCCCCCTTTACCCAAAAATAATTCAATATACTCCAATTGTGAAATAAAAAGTAAATGTATGAAGGAAAACATATTTCCTCTTTAATGCAAGATCAAATTTTGTGTGGAAATTTATTTTTGCCTTGGATTTTTGTATTATGGTTTGAACTTGAGTTGGACTACCAGCCCAAGTTGAAAAAATGAACTTGATAATCATGGGATCCTTATGAGAGTCATGACATGGTTTTTATATTATAAATACTATGGGTGAGGGTGTTATTTGAATGCATTTGTGGGAAAACAAGTGAAAACATGGGAAACATTTTGTTCCCCCTTTACCCTCAAACCATATGGTATATTTTAGTTGTGAAATAAATAGTAAATGGATGAAGGAAACCATGTTTCCTCTAGAATGAAAGATCAAATGTTGGGTGGAACTTTATTTTTTCCTTGTATTTATGTATTGTAATTTGAACTTAAGTGAAATCCCAAATGAAGTTGGACATCCAACTGGAGTAGGACTACCAATGCGAGTTGGATTCCCAGCCTGGGTTGGGTTGGTAGCTCAAGTTGAAAAAATGAGCTTCATTTTAATGGGATCCTTATGAGAACCATGACATGGATTTTAACTTATAACTACTATGGGGGAAAGGTGTTCTTTGAATTCTTTTGTGGGAAAACAAGCAAAAATATGGGAAATGTTTTGTTCCCCTCTTTACCCACAAGCAATTTGGTATACTCCAGTTGCAATAAAAATTAATAAATGGATTGATGAAACCATGTTTCATCTTCAATTAAAGATCTAATGTTGTGTGGAACTTAATTTTTGCCTCAGATTTCCATATTGCAATTCAAACTAGAGTTGAAATACTAGCTTGAGTTGTGTTGCTAGCCTGAGCTAGGTTGACATCTCGAGCTGGGTTGTCAGCCCGAGCTGGGTTGCTAGCCTGAGTTGGGTTACCAGCCTAAGCTAGGTTGATAGCCTATGTTGGGTTACTAACCTAAGCTGGGTTGTGAACCTGAGCTTAAAAAATGAACTCAATAATCATGGGGTCCTTATCAAGATCATGACATGGATTTTAACTTATAACTACTATGGTGAATTGATGGGGGAAACCATATTTCTTCTTTGATGTGATATTGAATGATTGGTGGAACCATATTTTTTCCTCAAATTTCCATATTGTGATTTGAACTTAGGTTGTACTACCAACTCGAGTTGGATATTTAGATCGACTTGAAAAAATGAGCTTGATCATAAAATGGGATCCTTATGAGAATCATCACATGAATTTTAAATTATAACTACTATGTGGGGAGGGTGTTATTTGAATACCCTTGTGGGAAAGCAAGTGAAAAAATGGGAAGGATATTGTTCCCCCTTACTCACAAATAATTTTGGATACTTGAGTTGGGAAATAAATGAGAAATGGATGAAGGAAACCATGTTTCTTTTTTAATGTGAATCGACTATTACGTGAAACTTTATTTTTGTCTTAGATTTTTTTATTATGGATGGAGCTCAAGTTAGACTGCTATCCTGAGCTGGGCTTCCAGACCTAGTTGGGTTTCAAAATAAATAGTGAATGGATTGGGGATACCATTTTTCCTCTTTCATGTAAGATCAAATTTTGGGTGGAAGCATGTTTTTGCCACAAATTTTTATATTGCGGTTTGAACTTGAGTTGTACAACCAAACTAAGTTGGGTTTTATGCCTGAGTTGATAAAAAGAGCTTGATAATAAAATGGTATCCTTAAGAGAATCATCACATGGATTTTAACTTGTAACTACTATGGGGGGAGGGTGTTCTTTAAATGCACTTGTAGGAAATTAAGTGAAAACATGGGAAAGATATTGTTCCTCCTTACCTACAAACAATTCTAGATACTCAAGCTGGGAAAGAAACATGAAATGGATGAAGGAAACCATGTTTCCTCTATAATGTGAGATTGATTATTTTATGGAACTTTATTTTTTGCCTCATATTTCTATATTGTGGATAGAACCTGAGTTGGATTTCCAACTCAAGTTGGACTGCCATCCTGAGTTGGACCTTCACCCTGAGTTGGGTTGTGAAATAAATAGTGAACAGATGGGGAAACCATTTTTCCTCTTTCACGTGAGATCAAATTTTGGGTGGAAGCATGTTTTTTCCATGGATTTTTGTATTGCTATTTGAACCCGAGTTGCACAGCTAACTCGAGTTGGGTTTTTTACTTGAGTTGAAAAAATGAGATTAAAAATAAAATGGGATCCTTATAAGAATCATCACGTGGATTTTAACTTATGAGTACTATGGGGGGAGGGTGTTATTCAAAATCCCTTGTGGGAAAAGAAGTGAAAAAATATGAGAGATATTGTTCCCCCCTTTTACCCACAAATAATTTTGGATACTTGAGTTGGGAAAGAAATGAGAAATGGATGAAGGAAACCATGTTTCCTCTTTAGTGTGAGATCGATTATTTTGTGGAACTTTATTTTTGCCTTAGATTTCTATGTTGCAAATGGAACCTGAGTTAGATTTCTATCCCGAGTTAGACTACCATCCCAAGTTATACCTTCACCCCAAGTTGGGTTGTGAAATAAATAGTGAACAGATGGGGGAAACCATTTTTCCTCTTTCATGTGAGATCAAATTTTGGGTGGAAGCATGTTTTTGCCATGGATTTTTGTATTGTGGTTTGAACTCAAGTTGCAAAACCAACCTGAGTTAGGTTTTTTCCTAAGTTGAAAAAATGAGATCGATAATAAAATGGGATCCTTATGAGAATTATCACATGGATTTTAACTTATAACTAATATGGGGGGAGGGTGTTCTTCGAATGCCCTTATGAGAAAGCAAGTGAAAACATGGGAAGGATATTTTCCCCCCTTACCCAAAAATAATTATAGACACTCGAGTTGGGAAAGAAATGTGAAATGGATGAAGGAAACCATGTTTCCTCTTTAATGTGCAATCGATTATTATGTGGAACTTTATTTTTACCTCAAATTTTTGTATTACAGATGGAACTCGAGTTGGATTTTCAAATTGAGCTAGGCTTCTAGCCTGAGTTGGGTTGTAAAAGAAATAGTGGATAGAAGGGGGAAACCATGTTTCCTCTTTAATGTGAGATCAAATGTTGGGTGGAACCATGTTTTTGCCTCAGATTTTTGTATAGGGGTTTGAGGTCGAGTTACATAACCAACCTGAGTTGTGTGTTTTCTTTGAGTAAAAAAAATGACTTTGAAAATAAAATGGGATCCTTATGAGAATCATCATATGGATTTTAACTTATAAATACTATGGGGGAAGGGTGTTTTCTTCGAATGCCCTTGTGAGAAAGAAAATGAAAACATGGGAAAGATATTGTTCCCCCCTTACCTGTAAATAATTTTGGATACTCGAGCTAGGAAAGAAATGAAGAATGGATGAAGAAAACCATGTTTCCTCTATAATGCAAGATCGATTATTTCATGAAACTTTATTTTTGCCTCATATTTCTATGTTGTGGATGGAACTTGAGTTGGATTTCCAGCCTGAGTTGGACTGCCATCCTGAGTGGGGCTTCTAGCCCTAGTTGGGTTGTGAAAGAAATAGTGAATGGATTAGGGAAACCATTTTTACTCTTTCATGTGAGATTGAATGTTTGGTAGAAGCATGTTTTTGCCTCAATTTTTTGTATTCTGGTTTGAACTTGAGTTACACAGCCAACTCGAGTTGGGTTTTTTTCCTAAGTTAAAAAAATGAGCTTGAAAATAAAATGGGATCCTTATAAGAATAATCACATGGATTTTAACTTATGACTACTATGGGGGGAGGGTATTATTTGAATGCCCTTGCAAGAAAGCAAGTGAAAACATGAGAGAGATATTGTTCCCCCCTTTTACCTGTAAACAATTCTGGATACTCCAATTGGGAAAGAAATGGAAACCATGTTTTCTCTATAATGTGAGATTGATTATTATGTGGGACTTTATTTTTTCCTTAGATTTATATGTTGTGGATGAAACCTAAGCTAGATTTCCAACCTGAGTTAGACTACCATCCTGAACTAGGCTCCCAGCCTGAGCTGGGTTTGAAAAGAAATGGAAACCATGTTTCCTCTTTAATGAGAGATTGATTATTACATGGAACTTTCTTTTTGCCTCAGATTTCTATATTGCAGATGGAACTTGACCCAGATTTATAGCATGAGTTGGATGACCATTCAGAACTGGGATTTCAGCCTCGACCTATGTTGTGAAAGAAATGGAAACCATGTTTCCTTTGTAATGTGAGATTGATTATTATGTGGGACTTAAATTTTTCCTTGAATTTCTATATTGTGGATGAAACCTGATCTATATTTCTAGCCTGAGTTGGATTGCCATCTTGAGTTGGGTTGTAAAAGAAATAGTAAGTGGATGGGGGAAACCATGTTTTCTCTATGTCGATTTGCACAACTCAAGCCCGAGCTAGGTTAGTACTCTTCTTGTACTTGAAAAAATGAGCTTGATCAATATAATGGGATCCTTATGAGAATCATGGCATGGATTTTAACTTATAACTACTATGAGGGGAGGGTGTTCTTTGAATGCCCTTATGGGAAAAAAAGTGAAAACATGTGAAAGATATTGTTTCCGCCTTACCCAAAAATAATTTTGGACACTCAAGTTGGTAAAGAGATGGAAACCATGTTTCCTCTTTAATGTAATATCAAATGTTGTTTGAAATCCTAGTTTTGCCTTAGTTTTTTGTATGTTTCAATTGTTTAGTTTGGATCTCTTATTACTCTACAAAGAGTGGTAGGCTGATGATCAAGTGTTTAATTCAATTTGAGATTTAGCCTCAATCCATTATTATGATTGTCGATGCCTAAATCCCAACTCACCCACCTAGTAATAGACTTGATTATATATATTTTGGATTTTTTTGATTATTCCTAGAGTTTTTCTCTGAAACTATTAGATCTAGCCACCCCTTGCCAGTTTGGTTTACACTTTTATGGATGGTTCTAGGAGTGGACCTTTAGAATGCTATTAGAGTTGTCTTTTTAGTGAAATTTGCATAACTTGAGCCTAAGCTGGGTCAATTTAATGAGTTACACTTGAAACAATGAGCTTGATCATAATAAGATACTTGAGTCAGGAAAGAAATACTAAAAGGATGAAGGAAACCATGTTTCCTTCTCCTTAAAGTGGAATAAAATGATGGGTGGACCCCCATTTTTTCCTCAAATTTCCATATTATAGTTGGTTGGTTTAACTATCTCTGTTATAACTCTATGAAGAGTGGCAGGCTAATGATCAAGTTTTTTAAATTCAATTTAAGCTTTGGCTTTAAGCCATTGTTAGGGTTATGGATGCCCAAATCCCAAATCACCCACCCAATAACATACTTGAGTAAATGTATTTTGGATTTTTCTAAATTTTCCTAGAGTTCTTCTCTGAAACTATTAGATCTAGCCACCCCTTGCCAATTCAATTTTATGCCTTTGTAGATGGTTCCAAGAGTAGACCTTCAAAATACTATAAGAATTGCCTTTTTAGTGTGATTTACACAACTCAAGCGTAATATGGGTTGATTTAACGATTTTCACTTGAAAAAATGATCTTGTTTAATATAATTGGATCTTTATGAGAATTGTAACATGGATTTTAACTTATAACTACTATGGGGGGAGGGTGTTCTTTGAATGCCCTTGTGGGAAAGCAAGTGAAAACATAGGAAAGATAGTGTTCCTCCCTTACCTAAAAATAATTCTAGATACTCAAGTTAGGAAATAAATGGAAACAAAGTTTTCTCTATAATGTGAGATCAAATGCTATTTGGATTCATAGTTTTGCCTCAAATTTTGGTATATATTGTTGTTTTTTGGTTCAGATCTCTTATTACTTTGTGAAGAGTGGTGGGCTGATGATCAAGTATTTCAATTCAATCTAAGCTTTGGCTTAAGGACATTGTAAAGATTTTTGATGCTTGAATCCTAACTCAACCACCCAGTAATAGACTTGATTACATGTATTTTGGCTTTTTCTAATTTTTCCTAGAGTTGTTCTCTAAAACTATTAGATCTAGCCACCCCTTACCACTTTAGTTTTTTATTTTGATGATGATTCTAGGAGTGGACCTTTGGATTGCTATTGAAGTTACCTATTCAGTGCCTATTCACACATCTCGAGCCTAATCTGGGTTAATTTGCTGAGTTGCACTTGAGAAAATGAGCTTAATCATATTTTTTCCTTAGATTTCCATATTGTCATTAGTTGGTTCAGATCTCATATTACTCTATAAAGAGTGGCAGGCTGATGATTAGGTCTTTTGATTCAATCTATGATTTGGCCTTAGGCCATTTTTAGTGTTGTCTATTCCTAGATCCCAACTCACCCACCTAGTAATAGACTTAATGACATGTATTTTGGCTTATTATTATTATTATTTTTGGAGTTATTATTTGAAACAATTAGATCTAGCCACCCCTTTCCACTTTTGCTTTATAGATGTCGATGAGTGTAGGACTTATGCCACTTCCTCACTAGTATTTTGAAATTTCTATGAGGTGGAAGTGAAACCTTGTTCCTAGCTATAATGCTTAGGACTGGGTTATTTTCTTTCTATTTGGGTTACAAATGTTGAGTGGAAGGGCTAGAGCATTTTTACTCTTTATGTGTTTGTGAGTTGTTCTCAAAGATGATGTGGGCTAGAGTATACATTATTATCATTTGTCCCACTATCTTTGCTCTGGTACATTTGATCCTTGTCTTGAAATCCTTGTGCTTGTGTGGGAATTTATGATGAAAGGCAAGATTTGTCTCTTCTTCCACTATAATGATTAGTTTTGGAAGTTTTCTCTAAAACTTGGCTTGCCAGTTGGTCTAGGTGTAGTGTGAATGTTTCCAATGTTCGATCAGATCACACATCTCCTAGTGGATTCCAAGTATATGTCAAATCAATGTACACATGCAAATAATGGCTTGGAATTGATCTTTTATAGTGGTGGCCATGATTGTGGTGATTTTCCTTACAAGCTAAGGTTAACATGCTCAAACTATTTGTGCCAATTAAAAATGCATAGGGGGCTACTCTAGGTAAGGAATTTCTTGAGAAATCTTAAAATTGAGGTGGCTACATGCACAATTCACTCTATCCTTCATGTCGATCATGATTTTGATCACTTCAAGATGTAGGGTGTAGGGCTTCATACATGATGTTCTTCATAGGTTCCTATAAATTGAAAAACTAGGGATAGAGTGCTATGGCCTACTTACCTTTGACCCTATTCTAAATGTTTCCTTTGTAAGGAGTTAAGGTGTTTGTGCTGGTCGAGATTTGGCTTTTATAGATGGTATGTGACCTTTTAAAGTGCCTATGGGGCTTTCCTAAGAAGGATGTCCCTAATTAGTCTTATAATTGAGGTGGTCATGTGCATGGTACATACTATCCATGGTTGCCTTATCATAAGCAAGTTGGTTGAGTTGACATAAGGTAAACGGCTCCATATGGGATGAGCTTCCTAAGGGTCTATGAACTAAATCTCTCTAATTTTCTTGCTTTGACTTATGTGTCCCTCTCTTCTCATTTAATGGCACATTTTTACGTTGGTGTAGCATATGTGAAAGGGAGGCATCAAGGGTTCCCTCACTCTCTTCCATCCTATTCACTTGTCAAGCACAACAATTTTATGTTTGATTTCAAGGGAAAATGAATTCTTTGCTCTGATTTCACATAGTAGTGGGTTTTGATAGTGCTTGTCAGTATCCCACTTATAGTTAGAAGCTAGCTGGTCAATCTTACCACTATTCATATGCTTGTCTCAAAGATTAAGCCATGCATGTCTAAGTATGAACTATTTTAGACTGTGAAACTACAGATGGCTCATTAAAATAGTTATAGTTTCTTTGATGGTACCTTACTACTTGGATAACCATAGTAATTCTATAGCTAATATGTGCACCAAATCTTGACTCTTGGAAGGGATGCATTTATTAGATAAAAGGCTAGCACAGGCTCACCCACTATTTTGATGATTGATGATAACTCGATGGATCGCACAGCCATTATGCTGATGATGCTTCATTAAAATTTATACCCTATCAACTTTTGATGGTAGGATAGAGGCCTACCATAGTGATGATAGGTGATAGATAATTAGGGTTTAATTCTAGAGAGGGAGCCTAAGAAATAGTTACCACATCCAAGGAAGGCAGTAGGCATCTAAATTACCTAATCTTGATATGGGGAGGTAGTGACAATAAATAACAATTTTAGGCTCATAGATTCAATTAATTAGAATGAGTATAATCTAAATCCCTTAATGAGGATCCATTAGAGGGCAAGTCTAGTGCTAGAAGCCATGGTAATTCTAGCTCTAATAGTGTATATTTAAGTTGTTGTAGTTAAAAACCTCATAGTTAGATCTTGGATTGTCATGGTTAGTATAACCCCTAGGTGTGCACTAGCCCTCACATCCCTTCTACTAGTGTCACATTCCTAGACTTAGATGGTTGGCTTGTGGTTTTAACACTGTTACTTCAAAAAAATTAGAGTTCTCAAAGTAAGCCTATGCTCTGAATACATTAGTATGGAATAATGCAATAAGATTTTGGTCTTATTCCATTAGCCTTCAGGACCAAAGTAATGATTAATAAGGACTGTCAAGGGAATTCATATTTCATTGTAAGAGGTGAAATTTTTGGATTTATGGAAGATGAACCATTATGAAAGCATTTTTCAAGGATGTTTTCATTAATCAAGAATGAAATTTGGGGGCTCAAAGACAATCACATACCATCTTAGTCTCAACCATAAATGATGTTGACCAGGGATCAGTGGATGTTGCTCTAAGGACTCCACCAGCACCTTCTAATAAATTAGAGTGTTTGGGTTCTAGGGGGAGTATGGTCACAAGGCTAAAACTTAAAGGAATTGATGGAAGGGCACCACCAAGAGTGGATCCTATAGCTTAATTTGACTTAACATGGGGAAACTTACTAGGTCTAGACATAGTAAGGATTGATAGATTAAGAGATCTTTCTTGATTTTATGGGTGGTGGTGCATGGCCATTCTTAGTTGGTGGAGTGATTTGTCTAGTTAATTTCATTAACAAATGAGACCTCAGCCTACTAACTAGCTACATGGAGGTTCCCCTTCATGGCCAATTTCTTAGAGGTATTATGGCCATTTAGGCCATGTAAGTTTGAGGCAATAATAGGTCTGTGATGCCCTCAAATGTTCTAGGCTACACACATGCTACACTAATGCAACCAACATGTTTTTCTCCCTAGTTTGAAAGGTTTAGGAAATCTTCCCAAATTGCATCATGATGGGGATAGACCATTAAAATTATTGATATTCAACAAGGAATTTGTAGTAAGTGTGAGTCATCAACTCATGTTGACTATGTTCCTACCCTTTGTACACATTACCCATCACTCTTACCAATTGAATGATTTGGTGAAGTGTTTGGATCATGCCAATGATGGTAGTTTTTATCATTGAAATTGTGATAAGCTCATTCAACCTTATCATTCAGAGGAAGGAGAAGTCATAACAAGGTTACCATAGGTGAACCTATGGTAGGATAATTTTTGGTTTTGATCCCATAAACTATGTAGGGAAGGGGACAAGCCCAATGTGGTTAGACTCATCACCTCCTCGAACCCCACTCTCATTGATGTTTGGACTGGGCCCCCTATTGCTTTGTCAAGCTTCATTATGGGTGGGTTTCATAGCAAGCCTCAGGTTTCTAGAAGTCATTTGATTATTATTCAGGGTATATTATTCAAGGGCATGATTGAGTGATGTGCTCTATTTTATGGTTATGTGGATGGCCCTTTTCTGACTATGATAGGTGTGTCTGATGACTTCAGTCCCTAAGCAGTCCTGCCCTGCTACATTTGGAAGGGGCCCCTTTGTTTCCATTTGTAAGTTGGTTCCTTGAAAAGCACTAGTGGTTATCACTATATTTTTGCCTCCATGAAGAGTCTGTAAGGCAGCTGCAACCCCCTTATTGCATTACCAAGGATAGTTGTGCTTCTCAAGAGTGATGGTGGTGTGTTCAAGAGTATAGTTGCATAGGTCATAGGGTAGGACCTCTCATCATAATTCCATTTCCCTCTTCGATGGTCTATATCCTTTTTGACATGGTGGAGTAGGGGACATCTCCCTTCTTTAGTTCCCACCCATGAGATCTCACCCTCTAGACTATGGTGTCATTATGGAATGGTGTTTATCACAAACACTTGAGACACTATGGTGTAGTTCACATCAAGGATTTGAAATAAATAGTCATGTGATCCATGCATCATGTACATGTTGGACCATTAGTGCTGTAGACACCAAAATCATGTCTACCCCTTGGTCATTTCTCCCTCCTAGTCCCCTTTGGTCCACTTAACCACTCCTAGCCCATGTTTTATTAATTTGAAATAAATATCCTATTTTAAATTAATAAAATCCCTTTTCCCTCTCCTTGCCACCTCACCACCCTTGGATACCCTTCTTGGATTCCCTTCATTCCCCACATGGCCAATATTAATGCCTAGACTCCCATTCCAACTTCTCCTCTTTAACCTCTCATCCATAATAATCCCCTTCGACCATTTCTTCCTTGGACTCGATGACCTGGGAGTTGGGAAAATGGACAAAAGGCTATTTTTATCCTTTTTCCTGCCTTTCAGCCACCGATGTCGGTCAACTGTCGACCGACGTTGGTGATATTGCCAGCGTCGGTGGCCTTCTTAGCAGCTTTTTGCATCTGTTATCCACTTCTTCATCTTGGCTCTTCATTAGACTCTGGTATCTTTGCATTCGACTAAATCAATCCGTTCCTTTACTCCACTACTTTACCAATCTTCAAACCAAGCCTCTCACTCTCTCCCTCAGGTGCAGCAATAGGAATTTTGCCTTCAGTAACTCCATCAGCAATAGGGCTTTCACACCAGTAGTACCAACAATAGGTACACCAATCTATAACACTCCTTCAACCAACCATAGGTAAGTATTCTATTTGTACTTTCATTATGTTTTCTAGTCATTTGCTTCTACGTATTATGAACTAGATTCAGCACTTCCTATCCCCAGACCAGACCAGACCCGAATCCTTATTTCCCTATCTCCCTATTGGCCTCCTCTACCCTTCTATCCATTTGACATTTTGTCCATTTGACTCCCCTGTATCTCTGCATAGACCCACAGACCATTAACCAAAACTAGACTCTCAGACCCAGACCCCCAAACCATTCAACCAGGCCCAAACTCTATCTCAGACCCATCCACAGACCAAAACTCATCTAGACCTTGTCCACAGATTACTGCCCTGACCGACGTTGGCCACTACCCCAACCGACATCAACAGACTAACTGACGTTGACAGACCTCAAAAACTGACGCCAGTAGGACCACCGATGCTAGCGACTGTGACTAGTCTGACAGCATCTTTTAGGTAAGCCTTTGCTTCCATTTTCCTTTTCAGTCTTTTATCATTTCAATATTTTAACATTCTACTATTTATTAGACATCCTTTTTATTGACTAGTGGGTTGATATCCCTTAAAGAAGTCTTCATAGTTCTGGGATCAAGCTTTTGCTTGGCAACCCACCATCTCCTCATCTAATGCCTTCTTTTTCTTAGTCTCTTTCTCTTGCAGGTGTCATCCTCCACAACCAAAGAGGAGTTCTCACAGTGTCTAGATTACGGTGCGCATGACTACATCTAGGTACATACAAGCCTTGACCATTTCTTCTCAGTTTCTTAATTCTCTCTTTGAATGTAGAAAGCAAAAATAGTGTAGAAACATGTGCAATGAGATTATGATTCTCAACAATGGATATTTCAGCTCTCACCATGATGAAGAATGCAGCAAAATGTGATACTTAGTGTGAATTATAGAATCTTATGAATCATCAAGTCTTTGAATGCAAGTTGTGCCTAAGGCCTCAGCTAAGGGCATGCCTACTTGGGCATCACACTTCAAAATCACTCTCCCCCTCAATGCATAGGTAGGATTAGCAGATATGGCCATCCATCCCCAAAGGGGGTGTGGTTGGCTCAAATGGACATGAGGTCTATCCCCTATGACATGATGAGTGGTGGCCCACATTGGTTAGCATTGGTTTATGTCTGGTAGGTGCAGATATGTGTGGAACTTTATCTTGGAGTTGATGGATTTTTGCCTAATGTGTAGGTTGGATGGTTACCTTCTGCATCCCAAAGTTAGGTATGAACACCCACTAAGTTTAAGAAAATCATTATACAGAGGAAAAGAAACTTACAAGGATTTCTCTAGTAATGGTGAGTGAACTAAGAAGAGACCAACATGAAAATCAATGGCCATGCCTATCAAATTTTAGTCTATAAAAGCATCCTTAGTGATAGACTTGGCCCAAGTCCCCTAAAAAGGGGTGTTAGAGAGGGTGAGAGCCCTATCGGGATTAGACCTTGTTGCACCATGAGGCTCTATTAGTGAGTTAAGTTATTTGGGAATGAATTCCTAATTAGGTGGTAATTCTATCCAAGGCTAAATATGGGTGAGATATTGATAGCAAATAAGTACCATGATTGAAATATGAAATGTACTTTGAAAAGAGAGTTAAAAATTTCTTGATATTATTGAGAGGGAAGTAGATGGAGGCTGGCGATGTGCCCCAGTTAGATGTAGAATGGTGTGAGTTGATCTATCACTCAACTTAGGGTACATGCTAATATGGGCCATCATGGAGGCACAAGTGCATCTTTTGGGTTTCTCAATGTACCTCCTTTATGATGGTCAAAGAATGAATCATACACCTATGGTGGGCCCTTAAACACCTATGTACTCATGGTGTTAGCTAGTGGGATTCCCATCTGACCTGTCTTGAAAGATGAACCAAGGATTCTAACATGTGTATGATTTGGTGGGTTGGGAAACCCATGAGGTGTAAGGAAGATAACTGGTGAGATCCCCTCTCAAGGGGTGTACCACTGATTGACCCTAATATTCTATAAAGGGTTAAAGTGTGAGCACACCTATTGGGACCTGAAAGATGGTGAACTATACCTGAGTAGGGTGAAGCTAGAGGAAACTCTGGTGGAGGCCCACAATGATACAAATGTGCAAATCATTCATCTAACTTGGGTATAAGGGAAAATGACTAATCAAACTATCTAGTAACTAGTTTCCTTTAGAATTTTTGTCAGGATAATTAGAGCTCACATGCAAGTTCTATCAGGTAAAGAAAATGATTAGAGGCATCAGGGGCATAACATCCTCGACCTATTCTCAAAATTTAAATAGGCAAGGTAGCATGATTGATCAATTTAGTTGTGCCATAGAATCATGAGCTCCAAGTGGGCCATTTTTGGTAAGTAGAAGTTAATGTGGGATGAACTAAAAGTTGAGTTATGGTGCCAAATTGCATGCTAACCTATATCTCACAAAGGGTTTTGGTTGATTAAGATAGTATGATGGTGGTCATGGAAGTCAAAATCTACTAAGGAGTGTGCAACAACTCACCTGTTGAATTAACTAGCCCTAAAAATGGATGGTGATGAAGCACACAACCTATACTCAACCATTAGGGTAAGTGCCAATCTTTGATGAGTTGGAGGATGTGGGGGTTATTGTGAAACCTTAGGTATGAGCTTAGGTGGACTAGCCCCCAGTGTAGATCTTGGTGGTAGTATAAAATATTCAAATGAGAACTTTGAATACTAAAGAGGGGAAAGGTTCTATGTGAATATCACTTGGACATGTGTTAGTCGATCCTAAAAGATGGGGAAGTCTTGTTTCAAGGCCATACTCTATGTGATCATCGAAAGGGAATCATGTTAATATTCCTAAAATGGGATGTTTTGGTAGATGGAAATGTTAATAAATATAGAGACATCAACAGGGGCCCTAAGAAGAGTTATCTTTTCTTTTTAACAACCTACCCACCCTAAAATTGGTTCAACCAAAGATAGGGTCCAAAAGCTAGAAGATCACCACACATCTTGTGGTATCTAGTGTGCCTTTTGTGGCCCTTGAAAATCTAAAGGATCAAGTACCATTCACACCTAGTCATACTCATAATAGCATCAGGTCTCCAAGGTGAACCTCTGGTCAATAGAATAATCTAGGTAAGTCAAAAAAATGGATCTGTAACTTTGAGAAAAGGATTGGATATGAGGGATAGGCCTAGGGGTCTATCACCCAAAACCATGGACTATTGGAGACCTACCTAAGCTACTTCTATGATGAGGGTAGGCCATCACCTGTCGACCAGGAGATGGGCACAGAATGCTCCCCTTATGGGGTATTCCCTAGGCAGTGAACAACCAACTCAAAACTAGTATGGACAAGGGGAATCCAACTATTTAATTAAAATAAAGCATTTTGATGGTCCCTATGGATGTTGATGTAATGTGATTTTTGTCCAATGCTTTAAATGTCAAAGTGAAGAAATTCAACCAAACATGGGTAAATAGTGGGAGTAACTATGACTCTCTTAAGGTATCCAAATGCCTCATCATCTAATTAGTGATGTGCATGAATGGATTAATGAGATTCCCATTGTCCCTATCTATTATCTAGTGAAACCATAGCCAAGGGAATGGGCTTGGAAGAATCAATAGGGAAAGAATACCCTGTTTTAACACTACTTTTAACAATATTTTACTTATTCCATGAGGTGAAGATGGGGCAATGCCCCTATTTTTGGCCTTAAGCTATGCTCTGGTACATCGATCTAGGTAGAAGACATTATCAAGTTGGGAGTTTTGCTGGGGTAACACATCTATTAAAAGATAAAATAGGTATCTTAAGATGAGCTCAACGAGAATATAAATCTCATGTGGAACAAAAGGGTAAAATCTCATTTGATTTTGATTTTCAGTATGAATGCAAACTATGAAAGTGTGGCCTATTGATCCTTTAGAATTTTAGAATTTGAAGCTAGAGGTGTCAAAAAGTTTACCATATGCATAAATGGCTTATGATAGCCAATCATTCATAGCAACATTACTTTTTGATCCTTTGATGTCAGCTCTTCCTATCATTTTGAAGAAAAATTCACCAAGTGTTAGATTGTTCACCCACCAATAAGGAATTTGAGCTAGGTTTAGACCATCATGAGATAGGTTAGTTTTATGCTAATAATGATTCATGCCATGATATTAATTTGACTTATTATGAGAGGAACCATTGATTCACACATTTAGTCATCATACTTGGTTGAAAAGCTAGTGGTGTGAAGCTACAGTGTATCAGATTATGACTGAATGCCTCTAAGTTAGAATCCATGCTAGATGATGCATCTCTCTCTAGCTATATCATGACCCACAGTAGGGGAAATTTTATGTTTCTAGGGGCTTGTGTCATTGGCATCCTCTATTCTGTGCAACAATTCATCTGGAGTAACCTTGTATAATAATTTCAAGTGGTTAGTGAGAAGAATACTTTACAAATGATTTAAATAAGGGATGGGGTATTGTAAGTGGTAGAGTGGCTTTACTACCATGAACCACTAAGATTTAGCCCTCTATCACCCTAATTTGTATAACCTTGGGTCACTCTATAGGTGGGGTTCATGGGGAGATGCATCCATAAAAGTATGAGCAGCATATGGTTGAGAGAGATATGATTGGGTATTTTTCAAATTTACACCTCGAACATTTTTGACAATGTTTTGAGTCATCCTATACTAATGTTGTTGTGAAAAATAATTTGCACTTAGAGAGGAACTTTCAAGTGGGGTTTAAAAAATAATACATGTTGTTGCATATTTTGGGTGGGGATTCCTATACTAATGTTGTCACATGGAGAAACTCATACTTAGACAATTTTTTGACACAATTTCTAGTGGAGTTTTCAAAATAATATGTGATGTTACATGTTCTAAGTGGGGTTTCCTATACCAACATTATCACAATGTAACTTGAGGAGGGGGTTGGGGTTTAAAATAATATGTAGTGTTTGGATAGTTTTTGGGTGGGGTTTCTTATACTAGCATTGTCGTAATGAAACTCAGGGAGGGGGTTGGGGTTCAAAATAATATGTAGTGTTTAGATTTTTTTTGGGTGGGGTTTACTATACCAATGTCAATGCATAAATAAATTTGCACTTAGATGGACTTTGGATAATATTTTGAGTGGGGTTCCCTATACCAAAATTGTCACAATGCAACTCATGATACCAATGCCACTCAGGAGATGTGGGGGGGGGGGAGGGGGCAGGTGTGGGCTTTTGCTAAAACAACATGCATTTTTGAGTATTTTAGGTGGGGTTTCCAAAAAAATATGTGGTGTTGCATATTTTGGGTGGGGTTCCCTATACCAACATCTTCGTAATGCAACTTGGGGGATTCCAATAATATGAAAGTGTTGCATATTTTAGTTGGGGTTTCCTATACTAGTATAATCACATAGAGAAATTTTCACTTCAACAAATTTTTGAAAATATTTCGAGTAGGGTTTCCTACAAAAACATCATCGTAATGTAACTCAAGATCACAATGTAACTTGGGGGGTTCCAAAATAATATGTAGTGTTGCATATTTTAGTCGGGGTTTCTTATACTAATGTCATTATGTAAGGAAATTCACACTTAAGATAGATTTTTTACAATACTTCAAGTGGGTTTTCCTATACCAATGTCATTTAAATGCCACTCTGAATTAACTTTAAATTTCCTATACTAGTGTCATTGTACAAAGAAATTCACACTTAGATTTTTGATAATATTTCAAGTGGGGTTTCCTATACTGTCATCATCATAATGCCACTTGGGGTTGCAATGCAACCTGACCTCCCAATGCAACTTGGGGGGTTTCAAAACAACATGCAATGTTTTCATATTTTAGTTGGGGTTTCTTATACCAATGTCATCACATATATAAATTCACACTTAGACATATTTTTGATAATATTTCATTTGGGGTTTCCTATACCAACATCATCTCAATGCCACTCGAGCTCCCAATGTAACTTGGGGGATTTCAAAAATATGCAAGTGTTGCATATTTTATTTAAGGTTTCTTATATAAGTGTCATCATGTAGATAAATTCACACCTAGATGTATTTTTGACAATATTTAGAGTGGGGTTTCCTATACCAACATCATCACAATGCCACTCAGGGTCGTAATGCAAATCGGCCTCCCAATGCAACTTTGGGGTTCCAAAACAACATGTACTGTTGCATATTTTAGTTGGGTTTTCCTATACTAGTGTCATCATGTAGAGAAATTCACACTTGGATGGATTTTTGAAAATATTTAAATTGGTGTTTCCTATACCAATGTCATCACAATGCCACTTGGGGTCGTAATGCAACTCAGCGTCCCAATGCAACTTTAGGGGTTCTAAAACAACCCGTAGTATTGAATATTTTAGTTGGGGTTTCTTATACCAATGTAATAACATAGATAAATTTTCAATTCAATGGATTTTTGACAATATTTCAAGTAGGGTTTTTTATACCAATGTCATCACAATACAACTTAGCCTCCTAATGCAACTTGGGGGGTTCCAAAACAACATGCAATGTTGCATAATTTATTTGGGGTTTCTTATACCAGTGTCATCACATAGATAAATTCACACTTAAAATATATTTTTGACAATATTTTAAGTGGGGTTTCCTTTTCCAATGTCATTTCAATGCAACTTGAAGGGGGAGGTAGGGTAGGGGTTTTCAAAAATAGTAGGTAGTGCTAAATATTTTAGGTAGGGTTTTCTATACCAATGTCATCACATAGAGAAATTCCCACTTAGACCAATTTTTGATAATAATTTTAGTGTGGTTTCCAAAATAATATGTAGTATTGCATATTTTGGGTGGGGTTTCCTATACCAATGTCATCATAATGCCACTCGAGATTGCAATACAACTCAGGCTCTTAATGTAACTTGGGAGGTTCTAATAATATGTAGTGCTACATATTTTAGTTGGGGTTTCCTATACCAGTGTCATGGTGTAGAGGAATTCACACTTAGATGTATTTTTAAAAATATTTTGAGTGGGATTTCCTATACCAACATCATCACAATGCCACTCAGGGTCATAATGCAAATTGGCCTCCCAATGCAACTTGGCCTCCCAATGCAACTTCACCTTGGGGTTCCAAAACAACATGTAGTGTTGCATATTTTAGTTGGGATTTCCTATACCAGTGTCATCACATAGATAAATTCACACTTAGATATATTTTTGACAATATTTTGTCTGGGGATTCCTATACCAACATCTTCTCAATGCAAACTTAGGCTCATAATGCAACTCGTGCTACTAATCCAACTCGAGCTCATAGTGTGTATTGGGAGTTTGCAATGCATCTCAGGGGATAGGGGGTTACAAAAAAAAAAAGGCAATATCACATATTTTATGTGGGGTTTCCTTTACTAATGTCATCACATGGAGAAATTTGTACTTGAAAGGATTTTTGACAATATTTTAAGTAAGCAAGCACTTAGATGGCTTGTTGACTATATTTTTAGTGTAGATTCCAAAACAATATGTAGTGTTGCATATTTTGGGTGGGTTTTCCTATACCAATGCCACTCATGGTTGAAATGCACTTAGGTTCCCGATGAAACTTGGATAGGTTCCAAAACAATATGCACTATTGTATAATTTAGTTGGGGTTTCCTACACCAGTGTCATCACAAATAGAAATTCATAATTCAATGAATTTTTGACTATATTTTGAGTGGGGTTTTCAAAATAATATGTGGTGTTTCATATTTTGGGTGGGGTTTCCAATACCATTTTCATCATGTAGTGCAATTCACGGCATTACATATTTTGGGGCTCGCAATATTACTCAAGAATTAAACCTCATGCCACTCAAGCTTTCAATGCCACTTGGGAGTTGCTCCCAATGCAATTCAAGGAGTTGATCCCAATGCAACTCAAATTTTCAAAGCAACTTATGCTTGTAATGTAACTTAGGGAGGTAATCCCAATGCAACTTAGATTCATGATGTAACTTGGGCTCACAATGTGACTCAAGGAATTTTTGCCACTCAGGGAATGGCTCCCAATGTAAATAAATTTCATGATGCAACTCAAGGTCATAATAAAACTAAAGCTTCTAATATAACTTAGGCTCATAATGTAGTTTGGGGAGTTATTCCTAATGTAACTTGGGTTCATAGTGTAACTCAGGGATTTACTCCTAATACAACCCAGGGTCATAATGCAAGCTGGGAAGTTAACCCCAATGCAAATTAGATTCATAGTGCAACTTGGGATCTCAATGTAGTGCAAGTTCACAACTCTACTTAGGGATTTGATCCCAATGCAACTCAAATTCATGAAGTGACTTATGCTTGCAATATAGCTTGGGGAGGTGATCCCAATGTAATGTAGATTCACAATGTAACTTGGGCTCACAATGTGACTCAGAGAATTTTTTCCACTCAAGGAATTACTCCCAACATAAATCAGATTCACGATGCAACTTGAGGTCATAATACAACTAAGGATTTCAATACAACTTAGGTTCCCTATGCAACTCGATCTCGTAATGCAATTTGGGGAGTTATTCTTAATACAACTTAGGGTCTGGTACAACTTGAGGAGTTGTTTCGAATGCAACCTAGGGTCACAATACAATTCAGGAAGTTGATCCTAATTCAAATTAGATTCATAATGCAATGCAAGTCAGCAAGTTGATCCCAATGTAAATTAGATTGATAATGTAACTTGGGGTCTCAATGTAGTGTAACCTCACAAATATACTTGAGGATTTACTCCCAATGCAACTACCCTTCATGATGTAACTATGGGTTTGAACTCATAATGTAACTCAGGGAGTTGATCTTAATGAAAAATAGATTCACAAGGCAACTCGAGGCTATAATGTAACTCAATGAGTTATTCCCAATGTAACTTGGGGAATTATTCCCAATGTAATTTAGATTCATGATGCAACTTGGGTTCATAATGTAACTTGAGTTCATGATGCAACTCAATCTCACGATGTAACTCATGGAGTTTATCACTATGCAACTCGAGGAGTTTCTCCTAATTCAACTCTAGGTTGCCATGTAACTCATCTCCCATAGTGCAACCCATCTTGTGAAGTGCAACTCGCATAATGTAGCTCGATCTGGGTTGTTCTGACCTTGATAGTATCGATCATCTAATAGAACTCAATATGATGTAGTTCATATAACAAATCTCATCTCACATAACACATAATCTTATGACATGCACCTTATAAATCTTAGCTTGTGCATCACATCTGGCAAAGCTCGACCCATGCAACACCTCTTGTGAAGCCCAAGTTATGCAACACAAATCATATCACATAGTGAAGAGCATGTAACACACATCCACATCATTAGAGTATGTGTGAGGGGAACATAGACTACCCAATGTCTTGATAAAATGGGAAAAGAGGGTACAACACTAGGAGCACAATGCACCTCATGAATCTCAGCTCAAGCATCACATCTAGTGAAACTTAACCCATAGAACACCTCTCACAAATCATATCTTATACATCATAAATCAACTTCCATAGTGTAACATGTGAAACACACATTCACATCATCAAAGTTTGTGGGAGGGGAACATAGACCACCCAATGTATTGATAAAATGGGAAAAAAGGGTACAACATGGGGACTTCTTGAGAGGTCACCCATCCTAGTACTATCCCAACCCAAACACAATTAACTACAAAGTTATTATGGGATCTGATACTAATGCTAGTATAATCACACCAATATTTACTTTATCATGTTACTCTACTTTTAGGAGACACATGGAAGACATCAAACAAACCTAATTTTTTACACAAGACTCGTTGGGAATCACTTATGTGTGAGTTTTAACACACTACTTTTTTGGTTCAATATGGCACACAAGGGGATCCCATCATAAGTAATTTTCAACACACTACTCTATTGGTTCAATATGGCACACATGGGGATCCTAGGTTATGTTGATTGACTCATGCATCTCATGCATCACAACTTGTCAACTCAACACAATGCATCTCACACATTAGAATTCTTCTCGTGTATTGCAACTCATATTGTTCACCATAACCTACATAGTGTGGGTTACATAATGTGACTTTACCTAGGTTATGATGATGGTCTAACACATCTCGACCCAGAGCAACCCACCCAATGCATCTCATGGAGTGTAACTTGTGTAGCATGACCCATCTTAGACAATACAACTCTTGTAGCATGTCTCATGCATCATTTATCTCTCAATGCAAATCCACCTATGTTGTGGTGATCACCTAACACAACTTGAATTGAGCTGAGTCAACCTAGGCTAAGTCGGTCGGGCATAACTCACGAAACATAACTCATCTTGAATAATGCAAACCACCTCATGTAGTGCAGCTCACCCAATGCTAACCTAGGTTGTGTCAATCACCTAAGGTAGATTTCTCATTAAATGTAACTCCTATAATGCACCTATATAAGCATAATTTATGGCAACACATCTTTCACAATGTAACCTATGTAGGATGAATTATGTGATGCAACTCATCCCACCTAGTGTAACTTACATAGTATAACTCACATAACATAGATTGCCTAATGCCTTGACATAAAGAAAAAGGGGGTGTAACACCTAGACTTCAATATGACACACAATGGGATATTGTGAAACACAATTTCCATAGTATAGCTTGCTCAACATAGCTCACATAATGTAGGTCAAGTTGGGTTGTTCTAGACTAGTAGTACTACTTGCCTAATGTGTAGCTCAACCCAACATATATTACACAACATAACTCATCTTTCACAACACAACCCATCTTGCACAACACACCTCATCTCACATAGCCCAAAAAGTGGATCCCAACTCACACATCACATATGGTGAAGTTCAGCTTCAGGTAGAGCATCTCACAAAGCCCAACTCATGTAATGCAAATCATTCCACACATTATGGATCCACATCATAGCTCACCCAATGTAGTTTGACCTAGGTTGTGTCAATCACCTAATTCAACACAACCTAACACGACTCATGAAGTGTAGCTTACACAACTTAACTTGAGAAAAAATACTCATGCAAAACCACTTGTGTAGTATAACTTGTAATTATATCTCATCCCATGCAATGTAATTCATGTAACATAACATGTCTAAATCAACTTGATCAAGGTTTTGGCAACCCAATTTACATTGATCACCCTACATTGAGTAACTTAGTGTAACTCGAGCAATACATCTCACCAAGTGCAACTCACATGGTATAACTTGGGTAGTGCATCCCATCTCACACAACTCAATGCAACTCATCATGCATAATGCAATTTAAGCTATGCAATGCAACTTAGTTAGTGTATCTCATCTCATATAATGCAACTTGTATCACATAATTTAATAGTGTAGTGTAACTCATATAGCACATCTTGTGAAACTCATCTTGCAAAGTGGAGCTCATGTGATGCAACTCATATATCACATCTTGTGAAACTCATCTTGCAAATCATAACTCATGCAATGCAACTTAGGTATTACATCTTATCTCGCATAACATAACTCATCCTATGCAATATAACTCATCCTATACAACATAACTCATGTAGTGCATCTTGACCCAAGTTATGCTGACTAACTAAGGATTCTAATACAACTCAAGGACACAATGTAATTTGGGAAGTTACTCCCAATGCAACCTAGGGTCATAGTGCAACTCAGGGAGTTACTCCAATGCAACCCAGGGTTGTAATGTAAGTCGATAAGTTGACCCTAATGAAAATTGGATTTGCAATGCAACTTGGGCTCCTAATGCAGTGCAAGCTTGCAACTTTACTTGGGGAGTTTCTCCTAATGCCACTTGGGGAGTTACTCCCAATGCAACTCAGGGAGTTGATCCCAATGCAACTAAAATTCATGAAGTAACTTATGCTCACAATATAACTTGGGGGTGATCCCAATGATATATAGATTCATGATACAACTCAAGCTTGTAATGTGACTCATGAAATTTCTACCACTCAAGGAATCACTCTTAATGTATATTAGATTCATGATGCCACTCAAGGTCACAATACAACTAAGGCTTCTAGTACAACTTGGGCTCCCTATGCAACTTGGGCTCACAATGCAATTTAGGGAGTTATTCCCAATGTAACCCAGGGTCATAGTGTAACCTAGGGAGTTGTTCCCAATGTAACCCAGGGTCACAATACAAGTTAAGAGGTTGATCCCAATGCAAATTAGATTCACAATGAAACCTTGGGTCATAATGCAAGTTGAGAAGTTGATCCTAACACAAATCAAATTCATAATGCAACTTGGGGTCTTAATGTAGTGCAGCCTCACAACTCTACTCAAGGAGTTGCTCCCAATGCAACTACCATTCATGATGCAACTCTAGGTTTAATCTTGTAATGTAACTCAGGGAGTTTATCCCAATTCAAAATAGATTCACAATGCAACTCAGGGCCACAATGCAACTCAAGGAGTTGTCCCCAATGTAGCTCAGGGAATTGTTCCCAATGTAATTCAAATTCATGATGCAACTTATGTTCATAATGTAACTCAAGCTCATGATGAAACTTAAGCTCATGATGTAACTCATGGATTTACTTGTAATGTAACTCAAGGAGTTTCTCCTAATTCAACTCTGGGTCACCATGTAACTCATCTCCCATAGTGAAACTCATCTCATGAAGTGCAACTCTCGTAATGTAGCTCGATCTAGGTTGTGCTAACCCTGATACCATTGATCATCTAATATATCTTGATATGATTTAGCTCATGTTGTGAAGCTCATCTCACATAGCACACATAATCTCATGTAGCATACCTCATGAATCTCAGCTCGTGCATCACATCTAGGGAAGTTCAACCCATGCAACGCCTCTCATAAAGCCTATCTTATATAACACAAATCATCTCATGTAGTGTAACATGTGCAACACACATCCACATCATCATAGTATGTATGAGGGGAACACAAACCATCTAATTCCTTGATAAAATAGGGAAAAAGGGTACAACACTAGGAGTGTAGTGCACCTCATGAATCTCAACTCATGCATCACATTTGGTGAAGCTTGAGCCATGTAACACCTCTAACGAAGCCTAATTTATGTAGCACAAATCATCTTATGTAGTACAACATGTGCACCACACATCCACATCATCAGAGTATGTGTGAGGGGAACATAGAATGCCCAATATCTTGATAAAATAGGTAAAAAGGGTGCAACATTGGGACTTCCTGGGAGATCACCCATCCCAATACTACCCCAGTGCAAGCACACTTAATTACAGAGTTCTAATGGGATCCAGTGCACTAATGCTAGTATGATCACACCCAATATATAATTTATCATGTTACTATACTTGTAGGAGACATGTGGAAGAGATTAGATAGACCCAATTTGTTACACGAGACTCGTTTGGCCTCACTTATGTGTAAGTTTCAACACACTACTCTATTGGTTCAATATGGCACATAAGGGGATCCCATCATAAGTTAGTTTTAACACACTACTCTATTGGTTCAATATGGCACATAAGGGGATCCCATCATAAATCACACAACATGCATAATGCAACACAAATCATCTCATGTAGTGTAGGACATGAAACAAACATCCACATCATATCTTGTCCAATGTCATTGAACCTAGGTTATGTCAGTTTCCTAATGTAGTTTGATCTGGGATAGCTTATGAGTGTAACTTGGGTAACATACCTCATAAAATATGCCTCAACCCTATTTTTATTGATTTCCTAATGCATCTCATGTATCATAACCTACCAGTGCAACTCATGTAACAATGTAATGTATCTCATGCATCACAACTCATCCCTTGCAGTGCAACACATGTATCACACCTTGTGTGAAGCATAACTTTCTTGATGCATTTCAAATTGATCTTTTCCAATTACCTAACATAGCTTGACCTAGTGTAGGTAACTTGATGCATCTTTTATAGCAAAACTCATCTCACATAGCATGGTTTGTTGATGTAGCTTGACCTTAGTTGTGCCAATCACCTTAGTTCAACCTAATGCAACTTGCATAACATAACATGCATAGTGAAAATTGCTCAATATTTCTTCCAAGGGAGCCACCATGGCATAAATTAAAAGAGGCTCTCATAACCTTCATGCTTGTCTATGTCATTTTCCCCCTGCACCCTCACCCCCTCCCACTCCAAGACATTAGAGTATGTGTAAGGGGAACATAGACCACCTAATGTCTTGATAAAAGGTGGGGAAAGGCTGCAACACTAAGACATCTTGGGAGGTCACCCATCCTAGTACTACCCTAGCTAAATAGTGTTTAACTATAGAGTTTTGATGGGATCCATTACACTAACACTGGTATGATCACACTTGATATTTACTTTATCATGTTAACTTAATTTTAGGAAACACGTGGAAGACATCAGACAGACTCAATTTGTTGAATAAGATTCATTTGGCCTCACTTATGTGTGAGTTTCAACACACTACTCTATTGGTTGAATATGGTACACAAAGGGATCCCATCATGACTCTCACACCATCTCTAACTTAGCAAAACCCATCATTTATAGTGTGACTCATGTGGTGCATGTCACATAGTGTAACTCACCCAATGTAGCATGATCTAGGGTGTGTCAATTGCCTAACACAACTTAACTTAGTGTATCTAATGTAGTGCAACTCATCTCATGCCACATAACTCATGCATTATATCTCAACCTGGGTTATGCTAACCTAGGTTGTGTAGCGTGACCTCATGCAATTCATTTCTCACAATGTAACTCATAAATAAAAAGAGGGTCCTATACCCTTCATGCTTGTCTATGTCATTATTTTCCCCTCAACATTGGAGTATGTGTGAGGGGAACACAGACTACCAAATGTCTTGATAAAATATAAAAATAGGTGAAACATCGAGACTTCCTAGGAGGTCACCCATCCTAATACTACCCCAACCTAAGCATGCTTAATTGTGGAGTTATTATGGGATTCAATGCACTAATGTTGGTATGATCACACTTGATATTTACTTTATCACATTACTCTACTTTTAGGAGACACGAATAAGACATTAGATAGATGCAATTAGTTGCATGGGACTCATTTGGCTTCAATTATATGTGAGTTTCAACACACTACTCTGTTGGATCAATATGGCACATAAGGGGATCCCATCATAAGTGAGTTTCGACACACTATTCTATTAGTTCAATATGGCACACAAGGGAATCCCATCATAACTCATGAATTGTATCTGACTTAGCAAAACCCATGACACGTATTCCAACTTGCATGGTACATCTCACACAATGTAACTCACCTAATGTAGCATGATCGAGGTTATGTCAATTACCTAACACAACTCAACTCAGTGTATCTTGTGCAGCACAACACATCTCATGCCGCATGACTTGTACATCACAACTCAACTTGGGTTATGTGTTGATGATTTCAAATTGTGCTTGATTTTAATCAACAACAATGGGAAGTTTCAAGATATGGGACTTACATCTTGAAACAACCTCTAGGTTTTAGAGAAGTTGTTTCTTATTTAAATTGAATAGATATTGGGAAAAGGGATAGGAATTTAAATCAGAAACACACATGCAAGAAAATAAATCTAATCTATGGTGATGCACCTGAATGTAATTCGACCTTAATTTTGAGCACAGTGAGACTATATGTAGGATTCATTTATATTTAAGAGCAAACAAGTGCATGATCAATGTAAAAGATGGAAACACTATAAATAGAAGCTCTCAATATAGACTACTTTCAATATGATACAAAAAATGTCAACAAAGGTGTTGGTTGAATATTTTGTCGTCAACTAACTGATGACAAAATGGGGATATCAGCCACAACATAGGGAGATTTACACCACGAGGAGTGCAGCTTTACCAAATCTAGATGAGGTAAATCTCTCCTCTCATCAAGGAGAGGTTCCCTATAAATACTTACGTGCTAGATATATATAATTAAGTAGAAAATAGCACACAGGGGTGGTATAACAGCATCTACCTCTCTTTTTTTAGAGGTAATGTACAAAGAACAAAGAGCAAGAAATCACCTCTTCTTTTAGGAATGATATTAAACAGAGAGCAAGAAATCACCTGAAGTAACAAAGTCCACAATAATGCTCACGCAAGCACAAAGTCTTTCGTAGCTTCTTTCATCGATTCGGAATGAGTACAACCGTAGAGTAAAGTGAAGCACAAAGTCTTCACCTAAAACTACAAAAGATAACAGAATCTCCAAGATAAAAGTAGCACAAAGTCTATCTTCTACCTTCCAGAAACAACCTCAGATAATAATAACACACCCACTTGCTTATTAAATCAGATAAACAAGATGTTACTAGGAAAAAGACATAAGAACTATTTCTTAAATAACACAGATAATCTCAACACAAAGTCTAAAATAAACTGCTTCTCATGCATTTAATCAAAATATGATTTACAAGTTTGAGCACAAAGTCTCAAAAGTTGCTTCAATTTAAGCAGAGTGTTTGCTATTGAATTTTCCAAGCCTTTTTTACAAATGAGGTCTCCACTATATATAGGGAGAAAATCCTCAAAAACAGAAAATAATAAAATATATAAAATATATTGGTCAAAGATGACTCATCTTTGACTTTTAGATATTTTTCAAAATATTTACATGTAATTACATATTACAAAATTGCATGCATTCTGCACAAAATAGAAATGCATAAGGATAGAAGAAGAGAGAAGGGGAAAGAGAGAGTCAATTCTTGCTGCCAGACTTTTTCAGATGAGCATTGTACATGGCGATTGATGCCTAAATTCCCATGCTGTCTGGCGTAATTGTGTTCTTGAAGATGAATCTTGCTCTGATCAGTGCATCTTTTAATGCTGTGATGGCTTTAGAGTGGCCAGTTAACCTGGATTTCAAATTCTCTAAAGTTAACTAAGCATCCAAAATGTTGTCTACCGAAGTCATTGAGAAAGATGCTTCTTCAAAATCTTTCTGGATCATCCCTTTGAAATTCTGAATCATTTCCTCTGCCGGAAGGAACTGATGATCCTTGGAGGTCAAGTTGCATGGCAGCTCTTCTAACTTGTTCAGCAGGCTCAGGTCACTCTTTTCACTAGCTTCCTTGAAAGCTTTGAGATCATCAATTAAGTCTTTGAGTACCTGAATTTTGAAGACCATTGACTCCTTGATCTCAACATAGGAATCTTTGTTGGGGATGACATCAATAGATATCAGGGTACTCTTTTTGAGATCTTTCATTTCCTTCCATCTGTTGAGATCTTTTTCTAAGCTGTCAATTTCCTGAGAAATAAGGGAGACAAAATCATCTACCTGAGCTTTCAACCTCTTCATTTTACCTATTCTTTTCACAACTTCTGATAGCAAAGAGACTCCCTAATTATGCATTCTTTCAACATATTCCTCCATGACTATCCCATTTAAATAGGTCTTTTTAGCTTTTTGAATGACTGAATCATCCACAGAAAAGGCCTCTGGAGTCGCTGCTTCGGCCAGAATAGTGAACCTTCTGATCACTGCTGTTAACTGCTTAGCTTTGGCTTTATAATAGTCCTTCATCTCCTTTTCTCTATCAAAATTTTGGACCATAATGTCCAGTGCTGATTGAAGATCGCTCTTCGCACCTTCGTGAGTATCTTTGCCAAGTTCAACACGAGAGATGGAATAACTGCTCATTTCAAAACCCTCAAGGGTTGCGTCCTGAAGAGGCTTGGAAATTTCTAGAAATTTTTGCCCCTTTTCTTTGACCAACTTGGAGAGGATTTTTGGCCTCTTAGGAGCCCTTGCTTTTGCCGACACTATCTTGCCAAAATTGAATTCATCCAAGGAGATGGCCATTTTCTTTCTTTTCAGCGTGAAAGCAGACATCCAAAGCGGGAGAGAAGTACCTGTTGTAACAATAGTTGCCTCTGTTAGTGTCACTGTAGCAGCTTCCATGCTACTGGTGGTGATAGTAGTTGCAATTAGAATAACCAGTGAAACTGTATCAACTACTGATTTTGGCTCAGGTGCAGGGCTCGGTGGTAGGTTGAAAGACGGAGATGATAGACTTGGAATGGACGCAAAAGAGTGAGGGGAACCTGTGGAAGGACCTTGAGGATCACCAAATACAACCCTAGAAGGGGAAGCAGCTCTGAAAGAGGGAACACTGATTGGAGAGATAAGAGAAGTGGGCACCGCAAGAGATTGAGGGGGAGAAGGAGAGGTGCTCTGGATCGGCTGTACTTGTCCTGATGAGAGTGGAGACCCAACACCTGGTCATTTTAAAGGTTGATCCTGTGTCTTCATGGGCTGAGCTATCTGTACCTTAAGGCTTTGACCTTTGGTTCCTTCAGCTACTATTTTAGGCTCTCGTGTTGACTTAGGCTTTTTGGACACAAAGATGATCCTAGGCTTGTGAGGCCTAGAAGGAGAAGGAACATCACCTTTATTTTTTATTCAGTTTTCTGCCTTCCTCTTCAACTCTGCTTGGTATTCAACCTCTGATCTTGTAATGAACTCTTTTCAGGTGATCCCTTTGGCTGCTAACCAATCATTGGTGTTAGCCAATATTGGTTCAAATCTTTTTCTCAAAGAGGTCAACTCCTTCTGAGACCACTGAATTGGAGGGAGAGGGGAACCATCAACCTTTTCTACTAGATACCTGTTGTTTATGATATTCCCATCATCAATTAAACTAGAAGGGATCTATGCAAGTCTGAGGTATTCTATCTACTCCAGTGTGAGATGGTAATAGTCCATTTTCCTTATCTCATCAACCGTCCTCAGGTCCACCTAGATATCCTCAATCATGGGTTCATGGAACTGAGTTTTTCTTCAGATCTTTTCTTTGACTCCCCTGTAGTCAAATTTCTCCCGTCTCTTGAATGGTTTGATGGTAACCATCTACATTTCTATTTCCATGACCCTGGCTTTGGTTGATGTAGCAACTAAAAACCTGCCAATCTAGATAGGAAACTTGAAATTGGGTCTCTTAAGTTCCATCTACTTCATATGCATGATAGCCAGTTGTCGGCAAAGCTCCATTAGGACTAACCTGTCTAAAGGGAATTTAGGGAGCATATAAGAGTATCCTTGGTAAAAATCCACTCAAAGATAATAAAAAGTAGGGAACTAGAGGAACATACATCCATAACCGTTCATTACCATCCAGGCCTCATCTGATATTCTCTTCTGCTCCAGCTGAGGATCAAAGAGACACAAAAATACGGCAAAGAATGCATCATTTACTCATCTAAAATGATGTGTTAACCCTTGAAGTGTCAGTTGTGGATAATATGAGTAGACTGGGGTGGTCTTTTTATCTCTCTCTGTTGTCGAACCTGGGAAAGATCGCATTGCAGCAGCTACGTAGACCAAGTACGAGGTCACATAGAATTTGAAGAAGGTCTGTACCCTGGTCAGTTGTTCATGGATAGCGTTGATGATTTGTTCCCCCCAAAAGATCATTTGCTTACCCTAAAAGATGATCTTAATGAATGGATACATCCATTCATGGAATTGTGAAGAGGACGGAAGGCCCCATACTCTGCTAAGGAGGGTGATTAGGTCATCGACATCTTTGACAAAATCACTTCTGGGGAAGCTCTTCGGCCATCTAAAGAGGTCGGTCCTTAGGGTCTTTAGCCATTTATAGTTCATGACCTTCTTTTCCCTTTCGGGGTCTTTGTCATACTCCTTTTATGCATTTGCAAAGTCAATTTGGGTTACTTCGGTGGCTGGAGGACACAAGAAAACTTTGTCAATAAAATTGGGGTCTAACCGAATTATCATGCTGCCATTGGCGTCTGAGACCGATTTGGTCTCTTTATTGTAAAAACGTGCGCACTAGAGGACAAATTTTGTATGATGTGTTGCTATCAAAAAGGTGGCCACCAGGTGGATGTTGCTCTCAATAATTCTTTTTATCCTAGTGTTGGGATTTGTTGCCTTGGTTCGCACCAAGAATTTGGCCATGTCCACGTGGCCGATCTTGGTATCTCAAATGTCATCGACATTCGAGGTGACTGATGTGAGCGAGAAGATGCCCTGATACTTTTATTTCATGCTTTTCACCTTTGAGGGAGACGCTTCCATCATAGAGGACAATCTTGATTGGATGGGAGGGATGGGAGTAGATGTACGGGAGCTCATTGAAGGTGTTGCAGCCATGATCACAGATGAGAGGAGAGTGAGTGAGAGAGGGAGAATGCAATTTAAGTGACATGGGTTATTAGAGGTCACTTAAATAGGCTAGGTCTAGCAAAGGAGCAAAAAATGAGGAAGAAAAAGCATGAAAGGGACAACTCAAAAAAAATTCTGGGAGTTAGCTGAAAATAAGGAAAAAATGCAGGGGCGGTGAAAATTGCCGCCCTTGCATAAATTTGGAAGAAAAAGCAGGGGCGACAAAAATCACCGCCCTTGCAGGAAGGATGCAGGGGTGGCAAAAATCACTGCCCTTGCACTTAAAGATGCAGGAGGTAGGGGCAGTAAAAATCACCGCCCTTGCATTAAAGTTGTAAAAAAGTGCAGAGGCGGCGATTTTCACCGCCACTACGCTTGACAAGGGGAAAACGTGGAAGGGCGACATTTTTTGCTGCCTTTGCACGAAAGATGAAAAGATAACATGGGTGGAAAAAAATGCTGCCCGCATGAGGTCCTAACAGAAAAACCATGGGTAAGAGGGAGAAGAAAAAGAAATAGAAACAAAACAACTAAATAAACTAAGCTAAAATAGAAAAAATAGGAAATAAACTTTAAAACGAACCCTACCTGAGAAAACGTGCATGTCAATAGGTTGGATCCATGAGTTGGTGCTTCAAAACGTCACTTGAGGTGCTTAGGTGCAAGAGGTAGGAGGAGAGGAGGAAGTAATGAGAAGAATGAGGCTCAAATAAAAATATATGGGGTGAAAAACCCACCCCAACAACCCACCGCACGTGGCCATTAATGCCTGCATGGAAATCGAGACGTGCAAGGGCAGCATTTTTTGCCTCCCTTGCATGAAGTTAGTCCATTTACAGGGGCGGTGAAAATTGCTGCCCTTGCAAGTTCGAGTGCAGGGGTGGTGAAAATTGCTTCCCTTACAAAAAACGTGCAAAGGCGGTGAAAATCGCTGCCCTTGCACAAAAACAAGGGAAATGTAGAGGCGGTGATTTTTTCCACCCTTGCATAGAAAAATAAATGGAGACCATCTCTGGAATGAGAAAAAGGAGAAGGGAAAACTTGGCTTGGATGAGATAGTAACCACTCCTCGTTCCGAAGCCAAGATGAAAATGAATTATGAAATTTGTATCGAAAAATGAACTTAGAGAGACAAAAGATGAAACGGACAAGTTTTGTAGGGGGTTATTTTCAAAAATGAGCTAAGCTGATTTTGGAAACAACAAAAGGCATAGGGTTCAATATTCTTATTTAAATTTTTTAGTCATATAAGAGGCATAGAAACACATATAGTTATATAAATGTTTCAACTCAAGAAAATTAGACAAAAGCAAATGACATTCTTACTCACAGCTCTAGAAAGTCTACAGCCTAGACTACTTTTGCAAATGACACAAATAATATCAAAAAAGGCATAGGGTTCAATCTTCTTATTTGAATTTTCCAATCACATAAGAGGTGTAGAAACATGTATAGTTATGTAAACCTTCCAACTCAAGAAAATGAGACAAAAGCAAATGATATTACTTAGCCACAGCTCTAGAAAGTCTAAACTTGTTACAATCATTCTCTCTCAAAATTTCTCTCTGATAATGTATCCCCCTCTGGCGATCTCTACACCCTTATTTATAGCCTTGGATTCACTTCGGATTGTCTACTTGTTCCCAATCTAATGGCTCAACTAAAAACTAATCGAATTGGTAATACACTTCATCTTCTGGCAGTTCATTGGCTAAAATAGATTACAAGACACTCCCTTCTCTTAAACACTAGATAACACATAGCCAATTCTTTGGAAATCTTCCTATTACCTAGGAAATACTGAAAGACAACACTTGGCATGTTTCAAAACACCTATTGAAGACATGCAGCACTTTTTTCATAACTTATACTCTTTTGTGTCTTTGCTTAGGAGTGTTCTACCTTTAACACTTGATGCAATCCACTTCCTCAAAACTCCAACAACTTAAAAGAAAAGAAGACCCATAGCATTTATTTTAAAAGGGACAAAATGACAGGTGTCAATCTATACTTCTCTTACCTAGGGTTACATGGTGATTTCCACTACTTGTAGTTACCCTTTTAGAAACCTATAGAAGATGACACATGGCAGTCTTTACTTTACTCTGTTTATACCATAGAAACAATTTGGGTCTCATTTCACATTTACACAGACAGTGACACCTAGTATCTTCTGCTTACTTAGAAATAAAACTTGGGACCCACCATAGTCTTTGATATATCAGTGAATCCAAAATGAAGATAATTTAGATTACGACATGTGGTGGCTTCTGCTTTATCCTGCTAGGGTACGTGGCACATTCCATTGCTTTTAAAAAAGAAACATTGAGACCTTTTGTGACTGCCACTTGGTGCTTTCTGCCTACTTGATACTTAGCTTCTTAAACCTTTCACTAAAAAGAGATGAAACGTGGGTGCCAATATGAAACTGAGGATGCTGACACTTGGTGCATTCCACTGAGTCACTATGAGATATGTGGCACATTCCGACCAACTTATATAAAATATGAAAAGTGCCTCAGATGATGACACTTGGTAGCTTTCGCTTGATTCAAAAAAATGAATCAAAGAGGAAAATAGATCCTATGCTTTGTTTCAAAATTCTACCATCTCAAACCAAATTATGCGAAGACAAAATTTTGTAATGCATGATTGAAAAATAGAATGAAACGTAGATTAAATTTTTACTCTACAATTATTGGCGACCCCAAGGACTTTTGAGCCTGCTCAAAAATAAACCACAATTTCTTGCATATAAAAATGTGGCAATAATCACAACTTCAGTAAGGCCATATGATAAATAGACCATTTAGCATCAAATATCCCCTACTTATTTTGCAACTCTTGGAAAGCTAAATCAAGGTTAATGATGTCCTTGTGCAAAAACTCTACAAAAAATGAACTACAACCTTCAATTAGAATTCAAGCTGGATCTAAACAACTTTTACTTCTAGCACTAATGAATCAGACACATCTTGGGAATTATGGAGATTTGAGAGAGACTTAATGTATCAAGAGTCTTGAAAATTTTGAAAAGATTCTAAGCTGCAGCCACATGCTCAAAGAACACCTATTTAAAAGAGAGAGTGGGAAAGAAAAATGGGAAAATAGAGCAGCAAAAACTGAAAGCAAACTACTATATATAGCTAACCAGGTATATTTGCCTCCCTCTTGGATCAAAAAGAATTTTTTTGAAGTTTCCTTCATGATGAGAAGACTTATGATGCCATGTAAATGGCTGAATGGGATGGAGCTCTGGTGACTTGCGCATCCTGCTTGCCACCTTGATTGGCCTGCATCTGAGTGAATTAGAGTCAAACATGCTTCCAATATATACATACTCTTCTTGTTATTGAAAGCTTGTCAAATGCTAGTTCTTCATACTATCGTGTCTCATCAAGAAATTGATGGTTGTTAGCTCATCACCATAAGCCCTTGGATATACTTTATTGATTGGCTTATCTCCTTCTACCTCATTCTCGGGTTTCATTACATGATCATCCTCCTTGATGACTTTAACCTCTTGAAAAGATAAGTCTGAAAGCTTACATCCCCTCTACATACTTATTTGAGTCTTAATGTTGTCTTTTCCACCTGAAGCCAGCTCACAATCTTCTTGAAGAATAGTGTAACCTGCCCCAATGACTTTAAACAAGTCATTCAAAACATGATCAGTTTCATTCTTAGGTTTCATTATATGATCATCCTCCTTGATGACTTTAACCTCTTGAAAAGATAAGTCTGAAAGCTTGCATCCCCTCTACATACTTATTTGAGTCTCAATGTTGTCTTTTCCACTTGAAGCCAGCTCACAGCCTTCTTGAAGAATAGTGTAACCTGCCCCAATGCCTTCAAACAAGTCATTCAAAACATGATAAAAAATTATCTCTTTTTCATCAGAGATAGAGGCAAAATCTTGTGACTTGTCTTATGGTTCATCAAAGGGTGTACCTATAGTGATTTCTTCTTCATCTGAACTCATGAAATCTTCTTGACTAGCCAGGAACTAAGCATACTCCTCTGCATACTTATTTTCTTCCTCCAAAATATATTCCTCTTTGAAAAGGGATAAAGAAGAAGACTAATGATTATACATATGCAAAAGAAGAGATAATTCTTGATCTAGAATCAAATTATCCTCTTCTTTCCATTTGTCCATCACTTCATCTATATCAGATGTAGCTTGATAGTTCTCTTGGAGGGATGTAGATGGGGTGAGCTGAAATGTAGGATCTTCTACTTGATTATCACCATGAGTAAGAGCAGCCTCAACTTCTTCAAGGTTTTGAGCAAAACTTTTTTCTTCTTCCCTTCTGCCCCATGACTCCATTATTTGTTTCAAACTCATGGCCTTGTGCCCAGAACTTTTCCCTTGGGAAGAGGTAGTAATTTTATCTTCTTCAAGATCTCTAGCTGGTTCATGATTTTCACTCTTCCAACTCAGAATTTGGACATCATGTTGAGAGATATGAGGATTGGTAGAAGAGGTATTTTTTGGCATAGGCTCTTCTCTAAGGTCTGAAATCTCTATCTCTCTTTCTCTAAGTAATCTCATCTTTGCCTCTAATTCCTCAACTTGCTTAGCTAGATTTTCTTGAAAGAGTCTTTTTTGGAGCTCATAGGAATCATCATAGAAGTGGGGAGTGTATGAAGGCAAAACAAGAAGCTTCTTGAGGAAGGGTGAGAGGGACTTGAGGGGGAAGTGAGGGTTTAGATTCCACTTCCTTTTCTACCAACATAGACTCAACATTATTGGGGAAAGGACCTTGATAGGTTCAACTTGGCTCATGAGTAGGGGCTGTGTATATCTGATATGAAACTTGTGGTAGTGGATATACATGTTGATAGAATTGGTAAGGCTATCTCTCATGAATATTCAGCTTCTCTTCTAAAAATGCAATTAAGCCACTCACATCCAACATCTCATATGTAAGCCTTTGCCAATTTGCTCTTTCAATGGCATCCCATTCACTTTTAATCAGATCTACTGCATTTCTTACTTGATGGATGACATGATTAAGAATTTCTTGGCCACATCCCCTTCTATTGCCAAGCTCTAACACATATTTTGTATATCCCAATAATGCTTTTTTGAAGGTGGAAATGAGATTAGGTTGAGTATGAGTTGTAACATATTGGGAAGATTGAGCATAATACTAATATGGCTCAAGATAGGACTGAGGCTGGTTATATCGGACCTGTGAAGGGCAAAACTTATAACCATATGCATCCTTGTTACTTGATGTGATTCCATGAGTAACCTGATCTTGATTAAAAACATATGAAGGGGAATAAGACCCATAACTCTGAGTAACAAAATTATACATACCAAATGGTGATTTCTTGATGATACCAGGACTGCTTAACTGGCTGATTCAACTCAGAGTCGTTGTTGGTGTTGATAAAATAAAAACCTCCAAAGGCTAATTAGCCAAAGAACACACCAAAAATTCTTTAACTCTTTGAAATATTCATCCCATTGAGCGTGCCAAAAACTATTGATGATTTTAAATTGCACTTGATTCTAATCAACAACAATGGGAAGTTTCAAGATATGGGAATTGTGTCTTGAAACAACCTCCAGGTTTTAGAGAAGATGGTTCTTCTTTAAATTGAGTAGATACTGGGAAAAGGGATAGGAATTTAAATAAAAAACACACATGCAAGAAAAGAAATCTAATCTATGGTGATGTGCTTGAATGTAATTCAACCTTAATTATGAGCACAGTGAGACTATATGTAGGATTGATTTACATTTAAGAGCAAACAAGTGCATGATCAATGTAAAATATGGAAACAATAGAAACAGAGGCTCGCAGTATAAACTACTTTCACTATGATACAAAAAATGTCAACAAATGCATAGGGTTCAATCTTCTTATTTGAATTTTCCAGTCATATAAGAGGCATAAAAACATGTACAATTATATAAACCTTTCAACTCAAGAAAATTAGACAAAAGCAAATGACATTCCTAATTGTAGCTCTAGAAAGTCTACAGCCTAGACTACTTTTGCAAATGACACAGATAATATCAATAAAGGCATAGGGTTTAATCTTCTTATTTGAATTTTCCAATCACATAAGAGGCACATAAACATGTACAGTTATGTAAACCTTCCAACTCAAGAAAATGAGACAAAAGCAAATGATATTACTTAGCCACAGCTCTAGAAAGTCTAAACTTGTTACAATCATTCTCTCTCAAAATTTCTCTTTGATAATGGATCCCCCTCTAGTGATCTTTGCACCCTTATTTATATCCTTGGATTCACTCTTGATTATCTACTTGTTCCCAATCTAATGGCTCAACTGAAATCTAACCGAATTGGTAGTACACTTCATCTTCTGGTAGTTCATTGGCTGAAATAGATTACAAGACACTCCCTTCTCTTAAATGCTAGATAACACAGCCAATTCTTTATAAATATTCCTATTACTTAGGAAACACTAGAAGGTGACACTTGGCATGTTTTGCAACACCTATTGAAGACATGTGTCACTTTTTTCATAAATTATACTCTTTTGTGTCTTTGCTCAGGAGTGTTTTGCCTTTAACACTTATTGTAATCCGCTTCCTTAAAACTCCAATAGCTTAAAATAAAATTAGACCCACAACATTTCTTTTAAAAGGGACACAGGAATAGGTGTCAATCTCCACTTTTCTTACCTGGGGTTACGTGGTGATCTCTGCTGCTTGTAGCTACCCTTTTAAAAACCTATGAAAGATGTCACATGGTGATCTCTGCTTTACTCTGTTTATACCATAGAAAAAATTTGGGTCTCATTTCACATTTACATAGAAAGTGACACCTAGAGGCTTCCACTTACTTAGAAACAAAACTTGGAACCCACCATAGTATTTGCTATATTAGCGAAGCCAAAATGAAGATAATTCAAATCACGACACGTGGTGGCTTCTACTTTATCTTGCCAGGGTACGTGGCACATTTTGTTACTTTTAGAAAAGCAACATTGAGACCTTCTGTGACTACCACTTGGTGCTTTCTGCCTACTTGATACTTAGGTTGTTAAACCTTTCATTGAAAAGAGATGAAATATGGGTGTCGATATGAAACTATGGATGCTGACACTTGGTGCATTTTGCTGAGTCACTGTGAGATACGTGGCACATTCTGACCAACTTATAGAAAATATGAAAAGTGCCTCAGATGACGACACTTGGTAGATTTTGCTTGATTCAAAAAATGAATCAAAGAGGAAAATAGAGCCCGTGCTCTATTTCAAAACTCTGCCATCTCAGACCAAAGTATGCAAAGACAAAATTTTGCAGTGCGCGACTGAAAAATAGAATGAAACGTAGAGTAAATTTTTACTCTACATTATGCTAATCTAGGTTGTGCAACTTGACCTCATGCAATTCATCTCTTATAATGTAACTCATCTTCTGGTGCCTATATCATGTGGTGTATCCAGTGAAACCTAACTCATCTCACATAACACACCCTACCCAATGCCAACCTAGGGTTCATTGATTCCCTAACACATCTCAACCTAGTGTATCTAGCATGATGTAAGTTGTATAAGGTAGCTTGAGAGGCACATGCCACACACCGCATTTCACTCAACACTCACATAGTACAGCTCATGTAGGGAAACACATCTTATGTAAAGTAACTTGCATAGTGCATCTCATGCAACATAGATCATAAATATAGCATGAGCCTTGATTCATAAATATTTAAGATAGGGCCTCCAATATAGCTTGGCACAAGTTAGGTTGACCATGTAATGCAACTCAACACAATGTATTACACACATCAAAATTCATCTCATGTAGTACAACTCATATTTTTCACTACACCCTGTATAGTGTGGCTTGTATAATTTGATTTCACCTAGGTTTTGATGATGGCCTAATGCATCTCAACCTAAAGCAACCCACCCAACACATCTAGTGTAGCCTAACCCATGTAGTAATGCACAACACATCTCATGTAACATGTCTCATGCATTGTTACTCTCTCAATGAAATTCTACCTACATCATGGTGATCACCTAACATAGCTTGACTTGAGTTAAGTTAGCCTAGGCTGAGTTAGCCAGGCAAAACTCACATGATGTAACTCATCTCAAATAATGTAACCCACCTCATGCAATAAAACTCACCTAATTTTGACCCAAGTTGTATTAACCACCTAAGGTATACCTCTCATGTAATGTAACTTGTAGAATGCAACGCTAGAAGCACAACACATGGTAACACATCTTGCACAATGTAACCCATGTAGGCTGACTCATGCAACACAACTCATCCCCACCCATTGCAACTTGTATAATGCAACTCACACAACATAGATTTCCTAATGCCTTGACATAAATAAAAAGGGGGTACAACCCTTGAAATCCTTATTGAGTCACCCATCTTATTATTACCCCAACCAAAGCATGTTTAAATATAGAGTTTTGATGGGATCTAAAGTATTAACACTAGTATGATCACACTCAAGAAATATTGTATCAACTTGTTATACTTGTAAGAGAGACATGGAGAGTTGATTTCCTGATGTGAATTTGACCTAGTGTATCTTTTGCATTATAACTCACAAAACATAATTCACATAGTGTAGCTTGCACAATGCAACTCCTCTCATGTTGAAAAACTTACATAATGCATCTTATTTATTATAGCTAACACAATGCAACCTGACTAGGGTTATGCCAACCCATTTTTTCCAAATCATGTAACACATATCAATTCAACAAATCTCATGTAGTGCATCCCATGTAAATCATCTCACATAGTGTAGCCTGCATAGCACACATCTATATTATAGCTCATCCAATGTCCCTAGACTTAGGTTGTGTTAATTGCCTAATGTAGCTTAACCTAGCATAGCACATGAAGTGAAACTCATGTAACACACCTTGATCATGTTTTTTTAATCACCTAATGCATATCATGCATCATAACCTACTGGTACAACTCATGTAACAATGCAACACATCTCACTAAACACAACTCATCCCTTGTAATGCAATGCACATATCGCATCCTATGTGTAACATAACTTTCTCGATGGATTTCAAATCAAGCTCTACAAATTGCATAACATAGCTCAACCTGGTGTAGATCACTCAATGTATCTCATTTAACAAAACTCACCTCACATACCATGATTCATTGATGCAACTTGACCTAGGTTGTGCCAATCACATAACTTAGTTCAACTTGATGTAACTTGCATAGTGCATCTCATCTCGTACAACATAACATGCATAAATTAACTCACTCAACAATTATTCCAAGGGATCCACCATGGCATAAATAAAATGAGGCTCTCATACCCTTTGTGCCTGTCTATGTCATTCCTCCACCCAATCACTCCTATCACCCACCCCTGAGACATTAGAGTATGTGTGAGGGGAATGTAGACTGCCCAATTTATTGATAAAATGGAAAAAAGGATGTAACACCAAGACTTTTTATGAGGTCACCCATCCTAGTACTACCTTATCCCAAGCATGCTTAACTATAGAGTTCTGATGGGATTTGGTGTATTAACATTGGTATGATCCCCCCTGATATTTACTTTATCATGTTACTCTACTTGTAGGAGACATTTGGAAGACATCAAATAGATGAAATTTGTTGCATGAGACTCATTTGGCCTCAGTCATGTATGAGTTTAGACATACTACTCTATTGTCTCAACATGGCACACAAGGGGATCTCATCATAAATGAGTTTTGACACACTACTCTATAGGTTTAATACAGCACACAAGGGGACCCATCATAACTCATGCACTGTATCTAACTTAGTGAAACCCATCATGTGTAGTTTTGACACACTACTCTATAGGTTGTGTCAATTACCTAACACAACTCAACTCAGTGCATCTCATGTAGCACAACTCATCTCATGTCACATGACTCACACACTACAACTTGACTTTGGTTATGTTAACCTAGGTTGTGTATCTTGACCTCATGCAATTCATCTCTCATAACCTAACTCATCTTGTGGTGCCTAGCTCATGTGGTGTATCTAGTACAACCTAACTCATCTTGCATAGCACAACCTATGTAATGCTAACCTAGGGTTTTTTATTGCCTAACACATCTCAAGCTGGTACAACTAGTGTGATGTAAGTCATACAAGGTAGTAAGAGAGGCACTAGTCACACATTGCATCTCATTTAATACTCATATAATGTAGCTCAAGTAGGGTAACTCATCATGTGTAATATAACTTGCATAGTGCATCTATTAAAACATAGATTGCCCAATGTAGCATGGCCCATGACTCATAAATATATAAGGTAGGGCCTCCAATATGGCTCGATAGGGGTTGGGTCAACTATGTAATGCAACTCAACATAATGCATCTCACACATCAGAATTCATCTCATATAGTGTAACTCATATTATTCACCACAACTTGCATAATGTGGGTTGTGCAATGTGACTTTTCCTAGGTTGTGATGATGGCCCAATGCATCTCAACTTAGAATAACCCACCCAATGCATCTCATGGAGCATAACTCACATAGGATTACAAAACATATCTTATGTAGCATGACCCATCTTAGATAGTGCAACTCTTATAACATGTCTCATGCATAATTGCTCTCTTAATACAAATACACCTACATTGTGGTGATTTCCTAACATAGCTTGACCTGAGCTGAGTTAACCTAGGTTGAGTCGACTAGGCATAACTCATATAACATAACTCATCTCAAACAATGCAACCCACCTCATGTAGTATAGCTCGCCCAATACTAACCTAGGTTGTTTCAATCACCTAAGGTAGACCACTCATGCAATGTAGCTTGTATAATGCAACTCTATAATCATAATGCATGGCAACACATCTTACACAATGCAACCCATGTAGGATGACTCATGTGATGTAACTCATCCTACCCAGTGCAACTTGCATAGTGCAATTCACACAATATAGATTGCCCAACACCTTGACATAGATAAAAAGGAGGTAGAACACCCAAAATTAAATATGTCACATAAGGGGATCTCATACAACACAATTTATGTAGTACATATCACTCAAAATAACTCACACAATGTAGGTCATGTTGGGTTGTGCCAACCTGGTAATACCACTCACCTAATGTATAGCTCGACATAATGTAGCTCGCATGATGTAAATAATCTTGCACAACACAACCCATCTTGTACAACACACCTCATCTCATGTAGCCCAAAAAGTACATCCCAACTCATGTATCACATCTAGTAAATCTTAGCTCAAGTAGAGCATCTCACGAATCCTAGCTCATGTAATGCAAATCATTCCACACATTACATATCCACATCATAACTCACCCAATGCAGTTTAACACAGGTTGTGTCAATCACCTAAGTAACACAACCTAGCGCAACTCATGAAGTGTAGCTTATGTAATGTATCTTGAGAAAAATACTCATGCAACACCACTTGTGTAGTATAACTTGTAATCACAGCTCATCCTGTGTAATGTAACTCATGTAATATAACTCATGTAACATAACATGCCCAAATCAGCTTGATCAAGGTTCTGGCAACCCAATTTACATTGATCACCCCATGTTGAGTACCTCAGTGCAACTTGAGTAACACATCTCACAAAGTGCAACTCACATGATGCAACTTGGGTAGTGCATCCCATCTTTCACAACTCAATGCAACTCATCATGCATAGCAATTGATGCCATGCAGTGAAACTCAATTAGTGTATCTCATCTCACACAATGCAACTTGTATCACATAATGCAACTCATCCCATGTAGTGAAACTCATATATCACATCTTGTGAAACTCATCTTGTAAATCATAGCTCATGTGATGGACCTCATATAACACATCTTGTGAAACTCATCCTACAAAGTGTAACTCATGTGATGCAATTCAGGTATTACATCTTGTCTTGCATATCTCAACTCATCATGTATAAAAAAACCATCTTAACTAATGCAAATCATGCCATGAAGTCTAACTCACATAGTACAGCTAGTGCAACACAACTCACGTAGTTCATCTTGACCTAGGTTACACTAACTGACTCATGCATCTCATGCATCATAACTTATCAGCTCAAATTTACAATATAACTTGCATAATACAGCTTGAGCAACACATCTCATCTTGTGTAATGCAACTCCCATAACATAGCTTGTGTTGGGTATCTTACCCCAACCATCTTGACCCTCAATCCATAGATATATAAGGTAGGGCATCTAGTGTACCTTGACCCAGGCTATGTCACTCACCTAAAGTAACTCAACCTAGAGATATTTGTGTAGTGAATCTTGTGCATTATAGCTCATCTTACATGGTGTAACTCATCTTGTGAACCACAATTTACATAGTGCATCTCTTACAACATAGCTCTAAAAATATAACTTGACTCATTTTTTTCTTATTCAGGTTGTGTCATTCACCTAACATAGCTTGATTCGACACTGCTCATTTATTACAACTCATTTCATAGAACATAACTCATCTCATGCAACAAAACTTGTGAATCCTAGCTTAAGCATCACATCTAGTGAATACCAACTCACACATTGTATCTCACAAATCTTCATTCACACAATATAACTCATCTCATGTAACATAGCTTAGATAGTGCATCTTCATAGATTAGCTCACCCAAAGCATCTTGACTTGATTGTGTTAACCTGCATTATGTCCATCATTAAGCATAACTCAACCCATCATAGCTCATGCATCATAACTCATATATCACAACTAAATAGGTATACATCATGCAATGTAACCCACATAGTATAGCTTGAGAAACATAGATTACATATTGCAACCCAAACCACATATCACAAATCATATCATCAATGTAGCTCGTGCAACATTGCTCACCTAATATACCTTGACAAGGTTTGGATAGACCCAATTTGGGTTTATCCCTGAATGCAACTCATGTAGTGCAACTTACAAGGCACAATATGACTCATCTCATATGACATAAATCATCTCACCCAATACAACTCATCTCATGCAACACAACTCATCTTTGTAGTGTAACTCATGTAGTGTAGCTCATGTAATGCATCTCATGTATCATAGCTCAACCCATGTATTATCAGTTTCCTAACACATATTTCAAATTATAACTTGTTAGCCCAACTTGCACAATAGAGAATGCACATTGCCATTCATCTCACATAATATAACTCATGTTATGCAACATAACTCATCTTATGCAGTGCAACTCACATGATGTAGTTAGGCATGAGTTGTGTCAATTTAGTAATGCAACTCAACCCAACATAGCTCTCTCAATGCATCTTGTGTAGCATATGTTATACATTGTACCTCATATCACACAGTGTAACTTACTAATGTAGCTCACCCAATTATAGCCTGACCCAAGTTGTGTCGATCTCTTAATACATCTCAACCATGCACAACCCATGAAGCATTACTCGTAAAACACTTTTTATGCAATGCAACTCATCTCACATAGTGCAACTCATCTCATGAAATGAAAATTTCATAGTGTACCCTTCTTAGAGTAACTTTCATTATGCATCTCAACTTGGGTTGTGCCATTCACTTAACACAACTCTACCCAACACAATTCATGTAGTCTAACTCATCTCACACAATACAACTCACCTTATGTAATGCACCTCATCTTTCATAGTGCAATCTCATGAAGGCCAGCTCATACATTGCATCTAACAAATCCCAACTTGCATAATGTATCTTTGTAGTGTAACATGCCCAATAAATATTGATCAGGGTTAGTGCATCTCATCTCACACAATGTAACTTGTATCACATAATATAAATCATGCCATGAAGTGCAACTTGCATAACATAGCTCATGAAACTCAACTTGTAAAGCGTAGCTCATGCCATGCAACTTGGGTATTACATCTTGTCTCATATAATGTAATTCCCCCTGTGTAATGTAACCCATCTTGCTTAATGCAACTCATGCCATGAAGTTTAACTCATGTAGTGCAGGTAGTGTAACACAACTCATGTCATGCATCTTGACCAAGGTTACATTAGCTGATTGATGAAGCTCATGCATCACAACTTTATAGCTCAAATTTTCAATATAACTTACATAATATAGCTCAAGCAACACATCTCATCTTGAGTAATGCAACTCTTATAACACAACTTATGTGCCCAATGTACCCTGACTAGGGTTGTGTCAACCTAATTTATGTTGATTTCTTAATGTAGGTCAATGAAAGACAACTCACATAGTGTAACTTGGAAGGTGAAGCTCACACAACATGACTCATCTTGTATGACACAACTCATCTTACGCAATGCATCTTGCATATCATAGTGCAACTTATAACTACTATGGGGGGAGGGTGTTCTTTGAATGCCTTTGAAGGAAAACAAGTAAAAACATGGGAAATGTTTTATTCCCCACTTTACCCAAAAATAATTTAGTATACTCTAATTTTGAAATAAAAATTAAATGTATGAAGGAAAACATGTTTCCTCTTTAATGCGAGGTTAAATTTTGTGTGGAACTTTATTTTTGCCTCATATTTTCATATTATGATTTGAACTCAAGTTGGACTACTAGCCCAAGTTGAAAAAATGAACTTGATAATCATGGGATCCTTATGAGATTCATGAAATGGATTTTAACTTATATATACTATAGGGGGAGGGTGTTCTTTGAATGCTTTTGTGGGAAAACAAGTGAAAACAACGGAAATGTTTTATTCCCCCTTTACCCTCAAATCATTTGGTTTATTCCAGTTGTGAAAGAGATAGCAACTGGATAAAGTAAACCATGTTTCCTATAGAATTAAATATATAATTTTGTGTGGAAATCTAATTTTTACCTTGTATTTATGTATTGTATTTTAAACTTGAGTGTAATCCTGACCAAAATTAGACATCCATCCCAAGTTAGACTGCGAACACGAGTTAGATTGCCAGCCTGGGTTGGTTTGGCCGCTTGAGTTGAAAAAATGAGATTGATTTTAATGGGATCCTTATGATAATAATGACATGTATTTTAAATTATAAATACTATGGGGGAAGGGTATTCTTTGAATGCTTTTATGGGAAAACAAGCAAAAAAATGGGAAATGTTTTATTCCCCTCTTTACCCGCAAGTAATTTGGTATACTCCAGTTGCAAGAAAAAAATAAATGAATTAATGAAAATATGTTTCATATTCAATGGTATATTGTGATTCAATATGGAGTTGGATTTCCAACCTAAGTTGGGTTACCAGCGTGAGCTGGGTTGCCAGCCCAAGCTAGGTTGCCAACCTGAGCTGGGTTGCCAGCTCGAGTTGGGTTACCATCTCGAGCATAAAAAATGAACTAAATAATCATGGGATCCTTATTAGTATCATGACATGGATTTTAAATTATAACTACTATGGTGGAAGGTTATTCTTTGAATGACTTTCTAGGGAAAGAAGTAAAAACATGGGAAACATTTTGTTCCACCCCTTACCCACAAACAATTCAATATGCTTCAATTGTGAAAAGAAATAATAAATAGATGAAGGAAACCATGTTTCCTCTTGAATGAAAGATCCAATGTTTCATAGGAATTGATTTTTTGACATGTATTTTTGTGATACAATTGGAGGACAAGTTGTACTCCCAATCAAAGCTATACAAATCCGAGTCAGGTGGCCAACATGAGTGAGGCTAGTAATCAAAGCAAGAAAAATGAACTTGATAACTAATGGTATGGTTATGAGAATGATGACATGGATTTTAAATTATAATTACTATGGGGGGAGGGTAGGTAAGCAAGAAAGCATGGAAAACAAACTTGATAAACAAGGGACACTTATGAGAACCATGGAATGGATTTTAACATTTAACCACTATGGGGGGACAGCAGGGAAAGAAGCAAAGAAAATGGAATTGATAATGATGGGAATATTTATATAGAGCATGACATGGACTTAAACTTATAACTACTATGAATCAGAGGGAGAAAGTAAGCAATCAAGTGTGAAGGGAACACATTTGGGAGCTTGAGTTGGATTCCCACCCTAAGTTGGGCTTCTAGCCTAGGTTGGGGTTCCATCCCAAGTTAGATGACCAGCCTGAGTTGGGCTGCCATCTTGAGTTGGATTACCAACCTGAGTTGGGCTTCCATCCTAAATTAGGCTTCATAGCCCTAGTTGGGCTGCCATCCCTAGTTAGATTACCAGCCTGAGTTGGTTTGCCAACCCAGGTTGGGTTGCCAAAGAAATAGTGATTGGATGGGGGAAATAATGTTTCCTCTCTAATGTGAGATTGAATGTTGGGTGGAATGATATTTTTGCCTTAGATTTTTTGTATTGTGGTTTGAACTCCACTTCCAATCAAAGTTCTACAAATATGATCCACTCATGTCAATCGAATTAGGAAAAATAAACTTGATAACCAATGGAATGGTTTGAGAATGATGACATGGATTTTAACTTATAAATACTATGGAGGGAGGGTGGGAAAGCAAAAAAGCAGGGAAAACAAACTTAAAAAATAAGGGACCCTTATGAGAACCATGGAATGGATTTTAACTTTTAACCACTATAGGGGAGGACAGGGAAGGAAGAAAGGAAGATGGACTTGATAATGATGGGAATCCTTATGTGGATCATGACATAGGTTAGAACTTATACATACTAAGAAGGGGAGGGAGTAAGCAAGAAATAAAGTAAGCAAGAAAGCAAGCAAGTAGCTTGAGTTGGATTACCAGCTTGAGTTGGGCTGCCATCTTGAGTTGGGCTTCACAACCCAAGTTGGGCTACCTTCCCTAGTTGGATTGATAGCCTCAGTTGGTCTACCAGCTTGGTTTGGGTTGTTAAAGAAATAGTGAATGGATGGGGGAAACCATGTTTCCTCTTGAATGTGAAATCAAATGTTGGGTGAAATAATATTTTCACCTCGGATTTTTTGTATTATGGTTTGAACTCCACTTGCCCTACCAACCTGAGTTGTGTCTTGAGCCTGAGTTGAAAAACTGATCTTGATAATAAAATGGGATCCTTGTGAGAATCATGGAATGGATTTTAACTTGTAACTATTATGGGGGGAGTATGTTTTTTGAGCTCATGTTGGATTACCATCTTGATTTGGACTTCTAGCACAAGTTAGACTGCCAACCTAAGCTGGGTTGTGAAAGAAATAGTGAACGGATGGGAACAACCATGTTTCCTCTTTAATGAGAGATTTAATGTTGGGTGGAACCATATTTTTGCCTTGGATTTTCTATATTTAGATTTGAACTAGAGTTACACTGCCAATTTGAGTTGCTTCTTAAGATCAAGTTGAAAAAATGAGCTTGATAATAAAATGGGATCCTTATGAGAATCATGTCACATATTTTAAATTATAACTACTATGAGGTGAGGATGTTCCTTGAATGCCCTTATGGGATAATATGGGAAAGATATTATTCCCTGCTTTACCTACAAATAATTTTGGATACTCAAGCTGGGGAAGAAATCTAAAATGAATGGAGGAAACCATGTTTCCTCTTTAATGCAAGATTGATTATTGTGTTGAACTTTATTTTTGCCTCAGATTTTTTTATTGTGGGTGGAACTAGTGTTGGATTTCCAGCCATCTTGAGTTGGATTGCCATCCCAAGCTGGACTTCTAGTTGAGTTAGATTGCCAGCTTGAGTTGGGTTGTGAAAAAAATGGTGAATTATTGGGGGAAACCATCTTTCCTCTTTGATGCGAGATCTAATGTTGGGTGGAACCATAGTTTTGCCTTATATTTCCATATTGTGGTTTGAACTTGAGTTGAAAAAATGATCTTGATCATAAAATAGGATCCTTATGAGAATCATCACATGGATTTTAATTTATAACTACTATGTGGGGTGGGTGTTCTTCGAATGCCCTTGTGAGAAATCAAATGAAAACATGGGAAAGATATTATTCTACCATTACTCATAAATAATTTTGGGTACTTGAGTTGGGAAAGAAATGAGAAATGGATGAAGGAAACCATGTTTCCTCTTTAATGCAAGATCAATTATTCCATGGAACTTTATTTTTGCCTTAGATTTTTGTATTACGGATGGAACTTGAGTCAGACTGCCATCTCGAGTTGGGCTTTCGGCCCCAGTTGGGTTGAAAAATAAATAGTGAATGGATGGGGGAAACCATTTTTATTCTTTCATGTGAGATTGAATTTTGGGTGGAAGCATGTTTTTGCCACAGATTTTTGTATTGCGGTTTGAACTTGAGTTGCACAGCCAACCTGAGTTGGGTGTTTTACCCAAGTTGAAAAAATGATATGGATAATAAAATGGGATCCTTATGAGAATCATCACATGGATTTTATCTTATAACTACTATGGGGGGAGGGTGTTCTTCGAATGCCCTTATGGGAAATAAAGTGAAAACACAAGAAAGATATTATTTCCCCTTACCTGCAAATAATTTTGGATACTTAAGCTTGAAAATAAATGTGAAATGGATGAAGGAAACCATGTTTCCTCTATAATGTGAGATTGATTATTCTTTGGAACTTTATTTTTTTCCTCAAATTTTTGTGTTGTGGATAGAACCTGAGTTGGATTTCCAGCCTGAGTTGGACTGCCATTTGAGCTGGACCTTCACCCTGAGTTGGGTTGTAAAAGAAATAGTGAATAGATGGGGGAAACCATTTTTCCTCTTTCATGAAAGATCAAATTTTGGGTGCAAGCATGTTTTTTCCATGGATTTTTGTATTTCAGTTTGAACTCAAGTTGCACAGTGAACCCGAGTTACATTTTTGCCTGAGTTGTAAAAATAAGCATGAAAATAAAATGGGATACTTATGAGAATCATCATGTGGATTTTAACTTATGACTACTATGGGGGGAGGGTATTCTTTTAATTCCATTATAGGAAAGCAAGTGAAAACATGGGAGAGATATTATTCCCCCCTTTTACCCACAAATAATTCTAGATACTCAAGCTGGGAAGGAAATGAGAAATGGATGAAGGAAACCATGTTTCCTCTTTAATGCGAGATTGATTATTCTATGGAAATTTATTTTTGCCTCAAATTTCTATATTGTAAATGGAACCCAAGTTGGATTTCTAGCCTGAGTTAGACTGTCATCATGAGTTGGACCTTCACCCCAAGTTGGGTTGTGAAAGAAATAGTGAACGGATGGGGGAAACCATTTTTCCTCTTTCATGCGAGATCAAATTTTGGGTGGAAGCATGTTTTTGCCACATATTTTTGTATTGCAGTTTGAACTTGAGTTGCATAGCCAACTTGAGTTGGGATTTTTACCTGAGTTGAAAAAATGAGTTTGATAATAAAATGGGATCCTTATGAGAATAATTGCATGGATTTTAACTTATAACTACTATGGGGGGAGGGTGTTCTTTGAATTCCTTTACAAGAAATTAAGTGAAAACATGGGAAAGATATTGTTCCCCCCTTACCTGCAAATAGTTTTGGATACTTGAGCTAGGAAAGAAATGCAAAATGGATGAAGGAAATCATTTTTCCTCTTTAATGGGAGATCGATTATTGCATGGAACTTTATTTTTGCCTTGGATTTCTATATTGCAGATGGAACCTGAGTTGGATTTCCAACCCGAGCTGGGCTTCCAACCTATGTTGGGTTATGAAAGAAATAGTGAATGGAAGGGGGAAACCATGTTTCCTCTTTAATGTGAGATCAAATGTTGGGTGGAACCATGTTTTTACATCAAATTTTTATATTAGATTTTGAAATCAATTTGCATGGCCAACCTGAGTTGTGTGTTTTCTTTGAGTCCAAAAAATGAGCTTGAATATAAAATGGGATCCTTATGAGAATCATCACATGGATTTTAAATTATAACTACTATGGGGGAAGGGTGTGTTCTTTAAACACCCTTGTGGGAAAGCAAGTGAAAACATGGGAAATATATTATTCCCCCCTTACCCATAAATAATTTTGGATACTCAAACTGGGAAATAAATGTGAAATGGATGAAGGAAACCATGTTTCCTCTATAATGTGAGATCGATTATTCTATGGAACTTTATTTTGGCCTTGGATTTCTATGTTGCAGATGGAACTCGAGTTAGATTTCTAGCCTGAGTTGGACTGCCATCTTGAGTGGGGCTTCTAGCCCCAGTTGGGTTGTGAAAGAAATAGTGAACAGATGAGGGAAACCATTTTTCCTCTTTCATGTGAGATCGAATGTTGGGTGGAAGCATGTTTTTGCCTCAAATTTTTGTATTGTAATTTGAACATGAGTTACACATCCAACCCGAGTTAGGTTTTTTGCCTAAGTTGAAAAAATGAGATTGAAAATAAAATGGGATCCTTATGAGAATCATCAAGTGGATTTTAACTTATGACTACTATGGGGGAGGGTGTTCTTCGAATGCCCTTACAAGAAAGCAAGTGAAAACATAGGAGAGATATTGTTCCTCCCTTTTGCCCACAAATAATTCTAGATACTCCAGTTGGGAAAGAAATGGAAACCATGTTTTCTCTGTAATATAAGATCGATTATTACATGGGACTTTATTTTTGCCTTAGATTTTTGTATTGTGGATAGAACCCAAGCTAGATTTCTAGCTTGAGTTGGACTACCATCCTGAATTGGGCTCCCAACCTGATCTAGGTTACAAAAGAAATAGAAACCATGTTTCCTCTTTAATGCGAGATCGATTATTATGTGAAACTTCATTTTTTCCTCAAATTTATATATTGTGCATGGAACTCAAGCTAGATTTCTATCATGAGTTGGACTGCTATCCAGAATCGGGCTTCCAACCTCGAGTTAGGTTGAAAAAGAAATAGAAGCCATGTTTCCTCTGTAATGCAAGATTGATTATTATGTGGGACTTTATTTTTGCCTTAGATTTATGTATTTTTGATGGAACCCAAGCTAGATTTTTAGCTTGAGTTGGACTACCATCCTGAGCTAGGTTGAAAAATAAATAGTGAATGGATGGGGGAGACCATGTCTCCTCTATGTTAATTTTCACAACTTAAGCTCGATCTGGGTCAGTGCTCTTGTTGTACTTGAAAAAATGAGATTGATAAATATAATGGGATCATTATGAGAACTGTGGCATTGATTTTAACTTATAACTACTATGAGGGGAGGGTGTTCTTCAAATTCTCTTATGGGAAAGCAAGTGAAAACAAGTGAAAGATATTTTTCTCCCCTTACCCACAAATAATTCTAGATACTCAAGTTGGGAAAGAGATGGAAACCATGTTTCCTCTTTAATGTCATATCAAATGTTGTTTGCACTACTAGTTTTGCCTTAGTTTTCCATATGTTTTGGTTGTTTGGTTTGAATCTCTTATTACTCTATGAAGAGTGGCAGGCTGATGATTGAGTGTTTCAATTTGATTTAAGCTTTGGCCTTAGGCCACTGTTAGGATTGTCAATGCCTGAATCCTAACTCACCCACCTAGTAATAGACTTAATTACATGTATGTTGTCTTTTTTTATTGTTCTTAGAGTTGTTCTTTGAAACTATTAGATATAACCAGCCCTTACTAGTTTGGTTTACACTTTTACATATGGTTCTAGGAGTGGACCTTTGGAATGCTATCAAAGTTGCCTTTTCAGTGTGATTTTCACAACTTGAGCCCAAGCTAGGTTGATTTAATGAGTTCTACTTGAAACAATGAGTGTGATCATAATAAAATACTTGTGTTGGGAAAGAAATACTGAATGGATGAAAGAAACCATGTTTCCTTCTCCTTAAAGTGGGATCAAATGGTGAGTAGACCCCCATTTTTGCCTTGGATTTCCATATTGTGGTTGGTTGGTTTGTATCTCTCTCTTGTAACTTTACAAAGAGTGACAGGTTGATGATCAAGTGTTTTCAATTCAATTTGAGCTTTAGCCTCAGGCCATTGTTAGGGTTATGGATGCCTAAATCCTAGCTCACCCACCCAATAATAGACTTGATTAAATGTATTTTGGCTTTTTCCATTGTTACTAGAGTTATTTGAAACTATCAAATCTAGTTTCCCCTTGCCAATTTAGTTTTATGACTTTGCAAATGGTTCTAGGAGTGGACCTTCAAAATGCTATCTGACTTGCCTTTTTAGTGTGATTTACACAACTTGAGCCTAAGCTGGGTTGATTTAATGAGTTACACTTGGAAAAATGAGCTTCATCAATATAATGGGATATTTATGAGAATCATGGCATGGATTTTAACTTATAACTTTTATAGGCGGAGGGTGTTCTTTGAATTCCCTTGTGAGAAAGCAAGTGAAAACATGGGAAAGATATTGTTCCTCCCTTACCCACAAGCAAATTTAGATACTCGAATTGGGAAATAAATGGAAATAAAGTTTTCTTTGTAATGTGAGATCAAATGTTATTTAGACTCATATTTTTGCCTCAAAATTTGGTATATATTGTTGTTGTTGTTTAGTTTGGATCTCTTATTACTCTATTGTGGACACCAAAATAGTGTCAACCCCCCACTTTGGTCCCTTTCTAACTTCAACATGCCTAACCTATACTTTATTAATTTAAAATACTTATTTTAAATTAATCATCCCCCCTAGACACCTCACCTTGGATTCCTAGCTCTTAGACTATTTATCACCCTATGACGAATCATAATTACCTAAGACCTATTTCAACCCCCCCCCACTAATTCTTGCACCTATTAAACCCACCATTTAGTCCATTTAGCAATGACAACTGAACTTGGCAAATGGAAGAATGGGCAAAAGGCTAAAAATAGCCTTTTTACCCATTCTTTAGCCACCAATGTTGGTCAACAGTTGATTAATGCCAGTGGTATCGCTGACATTAGTTGCTTAAAACTAAATTCTAACCTTGACTGCAGACTAAAATGTGAATTCTCTTACTCCCAGGATCCAAATTCTCTTGCTCCTTGACTCCTTGCATATCAAAGGCAGGCTTTAGGACGAGGCATCAACATTCTATGATCACTCTCCAAGCTAAGAAACTTTGCAGAATTCACTCCACACCAGATTGAAATGTTGCATGAGGTCTCCTACATCAGCCATAATGGAACAAGTCTTCTACACTTCTGGTTCTCCACCAAGAGCTAAGTACTCTTTTGCCTTTCATTTCAGTATCTTTAGAATGGATTGGTAATCAGTCAATTTGATATTTTCTAAGTACTATTGAGACAACCCATCTTTCTTCCCAGAGCCTTCCTCTCATTCTTATTCTCTTTCCACCCTTGTCCTCTACCTTAGCCCTTTTCTCAGACCTTATTTACTATCTTACAACCCTGCACAGACCCAGACTCCTTCCAGACCCCTCTATTGACCACAAAACCCATCCAAAGCCCATCTAAGGCCATTGCCCTAACCGACATCAACCACTACCCCTACCAATGTTGGTAGACTAACCAACGTCGGCAACCTTGACCAATCGATGATGGTAGACTAACTGGCATCAGTGACTATGAGAGGCAGATTACAGGAATCAGGTATGCTTTATCTATTTCTCTTCTTTAGCCTTTCATTATTTCTCTTTTTAACAACACTCTTTTGTCAAATAAGTGGACTGTCATCCCTTAAGGAATTATTTGCACTGTTGGGACCGAGCTTTGCTTGGCAGTCCACCATATATCTATCTAACATTTTCTTTGTTTAAGACTTTCTTATCTACAGGTGTCATCCTCCATAGCCAAAGAGGAACTCATTCAATCATCTGGATATAGTGTGCAACTTCATTTGGGTATCATCTAACCCTTGACCATTATCTTTAGTTTCTTTATATCTTCTGAATGTAAAAAAGCGTAAATGAGTAGAAACAATCTGGCATGCCTGGTGGGACCTTGGAGTTTTCCTTGGGTTCATTTCATTTCTTCTAAAAGGCAATCTTTCATATAGGTGTGTTAGGAAATTTTCTCTTCTTGCATCCTTATTCTATCTCTTTATCTCGAAAAGAAATCATAAGCACAAGTTAAAAAGAACTTCTTTCTTTTTCTTCTTGTCAATCTTTCCTTACATCTTAGAGTAGTTAACTTCATACTCTTAACCTTTTCCCCACTTGTTTGCATCTGAATGAAACATTTCAATTTGGGTTAAAAATATATTGCATCTCATTCCTACTTGAATGCATTTTTAGCTCATCTAGTAATTAAAAGCACATTATGAATAAATCGTAGTGCACATATGTTACACAACCTAACCACATTCACAAAATCAAACATCTAAACATACCTAAGACAAGGCTTGACTAGGATTTCATCACCTAGCAAATACCTTACCCTTCCTGGAGATCCCACTTGGACTTCACTACCAAGGGGAGAACCCACTCTATTCTTTGGCAGAGTATAAACTATAGGGGAAGTATATATTGGCTAAGTGACCTAGCTTGTCTCTAGGCTCGTGAAGTGAGGGGAGCAAGCTCCTAACACTAGGCCATGTACAAAACCAAATACAGATTTTGAGCACCAAAACTCAACCTAATACCAACCTTAGACTACTTTTTTTAGTACTTATTCTAAAAGCCCAACTTCCCAAACACACTCTTCTAAGGCATAAGCCACCATGACTCTAAAATTTATTCTTAGGAATTTAATGTTTAGAGGTTGCTTGTATTCATCTACTTTTCCATTTTTATCTGGTTTTTTGAGCTGGTAAGGATGCATTATTCTGAGCTCCAAAAATAACTCAAAACTTTCTTCTTTCTTCCAAAAACTTTTAGTTTTTTGAGTTTCTGGAAACACACAGACACTGACATAAGTTTTTCCACTGACATCAGCAACTGATCTTCACCGACATCAGTTATCTGACCGACATCGGCAAACTTACTTCACTAGCATTGGTTTTTCTATCGACGTCGGTCACTGTCAAAAAAAATTCTTCTCAAAGAGTAAGCTAAAAACTTGACCTTTTTGCTGTTAAAAACACATTCTAGTTTTTTGAGGCTAAAACATATAGTTTTTAGAACCTGAATCTATTTTGCCTTGGATGGTTTTGACAAGTAGTCAAACTAAAAATCTTGTTGACCATGCAAGGCAACAACCACTCCCACCTTCACCTTCTATATCAAGTCTCCAAATGGAGTATAATTCAAAAACTGAATGTACTCCTATCCAACCAACCCCAACTCAACATCCAATTGTTCCCGAAGGGGATCAAGACTTTAAAAGGTTCCTTGAACTCAATGTCAAGGCTCTTTAGCTCCATCTCATGAGAAGTCAAATGTGAGATCCTTCAGGTAACCCATTTTATGGGATGCCAACTTCCTTAGTTGAAATGGCAATCATATCAACAGCCTCCGTAACCCAACCCATGGTCACCCAAGCCATTGCCTCAACTAACAACCCGACCATGACCAACATTTAAAGTGTGGCCTCTCCTTCTATTTCTAGACCTACTTCCATTGGGGTTTCTATACCCCCTCAACCACAAACCATTCAACAAAGTCCTACACCATTCTAGAACTTAATTGTCTCCATCCCACCCACTCTTGCACCCATAAACACAGGAGTGACTACCTATCCTTTTACCAATGCCACCATTCAACCACCTTTGGTCGTATCTAGTCAACTTGTGCCTTCCAACTTCATGGCACAAGCCCTTCATGGCACAAGCCCCCTTGGCCTCAACATTAGTCCTTATGATGAACTACCAATATGTTATGCCTATATAAATGTAACCAAGTACGTCATACACCCCTCCTAACGCCTTCTAGGTACCTTACAACCTAGGGCTGCCCCATCTGCTAATCCATCAACTGATCTAATAAAGATGCTGATGGATAAGATGTCCAACCTTGAGACATCCATTTTTGGTTCAAGCAATGTTCTTTCATATGAATAAATCTGCAACAAACCCATTCACCCTTCAGTGCCTATTCAACCATATCCTAGCCAATAGGAACTCCCAAAATTTACTCATTTTTAGAGTAAAGAGGACCCACAACAACATCTATGAGCATTTAGACATGCTTGTTACCTCATAGCGCATGATGATGCATTATTACTTCGCACATTCCCCATGTCACTTTTGGGGGCCGCCCTTGACTGGTATAGCTCTATTACCAGTCATTCTCTCTTTTCCTTCACTCAACTCACCCAACTATTTCTCGACCACTTTTCAATCAACATCACTAAGAATGTCTCCATTATAGACCTCTATTCTATTAAACAATTCGACGATGAGTCAATAGCTGACTTTGTTGCTTGTTAGAGAGGATTGATCAACCAACTCTCCTTTTCACTACCTCAAACTGAGCTCATTGAGTTCTTTTCAAGAGCATGTGCCAAGCACATCTCATCTACTTTGTGGGTTCAAACATTTTGCACATTTGATGAAGCTTTCACTATGGCCTGAAACTTAAACTCCACATAGTCAAAGAAGACAAGATCACATTGCATAGTAAAAATAATGATGCAAATGATCCTTCTTCATCTAAACCTTCTTCTTCCCACTCCAAGTCCAAAGGAGTGGCAAATGCTGTGGTCATTAGATCATCATCATCCACCACAACTAACCAATCTGAGCCCTCTACATCACAATACTTCACAAGACAATTCCAGCAATGATACGTACAGCATCAATACACTACAATAAGAGAATCATATGCTTTCATGTTGGATAAACTAGTCAAGCAGGGGGTCCTCAATCTCCCTCAAATTTGACCACTCCAATTAGACCCCTCAAAAGCTATCCCTACTTGGTATAGGGAAAATGACTTTTGTAATTATCATCGTGTCAAGGGTCATGACATAGACAATTGCAAAACCTTCAAAAACATTATACAAGACATACTAGACAAGGGGGATCTTGTTTTGGATAACCCAAATGTGTTGGCTAACCACAACATAGACATCTTTAGACAACTATTCCCTAATCATTCCCCTAGTCAAAACAACGTATAGACCATGGCTGATGACTCCCAAGAGCGTAATATACACACGATCAACATGGTCTCTCCTTTTATGCCTAACCAACCTCCTCCATAAACTGAAGAGTTTAGTCAACCTATTTCTCCACCATGGGTAGAAGAACCTTATTCTCCTATTTATCCTCCACCAATAGAGGAAATTCCTCTGTCCAACCCTCTTTCACATGAAGGAGAGTCAACTTTAAACTCTCCCATATTGGAGGATGTTTTGGTGACTCCAACACTAGTAGCCTCACCTTCATCCTTCTTATCATCAATAGGGGATATTACTTTTCCCACTCCTTAACCACATGTAGAAGCCATGATCATCCTTGCGCTCTATCCAACTGAAGAGCCACATCCTCCAATCCCTTCTCCACCAAGAGAATAACTTGTCACTTCACCCACTTTGACCGAGGAAGATCCGATGATGATTTTATCTCACCTTTTGCTTGAGATCGCTATGTATCACATGCTTCCACTCACACCTAAACCCAAACCTTTGCAGTCATCCATCATACCAAGATAGGTTAAATCTCTCAGTGTTTGCCTAATATCAAACTTCACTCACCCACAAGTGAAGGTAGACTTGAACCTTGCCTCACACAATAGTGGTCCTCGCTCTAAACTAAAGAAGAATACTAAACCACACTAGAGAACTCCTCCCCCACCACCATCATCATCCTCTATTTTGGACCCACATCCATCCACCTTAATAGGAGTGCTCCCAACTCCAACACCTCATAGAGGTAAAATGCCTCCATTACTCCCTCCACCCATCAAACATATATTTCCTCCAAAACATCCAACACCTCTCACCATGAAAGTGCCATCTACATGTGTGGTCACACCACCAAACAAAAAGATGGTATGAAACACTCCTCTAACAACTCCTAAATAGAAGTTGTCATCTCTTACTGCAACAAAGTGCACAGACCCATTAGCAGGATCCTATGCTTTACTATTATGCCAATTGTTACAGTCTTCTAGCATCATTCTCCCACCAATTAAGCCACACCAACCTCTCAAACCAAAACCATCTTGGTTTGATGACACTCAAATTTGTGCGTATCATCGCACACCTGGACATGATACCGAGCATTGATGTGCCCTTAAGGTTGTCATTTGCTAACACTTGAAAAAGGACACCCTTCTCATTAAGGACCCCCTTGACAAACTATTGACACCATCCCATGTCTCCCAAACCTCTTCACCTTCACACTCATCAACTCTCAGATCAAAACCATCTTTGTTTGACAACACTAAACTTTGTGCATATCATCACACACCTAGACATGACACTAAGCATTGTTGTGCTCTTAAGGCTGTCATTCATCAACACTTGAAAAAGGACACCCTTTTCATTAAGGATCCTCTTGACCACCCTTTCAACAAATCATCAACACCATCCCATACCTCTCAAACATCCTCACCTAAATCGGGATCTCAACATAAGACTATGGCTTTTCTACGACCTTATCCCCCTTTGTTTGAAATCAACACCATCAATGTGACCAATAGGTCACAAACCATGAAGGATAAAGGGAAAGAAAAGCTTTCTCTCCCTCAAACATATCCATTCATCAAGCCTCCTCAACCACCAAAGCCCAAGATTTGTATCTTGGGCACATCCTAATCAACATCTTCCAAGCCAATTCATAACTCCATGGTGAAACAACTTCACCAAACCCCTGTGAAGATGTCTTTGTATGACCTCATTCAAAGCTCTCCACAACATCACCAAATCTTGATTAAAGAATTATAGGTAGTGACGGTCCAAATTGAAGACCCCCAACCACTGGTTGCTTTAGTCAAATCATTACCAACTATTGCCTCCATCACCCTCAATGATTTTGAGATTCATGCCTCCAACCTGGAAGATCAGGATCTCACTCTCTATAATTAAGCTTATCAGGCAAAAGCTTTGTAGGATTCATCCCTGCATTGCACTCATTATCAAAGAGGAGCTTCAATGTCTTCTCTCCATCTCATTTATCTAACCCATTGATTATCCGCAATGGGTGTCAAACATTGTCCCTGTCACAAAAGTGACTGGGGGAATTTGACTTTATACTAACTATCACAACATTGACCAAACATCAACCAACTTCTCAATCATCTTTAACACATGACCAATATGGAAAGAAGCAAATGGGGCAAGTTTTCTCCTAATTGACTAGGACCTTACATCATGATGAACAAGCATAGATCAGGGACTTATCATCTATCTTCTTTTGAAGGCCGGCCAAAACCTGAGCCCCTTTATGCCTTACATCTTTGACCATTCTACTGTTAGTCAAGAAATCATTCACTTGATGTTTAACTTGAGCTCATCCCTTGAGCAACCCTCATTAATTCTATTCCCTTCAACCCTTTTTCCCTACATTAGTCAACCCTTTTGACAAGCATGAATGCTTTGTCCTAATAAAAGGGAAACCCTTAAACCTCTATAGTCAAGTCCATGACCAAAAGTTTAGTCAAAAACAATATATATAACTGTGATGCCTATTCAAAGGTCATAAAACTATAAATGTAGACTGCTCCCTTTAAGGATAGCTATTCAAAGACATTCAACCATACAAAGCAAAATATAGACCAATCCCTCAAAGGATGGCTATGCCCAAATCTTGCTACAAATAGCACTCTGTCTGAAGCTTCCTGCATCGATCAGCTTCACATATGACCACAAAACAAAACAACATCCTCACGTAGACTTCTCGCATTGATCAGTCTACCCAAAAAAAAATTGACTAACAAACTAATAAGTCATGGACTTGCCTATAGTCATTCTCAGGGTCACCTATAAAAGGGGCAAAGTTATCCTTGCTAAAAAGGGTTACCCCATCCTCACATCTCACATAATCAAATCTATTACCCCAACATACTCAAGGGAATTTGAGCTCACTTAATGTCAATTGATTTGAATACTTATCTAACACAACCAATGGTCAACAACGTAATGCATGAATGGGTATTTTGTTTGAAAAAACCTTATCTATTCCATCATTATTGTCCTTGTTAATGAAAGAGCGACATGCCTTTCACTTCTTATACACCTTGGTCACATACAACCAAACCAAACATTTTCAGACCACTAACATTATCATAGCCTATTCACACTAGTTTCTATGGAAACCAATACACATGGAAACTATCGACCACACAATTTATGTCAAGCATAAACCATTACTTTCTGGAGCATAAATAAACTCATTTCATTTTTAGCATACACCATCACAAATATGGAAAATTGCTAGGGATGAAAACCTATACAACCAATGTTACAGAATACACCATCAACTAATATGAAAAAGGCTATAACATCATCATAAACTCACACAACCAATGTTACAAAATACACCATCACATAATATGGAAAAGGCTGTAACATCGTCATACACCCATCATTTCAAGCATGTACCATCATACATATGGGATGTGCTAATCATTAACATGACCAAACCAACTATCAACCACTTTGAACATTTTCCTCCCTTTCTAAGGAGAACTACATTAGCCTAAGGCCTTTAAAATAGGGGCTATGTAGGCAGCACTCAGATGACATGGAGTCTTCTAAGGTTAGCTTAGCCATCCCTTCACCTGTTTGTCTCCCTAATGACGTCGGCCATTCATTTGTTTGTCTACTGATAGACCAACCATATAACCTTTAACCATGACTTAACCTAGTCCAACCCACATCCATAACTGACCCTCTTCCTCCCTTTTAGGGAGAACTACATTAGCCTAAGGCCTTTCAAATAGGGGCTATGTAGGTAGCACTCAGATGACACAGGGTCTTCTGAGGTTAGCTCGGCCACATTCATTTGTTCGTCTACCTGAAAGACAAACCATATGACCTTTAACCATGACTTAACCTAGTCTAACCCACATTCATAACCGACCCTCTTCCTCCCTTTTGGGGAGAACTACATTGGCCTGAGGCCCTTCTAATAAGGGCTATGTAGGCAGCACTCAGTTGACATGGGGTCCTCTGAGGTTAGCTCAGCCATTCCTTTGTCCATCCATCTAATGGACCAACTATCTCTACCAACCCAAAATCATGACCAAACAACTAGCCCTAACATTGTAGAAGTCACCTTAGATTTCTCATGGGGCACATTGGAGATCACATACATCTCCCTGACCATAATACACAACTCTTGAGATCACTTATATCTCAACCCAACTCGACCAACAACCTTAGAGATCATGACTATCTCCTCAGACCACGACCATTTTTGAGATAACTTTGTCTTATTTGTTTTGATTGCATGTATGCCACCTCACAAATAGATAGAAAAATTGTACACAACCCATATCATGATGCTCACAAGTATCAGATCATGCTCCAGTTGATCCCCACTACTTGTGACATTTTCATGTTTTCTAGGAGCACTTTCGGAGCCCAGGATACTTGAAACACGATGACCATTAGAGCTATAGCTTGGATCAAATAACCCAATTAGCTATGACTAAAATTTGGGGCCTAGTTACCTCGATTTTAACACTCCTTGACCTTTGACTATGACAATTTGACCTATTTATCATGTGAAGTGGTATACGTACAATCTCAACTTTTACAGCATTCACACTCAAACTTCACCATATCCATCCACTACCTATCATTTCGGCACTCGATATCAAGTTACCTTCCCTCAACTCCCGCTTTGAGGGGGAACACCTCTTCCCACATCTGGGGTAACTTACTCCTATTTTTGTCTTGCAGTTCATCAGAACAACCAACAAGACAAAAATGACCTTATCCCATACCTGAGGCAACTTACTCTTGTTTTTGTCTTGCAGTTCATCAAGAATGACCAACAAGACAAAAAGGGGCAAATGTAGACACCAAAATAGTGTCACCCCCCCCTTTGGTCCATTTCTAACTTCAACATGCCTAACCTATAATTTATTAATTTAAAATACTTATTTTAAATTAATCATTCCCCCCTAGATACCTCACCTTGGATTCCTAGCTCTTAGACCATTTATCACCTTATGATGAATCATAATTACCTAAGACCTATTTCAACCTCCCCCACTAATTCTCACACCTATTAAACCCACCATTTGGACTGTTTAACAATGACAACCAAACTTGACAGATGGAAGAATAGGCAAAAGGCTAAAAATAGCCTTTTTACCTATTCTTTAGCCACTGACGTTGGTCAACAGTCGACCGACGCTGGTAGTATCACCGATGTCAATTGCTTAAAACTAAATTCTAACCTCGACTGCAGACCAAAATGTGAATTCTCTTGCTCCTGAGATCCAAATTCTCTTGCTCCTTGACTCCTTGCATATTAAAGGCAGGCTTTAAGATGAGGCATCAACATTCTATCATCACTCTCTAGGCTAAGAAACTCTATAGAATTCACTCCACACCAGATTGAAACATTGTATGAGGTCTCCTACATCACCCATAATGGAACAAGTCTTCTACACTTCTGGTTCTCCACCAAGAGCTAAGTATTCTTCTACCTTTCATTTTAGTATCTTTAGAATGGATTGGTAATCAGTCAATTTGATATTTTCTAAGTATTGTTGAGACAACCCAAATTTCTTCTCGGAGCCTTCCTCTCATTCTTATTCTCTTTCCACCCCTGTCCTATACCTTAGCCCTTTTCTCAGACCCTATTTACTGTCTTACAACCCTGCATAGACCCAGACGCCTTCCAGACCCCTCTGTTAACCACAAAACCCATCCAAAACCTATCTAAGGCCATTTCCCCTGACCAACATCGACCATTGCCCCTACCGACATCGGCAGGCTAACCGACGTCGACAACCTTGACCAATCAACAATGGTAGACTAATCGGCATTGGTGAATGTGAGAGCTAGATTACAAGAATCAGGTACACTTTATCTATTTATCTTATTTAGCCTTTCATTGTTTCTCTTTTTAGCAACACTCTTTTGTCAAATAAGTGGATTGTCATCCCTCAAGGAAGTCTTTACACTTTTGGGACCGAGCTTTGCTTGGCAGTCCACCATATATCTATCTAACATTTTCTTTATTTAAGCCTTTCTTATCTATAGGTGTCATCCTCCACAGCCAAAGAGAAGCTCCTTCAATCATCTAGATACGATGCATAACTTCATCTGGGTATCATCTAACCCTTGACCATTATCTTTAGTTTCTTTCTATCTTCTGAATGTAAAAAAGTGAAAACGAGTAGAAACATCTATGAAGAGTGGCATACTGATGATCATGTCTTTTAATTCAATCTGAGCTTTGGCCTTAGGCCATTTTTAGGATTGTTAATGCCTAAATCCAAACTCACCCACCCAATAACATACTTGATTACATGTATTTTTTCTTTTTCTGATTGTTCCTAGAGTTGTTCTCCAAAACTATTAGATCTAGCCACCCCTTACCACTTCAATTTTTACTTTTGATGATAGTTTTAGGAGTGGACCTTTAGAGTGATATCATAACTACCTATTTAGTGCCTATTTTCACATTTCAAGCTTGAGCTAGGTCAATTTGATGAGTTGCACTTGAGAAAATGAGCTTGATCATATTTTCACCTCAGATTTCCATATTATAGTTGGTTAGTTTGGATCTCATATTACTCTATGAAGATTGGTAGGCTAATGATCAAGTCTTTTGATTCAATCTAAGCTTTGGCCTCAGGCCATTGTTAGGGTTGTCAATTCCTAGATCTTAACTCACCAACCTAGTAATAAACTTCATGACATGTATTTTGGCCTTTTCTAATTATTCCTAGAGTTATTATCCAAAACTATTGGGTCTATCCACCCCTTTCCACTTTTTCTCTATAGATGTGGATGAGTGTAATGCTTGTGCTATTTCCTTATTGGTATTTTTAAATTTATATGAGGTAGATGTGAAACCTTGTTCCTGTCCATAGTACCTACGATTGGGTTATTTAGTTTCTATTTGGGTTATGAATGCTGAGTGAAAGCACTGAAGCATTTCTTCTCTTCTCATGTTTTCAAGTTGTTCTAAAAGATGATGTGGGTTAGAGTATACATTATTAGCATTTGTGCCACTATCTTTTCTCTGGTACATTTTCTCCTTGTGTTGAACTCCTTGCACTTGTGTGGGAACTTATGATGGAAGGTAGGATTTGTCTCTTCTTCCACTATAATGATTCATTTTGGAAGTTTTCTCTAAAACCTAGCTTACTAATTGGTCTAGGTGTAGTGTGAATATTTCACATGTTTGATCAGATCACACATCTCTTAGTGGCTTCTAAGTATATGTCAGATTTGTGTGCACATCCAAATAATGGCTTGGAATTGTTCTTTTTTAGCAGTGGCCATGATTATGGTGCTTTTCCCTATAGGTTGAGGTTAACATGTTTAGACTATTTATACCAATTAAAAGTGCATAGGGGGCTATTCTAGGTAAGGAAGTTATTGAGTGGTCTTAAAATTAAGACGGCCATGTGCATGGTGCACTCTGTCCTTCATGTTGATCATAAGTTTTATCACTTTGAGATGTAGGATGTAGGGCTTCATAAATGATGTTCTTCATAGGTGCCTATAAACTAAACATTTGGGGCTAGAGTACTACGACCTACTTACCTTTTCCCATGTTCCAAATGTTGCCATTATAGGGAGTCAAGGTGTTTGTGTTGGTCAAGATTTAGATTTTGTGGATGGCATGGGCCCTTTGAAAGTGCATAGGGGGATTTCTTTGGAAGGATGTCCCTGAGTGGCCTTATAATTGAGGTGGTCATGTGATTGGTGCATATTTTCCATGGTTGCCATATTGTAAGAAAGTTGGTTGAGTTGATGTAGGGTAATCAGCTCCATATAGGATGAGCTTCCCAGGGGTCTTTGAACTAAAACTTTCTACTTTTCTTGCTTTGAGTTATGCATCCCTCCCTTCTCATTTAATGGCACATTTTTATGTCAGTACATCATATGTATAAAGGAGGCATTGAGGGTTCCCTCACCCTCTTCCATCCCATTCACATGTCAGTCATAAGGATTTTATTTTTGATTTCAAGGAAGAATGAATGATTTAATCTAATTTCACACAATGGTGGGTTTTGCTAGCACTTATCAGCATCTTGCTTATGGTTGGAAGATACCTAGTTGATCTAGCTAGTAATCATATGCTTGTCTCAAATATTAAGCCATACATGTCTAAGTATGAACTATTTCAGATTGTGAAACTGTAGATGGCTCATTAAATTAGTTATAGTTTCTTTGATGGTTCCTTACTACTTGGATAATTGTAGTAATTCTAGATCTAATATGTGCACCAAATCATGACTCTTAAAAGGGATGAATTTATTAGATGAAAGTTTATCATGGGCTCACCTACTATTTTGTTGATTCATAATAACTCAATGGATCACATGGCCATTGTGCTAGTGATGCTTCATTCAAATTTCTGCCCTATCAACTTTTGATGGTAGGATAGAGGCCTACCATGGTGGTGATGGGGGATGGAGATTTAGGGTTTAATTTTGGAGAGGGAGATTGAGAAATGGATAACACATCCAAGGAAGGTAGTAAGCATGAAAACTACCCAATCCTAACATGGGGAGGTAATGATAATAAATAATAATATTGGGCTCATCCAGTCTGGTAGTTAGAATGAGTACAATCTAAATAGCTTAATAAGGATACATTAGAGGGAAAGTATGGTGCTAGTATCCATGGTAATTCCATCTCTAATAATGTATATTTAAGTTATAGTTAAAAATATTATAGTTGGATCTTGGGTCGTCATGGTCAGTCTACCCCCTAAGCATGCACTGGCTCTCATGTCCCTTATGTTGATGGTGTGTTCTTAGACTTAGTTGTTTGGGTCAAAATTTTGGTACCATTAATTTGAGAAAATTAGAGTGCTCAAATCAAGCCTATGCTCTAAATAAATTAGCATGGAATAAAGTGATAGTATTTTGGTCTTATTCTATTAACCTTTGGGACTGGAGTAATGATTAATAAGGACTATCAGGGGCATTCATATTTCATTCTTAGAGGTGAAATTCTTGGATTTATAGAAGATGAACCACTACAAAATCATTTGTCAAGGATGTTTTTATTAATCAAGAATGAAATTTGGGGGCTTGAAGATGATCAGATACCATCCTAGTCTCAACCATAAATGATGCTGACCAGGGATTGGTGGATGTTTCTCTAAGGACTTTGTCAGCACCTTCTGATAAATTAGTGTGTTTGGGTTCTAGGGGGAGTATGGTCACAAGGTTGAAACTTAAAGGAATTAATAGAAGGGCACCACCAGGAGTGGAGCCTGTGGCTTAATTTGACTCAACATGGGGAAACTTACCAAGTCTAGACATAATAAGGATTGACAGATTGAGAGTTCTTTCTTGATTTTATGGGTGGTGGTGCATGGCCATTATTAGTTGGTGGAGTAATTTGTCTAGTTAATTCCTTTAACAAATGAGACCTCATCCTGCTAACTAGCTATGTAGATATTCCCCTTCATAGCTAGATTTTTAGAGGGACTATGGCCATTTAGGCTACGGAAATTTGAGGCAATAATAGGTCTATGATGCCCTTAGATGTTTTAGGCCACATGTGTGCTACAATAATACAACCAATTATTTTTTCTCCCTAGTCTAAAAGGTTTGGGAAATCTTTTCAAATTACATCATGATGGGGATAGACCATTGCAATTATTGATCTTCAATGATTAATTCCTAGTAAGCACGAGTCATCAGTTCATATTGACTACATCCCTACCCTTTATATACACCACCCATCACTCCTATCAATTGAATGATTTGGTGAAGTGTTTAGATCACACTGAAAATGGTGATTTCCATCAGTGACATCACAAGAAGTTCATTAAACCTTATCATTTAGAGGAAGGATAAGTCATAACAAGGTTACCGTAGGTGAACCTATGGTAGGATCATTATTGGTTTTGAGCCCATGAACTATGTAGGGTAGGGGGTGAGCCTGATGTGGTCAAGATCATCACCTCTTTAACCTCACTCTCATTGACATTTGGATTATGGGCCCTATTGTTTTCTCATGCTTCACTCTAGGTGGGCGTTGTGGTAGGCCTCAGGCCTCTACAATTAATTTTCTTGTTGTTTGGGGTATATAATCTAAGGGAATGATTGAGTTCCATGCTCTATGTTGTGGTGATGTGGATGGCCATTTTTCAACTATGATAGGTGTGTCCAATGACTTTGGTCCCTAGGTAGTCCTGCCCTGCTACATTTGGAAGGGGGCCCTTCATTTCCATTTGCAATCCAATTACTTGAAAAGCACCTATGGTTGTCACTATTTTTTTCCTCCATGACGAGTCCATGATGTAGTTATAACCCCCTTGTTATGTTTCTATTGACCAATTTTTGCCCCTGGCAAAATTGTGGTCAACTTCTTCCCTGGCTTTTCAAAACCAGCCATTTCAAGTTTACAAGTTCATGTTCAGGTTTAGCACATTTGGTCCATGCCATGATTCAAGTGTTCAACGACTTTTAGTTTAAGAGTTCGTCACTCAGTTCAAAATCTCGATTCAACAAGCATTGAACTATTGAACTATTGAACCTATCTTTGGTTCAACAGCTTTGGTTCAATGGAAAAGGTTCAATGTTTTGGTTCAACGGCTTTGGTTCAAGTCAAAAGGTTAAAAGGAAGGGGTTAATGACTCATCAATGCACTTGGTTGAACCTTTGAACCATTAAACCTTTTTTGGTTTAATGTCCTGGTTCAAAGGTATGCCCCAATCTGAAGGGCAGTTAATGGTCAAAGTACCCTTTAGAGGGCAGACACTTTAAAGTCTTTTCAAAGATTCAGGCACAGTTCAAATGGTCAAGGATTGGTCGAACGAAATTTTTGCAGACATTTTGTCCATGGGAATTGTCTGCAAACATTTTATCCATAGAAATACATGGTAAAATGACCCAAGAATTAACCCAAGGAAATTGTCCACAGATAATTTGTTTGTGGGATCCCAGGAGGGCAGTTCAAATATCAAAAGGCCCACTGAAGTTCCCTGAAGGGCAAGTGCCCTTGTGGGGGACTTCCAGCTGAGTCTAAGGACTTTTCAAAGGGATGGGTGACAAGAAATTAGTAGAGAAGTGTCTGACTAGTGCCTGGATGCCACATGGCATTTGACCTATCTGAGTCAGTGATGGACCTGATGACATCCCAAAGGCTGTCAATATAGCAAAATGGTATATCTATTGGTTTTCAAAGCTTGATGGCTGGGTGGATGTCAAAATTTAGTGAAGCAGATAGATGCTTCATTTCAAGATGAGAAAGCATTATCAAGAGCCAAAAATGCAGTGACTTGTTGAAAGTTCACCCCTGGGGGCTGACAAGCTAGAATAGACAAGGAGAATGACATGGTGCTAAAGTGACAAGGCAGTCCAAGTGGCAAATGGAAGGCAATTTATTGCCTGTTAATCCCCAAATGGCACAAATAGCAAGCAACAGGGTCTATACATTTAAAAAGGGGACAAATTTCATTTGTTAGTAGAAAAGAGGTGCAACCCATGCTTCCACATTAAAGCTCAAATGCCAAAGTCAAAGTTGGTGATTATACAACATGGTTCCAATAGGCTTCTTATAAAATGATGACAACACAACAATGTTTTCCTCTTTACAATGGGATGCAACAGGCCAACTTGTCAAAGAAGCACCAAGTTTCTTTCTCCTTTCTTTTATATATTGTAACTTCTCATTTTTTAGAAGGATCAGTTCTTCCACTTTTGCAAAGGTGAAGCCCTGGCAAAATTTCACTTGAATCAAATAAAATGAAGTTTTTACCTCCATATGGATAGATATTTTTAGAGTATGTTTTGAGTTTTTGCCTGTGTCCAGTCATTATTTCTTAATGCTCTCACATGTTCAACACTAGCAGACATGTCATCTACAAGGCACCATTTCTATAGCTAAAAGGGGAAGAGCTGATAGTTGAGAAGACCAGAACAAAAGGAGTCACTTATAGTGTGCATTTCATAGCACCTCAGTGATTTTTCATCCCCTGTGTTTTCATGAAAGCCTCCTTGCCAATCTTTTACAGCCTGGTCTTTCTGCCAAGTGTGTAGAGTATGTGTGTATTTGTTTGATTCTAAGAGTGGATGTGTGAAGGTTGACCTATTTTGGTGCATCACCTCTTTAGAGCAAGTTATTTTTCTTGTAATCTCTCTCTCTTTTCATCCCTCACTTTTTTTAATCTATATGTGTGTGTGTGTGTGTGTGTGTGTGTGTGTGTGTGTGTGTGTGTGTGTGTGTGTGTGTGTGTGTGTGTGTGTGTGTGTGTGTATGTGTGTGTGTGTTTTGTACTTATTGGAAACAACATGATGCATCAAAGGGGGCTAGCCCTTATCTAGAGATTCTCCTCTCTAGCTTCTCTATCCCACATGCGAGAGAGGAGTTTCCATGTTGTGAGGAGAAGGTAGGAACCTATTTTCCTGCCACTGGGTGCACTTTCCTATGTCAATAGTTTTGGCATGCCTGGTGGGACCAAGCTTGACAATGAAGTAAAGTTTTAGGATTGATGTTGGTTTTGTTACAGCAAACTGAGTATTTTCAGCATCTAGTGACTCTGAGTTAATCAGCTGGTTAAGCAACCTAGTGCCATCAGAAATCATTTCTTGTATGTATAATCCTTTTGCACAAAATCATGGGTTGTGTTTTGCTTTATATAATTTTGATCAGACTTAAAATATTTAGAGAATCACCTCAAGTAGCTCTCCTAGTTTCCCTACAACTATAAGTGAGGTGGCATTGGAATTTGAGAGGCAGATAATGGAAATTAATAGGCTAGAAGAGCAGTATAGATATCAACAAGAGCTGTGTATGAAGAGGAATGTTTGTGTGGGCAAACATAGGCCATATAGTCCATGGAAGAGGAGGTAACAAAATGGAGAAATCCATCTTTTCAAGGCAGCGAGCCTTGTGTGCCCCCTCATATTTTGAAAAAGGCCCCCTCTTTTCCACCAAATCCTTTCTATCACATTGCACTTGCTCACTCTAGCTTATCAAATATACCTGCTCCCAACCCAATGTGCCTAGATTTCCAACATTAGATGATATCAGAATAACCTCCCATGGAAATGAACTTTCTAAATTCCTTAGATTGCAAATTTTCCATTGGGGGGAATGCCACGAACCAGTACATCTCTTTCAAAGCTGATCCTACTCAACAAGATGATGCTGGTCAGCTCCAAGAAAGACTCTTTTAGGACAACCTAGCCAAGCAAATTAAAGATTTAGAGGCTAAGATAAAGTTACTTCTTGAAGAAGAGATGAAATTTATAGACTTTGTGGAGGAACCTTTGGACCTTGGAGATAACAAAGTTGTTGCCTGTTCATAGGAGCAAAATTTTAATTTAGAGATCCTAAAATGGGGAAGAATAGTAGAATCATGGGGCAGAAAAGAAGAAGAAAAGTAAGGTTTTTCTCAAAACCTGGAAGAAGCTGAAGCTGTGCCTGCTTATGATGATACTAGTAGCCTCTAGGAAAAGCCTTTCCAAGAAGATTTGGCCAGGAGAATTGCAGAGTTGGAATCCAAAGAAAAATTCCTCAGCCAATGTGTGATGGATGATTTAGACCAAATAACACATTATATGTTTGAACACACCCCACCTACACATGTCCAAGAGAGTTATCAGGCCACACCTGATATTGATAAAGTGTTGATCAAGTGGTGAGAGTAGAATCATTCAATTCTAGCTCAAGGACTGCCTCCTCTTCCACATGTTTTCTCCACTTCACCTCTTCTCAAGGAAGAACCTGTTCTGTAGGAGGTGAGTGAGGAGTAGAAGATCTAATCTACAGCTCTTCAAGAAGCTATCATGAGTGACAACAAAGAATAAATCATCATTAACACTCCTTATGAAGACCTTATCAGTAGTGGAGAAGATGTAGGTCTTGCATATATGTAGATGTTCCAGCAATTAGAAGAGGAATAAATGCATGGTAAGCTCTCTTCTCCTCTATTTGATGAACTTCCTTGCTATTTTGATGATGAGGTCAACTACATTGAAGAGCTTGAGTTAGAGGAAAATCAGGAGGATACTTTTGAACATCTAGAGGTCCTAATTTTTTAGGAGGAAAAGGAGAGGTCTGTCTTCTTGGAGGAATGTCTTGAAGAAGTAAGATTTAAACAGAGAGGTGATGTTATGTGGGATGAAAAATAAGTTTGTGATTCCATTTTAGACATCACCACAGTCACCCTTATTCAATAAGGCCAAGAGGAAGCAGAGGATGAGTCTGATAGAGTTTTTAGTGAGACAAAAGGAAACAAATCAAACCATGATACATTGCAGAGGAGTTGCGCATATCAAGAGGCTTATGGTGATGAGTCAACAACCATTGATTTCTTGGTGTGGAGCACCTATAGAAGGGACCAGCATTAAACAAGCTTTTAAGGACAAACAAATTACATATATGTCAGAGGCATGTTTGATTTTGATCCACTGGGATTCTAGCCAACTCAGGTGATAGGCAAGAGGAGCAGGTCACCATCTCTTTTTTCCATTCAGCTATTTGCCTGACACCATAAGTCTTCTCGCCAGGAAGGGGACCTAAGAAGTTTTCCTTTTGATCCAGGAGGGAGGTGAGCTTTCCTAGTTAGCTGTACATAATAGTTTATTTTCAATTTCTTTTCTTACTTTCCCTAAGTGCAGTTTGTACAAGTAGTATTTTTTAGTCTTTTGTGTTTACCTTTGCATGTGGGGTAAAGCTTCATGTTTGATTCTCAAATCTTTCAAGATGTTGTTAATTCTTTCATAACTACATTTGACTCTGTGCCCAATGGAGTTTAAGGCAACTGATTCTAAGCATAGTAGGCATGCTTCTCCTATGAGTCGCCAATCTGTTGACCAATTTTTCCCCTGGCAAAATTGTGGTCAGCTTCTCCCTTGGTTTTTTGAAACTAGTCATTTTGGGTTTGCAAGTTCATGTTTAGGTTTATCACATTTGGTTCATGCCCTGGTTCAAGTGTTCAGTGACTTTCAGTTCAAGGGTTCATCGCTCGGTTCAAACATCTTGATTCAACAAGCATTGAACCATTGAACCATTGAACCTATCTTTGGTTAAATGGCTTTGGTTCAATGGAAAAGGTTCAAAATTTGGGTTCAATAGCTTTAGTTCAAGCCAAAAGCTTCAAAGGAAGGGGTTCATGACTCATCGGTGTGCTTGGTTAAACCTTTAAACCATTGAACCTTTTTTGGTTCAACGGCTCGGTTCAAATGTATGCCCCAAGCTGAAGGGCAGTCAATGGTCAAAGTACCCTTTGGAGGGTGGACACTTCAAAGACTTTTCAAATATTTGGGCACAATTCAAATGGTCAAGGATTGTTCAAACAAAAATTTTGAAAACATTTTGTTTGCAGGAATTGTCCGTGGACATTTTGTCTGTGGAAATACATGGTAAAATGACCCAGGAATTAACTTGGGGAAATTTTCCACGAGAGCTTGGGAGGGTAGTTAAAATATCAAAGGGCCCACCAAAGTTCCCTAAAGTACAGGTGCCCTTGCAAGGGACTTTTGGCCGAGTCCAAGGACTTTTCAAAGGGATGGGTGTCGGGAAATCAGTAGAGAAGTGCCTGACTAGTGACTAGATGCCACATGGCATTGGACCCGTCTGAGTCAACAATGGACCCGATGACATCCCAAAGGCCATCAATATTAGTAGAATGGTATATATGTTGGTTTTCAAAGCTTGACAGCCAGGTGGACATCAAAATTTAGTGAAGCAGATGGCTATTTCATTTAAAGCTGAGAAAGCATTATCAAGAGCCAGAAATGCAGTGACCTACTGAAAGTTCACCCCTAGGGGCTGATAAGCTAGAATAGACAAGGAGAATGACATGGTGTAGAAGTGACAAGGTGGTCTAAGTGGCAAATGGAAGGCAATTTATTGCCTATTAATCCCCAAATGGCACAAACAGCAAGAAATAGGGTCTATGCATTTAAAAAGGGGACAAATTTCATCTGTTGGTAGAAAAGAGGCACAACCCATGATTCCACATTAAAGCTCAAATGCCAAAGTCAAATTTGGTGATTATACAACATGGTTCTAGCAGGCTTCTTCTAGAATGATGACAACACAATAGTGTTTTCTTCTTTCTAATGGGATGCGACAGGCCAACTTGTCAAAGAAGCACCAAGTTTCTTTCTCCTTTCTTCTATATATTGTAACTTCTCATTTTTGAGAAGGATCAGTTCTTCCACTTTTGCAAAGGCACAGCCCTGGCAAAATTTCACCTAAATCAAATAAAATATAGTTTTTACGTCCATATGGATAGATATTTTTAGAGTATGTTTTGAGTGTTTGCCTATGTCTAGTCATTGTTTCTTGATGCTCTCACAGGTTCAACACCAGACCTGTCATCTACAAGGTGCCATTTTTGTAGCTAAAAGGGGAAGAGCTGACAGTTGAGAAGACCAAAATAGGAGTCACTTACAGTGTGCATTTCATAGCACCTTAGTGATTTTCTATCCCCTGTGTTTTCATGAAAGCCTCCCTGCCAGTCTTTTGCAGCCTGGTCCTTCTACCAAGTGTGTAGAGTATGTGTGTATTTGTCTAATTCTAAGAGTGGATGTGTGAAGGTTGACCTATTTTGGTGCATTGCCTCTTTAGAGTAGGTTTTTTTTTCTTGCAATCTCTCTCTCTTTTCATCCCCCCTTTTTTTATCTATATATATATGTGTTTTGTACTTGTTGGAAACAACACGATGCATCAAAGGGAGCTAGCCCTTATCTAGAGACTCTCCTCTCCAGCTTCACTATCCCATAGGCAAGAGAGGAGTTTCCATGTTGCAAGGAGAAGGTAGGAACCTATTTTCCTACCATTGGGTGCACTTTCCTACGTCAACAATTTCTAAGGATAGTTTTGCTTCTCAAGAGTGATGGTGGTGTGTTTGGGAGTGAAATCACACAATTCATGGGGTAGGACCTCTCATCATTATTCCCTTTCCCTCTTTGATGGCCTATATCCTTTTTGACATGGTGAGGTAGGGGACATCTACCTTCCCTAATGCCCACCCATGAGGTCTTGCCCTTTGGACCATGGTGGCATTATGGGATGGGTGTTTGTCATAAACACTTGAGACACTACAGTGTAGTTCATAAAAAATATTTATAAGAAATAGCCATGTGATCCATGCATCATGTACATATTGGATCATTGGTGTCATGAGAATATGACTATTTGAAATATATATCTCAACTCTCACCATGATGAAGAATGTAGTGAAATGTGATACTTAGTGTGAATTATAGAATCTCATGAATCATCAAGTCTTTAAATGCAAGTTGCACTTGAGGCCTCAACCAAGGTCACACCTATTTGGGCATCACACTTCAAAATTAGTCTCTCCCTCAGTGTATAGGAAAGAATAGTAGATATGGCTATCCATCCTTAAAGGGAGTCTGGTTGGCTCAAATGGGCATGAGGTCTATCCTCTATGTCACAATGATTGGTGGGCCACATGGGTTGGCATTGGTTTGTTCTTGGTGGGTGTAGATATGTGTTGAATTTTATCTTAGAGTTGATGGCTTTTTGCCTAATGTGCAGGCTAGATGGCTACCTTCCACATCCCCAAGTCAAGCATGAACACCCACTAAGTTTAATCATATCATTAAGTGGAGGAAAATAAACTTATAAAAATTCCCCTAGTAATGGTGAGTGAACTGGGAAGAGCCTAGCATGAAAATTGATAGCCATACCTATCAAATTGTAGTCTATAAAAGCATCCTTAGTGATAGACTGGTACCAAGTCCCCTAGAAGGGGGAAATGGAGAGGGTGAGAGCCCCATCAGGCCTAGACCCTATCACACCATGAGGCACTATCGGTGATTTAAGTTATTTGGGAATGTAGCCCTAATCAAGTGGTAAATTTTATCCAAGGCTAAATATGGGTGAGAGACTAATATTGAATAAGTACCATGAGGGAAAGATGAAAAGGACTTTGAAAAGAGAGTTAAAGAGTGCTTAAAATTGTTGGGAGGGAAGTAGATGGGGGATGGTGATGTGCCTTGGTCAGATGTAGAATGGTGTGAGTCAGTTCATCACTCAGATTAAGGGGCATGCCAATGTAGGCTATCATGGAAGCACAAGTGCATATTTTAGGTCACTCAATGCACTTTCTTTATGATAATCAACGAATAATGTGTGCACCTATGGTGGTCTCTTAGGCACCTACGTGCTCATGGAATTGGCTAGCAGGATTTTCATCTGACCCATCTTAAAACATGGACCAAGGAGTCTAACATGTGTGTGAGTTGGTGGGTTGGGAAACCCATGAGGCATAAAGAAGCTAACTAGAAAGATCCCCTTTTGGGGGGTGCACCACTGACCAACCCTGATCTTCTATAAAGGTTTTGAGTGTGAGCACACTTGATAAGACCCAAAAGATGGTGAACTATGCCTGAGTAGGGTAAAACTAAAGGAAAATCTAGTGGAGGCCCAAAGTAATATTGATGTGAACCATTCATCTGACTTGGTTATAGGGGTGAAAGACTAATCAAACCATCTAGTATCTAGTTTCCTTTGATGTTTCCCTTTAGATAGTTGGAGCTCACATGTGAGTTTTATGGGGTAAAGTAAATGATTAGAGGCATCAAGGGTGTAACACCCTCAACCTATTCTCAAACTTTAAATAGGTAAGGTGGTGTGGCTACTCTATTGAGTTGTGCTACAAAATCATGAGCTCTAAGTGGGCCATTTTTGATAAGTAGAATTGGTGATGCAAGATGAACCAAAATTTAAGTTATGGTGACAAATTACACATTAATCTAGATCCCAAAAAGGGTGTTGGTTAATTAAGATAATAAGATGATGGTCAAGGAAGTTTAAATCTTCTAAGGAGTGTGTAATAACTCACCTACCAAATTATCTAGCCCCAAAAATGGATGTCATTGAAGTATGCAAGCTATACTCAGCCATAAAGGTGAGTGTTAGGATTTTATGAGTAGGAGGATGTAGGGTTATTGCAAAACCTTGGGTGTGAGCCTGGGTGGACCATCCCCTAGTGTACATCTTGGTGGTAATAGCAAATATTCAAATGAGAACTTTGAAGACTGAAGTGGGGAAAGGTTCCATGTGAACAACACTTAGACATGGGTTAGTTGATCCTAAGATATGGGGAAGTCCTATTTCAAGGCCTCACTCTACACAATAATCAAAAGGGATTTGGGTTAATATTCTCAATCCAAGACATGGCAGTGGATGGCAACATTAAGAAATCTAGAGATGTTGGTGGGGGCCCTGAGAAGAGTTATCTTTTTTTTAATAGCCTACCCACCCTAAAATTAGTTCAACCAAAGATAGGGTCTAATGGCTAGAAGATCACCACATATCTTATGGTGTCTCATGCACCTTTGGTAGCCTTTTAAAATTTTGAGGACCGAGTACTATTCATACTCGATCATACTCATAACTGCATTAGGTCTCCAAGGTGAATAGCCTCTAGTCAATAAAATAATGTAGGTAAGGAAAGTTGACAAAATAAATACACAACTTCAAGAAAAGGATTGGCTCTAACGGCTAGGCCTAGGGGTTTATGTCCTAAACCTGAGGGCTATTTGTGGCCTACTTGAGTTACTTCCATAGTGAGGGTGGGTCGTCACATGTCTACTGGGTGATAGGTGCAGGATGCTCCCCTTATGGGGGCTTTCCCTAGGTGGTGAATAGATAACTCAAAACTAGTATGGACAAAGGAAATCTAACTGTTTAATTAAAACAAAGCATTGTGATGGTCCTTATAGATGCTAACATAATGTGATTTCTACCTAGTGCTCTGAATCTCAAATTAAATAAATTCAATAAAGTATAGGTAAATAGTGGGAGTAACTATGACTCTTTTAAGGTAGATAAATGCATCATCATATAATTAGTGATGCATATGAATGGATTAATGAGATTCCCACTATCCCTATCTACTATCTAGCAAAACCATAGCCAAGGGAATGAGCTTGGTAGAATCAGTGGGGAAAGAAGACCCTGTTGAGTTTGACTCTAGTCTAACTTTGTGAAATGACTTGAGAGGTGTAGAATAAGTGGGAGCCATTTTGGTGAAAGTGAAATACCACTAATTTTAACATTATTTTACTTATTCCATGATGTAGAGACGGGGAAATACCCCTATTTTTGGCCTTAAGCTATGCTCCAACACATCAATCCAAGTAAAAGACATTGTAAGGTGGGGATTTTAGCTAGGGAAACACATATATTAAAAGATAACTTAGGTGTCCTAAGATGAGTTCAATGAGAAAAAAAATATCATGTGGAATAAAAGGGTAAAAGCTCATTTGATTTTGATTTTTAGTATGAATACAAACTATGAAAGTGTGGCCTACCAATCCTTTAGAATTTTAGAATTTAAAGCTAGAGGTGTCAAAAAAGTTACCATAGGGATAACTATCTTGTGGTAGACAAGAATTCATAGTGATGATGATTTTTAATCCTTTGATGTTAGCTCTTCCTATCATTGTGAAGTATAAATCACCAAGTGTTGGATTGTTCACCCACCAATAGGGAACATGAGCTAGGTTTACACCATCATGAGATAGGTTAGTTTTACCCTACTGATGATCCATACCATGATAGTAATTCAACTTAGTATGAGAGGAACCATTGATTCACACATTTGGTCATTGTGCTTGGTTGAAAATCTAATGGCATGAAGCTAGCATGTGTCAAATTATGACTGAACGCCTCTAAGTTAGAATCTATGCTAGATGTGGTGCATCTCTCTCTCTAGATGCATCATGACCCATAATAGGGGCAATTTTGTGTCCCCAAAGGCCCATGTCATTGGTAACCTCTATTTGATGCAATAGCCCATCTAGAGCAACCTTGTATAACAATTTCAAGTGGTCAGTGAGAAGAATCCTTTATAGATGACTTAAATAAGTGATGGGGTATTATAAGTGGTAGAGTGGCCTTATTGCCATGATCCACTAAGATTCAGCCCTTTGTCACCCTGATTCATATAACCTTGGGTCATTGATTGGGTATTTTTTGAGTTCACACCTCGAACATTTTCAATAATGTTTCAAGTCATCTTGTATCAATGTTGTTGTGTATAATAATTCACACTTAGAGAGGAACTTTTGAGTGGGATTTCAAAAATAATATGGGTTATTTCATATTTTGGGTGGGGTTTCCTATACCAATGTCATCACATGGAGAAACTCGTATTTGGATATTTTTTTTGGCAAAATTTCCAGTGGAGTGTTTGAAATAATATGTGATGTTACATGATATGGGTGGGGTTTCCTATATCAACATTATCATAATGAAACTCAGGGAGGGGGTTGGGGTTCAAAATAATATGTAGTGTTTAGATAGTTTTTGGGTGGGGTTTCTTATACCATTGTCATCATAATGCAACTCAAGGAGGGGGTTGGGGTTTAAAATAATATGTAGTTTTTGGAAATTTTTTGGGTGGGGTTTCCTATACCAATGTCAATGCATGAATAAATTTTCACTTAGATGGACGTTGGATAATATTTTTATCATGGTTCCCTATACCATTATAATTACAATACAACTCATGCAACTAATGCCACTTGGGAGAGGTGGGGGGGAGGGGGCAAGTCTAGGCTTTTCCCAAAACAATAGGTAGTGTTGAGTATTTTAGGTGGGGTTTCTTATACCAATGTCATCACGTAGATAAATTTGCACTTACATAGGTTTTTGACAATACTTTTTATGTGATTTACAAAATAATATGCAGTGTTGCATATTTTGGGTGGGGTTCCCTATACCAACATCTTTGCAATGCAACTTAGGGTATTCCAACAATATGCAAGTGTTGCATATTTTAGTTGGGGTTTCCTATTCTAGTGTAATCATGTAGATAAGTTTGCACTTCAATAGATTTTTTACAATATTTTGAGTGGGGTTTCCTACACCAACATCATTACAATGCAACTCGCGCTCCCAATGCAACTTTGGGGGTTCCAAAACAACATGTAGTGTTGCATATTTTAGTTGGAGTTTATTATACCAGTGTCATGATGCAAATAAATTCACACTTAAGATGGATTTTTAATAATACTTCAAGTGGGGTTTCCTATACCAATGTCCTCACAATGCCACTCCTAGTTACATTAGATTACCTATACTAGTTTCATCATACAGAGAAATTCTCACTTAGATTTTTGACAATATTTTAAGTGAGTTTTCTTACACCATCATCATCATAATGCCACTCAAGGTTGCAATGCAACCTAGTTTCCCATTGCAACTTGGGGGGTTTCAAAACAAAATGCAATATTTGTATATTTTAGTTATATAAATATACAAATATTGCTATACCAATGTCATCATGTAGATAAATTCACACTTAGATGGATTTTGGATAATATTTTGAGTGGGGTTTCCTTTACCAATGTTATCACAATGCCCCTCAGGCTCCCAATGCAACTTGGGGGATTCCAATAATATGCAAGTGTTGCATATTTTAGTTGAGGTTTCTTATACCAGTGTCATCATGCAAATAAATTCAAACTTGGATGGATTTTTGAAAATATTTGGAGTGGGGTTTCCTATACCAATGTCATCACAATGCCACTCAAGGTCACAATGCAAGTCAACCTCCCAATGCAACTTTGGGGGTTCTAGAATAACATGTAGTGTTGCATATTTTAGTTCGGGTTTCTTATACTAGTGTCATCACATAGATAAATTCACACTTGGAAAAAATTTTGACAATATTTTGAGTGGGGTTTCTTATACCAACATTCTCACAATGCCACTTGGGGTCGCAATGCAACTCAACCTTCTAATGCAACTTTGTGGGTTCCAAAACAACATGTAGTCTTACATATTTTAGTTGGAGTTTCCTATACTAGTCTAATCATGTAGAGAAATTTTCACTTCAATAGATGTTTGATAATATTTTCAATTGGGTTTCCTATACCAATGTCATCATAATGCAACTCAGCCACCCAATGCAACTTGGGGGGTTCTAAAACAACATGCAGTGTTGCATATTTTTGTTGGGATTTATTATACCAGTGTTATCATATAGAGAAATTCACACTTAAAATGTATTTTTGACAATATTTTGATTTGGGTTTCCTATGCCAACATCATTTAAATGCAACTTTAAGGGGTAGGTAGGGTAGGGGTTTTCCAAAATAATAGGCAGTGTTGAATATTTTACGTGGGGTTTCCTATACCAATGTCATCACACAGAGAAATTCCCACTTATATAATTTTTTGACAATACTTTTAGTGTGGTTTCCAAAATAATATGTAGCGTTGCAAATTTTGGGTGGGGTTTCCTATACCAATGTCATCGCAATGTCACTCAGGATCATAATACAACTCAGGCTCCCAATGTAACTCATGGGGTTCCAACAATATATAGTGTTGCATATTTTAGTTATAGTTTCCTATACTAGTGTCATTGCATAAATAAATTCACACTTAAATGTATTTTTGAAAATATTTTTAGTGGGTTTTCCTATACCAACATCATCACAATTCCACTCAGGGTCACAGTGTAACTTGGCCTCCTAATACAGCTTCACCCTAGGGTTCCAAAACAACATGCAATGTTGCATATTTTAGTTGGGATTTCCTATAATGTTGCCATCTCACAAATAAATTCACATTTAGATAGATTTTTGATAATATTTAGAATGGGTATTCCTATATCAACATCATCTCAATGTAAACACGGTCTCACAATGCAACTCATACTACTAATGCAACTCAAGCTTACAATGTGCATTGGGAGTTCGCAATGCAACTCAGGGGATGGGGGTTGCCCAAAAAAATAGGTATTATTGAATATTTTAGGTGGGGTTTCCTATATATATGTCATCACATGAATAAATTTTTACTTGGAAGGATTTTTGACAATATTTTAAACAAACAAGCACTTAGACAGATTGTTGACAATATTTGTAATGTAGATTATAAAATAATATATAGTGTTGCATATTTTGGGTGGGGTTTTCTATACCAATGTCATCACAATGCCACTCATGGTTGAAATGAATTTGGGTTCCCAATGAAACTTGGGGAGCTTCCAAAATAATATGCAATATTGCATATTTTAGTTGGGGTTTCCTATACCAACATCATCACATAGATAAATTCACACTTTAACAAATTTTTGATAATATATTGAGTGGGATTTTCAAAATAATGTGTTGTTTCATATTTTGGGTGGGGTTTTTATATCATTATCATCATCTAGTTAAATTCATAGCATTGCATATTTTGGGGCTCATAATTCAACTCGGGGAGTTAAACCCCATGCTACTCAAGTTCGTAATGCCACTTGGGGAGTTGATCTTAATGTAACTCAGGGAGTTGATCCCAATGCAACTCAAATTTTCGAAGTGACTTATGTTCATAATGAAACTTAGGGAAGTGATCTTAAAGCACCTCAAATTCATGATGTAACTCAAGCTCACAATGTGACTCAAAGAATATTTTCCACTTAGGGAATTGCTCCCAATATAAATTGGATTCATGATGTAACTTGAGGTAACAATACAACTAAGGATTCCAATACAACTTGGGCTCATAATGCAATTTGGGGAGTTGTTCCTATTGTAACTTGAGGTCATAGTTCAAATTGAGGAGTTACTCCCAATGTAACCTAAGGTTTTAATGCAAGTTAAGAAGTTGACTCCAATGCAAATAAGATATACAATGTAACTTGGTGTCTCAATGTAGTATAGGATCACAACTCTACTCAGGGAGTTGCTCCCAATGCCACTTATGGATTTGCTCCCAATGCAACTTAGGGAGTTGATCCCAATGCAACTTATATTTATGAAGTGACTTATGCTCATAATACAACTTAGGGAGGTGATCCTAATACAACTTAGATTCATGATGCAACTCGAGCTTGTAATGTGACGCAAGTATTTTTTACCACTTAGGGAACTACTCATAATGTAAATTAGATTAATGATGAAACTTGAGGTCATAATACATCTAAGGCTTCCAATATAACTCAATCTCCCTATGTAACTTGGACTCACAATGCAATTTAGGGAGTTATTCCCAATGTAACTTAGAGTTATAGTATAACTCAGGGAGTTGTTCCTAAGGCAACATGGGGTCACAATGCAAGTCAAGAAGTTGATCCTAATACAAATCAAATTCAAAATGTAACCTAGGGTCACAATGCAAGTTAAGAAGTAGATCCCAATGTAAATTAGATTCACAATGTAACTTGGGGTCTCAATGCAGTGTGGCCTTGCAACTCTACTTGAGGAGTTGCTCCCAATGTAACAACCATTCATGATGCAAATCTAGGTTCAAATTCATAATGCAACTTGAGGAATTGATCCCAATGCAAAATATATCCACAAGGCAACTCGAGGCTATAATACAACTCAAGGAATTATTCCCAATGCAATTCAAATTCATGATACAACTCAGGTTCACAATGTAACTCAAGCTCATGATGCAACTCATGGAGTTTCTCACAATGCGACTCAAGGATTTTCTCCTAATTCAACTTTGGGTCACCATGTAACTCATCTCCCATAGTGCAACCCATATTTTGAAGTGAAACTCGCATAATGTAACTAGATCTAGGTTGAGCTAACCTTAATAGTATCAATCATCTAATATGCTCGATATGATGTAGTTCATGTAGTAAGGCTTATCTCACATAGCACACATAATCTTGTATAACACACCTCATGAATCTTAGTTCATGTATCACATATAGCAAAGCTTGACCCATGAAACTCATCTCATGAAGCCCAACTTATGCAAAATAAATCATCTCATGTAGTGTAGCATGCGAAACACACATCCACATCATCAGAGTATGTGTGAGGGGAACACAGACCACCTAATGTCTTGATAAAATGGGGAAAGAGGGTACAACACTGGGAGTGTAGTGTACCTCATGAATCTCATCTCATGCATCACATCTGGGAAAGATTGACCCAGGAAACACCTCTCATGAAGCCCAAATTATGTAGCATAAATCATCTCACATAATGTAATGCATGCAACACACATCCGCATCATTAGATTATGTGTGAGGGGAACACATACTACCTAATGTCTTAATAAAATGGGGAAAAAGGGTGCAACACTAAGACTTCCCTAGAGGTCACCCATCCCAGTACTATCATGACCCAAGTACACTTAACTATAGAGTTTTGATGGGATCTAATGCACTAATGCTAGTATGATCACACCTGATATTTAATTTATCACATTATTCTACTTGTAGGAGACACGTGGAAGACATTAGATAGACCCAATTTGTTACACAAGACTCATTTGGCCTCACTTATGTGTGATTTTCAACACACTACCCTGTTGGTTTAATATGGCACACAAGGGGATCCCATCATAAGTCAATTTCAACAAACTACTCTATTATTTCAATATGGCACTCAAGGGGATCCTAGGTTATGATAACCAACTCATGTATCTCATATATCAAAACTTGTCAACTCAACACAATGCATCTCACACATCAAAATTCATCTTGTGTAGTGAAACTCATATTGTTCACCACAACCTACATAGTGTGGGTTACATAATGTGACTTCACCTAGGTTGTGATGATGGACCAGTGCATCTTGACCCAGAGAAACCCACCAAACACATCTTATGGAGCATAACTTATGTATCATTACAGAACATAGCTTGTGTAACATGACCCATCTTATATAGGACAACTCTTTTAGCATGTCTAATGTATCATTGCTCTCTCAATTCAAATCTACCTACATTATCATGATAGCCTAACACAACTCAACCTATGCTAAGTTGACCTAAGATAATTTAGTGGGGCATAACTTATGCAACATAACTCATCTCGAATAACACAACCCACCTCATGTAGTGTATCTCACCCAATGTTGACCTAGGTTGTGTTGATCACCTAAGGTAGACCACTCATGCAATGTAATTCATAGAATGTAGCTCTATAAGCATAATTCATGGCAACACATCTTGCACAATGCAACCCATGTATGATAACACATGTGATGCAACTCATCCTTCTCGGTGAAACTTGCATAGAAGAAATCACACATCATAGATTTTCCAATGCCTTGACATAAATAAAAAGGGGGTGCAACACCCAAACTTCAATATGGCACACAAGGGGATATCATGCAACATAATTTGATTAGTACAAATCGCTCAGCATAGCTCACACAATGTAGGTCAAGTTGGATTGTGCTGGCTTGGTAGTACCACTGACCTAATGTATAGCTTGACCCAACATAACTCACATGATGTAACTCATATTGTACAACACAACCCATCTTGCACAACACACCTCATCTCACATAGCCTAAAAATTAGATCCCAACTCATGCATCACATATGGTGAAGCTTAACTCAGCCAGAGCATCTTGTGAAGCCTAGCTCATGCAATTAAAATCATTCTACACATTATGTATCCACATCATAGCTAGCCCAATTTAGTTTGACCTAGGTTGTGTCAATCGCCTAATGTAGCACAACCTAGCATAACTCATGAAGTGTAGATTGCATAATGTAACTTGAGAAAAAAATACTCATGCAACACTACTTGTGTAGTATAACTTGTAATCATAGATCATCCTATATAGTGTAACTCATGTACTATAGCTCAAGTAACATAACATGCCCAAATCAGCTTGGTCAAGGTTTTGGTAACCTAATTTGCATTGATCACCCCACATTGAGTAACTCATTGTAACTCAAGAAACACATCTCATAAAGTACAACTCACACAGTGAAGCTTGGGTAGTGCATCCCATCTTTCACAACTCAAAGTAACTTATCATGCATAATGTAATTGATGCCATGTAGTGCAACTTAGTTAGTGCATCTCATCTTTCATAATGAAACTTGTATTATATAACCTAACTCATGCCATGCAATGCAACTCGTATATCACATCTTGTGAAACTCATCTTACAAAGCATAGCTCATGCGATGTAACTCAACCTGTGCAATGTAACCCATCTCACTTAATGCAAATCATGCCATGAAGTGTAACTCACATAGTGTAGTTAGTTCAACACAACTCATGTGGCACAACTTTACCTAGGTTATGTCGATCGACTAAGGCTTCCAATACAACTTAGGCTCACAATGCAATTTGGGGAGTTGTTCCCAATACAACCTGGGGTCATAGTGTAACTCAAGGAGTTTCTCCCAATGTAACCTAGGGTCATAATGCAAGTCAAGAAGTTAACCCCAATGCAAATCAGATTTGAAATGCAACTTTAGGTCTCAATGTAGTTTAGGCTTGAATCTCTACTCTGGGAGTTACTCCCAATTCCACTTAGGGAGTTGCTCCTAATGAAACTTACAGAGTTAGACCCAATGCAACTTAGATTCATGAAGTAACTTATGCTCACAATATAGCTCAAGGAGGTGATCTGAATGCAATGTATATTCATGATACAACTCAAGCTCATATTGTGACTCAGGGAATTTTTACCACTCAAGAAATTACTCCTAATGTAAATTGGATGCACGATGAAATTTGAGGTCACAATATAACTAAGGCTTCTAATAAAACTTGGGCTCCCTATACAACTCAGGCTCAATGAAATTTGGGGAGTTGTTCTCAATGTAACCTAGGGTTGTAGTGCAACTCAAAGAGTTATTCCCAATGCAATGCAGGGTCACAATGCAAGTTAGGAAGTTGATCCCAATGCAAATCAGATTCACAATGCAACCTAGGGTTGTAATGTAAGTCATGAAGTTTATCCCAATGCAAATTATATTCATGACATAACTTGGGTTCTTAATGTAGTGTAGGCTCACAATTCTACTCAAGGAGTTACTCCTAATGCAACTACCATTTATGATGTAACTTTGGGTTCAAACTCATAATGCAACTCAAGGAGTTGATCCCAATTTAAAATAGATTCACAAGGCAACTTAGGGCTATAATCAAACTTGAAGAGTTTTTCCCAATGCAACTTGGGGGATTATTCCCAATGTAATTCAGATTCATGATGTAACTTAGGTTCATAATGTAACTCAATATCATGATGCAACTTGAGTTCATGATATAACTTGTAGAGTTGCTCATAATGAAACTCAAGGAGTTTCTCCTAATTCAACTCTGGGTCACCATGCAACTCATCTCTCATAGTGCAACTAATCTCATAAAGTACAACTCACATAATGTAGCTTGATTTTGGTTGTGTTGACCCTAATATCATTGATCATCTAGTACAACTCAATATTATGTAGTTCATGTAGCAAATATCATCTCATATAGCACACATTATCTCACACAACACACCTCATAAATCTCATCTTGTGCATCACATCTCAGGAAGCTCAACCCATGTAACACCTCTCATGAAGCCTAGCTTATGCATCACAAATCATCTCATATAGTGCAATGCATGTAACAAACATCCACATTATTAGAGTATGTGTAAGAGGAACATAGACCACCTAATGCCTTGATAAAATGTGGAAAGAGGGTATAACACTAGGAGCATAGTGCAACTCATGAATCTTAGCTCATGCATCACATATAACGAAGCTCAACCCATGTAATGCCTCTCATGAAGCCTAGCTTATGTAGCACAAATCATCTCACATAGTGAAGTACATGAAAAACACATCCACATCATCAAAGTATGTGTGAGGGGAACATAGACCACCCAATGTCTTGATAAAATAAGGAAAAAGGGTGCAACATTGAGACTTCTTAGGAGGTCACCCATCCCAGTACTACCCTAGCCCAAACATGCTTAACTATACAGTTTTGATTTGATCTATCATACTAACACTAGTATGATCACACCTGATATTTACTTTATCACATTACTCTACTTATAGGAGACACGTGGAAGACATTAGATAGACCCAATTTGTTATATGAGACTCATTTGGCCTCACTTTTGTGTGAGTTTCAACACACTTCTCTTTTGGTTCAATATGGCACATAAAGGGATCTCATCATAAGTTAGTCTTAACACACTACTCTATTGGTTCAATATGGCACACAAGGGGATCCCATTGTAACTCATGCAACATGCACAGTGCATCACAAATCATCTCACGTGGTGTAGCACATGCAACACACATCCCCATCATAGCTCGTCTAATGTTGTTGAACCCAAGTTGTGTCATTTACCTAATACAACTTGATTTGGGATAGCTCATGCAGTGAAACTCATGTAACACACCTCATACAATGCACCTCAACCCTATTTTTGTTGATCACCTAATGCATCTCATGCATCATACCCTGCCAGTGCAACTCATGTAATAATGTAATGCATCTCATGCAACATAACTCATCCCTTATAGTGTAATGCACATATCACACCCTATATGAAGCATAACTTGCCCAATGCATTTCAAATCGAGCTTTGCTAATTACCTAATGTAACTTGACTTGGTGCAAGTCACTCGATCCATCTCATGTAGCAAAATTCATCTTATATAGTGTGGCTCATTGATGCAGCTTGACTTGGGTTGTGCCAATCACCTAACTTAGTTTAACCTAATGCAACTTACATAATTTAACATGCATAGTGTAGCTCACTCAATAATTCTTCCAAGGGAGCCACCATGGCATAAATAAAAAGAGGCTCATGTACCCTTCATGCTTGTCTATATCACTCACCCCCTACACCCCCACCCCCTCCCACTCTGAGACATTAGAGTATGTGCGAGGGGAACATAGACCACCCAATGTCTTGATAAAAGCAGGGTAAAGGGTACAACATAGGGACTTCCTAGGAGGTCACCCATCTTAGTACTACCCTAGCCCAAATGCACATAATTATAGAGTTCTGATGGGATCTGGTGCATTAACATTGGTATAATAACACCCATTATTTACTTTATCACGTTACTTTATTTTTAGGAAACACATGGAAGACATCAAATAGATGTAATTTATTGAATAGGACTTGTTTGGCCTCACTTATGTGTGAGTTTCAACACACTACTCTATTGGTTCAATATGGCACACAAGGGGATCCCATCATAACTCTCACATTGTCTTTGACTTAGAAAAACCCATCATGTTTAGTGTGACTCACATGGTGCATCTCACATAGTGTAACTCACCTAATGTAGCATGATCTAGGGTGTGTCAATTGCCTAACACAATTCAGCTTAGTGTATCTCATGCAATACAACTCATCTCATACCACAAAACTTGTGCATTATATCTCAACCTAGGCTATGTTAACCCAAGATGTGTTGCGTGACCTCATGTAATTCATTTCTCATAATGTAAATCATAAATAAAAAGAGGATCCCATACCCTTAATGATTGTTTATGTCATTCACACCCCCTCAACATTAGAGTATGTATGAGGGGAATACAGACCACTAGATGTCTTGATAAAATAGAAAAAAAGGGTACAACACTAGGACTTCTTAGGAGGTCACCCATCCCAGTACTACCCTAGCCTAAGCACACTTAACTGTGGAGTTCTGATGGAATCTGGTACACTAATGCTAATATGATCACACCCAATATTTACTTTATCACATTACTCTATTTTTAGGTGACATGAGGAAGACATCAAATAAATATAATTAGCTACATCAGACTCATTTGGCCTCACGCATGTGTGAGTTTTGACATACTACTCTGTTGGCTCAATATGGCACACAAGGGGATCCCATCATAAATGAGTTTCAACACACTTCTCTATTGGTTCAATATGACACACAAGGGGATCCCATCATAACTTGTGCACTATTTTTAACTTAGTGAAACCCATTAAATGTAGTTCAACTCACATGGTACATCTCACATAGTGTAACTCACCCAATGTAGCATGATCCAAGTTGTGTCAATTACCTAACACAACTCAACTTAGTGCATCTTATGTAGCATAACTCATCTCATGCCACATGACTTGTGCATTATAGCTTGACTTGGGTTATACTAACATGGGTTATGCAACTTGACCTCATGCAATTCATCTCTCACAACGTAACTCATCTTATGGTGCCTAGCTCATGTGGTGCATCTAGTGCAACTTAACTCATCTCATATAACACACCCTGCCCAATACCAACCTAGGGTTCATTGATTCTCTAACACATCTCAACCTAGTACAACTAGCACAGTGTAACTCATACAAGGTGGCTAGAGAGGAACATGCCACACACCACATCTCACTCAACACTCATGTAGTATAGCTCAAGTAGGGAAATGCATCTTGTGTAATGCAACTTGCAGAGTGCATCTCATGCAACATATATCATCTAATGTAGTGTGAGTCTTGATTCATAAATATATAAGATAGGGCCTTCAATATGGCTCAACATGGGTTGGGTCAACCATGTAACATAATTCAATACAATACATCTCACACATCAGTATTCATCTTGTGTAGTGCAACTCATATTATTTAGTACACCCTTCATAATGTGGCTTATGCAATGTGACTTCACCTAGGTTGTGATGATGACCCAACACATCTTGACCTAGAGCAACCCACCCAACACATCTCATGTAATGTAACCCATGTATAAATGCACAACATAGATCATGTAACATGTCTCATGCATCATTACTCTCTCAATGTAACTCCACCTATGTCATGGTGATTACCTAACATAGCTCAACTTGAGTTGAGTCAACCTAGGTTAAGTTGATTGAGTATAGCTCATGCAATGTAACTCATCTCAAATAATGCAACCCACCTCATGCATTGTAACTCACCCAATGCTGACCTAGGTTGTGTCGACCACCTAAGGTAAACCACTCATTCAATGTAAGTCATAGGATACAACTCTAGAAGCACAACACATGACAACGCATCTTACATAGCATAACCCATGTATGCTAACTAATGAAATGCAACTCATCCCCACCCAATACAACTTGCATAGTTTAACTCACACAGTATATATTGCCCAATGCCTTAACACAAATAAAATGGGGTGCAACCCATAGACTCCCTGGTGGGTCACCTATCCTAGTACTACCCCAGCCAAAGCATGCTTAACTATAGAGTTTTGATGGGATCCAAAGCACTAACACTAGTTTGATCACACTCAAGAAATATTATATCACTTTGCTATACTAATAGGAGAGATATGGAGAGTTGGTCACCTGAAGTGGCTTTAACCTAGTGTATCTTGTGCATTGTAGCTCACATAACATAATTCACGTAGTGTAACTTGTACAATGTAACTCATCCCATGATGAAAAAATCATGTAATGCATCTCATTCAACATAGCTAGCATAATGTAGATTGACTTGGGTTGTACCATCCCATTTTTTTCTAAATCATGTAACACATCTCAAGCTGATATATATCATATAGTGCATCTCATGTAAATCATCTCATGTAGTGCAGCCTATGTAACACACATACACATCATATCTTGTCCAATGTCACTAGACGTAGGCTGTGTTGATCACCTAACATAGCTCGACTTGGCATAGGTCATGCAGTACAACTTGTGTAACACACCTCGAACCTAATTTTGTCGATCACCTAATGCATATCATACATCATAACCTACTGGTATAACTCATGTACCAACACAATGCATGTCACTAAACACAACTCATCCCTTGTAGTGTAGTGCATGTACGACATCTTATGTGCACTATAACTTTCTTGATGGATTTCAAATCAAGCTATATGAATTACATAACTCAACTTGACCTAGTGTAGGTCACTCGATGCATCTCATTTAGCAAAAATCAACTAATGCAATGTGACTCATTGATGTATCTTGTCCTAGGTTGTGTCAATCATTTAACTTAGCTCAACTTGATGCAACTCACATAACACATCTCATCTTTCACTTTGTAACATGCATAATGCAACTCGCTCAACAATTCTTCCATGGGAACCTCCATGACATAAATAAAAAGAAGCTCTTGTATCCTTCATGCTTGTCTATGTCATTCTTACAATCGACTACCCCTTCCCCCCATCCTTGAGACATTAGAGTATGTGTGAGGGGAACATAGACCACCTAATATCTTGATAAAATGGAAAAAAGGGTGCAATACTATGGCATCCTAGGAGGTCACCCATCCCAATACTACCCTAGCCAGAGTATGCTTAACTATAGGGTTTTGATGGGATTTGGTGCACTAACACTGGTATGATCACCCCTAATATTTACTTTATCACATTACTCTACTTGTAAGAGACACTGAAAGACATCAGATAGATGCAATTTATTACATGGGACTCATTTAGCCTCACTCATATGTGATTTTGGACACACTACTCTATTGGCTCAATATGGCACACAAGGGGATCCCATCATAAGTGAGTTTCAACACACTACTTTGTAGGTTCAATATGGCACACAAGGGGACCCATTGTAACTTGTGCATTATATCTAACTTAGTAAAACCCATCATGTGAAGTTTTGACACACTACTCTATAGGTTGTGTCGATTGCCTAACATAAATCAACTTAGTGCATCTTGTGTAACACAACTCATCTCATGCTACATGACTCACACATTATAACTCAACCTCAATTTTGTTAACCTAGGTTATGTAGCTTGACCTCATGTAATTCATCTCTAACAACCTAACTCATCTCGCATAGCACACCTATGTAATTCCAACCTAGGGTTTTTTTATTAATAAACACATCTCAAACTAGTACAACTAGTGTAATATAAGTCATACAAGGTAGCCAGAGAGTCACCTGTCACATACTACATCTCACTTAGTACTCACATAGTGCAACTCAAGTAGGGTAACTCATCATGTGTAATACAACTTACATAGTGCATCTCCTACAACATAGATCACCCAATGTAACATGACCCTCGACTCATAAATATATAAGGTAGGGCTTCTAATATGGCTTGGTGGGGGTTGGGTTGACCGTGTAACATAACTCAACATAATGCATCTCACACATTAGAATTCATCTCATGTAGTTCAACTCATATTATTCACCACAACCTACATAGTGTGGGTTGTGTAATGCGACTTCACCTAGGTTGTGATGATGTCTTAATGCATTTTAACCTAGAGAAACCCACCCAATGTATCTCATGGAGTGTAACTCATGTAGCATTACATAACATAACTTGTGTAGTATGACCCATATTAGATACTGCAACTCTTGTAGCATTTCTCATGCATCATTTCTCTCTCAATTCAAATCCACCTACATTGTGGTGATCACCTAACACAGCTCAACTTGAGCTAAGTCAACCTAGGTTGAGTTGACTAGGAGAAACTCATGCAACATAACTCATCTTGAACAATGCAACCCACCTCATGTAGTGTAGCTCACCCAATGCCGACCTAGGTTGTGTTGATCACCTAAGGTAGACCACTCATGTAATTCAACTCATAAAATGTAGATCTATAAGCACAATGCATGGTAAGACATCTTGCACAATGTAACCCATGTAGGATGATGCATGCGATGTAACTCATCCTTCCTAATGTAAATTACATAGAGTAACTCACATAGCATAGATTAACAAATGGCTTGACATAAATAAAAAGGGGATGTAACACTTGGACTTCAATATGTCACAAAAGGGGATCTCATGTAACACAATTTATGTAGTATAGCTCACTCAACATATCTTGCACAACGTAGGTCAATTTTGGTTGTGCCAACCTAGTAGTGCTACTCACCCAATGTATAGCTTGACCCAATGTAAATCACATGACATAACTCATCTTGCACAACACAACCCATATTTCACAACACACCTCATCTCACATAACCCAAAAAGTGGATCCTAACTCATGCATTACATCTAATGAAGCTGAGATTAAGCAGAGCATCTCGCAAAGCCCAACTTGTACAAGGTAAATCATTTTGCACATTACATATCCACATCATAGCTCACCCAATGTAGTTTAACCTAGGTTGTTTCAATCAACTAATGCAACACAACCTAACACAACTCATAAATTTTATCTTGTACAATGTAACTTGAGAAAAAATACTCATGCAACACCACTTTTGTAGTACAACTTGTAATCACAGCTCATCCCATGTAGTGTAACTCATGTAGTGCATCTCATGTAACATAACATGCCCAAATCAGCTTGATCAAGGTTCTGGCAACCTAATTTGCATTGGTCACCACATGTTGAGTAACTTGGTGTAACTCAAGCAACACATCTCATAAAGTGCAACTCACATGGTGCAACTTGGGTATTAGAATCCCATCTCACACAACTCAATGCGACTCATCATGCATAACGAAATTGATGCCATGCAGTGCAACTCAGTTGGTGCATCTCATCTCACACAATGAAACTTGTATTGTGTAATTCAACTCATGCCATGTAGTGCAAATTGTATAGCACATCTTGTGAAACTCATCTTGTAAAGTGTAGCTCATGTGATGTAACTCATACAGCACATCTTGTAAAACTCATCTTTCAAAGCATAGCTCATGTGATGCAACTCAAGTATTACATCTTGTCTTGAATATTGTAACTCATCATGTGAAATGCAACCCATCTCTCTTAATGTAATGTGTGCCATGAAGTGTAATTCGCATAGCATAATTAGTGCAACATAACTCATGCTGTACATCTTGACCCAAGTTACACTGACTGACTCATGCATCTCATGCATCACAACTTGTCAACTCAAATTTATAATATAACTTATATTTTGTAGCTTGAGCAACACATCTCACCTTTTAAAATGCAACTCCCATAACATAGCTTGTGTTGGATACCTTACCCCATCCATCTTGACCCTTGGTCCATAGATATATAAGGTAGGGCATCCAGTGTAGCTTAACACAAGATGTGTCACTCCCCTAAAGCAACTCAACCTAGAGATATTTTTGTAGTGAATCTTATGCATCATAACTCATCTTACATGGTGTAACTCATCTTGTGTACCACAATTTACATAGTGCATCTCTCACAACATAGCTTTGGCAATGCGACTTGACTCTTGTTCTTCCTAGTCAGGTTGTGTCATTCACCTAACATAGCTCGATTTGGCACTACTCATGTATTATAACTCATTTCATACAACATAACTCATCTCACACAATAAAACTTGTGAATCCTAGCTTAATCATTGCATTTAATAAATCCTAGCTCACACATTGTATCTCACGAATCCTCATTCACACAACATAACTCATCTCACATAATATAGATTAGATAGTGCATCTTCATAGAGTAGCTCACCCAAAGCAACTTGACCTAATTGTGTCAACTTGTATTATGTCCACCACTAAGCACAACTCAAGCCATCATAGCTCATGCATCGTAACCCACATATCACAACTTAAGAAGTATAGCTCATGGAACATAACCCATGTAGTGTAGCTCAAGCAACATAAATCACATATTATAACCCAAACCATGTAGGATAAATCATAACTCACCTAATGTACATTGACAAGGGTTGCATAGACTTGGTTTGGGTTTATCCTTGAATTCATCTCATGTAGTGAAATTTTCGAGGTACAACATGACTCATCTCATATGACATAACTCATCTCACTCAATGTAAATCATCTCTTATAACATAACTCATCTCTGTAGTACAACTTGTATAGCATAGCTCATGTAATGCATCTCATGTAGCATAACTCAACCCAACTTTTTTTAGCTTCCTAACACATCTTTCACATTATAACTTTTTAGCCCAACTTACACAAAAAATAATGTGCATCGTCATTCATCTCACATAATGCAACTCATGTTGTGCAACATAACTCATCTTATGCAGTGCAACTCATAAGATTCAGTTAGGAATGAGTTGTGTCAATTTCCTAATGCAACTCAACCAAACATAGCTCTATTAATGCATCTTATGTAGCATAACTCCTATAATGTATCTCATGTAGCACATGTTATGCATCATAACTCCTATAAATACTATGAAGGTATGGTGTCCTTTGAATGTGTTTGTGAGAAAACAAGTGAAAACATGGGAAACATTTTATTCCCCCCTTTACCCTCAAACCATTCAATATATTCTGGTTGTGAAATAACTAGTAAATGGATGAAAGAAACCATGTGTCTTATAGAATGTAAGATTTAATGTTGGGTGGAACTTTATTTTTTCCTTGTATTTATGTATTATGGTCTGAACTTGATTGCAATCCCAACCAGAGTTAGGCATCCATCCTGAGTTGGACTACCAGTGTGAGTTGGATTGCCAACCCAGGTTGGGTTGGTAGCTTGAGTTTACAAAATGAGCTTGATTTTAATGGGATCCTTATGAGAATCATGACATGTATTTTAACTTATAACTACTATGGGGGAAGGGTTTTCTTTTAATGCTTTTATAGGAAAACAAGTGAAAACATGGGAAACATTTTGTTCCCCTCTTTACCTGGAAGCAAATTAGTATACTCTGGTTGCAAGAAAAAATAATAAATGGATTAATGAAACCATGTTTCATCTTCAATTTAAGATCTAATGTTGTGTGAAACTTAATTTTTACCATGAATTTCTATATTGTGATTCAAACTAGAGTTGGACTACTATCCCAAGTTGGGTTTCTAGCCCAAGCTAGGTTAATGGCCTGAGTTGGGTTGACAGCTCAAGCTGGGTTACCATCCTGAGCTAGGTTGCTAGCCTAAGCTAGGTTGATATCCCAAGCTAGGTTGATAGCCTGAGCTAGATTGCCAGCTTGAGATGGGTTTTCAGCTGAAGCTAGGTTGGTAGCCTGAGCTTAAAAAATGAACTCAATAATCATGGGATCCTTATGAGGATCATGATATGGATTTTAACTTATAACTACTATGGTGGAAGGGTGTTCTTTGAATTCATTTCTAGGGAAAGAAGTGAAAACATGGGAAACATTTTGTTCCACCCTTTACCCCTAAATAATTTAGTATACTTCAGTTGTAAAAAGAAATAATAAATGGATGAAGGAAACCATGTTTCCTCTTAAATACAAGATCCAATTTTATGTGGGAGTTGATTTTTTGACATGGATTTTTGTGATGCAATTGGAGGATGAGTTGCACTCCTAATCGGAGTTCTACAAATCTGAGTCTAGTGGTCGACATGAGTGGGGCTAGTAATCAGAGTAGGAAAAATAAACTTGATAACTAATGGGATGGTTATGAGAATTATGACATGGATTTTAACTTATAACTACTATGGGGGGAGGGTGGGCAAGTAAGCAAGTATGGAAAACAAACTTGATAAACAAGGGAACCTTATGAGAACCATGGAATGGATTTTAACTTTTAACCACTATAGGGGAAGGGTGGGGAAGGAAGCAATGAAGATGGACTTGATAATGATGGGAATATTTATGTAGAGGATGACATGGATTTAAACTTATAACTACTATGAAGGGGAGGGATCAAGCAAGCAAGTGTGAGGGGAACACATCTAGGAGCTCAAGTTAGATTCCCACCCTAAGTTCAGCTTTTAGCCTAGGTTGGGCTTCCAACTTGTGTTGGTCTACCATCTTGAGTTGGATCACCAAAGCAAGTTGGGTTGCCATCCTAAGTTGGATTAACAACCTGAGTTAGGTTTCCATCTCAATTTGGGCTTCATATCTCCAATTGGGTTGCCATCCCTATTTTGATTTCTAGCCTAAGTTGGTCTACTAGCCTGGGTTGAGTTACCAAAGAAATAGTGAATAGATGTGGGAAACCATGTTTCCTCTTTAATGTGAGATTGAATGTTGGGTGGAATGATACTATTGCCTTGTATTTTTTGTATTGTGGTTTAAACTCCACTTCTAATTGGAGTCCTACAAATTTGAGTCAGGTGGCTGACATGAGTGGGGTGGTAACCAGAGCAGGAAAAATGAACTTGATAACCAATGGGATGGTTATGAGAATGATGACATGGATTTTAACTTATAACTACTATGGGGGGAGGGAAGGCAAACAAGTAAGTAAGGAAAACAAACTTGATAAACAAGGAAACCTTATGTGAACCATGGAATGGATTTTAACTTTTAACCACTATGGGGGGAGGGTGGGGAAGGAAGCAAAGAAGATGGACTTAATAATGATGGGAATCCTTACAAAGAGCATGACATGGATTTGAACTTATAAATAATATGAAGGGGAGTGAGCAAGCAAGCTTGAGTTAAATTACTAGCTTGAGTTGGTTTGCCATCTCAAGTTGGGCTTCACAGCCCAAGTTGGGTTGTCTTCCCTAGTTGGATTGCTAGCTTGAGTTGGTATACCAGCCTAGGTTGGGATACGAAAGAAATAGTGAATGGATGGGGGAAACCATGTTTCCTCTTTAATGCAAGATAGAATGTTGGGTGGAATGATATTTTTACCTTGGATTTTCTGTATTGTGATTTGAACTCCACTTGCCCTACCAACCTAAGTTGTGTCTTGAGCTCGAGTTGAAAAAATGAGCTTGATAATAAAATGGGATCCTTGTGAGAATCATGGAATTGATTTTAACTTGTAACTACCATGGGGTAGTGTGTTTTTTGAGCTCGTGTTGGATTTCCATCTCAATTTGGACTCTAAGCCTAAGTTGGACTGCCAACCTGAGCTGGGTTGCAAAATAAATAGTGAACAGATGGGAAAAACCATGTTTCCTCTTTAATACAAGATTGAATGTTGGACAGAAGCATATTTTCTCTTTGAATTTTTCGTATTGTGATTTGAACTAGAGTTGCACTCCCAACTTGAGTTGCTTCTTGAGATTAAGTTGAAAAAATGAGCTTGATAATAAAATGGGATCTTTATGAGAATTATGTTACATAATAAAACCTATAAATACTATGGGAGGAGGGTGTTCCTTGAATTCCCTTATGAGAAAACATGGGAAAGATATTGTTCCCTGCTTTACCTGTAAACAATTTTAGATACTCGAGTTGGGAAAGAAATCTGAAATGGATGGAGGAAACCATGTTTCCTCTTTAATGTGAGATCAATTATTGTATTGGCCTTTATTTTTACATCAAATTTTTTTATTACGAATGGAACCAGAGTTGGATTTCAACCCAGCCTGAGTTAGACTGCCATCCTAAGTTAGATTTCTAACCTAAGTTGGATTGCCAGCCTAACTTGGGTTACTAAAAAAATGGTGAATCGATGGGGGAAACAATGTTTATTATTTGATGAGAGATTGAATGTTGGGTGGAACCATATTTTTGCCTCAAATTTCCACATTGTGGTTTGGTTGCACTACCAACCTGAGTTGGCTTTTCAGATTGAGTTAAAAAAATGAGCTTGATCATAAAATGGGATCCTTATGAGAATCATCACTTGGATTTTAACTTATAACTAATATGGGGGGAGGTTTTTCTTCAAATACCCTTGTGGGAAAGCAAGTGAAAACATGGGAAAGAAATTGTTCCCCCCTTACCCACAAATAATTTTAGATACTCAAGCTGGGAAAGAAATGCGAAATGGATGAAGGAAACCATGTTTCCTCTTTAATGGGAGATTTATTATTATGTGGAACTTTATTTTTCCTCAAATTTATGTATTGTAGATGGAACCCAAGTTGGATTTCCAGCCCGAGTTGGGCTTCTAGCCTGAGTTGGGTTATGAAAGAAATAGCAAACAGAAAGGGGAAACGATGTTTCCTCTTTAATGTGAGATTGAATGTTGGGTGGAACCATGCTTTTGCCTCAAATTTTTATATTGGGTTTTGAACTCAAGTTGCACTGCCAACCTGAGTTATGTGTTTTCTCCAAGTCAAAAAAATGAGCTTGAAAATAAAATGGGATCTTTATGAGAATCATCATGTGGATTTTAACTTATAACTACTATGGGGGGAGGGTGTGTTCTTCAAACACCCTTATGGGAAAGCAAGTAAAAATATGGGAAAGATATTGTTCCCCGCTTACCCACAAATAAATATAGATACTTGAGTTTGGAAAAAAATGTGAAATGGATGAAAGAAACCATGTTTCCTCTATAATGTGAGACTGATTATTCTATGGAACTTTATTTTTTCCTTAGATTTCTATGTTATGAATAAAACCCAAGTTGGATTTCTAGCTCAAGTTGGACTACCATCTTGAGTGAGGCTTCCAACCCCAATTAGGTTGTGAAATAAATAGTGAAAAGATTGGGGAAACCATTTTTCCTCTTTCATGTAAGATCAAATGTTGGGTGGAAGCACATTTTTGCCTTAGATTTTTGTATTGTGGTTTGAACTCGGGTTGCACAGCCAACCCAAGTTGGGTTTTTTGCTTGAGTTAAAAAAATGAGCTTGAACATAAAATGGGATCCTTATGAGAATAATCATGTGGATTTTAACTTATGAGTAATATGGGGGGAGGGTGTTCTTTGAATGCCATTGTAGGAAAGCAAGTGAAAACATAGGAGAGATATTGTTCCCCCCTTTTACACATAAACAATTTTGGATACTCTAGTTGGAAAAGAAATGGAAACCATATTTTCTCCATAATGCAAGATTGATTATTGTATAGGACTTTATTTTTTCTTTGTGTTTTTGTATCATAGATGTAACCCAAGCTAGATTTCTAGCCTAAGTTGGATTGTCATCTTGAACTGAGCTTTCAGCCCAAGCTGAGTTGTGAAAGAAATGGAAACCATGTTTCTTCTTTAATGTGAGATTGATTATTGCATGGAACTTTATTTTTAGCTTATATTTATATATTGTAGATGGAACTTGAGCTGAATTTCTAGCATGAGTTGGACTGCCATCTAGAAATGGGCTTCCAACCTCCAGCTAGGTTGTAAAAGAAATAAAAACCATGTTTCCTCTATAATGTGAGATTGATTATTGCATGGGACTTCATATTTGCCTCAAATTTATATATTGTGGATGGAAATTGAGCTATATTTGCATCCAAATTTGGATTTCCATCTTGAGCTAGGTTGCGAAAGAAATAGTGAATGGATGGGGGAAACCATGTTTCCTCTATGTCGATTTGCACAACTCAAGCTTGACTTGGGTCGGTGCTCTTGTTGTACTTGAAAAATGAGTTTGATCAATATAATGGGATATTTATGAGAATTGTGGCATGGATTTTAACTTATAACTATTATGAGGGGATGGATTTCTTTGAATACCCTTATAGGAATGTAAGTGAAAACACATGAAAGATATTGTTTCCCCCTTACCCACAAATAATTCTGGATATTTGAGTTGGGAAAGAGAGAAATAAAGTTTCCTCTTTAATGCAATATCAAATGTTGTTTGGAATCCTAGTTTTGCCTTGGTTTTATATAGGTTTTAGTTTTTTGGTTCAAATCTCTTATTACTCTATGAAGAGTGGTAGGATGATGATCAGGTATTTTGATTTAATTTGAGATTTAGCCTCAAGCCATTGTTAGGATTGTCAATGCTTGAATCCCAACTCACCCACCCAATAATAGACTTGATTATATGTATTTTTGATTATTTTTATTGTTCCTAGAGTTGTTCTCTAAAACTATTAGATTTATCTTCCCCTTGCTAGTTCAGTTTACACTTTTGCAAATGGTTCTAGGAGTGGACCTTTGAAATGTTGTTAGAGTTGCCTTTTTAGTGTGATTTTCATAAATCAATCCTGAGCTAGGTTAATTTAATGAGTTATACTTGAGATAATGAGCTTGATCATAATTAGATACTCAAGTTAGGAAAGAAATAATGAAAGGATGAAGGAAACCATGTTTCCTTCTCCTTAAAGTGAGATAAAATGGTAGGTGGACCCCTATTTTTGCCTTAGGTTTCCATATTGTAGTTGGTTGGTTTAGATCTCTCTCTTATAACTCTGTGAAGAGTGGTAGGCTGTTGATAAGGTGTTTTTGATTCAATCTAAGCTTTGGCCACATGTAATTGTTAGGGTTATGGATGCCCAAATCCTAACTCACCCACCCAATAACATACTTGATTAAATGTATTTTAGATTTTTTATATTATTCCTAGAGTTCTTCTCTGAAGCTATTAGATCTATCCACCCCTTGCTAGTTCAGTTTTACACCTTTGTAGATGGTTCCAAGAGTAGACCTTTGGAACACTGTTATATTTGCCTTTTCAGTGTGATTTACATAGCTCAAGCCCAAGATGGGTTGATTTAATGAGTTACACTAGAAAAAATGATCTTGATCAATATAATGGGATCTTTATGAGAATCATGGCATGGATTTTAACTTATAAATACTATGGGGGGAGGGTGTTTTTTGAATGCCCTTATGGGAAAGTAAGTGAAAACATGGGAAAGATATTGTTCATCCCTTACTCACAAATAATTCTAGATACTTGAGTTGGCAAATAAATGGAAATGAAGTTTTTTCTGTAATGAAATATTAGATGCTATTTGGACTCATAGTTTTTCCTTAGATTTTAGTATATATTAATATTATTTGGTTTGGATCTCTTATTACTCTATGAAGAGTGGCAAGCTGATGATTAGGTATTTTGATTCAATCCAAACTTTGGCCTCAAGCCATTATTAGGATTTTCAATGCCTAAATCCTAACTCACCCACCTAGTAATAGACTTGATTACATGTAGTCTAGCTTATTTTTATTGTTTCTAGAGTTTTTCTCTAAAAATATTAGATCTAGCCACCACTTGCCACTTTAGTATTCACTTTTGCAAATGGTTCCAGGAGTGGGACTTTGGAGTGTTATCAAAGTTTCCTATTTAGTGCCTATTTTCACATCTCGAGCCTAAGATGGGTCAATTTGCCAAGTTGCACTTGAGAAAATGAGCTTGATCATATTTTTACCTCAAATTTGCATATTATGATTGGTTAGTTCATATCTCATATTAGTCTATGAAGAGTGGTGGGCTAATGATTAGGTTTTTTGATTCAATTTGAGAGTTGGTCTCAAGCCATTATTAAGGTTGTCAATTCCTAGATCCCAACTCACCCACCCAGTAATAGACTTGATGACATGTATTTTGGATATTTTTTATTGTTCCTAGAGTTATTCTCTAAAACTATTGCATCTATCCACCCCTTTCCACTTCTAATCTATAGATGTGGATGAGTGTAGTGCTTATGATATTTCTTCACTGGTATTCTAAAATTTCTGAGGTGGAGGTGAAACCCTATTCTTGGCCACAATGCTTGTGACTGGGTTATTTGCTTTCTATTTGGGTTACAAATGTTGAGTAGAAGGGCTAGAGCATTTCTACTCTTCTTGTATTTATGAGTTATTCTCAAAGATGATGTGGGATAGAGTATACATTGTTAGCATTTGTGGCATTGTGTTTTCTCTAGCATGTTTTCTCCTTGTGTTGAACTCCTTGCACTTATATGAGAATTTATGATGGAAGGCAGGATTCGTCTCTTCTTCCACTATAATGATTTGTTTTGGAAGTTTGCTCTGAAACTTAGCTTGCCAATTAGTCTAGGTGTCATGTGAATGTTTGGCATGTTTGATCAGATCACACATCTTCTAGTGGCTTTTAAGTATATGTTGGATCCATATGCATGTGAAAATAATAGCTTGGAATTGCTCTTTTTCATTAGTGGTCATGATTGTGGTACTTTTCCCTATAGGCTAAGGTTGACACATTTGGACTATTTACACCAATTAAAAGGGTGTAGGGGGATATTCTAGGTAAGGAAGCTTGCGAGTGGTCTTAAAATTGATTTGGATACATGCATGGTGCACTCTATCCTTTGTGTCAATCATGATTTTGATCTCTTCAATATGTAGGGTGTAGGGATCTCTACATGATGTTACTTTTAGGTGCCTATAAACTAAAAACCTAGGGATAGAGTGGCACAACTTGATTGCCTTTGACCCTATTCTAAATATTACCTTTGTAGGGAGTCAAGGTGTTTGTGTTAGTCAAGATTTGGATTTTATGGATGGCATGTGGCCTTTGAGAGTGTGTAAGGGGATTTCTAGGGAAGGATGTCCCTGAGCATCTTTATAATTGAGGTGGTTACATGCATGGTGCATACTATCCATAATTTCCTTATCACAAGCAAGTTAGTTGAGTTGACATAGGGTAAACGAATCTATATGGCATGAGCTTCCTAGGGGTCTATGAACTGAAGCTCTCTACTTTTATTTATTGAACTTGTGTGTCCCTCCCTTCTCATTTAATGTCACATTTTTATGTCAGTTAAATGTATGTACAAAGGAGGCCTCGAGGGTTCCCTCATCCTCTTCCATCCTATTCACATGTCAAGCATAATGATTTTATGTTTTATTTTAAGGAACAATGAATTCTTTGCTCCAATTTCACATAGCAGTGGGTTTTGTTGGTGCTTTTCAACATCTTGCTTACAGTTGGAAGCTACTTGGTCAATCCTATCAGTAGTCATATGCTTGTCTCAATGATTAATCCATGCACATCTAAGTATGAACTATTTCAGAGTATGAAACTATGGATGGCTCATTAAATTAGTTATAGTTTCTTTGATGGTACCTTACTACTCAGATAACCATAGTAATTATAGAGCTAATATGTGCACCAAATCCCAACTCTTAAAAGTGTTGCATTTATTAGATAAAAGGATGGAATGAGATCACCTACTATTCTGGTGATTCATGATAACTCAATGGATCACATGACCATTGTGTCGATGATGCTTCATTCAAATTTTTGCCCTATCAACTTTTGATGGTAGCATAGAGGCCTACCATGGTGGTGATGGGTGATAGAGAATTAAGATTTTATTCTAGAGATGAAGCCTAATAAATAGCTACCACATCTAAGGAAGTTAATAGGTGCAAAAATTATCCAATCCTAACATGGGGAGGTAGTGACAGTAAATAACAATACTGGGCTGATCGAGTCTAGTAATTAGAATGAGTACAATCTAGATCCCTTAATGAGGATCCATTGGAGGGCAAGTAAGGTGCCAAAATCTATGGTAATTATATCTCTAATAGTGTATGTTTAATTTTTTGTAGTTAAAAAACTCATATTTTGATCTTGGGTCATCATGGTTGATCCACCCCCTGGGTGTGCACTAGCCCTCACATCCCTTCTACCAGTAGTGCATTCCTGGACTTAGCTAGTTGGGTCATGGTTTTGGCACCATTATTTTGAAAAAATTAGAGTGCTAAAAGAAAGCCTATGCTTTGAATACATTATCATAAAATAATATGATAGGATTTTGGTCCTATTCTATTAGCCTTCAGGACTAGAGTAATGATTAATAGTGACTATCAGGGGCATTCATATTTCATTGTCAGAGGTGAATTTTTTGGATTTATTGAAGACAAACAACTATGAAATCATTTTACAAGAATGTTTTCATTAATCAAGAATGAAATTTGGGGGCTCAAAGATGATTATATACCATCCTAGTCTCAACCATAAATGATGTCAACCAGGGATCGATGGATGTTGCTCTAAGGACTCAACCATCACCTTCTAATAAATTAGAGTGTTTGGGTTCTAGGGGGAGTATGGTTTCAAGGCTGAAAATTAAAGGAATTGATGGAAGGTCACCACCAGGAGTGGAGCCTATGGCTTAATTTGACTCAACATGGGGAAATTTACCAGGTCTAAACATAGTAAGGATTGACAGATTAATAGCTCTTTCTTGATTCTATGGGTGGTGGTGCATGGCCATTCTTAGTTGGTTGAGTGATTTATCTAGTTAATTTTATTAATGAATGAGACCTTAGCCTGCTAACTAGCTACATTGAGGTTCCCCTTCATGGGTAGCTTATTAGAGGGACTATGGTGGTTTAGGCTATGGATGTTTGAGATAATAATAGGTCTATGATGTCCTTAGATGTTCTAGGTTGCATGTGTGCTACACTAATGTAAACAATGAGTTTTCATCCCTAGTCTGAAAGGTTTAGGAAATATTAACAACTTGTATAATGATGGGGATAGACCATTGCAATTATTGATCTTTAGTGAGGAATTCCTAATAAGCATGAGTCATTAGCTTGCATTAACTATGTCCCTATCCTTTGTATACACCACCCATCACTCCTACCAATTAAATGATCTAATGAAGTGTTTAGATCATGCTAATGATGGTGGTTTATAGCGGTGACATCGAAAGAAGTTCATTAAACCTTATCATTTAGAGGAAGGAGAAGTCATAACAAGGTTACCATAGGTGAACCTGTGGTAGGATCATTACTGGTTTTGAGCCCATAAACTATGTAGGGGAGGGGGTGATCACAACATGGTCAAACTCATCACCTCCTTGAACCCCACTCTTACCAGTGTTTAGACTAAGGGCCCTATTACTTTGTTGTGCTTCACTAGAGGTGGGTGTCATAGTAGGCCTTGGGCCTCTACAAGTCATTTTCTTATTGTTTGGGGTATATAATCCAAGGACATGATTGAGTGCCATGTTATGTGTTGTGGTGATGTGTATGACCATTTTTTGACTATGATAGGTGTGTCTAGTGACTTCAGTCCTTGGGCAGTCCTACCCTTATACATTTGGAAGGGTCCCCTTCATTTCCCTTTGCTAACTGATTCTTTGAAAAGTGTCCATGGCTATCATTAGATTTTTACCTCCATAATGAGTCTATGAATAAACTTCAACCTCCTTATTGCATTTCCAAGGATAGTTGTGCTTCTCAAAATTGATGGTGGTGTGTTTGGGAGTGCAGTCATGCAGGTCATGGGGTAGGACCTCTCATTGCCATTCCCTTTCCATATTTGATGGCCTATATCCTTTTTAACATGGTAGGGTGGGGGATATCTCCCTTATTTAGTTCCTATGCATGAGGTCTCAACCTCTAGGCCATGGTAGCATTGTGGTATGGGTGTTTGTCACAAATACTTGAGACACTGCAGTGTAGTTTATACTAGGGATTTGAAGGAAATAGTCATGCAATCCATGCATCATGTGCTTACCAGACCATCAGTGCTATGAGAATATAACTCTTGGAAATATATATCTTGGCTCTCACCATGATGAATAATGTATTGAAATGTGATACTTAGTGTGAATTATAGAATCTCATGAATCATTGAGTCTTTGAATGCAAGTTGTACTCAAGGCTTCAGTCGAGGGCATACCTACTTGGGATTAATACTTCAAAATTTCTCTCCCCCTCATTGCATAGGTAAGAGAAGAAAATATGTCTATCCATCCCCAAAGGGGGTGTAGTCAGCTCAAATGGGCATGAGGTCTATCCCCTATGTCACAATGAGTGGTGGTCCACATGGGTTGGCATTGGTTTATGCCTAGTGGGTGTGGATATGTGTGGAACTTTATCTAAGAGTGGATGGATTTTTGCCTAATGTGTAGGCCAAATGGCTACCTTCTATGTCCCCAAGTTAGGTGTGAACACCCATTGAGTGTAATTATATCATTAAGTGGAGGAAAAGAAACATACAAAGATTCCCCTAGTAACAGTGAGCAAATTGGGAAGAACCTAGCATGAAAATTGGTGGCCACACCTATCAAATTGTAGTCTATAAAAGTGTCCTCAGTGATGGAATAGGCCCAAGTCCCCTAGAAGGGGGTGCTAGAGAGGGTGACATCCCCATCGAGCTTGGACCTTGCTGCACCATGAGGCACTGTCAGTGAGTCAAGTTATTTGGGAATGCAACCCTAATTGGGTGGTAAATTCCATTCAAGGCTAAATACAGGTGAAAGACCGATAGAGAATAAGTAATATGATGGAAAGATGAAAATCACTTTGAAAAGAGAGTTAAAGAGTACTTGAAATTACTAGGAGGGAAGTAGATGGAAGTTGGTGATGTGCCCCAGTTAGATGTAGAATAGTGCAAGCTAGTCCATCACTCATCTCAGGGGGCATGCCAATGCGGGCCATCATGGAGGCATAAGTGCATATTTTGGGTTTTTTAATGTACCTCTTTTGTTATGGTCAAGGAATGAATCATGCACCTATAATGGGCCCTTAGGAACATACATGATCATGGTATTGGCTAGTGGGATTTCCATCTAATCCATCTTGAAACATGGACCAGGGAGACTAACATGTGTGCAAGTTAGTGGGTTGGGAAACCCATGAGGCACAAGGAAGTTGACTAGAGAGATCCACTCTCAGGGGTTGCACTACTGACTGACCCTGATCTTTTGTGAAGTGTTTGAGTGCAAGCACACCTATTGGGCCCTAAAAGATGGTGAACTATGCCTGAGCAGGGTGAAGCTAAAGGATACTCTAGTGGAGGCCCATAGTGATATTAATGTGTAAATTATTCATCTAACTTGGGTATAGGTGCGAAAGACTAATCAAACCATCTAGTAGCTATTTTCCTCCAAATTTTCCATTAGGATAGCTAGAGCTCACATGTGAATTTTATTGGGTAAAGAAAATGATTAAAGGCATCAGGGGTGTAATGCCCTTGACTTATTCTCAAACTTTAAATAAGTAAGGTGGTGTGGCTACTCTATTGAGCTACACCATATAATCATGAGCTCTAAGTGGGCCATTTTTGGTAGGTATAACTGGAGATGCAAGATGAACTAAAAGTCAAGTTATGGTGCCAAATTGCATGTTAACCTAGATCCCACAAAGGGTGTTGGTTGATTAAGATAGTAAGATGGTGGTCATGGAAGTCAAAATCCACTAAGGAGTGTGTAACAACTCACCTACTAAATCAACTAGCCCAATAATGGATGGCACTAAAGTGTGTAACTTATACTCAGCCATCAAGGCAAGTTGTAGGATTTGATGAGTAGGAGGATGTGGGGGTTATTACAAAACCTTGGGTGTGAGCTTGGGTGGACCAGCCCTTGATGTAGATCTTGGTGGTAGTAGTAAATATTCAAATGAGAAATTTAAAGATTGAAGTGGGGAAAGGTTCCATGTGAATAACACTTAGACATGGGTTAATCAATCCTAAGAGATGGGGAAGTCCCATTTCAAGGCCAGACTGTACTCAATCATTGAAAGGGAATTAGGTTAATATTCCCAAACTAGGATGTTGTGGTAGATGGTAACATTAGGGAATTTGGAGATGTTAGTAGGGTACCCAAGAATATTTATCTTTTCTTTTTAATAGCCTACCCATCCTAAGATTGGTTTAACTGAAGATAGGGTCCAATGGCTAGAAGATCACTGCATGTCCTATGGTGTCTGGTGCACCTTCTATAGTGTTTAAAAATATGGAGAACCAAGTACCATTCACACTCAGTCATACTCATAATCACATCAAGTATCCAAGGTGAAAAACCTCTGGTCAATATAATAATATAGGTAAGGGAAGTTGGAAAAATGGATCTATAACTTTGGGAAAAGAATTGGATCTGAGGGCTAGGCCTAGGGGTCTATGCCCAAAATTTGTGGGATGTTGGTAGCCTACCTGAAATACTTCTATGATGAGGGTGGGCCATCACATATCCACCAATTGATAGGCATAGGATGCTCGCCTTGTGGTGGCTTTCCCTAGGTAGGAAAAAACTAACTCATAATTGGTATAGACAAGGGGAATCCAACTATTTAATTAAAAAAAGCATTATGATGTTCCCTATAGATGCTGATGCAATGTGATTATTGCCCAATGCTCTAAATGTTAAAGTGAAGAGATTTAACTAAATGTGGGTAAATAGTAAGAGTAACTATGACTCTCTTAAGGTAGCCAAATGCCTCATCATCTAATTAGTGATGCACATGAATGGATTAATAGGATTCCCACTATCCCTATCTATTATCTATCAAAACCATACCTAAGGGAATGGGCTTGGCAAAATCAGTGGGGAAAGAAGACCCTATTGAGTTTGAATCTAGTCTGACTTTATGAAATGACTTGAGAGGTGTAGAATAAGTGGGAGCCATTTCGGTGCAAGTGAAATACCACTAATTTTAACAGTATTTACTTATTTTTTGAGGTGAAGATGGGGCAATGCCCCTATTTTTAGCCTTAAGCTATGCTCTAGCACATTGATCCAGGTAAAAGACATTGTTAGGCAGGGAGTTTGGCTAGGGTGGCACATCTATTCAAAGATAATTTAGGTGTCCTAAGATGAGCTCAATGAGAATAAAAATCTCATGTGGAACAAAAGGGTAAAATATCATTTAATTTTGATTTTTAGTACAAATACAAACCATGAAAGTATGGCCTATCGATCCTTTAGAATTTTAGAATTTGAAGCTAGAGGTGTCAAAAAAGCTACGATAGGGATAACTAGCTTATGGCATCCAAGTGTTCATAGCGATGTTGGTTTTTGATCCTTCGATGCCATCTCTTCCTATCATTATGAAGAAAAATTCACCAAGTGTTGGATTGTTCACCCACTAATAGGGAATGTGAGTTGGTTTTAGTCCACCATTAGATAGGTTAGTTTTAACCTATTGATGATCTGCACCATGATAGTAATTAAAATTAGTATGAGAGGAACCATTAATTCACACATTTGGTCATCATGCTTGGTTGCAAATCTAGTGGCATGAAGCTATCATGTGTCAGATTATGACTAAATGCCTCTAAGTCAAAATCCATGCTAGATGCAGTATATCTCTCTCTAGCTACATCATAGTAGGGGTAATTTTATTTCCCTAAGGGATCATGTCATTGGAAAATTCCATTCAGTGTAATAGACCATCCATAGCAGCCTTGTATAACAATTTCAAGTGGTTGGTGAGAAGAATCCTTTACAGATGACTTAAATAAGTGACGGGGTATTGTAAGTGGTAGACTGGCCTTGTTGCCATGATCCATTGAGATTCAACCCTTTGTCACCTTGATTCATACAACCTTGGCTCATTCTATGGGTGGGGTTCATGGGGAGATACATCCATAAAAGTATGAGTAACATGTGGTTGAGAGATCTATAATTGGGTATCTTTTAAAAATTCACACCTCGAACATTTTAGATAATGTTTTGAGTCATCCTATACCAATGTTGTTATGCAAAATAATTCACACATAGAGAGGAACTTTTGAGTGGGATTTCAAAAATAATATGGGTTATTACATATTTTGGGTGGGGTTTCCTATACCAATGTTATTGCATGGAGAAACTCGCACTTGGATAATTTTTTGACAAAATTTCTAGTGGAGTTTGTGAAATAATATGTGATGTTACATGTTTTGGGTGGGGATTCCTATACTGGCATCATCCCAATGCAATTCAAGGAGGGGGTTGTGGTTTAAAATAATATTTAGTGTTTAGATAGTTTTTGGGTGGGTTTTCTTATACCGGTGTCATCACAATGCAACTCGGGGAGGGGTTTGGGGTTCAAAATAATATGCAGTGTTTGGATTTTTTTGGGTGGGTTATTTTATACCAATGTTAATGCACAAATAAATTTACAATTAGATATACTTTGGATAATATTTCAAGTGGGGTTCCCTATACCAGCATTGTCATAATGCAACTCATGCAACCAATGCCACTCGAGAGAGGTGGGGGAGGGAGCAAGCAAGGGCTTTTCCCAAAATAATAGGCAGTGTTGAGTATTTCTGGTGGGGTTTCCTATACCAATGTTATGACATAGAGAAATTCACCCTTACATATATTTTTGATAATACTTTTAGTGCAATTTCCAAAAGAATATGTGGTGTTACATATTTTGGGTGGGGTTCCTTATACCAATGTCTTTGTAATGCAACTTGGGAGATTCCAACAATATATAAGTGTTGCATATTTTAGTTGGGGTTTCCTATAATAGTGTAATCACGTAGATAAATTCACACTTCAATGGATTTTTGACAATATTTTGAGTGGGGTTTCATACACCAATGTTGTTGCAATGCAACTCGGGCTCCCAATGCAACTTGGGGGGTTCCAAAACAACATGCAGTGTTACATATTTTAGTTAGGGTTTCTTATACTAGTGTCATCGTGTAGATAAATTCACACTTAAGATAGATTTTTGACAATACTTTGAGTGGGGTTTCCTGTAGTAATGTCACCACAATGTCACACTGAGTTGCATTGTATTTCTTATACCAGTGTGGCAAATCAGTTTCACAATGCAACCCAAGGTCACAATGCAAGTCAGGAAGTTGATCCCAATGCAAATCAGATTCACAATGTAACATGGGGTTACAATGCAAGTCAATAAGTTGATCCCAATGTAAATCAGATTCACAATGCAATTTGGGGTCTAAATGCAATGTAGCCTTAGAAATCTACTCAAGGAGTTGCTCACAATACAACTTCCATTCATGATGCAAATCTAGGTTTGAACTCGTAATACAACTTGTATTTCTTTGCTATACTTTTAGGAGAGACATGGAGACTCAATCACCTAATGTGGATTTAACCTAGTGTATCTCATGCATTATAACTTACACAACACAATTCACGTAGTGTAGCTCACATAATGCAACTAGTCCCATGTTGAAAAAAATGTGTAACGCATCTCATTCAATGTAGCTAGCATAATGTAGCTTGATCAGGGTTGTGCCAACCTATTTTTTTCTAAATCATGTAACACATATCAAGCTATAAAATCTCATGTAGTGCATCCCAAAAAAATCATCTCATGTAGTTCAGCCCATGCAACATACATCCACATCATATCTCATCCAATGTCACTAAACCCAAGCTATGTCGATCACCTAACATAGCTCAACCAAGCATAGATCATGTAGTGTAACTCATATAACATAACTTGACCCTATTTTTTTCAATTTCCTAATGCATATCATGCATTATAACCTATCATTGTAACTCATGTAACAACACAATGCATCTCACTAAACACAACTCATCCCTTGTAGTATAGTGCACGTATCGCATCTTGTGTGTAGCATAACTTGCTTGATGGATTTCAAATTGAGCTCTAAAAATTGCATAACATAGATTAACCTAGTGCAAGTCACTTGATGTATCTCATTTAGCAAAACTCATCTCACACAATGTGACTCATCGATGCATCTCGACTTGGGTTGTGTCAATCACATAAATTAGGACAACATGCATAATAGAACTCACTCAGCCATTCTTCCATGGGATCCACCATGATGTAAAGAAAAAGAGGCTCTTATCCCTTTGTGCTTGTTTATGTCATTCCTCCACCTAGCCACCCCTACCCCCCACCCTTGAGACATTAGAGTATGTGTGAGGGGAACACAGACCACCCAATGTCTTGATAAAATGGAAAAAAGGGTGCAACACTAGGACTTCCTAGGAGGTCACCCATCCCATTACTACCCCATCCCAAATAAACTTAACTACAAAGTTCTAATGGGATCTAGTGCACTAAAGTTGGTATGATCACTCTTGATATTTACTTTATCATGTTACTCTACTTGTAGGATACACATGGAAGACATCAAATAGACATAATTTGATGCACATGACTCATTTGGCCTCACTCATGTGTGAGTTTGGACACACTACTCTAATGGCTCAATATGGTGCACAAGGGGATCCCCTCCTAAGTGAGTTTTAACCCATCATAACTCATGCACTATATATGACTTAGTAAAACCCATCATGTGTAGTTTTAACACACTACTCGATAGGTTGTGTCAATTACCTAACACAACTCAACTCAGTGCATTTTAGGCAATGCAACTCATCTCATGATGCATGACTTGCACATTATAGCTCAACATGGGTTATGTTAATCTAGGTTTTGCACAACCTCATGCAATTCATCTCTCATAACCTAACTCATCTTCTGGCACCTAGCTCATGTGGTGCATTTAGTGCAACCTAACTCATCTCTCATAGCATAACCCATATAATGCTAACCTAGGGTTTTTTTATTACCTAACACATCTTGAGTTGGTGTATCTAGTGTGATGTAAGTCATATAAGGTAGTGAGAGAGGCACATGTCACACACTACATCTCACTCAACATTCACACATTACAGCTTAAGTAGGGAAACTCATCATGTCTAATACAACTTGCATCATACATCTCCTGCAACATAGATCACCCAATGTAGCATGACCCTCAACTCATAAATATATAAGGTAGGACCTCCAATATGGATCGATAGGAGTTAGGTCAACCACGTAATATAACTCAACATAATGCATCTAATACATCAAAATTAATCTCGTGTAGCTCATATTGTTCACCATAACCTATGTAGTGTGGGTTGTGTAATGCAACTTCACCTAGGTTGTGATGATGTCCCAATGCATCTCAACCCATAGAAACCCACCCAAAGCATCTCATGGAGTGTAACTCATGTATCATTGCACAACATATCTTTTGTATCATGACCCATCTTATAAAATGCAACTCTTATAGCATGTCTCATGCTTAATTTCTCTCTCAATGAAAATCCACCTACGTTGTGATGATCGATTAACATAACTTGACCTAAGCTAAGTTGACCTAGGATGAGTCAGTCAGGCACAACTCATGTAACATAACTCATTTCAAACAATGCAACCCACCTCATGTAGTTTAACTCACCCAATGCTGACCTAGGTAATGCAAATCACCTAAGGTAGACCACTCATGTAATGTAACTCATAGAATGCAACTCTATAAGCACAATGTGTGGCAACACATCTTGTATAATGCAACCCATGTAGGATGACTCATGTGACACAACTCATCCTACTTGGTGAAACTTAGATAGTATAACTCACACAACATAGATTTACCAATGCCTTAACATAAAGAAAAAGGGGGTGTAACACCCAGACTTCAATATGGCACATAAGGGGATCTTGTGAAACATAATTTACATAGTATATCTCATTCAACATAGCTCATAAAATGTAGGTCAAGTTGGGTTGTGTTAGCTTGGTAGTGCCACTCACCCAATGTATATCTCGACCCAATATAGCTTGCATGACATAACTCATCCTACACAACACAACCCATCTTACAAAACACACCTCATCTCATGTAGCCCAAAAAGTGGGTCCCAACTCATGCATCACATCTAGTGAAGGTTAGCTTGGGTAGAGCATCTCAAAAAGGCTAGCTTGTGTAATGAAAATCATTTTACACATTATTTATCCACATCATATCTCACCTAATGTAATTTGACCTAGTTTATGTCAATCACCTAATGCATCACAACTTGATACAATTCATGAAGTGTAGCTTGCATAATGTAACTTGAGAAAAACTACTCATGCAATGAAATGCCCCATGATGGGTGGATGCTAGGATGGCCTTATGTCCCATTCCAGTGGGCCCCATATGAGGATGCCCCCTGGTTAGATAGTTGTAGATGCTCATGCTAGGTGGTTGCCTGAGGGTCCTCCATGACTTTCCTTGGTAACTCAGAAGAGGAGTCCATCAAGCCATAGTTTTATGGTCTTACCACCAATCTCCCTTGGTATCAAAGCATAGGTCTCAAGGTTGAGACCTTCTTGGGTGGGTGGACTGTGATGCCCCATGATGGGTGGATGCTAGGATGGCCCTGGGTCCCACACTAGTGGGCCCCATACAAGGATGCTCCCTGGTTGGTTGGTCCTAGATGCTCATGTCAGGTGGTCACCTAAGGGTCCTCTATGACTAGCCTTGGTGACTCAAAAGAGGAGTCCATCAAGCTATGGTTTTGTGGTTTGATAGCCAATCTCCCTTGGTATCAGAGCATAGGTCTTGGGGTTGACACCTTCCTGGGTAGGTGGACTATAATGCCCCATTATGGTTGGATGGGATGCTCCCATGCCATGCTGGTGGGCCCCATATGGGGATGCTCCCTAGTTGGTTGGTCTTAGATGCTCGTGCCAAGAGGTAATGCTCAAGGGTCTTACATGACTGGCCTTGGTGACTTAGAAGAGGAGTCCATCAAGCTACAATTTTGTGGTTTAATGACTGGTCTCTCTTGGTATCAAAGCATAGGTCTCAGGGTTGAGACCTTTATGGGTGGGTGGACTATAATTCCCTATTATGGGTGGATGGGATGCTCCCATGCCATACTAGTGGGCCCCATATGGGTATGCTCCCTAGTTGGTTGGTCCCAGATGCTCATGGTAGGAGGTAATACCTGAGGGTCCTCCATAGGGAGACTAGCCATTAGACCATAAAACCATGGCTTGATGGACTCCTCTTCTAAGTCACCAAGGCAAGTCACAGAGGACCCTTAGGTGACCACCTGGCATGAGCATCTAGGACCAACCAACCAGGGAGCATCCCTATATGGGGCCTATTAGAATGGGAGCTAGGGCCACCCTGGCATCCACCCATCATGGGGCATTATAGTCCACCCACCCATGAAGGTCTTGACCCTGAGAGCTATGCTCTAATACTAAGGGAGACTACCTATCAAACCACAAAACTATGGCTTGATGGACTCCTCTTTTGAGTCACCAAGGATAGTCATAGAGGACCCTCAGGCAACCACCTGGCATGACCGTCTAGGACCAACCAATCATGGAGTATCCCCATATGGGGCCCACCAACATGGGAGCCAGGGCCATCCTGGCATCCACCCATCATGGGGCATTATAGATGTTAGATAAGAAGAAAAGAATTGTTGCACTTGCAGCTTGTAAGTTACTTAGGCATTTGAGAATGTACTTCTCATCTGTAGCACTCTAGACATCAATCCTTGGGATTGGTCTTTATATTTTATGCTCTCAACCACTGTACAAGCCATGCCATTGTAGTAGTTATGCCATTATAGTAGATGTGTCATTGTAGTAGCCATGCCACTATATCATTTGTGCCATTGTAGTAGCTGTGCCACTATAGCAGTCATGCCATTGTAGTAGCTCATCATTGTAGTAGCTCTGTCACTATATCATCTTGTAATAGATAGGTGAGTTCATAGATACAAGCCTGCATGAGTCTATAGAAATTATATTTCAGACTATAGAGTCTATATATTTTATCCTGCAAAGTATATATATTTCACCCTAAAGAGTCCATAGATTTCAGCCTACAGAGTTCATAGATTTCAGCCTACAGAGTCTATATATTTTAGCCTGCAGAGTCCGTATATTTCAGCCTACAGAGTTTATAGATTTTAGCTTGTAGAGCCCATAAATTTCATCCTATAGTTTTTTTAGATTATAGCCTATAGGGTCCATAGATTTCAACTTGCAGAGTCCATAGTTTTTCTGGACGAAGAACAAAATGAATGCACCTTCAGCACTCACAAGGATATTTGCTTAAAATGATGTTCATACGATCACTAAAGTACTTAGTGAGTTACCAGGTGATCGACATTGCACTCATTTATTAATTTTGTAATTAATATAAAAAAGTGTGTTGGTTATTTTATCTATGTGTATCTATGCTTGCAATTCCATCTTTATGTTACATGCATTAGTTTTTGTAAAACAAAAAAAATAATAGCAACCAACCTACTGGAGTCATAAGGAGTTCCTACTGGGTTAGTTTTTAACACAACTAGGGTGCCCATTACATTGGTATTAGAGCCTATTTTTCCTGCCATCCTATGAGGTTTTATGCATCCAACACATTAGTCCTTCTTGAGGAGTAATTGGACAAACCCAGACTTACAAATTTTTTTGGAGATTGAAGAGGAGGGTGACCCTTCTTCAACACCAGCCATGGGTGACAAAGATGGGGAAAGTGGAGAACCTATCACTAGGATGATGCTTAGTGATCTTGTTAGGGGGCAAAGGGATCTACAAGCCACATTGTAGCAGATGGCTCTAGCACTGACACAACTCCTGACTAGAGCAGATCAAGGCAATAATGGTAACCAGGGTAATAATGTTAACCAGGTAGGTGGACAAGGTAATGGAGGTAATGGAGATGCATCAATTAATAGAGGAGCCTAGACATATGCTAGAGCAGATTATTCTACTACAAGACCACTCATGCCATAATTCTATCTGAGATAGAATGACTAGGATAATATTGATCTTACAAAGTAGGAGATACAAGACCAAATATTGGAGGATTGGATAAATGCTGAACCAGATTTTTAGGGTGAAATGTCCTTTAGGGAGTATATGGATGTCAGACTCAAGCATATGCCCATGAGAGGAAATAGGCAACAAAACTATGAGATGAGGAAGAAGTTGGGAAAGTTGTGTATTTCATACTATGATGGTACAAGGAAGACTTTAGCGCGAACATGGGTCGAGAAGTTAGACACTTATTTCTAGCTTAATCGCATGCCTAAGGAGGATGCGATTAAGTATGCTACATTACATTTGGATGGGAGTGCCCATGAGTGGTGGCACCATGGTATGGTCACACTTGGCCATAACCAGATAGATACCTATGCAGAATTCACTAAGAGACTCATTGACAGATTTGACACTAAGGACCTAGAATTGCATTTCTAGGAACTGGCACAACTTAAATAGTGGGGTTCTATGGAGGCATATATCATTGAGTTCCAAAAGTTGGTAGTATTGGTAATAGATATATCTGAAAGGAGACTCATTATTCTTTTCATGGATGGGCTTTTTGATCCCTTATGAGGATGGGTAAAGGGATGCAACCCCTCTTCACTACAAGAGGCCAGTAAGAAAATGAGAGACCTAGCATCTTCTTCCTACAGGAGTAAACTTCACTTTAAGGAATCTCATTTTAAGAAGGATAAGGAAAGAAAGAGGAATCCATCAATCCATGGTTTTGTGGTTTGACAGCCAATCTCCTTTGGTATCAGAGCACAAGTCTTAGGGTCGAGACCTTCCTGGGCAGGTGGACTATAATGTCCCATGATGGATGGACACCAAGATGGCCCTAGGTCACACACTAGTGGGCTACATATGGGGATGTTCCATAGTTGGTTGATCTCAGAAGCTCGTGCCAGGTGGTCACCCGAGGGTCCTCCATAACTAGCCTTGGCGACTCAAAAGAAGAGTCCATCAAGCTACAATTTTGTGGTCTAATGGCTAGTCTCTCTTAGAGAGTGAAGTTTACTCATATAGGAAGAAGATGATGGCATGGGACCCAGGGCCATCCTAGCCTCCACTCGTCATAGGGCATTATAGTCCACCTACCTAAGAAGGTCTCAACCTTGAGACTTGTGCTCTGATACCAAGGGAGACTAGCTGTCAGACCACAACACTGTGGCTTGATGGAATCCTCTTTCAAGTCCATCAAGCCACTCATGAAGGACCCTTGTGTGATCACCTAGAATGAGCATTTGGGACCAACCAACCAAGGAACATACTCATATGGGACCCACCAACATGGGACCTAGGGCCATCTTGGCATCCACATGTAATGGGGGATTACAGTCCACCCACCCAAGAAGGTCTTGACCCTAAGACCTATGCTCTGATACTGAGGGAGACTGGCCATCAGACCACAAAACCACAACTTGATGGACTCCTCTTTTGAGTCACCAAGGCTAGTCACAGAGAACCCTTGGGCATTACCTCTTGGCATGAGCATCTGAGACCAATCAACTAGGGAACATCCCCATATGGGGCCTACCAACATGGCATGGGAGCATCCCATCCACCTGTAATGGGCCATTATAGTCCACCCACCTAGGAATGTCTCAACCCTGAGACCTATGCTCTGATACCAAGGGAAACTAGCCATCAAACCACAAAACTATGGCTTGATTGACTCCTCTTTTGAGTCACCAAGGCCAGTCATGGAGGACCCTCAGGTGACCACCTGACACAGTGTCTGGGACCAACCAACTAGAGAGCATCCCTGTATGGGGTCCATCGGTGTGGGACCTAGGGCCATCCTGGTGTCCACCCATCATGGGGAATTATAATCCACCCACCCAAGAAGGTCTTAACCATGAGACCTACATTCTGATACCAAGGGAGATTGGCCATTAGACCACAAAATTGTGGATTGATAGACTCCTCTTCTGAGTCACCAAGGCCAGTCATGGAGGACCCTCAAGCATTACCTCCTAGCATGAGTGTCTGAGACCAACTAACTAAGGAGCATCCCCATATGGGCCCCACTAGTGTGGCATGGGAGCATCCCATCCACTTGTAATGAGGCATTATAGTCTACCTACCCAGGAAGGTCTCAACCTTGAGTCCTATGCTCTGATACCAAGGGAGACTGGCCATCAGACCACAAAACCATGACTTGATGGACTCCTCTTCTGAGTCACCAAGGCCAGTCATAAAGGACCCTCAGGCATTACCTCCTAACATGAGTGTTTAGGACCAACCAAGTAGGGAGCATCCCCATATGGGGCCTACTAGTGTGGCATGGGAGTATCCCATCAACCTATAATGGGGCATTACAGTCCACCAACCCAAGATGGTCTCGACCCCGAGACTTACACTCTGATACCAAGGGAGACTAACCATCAAACCACAAAACTATGGCTTGATGAACTCCTCTTCTAGGTCACCAAGGCCAATCATGAAGGACCCTCAGGCATTACATCCTGATAGAGCATCTAGGACCAACCAACTAGGGAGCATCCCTATATGGGGCCTACTGGCATGGGACCTAGGGCCATCCTCTGCATCCACCATCACGGGGCATTACCATCCACCCACTGAAGAAGGTCTTGACCCTGAGACCTACACTCTAATACTAGAGGAGACTAGCTATTAGACCATAAAACTATGGCTTGATGGACTCCTCTTTCAAGTCACCAAGGCAAGTCACAAAGGACCCTCAGGCATTACCTCCTGGCATGAGCGTTTGCAACCAACCAACCAAGGAGCTTCCCTATATGGGGCCCACTAGCATGGGACCCAAGGCCATCCTGGTGTCCACCCATCATGGAGTATTATAGTCCACCCACCCAGGAAGGTCTTGACCCTGAGACCTATGCTCTGATACCAAGGGAGATTGGCCATCAGACCACAAAACTGTGGCTTGATGGAGTCCTCTTTCGAGTCACCAAGGCCAATCATGGAGGACCCTCAGGCATTAGGCATGAGCATCTGGGACCAACCAACCAAGGAACATCCTCATATGGGGCCCACTAGCATGGCATGGGAGCATCCCATCCACCTATAATGGGCCATTATAGTCTACCTACCCAGGAAGGTCTCAACCCTGACACTTACACTCTAATACCAAGGGAGATTGGACGTCAGACCACAAAATTGTAGCTTGATGGACTCCTCTTTTGAGTCACCAAGGCTAGTCACAGAAGACCCTTAGGTGACCACCTAACATGAGCATGTGAGACCAACCAACTAGGGAGCATCCTCATATGGGGCCCACTAGTGTGGGACCCAGGGCCATCCTAGCATCCACCCATCATGGGGCATTATAATCCACCTACCCAAGAAGGTCTTGACCCCAAGACCTCTGCTCTGATACCAAGGGAGATTGGTTGTTAGACCAAAAAATTATGGCTTGATGGACTCCTCTTTTGAGTCACTAAGGCCAGTCATAGAAGACCCTTGAGTGACCACTTGGCATGAGCGTCCATGACCAACCAACTAGGGAGCGTCCCCCTATGGGGCTCACCAATGTGGGACCCAAGGCCATCTTAGAATCCACCTATCATGGGGCATTACATGCAACACCACTTGTGTAGTACAACTTGTAATCATAGCTCATCCCATGCAATGTAACACGTGTAGTGCAGCTCATGTAACATATCATGCCTAAATTAGCTTGATCAAGGTTTTGGCAACCCAATTTACATTGATCACCCCACATTGAGTAACTCAGTGCAACTTGAGCAACACATCTCATAAAGTATAACTTGTATGGTATAACTTGGGTAGTGCATCCCATATCACACAACTCAATACAACTCATCATGCATAACATAATTGATGTCATGTGGTGCAACTCATTTGGTGCATCTCATCTCACATAATGCAACTTACATCATATAATGCAACTCATGTCATCTAGTGCAACTCATATAGCACATCTTGTGAAACTCATCTTACGAATCATAGCTCATGTGATGTAACTCATATAACATATCTGTTTAAACTCATCTTATAAAGTATAACTCATGCGATGTAACTCAGGTATTACATCTTGTCTCATAAGGTACAACTCAACTTATGCAATGCAACCCATCTTGCCTAATATAACTCATGCCATGAAGTGTAACTCATGTAGTGTAGCTAGTTTAACACAACTCACATGGTGCATCTTGACCTAGGTTATGCTGACTGACTCGTGCATCTCAAGCATCATAACTTGTAGCTCAAATTTACAATATAACTTACATGGTGAAAATCAAGCAATACATCTCATCTTTGCAATGTAACTCCCATAACACAACTTATGTTGGGTACTTTATCCCATCCATATTGACTCTCAATCCATAGATATATAAGGCATGGCATCTAGTGTAGCTCAACATAGGTTGTGTTACTCACCTAAAGCAACTCAACCTAGAGATATTTATGTAGTGAATCTTGTGCATCATAACTCATCTTACATGGTGTAACTCATCCTATGCACCATAATTTACATAGTGCATCTCTCACAACATAGCTCCAACAATGCAACTTGACTTGTGTTCTTCCTAGTCAAGTTACACTACTCATGTATTAAAAATCATTTCACGCAACACAAATCATCTCACATAACAAAACTTATGAAGCCTAGCTTAAGCATCACATTTGGTGAATCCCAACTCACACATTACATCTCATAAATCCTCATTCACATAAAACAACTCATCTCATGTAACATATCTCAGATAATGCATCGTCATAGAGTAGCTCAGCCAAAGCATCTTGACTTGATTGTGTCAACCTACATTATGTCCATCACTAAGCATAACTCAACCCATCATAGCTCATGCATCATAAATCACATATCATAACTTAAAAAGTATAGCTCATACAACATAACCCACATAGTGTAGCTCAAGTAACATAGATCACATATTTCAACCCAAACCACACAACACAAATCATATCACCAATATATCTCATGCAACATTCCTCACCCAATGTACCTTGAAAAGGGTTACATAGACCCAGTTTAGGTTTATCCCCAAATGCAAATCATGTAGTGAAACTTGCAAGGTATAACATGACTCATCTCATATGACATAAATCATCTCACTCAATGCAACTCATCTTATGTAGCACAACTCATATCTATAGTGTAACTCACGTAGCATAGCTCATGCAATGCATCTCATGTAGAAAAACTCAAACCAAGTTTTGTTAGTTTCCTAACACATCTTTCACATTGTAACTTATTAGCCCAACTTGCACAATAGATAATGCACGTCACCATTAATCTCACATAATGCAACTCATGTTGTGCAACATAACTCATCTTATGTAGTGTAACTCACATGATGTAGTTAGGCATGAGTTGTGTCAATTACCTAATGCAACTCAAACCAATATAGATATATCAATGCATCTTATGTAGCATAACTCCTAAAACACATCTCATGTAGCACATGTTATGCATCATAACTCATATTTCATAATGTAACTTTCTAGCATAACTTGCCTAATTATAGCCTAACCCAGGTTGTGTCAATCTCTTAATACATATCAACCATGCACAACCCATAAAGTTTTTCTCATACAATACTTCTTGCACAATGAAACTCATCTCACATAGTGCAACTCATTTCATGAAATTAAAATTGCATAGTGTTCCCTTCTCAGAGTAACTTTCATAATGCATCTCAACCTTGGTTGTTCCAATCACTTAACACAACTCTATCTAACACAATTCATGTATTCAACTCATCTCACACAATGAAACTCACCTTATATAATGTACTTCATCTTGCGTAGTTCAATATCATGAATTCTAGCTCATTCACTACATCTGATAAAACCCAACTTGCATAATGTATCTTCATAGTATAACATGCCCAACAAAGCTTTATTAGGGTTAGTGCATCTCATCTCACACAATTCAACTTATATCACATAATATGATTCATGCCATGAAGTGCAACTTGTATAACATAGCTCATGTAACTCAACTTATAAATTGTAGCTCATGGCATGCAACTTGGGTATTACATCTTGGTGTAACTCACCCTGTCTAATGCAACCCATCTTGGATAACACAACTCATGCCATGAAGTGTAACTCATGTGTCATAGGTAGTGAAACACAACTCATGTCATGCATCTTAACCCAGGTTATGTCAGTTGACTGATGTAGCTCATGTATCATAACTTTCCATCTCAAATTTCTAATATAACTTACATAGTCAGCTCAAATAACACATCTCATCTTGTGTAATGCAACTCCTATAACATAGTTTGTGTGCCCAATTTACCTTGACCAAGGTTGTGTCAACCTAATTTATGTTGATTATTTTAGGTGGGGTTTCCTATACCAATGTCATCATGTAGAGAAATTTGCACTTACATAGATTTTTGACAATACTTTTAGTGTGATTTCCAAAAAACTATGTGGTGTTGCATATTTTGGGTGGGGTTCCTTGTACCAATGTCTTCACAATGCAACTTGGGGAATTTCAATAATATGTAAGTGTTACATATTTTATTTAGGTTTCCTATACCAGTGTAATCATGTAGAGAAATCTACACTTCAATGGATTTTTGACAATATTTTGAGTGGGGTTTCCTACACCAACATCATCACAATGAAACTCAAACTCCTAATGCAACTTAGGGGGTTCCAAAACAACATGTAGCATTGCATATTTTAGTTGAGGTTTCTTATACTAGTGTCATCATGTAGAGAAATTCACACTTAAGATGTATTTTTGACAATACTTTGAGTGGGGTTTCCTACACCAACACCATCATAATGTCACTCTGAGTTATATTGGATTTCCTATACCAGTGTCATCACATAGAGACATTCACACTTAGATTTTTGACAATATTTCAAGTGCAGTTTCCTATACCGTCGTCGTCACAATGCCACTTAGGGTTGCAATGTAACTAAACCTCCCAATGTAATTTGGGGGGTTTCAAAATAACATGAAATGTTTACATATTTTAGTTTGGGTTTCCTATACCAATGTCATCATGCATATAAATTCACACTTAGAAGGATTTTTGACAATATTTTGAGTGGGGTTTCCTATACCAACATCATTGTAATGCCACTCAGGTTCCCAATGCAACTTGGGGGATTCCAACAATATAAAAATGTTGCATATTTTGGTTGGGGTTTCTTTTACGAGTTTAATCATGCAAATAAATTCACACCTAGATGGATTTTTTACAATATTTAAAGTGGGGTTTCCTATACCAATGTCATCATAATGCCACTCAGGGTCGCAATGCAACTTAACCTCTCAATGCAACTTTTAGGGTTCCAAAACAACATGTAATGTTGCATATTTTAGTTGGGGTTTCCTATACTAGTGTCATCATGAAAATAAATTCACTTGCATATATTTTTGACAATATTTCAAGTGGGGTTTCCTATGCCAACATCATCATTATACCACTTAGGGTCACAATGCAACTCAACCTCCCAATGCAACTTCGAGGGTTCCAAAACAATGTGTAGTCTTACACATTTTAGTTGGGATTTCCTATACCAGTGTAATCACATATATAAATTCACACTTAAATAGATGTTTGATAATATTTTGAGTGGGGTTTCCTCTACCAATGTCATCTCAATGCAACTCGACCTCCCAATCAACTTGGGGGGTTCTTAAACAACATGTAGTGTTGCATATTTTAGTTGGGGTTTCTTATACTAGTGTCATCATGCAGAGAAATTCATACTTAAAATAGATTTTTGAAAATATTTTGAGTGGATTTTCCTATGCCAATGTTATTTCAATGTAACTTGAAGGGGGGAGGTAGGGTAGGGGTTTTCCAAAATAATATGTAGTGCTAAATATTTTAGGTGGGGTTTGCTATACCAATGCAATCATGCAAAGAAATTCCCACTTAGAAATTTTTTTGACAATACTTTTAGTGTGGTTTCCAAAATAATATGTGGTGTTGCATATTTTGGATGGGGTTTCCTATTCCAACATTGTCACAATGCCACTTGGGATCCTAATATAACTTGGGTTCCCAATGTAACTTGGGGGGTTCTAATAATATGCAGTGCTGCATATTTTAGTTGGGGTTTCCTATCCCAGTGTGATCACATAGAGAAATTCACACTTAGAAGGATTTTAGACAATATTTTAAGTGGGGTTCCTATACCAATGTCATCATAATACTATTTGGGGTCATAGTGCAACTTGGCCTCCCAATGCAACTTCACCTTGGGGTTCTAAAATAACATGAAGTGTTGCATATTTTAGTTGGCCTTTCCTATACTAGTGTCATTGCACAAATAAATTCACACTTAGACAAATTTTTGACAATATTTCAAGTGGGGATTCCTATACCAATATCATCTCAATGCAAACTCAAGCTCACAATGTAACTCACACTACTAATATAATTTGAGCTCACAATGTGCATTGGGAGTTTGTAATGTAACTTAAGGGATGGGGGGTTGCCAAAATAAATAGGAAGTATTGCATATTTTAGCTAGGGTTTCTTATACTGATGTCATCACATAGAGAAATTTGTACTTGGAAGGATTTTTGATAATAGTTTAAGCAAAGAAGCACTTAGATAGATTATTGATAATATTTTTGCAGGTTACATATTTTGGGTGGGGTTTCTTATACCATTGTCATCATAATGCCACTCATGGTCAAAATGTACTTGGGTTACCAATACAACTTGGGGAGGTTCCAAAACAATATACATTATTGCATATTTTAGTTGGGGCTTCCTATACCAATGTCATCGCACAAAGAAATTCACACTTTGATGAATTTTTGACAATATTTTGAGTGTATTTTCTAAAATAATATGTGGTGTTTCATATTTTGGGTGGGGTTTCTAATACTATTATCATTGTGTAGTATAATTCACAACATTACATATTTTGGGGCTTACAATGCAACTTGGGGAGTTGAACCCCATGCCAGTTAGGCTCGCAATTCCACTCAAGAAGTTAATCCTAATGTAACTTAGGGAGTTGATCTCAATGTAACTCAGATTCATGAAGTTACTTATGGTTGCATTGAAACTTAGGGAGGTGATCCCAATGCAACTCAAATTCACAATACAACTCAGGCTTGCAACATGACTCAGGGAATTTCTACCACTCAGGGAATTACTCCCAATGTAAATCAAATTCATGATGCAACTCGAGGTCAAAATACAACTAAGGCTTCCAATATAACTCAAGATCATAATGCAATTTGGGGAGTTGTTCCCGATGCAACCTAGGGTCATAATGCAACTTGGGGAGTTGCTCCCAATGTAACTTGAGGTTGTAATGTAAGTCAATAAGTTGACCCCAATGCAAATCAGATTCACAATACAACTTGGGGTCTCAATGTAGTGTAGGATCACAATTATACTCATTGGGTTGATCCTAATTCCACTTAGGGAGTTGCTTCCAATGTAACTTAGGGAGATGATCCCAATACATCTCAAATTTGTGAAACAATTTATGCTTACAATATAGGTTAGGGAGGTGATCCCAATGCAATGTAGATTCATGATACAACTTGAGCTCACAATGTGACTTAGGGAATTTCTACCACTTGGGTAATTTATCCCAACATAAATTTAATTCACGATGCAACTCAAGGTCATAATACAACTAAGGCTTCCAATACAAATCAGGTTCCCTATACAACTCAAGCTTGCAATGCAATTTGGGGAGTTATTCCCAATGGAACCTAGGGTCATAGTATAACTTAGGGAGTTGTTCCCAATTTAACCTAGGGTCACAATTCAAGTTGAAAAGTTGATCCTAGTGCAAATCAAATTCATAATGAAACTTGGGGTCATAATGCAAGTTAGGAAGTTGATCCTAATGTAAATCAGATTCACAATGTAACTTGGGGTCTTAATGCATTGTAACCTCACAACTCTACTCAAGGAGTTTCTCCTATTACAACTACCATTCATGATGCAACTCTAGGTTTGAACTCATAATGCAACTTAGGGAGTTGATCCCAATGCAAAAGAGATTCACAAGGTAACTCAGGGCTATAACACAACTCAAGGAGTTATTCCTAATGTAACTTGAGGAATTATTTCCAATGTAATTCAGATTCATGATGCAACTTAGGTTCATAATGTAACTCAAGCTCATGATGCAATCAAGCTCACAATGTAACTCATAGAGTTTTTCACAATGCAACTCAGGGATTTTCTCCTAATTCAATTATGGGTTGCCATGTAACTCATCTCCCATAGTGAAACCCATCTCATAAAGTGTAACTCACATAATGTAGCTCAATCTAGGTTATGTCGACCCTGATAATGTTTATGGTCTAATACAACTTGCTATGATTTAGTTCATATATAAAAGCTCATCTCACATAACACACATAATCTCACATAGGACACCTCATTAATCTCAGCTCAAACATTACATTTGGTTAAGATAGACCCATGCAATGCCTCTCACGAAGCCCAATTTATGCATCACAAATCATCTCACATAGTGTAACACACTCAACACACATCCACATCATCAGAGTATGTGTGAGGGGAACTTAAACCACCCAATTTCTTGATAAAATGGGGAAAGAGGGTGCAACACTAGGAGTGTAGCACACCTCATGAATCTCAGCTCATGCATCACATCTAGCAAAGCTTAGCCCATGTAACACCTCTCATGAAGCCTAGCTTATGAAGCACAAATCATCTCATATAGTGCAGCATATGCAACACACATCCACATCATCAGAGTATGTGTGAGGGGAACATAGACCACCCAATGTCTTGATAAAATAGGGAAAAAGGGTACTACACTGGGACTTCCCAAGAGGTCACCCATCCCAATACTACCATGACCCAAGCATGCTGGAGTTCTAATGGGATACAATGCACTAACACTAGTATCATTACACCTGATATTTACTTTATCACATTACTATACCTATAAGAGACATGCGAAAGACATCAGACAAACCTAATTTGTTGCATGAGACTCGTTTGGCCTCACTTATGTGTGAGTTTCAACACACTACTCTATTGGTTCAATATGGCACACAAGGGGATACCATCATAAGTCAGTTTCAACACACTACTGTATTGGTTAAATATGGCACATAAGGGAATCCTAGGTTATGCTGACTGACTTATGCATCTCATACATCACAACTTGTTAGCTCAACACAATGCATCTTGTAAATTAGAATTCATCTCATGTAGTGCAACTCATATTGTTCACCACAACCTACATAGTGTGGGTTACACAATGTGATTTTGCCTAGGTTGTGATGATGGCTCAATGCATCTTAACCTAGATCAACCCACCCAATGCATCTCATGGAACATAACTCACATATCATTGCACAACATAACTTGTGTAATATGACCCATTTAGATAGTGCAACTCTTGTATCATGTCTCATGCATCATTGCTATCTTAATCAAAATATACCTACATTATGGTGATCACTTAACATAACTTAATGTGAGTTGAGTTAATCTGGGCTAAGTCAGCTAGGCACAACTCATGCAATGTAACTCATCTCAAACAACGAAACCCACCTTGTGTAGTGTATCTCACCCAATGCCAACCTAGGTTGTGTCAATCACCTAAGGTAGACTGCTCATGTAATGTAACTCATAGAATATATATCTATAATCATAATGCATGGCAACACATCTTACACAACACAACCCATGTAGGATGACTTGTGCGATGCAACTCATCCCACCTGATGCAACTTACATAGTGAAATTCACACAACATAGATTACCCAATGCCTTGACATAAATAAAAAGGGGGTGAAACACTCAAACTTAAATATGACACATAAGGGGATATCATTCAACACAATTTATGTAGTATAGCTCACTCAGCATAACTCACATAATATAGGTCAAGTTGGGTTATGCCAGCTCGATAGTGATACTCACCCAATATATAGCTTGACCCAATGTAGCTCACATGACATAACTCATGTCACACAACATAACCCATCTTACACAATGCACCTCATATCACATATCCCAAAAAGTGGATCCCAACTCACGCATCACATATGGTGAAGTTTAGCTAAGGCAGAGCATCTTACAAAGCCCAAATCATGTAATGCAAATCATTCCACACATTATGTATCCACATCATATCTCACCCAATGGAATTTGACCTAGGTTATGTTAATCACCTAATGTATCACAACCTGAAACAACTCATGAAGTGTAGTTTACACAATGAAACTTGAGAAAAAATACTTGTGTAACACCACTTATGTAGTATAACTTGTAATCATAGCTCATATTATGCAGTGTAACTCATGTAGTGTATCTCATGTAACATAACATGCCCAAATCAAATTGATCGAGGTTTAATAAACCCAATTTACATTGATCACCCCATATTGAGTAACTTGGTGTAACTTGAGCAACACATCTCACAAAGTACAACTCGCATGGTGTAACTTGGGTAGTGCATCCCATTTTGCAAAACTAAATGCAACTCATTATGCATAACACAATTGATGTCATGCATTACAATTCATTTAGTGCATCTTATTTCACACAATGCAACTTGTATCATGTAATGCAACTCATGCCAAGTAGTGCAGCTTGTATATCACATCTTATGAAACTCATCTTGCAAAGTGTAGCTCATGCGATATAACTCATATATCACATCTTATGAAACTCATCATGTAAAGCATAGTTCATGTAATGCAACTTGGGTATTACATCTTGTCTCACATAATGAAACTTATCCTATGCAATGCAGCCCATCTCACTTAATGTAACTCATGCCATGAAGTGTAACAAACATAACATAGCTAGTGTAACATAATTCATGCAGTGCATCTTGACCTAGGTTATGCTGACTGACTAAGGCTTCTAATACAACTCAGGGAGTTATTCCCAATGCAACCTAGGTCATAGTGCAACTTGGGGATTTTCTCCCATTTCAACTCAGGGTCATAATGCACGTCAGTAAGTTGACCCCAATGCAAATCAGATTTGTAATCAACTTGGGATCTCAATATAGTGTAGGCTTACAACTCTACTCAAGGAGTTGATCCCAATACCACTAGGGGAGTTGATCTAAATGTAACTCAAGGAGTTGATTCCAAAGCAAACTAGATTTTCAAACTGACTTATTCTTTCAATAAAGATCGAGGGGTGATCTGAATGTAACACAAATTCATAATGCAACTCAGGCTCATAATGCCACTCAAGGAATTTATGCCACTCAAAGAATTGATCCCAATGTAAATTAGATTCATGATACAACTCAAGGTCATAATAAAACTAAGTATTCTAATATAACTCAGGCTTCCTATGAAACTCAGGCTCATAATGCAATTTGGGGAGTTGTACCTAATGCAACCTGAGGTCTTAATGCAACTTAGGGAGTTGTTCCCAATGTAACCTAGGGTTGCAATGCAAGTAAAGAAGTTGATCCCAATGTAAATCAAATTCATAATGTAACCTTGGGTTGTAATGTAAGTTGGGAAGTTAATCCTAATGCCAATTGGATTCACAATGTAACTTGGGGTCTCAATGCAGTGTAGCCTCACAACTCTACTTGAGGAGTTGCTCCCAATGCAACTGCCATTCATGATGTAACTCTAGATTCAAACTCATAATACAAATTAGGGAGTTAATCCCAATGAAAAATAGATTCACAAGGTAACTCAAGTCTATAATGTAACTCAAGGAGTTGTTCCCAATGCAACTTGGGGAATTTTTCCCAATGTAATTCAGATTCATGTTGTAAATTGGGTTCATAATGTAACTCAAGCTCACAATGCAACTCAAGCTAATGATGTAACTCATAGATTTACTCATAGTGCAACTTGAGGAGTTTCTCCCAATTTAACTCTGGGTCACCATGAAACTCATTTCCCATATTACAACCTATCTTGTGAAGTGCAACTCACATAATGTACCTCAATTTGGGTTGTGTTGACACTAATAGTTTTGATCATCTAATATAACTTGATATGATGTATTTCATGTAGTGAAGCTCATATCGCATAACACACATAATCTCACATATCACACCTCATGAATCTTAGCTCATGCATCACATCTAGGGAAACTTGACCCATGCAACTCCTCTCATGAAGCCTAGCTTATATATCACAAATCATCTTGTGTAGTGCAACATATGCAACATACATCCACATCATCAAAATATGTGTGAGGGGAATATAGACTACCTAATGACTTAATAAAATTGGGAAAGAGGGTACAACAATGGGAGTGTAGTGCACCTCATGAATCTTAGCTTTTGCATCACATCTGGTGAAGTTCAACCCATGCAATACCTCTCATAAAGACAACTTATGTAGCACAAATCATCTCGCATAGTGCAACACATGTAACATACATCCACATCATCAAAGTATGTGCAAGGGGAATACAAACCTCCCAATGTCTTGATAAAATGGGGAAAAAGGGTGCAACAATAAGACTTCCTAAGAGGTCACCCATCTTAGTACTACCCCAGTCCTAGCATGCTTAATTATAGAGTTATGATGGGATCTAGTGTACTAACACTGGTATGATCACACCTAATATTTACTTTATCACATTACTCTACTTATAGGAGACACATGAAAGACATCAAATAGACCCAATTTGTTACACAAGACTTGTTTGGCCTCACATAAGTGTGAGTTTCAACACACTACTCTGTTGGTTTAATATGGCACACAAGGGGATCCCATCATAAGTTAGTTTCAACACACTACTCTATTGGTTCAATATGGCACACAAGGGGATCCCATCGTAACTCATGCAACACGCATAGAGCAACATAAATCATCTCATATAGTGTAGTGCATGTAACACACATCCACATCATAGCTTGTCCAATGTCATTGAACCCAGGTTGTCCCAGTTGCTTAACACAACTCAATTTGGGATAGCTCATGTAGTGTAACTTTCATAACACACCTTGTATAATGTACCTTGACCTTATTTTTGATGATCACCTAATGCATATTGTGCATCATACCATGTCAATGTAACTCATGTAACAATGCAACACATCTTGTGTCACACAACTCATCTCTTGTAGTTCAACACACATATCACACCTTATGTGAAGCATAACTTTGTTGATGCATTTCAAATTAATCTTTGCCAATTACCTAACATAGCTTGACCTGGTGTAGGTCACTCGATGCATCTCATATATTAAAACTCATCTCACATAGTGTGGGTCATTAATGCATCTCAACTTGGGTTTTTCTAATCACCTAACTTAGTTCAACCTGATGAAACTTGTGTAATGCAACATGCTTAGTGTAGCTCACTCAGCAATTATTCTAAGGGAGTTGCCATGGTGTAAATAAATAAAGGATCTCATACCCTTCATGATTGTCTATGTGATTCACCCCCTGTACCCCCACCCCCTCCCACTCTGAGACATTAGAGTATATATGAGGGGAATATAGACCACCCAATGTCTTGATAAAAGGGGGAAAAAGGGTGCAACACCAGGACTTCCTGGGAGGTCACCCATCCCATTATTACCATGACCCAAGTGTGTTTAACTACAAAATTCTGATGGGATCTAGTGCACTAACACTAGTAGATCACACCTGATATTTACTTTATCACAATACTTTAATTTTAGAAAACATGTGGAAGACATTAGATAGATGCAATTTGTTGAACGTGACTCATTTGGCCTCACTTATGTGTGAGTTTTAACACACTACTCTATTGGTTCAATATGGCACACAAGAGGATCCTATCATAACTCTCACACTATCTCTGACTTAGTGAAACCCATCATGTGTAGTGTAACTCACATGGTGTATCTCACATAGTGTGACTCTCCCAATCTAGCATGATCCAGGGTGTGTTGATTGCCTAACACAACTCAACTAAGTATATCTCATGCAACACAACTCATCTCATGTCACACAACTTGTGTATTATAGCTCAACCTGGGTTATGCTAACCCAGGTTGTGTAGTGTAACCTCATGTAACTCATTTATCACAACATAACTCATAAATAAAAAGAGGGTCCCATAGCCTTCATGCTTGTCTATGTCATTTCCCCCCCTCAACATTGGAGTATGTGTAATGGGAACATAGACCACTGGATGTCTTAATAAAATAGAAAAAAGGGTGCAACACTAGGACTTCCTAGGAGGTTTCCCATCTTAGTACTACCCTGACCCAAGTGCACTTAACTACAATGTTTTGATGGGATGTGGTGCACTAACACTGGTATGATCACACCCAATATTTACTTTATCACATTACTCTACTTGTAGGAGACATGAGGAAGACATCAGATAGATGCAATTGGTTACATGGGACTCATTTATCCTCACTTATGTGTGAGTTTTGACACACTACTCTGTTGGCTCAATATGGTTCACAAGGGGATCCTATCATAAGTGAGTCTCAACACACTACTCTGTTGGTTCAATATGGCACACAAGGGGATCCCATCATAATTCATGCACTATATATGAGTGAGTGAAACCCATCACATGTAGTGCAACTCACATGGTACATCTCACATAGTGTAACTTGCCCAATGTAACATGATCTAGGTTGTGTCGATTGCCTAACATAACTCAACTCAGTGCATATCATGTAGTATAAATCATCTCATGCTACATGACTCATGCATTATAGCTTAAACTAGGTTATGCTAACCCAAGTTATGCAGCTCAACCTCATACAATTCATCTCTCACAACATAACTCATCTTGTGGCACCTAGCTCATGCAGTGTATCTAGTGCAACCTAACTCATCTCACATAGCACACCCTACCCAATACCAACCCAAGGTTTATCAATTCCCTAACACATCCCAACCTAGTGTAGCTAGCATGATGTAAGTCATAAAAGGTAACTTGAGAGGCACATGCCACACACTGCATCTCACTCAACACTCATACAGTGTATCTCAAGTAGGGAAATGCATCCTATGTAATTAAAATATCATAGTGCATCTCATGTAACATAGACCATCCAATGTAGCATGAACCTCAATTCATAAATATATAAGGTATGGACTCAAATAAAATTCAATGTGGGTTAGGTTGACCATGTAATGCAACTCAATGTAATGCATCTCACACATCAAAATTCATCTTTGTAGTGCAACTCATATTATTCACCACACCCTACATAGTGTGGCTTGCACAATGTAACTTCACCTAGGTTATGATGATGGCCCAACACATCTCAACACAGATCAACTCACCCAACACATCTCATATAGCGTAACCCACATAAAAATGCATAACATAGATCATGTAGCATGTCTCACACAATATTTATCTCTCTCTCAATGCAACTCCACTTGCATTATGGTGATTGCCTAACATAGCTTAACCTGAGATGAGTTGACCTGGGCTGAGCCAACAAGGCAAAACTCATGCAATGTAACTCATATTGAACAATGCAATCCACCTTATGTAGTGTACCTCACCCAATGCTGACCTAGGATGTGTTGACCACCTAAGGTAGACTACTTGTCAAATGTAACTCACAAAATGTAACTCTATAAACACAACACATGGCAACACATCTTGCACAATGTAACCCATGTAGACTGACTCATACAATGCAACTCATCCCCACCTAGTGCAACTTGCATAGTGAAATTCACACATCGTAGATTGCCCAATACCTTGACATAAATAAAAAGGTGGTGCAACCCCTATACTCCATGGTAGGCCACCCATCCTAGTACTACCCCAACCAAAGCACACTTAACTATGGAGTTTTGATGGGATCCAAAGCACTAACACTAGTATGATCACACTCAAAAAATATTGTATCACCTTGATATACTTGTAGGAGAGACATGGAGAGTTGATCAATTGATATGGCTTTAACTTAGTGTATCTCATGCATTATAACTCACACAACACAATTCACCTAGTGATCTCACACAATATAATTCATCACATGCTAAAAAACTCACGTAATGCATCTTATTTAATGTAGCTAGCACAATTTAACTTGATCAGGGTTGTGCCAACCCATTTTTTTCTAAATCATGTAACACATCTCAAGCTAAAAAATATCATGTAGTGCATTACATAAAAATAATCTCATGTAGTACATCCCATGCAACACACATCCACATCATAGCTCATCTAATGTTGTTAGACCCAAGCTGTGTCCATCACCTAATGCAGCTTGACCTGGCATAGCTCATGTAGTGCAACTTGTGTAACACACATTGATCCTATTTTTATTGATTGCCTAATGCATATCATGCATCATAGCCTACCAATACAACTTATGTAACAATGTAATGCATCTTCCTAAACATAACTCATCCCTTGTAGTATAATGCACATACTGCATCTTGTGTGTAGTGTAACTTATTTAATGGATTTCAAATCAAGTTCTACAAATTGCATAATGTAGCTTGACTTGGTGTAGGTCACTTGATGCATCTCATTTAGAAAAACTCATCTCACATACCATGACTCATTGATGTAGCTCAACCTAGGTTGTGCCAATCATGTAACTTAGTTCAACTCAATGCAACTTATGTAACACATCTCATCTCGCAAGTGCAACATGCATAATGTAACTCACTCAACCATTCTTCCAAGGGATTTACCAAGGTGTAAATAAAAAGAGGCTCTTGTACCCTTCATGCTTGTCTATGTCATTCCTCCACCTGGCTGCCCCTACCCCCCACCCCTAAGACATTAGATTATGTGCAAGGGGAACATATACTACCCAATGTTTTGATAAAATGGAAAAAAGGGTGCAACACTATGACTTCTTAGGAGGTCACCCATCCCAATATTACCCTAACCCAAGTGTGCTTAACTACAAAGTTTTAATGGGATCTAGTGTACTAATGCTGGTATGATCACCCCTAATATTTACTTTGTCACATTACTCTACTTGTAGGATACACATGAAAGACATTAGATAAACATAATTTGTTTTACATGACTCATTTTTCCTCACTCATGTGTGATTTTAGACACACTACTTTGTTTGCTCAATATGGTGCACAAGGGGATCCCATTATAAGTGAGTTTTGACACACTATTTTTTAGGTTCAATATGGCACACAAGGGGACTCATCCTAACTCGTGCACTATATCTAACTTATCAAAACCCATCATGTGTAGTTTTTATACACTACTCTGTAGGTTGTGTCGATTGCCTAACACAACTCAACTTAGTGCATCTCATATAATGAAACTCATATCATGTCACATGACTCAAACATTACATCTCAACCTAGGTTATGTTAACCCAAATTGTGTAGCTTGACCTCATGCAATTCATCTCTCACAACCTAACTCATATTGTGGCACCTAGCTCATGTAGTGCATCCAATGTAACCTAACTCATCTCACATAACACAACCCATGCAATGTCAACCCAAGGTTTTTTGATTGCCTAACACATCTTGAGCTAGTGTAGCTAGTGTGATTTAAGTCTTATAAGATAGTGAGAGAGGCACATGTCACACACCACATCTCGCTCAACACTCACATAATGTAGCTCAAGTAGGGCAACTCATCATGAGTAATATAACTTGCATAGTGCATCTCTTGCAACACAGATCACCCAATGCAACATGACCCTTGACTCATAAATATATAAGGTAGGGCCTCCAATATGGCTTAGTGGGGATTGGGTTAACTACGTAATGCAACTCAGCACAATGAATCTCACACATTAGAATTCATCTTGTGTAGTGTAACTCATATTGTTCACCATAACCTATGTAGTGTGGGTTGTGCAATGCAACTTATCCTAGGTTGTGATGATGTCCCAATGCATCTTGACCCAGAGTAACCCACCCAAAGCATCTCATGGAGCATAACTCACATAGCATTGTACAACATAGATTTTGTAGCATGACCCATCTTAGATAGCACAACTCTTATAGTATGTCTCATGCATTATTGATCTCTCAATACAAATCCACCTACATTGTGTTGATCACCTAACATAGCTCAACTTGAGTTGAGTTGACCTAGGTTGAGTTAGCCAGGCACAACTTGTGCAACATAACTCATCTTGAACAATGTAACCCACCTCATGTAGTGCATCTCACTCAATCCCAACCCAAGTTGTGTTGATCACCTAAGGTAGACCATTTGTGCAATGTAACTCATAGAATGTAGCTCTATAAACATAATGCATGGCAACACATCTTACTTAATGAAATCCATGTGGGATGACTCATGCAATGAAACTCATCTTTCCCAGTGTAACTTACATAGTGAAACTGACATAGCATAGATTTCCCAATGCCTTGACATAAATAAAAAGGGGGTACAACACTTGGACTTAAATATGGCACACAAAGGGATCTCATGTAACATAATTTACATATTATAGCTCACTCAACATAGCTCACACAATGTAGGTTAGGTTGGGTTGTGCTAGCTCGATAGTGCCACTCGCCCAATGTATAACTCAACCTAATGTAGCTCACATGATGTAACTCATCTTGGACAACACAAACCATCTTTCACAACACACCTCATCTCACATAGCCCAAAAAGTGGATCCCAACTCATGCATCACATCTAGTGAAGCTCAACTTAGGTAGAGCATCTCATAAATCCTAGCTCATGCAATGCAAATCATTCCACACATTACATATCCACATCATAACTCACCCAATGTAGTTTGACCTAGGTTTTTTAATCACCTAATGTATCACAACTTGACAAAAATAATGAAGTGTAGCTTGCACAATGTAACTTGAAAAAAAATACTCATGCAACACCACTTGTGTAATATAACTTATAATTATAGCTCACCTAATTATAGCCTGACCTGGGTTTTGTCAATCTCTTAATACATCTCAACCATGAAAAACCCATGAAGTGTTGCTTTTATAATGCATTTTGCATAATGCAACTCATCTCACATAGTGTAACTCATCTCATGAAATGAAAATTACATAGTGTACCCTACTTAGAGTAACTTTCATGATGCATCTCGACCTGGGTTGTGCCAATCACTTAACACAACTCTACCCAACACAATTTGTGTAGTTCAACTTATCTCACATAATGAAATGTACCTTACATAGTACACCTCATCTTGCATAGTGCAATATCATGAAGGCTAACTCATGCATTACATCTAAGAAAGCCCAACTTGTGTGATGTATCTTCATAGTGTAGTATGCCCAATAAAGCTTGATTAGGGTTAGTACATCTCATCTCACATAATGCAACTTGTATCATGTAATACAACTCATGTGATGAAGTTCAACTTGCATAACATAAATCATACAACTCAACTTGTAAAGCATAGCTCATGCCATGTAGCTTGGGTATTATATCTTGTCTCATATATTGCAACTCACCCTATAAAATACAACCCATCTCACTTAACACAACTCATTCCATAAAGTGTAACTCATGTAGCATAGGTAGTGCAACATAAATCATGAAACATATCTTGACCTAGGTTACATTGATTGACTAATTCATCTCATGCATCAAAACATGCCAGCTCAAATTTTTAATATAACATGCATAATGTAGCTCAAATAACACATCTCATCTTGTGTAATGCAACTCTTGTAACATAGCTTGTGTACCCAATATACTCTGACCAAGGTTGTGTTGACCTGCTTTGTGTTGATTGCTCAATGTAGGTCAACATAAGGCGACTCACATAGTTTAACTTGGAAGGTGTATCTCACACAACATGATTCATCTCATACAACACAACTCATCTTGTATAATGCATCTTCCATATAAAAACATAACTTATAACTACTATGGGGGGAGGGTGTTATTTGAATGCCTTTACAGGAAAACAAGTGAAAACAAAGGAAATGTTTTGTTCCCCCCTTTACCTACAAATAATTTAGTATATTCTAATTTTGAAATAAAAAGTAAATGTATGAAGTAAAATAGGTTTCATCTTTAATACGAGATCAAATTTTGTGTGAAACTTTATTTTTGCCTCAAATTTTCATATTATGGTTTGAACTCAAGTTGGATTGCCAGCTTGAGTTTAAAAAATGAACTTGATAATCATGGGATCCTTATGAGAGTCATGACATGGACTTTAAATTATAACTAATATGGGGGGAGGGTGTTATTTGGGGAAAACAAGTGAAAACATGGGAAGCATTTTGTTCCCCCCTTTACACTCAAACCATTTGATATATTATGGTTGTGAAAGAAATAGTAAATGGATGAAGGAAACCATGTTTCCTCTAGAATACAAGATCAAATTTTGGGTGTAAATTTATTTTTGACTTATATTTATGTATTATGGTTTGAACTCGAGTGCAATCTTGACCAGATTTGGACATCCATTTCAAGTTGGACTGCCAGCGCGAGTTGGATTGCTAGCCCAGGTTGGGTTGGCAGCTCAAGTTGAAAAAATGAGTTTGATTTTAATGGGATAATTATGAGAATCATAACATGGATTTTAAATTATAACCACTATGGGGGAAGGGTGTTCTTTGAATGATTTTGTGGGAAACCAAGTGAAAACATGGGAAACATTTTGTTCCCCTCTTTACCTGCAAGCAATTTGGTATACTCTGATTATGAGAAAAAATAATAAATGGATTGATAAAATCATGTTTCATCTTCAATGAAAGATCCAATGTTGTGTGGAACTTAATTTTTTCCTTGATGTATTGTGATTAAAAATGGAGTTGGACTACCAGCCTGAGTTGGGTTTCCAGCACGAGCTAGGTTGATAGCCTGAGCTAGGTTGCTAGCCTGAGCTGGGTTGTCAACCTCATCTCAGTTGCCAACCTGAGCTAGGTTACTAGCCTAAGATTAAAAAATGAACTCAATAATCATAGGATCCTTATGAGGTTAATGACATGGATTTTAACTTATAACTACTATGGTGGAAGGTTATTCTTTGAATGCCTTTCTAGGGAAAGAAGTGAAAACATGAGAAATATTTTATTCCACCCTCTACCCATAAACAATTTAGTATACTTTGGTTACAAAAATAAATAGTAAATAGATGAAGCAAACCATGTTTCCTCTTGAATGAAATATCCAATGTTGCATGGGAATTGATTTTTTGACACAGATTTTTGTGTTGCGATTAGAGGATGAGTTGCACTCCCAATCAGAGTTCTACAAATCTGAGTTGAGTGGCTGGCATGAGTGGTGCTAGTAATCAGAGTAGGAAAAATGAACTTGATAACCAATGGGATGGTTATGATAATGATGCCATGGATTTTAACTTATAACTACTATGGGGGGAGGGTGGTCAAGAAAGTAAGTAGGGAAAACAAACATGATAAACAAGGGACCCTTATGAGAACCATGGAATAGATTTTAACTTTTAGGCACTTTAGGGGGAGGGTGTGGAAGGAAGAAAAGAAGATGGAATCGATAATGATGGGAATCCTTATGTGGAGAATGACATGGAATTGAACTTATAACTACTATGAAGGGGAGGGAGTAAGTAATCAAGCAAACAAGAAAGCAAGTATGAGGGGAACACATATGGGAGCTCAAGTTGGATTCTCACCCCAAGTTGGGCTTCCAACCCATATTGGGCTTCCAACCCATGTTGGGCTTCAAGCTCGAGTTGGGTTGCCATCTTGAGTTAGATGACTAGCTTGAGTTAGGCTGCCATCCTAAGTTGGATTACCAACCTGAGTTGGGCTACCATCCTGAGTTAGGCTTCATAGCCTGAGTTGGGCTACCATCCCTAGTTGGATTTCTAGCTCGAGTTGGTCTACCAGCCCAGGTTGGGTTGCCAAAGAAATAGTGAATGAATGGGGGAAACCATGTTTCCTCGTTAATTTGAAATTGAATGTTAGGTGGAATGATATTTTTGCCTCATATTTTCTATATTGTGGTTTGAACTCCACTTCCAATTAGAGTTCTACAAATCTGAATCAAGTGGATGACATGAGTGGGATAGCAACCAGATCAGGAAAAATGAACTTGATAACCAATGGGATGGTTATGAGAATGATGACATGGATTTTAACTTATATGTACTATAGGGGAGGGTGGGCAAGCAAGCAAGGAAAATAAACTTGATAAACAAGGGACCCTTATGAGAACCATGGAATGGATTTTAACTTTTAACCACTATGGGGGGAGGACGGGGAAGGAAGTAAGGAAGATGGACTTGATAATGATGAGAATCCTTATGTAGAGCATAACAAGGATTTAAAATTATAAATACTATGAAGGGGAGGGACTAAACAAGTAACCAGCTTGAGTTAGATTACCAGCCTTAGTTGGGCTGCCATCCTAAGTTGGGCTTCATAGCCTGAGTTAGGTTGCCTTCCTAGTTAGATTACCAGCCTAAGTTGGTCTACTAGCCTAGGTTGGGTTGCCAAAGAAATAGTTACTATATGTGGGAAACCATGTTTCCTCTTTAATGTGAGATTGAATATTGGGTGGAATGATATTTTCACCTCAGATTTTCTGTATGATGGTTCAAACTCCACTTGCCCTACCAACCCAAGTTGTATCTTGAGCTTGAGTTGAAAAATTGAGCTTGATAATAAAATGGGATCCTTGTGAGAATCATGGAATGGATTTTAACTTGAACTACTATGGGGGGAGTGTATTTTTTAAGCTTGTGTTGGATTGCCACCATGATTTGGAATTCCAGCCTGAGTTAGACTACCAACCCAAGTTGGGTTGTGAAAGAAATAGTGAATGGATGGGAAAAACCATGTTTCCTCTTTAATGTGAGATAGAATGTTGGGTGGAACCATATTTTCACCTTAGATTTTTTGTATTGTGATTTGAACTAGAGTTGCACTGCCAACCCGAGTTGCTTCTTGAGATTGAGTTTTAAAAATGAGCTTGATAATAAAATGAGATCCTTATGAGAATCATGTCATGTAATTTAACTTATAAATACTATGAGGTGAGGGTGTTCCTTAAATGCCCTTATGTGAAACATGAGAAAGATATTATTCCTTGCTTTACCTGCAAACCATTTTAGATACTCAAGTTGGGAAAGAAATCTGAAATGGATGGAGGAAACCATGTTTCCTCTTTAATGAGAGATCGATTTTTGTGTTGAACTTTATTTTTGCTTCAAACTTTTTATTTAGGATGGAACCAAAGATGGATTTCTAGCCAACCTGAGTTGGACTGCCATCCTGAGCTGGACTTCCATCTTGAGTTGGATTGCTAGCTCGAGTTGGGTTGTGAAAAAAATGGTGAATTGATGGGAAAAATAATATTTCCTCTTTGATTCAAGATAAAATGTTGGGTGGAACCATATTTTTGCCTCAACTTTTTGTATTATGGTTTGAACTCAAGTTTCACTGCCAACCCGAATTGGCTTTTTTATATCAAGTTGAAAAAATGATCTTGATCATAAAATGGGATCCTTATGAGAATCATCGCATGGATTTTAACTTATAACTACTATGTGGGGAGGGTGTTCTTTGAATGCCCTTACAAGAAAGTAAGTTAAAACATGAGAAAGATATTGTTCCCCCCTTACTCACAAATAATTCTAGATACTCAAGTTGGGAAAGAAATGAGAAAGGGATGAGGGAAACCATGTTTCATACTTAATGTGAGATCAATTATTGCATGGAAATTTATTTTTGCCTCAAATTTTTGTATTGTAGATGGAACCCAAGTTGGACTGCCATCCTAAGCTGAGCTTCTGGCCTCAGTTGGGTTGTGAAAGAAATAGTGAATAGATAGGGCAAACCATTTTTCCTCTTTTATGCAAGATTAAATTTTGGGTGGAAGCATGTTTTTGCCATAGATTTTTGTATTGCGGTTTGAACTCGAGTTACACAACCAACCCAAGTTGGGATTTTTTTCTTGAGTTAAAAAAACAAGCTTGATAATAAAATGGGATCCTTATGAGAATCATCACGTGGATTTTAACTTATAACTACTATGGGGGGAGGGTGTTCTTTGAATGCCCTTGCGAGAAATCAAGTGAAAACATGGGAAAGATATTATTCCCCCTTACCTACAAATAAGTCTAGATACTCAAGCTAGGAAAGAAATGTGAAATGGATGAAGGAAACCATGTTTCATTTATAACACGAGATTGATTGTTCTATGGAACTTTATTTTTGGCTTAGATTTCTATGTTGTAGATGGAACCCAAGTTGGATTTCTAGCCTGAGTTCGACTACCATCCCAAACTGGACCTTCACCCCAAGTTGGGTTGTGAAAGAAATAGTGAATGGATGGGGGAAACCATTTTTCCTCTTTCATGTGAGATTAAATTTTGGGTGGAAGCATGTTTTTTCCATTGATTTTTGTATTTTAATTTGAACTCAAGTTGCACAGCCAACCTGAGTTGGGGTTTTTGCTCGAGTTGAAAAAATGAGCTTGGAAATAAAATGGGATCCTTATGAGAATCATCACATGGATTTTAACTTATGACTACTATGGAGGGAGGGTGTTCTTCTAATGCCCTTTTGGGAAAGTAATGAAAACATTAGAGAGATATTATTTGCCACTTTTACCCATAAATAATTCTAGATACTTGAGCTAGGAAAGAAATGAGAAATGGATGAAGGAAACAATGTTTCCTCTTTAATGTGAGATAGATTATTCTATGGAACTTTATTTTTGCCTTGGATTTATGTGTTATGGATGGAACCCAAGTTGGATTTCCAGCCTGAGTTGGACTACCATCCCAAGCTAGACCTTCACCCTGAGTTGGGTTGTAAAAGAAATAGTGAATGGATGGGGGAAACCATTTTTCCTCTTTCATGTGAGATCAAATTTTGGGTGGAAGCATGTTTTTGCCATGTGTTTTTGTATTGCAATTTGAACTTGAGTTGCATAGCCAACCTGATTTGGGTTTTTTGCCTGAGTTGAAAAAATGAGCTTGATAATAAAATGGGATCCTTATTAGAATCATCGCATGGATTTTAACTTATAAATACTATGGGGGAGGGTGTTCTTTGAATGCCCTTATAGGAAAGCAAGTGAAAATGTGGGGAAGATATTATTCCCCCCTTACCTACAAATAATTCTAGATACTCAAGCTGGGAAAGAAATGTGAAGTGGATGAAGGAAACCATGTTTCCTCTTTAATGTGAGATCGATTATTCCATAGAACTTTATTTTTACCTTATAGTTCTATATTATGTATAGAACTTGAGTTGGATTTCCATCCTGAGCTAGGCTTCCAGCCTGAGTTGGGTTATGAAACAAATAGTGAATAGAACAAGGAGACCATGTTTCCTCTTTAATATGAGATTGAATGTTAGGTGGAACTATGTTTTTAACTTATATTTTTTTTGGGGGGTTTGAACTTGAGTTGCATGGCCAACCCGAGTGTGTGTTTTATCTGAGTTGAAAAATGAGTTTGAAAATAAAATGGGATCCTTATGAGAATCAACACATGGATTTTAACTTATAACTACTATGGGGGAGGGTGTGCTTTGAATGCCCTTATGGGAAAGTAAGTGAAAATAAGTGAAAGATATTATTCCCCCCTTACCCATAAATAATTCTAGATACTCGAGCTAGGAAAGAAATGTGAAATGGATGAAGGAAATCATGTTTCCTTTATAATTCGAGATCAATTATTCCATGGAACTTTATGTTTGCCTTGGATTTTTGTGTTGTAGATGGAACCTAAGTTAGATTTATAGCCTGAGTTAGACTGCCATCCCAAGTGGGGCCTCTAGCCCTAGTTGGGTTTTGAAAGAAATAGTGAACAGATGGGGGGAACCATTTTTCCTCTTTCATGCAAGATCAAATGTTGGGTAGAAGCATGTTTTTGCCTCAGATTTTTGTATTGTGGTTTGAACTTGAGTTGCATAGCCAACCTGAGTTGGGGTTTTTGCCTGAGTTGAAAAAATGAGCTTGAAAATAAAATGGGATCCTTATGAGAATCATGGCATGGATTTTAACTTATGACTACTATGAGGGGAGGTTGTTCTGTGAATTCCCTTATGGGAAATCAAGTGAAAACATGAGAGAGATATTGTTCCCCCTTTTACTTGTAAATAATTTTGCATACTCTAGTTGGGAAAGAAATGGAAACCATGTTTTATCTATAATGCAAGATCGATTATTGCATGGGACTTTATTTTTGCCTTAGATTTCTATATTATAGATGGAACCTGAGCTAGATTTCTAACTTGAGTTGGACTACCATCCTGAATTGGGCTCCCAACCCAAGCTGGGTTGCAAAAGAAATGGAAACCATGTTTCCTCTTTAAAACAAGATAGATTATTGTGTGGAACTTTCTTTTTGCTTTGGATTTCTATATCGTGTATGGAACTCAAGCTAGATTTATAGCACGAGATAGACTGCCATCCAGAACTAGGATTTTAGCCTCGAGTTGGGTTGTGAAAGAAATGGAAACCATGTTTCCTTTGTAATGCGAGATTGATTATTGCATGGGACTTTATTTTTGACTCAAATTTCTATATTGTGGATGGAACCCATGTTGAATTTCTATCCTAAGTGGACTTCCATCTTATGTTGGGTTGTGAAAGGAATAATGAATAGATGGGGCAAACCATGTTTCCTCTATGTTAATTTGCACAAATTGAGCTTGAGCTAGGTTGATGCTCTTGTTTTACTTGAAAAAATGAGCTTGATCAATATAACGGGATCCTTATGAGAACCATGGCATATATTTTAACTTATAACTAATATAAGGGGAGGGTGTTCTTTAAATGCCCTTGTGGGAAAGTAAGTGAAAACATGTGAATGATATTGTTTCCCACTTACCTAAACATAATTCTAGATAATCGAGTTGGGAAAGAGATGGAAACCATGTTTCCTCTTTAATGTGATATCAAATGTTGTTTGGACTCCTAGTTTTGCCTCAATTTTTTGTATCTCTTAGTTGTTTGGTTTGGATCTCTTATTAATCTATGAAGAGTGGTAGCTTGATGATCAAGTGTTTTAATTCAATTTGAGCTTTGGACTAAGGCCATGTCATGTCCCCTTCTAGTTGACATATTTTCGAGCGGATGATTAGCCTATTATGCGACCCTCGTAGGCTGATAGGATGGATAGAGGGTCTTGATAGAGATGGGTTGGAATTCGTTCGGGCATTTTCGGGCATGAATTAAGGGAGATATTAATATTTGATTGATTTAATCAAATATTAATTATTTGAACTAATTTTAATTAATTATTAATTAATTATTAATTATTAATTAATTATTAATTATTAATGATTTGGTCTAATTTGAGGATGCAAATTCTAAATTAAGACTTGGTCTAATTTTAAGACCCTAGTTCTAATTTAAGGAAGTCTAATTTAAGGGAGTCTAATTTTAGCAAGCACACCTTTGGAGGTGTATAAGAATCTCTCATGAGAGAGAGTTTGTATTCATGCTTATTATTGATATTGATTCTTGTTAAGAAATTCTTCTGTGAAGACTGAGCCAAGGGTTCCAGGATTCCAATTGCATTGAAGAACGTCAACTCTTCATTGTGTGCGATTCAGAGGTTGTGAAAGATCAGCCGATCTATTGCTGAATTGAGAGATAACTTCACCCGTAAGTTATCATAGTATTACAGGTATTTGAGAGATAACTTCACTCAGAAGGTATCACAAGGGTTTACAGGTATTTTTCTTTATTTTGGGGTTTGATTCAAGAATTATCCAAATATAGATCTTTTGTATCAGCCCATAATTCTACAGATCAGGATCAGGCATACAGGGTGTGTTATATCAGCGGCCGTATGAATTCCATACAGATCCATAAAAATTTGTACGCATCAATAGGAAGTATAGGTACTGACATCAGCAAATAGATACTTACAGAGACCGACATCGGTCGACATACTACCGACATCGGCGGAGTAACGACTGTAGATCGACTGATGATGGCAGTATAATTGGCATCGATGACTGTGTGTTTTACACAGCAGGCTGAGACGAACTAGATTCAGAATTCTTTTCCAGTTTACGGAATATTTAGGCTATTCAGGCCGTACTTTTGATAATTTTCTATATACTTGATAGAGGATCTCTATTGTAAGCTTATGAGCAAATAAATAAGAAATTATACTGTGATTTATTCATCTATTTGAAGATATTTTGCAGAAATTCAGATAAGCAATTTGGAGTTTTGTTTTGATATTCAAAGGGATATTACAGTGGTATCAGAGCTAAATCCTACCATCCTGAGGGTTTGACAGATCTTATACAGCCACAAGGGTTGGGACCACATGGGTATTTCATGCGCAGTAGAGCTTTGCTTGAAGGTACTCAAGTTTTAGAACAACCGCCGGAAGACATGGGTGATGATATTAGCAGGGCCCGTATTCCTCACCATCCGAGAGATCAAGATGATCTAGAGGTTTTACTTACTCTTAGAGAACTACGAGAAGGGCAAAGGCAGAATAACCAGGTATTACAGCAGTTGGCAGCAGCACTGCCAAGATTGGGTTCTCCGAGGAGACATTCCCCACACCGTGAAGATGTCAGGAGTGTTGCAGGATCACAGAGAGGCCATGGGACTATTTCTCATACAGTGAATAAGCCTACTAGGCCTATCTTTGTGAGATAGGAAGCAGAGGAGGTGATAGCAGGTGAGGAGCATGAGGAGGCATTTATGGACACACTTAGGGCAGTGACTGAAGAGTGGGAGTCATTACCACCTATGGTTAGGGAGATGATTACTTTTGACCGATTCCTCACACAAAGGAAAGAACATTACTGAGGTTGACAGAATGGGAGACCAAGACCCTAGAACAATGATCTGAAGCATGCTACGAGTAGGCTCACACTAGCAACATTTGACGGTAGTGGTAAGGTGACAGCACAGGCCTGGGTTAGTAAGCTGAATACATTTCTCACATTGCGACCGATGGGTGAGGAAGATGCTATCAGATATGCGACACTGCATCTCGAGGGAGTAGCTCACGAGTGGTGGCACCATGGGATGGTGACACTCCATCATGATCGGATCACTACTTATCAGGAGTTTGTGGACAGGCTGGTGGAGAATTTTGATAGGAGGGATCTAGAGTCCTATTTTCGAGAGTTGGCACAGTTGCGCCAAAGCGGTAGTCTAGAGTCATACATTGGTGACTTCCAGAAGTTATCAGTCATGGTTCCTAACATTTCAGAGAGGCGACTAGTAGTACTCTTCATGGAGGGATTGACAGAACCACTGAGAGGTTGGGTCAAAGGCTTTGATCCTCCTTCCTTACAGGAAGCTATGAAGAAGGCACGTAGTATGGAGATGTCAGCCCCATCTAGTAGATCTAACTCCAGAGGTACTTCTTCATCCAGGGACAGTAAGGGCTCCAACAAGAATAGAGAAAGACCAAGCTTCAACATAGATAAATCAGGTGTTAAGAATGATTTAAGGGCCAATCCAGTAGCACCACCTTTGGATAGAGAGGCTCTTAATGATCTGTGAAGGAAGAAGCTTTGTTTTTATTGTAAAGGTCCATATGATGCTAATCATGATTGTCCTTTGAGACCTAAGGGAAAAGTAAATCGGGTAATGTGGGCCTATTATGAGGATGAGGAATCAGAAGATTCCAAACATCACGATTGTTCCGAGGAGCCAGAGGCTGAAGCTTCAGAGCCTAGGGTAGAGGCAGAGTCAGAGCTCCAAATTCAGGAAGCACGTCTATCTAGCATCCAGCACGAGGGATCATTCAGACTCCAGGGAGTTTTGGCAAGACAAAGGGTCATTACCCTTCTTGACATAGGAGCCACACATAATTTCATTGATACTAGATTTGTGGAGAAGTGTGGACTCACCACAGAAGAGTTTGGGGGCATTAGATTTAAGGTAACTGATGGTTACACCCTCCGGTGTGAGCGGATGATCAGAGATCTTCCATTGCGCTTGAACAACTATGAGTTCAAGGCTGATTATTATGTAGTCAACATGGGGGATATAGATTTGGTTTTGGGCATGAAGTGGCTTCATTCCCTTCAGGTAGTCACTCTTAGTCTTAAAGATATGGAGATCTATTTTGATGTAGATGGGAAGACTCACATTCTTAAAGCAATACGGGATGACAACATCAAAACCATTTCTTTACATCGGATGGAGAGGCTCATGCGGCATGATATGGTAGAGTGGGTTGCCAAGTGCACATTGGCACCAATGCAGGAGGGACAACAGAAGATCGAGTACCATCCAGACATTCAGCAGCTGAGAGTCAAGCATGATAAGGTCTTTAGTGACATTCCACCAGGGAGACCTCCAGACAGGGGCATTGAGCATATTATTGAGCTTGAGGAGGGGGCTAAGCCCATTATGATTACTCCTTATCGACATCTTAAGTGGTTGAAGGATGAGATCGAAAGAACAATTAAGGAGTTACTGGCTATGGGTCATATTCGGCCAAGCAAATCACCATTTGCTTCTTCAGTTGTTCTAGTGAAGAAGAAGGATGGTACCCTACAAATGTGTATTGACTACAGAGCCTTGAATAAGAGGACCATTAAGAACAGGTATCCTATACCACGTATTGATGAGCTTATTGACGAGCTCCATGGTGCACATTACTTCATGAAGATAGACTTAAGATCAGGCTACCATCAGATCAGAGTTCGCAAGCAGGACGTGGAGAAGATAGCTTTCCGTTGCCATAGTGGACACTACAAGTTTATAGTGATGCCATTTAGGCTCACTAACACACCAGCAACATTTCAGTCCAGCATGAATAGAGTCTTCCATTCACTTCTAAGGAGGTTTGTACTTGTTTTTTTTGATGACATTCTTATATACAGTAGGACTTGGCAGGAGCATTTGGCTCATCTGGAGACTGTACTCAGCATCTTGGAGAGGGAATCCTTGTACGCCAAGGAGTCCAAATGTGATTTGGGGATGACCAAATTGTTATACTTGGGTCATATTATCAGTGTAGGGGGAGTACGGATGGATCCTGAGAAGATCCGCGCCATCATAGATTGGCCTATTCCAGCAAACCTAACACAACTAAGGGGATTTCTAGGTTTGTGTGGTTTTTATCAGAGGTTTGTGAATGGCTATTCACGACATGCAGCTCCCATGACAGATTTGACTAAAAAGGGTGCTTTTTGTTGGACACCTGAAGCACAGGAGTGTTTCAAAAGGTTTAAGGAGTTGATGACTACGTGCCCAGTTCTGGCACTACCTAATTTTTTGAAGCCGTTCGAGCTTCAGTGCGATGCCTCAGGTGAGGGCATTGGAGCGGTGCTTATGCAGGACAAGCACCCCATAGTATATGAGAGTCGTAAGCTCAGAGGACCAGAGAGACTGTACAGCATTTATGATAAGGAGATGCTTGCTATCATGCATGCCTTGGCAAAATTTAGACAATATCTAGTGGGCAGCAAATTTTGCATCAAAACGGACCACAATAGTTTGAAACATTTCTTGGGGCAGCGAGATCTCAATGATCGTCAGTAGAAGTGGGTGAGTAAAATACAGGCATATGACTTTGACATCTCTTTCATCAAGGGCACCCAGAATGTTGTGGCCGATGCTCTTTCACGTAGGCCATTTTTGAGTACCATGGTCCACATTACAGAGGATTGGTGACATATGATAGTGGCAGAGTACGCCAAGGATACATGGGCATCTAGCATTGTTGAGGGATCGACGATTGACACCAGATATACTCTTGTGGATGACTTGATCATTTACAAGAACAGGGTTTTTTTGATTCCAGGATCGTCGATGAAGAACATTATCATGTGAGCTTTTCATGATATACCTACTGCAGGACATCTTGGATATTTCAAGACTTACAGATAGATAGGGAGAGATTCACATGGAAAGGCCTCAAAGTAGATGTTCTTCAGTATGTGCATGAGTGCCCTGTTTGTCAGCAGAACAAGTAGGAGAACACGTACCCAACAGGATTGTTGCAGCCACTTCCAATTCCTAACAGGAAGTGGTAGTGTTTGTCGATGGATTTCATTATGGGATTGCCTAAAGCCCAAGGACGTGATTGCATATATGTAGTTGTGGATCGGTTAACGAAGTATGCTCACTTCTTCCCGATTACCACCACACATACAGCTACACAGGTAGCAGAGGTTTTCTTCCAAGAGGTATTCCGACTGCATGGATTACCTTGAAGCATAGTGAGTGACAGGGATAGTCAGTTCCTGAGTCACTTTTGGCAGGAGGTGTTTCAACTTTGTGGGACTGAGCTTACACCTAGCACCAGCTACCACCCGCAGACTGATGGACAGACGGAGATAGTGAACAAATGGGTGGAGGGCTACCTCAGGAACTACATTGCAGGGCAGCAAAAAGCTTGGGTCAAGTGGATTCATCTATGCGAGTATTGATATAATACAACTTTCCACATGACCATTCAGATGTCTCCTTTTATGGCATTATACGGGTATGAGGCACCTAGTTTTCTAGATTTGCTACTGAGTGACAGTAGAGTGCTGAGTGCTGGGGACCTATTGCAGGAGAGTCAAGATATTATGAGGACTCTCAAAGAGAATATTGCTAAGGTGCAGAATCAACAGAAGTAGTATGCAGATCAGCGGAGGACCGAGAGATCTTTTGAGGTAGGTGACATGGTCTATCTTATGCTGCAGCCTTACCGATAGTCTACTCTTAAGAAGAGTGGGGCAGAGAAGCTTAAGCCACGTTACTACGGTCCTTTCCAGATCCTAAGATGCATTGGAGAGATGGCTTATGAGCTAGAGCTTCCTACAGAGAGCAAGGTACACAATGTCTTTCATGTATCACGCCTCAAAAAGGCGTTAGGACACCATGTGATACCTTCTACAATTTTACCTCCCTTAGATGATGAGGGAAAATTGATCTTAGTACCTGAGTCCATCTTGGAATCTAGAGAGAGACAGTTGCATCGACGGACTATCAGGGAATATTTGGTAAAGTGGAAAGATTTGCCAGTTGAGGATGCGACATGGGAAAGCGAAGATATTTTACAGCATCCAGAGTTGAGATTGCTTGAGGGCAAGCAATTTCAGGAGGGGTGGACTGTCATGTCCCCTTCTAGTTGACATATTTTCGAGCGGATGATTAGCCTATTATGCGACCCTCGTAGGCTGATAGGATGGATAGAGGGTCTTGATAGAGATGGGTTGGAATTCGTTCAGGCATTTTTGGGCATGAATTAAGGGAGATATTAATATTTGATTGATTTAATCAAATATTAATTATTTGAACTAATTTTAATTAATTATTAATTAATTATTAATTATTAATTAATTATTAATTATTAATGATTTGGTCTAATTTGAGGATGCAAATTCTAAATTAAGACTTGGTCTAATTTTAAGACCCTAGTTCTAATTTAAGGAAGTCTAATTTAAGGGAGTCTAATTTTAGCAAGCACACCTTTGGAGGTGTATAAGAATCTCTCATGAGAGAGAGTTTGTATTCATGCTTATTATTGAAATTGATTCTTGTTAATAAATTCTTCTAGTGAAGACTAAGCCAAGGGTTCCAGGATTCCAATTGCATTGAAGAACGTCAACTCTTCATTGTGTGCGATTCAGAGGTTGTGAAAGATCAGCCGATCTATTGCCGAATTGAGAGATAACTTCACCCAGAAGTTATCATAGTATTACAGGTATTTGAGAGATAACTTCACTCAGAAGGTATCACAAGGGTTTACAGGTATTTTTCTTTATTTTGGGGTTTGATTCAAGAATTATCTAGATATAGATCTTTTGTATCAGCCCATAATTCTACAGATCAGGATCAGGCATACAGGGTGTGTTATATCAATGGCCGTACGAATTTCGTACAGATCTGTAAAAATCCGTACGCATCAATAGGAAGTACAGGTACCAACATCGGCGAACAGATACTTACAGAGACCGACATCGGTCGACATACTACCGACATCAATGGAGTAACGACTGTAGATCGACTGACGACGGTAGTATAACCGGCGTTGGTGACTGTGTGTTTTACACGACAGGCTGAGACAAACTAGATTCAGAATTCTTTTCCAGTTTACAGAATATTCAGGCTATTCAGGTCATACTTTCGATAATTTTTTGTATACTGACAGAGGATCTCTATTGTAAGCTTATGAGCAAATAAATAAGAAATTATATTGTGATTTATTCATCTATTTGAAGATATTTTGCAGAAATTCAGATAAGTAATTTGGAGTTTTGTTTTGATATTCGAAGGGATATTACAGGCCATTATTAGGATTGTTGATGCTTGAATCCCAACTTAACCACTAGTAACAAACTTGATTACATGTATTTTGGATTTTTTTATTGTTCCTAGAGTTATTCTCCAAAACTATTGGATCTAGCCACCCCTTGTTAGTTCAGTCTATGCTTTTGTAGATGGTTCCAGGAGTGGACCTTAAAAATTCTATCAAAGTTGCCTTTTTAGTGTGATTTGCACAACTTGAGCCTGAGTTGGGTCGATTTAATGAGTTGCACTTGAAATAATGATCTTGATCATAATCAGATACTCGAGTTGGGAAAGAAATACTAAAAGGATGAAGGAAACCATGTTTCCTTCTCCTTAAAGAAGGATCAAATGGTGGGTGGACCCCCATTTTTACCTCAAATTTCCATATTGTGGTTGGTTGGTTAAGATCTATCTCATATAACTCTATAAATAGTGGTGGGCTAATGATCAAGTGTTTTCAATTCAATCTAAGCTTTGGCCTCAGGCCATTATTAGGGTTATAGATTCCTAGATCCTAGCTCACCCACATATTAATAGACTTGATTAAATGTATTTTGTATTATTTTAATTGTTCTTGGAGTTTTTCTCTGAAACTATTAGACATAACCACCCCTTGCCAATTTGGTTTTATGCCTTTGTGGATGGTTCCAGGAGTAAACCTTTAGATCACTATCAAAGTTTCCTTTTTAGTGTGATTTGCACAACTCAAGCCTGAGCTAGGTTAATTTAATGAGTTTCACTTGAAAAAATGAGCTTGATCAATATAATGGGATCCTTATGAGAATCATGGCATGGATTTTAACTTATAACTACTATGGGGGGAGGGTGTTCTTTGAATGACCTTGAGGGAAAGCAAGTGAAAACATGGGAAATATATTGTTCCTCCCTTACAAACAAACAATTATGGATAATAGAATTAAGAAAGAAATGGAAATAAAGTTTTCTCTATAATGTGAGATCAAATGTTATTTGGACTCATAGTTTTGCCTCTGATTTTGGTATATATTGTTATCATTTGGTTTGGATCTCTTATTACTCTATGAAGAGTGGTGGGCTAATGATCAGGTCTTTTGATTTAATCTAAGCTTTGGCCTCAAGCCATTGTTATGAATGTCAATGCCTGAATCCCAACTCACCCACCTAGTAATAGACTTGATTACATGTATTTTGGATTTTTTTATTATTCCTGGAGTTCTTCTCTGAAACTAATAGATCTAGCTTCCCCTTGCCACTTAGTTTTTTTCTTTTACTGATGGTTCTAGGAATGAACCTTTGGAGTGTTGTCTAAGTTGCCTATTCAGTACCTATTCACACATATCAATCCCAAGCTAGGTTGATTTACTGAGTTGCACTTGAGAAAATGAGCTTGATATTTTTTTCACCTTGGATTTCCATATTGTGGTTGGTTGGTTTAGATTTCATATTACTCTATGAAGAGTCATAGGATGATGATCAGGTCTTTAAACTTAATCCAAGCTTTGGCCTTAGGCCATTATTAGGGTTATCAATTCTTAGATCCCAACTCACCCACCTAGTAACAGACTTGATGACATGTATTTATGGAAGATGAACCACTGGTAAAGCATTTTCCAAGGATGTTTTCATTAATTAAGAACAAAAGTTAGGGGCTCAAAGATGATCAAATACCATCCTAGTCTCAACCATAAATGATGCTGACCTAAGATTGATGGATGTTGCTCTAAGGACTCTACTAGCACCTTCTATGAAATTAGAGTGTTGGGTTCTAGGGGGAGTATGGTCACAAGGCTAAAACTTAAAAGAATTGATGGAAGGGAACCACTAAAAGTGGAGCCTATGACTTAATTTGAATTAACATTAGGAAACTTACCAGGTCTAGACATAGTAAGGATTGATAGATTGAGAGATCTTTCTTGATTATATGGGTGGTGGTGCATGGCCATTCTTAGTTAGTGGAGTGATTTGTCTAGTTAATTCTATTAATTAATGAGACCTCAACAACCTAACTAACTACACAGAGGTTCCCCTTCATGGCCAAATTCTTAGAGGGACTATAACTATATAGGCCATGGAAGTTTGAGGCAATAACAAGTCTATGATTCCCTTAGATGTTTTGGGCTACACGTGTGCTACACTAATGCAACTAATTATTTTTTCTCCCTGGTCTAAAAATGTAGGAAATCTTGCCAAATTACATTATGATGGGGATAGACCATTGCAATTATTGATCTTCAATAAGGAATTATTAATAAGCATGAGTCATCAACTCATGTTGACTATGTCCCTACCCTTTATACACACTACCCATCATTCCTACTAATTGAATGATCTAGTGAAGTGTTTGAATCACGTTGATGATGGTGGTTTCCATCAGTGACATCATGAGAAGTTTATTAAACCTTATCATTTAGAGGAAAGAGAAGTCATAACAAGGTTACCATAGGTGAACCTATGGTAGGATCATTATTATTTTTGAGCCTATGAACTATGTAAGGGAGGGGGTGAGCCTAACATGGTCAGACTCATCACCTCCTTGAACCCCACTCTCACTAGAATTTGGATTGGGGGACCTATTACTTTGTCATACTTCACTCTAGGTGGGTGTCACAACAAGCCTTAAGCTTATGCAAGTCATTTTCTTGCTATTAAAGGTATATAATCTAAGGGCATGATTGAGTATCATGCTCTATGTTATGGTGATGTAGATGGCCCTTTTTTGACTATGATAGGTGTGTTTTGTGACTTTAGTCCCTAGGCGATCCTACCCTGCTATATTTGGAAGGGGACCCTTCATTTCCCTTTACAAGTTGGTTCCTTGAAAATAACCCATGATTGTCACTATATTTTCACCTCCATGATGAGTCCACGAGGTAGTTGTAACCCCCTTATTACATTACCAAGGATAGTTGTGCTTCTTAAGAGTGATAGTGGTGTGTTTAGGAGTGTAGTCACATAGGTTGCAGGGTAGGACCTCTCATCATTATTCTCTTTCCCTCTTTGATGGCCTATATCTTTTTTGACATAGTGGGGTGGGGGACATTTCCCTTCTCTGGTGCCCATCGATGAGGTCTCACCCTTTAGACCATGGTGTCATTATGGGATGGGTGTTTGTCACAAATACTTTAGACATTATGGTGCAATTTGCAACAAAGATTTGAAATAAATATCCATGTAATTTGTGCATCATGTGTGTGTTAGACCATCAATGCCATGAGAATATTAATCTTAATAATGGGTATTTCATCTCTCACTATGATGAAGAATGTAGTGAAATGTGATACTTATTGTGAATTTCAAAATCCCATGAATCATCGAGTCTTTGAATGTAAGTTGCACCTAAGGCCTTGGTTGAGGGCACACCTACTTAGGCATCACTCTTCAAAATCACTTTCCCCCTTCATTCATAAGTGGGAGTAGTGGATATGGTTGTCTATCCCTAAAGGTTGTGCAGTTAGCTCAAATGGGCATGAGGTCTGTCCCCTGTGTCATGATGAATGGTGGCCCACATGGGCTATTATTGGTTTATGGCTAGTAGGTGTGGATATTGGTGGAACTTTATCTTGGATTTGATGGCTTTTTGCCTAATGTGTAGGCCTAATGGCTACCTTCTACATCCCCAAGTCAGGTGTGAACACCCACTGAGTTTAAGTATATCATTAAGTGGAGGAAAATAAACTTACAAGGATTCCCTTAGTAATGGTGAGCAAACTAGGAAGAGCCTAGCATGAAAATAAGTGGCCATGCCTATTAAATTATATTTTGTAGAATCATCTTTAGTGATGGACCTAGCCTAAATCCCCTAAAAGGGGGTGCTATAGAGGGTGAGAGCCCCATTAGGCCTGGACCCTATCACATCATGAGGCACTGTCAGTGAGTCAGGTTATTTAGGAATACATCCCTAATTAGGTGGTAAATTCCATCCAAGGATAAATATAGGTGAGAGACTGATAGAGAACAAGTACCATGACGGAAAGATGAAAAAGACTTTGAAAAGAGAGTTAAAGAGTGCTTGAAATTGCTGAGAGGGAAGTGGATGGAGGTTGGTGATGTGCCCAAATCAGATGTGGAATGGTGTGAGCCAGTCTGTCACTCAAATTGGGGGACGTGCTAATGTAGGCCATCATGGAGGCACAAGTCAATCTTTTGGGTCACTCAATGTACCTCCTTTATGATGGTCAAGGAATGAAGCATGTGCCTATCATGGGCCCTTAAGTACATACACACTCATGGCATTAGCTAGTGGGCTTTCCATATGACCTATATTAAAACACAAACCAATGAGTCTAACATGTGTGTGAGGTGGTAGGTTTGGAAATGCATGAGGTGTAAGGAAGTTGACTAGAGATATCCCCTCTTGAGGGGTGCACCACTGACTGACCCTAATCTTTTATGAAGGGTTTGAGTGTGAGCACACCTATTGGGAACTGAAAGATGGTGAACTACGCCTGAGTAGGGTGAAGCTAGAGGAAACTCTAGTGGAGGCCCATAGTGATACTGACATGTAAATCATTCATTTGACTTAGGTATATAGGTAAAATACTAATCAAACCATCTAGTAGTTGGTTTCCTCCAAAGTTTCCCTTAGGATAACTAGAGCTCACATGTAATTTTTATTAGGTAAATAAAATGATTAGAAGAATCAGGGGCATAATTCCCTCAACCTATTCTCAAACATAAGGTGGCATGGTTACTCTATTGAGTTGCACCACAAAATCATGAGATCTAAGTGGGCCATTTTTGGTAAGTAGAAATGGTGATGTAGGATGAACCAAAAGTCAAGTTATGGTGCCAAATTGTATGCTAACCTAGATCCTAGAAAGGTTATTGGTTGATTAAGATACCAAGATGGTGGTCATGGAAGTAGAAATACACTAAGGACTATGTAATAACTCACCTACCAAATTAACTAGCCCTAAAAATGGATGGCACTGAAGTATGCAACATATACTTAGCCATCAAGGTAAGTGCCAGGATTTGATGAGTAAGAGGATGTGAGGTTTGTTATGAAACCTTAGGTGTGAGCTTGGGTGGACTGGCCCCAAGTGCAAGTCTTAGTGGTAGTATAAAATATTCAAATGAGAACTTTGAAGACAGAAGTTGGGAAAGGTTCCATGTGAATAACACTTGGATATGGGTTAATCAATCCTAAGAGATGGGGAAGTCTATTTTTAAGGCTGCACTCTTCATGATCATCAAAATGGAATCTGGTTAATATATTTAAACTAGGACATGGTAGTGGATGGTAACATTAAGAAATCTAGGACATTGGTTCAACTAGATATAGGGTCTAGTGGTTAGAATAGCACCATACATCCTATGGTATTTAGTGCACCTTCGGTAGCCCTTGAAAATTTGGAGGATCAAGTATTGTTCATGCTTATTCATAATCATAACCACATCAGGTCTCTAAGGTGAACAACCTCTAGTCAATACAATAAAATATAGGTAAGGGAAGTCAAAAAAATGGATCCATAACTTTGGGAAAAGGATTGGCTCTAAAGGTTGAGCCTAAGGGTCTATGCCTTAAACCTATGGGATATTGGTGGCCTACCTGAGCTACTTCCATGATGAGGGTAGTCCATCATGTGTCGATCAGATGATGGGCACATGATGCTCCTATTATGGGGGATTTCCCTAGGTGGTGAAAAACCAACTCAAAACTAGTAAAAACAATGGGAATCTAACTATTTAATTAATATAAATCATTGTGATGGTCCCTGTAGATGTTGATGCAATGTGACTTCTACCTAGTGTTTTGAATGTCAAAGTGAATAAATTCAACTAAGCACAGGTAAATGGTGGGAGAAATTATGACTCTTTTAAGGTATATAAATGCCTCATCATCTAATTATTGATGTGCATGAAAGGATTAATGAGATTCCCAGTATCCCTATCTACTATCTAGTGAAACCACAACTAAAGGAATGGGCTTGGTGGAATTAGTAGGGAAAGAAGACCCTGTTGAGCTTGACTCTAGTATAACTTTGTGAAATGACTTGAGAGGTGTAGAATAAGTGGGAGCAATTTTGGTGTAAGTGAAATACCACTAATTTTTATGTTATTTTAATTATTTTATGTGGTAGAGATGGGGCAATGCCCCTATTTTTAGCCTTAAGATGTACTCTACCACATTGATCCATGTAGAAGACATTATCAGGTGGGGAGTTTGGTTGGGGTGGCACATCTGTTAAAAGATAACGCAAGTGTCCTAAGATGATCTCAATGAGAATAGAAATCTCATGTGGAACAAAAGGGTAAAAGTTTATTTTATTTTGATTTTTAGTATGATTATAAACGATGAAAGCATGGCCTATCGATCCTTTAGAATTTTAGAATTTGAAACTAGAGGTGTTATAAAATTTACCACAAGGATAAAAGGCTTGTGGTAGCCAAGCATTCATAGAAACATTTATTTTTGATCCTTTAATGTTGGCTCTTCCTATCATTATGAAGTAGAATTCACCAAGTGTTGGATTGTTCACACACTAATAGGGAACATGAGCTGGGTTTAAACCATCATGAGATAGGTTAGTTTTACCCTACTAATGATCTACACCATGATAGTAGTTCAAATTAGTATGAGAGGAACTATTTATTCACACATTTGGTCATTGTACTTGGTTTAAAATCTAGTGGCATAAAGTTACTGTGTGTTAGATTATGATTGAATGCCTCTAAGTCAGAATCCACACTACATGTGGTGCATCTCTCTCTTTAGCTACATTATAACCTATAGTAGGGGTTATTTTGTGTCCCCAAGGGCTCATTTCATTTGAAACCTCAATTTTGTGCAATATTCCATTTGGAGCAACCTTATATAACAATTTCAAGTGGTCAATGAGAAGAATCCTTTACAAATGACTTAAATAAGTGACAGGGTATTATAAGCTGTAGAGTGGCCTTACTACCATAATCCACTAAGATTTAGCCCTCTATCACCCTAATTCATATAACCTCAGGTCATTTTATAGGTGGGGTTCATAAGGAGATGTAACCATAAATGTATGAGTAGCGTGTGGTTGTGAGAGCTATAATTACGTATTTTTTAAATTCATACCTCAAACATTTTTGACAATGTTTTGAGTTATCCTATACCAAGTTGTTGTGCAAAATAATTCACACTTAGAGAGGAAATTTTGAGTGATATTTCCAAAATAATATGGGTTGTTGCATATTCTAGGTGGGTTTTCCTAAACTAATGTCATCACATAGAGAAACTCGCACTTGGACAATTTTTTGACAAAATTTCCAGTGGAGTTTTCAAAATAATATGTGATGTTACATGTTTTGGGTGGGGTTTCCTATACCAGTATCATCACAATGAAAATTTTAGAGGGGGTTGGGGTTAAAAATAATTTTTAGTGTTTGGATAGTTTTTGGGTGGGGTTTCCTATACTAGTGTCATCACAATGCAACTCAGGGAGGGGGTTAGGGTTTAAAATACTATGCAATGTTTGGATATTTTTTGGGTGGGGTTTCCTATACCAATGTCAATGCATGAATAAATTTTAACTCAAATGGAATTTGGATAATATTTTGAGTGGGGTTCCCTATACCAGCATCATCACAATGCAACTCATACAAGTAATGCCACTCTAGAGAGGTAGGGGGAGGGGGTAGGCATAGGCTTTTCCCAAAACAACAAGTAATGTTGAGTATTTTAGGTGGGGTTTCTTATACCATTGTCATCATGTAGAGAAATTTGTACTTAGATTTTCAATAATACTTTTAGTACAATTTCCAAAATAATATGTGGTGTTGCATATTTTGGGTGGGGTTCCCTATACCAATATCTTCGTAATGTAACTTAGGGGATTCCAACAAGATGAAAGTGTTTCATACTTTAGTTTGGGTTTCCTAAACTAGTGTAATCACATAGAGAAATCCACACTTTAATGATTTTTTGACAATATTTTGAGTAGGTTTCCTACACCAATGTCATCACAATACAACTCAGGCTCCCAATGCAACTTGGGGGGTTCCAAAACAACATGTAGTGTTGAATATTTTAGTTTGGGTTTCTTATACTAGTGTCATCACATAGATAAATTCACACTTAAGAGGGATTTTTGACAATACTTCAAGTGGGGTTTCCTATACCAATGTCATCACAATGCCACTCTAATCTGCATTAGATTTCCTATAGCAGTGTCATCGCATAAAGAAATTCACACTTAGATTTTTGACAATATTTCAAGTGGGGTTTCCTATTCCATCATCATCATAATGCCACTTGAGGTTGCAATGCAACCTAGCCTCCTAATGTAACTTGGGGGGTTTCAAAACATGTAATGTTTACATATTTTTGTTGGGGTTTCCTATACCAATGTCATCATGTAGATAAATTCACACTTAGATGGATTTTTGACAATATTTTGAGTGGGGTTTCCTATACCAATGTCATCACAATGCCACTCAAACTCCTAATGCAACTTGGGTGATTCCAACAATATGTAAGTGTTACATATTTTAGTTGGGGTTTATTATACTAGTGTCATTGTGTATATAAATTCAAACTTAGATGTATTTTTTACAATATTTGGAGAGTGGTTTCCTACACCAATTTCCTCATAATGCCACTCAGGGTCACAATGCAACTCGGCCTCCTAATGCAACTTTAGGGGTTCCAAAACAACATGCATTGTTGCATATTTTAGTTAAGGTTTCCTATACCAGTATCATCATGTAGATAAATTCATACTTGGATGAATTTTTGACAATATTTTAAGTGGGGTTTCCTGTACCAACATTATCATAATGCCACTCGGGGTTGTAATGTAAGTCAGCCTCCCAATGTAACTTTGGGGGTTCCAAAACAATGTGTAGCCTTGCATATTTTAGTAGGGGTTTCCTATACTAATGTAATTGCATATATAAATTCTCACTTCAATGGATGTTTGAATATATTTTGAGTGGGGTTTCCCATAACAATTTCATCACAATGCAACTTGACATCCCAATGCAACTTGGGGGGTTCCAAGACAACATGAAGTGTTGCATATTTTAGGTGGGGTTTCTTATACTAGTATCATTGCATAGAGAAATTCACACTTAAAATAGATTTTTTACAATATTTAAAGTGGGTTTTCCTATGCCAACATCATTTTAATGCAACTTCAAGGGGGAGGTAGGGTAGGGGTTTTCCAAAATAATAGGTAGTGCTCAATATTTTAGGTGGGGTTTCCTATACCAATGTCATCATGATGAGAAATTCCCACTTAGACAAATATTTGAAAATACTTTCAGTATGGTTTCCAAAACAATATGTGGTGTTTCATATTTTGGGTGGGGTTTCCTATACCAATGTCATTGTAATGCCACTCAAGATCACAATATAACTCAGGCTCCCAATGTAACTCAGGGGGTTCTGACAATATGTAGTGCTACATATTTTAGTTGGAGTGTACTATACCATTGTCATCATGTAGATAAATTCACACTTAGATGGATTTTTGACAATATTTCAAGTGGGGTTTCCTATACCAATGTCATCGTAATACCACTTGGGGTCATAGTGTAACTTGGCTTCCCAATGCAACTTCACCCTAGGGTTCCAAAACAACATGCAATGTTGCATATTTTAGTTGGGATTTCCTATACCATTGTCATCACACAAATAAATTCACACCTAGATATATTTTTTACATTATTTTGAGTGGGGATTGCTATACCGACATCATCTCAATGCAAACTCAAGCTCACAATGCAACTTGTGCTACTAATATAGCTCAAGCTCATAATGTGCATTAGGAGTTCACAATGCAACTCGAGGGATGGGGGTTGCCAAAACAAATAGGTAGTATTACATATTTTAGGTGGGGTTTCCTATATTGATGTCATCACATGGATAAATTTGTACTTGGAAGGATTTTTGATAATATTTTAAGCAAGCAAGCACATAGACAGATTATTGACAATATTTTTAGTGTCAATTCCAATATGATATGTAATGTTGCATATTTTGGGTGGGGTTTCCTATACCAATATCATCACAATGCCACTTGTAGTTAAAATTCACTTGAACTCCCAATGCAACTTGGTGAGGTTCCAAAATAATATGCACTATTGCATATTATAGTTAGGGTTTCCTATATTAGAGTCATCGCACAAAGAAATCCACACTTTGATGAATTATTGACAATATTTTAAGTGGGGTTTTTAAAATAATATGTGGTGTTTAATATTTTGGGTGGAGTTTCCAATACCATTATCATCATGCAGTGCAATTCATGACATTGCATATTTTGGGGCTCGCAATGCAACTCAGGGAGTTGAACCTCATGCCACTCAAAATGACAATGCCACTCAAGGAGTTGCTCCCAATGCAACATAGATTTATGAAGTGACTTATTCTCACAATGTAACTTAGGAAGGTGATCCTAATGCAACTCAAATTCATGATGCAACTTAGGATCACAATGTGATTTAGGATATTTCTATCCCTCAGGGAATTGCTCCCTATGTAAATCATATTCATGATGCAACCCAAGGTCATAATACAACTAAGGAATCCAATACAACTTGGGATCATAATTCAATTTGGGGAGTTATTCCTAATGTAACCTAGGGTCATAGTATAACTTGGGGAGTTTCTCCCAATGTAACTTAGGGTCGTAATACAAGTCAGGAAGTTGACCCCATTACAAATCAAATTCACAATGCAACTTGGGGTCTTAATGTAATGTAGGCTCACAAATATACTCAAGGAGTTTATCCTAATGCCACTTAGGGATTTTCTCCCAATGTAACTCAAAGAGTCGATCCCAATACAACTCAGATTTGTGAAGTGATTTATGCTCACAATACAACTTGGAGAGGTGATCCCAATGCAATGTAGATTCATGATGAAACTTGGGCTCATAATGTAACTCAGGGAGTTTATACCACTCAAGGAATTAATCCCAACATAAATCATATTCATGATGCAACTCAAAGTCATAATACAACTAAGGCTTCTAATATAACTCAAGCTCCCTATGCAACTTAAGCTCATAACGCAATTTGGGGAGTTGTTCCTAATGCAACCTAGGGTAATAATACAACTCAGGAACTTATTCAAAATGCAACCCAGGGTCATAATGCAAGTTGGGAAGTTGATCCTAATGTAAATTAGATTCACAATGAAACCTAGGGTCACAATGCAAGTCAAGAAGTTAATCCTAATGTAAATCAGATTCACAATGTAACTTGGGGTCTCAATGTAGTGTAACCTTACAACTCTACTTGAGGAGTTGCTCCTAATACAACTACCATTCACGATGCAACTCTAGGTTTGAACTCATAATGTAACTTAGGAAGTTTATCTCAATGCAAAATAGACTCATAAGGTAACTCAAGGCCACAATGCAACTCAAGGAATTATTCCCAATACAATTTAGATTCATGATGTAACTTAGGTTCATAATGTAATTCAAGCTCATGATGTAACTAAAGCTCACAATGCAACTCATGAAGTTCCTCAAAATGTAACTCAAGGATTTTTTCCTAATTTAACTTTGGGTCACCATACAACTCGTCTCCCATAGTATAACCCATCTCATTAAGTGTAACTTACATAATGTAATTTGATCAAGGTTGTGCCAACCCTGATAGCGTCAATCATATAATACATCTTGATATGATGTAGTTCATGTAGTGAAGCTCATCTCACATATCACATATAATCTTGTGTAGTGTACCTCATGAATCTCAGCTCATGCATCACATCTAGAAAAGCTTGACCCATACAACACCTCTAATAAAGCCCAACTTATGCAACATAGATCATCTCATGTAGTGCAATGTGCACAACACACATCCACATCATCAGAGTATGTGTGAGGGGAATATAGACTGCCTAATGTCTTGATAAAATGGGGAAAGAGGTTATAACACTTGAGCATAATGCACCTCATGAATCTCATCTCATGCATCATATCTAGCAAAGCTCAACCCATGTAATACCTCTTATAAAGCCTATCTTATGCAACATAAATCATCTCATGTAGTGGAGCATGTACACCACACATCCACATAATCAAAGTATGTGTAAGGGGAACATAGACCACTCAATATCTTGATAAAATGGGAGAAAAGGATGCAACATCAAGACTTCCTGGGAGGTCACCCATCCCAATACTACCCCAACCCAAGCACGCTTAATTATGGATTTATGATATGATCTAATGCACTAATGTTGGTATGATCACACCTAATATTTACTTTATCACGTTAATTTACTTGTAAAAGATATGTGGAAGACATCAGATAGACCCAATTTGTTACATGAGACTCATTTGGCCTCACTTATGTGTGTGTTTTAAAACACTACTCTATTGGTTCAATATGGCACATAGGGGAATCCCATCATAAGTTAGTCTCAACACACTAATCTATTGGTTCAATATGGCACACAATGGGATCCCATCATAACTCATGAAACATGCATAGTGTAGCATAAATCATCTCATGAAGTTCAACACATGAAACACACATCCACATCATAGCTCATCTAATGTCATTAAACCTGGGTTATACCAATTACCTAACACAACTTGATCTAGGATAACTCATGCAATGCAAATCACATAACACACCTCATATAATGCACCTCAATCCTATTTTCATTGATCTCCTAATGCATCTCATGCATCATACCCTACCAGTGCAACTCATGTAACAACATAAATAATCTCATGCAACATAACTCATCCATTGTATTACAACACACGTATCACACCCTATGTGAAGTTTAACTTGCTTGATGTATTTCAAATCGAGCTTTGCCAATTACCTAACATATCTTGACCTAGTGTAGGTCACTTGATGAATCTCATGTATTAAAACTCATCTCACATAATGTGGCTCTTCAATGTAGCTCAACCTAGGTTGTGCTAATCACCTAACTTAGCTCAACCCCATGCAACTCACGTAATGTAGCATGCATAATATAGCTCGCTCAACAATTATTCCAAGGGAGCCACCATGGTGGAAATAAAAAGAAGTTCCCATACCCTTCATGCTTGTCTATGTCATTTACCCCCTGCACCCCTAGCCCCTCCCACTTTGAGACATTAGAGTATGTGTGAGGGGAACACAAAATGCCTAATGTCTTGATAAAAGGGGGGGAAAGGATGCAACACTTGGACCTCCTAGGAGATTACCCATCCTAGTACTACCCTAGTCTAATCATGCTTAACTATGGAATTATGATGGGATCTAGTGCACTAAAACTGGTATGATCACACCTGAGATTTACTTTATCATGTTACTTTAATTTTAACATGTGGAAGATATTAGACATATGTAATTTATTAAATGAGACTAAGTTGGCCTCACTTATGTGTGAGTTTCAACACACTACTCTATTGGTTAAATATGGCACACATGGGGATCCCATCATAACTCTCACACTATCTTTGACTTAGTGAAACCCATCATGTGTATTGTGAATTACATGGTGCATCTCACATAGTGTAACTTGCCTAATTTAGCATGATCCAGGGTGTCTTAATTGCCTAGCACAACTCAACTTAGTGTATCTCATGTAGTGTAACTCATCTCATGCTATACAACTTATGCATTAAAACTCAACCTAGGTTATGCTAACCCAAGTTGTGTGTCATGACATCATGCAATTCATTTCTCATAATGTAACTCATAAATAAAAAGAGGGTGCCATGCCCTTCATGATTGTCTATGTCATTCTCCCCCTAGACATTGGAGTATGTGCAAGGGGAACACAAACTACTGAATGTCTTGATAAAATGGAAAAAAGGGTGCAACACTGAGACTTCCCAGGAGGTCACCCATCCCAATATTACCCCAGCCCAAGCATGCTTAATTGTGGAGTTTTGATGGTGTTGGGTGAATATTTTGTCAACCAGCTAACTGGTGAGAAAAATAGGTCTCTTAAACATAGGGAGATTAGTTGGCTAGATGTGTAGGTTTACTACATCAATAAGGGACATATCTCTCCTCTCATCAAGGGGAAGTTCCCTATGAATATGCAGGAGCTATATATTATATAAATAAGTAGAAAATAACACTCAAAGGTAGAATACACCATCCATCTCTCTTCTTTCAAAGATGATGTTAAAAAATAGAGGAGAAAATCTTGGTGGAAACACTAAAGGCACTTCTCTTCTTTCAGAAGTGTTCTTGTAGGAAACATTAAGAGTTCTTTCAGGTATGACAAGAAACTAGTAACAGAGTATAGAGTAACCAACAATCTAGGATGTAGCTCAAAGTCTCCACCTTGACTTCCCAAGAGTGAAATATGAATAAAAATGGGGGCACAAAGTCATCCCAATGTCCCTTACATAGAAAGAAACTAAAAACACACACTGAAAACAATTATGACAACACAAAGTTTGAAAGTAACTAGTTTCAAGACACTTTTCTTATCACTTCCACTAGCTCTGCTTGTTAAATTGCATAAATAAGAATACATTTAGGAAATAGACATAAGAACAATCTCCTAGAATGATACAATCTATAACATCACAAAGTTTGAAAGTAACTTGCTTTCTGATTCAAACAAAGAAATATGATGAACAATCTAAACTCAAAGTCTCAGTAGTGCCTTTTAATTTGGGTAGAGTTTTGCTTTTGGTAATGAGAAGATCTCCCTTATAATGATACAAGAGATTACATTATATAGAGGCTAAGGGAGGCTTGGCACTTTGTCCCATGGAGTGACCCATGCTGTGCATTAATGCCTTGGATGCATTTTTGGTTCTATCAGGGAGAGTCATGCTGGAGTAGGGTGGCTGCCTTAACTATGGTGTGTTGATTCCTCTCCCATGTCTTGTCTTAATCCAAAGTCACTCATTTTATCACCTACTATTTATGCAACTATCTACTTTGCCTTTACATCAAAAGGGACAAATAGGCTGCACTTTTAATGTTTGCAGGCCCAAATACCTACCTAGTGGATTGTTCCACCTACTAGAAATAACTCCTACTGATATTTCCATTTTTGTCTCTTCTTCCTTTTGGCCCTAGCCTTAAGTTCTTCAAATGCAATTGAGTTCACATTCTAAGCCTGCAAAGATCAACAAACACTTTATCACAAAAATTTGATGTTTGTGGATCTTTCATCTTTCAAAGGTTAACGGCTTGTCAATCATCCTAAATTTAACGTTTGCATGCTTGTCATTCCCTTTAGCAATTCCTTTATGTATTTCTCACTTTCTATGGCCACTTTTTTCTATGACACAAGTGAGGACATGTGGTGGCATCCATAACTTTGAAAAAAGCTTATTGGAATAAGCTTTGAAACTTGTTAGAAAATTGAGGTGCAAATGCAGAAACTTGTCATGCTCTATCGAGTTAGAATAGGACACTGGTGAGTTCCACTACTTTGAAACTTATTTAAGGTTGTGTCTTGGCATATGACACTTGGTAACTTCTGCTACACTCTAAGACTTGATCTTTTCTAGATAGAACTTGCCCTTTGGGGTCTTGAAAGACTGTTCACTTTTTGAGTGTCGATTGTCCTCCTACGAGGGTACTTACCCTTCAAGATCTCCCAGGTGGCCTTCAAGATTTAATTTATTTGGTTAGGCTTGACCCTTTATTTCCTTTAGACAATTTGTCTAAAATAAATCTTTCCTTGGCCCTGTGTCTTTGTATTGAGAGTGCCCCATCTTTGACATGTGGCACATTTCACTGCTTCAAACAAGTGACACATGGCATCTTCTACTAAAATAGGCAAGGACACTTGGTAGCATCTACCACTTTTGGAATAAGCTTATGAGAGTCTTGTGAGAGATGACATGTGGTAGCTTCTGCTAAACCTTTTAACAACTTGCCTAGGGCCCACCACAGTGTTTACTTGATAATGAAACCAAAGGAAGATGTAGTGACTGTTGACACTTGGTAGCCTCCATCGATCTCTATAGATGACACATGGCACATTCTGCTATTTTGAGAAAAATACATTGAAACCTTCTATAGCTACCACTTGTCACTTTTTGTGTAACTCTACAGGGGACATGTGGCCTATTCTATTACTTTGAGATGCAAAACACAATGTGTCTCGATAGACGACACTTGGCAGCTTCCACTCATCCTTTTCCTTTGTGTGTGCCTTTGAACCATTTGACTGAAACAAACTTAGAAATGCATAAGTGTTAGAAACTTGCTCTTTCAAAGTAATTTACCTATTTGAAGCCATTGGACCCTTTGAATCTATCAATTTCAAGCACATTGAGTCTGTAGAAACATCTTTGTAGAGTCCATAGATTTAAGCCTATAGAGTCTGTAGATTTATGGAAAACTTGAAAAATGAGGAATTTGAAAGCCCAGAACAAATTTTGAAATAGGAAGAGATAATTTGGTTTATGTAGGGCCAAAATAGTTCATATGTTGTCCCAAAAATGAGTGACATTTTTCGGGGACAACAACTGGCTCCAGTTGGGGAACTTCCTTCAGTTAGAAACTAGAAACACAGCTAAGGGGAGTAGAAACTAGAATATTTAGTGCCTTTAAGTATGACATTGGGCTATGGATTCATGCTACCCAAAAAGAAAGGCTCCAAAAAATGAAAATGAAAAGCATGAAATAGAAACAAAAGACTATACAAATATACATATGTACAGGGGAACTCATCTGATACTTTAAGAGTTAAAGTGCTTCAAATGCTACCCATTTTGAGGTAGAGAGAAGAGAGTGCCATCTTGATACTTCAACAAGAAACTACTTTCACTGTTGAGTTGATGAATAGTAAAAGGGCCCCTCCATAGTGAATCAAACTTTCCATGCATCCCCTTTGGTTCTCTTCTCTTATCCCACAATAGGACTTGATCTCCAATCTTGATCCACACCGATGCATGACATGTCTTCATGCATCCCAATTATCAGACTACTTGCCATGTGTTCCAATTGGGAATCACCTCAAGTGTCCTTAGACTGGCCATATAGTGGTCTGGAAGAGGACCCAAATCACTTCAAAGCTTTTGGCATGATGGCTAGTCCTTCTATTGGTATCAAAACTAGGTCTCAAGGTCAAGACTCATGGAAGCTGGTGGGCTTGATCCACACTAATGCATGATGCATCTCCATGCCTCCTAATCACTGGACTACCTACCACATGTTTTGACTAAGAATTGCCTTGAGTGTCCTTAGACTAGCCATATAGGGGTCTGGAAGAGGACCCCGATCACTCGAGCTTTTGGCTAGTCTGAGGACACTTAAGGTGATTCCTGATCAAAACATGTGGTAGGTATTCTAGTGATTGGGAGGCATGGAGATACGTTGTGCATCAATGCAGATTAGGCCCACCAGCTTTTGTAGGACTCGACCTCAAGACCTAGCTTTGATACCAATAAAAGGACTGGCCATCACGCCAAAAGATCTAAAGTGATTTGGGTCCTCTTCTAGACCCTTATATGGCCAATATGAGGATACTCAAGGTGATTCTTAGTTGAAACACATGGCAGGTAGTCCAATGACTGGAAGGCATGGAGATGCATCATGCATCGGCATGGATCAAATCTATAAATCATAGTTTTTTGCTTTTTGGTTGAAAAGCTTCTTCACCAGACCTTGATGGGTAGTAATTCAGTCCACCACTATAGTTCTCTATGCATCTAGCTTAGTAAGGTACATGATCCTCTTATCAAGGGAGCCTTCATATGTTTGGTCTTTAATTGCCTTAGCTAATTTTAATGTTGGCAATTCTAAGGTGATTGGTATCTCAACATTGACACCATAAAGAAGTTGGAAATGAGACATACCAATTTCTCTTTTTGGTGTAATTCTATCTACCCATAGGGCATCAACCAATGCTTTATTCCATGTCCTTTGGTTGTCATCCACCAGCTTCTTGATGATAGTTATGAGGTTCTTATTGCTTGATTCGGCCTATCCATTCCCTTGTGGAAAGTAATCAGAAGAGTGGGAGAGTGTAGTCCCATAATAGAAACAAAATTGAGTAATCTCTTGGGAAGTGAAATAAGTTGCATTATCAGTGACAATCTTGGTTGGGACCCCAAACCTGGAAATGATGTTTTCCTTGAGTAAATTGCATACTACTTCTAAAGTAGCATGTTTGGTTGGAACAACTTCCACCCACTTGGTGAAGTAGTCTGTTACTATAAGGACATAATCATGTCTAGCACTTGACGATGGGTTAATAGCTCCAATAAAATCAATTCCCCATTGTTGGAATGGCTCCTTTGTGACCACTGGCTTGAGAGGTAGGGTAGCTAACTTGGGTTTTCTGACAAACTAATAGCATATTTCACATTCCCTAACCTACTTGTATGCATCCTAAAAGAGAGTTGGCCAATAGTACCTAGCTCACACAATTTTATGGGTAGCTATAGGTGCAAAAAAAAGTCCTCCAAATGCCAAATTATGGAAGAACTTCAGAAGTTGGCTTTGCTACTCCTTGTTCACATAGCAAAGGAACACTCCATCAAGGCTCCTCTTGTATAAGACATTGTCCCAGAGGACAAAATTTGTAGCTTTTAGCTTGATGGTTGTCCTTTCTTTATAAGATAGGTGAGAAAGACACTAACTATAAGTGAGGAAATGAGCAATGCTTAAATACCACTCATTCATGGTGGAGACAAAGAGGACCGTTGGCACATCTTCTTCTATTGATTCTTCATGCTCTATTCCTCCTGGCTTTTTATCAACAATTATTTGGCATAGCCCCTTTCCATGCACCAACTTTGTTGGCTTGATGACCAGATCAAACTCCTATATATTTTCAACCCAATTGCCTCTTTTCATCCCAAACTCCTTCTGAGTTAGTATGGATTTGACCGTGGTGTCAAGAACCAAGGCAGTAGTACATGAATTCAAGATGTAGAAGTGGAAATGCTTCACTACCTTCACCACTGCATAAGCATGCTTTTCCATGTTTGAGTACTTCAGCTCATGAGCTTTGAGGGGACAAATCATGAAGGAAATTGGAGATTCTATACCTTCTTTATTCTATTGAACTAGAATTACTGAAAGTGTATGTTCTGAAGCATAACTATATATGGTGAACTCTTTATTGTAGTCTAGACAAACCAAAATTGGAGCATGGGCAATGCTAGTCTTGATATCCTCAAATGCTTTCTTGCCTTCTTTAGTCCAGTTGAAGGTGGCCTTTCCCTTCATCATGTTTACAATGTGCCTAGTCTTCTCAGCAAACTCAGGGATGAACCTCCATAAGAAATTCACCTTTCCAAAGAAAGAGTGAACATCAGTCTTACTTGTGGGCAAGGTAAGCTCTTGGATAGACTTGACTCTATCTGAGTCAATCTTTATGCCTCTTTTAGACACAATATGTCTGAGAATTTTCCCCTCTATTACTCTAAAGACTGACTTCTTAGGGTTTAAGGAAATGCCATTTTGGTGGCAGCATTTCAGTACTTATTGCAAATGGCACACATGATCTGGGTGATGCTTATAGAAGATGATCAAGTCATCAAGATAAACTACAATGAACCTACCCATCTCATCCTTGAAGGCAAGGCCCATTTCTATTTGGAAGGTGGCACTAGCATTTATCAAGCCAAAAGGCATCCTTATATAGGCAAACATGCCCCAAGGTGTGGTGAAAGTAGTCTTATGCTGGTTTGTCTCACCAAATTCAACTTAATTATATCCTCAAAAGCCATCTAGCATTGATAACTTCTCCAAACCCGTCACTATTTGAAGCACTTTATCCATGATTGGTAAAGGATAATTATCCTTTAAGGATGCCTGATTCAAATTTCTAAAATCCACACAGAGGTCGATTTCACCATTCTTCTTCTTTATAGGCACTATGTTTGCAATCCATGTGGAATGATGGATTGAGAAAATGATCCTATCATTTAGCATTTTTTGTATCTTAGACAGAATAGTACCTGATATTTTAAGATTATACTACCTAGACTTTTGCTTGTAAGGTGTTGAATCATACTTGAGAGGAATGTCATGTCAAATTTCATCAGGCTTGAGTGACTTTAGGTCATCATAGGAGTATGTTAAGATGTCCATGTACTAGTTGAGAAAAGTAGTGAACTTGAACCTCTCCTCAGGAGTACAACACTTCTCAATGTTTACCATCTTGGGATTTTCCTTGGTTCTTAGATTTACTTGATCAAACTCTTGAGAGGAGCTTAAATTCGTTTGTTGTTGTTTGATAAATCTATCATGCTTATCAAATAGCTTCTTGATGGAAACTAGGCCATTGGGAATCTTATTACCTTTAAGTTGTAGGAACTCCTCACCTACATTTTTATTTGATTTAGGAGTTAGTTCACACTTCTGAGATTCACTACCTTTAAAATGTAGATATTCAAATTTGTCTTTTTACTCCAAGAAGGCAATGATTTGGTTGTCATTGTTGAACACTTTCCAATGACTGGCATTATTAGGTACACTTGGTCTAAAGACTAGCTCAATAGTGTACTTGTCTCCTTTGAAGTTTGGGTGGGAGATCAAGACAGTGGCTAAAATAGCCAGTGCATTAGCTTGGTCATTGAATTCTTTAGGAATGGCAGATATGCTGAAAGCATCAAAGTTCTCAATTTGGTCCCATACTAGATTATGGTAGTGGAAAAATCTCTCATTCTTGGTTTGGTATAGGTTTCTTACTTGGAAAACCACTAGTTTAGCATCTCCTTTGGCATGAAGGAGCTTGATGCCTTTGTCTTGAGCAACACTCAATCCAAGAAACATAGACTCATATTTAGCTGTGTTATTAGTGTTTCTAAATTGCAACTTGTAGGATGAAGGAAAAATATCTCCCTAAGGAGATATAAACACAACTCTGGCTCCTAAACCAGTGGAGGAGCAGCTGCCATCAAATTCAGGAATCCATACCTCATTTGATACTAACTTTTATTTGGATCCTTCTTCATTCAAAGGAGATTCTTCCACACTTGCATTGCACTCTACCAATTCTTTTGCTATTTCAGTTGAATGCATTTTCAGGTTGCCACCTATAGGAGCTTCATTAGATTCCTCATGAACTTCATCCATGGATAAAAAGTAGTTACCCATGTCTGAAGAATCAAATTGAATTTGGGCTTTAGGGTCTAAGGTCTAGGTAACCACATATTTTGCTTCTTTCTCAGGGAGAAACCTCTTCATAACACCTTTGACTGGAATCTTTGCCTTAGATAAGTCCATGTTCAATTCACCACCAAAATTCTTATAGAAATTCTACCCAAGAAGGATGCCATATGATGCTAGGATGTTAGCTACCAAGACAGTAATCTTTATTCTTTTGTTTGGGAATGTAGCAAACACAAATTGGGCATCTTTAATTTGTCCTAGCAGAGGTACTTGCTTGTTCTCCATGGAGAAGCATCTACCAAATGTCTTGGTTAGTGTGAGGTTAAGGGATTCAGCCACTTTAGTAGGCATGACATTTTTTGAAGCTCCAGAATTAATGATGTAGTTATTTAGCTGATGCCCATTTATCAGTAATGAGACATAAAAGGTTTCAATCCTACCAGGAGTAGTGGTAGGAGTGATGACAAGGTTGTTCCAGGTGAGTGCATCCTTGGGGGAATCATGAGTCACTTTGGGAATTACTTGTTTCATAGGGATGTTCTACTTTTTAACACATTGAACTAGTTTGTCTAATTGCTTAGGATGGGACTGCGAAAATTCAAATTTAGACATCTAAATTTTGGTTTTATTTATATGGTCAATGATATCAAATGTTGGAAATGAACTAGGCATAGAAGATGGGAGTTCATCCTTTTGAGTTTTGGGAGGGGGAGAATTGGACTGCAAATTTGAAGTTAAAGGTGCAAAAATGTTTGGGGTACTTACCTTTCTAGCAGTCACATGATCCTTTGGCTAGAAGGGCAGAGTAGTCCCATATTTAAAAATTAAAATTGATAGTTAAGGTTGACCCTCTATCTTCTCTTTATCAACTTGTTAAGCTAATTGATTCTTGGACCAAGTGAATACATCATATGATCCCTCAGCTACATTTACTTCACTTCTAGGTTCATCCTAATAATTCAAGAAACTAATATTAGAGTCACTAGCTAATTCTTCTGTTTCCTCAATGAAGAGATTAGCATCATCTTTAGGACTCAACTCAGTTTGGAATTAGAAATCTGATTCAGCTTCAAGATATCCAATGGCTGAGGTAGTTAGAGGTGCTTCAATGGCAAGGTTATTCCTCGAAGGGGGAAGAAGATGATTGGTTTTCCCTTGGTTCTTGGTAGCATGGCCTTGGTAGGACTGATTAGGGAATGTCCTTCTTAATACATCTCTATATGGAGCAGATGACATCCCTTGTGCCATTTTTTTTTTGAGGACCAACACTTCATTTGCTAACTTTTACACCATTGGGTTAGTGGTGGCTATAGGTGAGTATTTAGAAGATGAAGAGGGTTTACCTCTATTATGATCTCTCCTTATCTTTCCTACTAAGATAAGGTCATATTCTACCTTAGTAGCCAAGTCCCAAGCAACAACAAGGTCTATGTGTCTAGCCTATCTCAACATTAAACTCACTTCAGGCAGTTGTGAGTTGATGAAGAAACACTTGAGATTCTGAGGTGTCAGCTAGGCGATCATGGGAATCTTGTGCCTTAGCTTATCAAACCTGGAAATGAAGTCCCTCATAGGTTCATGGGGCTCCTTCTTCATCTATGTGAGCTAGGCCATCAAGGCATGTGCATCTTCTATAGGCTTAAACCTAACTTCAAATTTATTTTTAAGGGTGTCCCAATCAGTCACTAATGTAGCTTGTAGATGGTAGAACCAGTTTGTAGTAGCACCTTGTAGTGTCTCTAAAAATAACCTAACTACTATGTCTTCATACTCCACACCTATTACACCACATGCTATGCTAAAGGCTGCAATATGTTCATCAGGGTGAACTTTCCCCATCCCTAAAGAATTTGGAGAAGTTTTTTCTTGAGCTACATGGAAGTTCATGTAGGGGTGGAGTCAAATTGAGTGGGCCAAATGAGTTACCCCAGGGGCCTTGAGCCATGATTTGATTATGTAAAAGTGGGATAAAAAATCTAGGTGGAGTATGGATAGGCAAAGCTTTACTAGTAGTAAAAAAAACCTCTACCTTGAGTTGGTGATCTAGTAGGCCTAGAAGGAAGACTCCTAGTTCATTGAAGGTGAGGTTATGGAGGAAACAACTTAAAATTACTCTGTTGTACCAAATAAAAAGTAGGGTCAACAACACCTTGAGATTTTTGGCTTCTGGTATAACATGGAGTTGCTAGATTGTCAAATAAAAATGGAAAAGGACTGGTCTTACTTCAATTTGAAGCTTGAGGCTTCAAACTACTTGTCCTTCTCCAATGGAGTCACCAAAAACTATTGGGTGAATATTTTGTCAACTAGCTAACTAGTGAGCAAGATAGGTCTCTTCGACCATAGGATAGGGAGATTAGTCAGCCAGATGTGCAGGTTTACTACATCAACATGGGACAAATCTCTCCTCTCATTAAGGGGAGGTTCCCTATGAATATGCAAGAGCTATATACTATATAAATAAGTAGAAAATAATTCTCAGAGGAAGAATACACCATCCATCTCTCTTATTTTAGAGATGATGTTAACAAATAGAGGAGAAAATCTTGGTGGAAACACTAAAAGCACTTCTCTTCTTTCAGAAGTGTTCTTACAAGAAACAACAGGAGTTATTTTAGGTATGACAAGAAACTAGTAACATAGTACATAGTAACTAACAATCTAAGATGTAGCTCAAAGTCTCCACCTTGACTTCCCAAGAGTGAAATAAAAAGAATAATGGGGGCATAAAGTCATCCCAAGGTCCTTTACACAGAAAGAAACTAAAAATACACACTGAAAACAATTATGACAACACAAAGTCTGAAAGTAACTAGTTTCAAGACACCTTCCTTATCACTTCCACTAGCTCTACTTGTTAAATTACATAAACAAGAATACATTTAGAAAATATACATAAGAAAAATCTCCTAGAATGATACAAGCTATAACAACTCAAAGTCTAAAAGTAACTTGCTTTCTGATTCAAACAAATAAATATGATGAATAATATGAGCTCAAAGTCTCAGTAGTGCCTATCAATTTGGGTAGAGTTTTGCTTCTGGTAATGGGAATATCTCACTTCTAATGATACAAGAGATTACATTATATATAGGCTAAGGGAGGCTTGGCACTTTGTCCCATGGAGTGACCCATGCTGTGCATTAATGCCTTGGATGCATTTTTGGTTCTGTCAGGGAGAGCCATGCTAGAGCAGGGCAGCTGCCTTAATTGTGGCATGTTGATTCCTCTCCCATGTCTTCTCCTGAGCTATAGTCACTCATTCTATCACTTAATATCTACATATTTATCCACTTTGCCTTTACGCCAAAGTGGATAAATAGGTTGTGCTTTCAATATTTGTAGGCCCAAATACCTACTTGGTGGAATGTTCCACATACTGGAAATAACTCCTACTTATATTTCCCTTTTTGTCTCTTCTTCCTTTTGGCCTTGGCCTTAGGGTCTTCAAATGAATTTGGGTCCACATTCTAAGCTTTCAAAGATCAAAAGACACTTTACCATAGAAAATTTGATGTCTATAGATCTTTCATCTTTCGAAGGTTAATAGCTAGTTAGTCATCCTAAATTTGATGTTTGTAGGCCTGTCATTCCCTTTATCAATTCCTTTATGTCTTTCTCACTTACTATGGCTGCTTTCCATTGTGACACAAGTGAGGACATGTGGTGGTATCTACAACTTTGAAATAAGCTTATTGGAATAAGATTTGAAACTTGTTAGAAAACTAAAGCACATATGCAGACACTTATCACACTCTATCGAGTTGGAACGGGACACATGGCAAGTTTTGCTACTTTAAAACTTATTCAAGGTTGTGTCTCAGCATAAGACACTTGGCAGCTTCCACTACACTTTGAGACTTGATCTTTTCCAAAGGGAACTTGCCCTTCAAGGTCTTGAAAGACTGTTCACTTTATGAGTGTCGATTGTCCTCTTATAGGGGTACTTACCCTTTAGGATCTCCTAGGTTTCCTTTGGGATTTACTTTCTTCAGTTAGGCTTGACCCTTTATTTACTTCAAACAAAATGTCTAAAGGAATTCCTTCAAATAATTTGTTTGAAAGAAATCTTTCCTTGGCCCTGTGTCTCTATATTGAGAGTGCCCCATCTTTGACATGTGGCACATTCCACTACTTCAAACAAGTGACACGTGGCATATTTCATTGAAATAGGTGAGGACACTTAGCAACATCTACTACTTTTAGAATAAGCTTATGAGAGTCCCACGGGAGATGACAGTGGTAGCTTTTGTTGAACCTTTTAGCAACTTGCCCAGGGCCCACCACAGTGTTTACTTGATAATGAAACCAAAGGAAGATGCAACGACCATTGAAACTTGGCAGCCTCCACTGATCTCTATAGATGACACATGGCACATTCTGCTATTTCAAGAAAAAGACATTGAAACCTTCCTCAGTTGCCACTTGTCACTTTCCACAGAACTCTACAAGGGACACGTGGCCTATTCCACTGCTTTGAGATGCAAAACACAATGTGTCTCAGTAGATGGCACTTGGTAGCTTCCACTCATCTTTTTCCTTTGCACGTGCCTTTAAACCATTTGACTAAAATAACCTTGGAAATGAATAAGTGTTGAAAACTTTCTCTTTCAAAAGAATTTACCTATTTGAAGCCATTGGACCCTTTGAATCTGTCAATTTCAAGCATGTTGAGTCCATAGAAACATCTCTATAGAGTCTATAAATTTAAGCTTGTAGAGTCTGTAGATTTATGAAAATCTTGAAAAATGAGGAGTTTGAAATCTCATAATAAATATTGAAAAGGGAAGAGACAATTTGGTCTGTGTAGGGCCAAAATAGTTCATATATTGTCCCAAAAATGAGTGACATTTTTTTGGGACAACAGATGGGATCTAATGTACTAACACTAGTATGATCACACCTAATATTTACTTTATCACATTACTCTACTTGTAAGAGACACGAGGAAGACATCAGATAGATGTAATTGGTTGAACAAGACTTGTTTGGGCTCACTTATGTGTGAGTTTCAACACACTACTCCATTGGCTTAATATGGCACACAAGGGGATCCCATCATAAGTGATTTTTAACACACTACTCTATTAGTTCAATATGGCACATAAGGGGACCCCATCATAACTCATGCACTAAATCTAACTTAGCAAAACACATTGCATGTAGTGAAACTCATGTGGTTCATCTCACACAATGTAACTCACCCAATGTATCATGATCCAGGTTATGTTGATTGCCTAACATAACTCAACTTAGTGCATCTCATGTAATGCAACTCATCTCATGTCACATGACTCATGCATTACAGCTTGACCTAGGTTATGCTAACCTAGGTTGTGTAGCTTGACCTCATTTAATTCATCTCTCACAACATAACTCATCTTGTGGCACCTAGCTCATGTGGTGCATCTAGTGCAACCTAATTTATATCACATAGCACACCATACCCAACGCCAACCAAGGGTTCATTTATTCCCTAACACATCTTGACCTGGTGTAGCTAGCATGATGTTAGTCATACAAGGCATCTAGAGAGGCACATGCCACCCATCGCATCTCACTCAACACTCATGTAGTGCAGCTTAAGCAGGTAAATGCATCTTGTGTAATGCAACTTGCATAATGCATCTCATACAACACATATCATCTAATGTAATATGAGCCTTGATTCATAAATATATAAGGTAAAGCCTCTAATATAAATCAACATAGGTTGGGTCAACCATGTAATGCAACTCAATGCAATACATCTTGCACATTAGAATTCATCTCATGTAGTGTAACTCATATTGTTCACCATACACTATGTAGTGTGGCTTGCATAATGTGACTTACCTAGTTTGTGATGATGGCCCAATACATCTTGACCCAGAGTAACCCACCCAATGCATCTCATACAGCATAACCCATGTAGTAATACACAACACAACTCATGTATCATGTCTCATGCATCATTTATCTCTTAATGAACCACCACCTACATCATGGCAATCACCTAACATAGCTCAACTTGAGCTAAGTCAACCTCAGCTAAGTCAACTGAGCACAACTCATGCAGTGTAACTCATCTCAAACAATGCAACCCACCTTGTGTAGTGTAGCTCACTCAATGCTGACCCATGTTATGTTGACAACCTAAGTTAGACCACTTTTGTAATGTAACTCATAAAATGCAATTATAGAAGCACAACACATGGCAACACATCTTGCATAATGAAACCCATGTAGGCTAACTAATGCAATGCAACTCATCCCCACCTAGTGTAACTTTCATAGTGCAACTCACATAGCATAGATTGCCCAAAGCCTTGACATACATGAAAAGGGGGTGCAACCCCTAGAATCCCTAGTGGGTCACCCATCATAGTATTACCCCAACTAAAACATGCTTAACTATAGAGTTCTAATGGGATTCAAAGCACTAACACTAGTATTATCACACTAAAGAAGTATTGTATCACCTTATTATACTTGTAGGAGAGATGTGGAGAGTCGATCTCTTGATGTGGCTTTGACCTAGTGTATCTTGTGTGTTGTAACTCACACAACATAATTCACATAGTGTATCTTGCACAATGTAACTCATCCCATGCTAAAAAACTCACGTAAATCATCTCATTCAATGTAGCTAGCACGATACAGCTTGACTAGGGTTGTGCCAACCCATTTTATTCCAAATCACATAACACATCTCAAGTTGGCAAATCTCATGTAGTGCATCCCATATAAATCATTTTGCTTAGTACAACCTATGTAACACACATCCACATCATAGCTCATCCAATGTTACTAGACCCAGGCTATGTCAATCACCTAACACAACTTGACTTGGCATAACTTATGTAGTGTAACTCATGTAACACACCTCAACCCTATTTTTATAGATCACCTAATGCATATCATGCATCATAACTTGTCGATGCAACTCATGTAACAACATAACACATCTGAATAAACACAACTCATCCCTTATAGTCCAATACACATTCCACATCTTATGTGTAGCATAACTTTTTTGATGGATTTTAAATCAAGCTCTACCAATTTGATAATTTAGCTCAACCTAGTGTAAGTCACTTGATGCATCTCATTTAGCAAAACTCATCTTGCACAGTGTGACTCACTAATGCAGCTCGACCTGGGTTATGCTAATCATGTAACTTAGTTCAACCTGATGAAACTCATGTAATGCATCTCATCCCACATAATGCAACATGCATAATGTAACTCACTCAATAATTCTTCTAAGGGAGCCACCATGGCATAAATAAAAAGAGGATCTCATACCCTTTGTGTTTGTCTATGTCATTCCTCCACCTAGTCACCCCTACCCCCCACCCCTAAGACATTAGAGTATGTATGAGAGGAACACAGACCACCCAATGTCTTGATAAAATGGAAATAAAGGGTGAAACACTGGGACTTCTCGAGAGTTCACCCATTCTATTACTACCCCAACCCAAGCATGCTTAACTGAAGAGTTCTGATAGGATCTGGTGTACTAACATTGGTATGATCACCCCTGATATTTACTTTATCATGCTACTCTACTTGTAAGAGACACATGAAAGACATTAGATATATGTAATTTGTTACATGGGACTCATTTTGCCTCACTCATGTGTGAGTTTGGACACACTGCTTTCTTGGCTCAATAAGGTGCACAAGGGGATCCCATCATAAGTGAATTTCAACACACTAGTCTATAGGTTCAATATGGCACACAAGGGAACCCATCATAACTCATGCACTATATATGACTTAGCAAAACCCATTGTGTTTAGTTTTGACACACTATTCTATAGGATATGTTAATTGCCTAACATAACTCAACTTAGTGCATCTTATGTAACACAACTAATCTCATGTCACATGACTTGTACATTCTAGCTTGACCTAGGTTATGTTAACCTAGGTTATGCAACTCAACCTCATGCAATTCATCTCTCACAACCTAACTCATCTTGTGGCACCTAGCTCATACTATGCATTTAGTGCAACCTAACTCATCTTACATAGCACAACCTGTGCATTACCAACCTAGGGTTTTTTATTGCCTAACACATCTCGAGCTAGTGTAACTAATGTAATGTAAGTTGTACAAGGAAGTGAGAGAGGCACATGTCACACACCACATCTCACTCAACATTCACATAGTACAACTCAAGTAAGGAAACTCATCATGTGTAATAAAACTTTCATAGTGCATCTCCTACAACATAGATCATGTAATGTATCATGATCCTTGACTCATAAATATATAAGGTAGGGACTCAAATATAGCTCAAAAAGGGTTGGGTTGATCATGTAATGCAACTCAACACAATGCATCTGACACATCAAAATTCATCTCATGTAGTGCAACTCATATTGCTCACCACAACATTCATAGTGTGGGTTGTGTAATGTGACTTCACCTAGGTTGTGATGATGGCCCAATGCATCTCAACCTAGAGTAACCCACCCAATGCATCTTGTGGAGCATAACTCATGTAGCATTTCCCAACATAGCTTGTGTAGTATGACCCATCTTAGATATCATAACTCTTATAGCATGTCTCACACATCATTGCCCTCTCAATGAAAATCCACCTACATTGTGGTGATCACCTGGCATAGCTCAACCTAAGCTAAGTTGACCTAGACTGAGTCAACTAAGAACAACTCATGCAACGTAACTCATCTCAAACACTACATTCCACCTCATGTAGTGCAGCTTGCCCAATGCTGACCTAAGTTGTGTCAATCACCTAAAGCAAACCACTCATGTAATTTAACTTGTAGAATGTAGTTCTATAGGCACAAAATGAAACAACATATCTTGCATAATGTAACCCATGTAAGATGACTCATGGGACACAACTCATCCTTCTTGGTGAAACTTGCATAGTGTAACTCACATAGCATAGATTTCCCAACACCTTGACATAAATAAAAAGGGGGTGCAACACTCAAACTTCAATATGACACACAAGGGGATCTCATGAAACACAATTTATGTAGTACATCATGCTTAACATAGCTCACACAACATAGGTCAAGTTGGGTTGTGCTATCTTGGTAGTGTCTCTCACCCATTGTATAGCTCGACCCAATGTATCTCACATGCTATAAATCACCTTGCACAACACAACCCATCTTGCACAACACACCTCATCTCATGTAGCCCAAAAGTGGATCCCAACTCATGTATCACATCTAGTGAATCTCAGCTCAAGTAGAACATCTTGTGAAGCCTAGCTCATGCAATGCAAATTATTCTACACATTATGTATCCACATCATAACTCACCCAATGTAGTTTGACCTAGGTTGTGTCAATCATCTAATGCAACATAACCTAACACAACTCATGAAATATAGCATTCAAAACATAACCTAAGAAAAATACTCATGAAATACCACTTGTGTAGTATAACTTGTAATCATAGCTCATCTTGTGTAGTGTAACTTGTGTAGTATAGCTTATGTAACATAACATGCCCAAATCAGCTTGATCAAGGATTTGGCAACACAATTTACATTGATCACCCCACATTGAGTAACTCAGTGTAACTCAAGCAATACATCTCATAAAGTCCAATTCACATGGTGCAACTTGGGTAGTGCATCCCATCTTACACAACACAATGTAACTTGTCATGCATAACACAATTGATGCCATGTAGCGTGACTCAGTTGGTGCATCTCAACTCACACAATGTAAATTGTATTATGTAATTTAGCTCATGTTGAGTAGTAAAAATTATATAGCACATCTTTTGAAACTTAGCTTACAAAGCATAGCTCATGCGATGCAACTCATATAACACATATTGTGAAACTCATCTTACAAAGTGTAGCTCAAGCGATGCAATTACATCATGTCTCACATAACACAACTCATCATATGCAATGCAACCCATCTCACTTAATGCAACTCATGCCATGAAGTGTAACTCTTGTAGTGTAACTAGTGAAACATAACTCATGTGACACATCTTGACTCAAGTTACACTGACCAACTCATGCATCTCACGCATCACAACTTGTCAGCTCAAATTTATAATATAACTTACATAGTGTAACTTGAGCAACACATCTCATTTTGTGTAATGCAACTTATATAACATACTTTGTGTTGGGTACCTTAACCCATCCATCTTGACCCTCAGTCTAGAGATATATAAGGTAGGGAATTTAGTGTAGCTTGACATAGGCTATATCACTTGCCTAAAGCAACTCAACTTAGAGATATTTGTGCAGTGAATCTTGTGCATCATAACTCATCTTACATGGTGTAACTCATCTTGTGCACCATAATTTACATAGTTTATCTCTCAAAAAATAGCTCCCATAATGCAACTCAACTCATTTTCTTCCTATTCAGGTTGTGTTGTTCACCTAACACAAAAATATTCAACACTTCTCATGTATTGTAACTCATTTCACACAACACAACATATCTCACACAATAAAAATTCTAAAGCCTAACTTAAGCATCACATCTAGTGGATCCAAGCTTGCACATCACATCTCATGAATCCTCATTTACATAACATAACTCATCTCACATAACATAGCTTCGACAATGCATCTTCATAGAGTAGCTCACCCAAAGCATATCGACCTGATTGTGCCAATCTGTATTATGTCTATCATTATTCATAACTTAACCCATCATAACTCATGCATCGTAACTCACATATCACAATTGAATAAATTTATCTCATGTAACATAGCCCATGTACTATATCTTAAGCAACATAAATCACATATTACAACCCAAACCACATAGCACAAATCATATCACCAATGTAGCTCATGTAACATTGCTCACCCAATTTACCTTGACAAGGGTTTCATAGACTTGGTTTGGGTTTATCCCTGTATGAAACTCATGTAGTGTAACTTGTAAGGTATAACATGAATCATCTTGTACAACATAACTCATCTTGCTCAATGTAACTCATCTCATGTAGTATGACTCATCTCTATAGTGAAACTCACGTAGCGTAGCTCATGCAATGCATCTCATGTAGCATAGCTCAACCCAAGTTTTATCAGTTTCCTAAAACACCTTTCACATTATAACTTTTTATCCTAACATGCATAATAGAGAATATGCATCACCATTCATATCATGTAATGGAACTCATATTGTGTAACATAGCTCATCTTATACAATGCAACTCACATGATGCAGTTAGGCATGAGTTATGTTGATCGCCTAATGCAACTAGACCAAGCATAGCTCTTTCAATGCATCTTGTGTATCATAACTCCTACAATGTATCTCATATAGCACATGCTATGAATCATAACTCATATCACACAATGTAACATTCTAGTGTAGCTCACCCGATTATAGCCTGACCTGGGTTGTGTTGATCTCTTAATACATCTCAACTATGCACAACCCATGAAGCATTACTCATACAATGTTTCTTGTGCAATGGAACTCATCTCACATAGTGCAACTCATCTCATAAAATTAAAATTACCTAGCTTACCCTTCTCAAAGTAAATTTCACAATGCATCTTGACCTAGGTTGTGCCTATCTCTTAACACAACTCTACCCAACACAATTTGTGTAGTCCAACTCATCTCACACAATGCAACTCACCTTACACAATGCACCTCATCTTTCATATTGAAATATCATGAAGGACAACTCATGCATTACATCTAAAAAATCCAAACTTGTGTAAAGTATCTTCATAGTATAACATGCCCAACAAATCTTGATTAGGGTTAGTGCATCTCATCTCGTATAATGCAACTTGTATCATGTAATATGTTCATGCCATAAAGTGCAACTCAAATAACATAGCTCATGCAACTCAACTTGTAAAGCATAGCTCATGCCATGAAACTTAGGTATTATATCTTGTATCATATAGCATAACTCACCTTGTGTAATTTAACCCATCTCGCTTAATTTAACTCATGCCATGAAGTGTAACTCATGTAGCATAGGTAGTGCATCACAACTCATGCAGTGCATCTTAACCCAGGTTACACTAGTCGACTGATATAGCTCACACATCACAACTTGATAGCTCAAATTTGTAATATAACTTTTAGAGTACAGCTTGAGTAGCACATCTCATCTTGTGTACTGCAACTCTTGTAACACAGCTCATGCACCCAATGTACCCTGACTAGGGTTGTGTTGACCTGATTTGTGTTGATTTCTCAATGTAGGTCAATGCAAGGAAAATCACATAGTGTAACTTGGAAGGTGTAACTTGCACAACATGACTCATCTCATATGACAAAACTCATCTTGTGCAATGCATCTAACATATCATAGTTCAACTTATAACTACTATGCGAGTAGGGTGTTCTTTGAATGCCTATGTAGGAAAACAAGTGAAAACATAGGAAATGTTTTGTTTCCCCCTTTATGCACAAATAATTTAGTATACTCCAATTGTGAAATAAAAAGTAAATATATGAAGGAAAACATATTTCCTCTTTAATGTGAGATCAAATTTTGTGTGTAACTTTATTTTTGCCTCAGACTTTCATATTGTGGTTTGAGCTCGAGTTGGACTACCAGGCCAAGTTGAAAAAATGAACTTGATAATCATGGGATCCTTATGAGAGTCATGACATAGATTTTAACTTATAAATAATATGGGGGGGAGGGTGTTCTTTGAATTCATGTATGAGAAAAAAATTGAAAACATGGGAAACATTTTTTTTCCCTATTTACCCTCAAACCATTTAATATATTCTGGTTGCAAAAGAAAAGGTAAATGGATGAAGGAAACCATGTTTCCTCTAAAATGCAAGAATTAATGTTGGGTAGAACTTTATTTTTTCCTTGTATTTATGTATTGAGATTTTAACTTGAGTGAAATCCCATCTAGAGTTGGACATCCATCTTGACTTGAACTGCCAGCATGAGTTGGATTGCCAACCTGGGTTGGGTTGGCAACTCGAGTTGAAAAAATGAGCTTGAATATAATGGGATCCTTATGAGAATCATGACATGGATTTTAAATTATAATTACTATGGGGGAAGGGTGTTTGAATTATTTTGTGGGAAAACAAGTGAAAACATGGGAAATTTTTTATTCCCCTCTTTACCTGTAAGCAATTCGATATACTCTAGTTGTGAGAAAAAAAATAAATGGATTGATGAAACCATGTTTCATCTTCAATGCAAGATCCAATGTTGTGTGGAACTTAATTTTTGCCTCAAATTTACATATTGTGATTTGAAATAGTGTTGGACTACTAGCCCAAGTTGGGTTGCCAACCCAAGTTGGGATGATAGCCTCAGCTAGGTTGCTAGTCTGAGCTAGGTTGCTAGCCTGAGCTGGGTTGCCAACCCGAGCTAGGTTAGCAGCATGAGCTAGGTTGCCAGCCCAAGCTAAGTTGCTAGCCTGAGTTGGGTTGCCAGCCTGAGCTTAAAAAATGAACTCTATAATCACGGGATCCTTATGAGGATCATGACATGGATTTTAACTTATAACTACTATGGTGGAAGGGTGTTCTTTGAATGCCTTTTTGGGGAAAGAAGCAAAACTATGGGAAATGTTTTGTTCCACCCTTTACCCATAAACAATTTGTTATACTTTAGTTTTGAAAAGAAATAATAAATGGATGAAAGAAACCATGTTTCCTCTTGAATTCAAGATCCAATGTTGTGTGGGAATTGATTTTTTGACACGTATTTTTGTGTTATGATTGGAGGATGAGTTACACTCCCAATCAAAGTTCTATAAATCTGAGTCAGGTGGTTGACATGACTGGGGATGGTAACCAGAGTAGAAAAATGAACTTGATAACCAATGGGATGGTTATGAGAATGATGACATGGATTTTAAATTATAATTACTATGGGGGGAGGGTGGGTAAGCAAGCAAGTAGGGAAAACAAAGTTGATAAACAAGTGACCCTTATGAGAACCATGGAATGGATTTCAACTTTTAACCACTATGGGGGAGGGTATTGAAGGAAGCAAGGAAGATGGACTTGATAAAGATGCGAATCCTTATGTGGAACATGACATGGATTTGAACTTATAACTATTATGAAGGGGAGGTAAAAAGCAAGCAAGTGAGCAAGCACAAGGGGAACACATCCAGGGGCTCGAGTTAGATTCCCATTATGAGTTAGGCTTCCAACCTAGGTTAGGATTCTATCCTAAGTTGGGCTACCATCCAAAGTTGGATGACCAGCCCAAGTTAGGCTGCTATCTTGAGTTGGATTACTAGCTTGAGTTGGGTTGCCATCCTGAGTTGGGCTTCATTGCCCAAGTGGGGATACCATCCCTAGTTGGTTTGCCGACCTGAGTTGGTCTATCAACATGGGTTAGGTTGCCAAAAAATAGTAAATGGATGGGGGAAATCATGTTCCCTCTTTAATGAGAGATAAAATGTTGGGTGGAATGATATTTTCACCTCAAAGTTTCTATATTATATTTTGAAATCCACTTCCAATCAGAGTTCTACAAATCTGAGTCGGGTGGCTGACATGAGTGGGGATGTCAACTAGAGTAGGAAAAATTAATTTGATAACCAATGGGATGGTTTTGAGAATGATGACATGGATTTTAACTTATAACTACTATAGGGGGAGGGTGGGCAAGCAAGTAGGGAAAATAAACTTGATAAATAAGGGACCCTTATGAGAACCATGGAATGGATTTTAACTTTTAACCACTATGGGGGGAGGGTAAGGAAGGAAGCAAGGAAGATGGAATTGATAATGATGGGAATACTTATGTAGATCATGACATGGATTTGAACTTATAACTACTATGAAGGGGAGGGAGCAATCAAGCAAGAAAGCAACTTGAGTTAGATTACCATCTCGAGTTGGGCTGCCATCCCGAGTTGGGCTTCACAACCCGAGTTGGGATACCATCCCTAGTTGGATGGCTAGCCTAAGTTAGTCTACTAGCCCAGGTTGGGTTACCAAAGAAATAGTAAATGGATGGGGGAAACCATGTTTCCTCTTTAATATGAGATCAAATGTTGGGTAGAATGATATTTTTGTCTTAGATTTTTTGTATTACGGTTTGAAATCCACTTGCCCTACCAACCCAAGTTGTGTCTTGAGCTCGAGTTGAAAAAATGAGCTTGATAATAAAATTGGATCCTTGTGAGAATCATGGAATGGATTTTAACTTGTAACCACTATGGGGGGAGTGTGTTTTGAGCTCATGTGGGATTGCCATCTTGATTTGGACTTCCAGTCTGAGTTGGACTACCAACCCGAGTTGGGTTATGAAAGAAATAGTGTACAGATGGGAAAAACCATGTTTCCTCTTAAATGTGAGATTGAATGTTGGGAATAACCATATTTTCACATCAAATTTTTTATATTTCAATTTGAACTAGAGTTACACTACCAACCTGAGTTGCTTCTCGAGATTGAGTTGAAAAAATGAGCTTGATAATAAAATGGGATCCTTATGAGAATCATGTCACGTATTTTAAATTATAACTACTATGAGGGGAGGGTTTTCCTTGAATGCCCTTATGGGAAAACATAGAAAAGATATTATTCCCTACTTTAACCACAAACAATTTTGGATACTCGAGTTAGGAAAGAAATTTGAAATGGATGGAGAAAACCATGTTTCCTCTTTGATGCGAGATCGATTGTTGTGTTGAACTTTATTTTTGCCTTAGATTTTTTTATTATGGATGGAATTAGAGTTGGATTTATAGCTAGCCCAAGTTAGACTACCATCTCAAGCTAGACTTCTACCCTGAGTTGGATTGGTAGCTTGAGTTAGGTTACAAAAAAAATGGTGAATCGATGGGGGAAACCATCTTTCCTCTTTGATGCAAAATTGAATGTTGGGTGGAACCATATTTTTGCCTTAGATTTCTATATTGTGGTTTAAACTCATGTTACACTGCCAATCCGACTTGGCTTTTCAGATAAAGTTGAAAAAATGAGCTTGATCATAAAATGGGATCCTTATGAGAATCATCACGTGGATTTTAACGTATAACTACTTTGTGGGGAGGGTGTTCTTCGAATGTACTTGTGGGAAAGTAAGTGAAAACATGGGAAAGATATTGTCCCCCCTTACTTGCAAACAATTCTAGATAATCAAGTTCAAAAAGAAATGAGAAATGAATGAAGGAAACCATGTTTCCTCTTTAATGTAAGATTGATTATTATGTGGAACTTTATTTTTTCCTTAGATTTCTCTATTGCAAATGGAACCCGAGTTGGACTGCCATCTTGAGTTGGGCTTCTAGCCCCAGTTGGGTTGCAAAAGAAATAGTGAATGGATGGGGGAAACCAATTTTCCTCTTTCATGTGAGATTGAATTTTGGATGGAAGCATGTTTTTGCCATGGATTTTTGCATTGTGGCTTGAACTCGAGTTGCACAGCCAACCCGAGTTGGGTTTTTTGCCCAAGTTGAAAAAATGAGCTTGATAATAAAATTGGATCCTTATGAGAATCATCACATGGATTTTAACTTATAACTACCATGTTTCATCTTTTATACGAGATTGAATGTTGGGTGGAAAAATGTTTTTGCCTTAGATTTTTGTTTTGGGGTTTAAAATCGAGTTGCATGGCCAACCAGAGTTGTGTGTTTTCTTCGAGTTGAAAAATGAGATTGAAAATAAAATGTGATCTTTATGAGAATCATCACATGGATTTTGACTTATAACTACTATGGGGGGAGGGTGTGTTATTTGAATGCCCTTATGGAAAAGCAAGTGAAAACATAGGAAATATATTGTTCTCCCCTTACCCATAAATAATTTTGGATACTCAAGCTAGGAAAGAAATGTGAAATGGATGAAAGAAACCATGTTTACTCTATAATACAAGATTGATTATTTCATAAAGCTTTATTTTTTCCTCTAATTTTTGTGTTGAAAATGGAACCTGAGTTGGATTTCCAGCCCAAGTTGGACTGCCATCTTAAACTGGATCTTCACCCCGAGTTGGGTTGTGAAAGAAATAATGAACGGATGGGGGAAACCATTTTTCCTCTTTCATATGAGATCAAATTTTGGGAGGAAGCATGTTTTTTCCATGGATTTTTGTATTGCATTTTTAACTCGAATTGCATAACCAACAAGAGTTGGCTTTTTTACTTGAGTTGAAAAAATGAGCTTGAAAATATAATGGGATCCTTATGAGAATCATCGCATGGATTTTAACTTATGATTACTATGGGGGAGTTTTTTATTTGAATACCCTTGAGGGAAAGTAAGTGAAAACATGGGAGAGATATTGTTCCCCCCTTTTACCCACAAATAATTCTAGATACTCAAGTTGGGAAATAATTGAGAAATGGATGAAGGAAACCATGTTTCCTCTTTAATGCAAGATTGATTATTCTGTGGAACTTTATTTTTGCCTCAGATTTCGATGTTGTGGATGGAACATGAGTTGGATTTATAGCTTGAGTTATACTACCATCCTAAGCTGAACCTTCATCCCAATTTGGGTTGTGAAAGAAATAGTGAATAGATGGGGGAAACCATTTTTCCTCTTTCATGTGAGATCAAATTTTGGGTGGAAGCATGTCTTTGCCATAGATTTTTGTATTATGGTTTGAACTCCAGTTACAAATCCAACCTGAGTTAGTTTTTTTGCCCGAGTTGAAAAAATGATCTTGATAATAAAATGGGATCCTTATGAGAATCATTGCATGGTTTTTAACTTATAACTACTATGGGGGGAGGGTGTTCTTCAAATGCCCTTGTGGGAAAGCAATTGAAAACATGGGAAATATATTGTTCCCCCCTTACCTACAAATAATTTTAGATACTAAAGTTGGGAAAAAAATGTGAAATGGATGAAGGAAACCATGTTTCCTCTTTAATGCAAGATTGATTATCACATGGAACTTTATTTTTGCCTTGGATTTCTATATTGTGGATGGAACTTGAGTTGGATTTCTAGCCTGAGATGGGCTTCCAGCCTGAGTTGGGTTGTGAAATAAATAGTGAATGAAAGGGGGAAACCATGTTGCTTCTTTAATGTGAGATTGAATGTTGGGTGGAACCATGTTTTTGCCTTAGATTTTTATATTGGGGTTTGAAATCGAGTTGCACCGCCAACCTGAGTTATGTGTTTTCTCTTAGTCAAAAAAATGAGCTTGAAAATAAAATGGGATCCTTATGAGAATCATCATGTGCATTTTAACTTACAACTACTATGGGGGAGGGTGTGTTATTTGAACACCCTTGTGAGAAAGCAAGTGAAAACAAGGGAAAGATATTGTTCCCCCCTTACCTATAAACAATTTTGTATACTCAGCTAGGAAATAAATGTGAAATAGATGAAGGAAACCATGTTTCCTCTATGATGCGAGATCAATTATTCTATGGAGCTTTATTTTTTCCTTGGAATTTTTGTGTTGTGGATGGAACCTGAGTTGGATTTCCAACCTGAGTTAGACTGCCATCTTGAGTAGGGCTTCCAGCCCTAGTTGGGTTATGAAACAAATAGTGAACGGATGGGGGAAACCATTTTTCCACTTTCATGCGACATTGAATGGTGGGTGGAAGCAAATTTCTACCTTAGATTTTTGTATTACAGTTTGAACTTGAGTTACACAGCCAAACTGAGTTGGTTTTTTTGCTCGAGTTGAAAAAATGAGCTTGAAAATAAAATGGAATCCTTATGAGAATCATCACATGGATTTAACTTATGACTACGATGAGGGGAGTGTGTTCTATAAATGCCCTTGCTGGAAAGCAAGTGAAAACATGGGAGAGATATTGTTCCCCCCTTTTACCCATAAACAATTCTGGATACTCAAGCTAGGAAATAAATGAGAAATGATGAAGGAAACCATGTTTCCTCTTTAATGCAAGATTGATTATTTTGTGGAACTTTATTTTTGCCTGAGAATTTTATGTTATGGATGGAATCTAAGTTTGATTTCTAGCCCAAGTTGGACTGCCATCCTGAGCTGGACCTTCACCTTGAGTTGGGTTGTGAAAGAAATAGTGAATGGATGGGGGAAACCATTTTTCCTCTTTCATGCGAGATCAAATTTTGGGTGGAAGCATGTTTTTACCATGAATTGTTGTATTGCAGTTTGAAATCAAATTGCATAGCCAACCTACGTTGGGTTTTTTGCTCGAGATAAAAAAATGAGCTTGATAATAAAATGGGATCCTTATGAGAACCATCACATGGATTTTAACTTATAACTACTATGGGGGGAGGGTGTTCTTCAAATGCCCTTGTAGGAAAGCAAGTGAAAATATGGGAAAGATATTGTTCCCCCCTTACCTGCAAATAATTTTAGATACTCAAGTTGGGAAAAAAATGTGAAATGGATGAAGGAAACCATGCTTCCTCTTTAATGCAAGATTGATTATTACATGGAACTTTATTTTTGCCTTGGATTTCTATATTGTGGATGGAACTTGAGTTGGGTTTCTAGCCTGAGATGGGCTTCTAGCCTGAGTTGGGTTACGAAATAAATAGTGAATGAAAGGTGGAAACCATGTTTCCTCTTTAATGTGAGATTGAATGTTGGGTGGAACCATTTTTTTGCCTTAGATTTTTATATTGGGGTTTGAAATCGAGTTGCACCACCAACCTGAGTTATGTGTTTTCTCTTAGTCAAAAAAATGAGCTTGAAAATAAAATGGGATCCTTATGAGAATCATCATGTGCATTTTAACTTACAACTACTATGGGGGAGGGTGTGTTATTTGAACACCCTTGTGAGAAAGCAAGTGAAAACAAGGGAAAGATATTGTTCCCCCCTTACCTATAAACAATTTTGTATACTCAGCTAGGAAATAAATGTGAAATAGATGAAGGAAACCATGTTTTCTCTATGATACGAGATCAATTATTCTATGGAGCTTCATTTTTTCATTGGATTTTTGTGTTGTGGATGGAACTTGAGTTGGATTTCCAACCTGAGTTAGACTACCATCTTGAGTAGGGCTTCCAACCCTAGTTGGGTTATGAAACAAATAGTGAACGGATGGGGGAAACCATTTTCCCACTTTCATTCGACATTGAATGGTGGGTGGAAGCACATTTCTACCTTAGATTTTTGTATTGCAGTTTGAACTTGAGTTACATAGCCAAACTGAGTTGGGTTTTTTGCTCGAGTTGAAAAAATGAGCTTGAAAATAAAATGGAATCCTTATGAGAATCATCACATGGACTTAACTTAAGACTACGATGAGGGGAGTGTGCTCTTTGAATGCCCTTGCAGGAAAGCAAGTGAAAACATGGGAGATATATTATTCCCCCCTTTTACCCACAAACAATTTTGGATACTCAAGCTGGGAAAGAAATGAGAAATGATGAAGGAAACCATGTTTCCTCTTTAATGCAAGATTGATTATTTTGTGGAACTTTATTTTTGCCTCAAATTTTTATGTTATGGATGGAACCTAAGTTTTATTTCCAGCCCGAGTTGGACTGCCATCCTGAGCTGGACCTTCACCTTGAGTTGGGTTGTGAAAGAAATAGTGAACGGATGGGGGAAACCTTTTTCCCTCTTTCATGCGAGATCAAATTTTGGGTGGAAGCATGTTTTTACCATGAATTATTGTATTTTAGTTTGAAATCAAATTGCATAGCCAACCTAAGTTGGGTTTTTTGCTTGAGATAAAAAAATGAGCTTGATAATAAAATGGGATCCTTATGAGAACCATCACATGGATTTTAACTTATAACTACTATGGTGGGAGGGTGTTCTTCAAATGCCCTTACAGGAAATCAAGTGAAAATATGTGAAAGATATTGTTCCCCCCTTACCTACAAACAATTTTAGATACTCAAGTTGGGAAAAAATGTGAAATGGATGAAGGAAACCATGTTTCCTCTTTTATGCAAGATTGATTATTACATGGAACTTTATTTTTGCCTTGGATTTATATAATGTGGATGGAACTTGAGTTGGATTTCTAACCTGAGATGGGCTTCCAGCCTGAGTTGGGTTGTGAAATAAATAGTGAATGAAAGGGGGAAACCATGTTTCCTCTTTAATGTGAGATTGAATGTTGGGTAGAACCATGTTTTTGCCTTAGATTTTTATATTGGGGTTTGAAATCGAGTTGCACCGCTAACCTGAGTTATGCGTTTTCTCTTAGTAAAAAAAATGAGCTTGAAAATAAAATGGGATCCTTATGAGAATCATCACGTGCATTTTAATTTATAACTACTATGGGGGAGGGTGTGTTACTTGAACACCCTTGTGAGAAAGCAAGTGAAAACATGGGAAAGATATTATTCCCCCCTTACCTACGAACAATTATGTATACTCAAGCTAGGAAATAAATGTGAAATAGATGAAGGAAACCATGTTTCCTCTATGATGTGAGATCAATTATTCTATGGAGCTTTATTTTTGCCTTGGATTTTTGTGTTGTGGATGGAACCTGAGTTGGATTTCCAACCTGAGTTAGACTACCATCTTGAGTAGGGCTTCCAACCCTAGTTGGGTTATGAAACAAATAGTGAACAGATGGGAGAAACCATTTTTCCACTTTCATGCGACATCAAATGGTGGGTGGAAGCACATTTCTACCTTAGATTTTTGTATTACAGTTTGAACTTGAGTTACACATCCAAACTGAGTTGGGTTTTTTGCTCAAGTTGAAAAAATGAGCTTGAAAATAAAATGGAATCCTTATGAGAATCATCACATAGATTTAACTTATGACTACGATGAGGGGAGTGTGTTCTTTGAATGCCCTTGTAGGAAAGCAAGTGAAAACATGGGAGAGATATTGTTCCCCTTTTACGCACAAATAATTCTGGATACTCAAGCTGGGAAAGAAATGAGAAATGATGAAGGAAACCATGTTTCCTCTTTAATGCAAGATTGATTATTTTGTGGAACTTTATTTTTGCCTCAAATTTTTATGTTATGGATGGAACCTAAATTTGATTTCCAGCCCAAGTTGGACTGCCATTCTAAGTTGGACCTTCACCTTGAGTTGGGTTGTGAAATAAAAAGTGAACAGATGGGGGAAACCATTTTTTCTCTTTCATGCGAGATCAAATTTTGGGTGGAAGCATGTTTTTACCATGAATTTTTGTATTACAGTTTGAAATCAAATTGCATAGCCAACCTAAGTTGGGATTTTTGCTTGAGATAAAAAAATGAGCTTGATAATAAAATGGGATCCTTATGAGAACCATCACATGGATTTTAACTTATAACTACTATGGGGGGAGGGTGTTCTTCAAATGCCCTTGCAGGAAAGCAAGTGAAAAAATGGGAAAGATATTGTTCCCCCCTTACCTACAAACAATTTTAGATATTCAAGTTGGGAAAAAAATGTGAAATGGATGAAGGAAACCATGTTTCCTCTTTAATGTAAGATTGATTATTACATGGAACTTTATTTTTTCCTTGGACATCTATATTGTGGATGGAACTTGAGTATTATTGCTAGCTTGAGATGGGCTTCCAGCCTGAGTTAGGCTGCGAAATAAATAGTGAATGAAAGGGGGAAACCATGTTTCCTCTTTAATGTGAGATTGAATGTTGGGTGGAACCATGTTTTTGCCTTAGATTTTTATATTGGGGTTTGAAATCGAGTTGCACCGCCAACCTGAGTTATGTGTTTTCTCTTAGTCAAAAAAATGAGCTTGAAAATAAAATGGGATCCTTATGAGAATCATCACGTGCATTTTAACTACAACTACTATGGGGGAGGGTGTGTTATTTAAACACCCTTGTGATACAGCAAGTGAAAACATGGGAAAGATATTGTCCCCCCCTTACCTACAAACAATTCTATATACTCAAGCTAGGAAATAATTGTGAAATAGATGAAGGAAACCATGTTTCCTCTATGATGTGAGATCAATTAGTCTATGGAGCTTTATTTTTCCCTTGGATTTTTGTGTTGTGGATGGAACCTGAGTTGGATTTCCATCCTGAGTTAGACTACCATCTTGAGTAGGGCTTCTAGCCCTAGTTGGGTTATGAAACAAATAGTGAACGGATGGGGGAAACCATTTTTCCACTTTCATGTGAGATCGAATGGTGGGTGGAAGCACATTTCTACCTTAGATTTTTGTATTGCAGTTTGAACTTGAGTTACATAGCCAAACTGAGTTGGGTTTTTTGCTCGACTTGAAAAAATGAGCTTGAAAATAAAATGGAATCATTATGAGAATCATCACATGGATTTAACTTATGACTATGATGAGGGGAGGGTGTTCTTTGAATGCCCTTGCAGGAAAGCAAGTGAAAACATGGGAGAGATATTGTTCCCCCCTTTTACCCACAAACAATTTTGGATACTCAAGCTAGGAAAGAAATGAGAAATGATGAAGGAAACCATGTTTCCTCTCTAATGCAAGATTGATTATTTTGTGGGACTTTATTTTTGCCTAAGATTTTTATGTTATGGATGGAACCTATGTTTTATTTCCAGCCCAAGTTGGACTACCATCCTAAGTTGGACCTTCACCTTGAGTTGGGTTGTGAAATAAATAGTGAATGGATGGGGGAAACCATTTTCCCTCTTTCATGCGAGATCAAATTTTGGGTGGAAGCATGTTTTTACCATGAATTATTGTATTGTAGTTTGAAATCAAATTGCATAGCCAACCTAAGTTGGGTTTTTTGCTTGAGATAAAAAAATGAGATTGATAATAAAATGGGATCCTTATGAGAACCATCACCTGGATTTTAACTTATAACTACTATGGGGGGAGGGTGTTCTTTAAGTGCCCTTACAGGAAAGCAAGTGAAAATATGGGAAAGATATTGTTCCCCCCTTACTTGCAAACAATTTTAGATACTAAAGTTGGGAAAAAAATGTGAAATGGATGAAAGAAAACATGTTTCCTCTTTAATGTAATATCAATTAATGTGTTGAACTTTATTTTTGCCTTGGATTTTTGTATTGTGGATGGAACCTGAGTTAGATTTCCATCCTGAGCTGGGTTTCTAGCCTGAGTTGGGTTGTGAAAGAAATAGTGAATTAAAGGGGGAAACCATGTTTCCTCTTTAATACAAGATTGAATGTTTGGTGGAACCATGTTTTTGCCTTGAATTTTTATATTGGGGTTTGAACTCGAGTTGCACAGCCAACCCGAGTTATGTGTTTTCTTTGAGTCAAAATGAGCTTCAAAATAAAATGGGATCCTTATGATAATCATCGCATGGATTTTAACTTATAACTACTATGGGGGGAGGGTGTGTTCTTTGAACACCCTTGTGGGAAAGCAAGTGAAACCATGGGAAAGATATTGTTCCCCCCTTACCCATAAATAATTTTCGATACTCGAGTTGGGAAAGAAATGTGAAATGGATGAAGGAAACCATGTTTCCTCTATAATGTGAGATCAATTATTTTGTAGAGATTTATTTTTACCTTGGATTTTTGTGTTGTAGATGGAACCCAAGTTTGATTTCTAGCCTGAGTTAGACTATCATCTTGAGCAGGGCTTCTAGCCCTAGTTAGGTTGTGAAAGAAATAGTGAATGGATGGGGGAAAACATTTTTACTCTTTCATGTGAGATCGAATGTTGGGTGGAAGCACATTTTTACCTTAGATGTTTATATTGTGGTTTGAACTTGAGTTGCATAGCCAAACTAAATTGGGTTTTTTGCTCAAAAGGAAAAAATGAGCTTGAAAATAAAATGGGATCCTTATGAGAATCATCACATGGATTTTAACTTATGACTACTATGGTGGGAGGGTGTTTTTTGAATCCCCTTGTAGGAAAGCAAGTGAAAACATGAGAGAGATATTATTCCCCCCTTTTACCCACAAATAATTCTAGATACTTCAGTTGGGAAAGAAATGAAAACCATGTTTTCTTTGTAATGTGAGATCGATTATTACATGGGACTTTATTTTTTACTCAAATTTTTGTATTGTAAATGGAACCCAAGCTAGATTTCCAACCTGAGTTGGACTACCATCCTAAATTTGGCTCCTAGCTTGAGCTGGATTGTGAAAGAAATGGAAACCATGTTTCCTCTTTAATGTGAGATTGATTATTGGGTGGAACTTTCTTTTTTCCTCAGATTTTTTATTAAAGATGGAACTTGAGCTAGATTTATAGCATGAGTTACATTGCCATCCAAAATAGGGCTTTCAGCCTCGAGCTAGGTTGTAAAAGAAATAGAAACCACTTTTCCTCTATAATGTGAGATCAATTATTACATGGGACTTTATTTTTGACTTGGATTTATGTATTGTAGATGGAACCCAAGCTAGATTTCTAGCCTGAGTTGGACTACCATCTTGAGCTGGGTTATGAAAGAAATAGTGAATGGATGGGGGAAACTATGTTTCCTCTATGTCAATTTGCACAACTCGAGCTCGAGCTAGGTTGGTGCTCTTTTTGTACTTGAAAAAATGAGATTGATCAATATAATTAGATCTTTATGAGAACCATGGCATGGATTTTAACTTATAACTACTATGAGGGGAGGGTATTCTTTGAATGCCCTTATGAGAAAGCAAGTGAAAACATGTAAAAGATATTGTTCCCCCTTACCTACAAACAATTCTGGATACTCAAGCTAGGAAAGAGATGGAAACCATTTTTCCTCTTTAATGTGATATCAAATGTTGTTTGGACTCCTAGTTTTGCCTCAATTTTTCATATGTTTTAGTTGTTTGGTTTGGATCTCTATTACTCTATAAAGATTGGTAGGCTAATGATCAAGTGTTTTAATTTGATTTGAGCTTTGGCCTTAGGCCATTGTTAGGATTTTTTATGCTTGAATCCTAAATCACCCACCCAATAATAGACTTTATTACATGTATTTTGGCTTTTTTAATTGTTCCTAGAGTTGTTCTCTAAAACTATTAGATCTAGCCACCCCTTACTAGTTTGGTTTATGCTTTTATGGATGGTTCTAGGAGTGGACCTTTAGAATGCTATTAGAGTTGCCTTTTTAGTGTGATTTGCACAACACGAGCCTGAGTTGGGTCAATTTAATGAGTCACACTTGAAACAATGAGCTTGATCATAATCAGATCCTCAAGTTGGGAAAGAAATATTGAAAGGATGAAGGAAACCATGTTTATTTCTCCTTAAAGTAGGATCAAATGGAAGGTGGACCCCTATTTTTTCCTTGAATTTACATATTGTGGTTGGTTGGTTTGGATCTCTCTTATAACTCTATGAAGAGTGGCAGGCTGATGATCAGGTGTTTTTGATTCAATCTGAGCTTTGGCCTCATGCCATTTTTAGGGTTATGGATGACCAAATCCTAGCTCACCCACCCAGTAATAAACTTGATTAAATCTATTTTGGCTTTTTCTAATTGTTCCTAGAGTTCTTCTCTAAAACTATTTGATCTAGCCACCCCTTGCCAATTTAGTTTTATGCCATTGTAGATGGTTATAGGAGTGGACCTTTAGAACATTGTCAGAGTTACCTTTTTAGTGTGATTTGCACAACTTGAACCTGAGTTGGGTTGATTTAATGAGTTATACTTTAAAAAATGAGATTGATCAATATAATGGGATCCTTATGAGAATCATGGCATGGATTTTAACTTATAACTACTATGGGGGGAGGGTGTTCTTTGAATGCCCTTGTAGGAAATCAAGTGAAAACATAGGAAAGATATTGTTCCTCCCTTACTTGCAAAAAATTTTGGATAATCAATTTGGGTAATAAATGGAAATGAAGTTTTATCTATAATGCGAGATCAAATTTTGTTTGGACTTGTAGTTTTGCCTTCATATTTTGTTATATATTGCTATTGTTTGGTTCAGATCTCTTATTACTTTACAAAGAGTAATGGGCTAATGATTAGGTCTTTCAATTCAATTCAAGATTTTGCCTCAAGCCATTGTTAGGATTATCTATGCCTGAATCCCAACTCACCCACCTAGTAACAGAATTGATTACATGTATTTTGGATTCTTTTGATTATTCCTAGATTTTTTCTTTCAAACTATTAGATTAAGCCACCCCTTACCACTTTGGTTTTTTATTTTGCTGATGGTTCAAGGAGTGGACCTTCAGAGTGCTATCAAAATTTCCAATTAGTGTTTATTCACACATCTTGATCCTGAGCTAGGTCAATTTGCCAAGTTGTACTTAAGAAAATAAGCTTAATCTTATTTTTGCCTTGGATTTCTATATTTTAGTTGGTTGGTTCAGATATCATATTAATCTATGAAGAGTGGCAAGCTGATGATCAAGTCTTTCAATTCAATTTGAGCTTTGGCCTTATGCCATTATTAGGGTTGTTGATTCCTAGATCCCAACTCACCCACCCAGTAATAGACTTGATGGCATGTATTTTGGCTTTTTTTAATTATTCCTAGAGTTTTTATTTGAAACTATTATATATAGCCACCCATTTCCACTTATACTCTATAAATGTGGATGAGTTTAGTGCTTGTGTCAATTCCTCATAGGTATTTTTCTATTTCTATGAGGTGGAGGTAAAACCCTATTCTTGGCCGCAATGCCTATGATTGGGTTATTTAATTTCTATTTTGGTTATGAACACTCAGTGGAAGGGCCAAAGCATTTTTTCTCTTCTCATGTTTGTAAGTTGTTCTCAAAGATGATGTGGGTTAGAGTATACATTATTAGCATTTGTGCCACTATCTTTACTCTAGCATGTTTAATCCTTATATTTAACTCCTTTCACTTGTGTGAGAATTTATGATGGAAGGTGGGATTTGTCTCTTCTTCCACTACAATGATTCATTTTGTAAGTTTGCTATAAAAGTTGGCTTGCCAGTTGGTCTAAGTGTAGTGTGAATGTTTCACATGTTAGATCAAATAATACATCTCCTAGTGGCTTTTAAGTATATATTATATCTATGTGCATATGAAAATAATGGATTGGAATTACTCTTTTATAGTTATGGCCATGATTTTGGTGTTTTTCCCTACAGGTTGAGGTTGATGTGTTCAGACTATTTGCACCAATTAAAAGTGCATAAGGGGCTATTCTCGATAAGGAAGTTCTCGAGTAGTCTTAAAATTGAGGTGGTCATGTGCATGGTGTACTCTATCCTTTATGTTGATCATGAGTTTGATCAGTTTGGGATATAGGGTGTAGGGCTTTGTATGTGATGTTCTTCATAGGCTCCTATAAATTGAAAACTTAGGGCTAGAGTGCTATGGCCTACTTGCCTTTGCCTCTATTCCAAATGTTACCTTTGCAAGGAGTTGAGTGTTTATGCTAGTTGAGATTTGGATTTTTTGGATGATATGTGCCCTTTAAAAGTGCATATCAGTCTTTCTTAGGAAGTATGTCTTTGAGTAGCCTTATAATTGAGGTGGTCATGTGAATGGTGCATACTATCCATGGTTGCCTTATCGTGAGTAAGTTGGTTGAGTTAATGTAGGGTAAACAACTATGTATGGGACGAGACTCCCAAGGGTTTATGAACTGAAGTTCTCTACTTTTATTGCTTTGACTTGTACATCCCTCCCTTCTCATTTAATGTCACATTTTCACATTGGCATAGTGTATGTGCAAAGGAGGCATCAAGGGTTCCCTCACCCTCTTCCATCTTATTCACATGTCAATAATAAGGATTTTATGTTTGATTTCAAGGAAGAATGAATGCTTTTCTCTAATTTCACACAATAATGGATTTTGTCGATGCTTTTTAGCATCCTACTTGTAGTTGGAAGCTACGTGGTTGATCCTACTAGTAGTCATATGCTTGTCTCAAAGATTAAGCCACGCATGTCTAATTATGTACTATTTTAGACTATGAAATTATGGATGGCTCATTAAATCAATTATAGTTTCTTTGATAGTACCTTACTACTTCGATAACCATAATAATTCTAGAGCTAATATGTGCACCAAATCTTGACTCTTGGAAGGGATGCATTTATTAGATAGCATTTTGGCATGGGCTCACCTACTATTCCAATGATTCATGATAACTTGATGGATCACATATCCATTGTGCTAGTGACGATGTATTAAAATTTTTGCCCTATCAACTTTTGATGATAGGATAGAGGCCTACCATGGTGGTGATGGGTGATAAAGAATTAGGGTTTGATTCTAGAGAGGGAGCCTAAGAAATGGTTACCATATCCAAGGAAGGTAGTAGGCATGCAAATTACCCAATCTTAACACGGGGAGGTAGTGACAATAAATAACAATATTGGGATCATCAAGTCTAGTAATTAGAATGAGTAAAATCTAAATCCATTAATGAGGATCCATTAAAGGGAAAGTTTGGTGCCAACATCCATGGTAATTTCAGCTCTAACAACATATATTTAATTTTTTACAATTAAAAAGTTCATAGTTGGATCTTGGGTCATCATGGCCAGTCCACCACCTAGGTGTGCACTGGCCCTCATGTCCCTTTTATCAGTGGCATGTTCCTAGACTTAGTTGGTTGGGTCATGGTTTTGGTGTTAGTACTTTTAAAAATTAGAGTTCTCAAAACAAACCTATGCTCTGAATACATTAGCATGGAATAATGTGATAGGAATCTGGATTTATTCCATTGGCCTTTAGGACTAGAGTAATGATTAATAGGGACTATGGGGGGCATTCATATTTCATTGTCAGAGGTGAAATTATTGGATTTATGGAAGGTGAACCACTACAAAAACATTTTCCAAGGATGTTTTCATTAATCAAGCATGAAATTTGGGGGCTCAAAGATGATCAGATACTTTCCTAGTCTCAACCATTAATGATGTTGACCAGGGAACAATGGATGTTTCTCTAAGGACTCTACCAACACCTTCTGAGAAATTAGAGTGTTTAGATTCTAGGGGGAGTATGATAATAAGGTTTAAACTTAAAAGAATTGATGGAAGGGCACCACCAAGAGTGAAGCCTATGGCTTAATTTAACTTAACATGGAGAAACTTACCAAGTCCAAACATAGTAAGGATTGACAGATTGAGAGCTCTTTCTTGATTCTATGGGTGGTGGTGCATGGCCATTCTTAGTTGGTGGAGTAATTTATCTAGTTAATTCCATTAACAAATGAGACCTTAGCCTGTTAACTATCTATATGGATGTTCCCCTTCACATTTAGCTTCTTAGAGGACTATGGTTGTTTAGGTCATGGAAGTTTGAGGCAATAACAAGTCTATGATTGCCTTAGATATTTTGGGCCACATGTGTGCTACACTAATGCAACCAATGAGTTTTTCTCCCTGGTCTAAAAGGTTTGGGAAATCTTGCCAAATTACATCATGATGGGGATATACCATTGCAATTATTGATCTTTAATGAGGAATTCCTAGTAAGCACAAGTCATCAGTTCATATTGACTATGTCCCTACCCTTTATACATCCCACCCATCACTCCTACTAATTGAATGACCTGGTGAAGTGTTTTGATCATGCTGATGATGGTAGTTTCTATCAATGAAATCATGATAATTTAATTAAACCTTATCATTAAGAGGAAGGAGAAGTAATAACAAGGTTACTATAGGTGAACCTGTAGTAGGATCATTATTGGTTTTGAGCCCATGAACTATGTGGGGGATGGGGCAAGCCCAATGTGGTCAATCTCATCACCTTCTTAAACCCCACTCTCACCATCATTTGGATTAAGGGCCCTATTTCTTTGTCATGCTTCACTCTAGGTGGATGTCACGATATGCCTCAAGCCTCTACAAGTGGTTTACTTATTGTTTAGGGTATATAATCTAAGTACATGATTGAGTGTCATGCTCTATGTTGTGGTGATGTGGATAGCCCTTTCTCAACTATGATAGGTGTGTCTGGTGAATTTGGTCCCTAGGCAGTCCTACCCTACTAAATTTGAAAGGGGCCCCTTCATTTCCTTTTGAAAGATGGTTCCTTGAAAAGTGCCCATACTTGTCACTAGATTTTTGCCTCTATGATGAGTCCATGAGATAGTTTCAACCCCCTTATTGCATTGCCAAGGATAGTTGTGATTCTCAAGAGTGATGGCGGTGTGCTCAAAAGTGTAGTCATGTAGGTCATGAGATAAGACCTCTCATTACCATTCCCTTTCTCTCTTTGATGGCCTATATCCTTTTTGATGTGGTGGGGAAGGGGACATTTCCTTTCTCTGATGCCCACCCATGAGGTCTCACCCTCTGGACCATGGTGGTATTGTGGGATGGGTGTTTATCATAAACACTTGAGACACTATGGTACATTTTTCACCAAGGATTTTAAAGAAATATATATGTAATCCATGCATCATGTGCATGTTAGACCATCAGTTCCATGAGAATATGACTCTCAATAATGAGTATCTCAGCTCTCACCATGATGAAAAATGTAGTGAAATGTGATACTTAGTGTGAATTATAGAATCCCATAAATCATTGAGTCTTTAAATGTAAGTTACACCTAAGGACTCAACCAAGGGTACACTTACTTAAGAATTGCACTTCAAAATCACTCTCCCCCTTGGTGCATAGGTAGGAGTAGTGGATACGGCCATCAATCCTAAAAGGGGGTGTGGTCAACTCAAATGGGCATGAGGTCTATCCCTTATGTCATGACAAGTGGTAACCCACATGGGTTGGCATTGGTTTAGGCCTGGTGGGTGCAGATATGTGTGGAACTTTATCTTGGAGTTGATGGCTTTTTCCTATTTTCCTAATGTGCAAGCTAGATGGCTACCTTCCACATCCCCAAGTCAGCGATGAACACCTACTAAGTTTAAGCATATAATTAAGTAGAGGAAAAGACATAGGGATTCCCCTAGTAATGGTGAGTAAATCAAGAAGATCCCAACATGAAAATAAGTGGCCATGCCTATCAAATTTTAGTCTATAGAAGTGTCCTCAATGATGAACTGGGCCCAAGTCCCTTAGAAGGGGGCACCAAAAATGGTGAGAGCCCCATCAAGCCCAAACCCTATCACACCATGAGGCACTATCGATGAGTTAGGTTGTTTGGGATTGTATCCCTAATCAGGTGCTTAATTCCATCTAACTCTAAATATAGGCAAGATACTGATAATGAATAAGTACCATGAGGGAAAGATGAAAAGGAATTTGAAAAGAGAGTTAAAGAGTGCTTGAAATTATTAGGAGGGAAGTGGATGGAGGCTGGTGATGTGCCCCACTCAGATGTGGAATGGTGTGATCTAGTCCATCATTTGACTTAAGGGGCATGCCAATGTAGGCCATCGTGGATGCACAAGTGCATCCTTTGGGTCAGTCAATGTACCTCCTTTTTTATGGTTAAGGAATGAAGCATGCACCTATGTTAGGCCCTCAGGCACCTATGCACTCATGGAATTAGCTAGCAGGATTTCCATCTAACCCATCTTGAAACATGGACCAAGGAGTTTAACACGTATATGAGTTGGTAGGTTGGGAAACCTGTGAGGTATAAGGAAGTTGACTGGTGAGATCTCCTCTTAGGGGGTACACTACTAATTGACCCTAATCTTTTGTGAAGGGTTCAAGTGTGAGCACACCTATTAGGACCCAAAAGCTAGTGAACTATGCCTGAGTAGGGTGAAGCCAAAGGAAAATCTGGTAGAGGCCCATAATGATACTAACATGCAAATCATTAATCTAACCTAGGTATAGGGGTGAAAGACCAATAGAATTGTCTAGTTGCTAGTTTCTTTCAAAGTTTCCCTCAGGATAGCTAGAGCTCACAGACAAGTTTTATTAGGTAAAATAAATGATTATAGGCATCAAGGGCATAAAACCCTCAACCTATTCTCAAACTTTAAATAGGTAAGCTAGCATGACTGATCCATTAAATTGTACCATGGAATTATGAGCTCTAAGTGGGCCATTTTTGGTAAATAGAATTGGAAATGTGAGATGAACCAAAAGTCAAGTTATGGTGCCAAATTATGTGCTAACCCATATCCCACAAAGGGTGTTGGTTGATTAAGATAGTAGGATGATGGTCATGGAAGTCAAAATAAACTAAGGAGTGTGTAACAACTCACTTGCTAAATCAACTAGCCCTAAAAATGGATGGCATTGAAGCATGTAACCTATACTTGACCATCAAGGTAAGTACTAGGCTTCAATGTGTATGAGGATGTGGGGCTTATTGTAAAATCTTGGGTGTGAGCCTAGGTGGACCAGTCCCTGGTGCAAATCTTAGTGGTAGTAGCAAATATTTAAATGAGAACTTTAAAGATTGAAGTGGGGAAAGGTTTCATGTGAAGAACACTTGGACATAGGTTAGTCAATCTAAAGAGGTGGGGAATTCTTATTTCAAGGCCACACTCTACATGATCATTGAAATGGAATCAGGTTAATATCCCAAAATAAGATGTGGTGGTAGATGACAATGTTAGGAAATCTAGAGATGTCAGTGGGGGCCCTAAGAAGAATTATCATTTCTTTTTAACAGCCTACCCACCCTAAAATTAGTTCAACTAGAGATAGGGTCTAGTGGTTGGAAGAGGACCACATTTCCTATGGTGTTGGTGTGCCTTTGGTGGCCCTTAAAAATATGGAGGAATAAGTACCATTCATGCCCAATTGTACTCATAACCACATTAGGTCTCCAAGGTGAATAACCTCTAGTAAATAAAATAATGTAGGTAAGGGAAGTCAGCAAAATGGATCCATAACTTTAGGAAAAGGATTCTATCTAAGGGATAGGATTATGGGTGTATGCCCTAAACCCATGGGCTATTGGTGGCATGCCTAAGATGCTTCTATGGTGAGGGCAGGTTATCACGTGTCGATTGGGTAACAGGCACAGGCTGCTCCCTTTATGGGGGATTTCCCTAGGTGGTGAATAACCAACTCAAAACTATTACAGACAAGGGGAATCCAACTTTTTAATTAAGACAAAGCATTATTATGGTCCTTGTGGATGCTAATGTAATATGATTTTTGCCCTGTGGTGGGAGTAACTATGACTCTCTTAAGTTAGCCAAATGTTTCATCATCTAATTAGTGACACACATGAATGGATTAATTAGATTCACACTATCCCTATATACTATCTAGTGAAACCACATCCAAGGGAATGGGATTCAAAAAATTAGTGGGGAAAGAAGACCCTGTTGAGCTTGAATCTAGTCTAAATTTGTAAAATGACTTGAGAGGTGTAGAATAAGTGGGAGCCATTTTGGTGCAAGTGAAATACCACTACTTTTAACATTATTTTACTTATTCCATGAGGTAGAGATGGGGTAACACCCCTAATTTTTGCCTTAAGCTGTGCTCTAGCTCATCAATCTAGGTAAAAGACAATTTTAGGTGGGGAATTTGGCTAGGGCAACACATCTATTAAAATATAACATAGGTGTCCTAAGATGAGCTCAACCATAACAAAAATATCATGTGGAATAAAAGGGTAAAATCTCATTTGATTTTGATTTTTAGTATGAATACAAACTATGAAAGTATGGCCTATCAATCCTTTAGAAACTGAAGCTAGAGGTGTCAAAAAAGTTATCATAAGGATAACTAGCTTGTGATAGCTAAGCATTCATAGTGATGTTGATTTTTGATCCTTCGATTTTGGCTCTTCCTATCATTATGAAGTAGAACTCACCAACTATTGGATTGTTCACCCACCAATAGGGAATCTGAGTTGGGTTTAGACCATCATGAGATAAGTTAGTTTTACCATACTGATGATCCATGCTGCAATAGTAATTCAACTTAGTATGAGAGGAACCTTTGATTCACACATTTTTTCATTACACTTGGTTGAAAAGCTAATGGCACGAAGCTGCCATGTGATAGATTATGATTGAACACCTCTAAGTTAGAATCCACACTAGCTACAATGCATCTCTCTCTCTAACTAAATTGTGACCTATAGTAGGGGTGTTTTTTTGTCCTAGGGACCCATGTCAATGATAACCTCCATTTAGTGTAATATCCCATCTAGAGCAGCCTTGTATAACAATTTCAAGCAATCGGCGAGAATAATCCTTTACAGATGACTTAAATAAGTGATGGGGTATTGTAAGTAGTAGAGTGGCCTTGTTACCATGATCCATTGAGATTCATCCCTCTATCAACTTGATTCATATAACCTTAGGTCATTCTATGGGTGGGGTTCATGCGGAGATGCATCTGTAAAAGTATGAGAAGTGTGTGGTTGAGAGAGCTATGATTGGGTATTTTTTGATTCACACCTCAAACATTTTTGATAATGCTTCGAGTCATCCTATACTAATGTTGTGTAGAATAATTCACACTTAGAAAGGAAATTTTGAATGGGATTTTCAAAATAATATGGGTTGTTGCATATTTTGGGTGGGGTTTCTTATACCAATGTCATCGTATGGAGAAAATCACACTTAGACAAATTTTGAACAAAATTTCCAATGGAGTTTTAAAAATAATATGCAATGTTACATGTTCTAGGTGGGGTTTCCTATATTAGCGTCATTAGAATGCAACTAGGGGAGGGGGTTGGGATTAAAAATAATATGTGGTGTTTGGATAGTTTTTGGGTGGGGTTTCCTATACTAACATCATCACAATAGAACTCAGGGAGGGGGTTGGGGTTCAAAATAATATGTAGTGTTTGTATATTTTTAGGGTGGGGTTTCCTATACCCATGTCAACACATGAAGAAATTTGCACTTAGATGGACTTTAGATAATATTTCAAGTGGGGTTACCTATACCAACATCATTGCAATGAAACTCATGTAACCAATGCCACTCAAGAGAGGTGGGTGGGGAGGGGATGGGCACAGGATTTTCCTAAAACAATAGGTAGTGCTGAGTATTTTAGGTCAGTTTTCTTATACCAACATCACCACCTAGAGAAATTTTCACTTACATAGATTTTTGACAATAATTTTAGTGAGATTTCCAATACAATATGTGGTGTTGCATATTTTGGGTAGGGTTCCCTATACCAACATCTTTGCAATGCAAAATTTGAGTCAAAAAATATGCAAGTGTTGCATATTTTAGTTGGGGTTTCCTATATCAGTATAATCATGTAGAGAAATTCACAGTTCAATAGAATTTTGATAATATTTTGATTGGGGTTTCCTACACCAACATCATCGCAATACAACTCAGGCTCCCAATGCAACTTGGGGGGTTCCAAAACAACATACAATGTTGCTTTTTTTAGTTGGGGTTTCTTATACCAGTGTCATTACATAGAGACATTCACACTTAAGACAAATTTTTGACGATAATTTAAGTGGGGTTTATTATACCAATGCCATGATAATACCACTCTAAGTTGCATTGGATTTCCTATACTAGTGTCATCACACATAGAAATTCACACTTATATTTTTTACAATATTTCAAGTGGGTTTTCCTATACCATCATCATCATAATGCCACTCAGGGTTTCAATGCAACCTAGCCTCCCAAAGCAACTTGGGGGGTTTAAAAACAACATGTAATGTTTGTATATTTTAGTTGGGGTTTCTTATACCAATTCCATCGCTCAAAGAAATTCACACTTAGACATATTATTGACAATACTTTAAGTGGGGTTTCCTATGCCAACATCATCATAATGCCACTTGAGCTCCCAATGTAACTTGGGGGATTCTAATAATATGCAAGTGTTGTATATTTGAGTTGGGGTTTATTATACTAATTTCATCATGTAGATAAATTCACACCTGGATGGATTTTTGACAATATTTGGAGTGGGGTTCCCTATACCAATGCCATCGCAATGCCACTCAGGGTCACAATGCAACTCAGCCTCCCAATGCAACTTTGGGGGTTCTAAAACAACATGCATTGTTGCATTTTTTTAGTTATGGTTTCCTATGACATTTTCATCACATAGATAAATTCACACTTAGATGGATTTTTCACAATATTTCACGTGTGGTTTCTTATACCAACATCATTGCAATGCCACTTGTGGTCGCAGTGCAACTCAGCTCCAAAGCAACTTCAAGGGTTCTAAAACAATGTGCAATCTTGCATATTTTAGTTGGAGTTTCCTATACCAATGTAATTACATAGAGAAATTTTCACTTTGATGGATGTTTGACAATATTTCAAGCAGGGTTTCCTATACTAATGTCATTTCAATGCAACTTGGGGGTTCCAAAACAACATGCAACATTATATATTTTAGTTGGGGTTTCTTATACCAATTTCATCATGCAGATAAATTCACACTTAAAATAGATCTTTAATAATATTTCGAGTGGGCTTTCCTATGCCAACATAATTTCAATGTAACTTAAATGGGGGAGATAAGGCAAGGGTTTTCCAAAATAATAGGCAGTGCTAAATATTTTAGGTGGGGTTTCCTATACCAATGTCATCACGTAGATAAATTCCCACTTAGAAAATTTTTTGACTATAAATTTAGTGCAATTTCTAAAATAATATGTGGTGTTGCATATTTTTTTTGTGTTTTCCTATACTAACATCATCATAATTTCACTCAAGATCGTAATACAACTCGAGCTCCCAATGTAACTCAGGGGGTTCCAACAATATGTAGTGCTACATATTTTAGTTGGGGTTTCCTATACCAATGTCATTACATAGATAAATTCACACTTAGAATAATTTTTGACAATATTTCAAGTGGGGTTTCCTATACTAATGTCATTGCAATGCCTCTTGGGTTACAATACAACTTGGCCTCCCAATGTAACTTCACCTTGGGGTTCTAAAACAATATGCAGTGTTGCATATTTTAGTTGGGATTTCCTATACCAGTGTCATCACATAGATAAATTCACACTTAGACATATTTTTGATAATATTTTGAGTTGGGATTCCTATACCGACATCGTCTCAATGCAAACTTGGGCTCATAATGCAACTCATGCTACTAATGTAACTCAAGCTCATAATGTGCATTGGGAGTTTGCAATACAACTTGGGGGATGGGGGTTTGCCAAAACAAATAATAAGCATTGCATATTTTAGGTGGGGTTTCCTATACCGATGTCATCACATGGATAAATTCGTACTTAGAAGGATTTTTGACAATATTTTAAGCAAGTAAGCACTTAGATGGATTATTAACAATATTTTTAGTGAAGATTGAAAAAAATATGTAGTGTTGCATATTTTGGGTGGGGTTTCCTATACTAATGTCATCACAATGCCACTCATGGTAAATACACTCAGGTTCTCAATGCAACTTGGGGAGGTTCCAAAATGATATGCACTATTGCATATTTTAGTTGGGGTTTCCTATACTAGCATCATCACACAAATAAAATCACAATTTGATGAATTTTTGATAGTATTTTAAGTGGGGTTTTCAAAATAATATGTGGTGTTTCATATTTTGTGTGGGGTTTCCAATACCATTGTCATCATGTAGTGCAATTCACAACATTGCATATTTTGGGGCTCACAATGCAACTCAAGGAGTTGAACCCCATGGCACTCGAGCTTGCAATGCCACTCGAGGAGTTGATCCCAATACAACTCAAGGAGTTGATCCTAATGCAACTCAAATTTTCAAAGAAACTTATGCTCAAAATGAAACTCAAGGAGGTGATCCAAATTCAACTTAGATTCATGATGCAACTCAAGCTCATAATGCACCTCAAGGAATTTCTACCACTCAAGGAATTGCTCCCAATGTAAATCAGATTCATGATGCAACCTGAGGTCACAATAAAAATAAGGCTTCCAATACAACTCAAGCTCATAATGTAATTTGGGGATTTGTTCCCAATTTAACCTAGGGTCATAGTACAACTCAGTGAGTTACTCCTAATGTAACCCAAGGTTATAATACAAGTCAGGAATTTGACCCCAATGTAAATCAGATTCATAATACAACTTGGGGTCTCAATGTAGTACAGGCTCACAATTCTACTTAGGGAGTTTCTCTCAATGCCACTCAAGGATTTTCTCCCAATACAACTCAGGGAGTTTATCCCAATGTAACTCAAATTCATGAAGTGACTTATGCTTGCAATATAGCTCAGGGAGGTGATCTTAATGTAATATAGATTCATGATGCAACTCATGCTCGCAATGTGACTCACATAATTTCTACCACTTAGGGAATTGATCCCAATGTAAACTAGATTCATGATGTAACTTGAGGTCACAATACAACTAAGGCTTCTAATGCAACTCAAGCTCACAATGCAATTTGGGAAGTTATTCCCAATGCAACCTAGGGTTGTAATGAAACTTGGGGAGTTGTTCCCAATGAAACTTGGGGTTGTAATGCAAGTTTGGAAGTTGATTCTAATTCAAATCAGATTCATAATGCAACCTAAGGTCACAATGCAAGTTAGGAAGTTAATATTAATTTAAATTAGATTCATAATGTAACTTGGGGTCTCAATGTAGTGTAGCCTCACAACTCTACTTGAGGAATTTCTCCAAATGTAACTATGATTCATGATGTAACTTATGGAGTTGATCCCAATTCCAAATAGATTCATAATGTAACTCAAGGTTGTAATGCAACTCAAGGAATTGTTCCCAATGTAATTCAGATTCATGATGCAACTCATGTTCAAAATGTAACTTGATCTCACAATGTAACTCAAGCTCATGATGCAACTCATAGAGTTGCTCACAATACAACTTGAGGAGTTTCTCCCAATTCAACTCTAGGTTGCCATGCAACTCATCTCCCATAGTGAAATCCATCTCATGAAGTGCAACTCACATAATGGAGCTTGATCTAGTTTGTCCCAACCTTGATAGCATTGATAATCTAATATAACTCAATATGATGTAGTTCATGTAGTGAAGCTCATCTCGCATAACAAGCATAATCTCACACAACATACGTCATGAATCTTAGCTCATACATCACATATGCTAAAGCTCAAACCATGCAATGCCTCTCATGAAGCCCATCTTATACAACATAAATCATCTTGCATAGTGAAACATGCACAACACACATACACATCATTAGAGTATGTGTGAGGGGAACACAGACTACCCAATGTCTTGATAAAATGAGGAAAGAGGGTATAACATTAGGAGCATAGTGCACCTCATGAATCTCAACTCATGCATTGCATCTGGTGAAGTTTAACCCATAAAACACCTCTCATGAAGCCCAACTTATGAAGCATAAATAATCTTGCATAGTGTAGTGGGCACAACACACATCCACATCATCAGAGTATGTGCAAGGGGAACATAGACTACCTAATGTCTTAATAAAATTGGGAAAAGGGTATAACACTAGGACTTCTTGGGAGGTCACCCATCCCAATTTTACCCTAACCCAATCATGTTTAACTATGAAGTTATAATGGGATCTAATGCACTAACACTAGTATGATTACACCTGATATTTACTTTATCATGTTACTCTACTTGTAGAAGACACATGGAAGACATCGGATAAACCCAACTTATTGCATGAGACTCATTTGGCCTCATTTATGTGTGAGTTTTAACACACTACTCTATTGGTTCAATATGGCACACAAGGGGATCCTATCATAATTTAGTTTCAACACACTCCTTTATTGGTTCAATATGGTACACAAGGGGATCCTAGGTTATATCGATTGACTCATGTATCTCATGCATCACAACTTGTCAACTCAACACAATGCATCTCACACATTAGAATTCATCTAATGTAGTGTAACTCATATTGTTCACCATAACCTACATAATGTGGGTTGTGTAATGCGACTTTGCCTAGGTTAAAATGATGGCCCAATGCATCTTGACCTAGAGTAACCCACCCAATGCATCTCATGGAGCATAACTCATGTAGCATTGCATAACATAGATTTTGTATCATAACCCATCTTATATAGTTCAACTCTTGTATCATGTCTCATGCATCATTTCTATCTCAATAAAAATGCACGTATGTTGTGGCTATCACCTAACACATCTCAACCTAAGCTAAGTTGTCTAAGTACAACTCATGCAATGTAACTCATCTTGAACAATGCAACCAACCTCATGTAGTGTAGCTTGCCTAATGATGACCTAGGTTGTGTCGATCACCTAAGGCACACCGCTTGTGCAATGTAACTCATAGAATGTATCTTTATAAGTAGAATGTGCAACAACATATCTTTCACAATGCAACCCATGTAAGATGACCCATGTGATGTAACTCATCCTACCCAATACAACTTGCATAGTACAACTCACACAACATAGATTACCTAATGCCTTGACATAAATAAAAAGGGGGTACAACACCCAGACTTCAATATGACACACAAGGGGATATCATATAACACGATTTTCATAGTATAGCTCACTCAACATAGCTTGCACAATGTAGGTCAAGTTGGGTTATGTTAGCCTGGTAGTGCCACTCACCTAATGTATATCTCAACCCAAAATAGATCACATTATGTAACTCATCTTAAAAAACATAACCCAAATTGCACAACATACCTCATATCATGTAGCCCAAAAGTTTGATCCCAACTCATGCATCACATATGGCGAAACTCAACTTAGGTAGATCATCTCATGAATCCCATCTCATTTAATGAAAATCATTCCACACATTATGTATCCACATCATAAATCACCTAATGTAGTTTGACCTGGGTTATGTCAATCACCTAATATAGAAAAACCTATCACAACTCATGAAGTTTAGCTTACACAACATAACTTGAGAAAAAATACTCATGCAACACCACTTATGTAGTATAACTTGTAATCATAGCTCATCCTATGTAGTGTAACTCATGTAGTGTAGTTCATGTAACATAACATGCCCAAATTTACTTGATCAAGGTTTGGCAACCTAATTTGCATTGATCACCCCATATTGAGTAACTTGGTGCAACTCAAGCAACACATCTCAAAAAGTGTAACTCACATGCTACAACTTGGGTAGTGCATCCCATCTCATACAACTCAATGCAACCCATCATGCATAATGTAATTGATGCCATGAATTTCAACTCAATTAGTGCATCTCATCTCATATAATGCAACTTGTATCATGTAACACAACTGATGTCGTACAGTGCAACTTGTATAGCACATCTTGTGAAACTAATCTTGCAAAGTGTATCTCATGTGATGCAACTCATATAGCACATCTTATGAAAATCATCTTGCAAAGCATATCTCATGCAATGCAACTCAAGTATTACATCTTGTCTCACATATCTCAACTCATCTTATGTAGTGCAACTCATCTCACTTAATAAAACTCATGTCATGAAGTGTAACTCATGTAACACAGCTAGTGCAACCCATGTAGGATGACTCATGTGATGTAATTCATCCTACCTAGTACAACTTTCATAGTGTAACTCACATAACATAGATTACCTAATGCCCTGACATAAAGAAAAAGGGGGTACAACACCTAGACTTTAATATGGCACACAAGGGGATATCATATAACACAATTTACATAGTATAGCTCACTCAACATAGCTTGCACAATGTAGGTCAAGTTGGGTTATGATAGCCTGGTAGTTCCACTCACCTAATGTATATCTCAACCCAAAATAGTTCACATGATGTAACTCATATTTCAAAACATAACCCAAATTACATAACACACCTCATATCATGTAGCACAAAAAGTTGATCCCAACTCACGCATCACATATGGTGAAGCTCAGCTTAGGTAGAGAATCTCATGAAGCCCATTTAATTTAATGCAAATCATTCCACACATTATGTATCCATATCATAACTCACATAATGTAGTTTGACCTAGGTTATGTCAATCGCCTAATATAGAAAAACCTGACAAAACTCATGAAGTTTAGCTTACACAATGTAACTTGAGAAAAAATACTCATGCAACACCACTTGTGTAGTAAAACTTGTAATCACAGCTCATCCTATGTAGTGTAACTTGTGTAGTGTAGCTCATGTAACATAACATGCCCAAATTTACTTGATCAAGGTTTTGGCAACCTAATTTCCATTGATCACACCATATTGAGTAACTTGGTGCAACTCAAGCAACACATCTCATAAAGTGTAACTCACATGGTACAACTTGGGTAGTGCATCCCATCTCGTACAACTCAATGCAACTCATCATTCATAATGCAATTGATGCCATGCAGTGTAACTCGATTAGTACATCTCATCTCATATAATGCAACTTGTATCATGTAACACAACTCATGCTATATAGTATAACTCATTTAGCACATCTTGTAAAGCTCATCTTTCAAGGTGTATCTCATGTGATGTAACTCATATAACACATTTTATGAAACTCATCTTGCAAAGCATATCTCATGTAATACAACTTAGGTATTACATCTTGTCTCACATAGCTCAACTCATCTTGTGTAGTGCAACTCATCTCACTTAATACAACTCATGTCATGAAGTGTAACTCATGTAACATAGTTAGTGCAACACAACTCATGTGGAACTAGGTTACATTGACCAACTAAGGCTTCCATTAAACCTCAATCTCATAATGCAATTTATGGAGTTGTTCCCAATGAAACTTGAGGTCATAGTGCAACTCAGGGAGTTACTCCCAATGTGACTTAGGGTCATAATGCAAATTAGGAAGCTGACCCTAATGTAAATTGGATTCATAATGCAACTTCAGGTCTCAATACAGTGCATGCTTACAACTCTACTTGAGGAGTTGATCCCAATGCAACTTAGGGAAATGATCCCAATGCAACTCAAATTTGTGAAGTGACTTATGCTCATAATACAAGTCAGGGGGGGGTGATCCCAATGCAACATAGACTTATGATGCAACTCAAGCTCTTAATGTGACTCAAGTAATTTATGCCACTCAAGGAATTAATCCTAGAGTATATTAGATTCACAATGCAACTTGAGGTCATAATATAACTAAGGATTCCAATACAACTTGGGATCCCTATACAACTTGAGCTTGCAATGCAATTTGTGGAGTTGTTCCCAATGTAACTGAAGGTTTTAGTGCAACTTAGGGAGTTGTTCCTAATATAACCTAGGGTTGTAATGAAAATAAGGAAGTTGATCCCAATGCAAATTAGATTCACAATGCAACTTGAGGTCAATATGCAAGTTGGGAAGTTGATCCCAATGTAAATTAGATTCACAATAGAACTTAGGGTCTCAATGCAGTGCAGCCTCACAACTCTACTCAAGGATTTTCTCCTAATGCAATTGCCATTCATGATGAAAATATGGGTTTGACCTCATAATGTAACTTAGGGATTTGATCCCAATACAAAATAGATTCATAAGGTAACTCAAGGCCACAATGCAACTCAAGGAGTTATTCCTAATGCAACTCAAAGAATTATTCCCAATTTAATTCAAATTCATGATGCAAGTCAGGTTCATAATGTAACTTGAGCTCACAATGTAACTTGTGGAATTTCTCATACTGCAACTCAGGGAGTTCCTCCCAATTCAACTCTAGGTCACCATGTAACTCAGCTCCCATAGTGTAACCCATCTTGTGAAGTACAACTCACATAATCCAGCTCGATCTAGGTTATACCAACCTTGATAGTGTTAATCATCTAATATATCTTGATATAATGTAGTTCATGTAGTGAAGCTCATTTCACATAGCACCCATAATCTCTCATAGAACACCTCATAAATCTTAACTCATGTATCACATCTGGGGAAGCTTAACCCATATAATGTTGCTCATGAAGACCAACTTATATAGCACAAATCATCTTGCATAGTGAAACATGTGCAACACACATCCACATCATCAGAGTATGTGTGAGGGGAACATAAACCACCCAATGCCTTGATAAAATGGGGAAAGAAGGTGAAACATTAGGAGTGTGGTACACCTCATGAATCTCAGCTCGTGCATTACATTTGTTGAAGCTCAACCCATGCAATGCCTCTCATGAAGCCTAGCTTATGCAACATAAATCATCTCACATAGTGTAGCATGCATAACACACATCCACATCATTAGAGTATGTGTGAGGGAACATAGACCATCTAGTGTCTTGATAAAATAGGGAAAAGGGTACAACACTAGGACTTCTTAGGAGGTCACCCATTCAAGTGCTACCCTAGCCCAAGTGTGCTTAACTATGGAATTCTAATGGGATATAGTGTATTAATGCTGGTATGATTACACCTGATATTTACTTTATCACATTACTCTACTTGTAGGAGACACATGGAAGATATCATATAGACCCAATTTATTACACGAGACTCATTTGGCCTCACTTATGTGTGAGTTTCAACACACTACTCTATTGGTTCAATATGGCACATAAAGGTATCCCATCATAACTCAATTTCAAGACACTACTCTATTGGTTCAATATGTCACACAAGGGGATCCCATCGTAACTTGTATAACATGCATAGTGTATCATAAAACATCTCATGTAGTGTAGCACATGCAACAGACATCTACATCATAGCTCATTTAATGTCATTGAACCCAGGTTGTGTTGGTTTCCTAATGTAGATTGATTTAGGATAGCTCATGTAGTGTAACTTGCATAACACACATATATAATGTACCTCAACCCTATTTTCATCGATCACCTAATGCATCTCATGCATCATACCCTGCTAGTGTAACTCATGTAACAACATAATGCATCTAATGTAGCAAAACTCATCCCTTGCAGTGTAATACATGTGTCACACCCTATGTGAAGTGTAACTTGCTTGATGTATTCTAAATTGAGCTTTGCTAATTGCCTAATGTAGCTCAACCTAGTGTAGGTCACTCGATGCATCTCATGTAGCAAAACTCATCTTGCATAGTGTGGCTCACCGATGTAGCTCGACCTAGGTTTTACCAATCACCTAACTTAGTTCAACCCAATGCAACTTGTGTAATGCAACTTGCATAATACAACATTCATAGTGCAGCTCACTCAACAAATATTCTAAGGGAGCCACCATGGCATAAATAAAAAGAGGCTCCCATACCCTTCATACTTGTCTATGTCATTCACCCCACACATCACTGCCCCCTCCCACTTCGAGACATTAGAGTATGTGTGAGGGGAAGTGGTGAACTAATGCTATTACCACCCCATCCTAATACTACCCCAGCCCAAGCATGCTTAATTATGAAGTTCTAATGGGATCTGGTGCACTAACACTGGTATCATTACACCCAATATTTACTTTATCACATTAATATACTTGTAAGAGACACATGGAAGACATCATATAGACCCAATTTGCTGCATGCAAATTATTTGGCCTCACTTATATGTGATTTTTGACACGCTACTCTGTTGGCTCAATATGGTGTGCAAGGGGATCCAATCATAAGTGAGTTCTAACACAGTAATCTATCGATTCAATATGGCACACAAGGGGATCCCATCATAACTCATGCACTATATCTAAATTAGTGAAACCCATCACATGTAGTGAAACTCATGTGGTACATCTCACACAATGTAACTTGCCCAATGTAGCATGATCCAAGTTGTGTCAATTGCCTAACACAACTCAACTTAGTGCATCTCATGTAACATAACTCATATAATGCCACATGACTCATGCAATATATCTCAACCTTATGCAATTCATCTCTCATAACATAACTCATCTTGTGGTGCCTAGCTCATGCAGTGCATCTAGTGTAACCTAACTCATCTCACATAACACACCCTACCCAATGCCAACTAGGGGTTCATTGATTCCCTAACACATCTCAACTTGGTGCAGCTAGCATGATGTAAGTCATACAAGACAAATAGAGAGGCACATGCCATACACTACATCTTACTCAACACTTATGCAGTGTAGCTCAAGCAGGGCAACACATCTTGTGTAATGCAACTTATATAGTACATCTCATGCAACATAGATCATCCAATATAGCATGAGCCTTGATTCGTAAATATATAAGGTAGGATCTCCAATACAACTTGATGTGGGTTGGGTCAACCATGTAATGAAACTCAATGTAATGTATCTCACACATCAAAATTCATCTCATGTAGTACAACTCATATTGTTCACCACACCCTACATAGTGTGGCTTATGTAATGTGACTTTGCCTAGGTTATGATGATGGCCTAATGCATCTTGACTTGGAGCAACCCACCCAATGCATCTCATGTAGCATAATCCATGTAGCAATGCATAGCATAACTCATGTAGCATGTCTCATGCATCATTGCTCTCTCAATGCAACTCCATCTATGTTATGATGATTGCATAGCATATTTCAACCTGAGTTGAGTTAGCCTAGGCTGAGTCAGCTAGGCCTAACTCATCTCAAATAATGCAACCCACCTTGTGTAGTTCATCTCACCCAATGCTGACCTAGGTTGTGTCAACCACCTAAGACAGATCACTCATGTAATGTAACTCATAGAATGTAACTCTAGAAGCATAGAACATGGCAACACATCTTACATAATGCAACCCATGTAGAATTACTCATGCAATACAACTCATCCCCACCCAGTGCAACTTGCACAATGCAACTTTTACAATGCAACTCACACAACATAGAGGTGTAACCCCCAAACTCTTTGGCAGGTCACCTATCTTAGTAATACCCAATCCAAAGCATGCTTAACTACAGAGTTTTGATGGGATCTGAAGCACTAACACTAGTATGATCACACTCAAGAAATATTGTATCACCTTCTTATACTTTTTAGAGATATGTGGAGAGTCAATCACCTGATGTGGCTTTAACTCAATGTATATTGTGCATTATAACTTACACAACACAATTTATGTAGTAAAACTCACACAATGCAACTCATCCCATGATAAAAAACTTGTGTAATGCATATCATTCAACGTAGCTAGCAAAGTGCATCTTGACCAGGGTTGTGCCAGCCCATTTTATTAAAAATCATGTAACACATCTCAAGCTGGTAAATCTCATGTAGTTGATCCCATGCAAATCATCTCATGTAGTGCAGCGCATGAAACACACATCCACATTATAGCTTGTCTAATGTCATTAGACTTGGGTTATGTCAATCACCTAACGTAGCTCAACCTGGCATAGCTCAAGTAGTGCAACTCATGTAACACACATCGACCTTATTTTTGTTAATCGCCTAATCCATATTATGCATCATAATGTACCAGTGTAACTCTTGTAATAATGCAACCCATCTCACTCAACACAACTTATCCCTTGCAGTGTAGTACATATATCACATCCTGTGTGCAACATAACTTTCTTGATGGATTTCAAATTGAGCTATATGAATTGCATAACATAGCTCAACCTCATGTTGGTCACTTGATGCATCTCATTTAGAAAAAATCATCTCACATAGCATGACTCACTGATGTAGCTTGACCTAGGTTGTGCTAATCATGTAACTTAGTTCAACCTGACATAACTCACATAATGCATCTCATCCCACAAAATGCAACATGCATAATGTAACTCATTCAACAATTATTCTAAGGGATCCACCATGGCATAAATAATAAAAAGGATCTCATACCCTTCATTCTTGTCTATGTCATTCCTCCACCTGACCACCCCTAGCCCCCACCCCTAAGACATTAGAATATGTGTGAGGGGAACATAGACCACCTAATGTCTTGATAAAATGGAAAAAAATGGTGCAATACTGGGACTTATTGGGAGGTCACCCATCCTAGTATTACCTTGGCCCAAGCATGCTTAACTACAAAGTTCTGATGGGATCTAATGCACTAACTTTGGTAAGATCACCCCTGATATTTACTTTATCACATTAATCTACTTTTAAGAGACGTGTGTTGGGTGAATATTTTGTCATCAACTAACTGATGACAAAATGGGGATATTAGCCACAACATAAGGGAGATTTACACCAGGAGGAGTGTGGCTTTACCAGATCTAGACGAGGTAAATCTCTCCTCTAATCAAGGGGAGGTTCCCTATCAATATTTATGTGCTATAAGCATATATAATTAAGCAGAAAATAACACATGAGGGTGGTATAATGGCATCTACCTCTCTTTTTTCAGAGGTAATGTATGAAGAACAAAAGAGGAAGATCCCTGGTCTAAAGCTAACAACACTCCTCTTCTTTCAGGAATGGTATCAAATGAAGAACAAGAGATAACCTGAAGTAATAAAGTCCACAAGAATGCTCACACAAGCGTAAAGTCTTCTGTAGCTTCTCCACAGATCTGAAACAAGTACAACCATAGAGTAAAGTGAAGCACAAAGTCTTCACCTGAAACTACAAAAGATAAAAGAATCTCAAAGGTAAAAGTAGCACAAAGTCTATTTTCTACCCTCTAGAAATGCCTTTAGATAATAAAAACACACCCACTACTTATAAGATCAAATAAACAAGATATTTCTAGGAAAAAAACATAAGAACTATTTCCTAAATCACACAGATAATCTCAACACAAAGTCTGAAATAAACTTGCTTCTCATTTATTCCATCAGAATATGATTTACAAATTTGAGCACAAAGTCTCAAAAGTTGTTTCAATTTCAGTAGTGTTTGCTATTAAATTTTCCAGAAGAAGGATTACAAATGAGGTCTCCACTATATATAGGGAGAAAATCCTCAAAAACAAAAAATAATAAAATATAAAATATCTTGGTCAAAGATGACTCATCTTTGACTTTTAGATATTTCCAAAATATTTACAAGTAATTACATATTACAAAATTACATGCATTCTGCACAAAACATAAATACATAAGGATAGAAGAAGAGAGAAGGGGAAGAGAGAAAATGTCAATTCTTGCTATCGGACATCTTCAGATGAACATCGTACATGGTGATTGATGCCTAAATTCCTATGCTATCTGGCACAACTACATTCTTGGAGATGACTCTTGCTCTGATCAGTGCATCTTTCAATGCTGTGATGGGTTTAGAGTGGCTAGTTAACTTGGATTTCAAATTTTCCAAAGTTAACTGAGCATCCAGAATGTTATCCACCGAAGTCATTGAGAAAGACGATCCTTTAAAATCTTTCCAGATCATCCCTTCAAAACTCTGAATCATTTCCTCTGCCGAAAGGAACTGATGGTCCTTGGAAGTCAAGTTGCATGGCAGCTCTTCTAACTTGTTTAGCAAGCTCAGGTCACTTTTATCACTAGCTTCCTTGAAAGCTTTAAGATCATCAATTAGATCCTTAAGTACCTGAATCCTGAAGATCATTAACTCTTTGGTCTCAACATATGAATCTTTGTTGGGGATGAAACCGATAGATATCAGGACACTCTTTTTGAGACCTTTCATCTCCTTCCATCTGCTGAGATCTTTCTCCAAGCTGTCAATTTCTTGAGAGATAAGGGAGACAAAATCATCTACCTAAGTTTTCAATCTCTTCATTTTATCTGTTCTATTCGCAACTTATGATAGCAAAGAGACCCCCTGACTGTGCATCCTTCCAACATATTCTTCGATGACCTTCCCCTTTAAATAGGTATTTTCAGCTTTCTGAATGACTGAATCATCCACGGAAAAGGCCTCTGGAGTTGCTGCCTCAGTTGGAATAGTGAACCTTTTGATCACTGTTGTTAACTGCTCGGCTTTGGCTTTATAGTAATCCTTCATCTCCTTCTCTCTATCAAATTTTTGGACCATAATGTTCATCGCTGACTGAAGATCGCTCTTTGCACCTTCATGAGTAACTTTGCCAAGTTCAACACGAGAGATGGAATAGCTGCTCATCTCAAAACCCTCAAGGGTTACATCTTGAGGAGGCTTGGCAATCTCTAGAAATTTTTGCCTCTTTTCTTCGACCAACTTGGAGAGGATTTTTGGCCTTCTAGGAGCCTTTGCTTTTGCCAACATTATCTTACCAAAGTCGAATTCATCTGGGGAGATGGCCATTTTCTTTCTTTTTGGTGTGAAAGTAGACATCCAAGGCAGAAGAGAAGTGTCTGTTGTAACAATAGTTGCCTATGTCAATGCCAATGTAGTAGCTTTGACAGTACTGGTGGCAATAGTAGTTGCAGTTGGAGTAACCGAAAAAACTGTATCAACCAGTGATTTTGGCTCTGGCGTAAGACTTGGTGGCAGGTTGAAAGATAGAGATGATAGACTTGGAATGGATCTGAAAGAGTGAGGGGAACCTGCTGAAGGACCCTGAGGATCACCAAAAACAACCCTAGAAGGGGAAGCAGCTCTAGAAGAGGGAACACTGATTGGAGAGATAGGAGAAGCGGGTACTGCAGGAGATTAAGGGGGAGAAGGAGAGGTGCTCTTGATCGAATATGCTTATCCCCACGATATTGGAGACCCAACACTTGGTTGTTCCAGAGGTTGATCTACTTTCCCCATGGACTAGGCTACCTGTGCCTCAGGGCTTTGTTCTTTGGTTCCTTGAACTGCCACTCTAGGCTCTTGTGCAAGCTTAGTCTATTTAGAGACAAAAATGATTCTAGGCTTGTGTGGAATGGAAGGAGAAGGAACGTCACCTTTGTTTTTCATTCGGTTCTCTACCTTTTTTCTCAATTTTGCTTAATACTCAGCCTCTGATCTTGTGATGAATTATTTTAGGGTGATCCCTTTGGCTGCTAACCAATTATTGGTGTTAGCCAATATTGATTCGAATCTCTTCCTCAGAGAAGTCAGTTCCTTCTGAGACAAGTTAATTGAAGGGAGAGGGGAACTAGCGACCTTTTCTACCAGATATTTGTTGTTTACAATATTTCCATTGTCAATTAAACTTGAAGGGATCTCTGTAAGCCTAAGGTACTCTATTTGCTCTAATGTGAGATGACAATAGTCTGTCTTCCTTATCTCATCAGCCGTCCTTATGTCCACCCAGATATCTTCAATCATGGGCTCGTGAAACTGAGTTTTCTTTCGGATCGTCTCTCTGACTCCCCTGTAGTCAAATTTCTCCCATCTTTTAAATGGTTTAATGGTAACCATTTGCATTCTTATTTCCATAATCCTAGCTTTAGTTGATGTAGCAACTGAGAACCTGCAAATCTGGATAGGAAACTTGAAGCTGGGTCTCTTAAGTTCCATCTATTTTGCGTGCACGACAGCCAGTTGTCGGTAAAGCTCCATTAAAACTAACCTATCTAAAGAGAATCTGGGGAGCATATAAGGGTATCCTTGGTAGAAACCTACTCAAAAATATCAAAATGTAGAGAACTGGAAGAACATGCAGCCATAACCGTTCACCACTGTCTAGGCCTCATCTGATATTCTCTTCTCTTCCAGCTGAGGGTCAAAGAGACACAAGAATACGATGAAGAATGCATCATTTACTCACCTAAAATGACATGTTGACCCTTGAAGCGTTAGCTAAGGATAGTATGAGTAGACCGAGGAGGTCTTTCTATCTCCCTCTATTGTCAAACCTGAGAAAGATCGCATTGCAGCAGCTATATAGACCAGGTATGAGGTCATGTAGAATTTGAAGGAGGTTTATACCTTTGTCAGTTGTTCATGGATAGCATTGCTGATCTGTTTCCCCCAAAAGATGGTTTGTTTGCCTTCAAGGATGATTTTAATGAATGGATGCATCCATTCATGAAATTGCGAAGAGGACGGGAGGCCCTGTACTCTGCTGAAGAGGGTGATTAAGTCACCAACTTCTTCGATGAAATCACTTCTAGGGAAGCTTTTCGGCCATCTAGAGAGACTAATCCTCAGGGTCTTTAGCCATTTATGGTTTATGACCTTTTTTGCCCTTTTGAGGTCTTTATCATACTCCTTTTGCACATTTTTGAAGTCAATTTGGGTTACTTTGGTGGCTGGCAGACACAAGAAAACTTTGTCGATAAAATCGAGGTCCAACCAAATTATCATATCGCCACTGGCATCTGGGACCGATCTGGTCTCTTTGTTGTAAAAGCACACACACTGGAGGACAAATTTCAGATGATGTGCTACTACCAGGAAGGCGGCCACCAGGTGGATGTTGCTCTCAACAATCCTCTTTATCCCAGTGCTGAGATTTGTTGCCTTGGTTCACCCTAGAAATTCAGTGATGTCCACGTGGCCGATCTCGATATCTCAAATGTCATCGACATTTGAGGTGACTGATGTGAGTGGGAAGATGCCCTGATACTTGTATTTCATGGTCTTTGCCTTTGAGGGAGATGTTTCCCTCATAGGGGACGATCTTGATTGGATGGGAGTAGGTGTATAGGAGCTCACTGAACGTGTTGCAGCCATGATCACAGATGAAAGGAGAGTGAGTGAGAGAGGGAGAGTGCAATTTAAGTGACATGGGTTACTGGAGGTCACTTAAATAGGCCAGGTTAAGTAAAGGAGTGGAGAATGAGGAAGAAAAAGTGTGAAAGGGACAACTCGGAAAAAATTTCAAGAGTTAGTTGAAAATGGAAGAAATATGCAAGGGCAGTGAAAATTGCCACCCTTGCATATTTTGAAAGAAATATGTAGGGGCAGCAAAAATTGCCGCCCTTGCATAAAGAATGCAGGGGCGACAAAAATCACCACCCTTGCAGGGAGAATGCAGGGGCGGCAAAATTCGCCGCCACCGCGCTTGACAAGGGTAGCGTGGAAGGGCGGCATATTTCTCCGCCTTTGCATAAAAGATGGGAAAAACATGGGAGGCAAAAAAAATGCCGCCCACATGAGGCCACAGTGGAAAAAACCTTGGGTAAGAGGGGGGAAGAAGAAAGAAACAAAAAAAATGACTAAAAATAACTAAGTTAGAAAGAAAAACAAGAAATAAACCTAAAAATAGACCCTACCTGAGAAAATGCATTCGCCACGAGGTCAGATCCATGAGCTGGTGCTTTGAAATGTCTCTAGAGGCACTCAGGTGCAAGAGGTAGGAGGAGAGGAGAAAGTAATGAGAAGAAAGAGGCTCAAATCAGAATATATAGGGTGAAAAACTCACCCCAACAACCCGTCACACATGGCCATAAATGCCTTGCATAAAAATCGAGACATGCAAGGGTGGCAAAATTTGTCGTCCTTGTATGTAGTCGGTCTCTTTTGCAAGGGCAGCAAAAATTGTCGCCCTTGCAAGAAATTTGCAGGGGCGGCAAAAATCGTCGCCCTTGCAAGAAATTTGCAGGGGCGGTGAAAATCACTGCCCTTACAGGAAAAACAAAGGAAAATGCAGGGGCAGCGAAAATCACCGCCCTTACAGGGAAAAAAAAAGAGACCAACTCCGGAAGGAGGAGAAAAAGGAAAGGGAAAGGGAAAACTTGGCCTTGATGGGATAGTAACCACTCCCCGATCTGACCAAGATGAAAACAAATTATAGAATTTGTATCAAAAAATGAACTTAGAGAGACAAAAGATGAAACAGACAAGTTTTGTAAGGGATTGCTTCCAAAATGAGCTAAGTTGATTTTGGAAACAACAGATGGCTCCTGTTGGGGAACTTCTGCTTGTTGAAATGATTAGCAAAAGTAGAATCTAGTCTCTAAGTGCCTTCATCCAAGCCATTAGGCTATAGAGTCGAGCGAAAAATGAGAAAGAAAAATAGACAAAACATAAGAACTGTACATATTTTACAAATGGACTCATTCAAGCTTCAAGGGTTGTAAAGCTTTAGGTGTTGTCCAATGTGAGGTAGTGTAAATGGTGTTCCATCTTTATACTCCAGCAAAAATCTGGCCTTGCCACAGAGCTGCCGAATGGTGAACGGACCCCTCCACAGGAAGTCAAATTTGCCATGCATCCCTTTTAGTTCACGTCGCTTGTCCCATAACAAGACTTGATCTCCAACTTGGAACCCACACGCTCTAGCTTTTTTATCAAAAAGTGCTTTCACCCAGTCTTGATGTTCTTTGACCTGATCCACCACCATAACTCATTGTTCGTTCAACTCGGTCAGACACATGATCTGCTTGTCAACTGAGCTTTTGAATGTGGAGTCTTCGATTGCTCTGATTAATTTGAGTGCTAGTAGTTCAAGGGTGATGGGAATTTCTGTATTTCATCCATATAAGAGTTGGAAAGGTGACATACCTATAGCTCTTTTGGGTGTTATTCTATCGGCTCATAAAGCGCCATACAAAGCTTTGTGCCATGTTCTCTGATTGTCATCCACCAACTTCTTGATAATGGTGACCAGGTTCTTGTTACTCAATTTTGCTTGTCCATTTCTTTGAGGGAAATAATCTGAAGTTTGAGACAAGGTAATCCCATAATGGAAACAAAATTGAGTGATTTCATGCAATGAAAAATAGGCCGCATTATCCATCACAATTTTTAGTGGAACCCCAAACTTGGAGATGATATTTTCTTTGAGGAAGCTGCATACTACTTCAGATGTAGCATGCTTGGTTGGTACAACCTCCACCCATTTAGTAAAATAATCCATTGCGGTGAAGACATAATCATGTCTAGCACTTGAAGACGGGTTAACTGCACCAATGAAATCAATACCCCATTGCTGAAATGGTTCCTCAATCACAACTGGCTTGAGGGGCAAAGTAGGTAGCTTAGGCTTTCCAACAAATTGTTGACATAGCTCACACTTACGCACCCATTTGTAAGCATCCTGAATAAGCGTGGGCCAATAGTACCTCACTCGTAGAATCTTGTGTGCCGTCACCGATGCGGAGAAATGTCCTCCATAAGCCAAATTGTGGAAAGATTCTAAAAGTCTTCCTTGTTGAGTTTTGTCAACACAACGAAGAAATGCCTCGTCTAGGTTTCTCTTATAAAGACCATTGTCCCATAAAACATAACTAACTGCTTTCAATTTAACATTCTATTTTTCTTTAAAAAAAGATGAGGACACTGGCCATATGTTAGGAAATGAGCAATGTTAGAATACCACTCATCAGTAGTGGCGACAAAGAGAACTGCGGGCACGCTTTTGATATCTTGTTCTTCATTTTTTAATTTGTCTGGGATGTTGTTGGTGATCAATTGGTAGAGACCCCTTCCTCATACGAGCTTGGTTGGTTTGATGTCCAAATCGAATTCTTGAGTTCTGGCAATCTAGTTACCTCTCTTTGTACTGAACTCTTGCTAAGTCAAAATAGATTTTATCATTGTATCTGGCACGAGAACTTCGGTGTGAGAATTCAGGATATAAAACCTAAAATGCTTGACAGCCTTGACCACGGCATATGCATGTTTCTCCATAAGGGAATATTTTAATTCATGATTTTTGAGTGGGCAAATCATGAATGAAATAGGGGATTTTGCATTTTCTGAATTGGGTTGAACCAAAATAGCTAATAGTGTATGCTCAAAGGCATAACTATATATCTTGAAACCTTTAGTATAGTTCAGACAGACCAAGACTAGTGCCCGAGCAATTACTTCTTTAATTTCTTTGAATGTTGATTTGCCCTCGGTAGTCCACCTAAATGTGGCATTTCTCTTCATCATGTTGACAATGTGATGGGTTGTCTCGGCAAATTCTGAAATGAATCTCCTAAAGAAATTCACCTTTCCAAAGAAAGAATGAACTACGGTCTTACTAGTAGGTAGAGTAAGTTCCTGAATAGACCTAACTCTTTTTGGATCAATTTTGATGCCTTCTCAGGACACTATGTGTCTGAGAAGTTTCCCTTCAGTTACTCTAAAAATGGATTTCTTTGGGTTTAACGAAATGCCATTTTGACAGCAGCATTCTAGTATCTTTTGCAAATGGTGAACATGCTCAGAATGCTATTTTGAAAAAACTATCAAATCATCTAGATACACTACAATGAGTTTTCCCATTACATATTTGAAAGCAAGATCCATGGCCCTTTGAAAAGTGGCACCTGCATTTATTAGACTGAACGACATCCTGTGGTAAGTGAAAGTGCCCTAGGGTGTGGTGAACACTGTCTTGTGTTGATCTGCTTTCCTGACCTCAACTTGATTATAACCCAAAAAATCATCAAGCATTGATAACATTTCTGACCCTGTTACCATTTGTAAGACTTGATCCATAATGGGGAGGGGGTAGTTATCTTTTAAGGACAACTGATTCAAGTTCCTGAAATCTACATAGATTCAAAATTCACCATTTTTCTTTCTGACGGGTACTATGTTAGCAACCCATGTTGAGTGATGGATCGGAAAAATTATCTGAGCATCCATCATCTTTTGTATCTCAGCTAGAATAGTACCTGAGATTTATGGATTATATTGCCTGAATTTCTATTTGTAAGGCACAGAGTTGGCTTTCAGGGGGATGTCATGATGGATGTCATGTGGCCTAAGAGATTTCAAGTCATCGTAAGAGTAAGCCAACACTTCCCTATATTGATGGAGTAAACTAGCAAGCTCAAACCTTTCTTTGGAAGTGCAGCATTTCCCAATGTTTACCATCTTAGGGTCGTGCTTGGTCCCCAAGTTGACTTGATCAAAATCTTAAGAAGAATTTGAATCTGTTCGTTGTTGTTTGACAAATCTATCATGGTCATCAAACAGCTTCTCTAGGGAAACCAAACCTTTGGGAATTTTATTTCCCTTGAGCTGTAGAAAATCTTCACCTATATTGACCTAGGTTTCAGGGATTAGTCCACACTCTCGGGGCTCTCTACCTTCAAAACACAATTGTTTGAATGTGTCCTTTTGATCCAAGAAGGTGATGATTTGATCATCATTATTAAACACTTGCCAGTGGTCGACATTATTTGGTACACTTAGTCAAAAAACCAGCTCAATAGTATACTTATCTCCCTTAAAATCTGATTGGGGAATCAGGAGGGTGGCAGAGACAGCCAATGCATCTGCTCGATCATTGAATTCCCTCAGAACAATAGAGATATTAAAGGTGTTGAAATTTTTGATATGATCCCAAACCAGATTACAGTAATGGTGCAACTTCTCATTCTTGGTCTGAAAGAGGTTCCTTACCTGACAGACTATCAACTCAGTGTCTCCTTTAGCATGGAGTTTCCTAACGCCCTTTTCTTTGGCAGCCTGTACTCCAAGTAACAAGGATTCGTATTCGGCCATGTTGTTAGTATTGTTGAATTGCAATTTGTAGGAAAAAGGAGTAATTTTTCCCTGAGAGGATACCAACACAACTCCTGCTCCTGATCCAGTAGAAGAGCAACTGCCATCGAACTCTAAAGTCCATAGCTCATCAGGTATTGCTTTTTCAATAAAAACTTTTCCATTTTGGGGAAAGGGTTGTTTTATGTGTTCATGGGGTTTGGGCATTCCACCATTCACGTCAACTAAAACCAAAACCAAATTATCACCCACAGGAGTTTCATCTAATGCACCATGGATCTCGTCTGTGGATAAGAAATAAGTGCCCATGCCTGATGACTCAAATAAAATCTGAGCTTTAGGTGCTGCAGAATGGGTAACTACATACCTGGCTTCTTTTTCAGGAAGAATTTTTTTCATGACACCTTGAACTGGAATCTTTGCTTCAAATAGGTCCATGCTTAACTCGCCCCCAACATCCTTACAAAAATTCCTCCCAAGCAGGATGCCATAAGATGCTGGAACATTGGCTACTAGAACCGTCATTTTAATTCACTTTTTCAGAAAAGCTGTGAAGGCGTATTGGGCATCTTTTATTTGGCTGAGGAGGGGAACCTACTTGTTTTCCATGGAAAAACACCTCTCAAAAGTTTTGGTCAAAGTTAGGCCAAGAGAATTTTTCACTTTTGTAGGCATGACATTATCTAAAGCCCCAGAGTCTATAATACAATTACTCAGTTTGTAACCATTTATAAGCAGGGAAACATAGAAAGGTTCTATTTTTCTAGGAGTGACGGGAGGAGTCACAACCAGATTATTTTGGGCTGGTTGGTCTTTGGGGAGATCAGGAATAGCTTTCAAAGAATCTTGTCCTATAAGGACAGCTTTATTTTTAACATACTCTACTAATCTATCGAACTGTTCTGGGTTAGCTATCAAATACTCAACCTCTATCATCTGAATCTTAGTCTTTCTAGCATGATCAATTATATCAAATGATTAAAAAAAAGTTGCAACAAAATAAGAGATTACATCATCAGAGGCTTTGACAGGTACTTCCCTGGCCTGAGTAGTAGAAGAGGGGGATATTGAGTGATTGGGAGTACTTACTTTTTTATGAGTTACCTGATCTTTTGATTGTGGAGATAATGGAGTCCTGCGTTTGGCAATAGAAACTGCTGGCTGGGGATCATCATCTGCCTTCCCTTTGTCAATATGTGAAGCCGACTGATTTTGAGATCTGGTAAAAATAGCGTAAGTTCCCTCTAAATCTTCCCCTTTACTCCCAGCTTCATCTTGGTAATCCAAGAAATCGATATTGGAATCACCCGCTAATTCTTCATCATATTCATCAAAGAGGTTAGCATTTTTTGATTGATCTAGCTATGGTTGAAAGGAGTTGTCGTGTTCAGCCTCCAGGTATCTGATCATTGAATTAGCAGGTGCTGCTTCAATAGCTAATCTTCCTGAAGGGTGAGGTAGGCAGTTTGATTGCCCTTGGGTCCAGGCAATATTACCTTGATATTGCTGATTCTGGAATGTCCTCTTGGGTGCATCTTGATAGGTAGGATCAGACGTACCTTGGGAAATTTGTCTTTTCAAAGCTATGAGTTCATTTGTTAATTTTTTCACCATAAGATCTGTAGTGCCTGTGGAAGAGCTTTCAGCAGGTGAGGGGAATTTATTTTTACCAGAATCTTTCCTGATCTTGCCTACTAGGATAAGATCATCTTCAATCTCGATAGCCAAACCTTGAGCCAAGGCTAGGTCCATAGGGCCAACTCGTCTCAACAAGAAACTTACTTCGAGAAGCTGAGAATTGATGAAAAAGCATTTGAGATTTTCTGGCATGGGTTGAGCTACAGTCAGAATTTGATTCCTCAATTTGTTGAATTTGGCTATGAAATCCCTCATGGGTTCCTGGGATTCTTTCTTTAATTGTGTCAGCTGAGCTAACAAAGCATGTGCATCTTTAGTGGGCTTAAATCTAGCTTCAAATATGGACTTTAGCGTATCCCAGCTTGTCACTGACCCAGCATGCAGGTGATAAAACCAATCCATGACAGCTCCTTGTAAATTTTCTACAAAGAGTCTTACTACCACATCTTTGAATTCGACCCCAATTATGCCACATGCTATGGAGAAAGTAGCAATATGCTCGTCGAGATGAACTTTTCCATCACCAAAAAACTTAGGAAATTTTTTTTTAGAACTACGAGGTAGTTCATGCAGGGGTGGGGTCAAGTTAAGAGGGCCGAAGGAGATACCCTATGGGCCTTGAGCCATTATGATAAGAGGAGTAAAAGGTGGGATAACAAACCTTGGTGGAGTGTTTATAGGTAGGCGGTGATTAACAGCGGGGAAAGGAGTTTTTCCTCATGTTGGCGATCTGCCAAGGCTAGAGGGAAAACTCCTAGATCGTTGAATAGAGGTTGATGAAGGAAACAGATCAAAATTATTCTGTTGCACTAATTCAAACATAGGGTCTACAACACCCTTAGATCTCTGACTTCTGGTGTAGCGTGGGGTTGCCAGATTTTTAAAACAAAAATGGGACCAAAACTACTTCAAGTTGAAGCTTGAGGCTTCAAGATGTGCGTTCTTCCCAGTAGCTTTGGTTTTGCAGACCAGATAATGTAACAGAGATGGAGGGAGATGGTAAGGCTATAATTATAATGGGTAAGACATGAAACAAAGTCGCCAGATTATGTAATGGATAAGGGTAGGGACTGCTTCAATCTGAAACTTGAGGTTTCAGACTGGACATATGAATCCCTAGTGGAGTCACCAAAAACTATTGGGTGAATATTTTGTCGTCAACTAACTGATGACAAAATGGGGATATCAGCCATAGCATAAGGGAGATTTACACCACGAGGAGTGTGGCTTTACCAGATCTAGATGAGGTAAATCTCTCCTCTCATCAAGGGGAGGTTCTCTATCAATATTTACGTGCTATAAGCATATATAATTAAGTAGAAAATAACACATGAGGGTGGTATAATAGCATCTACCTCTCTTTTTTTAGAGGTAATGTATGAAGAACAAAAGAGGAAGATCCCTGGTCTAAAGCTAACAACACTCCTCTTCTTTCAGAAATGGTATCAAACGAAGAACAAGAGATCACCTAAAGTAATAAAGTCTACAAGAATGCTCACGCAAGCGCAAAGTCTTCCTTAGATTTTCCACAGATCCGAAACAAGTACAACTGTAGAGTAAAGTGAAGCACAAAGTCTTCACCTGAAACTACAAAAGATAAAAGAATCTCAAAGGTAAAAGTAACACAAAGTCTATTTTCAACCCTCTAGAAATGCCTTTAGATAATATAAACACACCCACTGCTTATAAGATCAAATAAACAAGATATTTCTAGGAAAAAGACATAAGAACTATTTCTTAAATCACACAGATAATCTCAACACAAAGTCTGAAATAAACCTGCTTGTCATTTATTCCATCAGAATATGATTTAAAAATTTGAGCACAAAGTCTCAAAAGTTGTTTCAATTTTAGTAGTGTTTGCTATTAAATTTTCCAGAAGAAGGATTACAAATGAGGTCTCCACTATATATAGGGAGAAAATCCTCAAAAATAGAAAATAATAAAATATAAAATATCTTGGTCAAAGATGACTCATCTTTGACTTTTAGATATTCCCAAAATATTTACAAGTAATTACATATTACAAAATTGCATGCATTTTGCACAAAATAGAAATGCATAAGGATAGAAGAAGAGAGAAGGGGAAGAGAGAAAGTGTCAATTCTTGCTGCCAGACCTCTTCAGATGAGCATCGTACATGGCGATTGATGCCTGAATTCCTATGCTGTCTGGTGCAACTGCATTCTTGGAGATGACTCTTGCTCTGATCAGTGCGTCTTTCAATGTTGTGATGGCTTTAGAGTGGCCAGTTAACTTGGATTTCAAATTCTCCAAAGTTAACTGAGCATCTAGAATGCTGTCCATCGAAGTCATTGAGAAACATGCTCCTTCAAAATCTTTCCAGATCATTCCTTTGAAACTCTGAATCATTTCCTCTACTAGAAGGAACTGATGGTCCTTGGAAGTCAAGTTGCATGGCAGCTCTTCTAACATGTTTAGCAGGCTCAGGTGACTTTTATCACTAGCTTCCTTAAAAGCTTTAAGGTCGTCAATTAGATCCTTAAGTACCCGAATCCTGAAGATCATTGACTCTTTGGTCTCAACATAAGAATCTTTGTTGGGGATGACACCGATAGATATCAAGGCACTCTTTTTGAGACCTTTCATCTCCTTCCATTTGCTGAGATCTTTCTCCAAGCTGTCAATTTCTTGACAGATAAGGGAGACAAAATCATCTACCTATGTTTTCAATCTCTTCATTTTATTTGTTCTATCCACAACTTCTGATAGCAAAGAGACTCCCTCACTATGCATCCTTCCAACATATTCTTCAATGACCTTCCCCTTTAAATAGGTCTTTTTAGCTTTCTAAATGACTGAATCATCCACAGAAAAGGCCTCTGGAGTTGCTGCCTCAGTTGGAATAGTGAACCTTTTGATCACTGCTGTTAACTGCTCGGCTTTGGATTTATAGTAATCCTTCATCTCCTTCTCTCTGTCAAATTTTTGGACCATAATGTCCATCGCTGACTGAAGATCGCTCTTTGCACCTTCATGAGTAACTTTGCCAAGTTCAACATGAGAGATGGAATAGCTGCTCATCTCAAAACCCTCAAGGGTTGCATCCTGAGGAGGCTTGGCAATTTCTAGAAATTTTTGCCCCTTTTCTTCGACCAATTTGGAGAGGATTTTTGGCCTTTTAGGAGCCTTTGCTTTCGCCATCATTATCTTACCAAAGTCAAATTCATCTAGGGAGATGGCCATTTTCTTTCTTTTTAGTGTGAAAGCAGACATCCAAGGCAGAAGAGAAGTGTCTATTGTAACAATAGTTGCCTCTATCGGTGCCAATGTAGTAGCTTCGACACTACTAGTGGTGACAGTAGTTGCAGTTGGAGTAACCGGCAAAACTGTATCAACCAGTGATTTTGGCTCTAGCGCAGGACTTGGTGGCAGGTTGAAAGACGGAGATGATAGACTTGGAATGGATCCGGAAGAGCGAGGGGAACCTGCTGAAGGACCCTGAGGATCACCAAAAACAACTCTGGAAGGGGAAGTGGCTCCAAAAGAGGGAACACTGATTGGAGAGATAGGAGAAGTGGGTACTGCAGGAGATTGAGGGGGAAAAGGAGTGGTGCTCTTGATCGGATATGCTTTTCTCGATGATATTGGAGACCCAACACTTGGTTTTTCCAGAGGTTGATCTACTTTTCCCATGGACTAGGCTACCTGTGCCTCAGGGCTTTATTCTTTGGTTCCTTTAGCTGCCACTTCAGGCTCTTGTGCAAGCTTAGGCTTTTTAGAGACAAATATGATTCTAGGCTTGTATGGAATGGAAGGAGAAGGAACGTCACCTTTGTTTTTCATTTAGTTCTCTGCCTTTCTTCTCAATTTTGCTTGATACTCAACCTCTGATCCTGTGATGAATTCTTTCAGGGTGATCCCTTTGGCTGCTAACCAATCATTGGTGTTAGCCAATATTGGTTCCAATCTCTTCCTTAGAGAAGTCAGTTCCTTCTGAGACCAGTTAATTGAAGGGAGAGGGGAACTAGCGACCTTTTCTACCAAATATCTGTTGTTTATGATATTCCCATCATCAATTAAACTTGAAGGGATCTCTGCAATCTTGAGGTACTCTATCTGCTCTAGTGTGAGATGACAATATTCCATCTTCCTTATCTCATCAGCCGTCCTTATGTCAACCCAGATATCTTCAATCATGGGCTCGTGAAATTGAGTTTTCCTTTGGATCATCTCTCTGACTTCCCTGTAGTCAAATTTCTTCCATCTTTTAAATGGTTTGATGGTAACCATTTGCATTTATGTTTCCATAACCCTGGCTTTAGTTGATGTAGCAACTGAGAACCTGCCAATCTAGATAAGAAACTTGAAGTCGGGTCTCTTAAGTTCCATCTGTTTTACGTACATGATAGCCAGTTGTCGGCAAAGCTCCATTAGAACTAACCTGTCTGAAGGGAATTTGGGGAGCATATAAGGGTATCCTTAGTAGAAACCTACCCAATGATAGCAAAATGTAGAGAACTAGAGGAACATACAGCCATAACCGTTCACCACCGTTTAGGCCTCGTCTGATATTCTCTTTTGCTCCAGCTGAGGGTCGAAGAGACACAAGAATACGGCAAAGAATGCATCATTTACTCACCTAAAATGACGTATTGACCCTTAAAGCATCAGCTAAGGATAGTATGAGTAGACCGGGGAGGTCTTTCTATCTCCCTCTATTGTCAAACCTGGGAAAGATTGCATTACAGCAGCTATATAGACCAGGTACGAGGTCATGTAGAATTTGAAGGAGGTTTTTACCCTAGTCAATTGTTCGTGGATAGCGTTGCTGATTTGTTCCCCCTAAAAGATGGTTTGTTTGCTTTGAAGGATGATTTTAATGAATGGATACATCTATTCATGAAATTGTGAAGAGGATGGGAGGCCCCGTACTCTACTGAGGAGGGTGATTAAGTCACCAAATTTTTCGATGAAATCACTTTTGGGGAAGCTTTTCGGCCATCTAGAGAGACTGGTCCTCAGGGTCTTTAGCCATTTATGGTTTATGACCTTCTTTGCCCTTTTGGGGTCTTTGTCATACTCCTTTTGCACATTTTCAAAGTCAATTTGGGTTACTTCAGTGGCTGGCAGACACAGGAAAACTTTGTTAATAAAATTAGGGTCCAACTGAATTATCATGCCGCCACTGGCGTCTGAGACCGATCTGGTCTCTTTGTTGTAAAAGCACATGCACTGGAGGATGAATTCTAGATGATGTGCTGCTATCAGGAAGGCAGCCACCAGGTGGATGTTGCTCTCAACAATCCTCTTTATCTCAGTGCTGGGATTTGTTGCCTTGATTCACCCTAGGAATTCGGCCATGTCCACGTGGCCGATCTTGGTATCTCAAATGTCATCGACATTCGAGGTGACTGATGTGAGTGAGAAGATGCCCTAATACTTGTATTTCATGGTCTTTGCCTTTGAGGGAGATGCTTTTGTCATAGGGGATGATCTTGATTGGACGGGAGCAGGTGTATAGGAGCTCACTGAAGGTGCTGCAGCCATAATCACAGATGAAAGAAAAGTGAGCAAGAGAGGGAGAGCGCAATTTAAGTGACATGGGTTACTGGAGGTCACTTAAATAGGCCAGGTTAAGCAAAGGAGTAGAGAACGAGGAAGAAAAAGCGTGAAAGGGACAACTCGAAAAAAATTCTGGGAGTTAGTTGAAAATAGAAGAAATATGCAGGGGTGGCAAAAATCACCGCCCTTGCATAAAGAATGCAGGGGCAGCGAAAATTGCCACCCTTGCAGGGAGAATGCAGGGGTGGCAAAATTTGCCACCATTGCAGAAAGGATGCAGGAAAGTGCAAAGGCGGAAAAATTTGCCGCCACCGCACTTGACAAGGGTAGCGTGGAAGGGCGGCGTATTTCACTGCCTTTGCACAAAAGATGGAAAAACATGGGCAGCAAAAAAAATGCCGCCCGCATGAGGCCGCAGCAGAAAAAATTGTAGGTAGGAGGGGGGAAGAAGAAAGAAACAAAAAAAATGACTAAAAACAACTAAGCTAGAAAGAACAACAAGAAATAAACCTAAAAACAAACCCTACCTGAGAAAACGTGCGTGCCATGAGGTTGGATCCATGAGCTGGTGCTTCGAAACATCTCTGAAGGCGCTCAGGTGCAAGAGGTAGGAGAGGAGGAAGTAATGAGAAGAAAGAGGCTCAAATCGAAATATATAGGGTGAAAAACTCACCCCAACAACCCACCGTGTGTGGCCATAAATGCCTTGTACAAAAATTGAGACATGTAAGGGTGGCAAAATTCACTGCCCTTGCATGTAATCGGTCTCTTTTACAGGGGCGGCAAAAATTGCTGCCCTTGTAGGAAATTTGCAGGGGCGGCGAAAATCACCGCCCTTGCAAGAAAAACAAAGGAAAATGCAAGGGCGGCAAAAATCGCCGCCCTTGCAGGGAAAAAACAAAAAGAGACCAACTCTGAAAGGAGGAGAAAAAGAAAAGGGGAAGGGAAAACTTGGCCTTGACGGGATAGTAACCACTCCCTGATCCGACCAAGACGAAAATGAATTATAGAATTCGTATCAAAAAATGAACTTAGAGAGACAAAAGATGAAACAGACAAGTTTCGTAGGGGGTTGCTTTCAAAATGAGCTAAGCTGATTTTGGAAACAACAATGTGGAAGACATCAAATAGATGTAATTTGTTACACAAGACTCCTTTGTCCTCACTCATGTGTGAGTTTGGACATATTACTCTATTGGCTCAATATGGTGTACAAGAGGATCCCATCATAAGTGATTTTTAACACACTACTTTATAGGTTCAATATGGCACACAAGGGGACCCATTGTAACTCATGCACTGTATCTGACTTAGTGAAACCCATCATGTGTAGGTTAGACACACTACTCTATAGGTTGTGTTAATTGCCTTACACAACTTAACTCATTGCATCTCGTGTAGTGCAACTTATCTCATGCCACATGACTCACACAATACATCTCAACCTAGGTTATGTTAACCTAGGCTATGCAACTTGACCTCATGAAATTCATCTCTCACAGCCTAACTCATCTTGTGGAGCCTAGCTCATGTAGTGCATCTAGTGTAACCTAACTCATCTCATATAACATAACCCATGTAATGCCAACCTAGGATTTTTTTATTGCTTAACACATCTTGAGTTGCTATAGCTAGTGTGATGTGAGTCATACAAGGCAACAATAGAGGCACATGTCACACACCACATCTTGATCAATACTCACATAGTGTAGCTCAAGTAGGTAAACTCATCATGTATAATACAAATTGCATAGTGCATCTCCTAAAACATAGATCTCCCAATGTAGCATGACCCTCAACTCATAAATATATAAGGTAGGGCCTCTAATATGTCTCAATGGGGGTTGGGTCAACCATGTTATGTAACTCAACATAATGCATCTCACACATTAGAATTCATCTCATGTAGTGCAACTCATATTGTTCACCACAACCTATGTAGTGTGGGTTGTGTAATGTAACTTTGCCTAGGTTATGATGATAGCCCAATGCATCTTGACTTAAAGTAACTAACCCAACACATCTCCTGGATTGTAACTCATTTAGCATTGCACACCATAGCTCATGTAGCATGACCCATCTTAGATAGTGTAAATCTTATAGCATGTCTCATGCATTATTTCTCTCTCAATGCAAATCCACCTACGTTGTGGTGATCACCTAACATAACTAGACCTAAGCTAAATCAACTCAGGTTAAGTCAGCTAGGCGTAACTCATGTAATGTAACTCATATCAAACAATACAACCCACCTCATGTAGTGTAACTCACCCAATGCTGACCCAAGTTATGTCGATCACCTAAGGTAGACCACTTGTGTAATGTAACTCATAGAATGTAGCTCTATAATCACAACACATGGCAACACATCTTTCATAATGCAACCCATATAGGATGACTCATGCAACACAACTCATCCTACCTGATACAACTTTCATAGTGTAACTCACACAACATAGATTTCCCAACACCTTTACATAAAGAAAAATGGGGTACAACATCTATACTTCAATATGGCACACAAGGGTATCTCATGCAACACAATTTATGTAGTAAAATTCACTCAACATAGTTCACACAATGTAGGTCAAGTTGGGTTGTGCCATCCTAGTAGTGCCAGTCATCTAATGTATAGCTTGACCCAATGTAGCTCACATGATGTAACTCATCTTCCACAACACAACCCATCTTGCACAACACACCACATCTCATGTAGCCCAAAAAGTGGATCCCAACTCATGCATCACATCTAGTGAAGCTTAGCTCATGTAATGCAAATCATTATGTACATTACGTATCCACATCATAGCTCACCCAATGCAGTTTGACCCAAGTTGTGTCAATCACCTAATGCAACACAACCTAACATAACTCATGAACTGTATCTTTCACAATATAACTTGAGAAAAACTACTCATGGAACACCACTTGTGTAGTATAACTTGTAATCATATCTCATCTCATGTAATTTTACTCATGTAGTGAAGCTCATGTAACATAACATGCCCAAATTAGCTTGATCAAGGTTTTGGCAACCTAATTTGCATTAATCACCCCATGCTGAGTAACTCAGTGTAACTCAAGAAACACATCTCACAAAATATAACTTTCACAGTGCAACTTTGATAGTGCATCCCATCTCACACAACTCAATGCAACTCATCATGCATAATGCAATTGATGACATGCAATGCAACTTAGTTGGTATATCTCATCTCACACAATGCAACTTGTATCACATAATGCAACTCATACCATGTAGTGCAACTCATATAACACATCTTGTAAAACTCATCTTACAAAGCATAACTCATGCTATGCAACTCATATAGCACATCTTGTGAAAATCATGCTATAAATCATAGCTCATGTGATGCAACTTACGTATTACATCTTGTCTCACATAGTGAAACTCATTCTATGCAATATAACCCATCTCACTTAATTCAACTCATTCTATGAAGTGTAACTCACATAGCACAGCTAGTGTAACACAACTTACATGGTGCATCTTGACCCAAGTTACACCGATCAACTTATGCATCTCACACATTACAACTTGTCAGCTCAAATTTACAATATAACTTGCATAATGAAGCTCAAGCAAAAAATCTCATCTTGTGCAATGAAACTCCCATAACACATCTTTTGATAGGTAACTTACCCCATCCATCTTGACCCTTGGTCCATAGATATATAAGGTAAGGCATCTAGTGTATCTCAACATGGGTTGTGTCACTCTCCTAAAGCAATTCAACCTAGAGATATTTGTGCAATGAATCTTGTGCATCATAACTCATCTTACATGGGGTAACTCATCTTGAGCACCATAATTTACATAGTTCATCTCTCACAACATATATTTGACAATACAACTTGACTCATGTTCTCCCTAGTAGGGTTGTGTCATTTACCTAACACATCTTGATTTGACACTACTCATGTATTGAAACTCATTTCACACAACATAACTCATCTAATACAATAAAAATTTTGAATCCTAGCTTAAGCATCACATTTGGTGAAACCCAACTTGCACATTGCATCTCACGAATCTTCATTCACACAACATAACTCATCTCACATAACATAACTTAATAGTGCATCTTCATAGAGTAACTCACCCAAGGTATCTCAACCTAATTGTGTCAACCTAGATTATGTCCATAACTAAGCATAAATCAAACCATCATAGATCATGCATCGTAACTCACATATCACAACTTAAGAAGTATAGATCATGCAATGTAACCCATGTTGTGTAACCTGAGTAACATAGATCACATATTGAAACCCAAACCACGTAGTGAAAATCATATGACCAATGTAGCTCATGCAACATTACTTTCCCAATGAACCTTGATAAGGGTTACATATACCTAGTTTGGGTTTATCCCTAAATGCAACTCATGTAGTACAAATTTCAAGGTACAACATGACTCATCATGTATGACATAACTCATCTCACTCAATGTAACTCATCTCATGTAGTACAAATCATCTCTATAGTATAACACAAATAGTGTAGCTCATGCAATGCATCTCATGTAGCATAGCTCAACCCAAGTTTTATCAATTTCCTAACACATCTTTCACATTATAACTTGTTATCCCAACTTTCACAATAGAGAATGTACATCTCCATTCATCTCACATAATGCAACTCATGTTGTGAAACATAAATCATCTTGTGCAATGTAACTCACATGATGTAGTTAGGCACGAGTTGTGTTAATCACCTAACACAACTCAACCTAGCACAACTCTCTCAAAGCATCTTATGTAGCATAAATCCTACAACACATCTCATGTAGCACATGTTATGTATCATAATTCATATTACACAATGGAACTTGCTAGCATATCTCACCTAATTATAGCTTGACCTAAGTTGTGTTGATCTCTTAATACATCTCAACCATGCACAACCCATGAAGCATTACTCATACAATGCTTCTTATGTAATGCAACTCATCTCATACAGTGTAACTCATCTCATGAAATGAAAATTGCATAGTGTACCCTTCTCAAAGTAAATTTCATGATCCATTTTGACATGGGTTGTGCCAATCACTTAACGTAACTCTACCTGACACAATTCATGTAGTCCAACTCATCTCACACAATGCAGCTCACCTTACACAATGCTCCTCATCTTGCATAGTGCAATCTCATGAATGCCATCTCATGAATTAAATCTAACAAAGACCAACTTGTGTAATGTATCTTCATAGTGTATCATTCCTAACAAAGCTTGATTAGGGTTAGTGCATCTCATCTCACACAATGTAACTTATATCATATAGTATGACGCATGCCATGAAGTATAATTCACATAATATAGCTCATACAACTAAACTTGTAAAGTGTAGATCATGCCATGTAACTTTGGTATTACATCTTGTCTCATAAAACACAACTCACCCTATGCAATACAACCCATCTCACTTAACACAACTCATGCCATGAAGTGTAATTCATGTACTCCAGGTAGTGAAACATAAATCATACAGCGCATCTTGACCCAAGTTATGCCGATCGACTGATGCAACTCACACATCATAACTTTCCAGCTCAAATTTACAATATAACTTACACAGTGAAGCTCAAGAAACACATCTCATCTTGTGTAATGAAACTCCTAAAACACATCTTGTACACCCAATGTACCCTAACTAGGGTTGTGTTGACCTGATTTGTGTTGAATGCTTGACATAGGTCAATGCAAGGCAACTCACATAGTGTAACTTAAAAGGTGAAACTCACATAACATAACTCATCTCATATGACACAACTCATCTTGTGTAATGCATCTCACATATCACAGTGCAACTTATAACTACTATGGGGGGAGGGTGTTATTTGAATGCTTTTGTAGGAAAACAAGTGAAAACATGGGAAATGTTTTATTTTCCCTTTTACTTGAAAATAATTTGGTATAATCTAATTGTGAAATAAAAAGTAAATGTATGAAGGAAAACATGTTTCCTCTCTAATGTGAGATTGAATTTTGGGTGGAACTTTATTTTTGCCTTAGATTTTCGTATTACACTTTGAACTCAAGTTGGATTGCTAGCCTGAGTTGAAAAAATGAACTTGATAATCATGGGATCCTTATGAGAGTCATGACATGGATTTAAAATTATAAATACTATGGGGGGAGGGTGTTATTTTAATGCATTTTCTAGGAAAATAAGTGAAAACATGAGAAACATTTTGTTCCCCCTATACCCTCAAACCATTTGGTATAAACTGGGTATGAAAGAAATAGTAAATGGATGACGAAAGCCATGTTTCCTCTAGAATGCAAGATTGAATGTTGGGTAGAACTTTATTTTTGCCTTGTATTTACATATTATAGTTTGAACTTGATTTTAATCCTAGTCAGAGTTGGACATCCATCCCGAGTTGGACTACTAGTGCGAGTTGGATTGCCAGCCTAGGTTGGGTTGGCAGCTCAAGTTGAAAAAATGAGCTTGATTTTAATGGGATCCTTATGAGAATCATGACATGGATTTTAATTTATAACTATTATGGGGGAAGGGTTTTCTTTCAATGATTTTGTGGGAAAACAAGTGAAAACATGGGAAACATTTTGTTCCCCTCTTCACTCGCAAGCAATTCGATATACTCTAGTTGTGACAAAAAGATATAAATAGATTGAAGAAACCATGTTTCATCTTCAATGCAAGATCCAATGTTGTGTGGAACTTAATTTTTACCTTATATTTACATATTATGATTTGAACTGGAGTTAGATAGTTATCCTAAGTTGGGTTTCTAGCCCAAGCTAGGTTGATAGCCTGAGCTAGGTTGCCAACTCGAGTTGGGTTACCAGCCTGAGCTAGGTTATTAGCCTAAGCTAGGTTGCTAGCCTAAGCTGGGTTGCCAACCTAAGCTAGGTTTGTAGCTTGAGCTTAAAAAATGAACTTGATAATCATGGGATCTTTATGAGGATCATGACATGTATTTTAAATTATAACTACTATGGTGGAAGGGTGTTCTTTGAATGACTTTCTCAAGAAAGAAACAAAAACATGGGAAACATTTTGTTCTACCCTTTACCTACAAATAATTTCATATACATTGGTTGAGAAAATAGATAATAAATGGATGAAGGAAACCATGTTTCCTCTTGAATGTAAGATCCAATGTTGCATGGGAATTGATTTTTTGACATGGATTTTTGTGTTGTGATTGGAGGACAAGATGCACTCCCAATCAAAGTTCTACAAATCTGAGTCAGGTGGCTAACATGAGTGGGGCTGATAATCAAAGAAAGAAAAATGAACTTGATAACCAATGGGATGGTTATGAGAATGATGACAAGAATTTTAACTTATAACTACTATGGGGGGGTAAGAAAGCAAGCAAGGAAAACAAACTTGATAAATAAGGGACCCTTATGAGAACCATGGAATGGATTTTAACTTTTAACTAGTATGGGTAGAGGGTAGGGAAGGAAGTAAGGAAGATGGAATTGATAATGATGGAAATCCTTATACATAACATGACATGGATTTAAACTTATAACTACTATGATGGGGAGGGAACAAGCAAGCAAGTGTAAGGGGAACACATCTGGGAGCTCAAGTTAGATTCCCACCTTGAGTTGGGCTTCTAGCCTAGGTTAGGATTCTAACCTGGGTTGGCCTGCCATCCTGATTTGGATGTCCAGCTTGAATTGAGTTTTCATCCTAAGTTGGATTACCAACCTGATTTGGGCTGCCATCCCAATTGGGCTTCATAGCCTAAGTTGGGTTGCCATCCCTAGTTAGATCAATAGCCTAAGTTGGTCTGCTAGACTGGGTTGGGTTGCCAATGAAATAGTGAATGGATGGGGGAAACCATGTTTCCTATTTAATTCAAGATCAAATGTTGGGTGGAATGATATTTTTTCCTCAAATTTTATGTATTGCAGTTTGAACTCCAATTCTAATCAGAGTTCTACAAATTTGAGTTGGGTGGTAGAAATGAGTGGGGCTAGCAACTAGAGAAAGAAAAATGAACTTGATAACCAATGGGATGGTTATGAGAATAATGACATGGATTTTAACTTATAACTACTATGGTTTGAGGATGGGAAAGTAGGGAAAAAACTTGATAAGTAAGGGACCCTTATGAGAACAATGAAATGGATTTTAACTTTTAACCACTATGGGGGGAGGGTGAGGAAGGAAGCAGGGAAGATGGACTTGATAATGATGGGAATCCTTATGCAGAACATGACATGGATTTTAAATTATAACTATTATGAAAGGGAGGGAGAAAGCAAGCAAGTAAGCAAGCAAGCAGCTCAAGTTAGATTACCAACCTAAGTTGGGCTTCATAGCCTGAGTTGGGCTGCCATCCCTAGTTGGAATACTAGCCTGAGTTGGTTTACCAACCCAAGTTGGGTTTCCAAATAAATAGTGAATAAATGGGGCAAACCATGTTTCCTCTTTAATGCAAGATGGAATGTTGGGTGGAACAATATTTTTGCCTTGGATTTTATGTATTGTAGTTTGAACTCCACTTGCCCTACCAACCTGAGTTGTGTCTTGAGCCCGAGTTAAAAAAATGAACTTGATAATAAAATAGGATCCTTGTGAGAATCATGAAATGGATTTTAACTTGTAAATATTATGGGGGGAGTGTGTTTTTTGAGCTCATGTTGGATTTCCATCTCATTTTGGACTTCCAGCTTGAATTGGATTGCCAACCTAATTTGGGTTGTGAACGAAATAGTGACTGGATGAGAAAAACCATGTTTCTTATTTAATGAGAGATCAAATGTTGGGAAGAACCATATTTTCACCTTGGATTTTCCATATTGCGATTTGAACTAGAGTTTCATTGCCAACCTGAGTTGCTTCTTGAGATCGAGTTAAAAAAATGAGCTTGTTAATAAAATGGTATACTTATGAGAATCATGTCACATATTTTAACTTATAACTACTATGAGGGGAGGGTGTTCTGTGAATGCCCTTGTGGTAAAACATGGGAAATATATTGTTCCCCACCTTACCCACAAACACTTTCAGATACTCGAGTTGGGAAATAAATCTGAAATAGATTGAGGAAACCTTGTTTCCTCTTTAATGTGAGATCTATTATTGTGTTGAACTTTATTTTTGCCTTACATTTTTTTATTGTAGATGGAACCAGAGTTGGATTTCTAGCCAGCCCGAGTTGGACTGCCATCCCAAGCTAGACTTCTAGCTTGAGTTGGATTAACATCTCGAGTTGGGTTGTGAAAAAAATGGTGAATCAATGGGGGAAACCATATTTCCTCTTTGATATGATATTGAATTTTGGGTGGAACCATATTTTTGCCTCATATTTCTGTATTATAGTTTGAACTTGGGTTGCACTGCCAACCTAAGTTGGTTTTTTAGATAGATTTGAAAAAATGAGCTTGATCATAAAATGGGATCCTTATGAGAATCATCACGTGGATTTAAACTTATAATTACTATGTGGGAAGGGTGTTATTTGAATGCCCTTGTAGGAAAGATAGTGAAAACATGGGAAAGATATTGTTCCCCCCTTACTCACAAACAATTTTGGATACTTGAGTTGGGAAATAAATGATAAATGGATGAAGGAAACCAAGTTTCCTCTTTAATGTGAGATTGATTATTACGTGGAAATTTATTTTTGCCTTAGATTTTTGTAATGCGAATGGAACTTGAGTTATACTACCATCTTGAGTTGGGCTTCCAACCCCAGTTGGGTTGTGAAATAAATAGTGAACAAATGGGGGAAACCATTTTTACTCTTTCATGTGAGATTGAATTTTGGGTGGAAGTGTGTTTTTACCATAGATATTTGTATTATAGTTTGAACTCGAGTTGCACAGTCAACCCAATTTGGGATTTTCTCTTAAGTTGAAAAAATGAGATTGATAATAAAATGGGATCCTTATGAGAATCATTACATGTATTTTAATTTATAACTACTATGGGGGAGGGTGTTCTTCGAATGCCCTTGCAGGAAAGCAAGTGAAAACATAGGAAAGATATTGTTCCCCCCTTACCTATAAATAATTATGAATACTCAAGCTGGGAAAGAAATGAGAAATGGATGAAGGAAACCATTTTTCATCTATAATTCAAGATTAATTATTCCATGGAACTTTATTTTTACCTTAGATTTTTGTGTTGCGGATGGAACCCAAGTTGGATTTCTAGCCTGAGTTAGACTACCTTCCTGAGCTGGACTTTCACCCCAAGTTGGGTTGCAAAAGAAATAGTGAATGGATGGGGGAAACCATTTTTCCTCTTTCATGTGAGATCAAATTTTGGGTAGAAGCATGTTTTTTCCATGTATTTTTATTTGTAGTTTAAACTCGAGTTACACAGTGAACCTGAGTTAGGTTTTTTGCTTGAGTTGGAAAAATGAGCTTGATAATAAAATGGGATCCTTATGAGAATCATCACGTGGATTTTAATTTATAACTACTATGGGGGAGGGTGTTCTTTGAATGAAATTATGGGAAATCAAGTGAAAACATGGTAAAGATATTATTGCCCCCTTACCTACAAATAATTCTAGATACTCAAGCTAGGAAAGAAATGCAAAATGGATGAAGGAAACCATGTTTCCTCTTTAATGAGAGATCGATTATTGCGTGGAACTTTATTTTTGCCTCATATTTTGTATTGCAATGGAACCCAAGTTAGATTTCAAGCTTGAGATAGGCTTCCAACCTAAGGTGGGTTGCAAAATAAATAGTGAACAAAAGGGGGAAACCATGTTTCCTCTTTAATGTGAGATTAAATGTTGGGTGGAACCATGTTTTTTCCTTAGATTTATGTATTAGGCTTTCAAATCAAGTTACATGGCCAACCTGAGTTGTGTATTTTCTATGAGTCAAAAAAATGAGCTTGAAAATAAAATGGAATCCTTATGAGAATAATCATGTGGATTTTAACTTATAACTGCTATGGGGGGAAGGTGTGTTCTTCAAATGCCCTTGTGAGAAAGCAAGTGAAAACATGGGAAAGATAGTGTTCCCACTTACCTGCAAACAATTTTGGATACTCAAGCTAGGAAAGAAATGTGAAATGGATGAAGGAAAACGTGTTTCCTTTATTAGGCAAGATCGATTATTCTATGGAACTTTATTTTTGCCTCAGATTTCTATGTTATAGATGGAACCTGAGTTGGATTTCTAGCTTGGGTTGGACTGCCATCCTGAGTGGGGCTTCCAGCCCTAGTTGGGTTGCAAAAGAAATAGTGAACAGATGGGGGAAACAATTTTTCCTCTTTCATGCGAGATTGAATGTTAGGTGGAAACATGTTTTTGCCTCAAATTTTTGTATTACAGTTTGAACTTGAGTTGTACAACCAACTTAAGTTATGTTTTTTGCCTGAGTTGAAAAAATGAGCTTAAAACTAAAATGGGATCCTTATGAGAATCATTAGGTAGATTTTAACTTATGACTACTATGGGGGGAGGGTGTTCTTTGAATTCCCATATGGGAAAGTAAGTGAAAACATGGGAGAGATATTATTCCCAGCTTTTACCCACAAATAATTTTGGATACTCCAGCTGGGAAAGAAATGGAAACCATATTTTCTCTATAATGTGAGATCAATTATTATGTGGGACTTTATTTCTGCCTTGGATTTATATATTGTGGATGGAACTCAAGCTTGATTTCTAGCCTAGTTAGACTACCATCCTGAATTGGGCTCCCAACCCAAGCTAGGTTGTGAAAGAAATAGATACCATGTTTCCTCTTTACTGTGAGATCGATTATTGCATGGAACTTTTTTTTTGCCTCAAATTTTTGTATTGTGGATGGAATTCAAGCTAGATTTCTATCATGATTTGGATTGCCATCTAAAATTGGGCTTCTAGGCTTGAGCTGGGTTGTACAAGAAATGGAAACCACATTTCCTCTGTAATGCAATATCGATTATTGTGTGGGACTTTATTTTTGCCTCAGATTTCTATATTGTGGATGAAACCTGAGATAGATTTCTAGCCTGAGTTGGACTATCATCCCGAGTTGGGTTGTGAAAGAATAAGTGAATAGATGGGTGAAATCATGTTTACTCTGTGTTAATTTACACAACTCAAGCCTAAGTTAGGTCGATGCTCTTATTATACTTGAAAAAATGAGCTTAATCAATATAATGGGATCCTTATGAGAACTGTGGCATGGATTTCAAATTGTAACTACTATGAGGGGAGGGTGTTTTTCAAATGCCCTTATGGGAAAGCAAGAGAAAACATGTGAAAGATATTATTCCCCCCTTACCTATAAACAATTTTGGATACTTGAGTTGGGAAAGAGATATAAACCATGTTTCTTCTTTAATGAAATATCAAATATTATTTGGACTCCTAGTTTTTCCTCTATTTTTTATATGTTTTGGTTATTTGGTTCAAATCTCATATTACTCTACAAAGAGTGGTGGGTAGATGATCAAGTGTTTCAATTTGATTTGAGCTTTGGCCTCAGGCCATTTTTAGTATTGTTGATGCTTGAATCCCAACTCACCCACCTAGTAAAATACTTGATTACATGTATTTTAGCTTTTCTGATTGTTCCTTGAGTTTTTCTCTAAAACTATTAGATTTAGCCACCCCTTTCTGGTTTAATTTATGATATTATGGATGGTTCTAAGAGTGGCCTTTAGAATGCTGACAGAGTTGGCTTTTTAGTGAAATTTTCACAACTCGAGCCTGAGCTAGATCGATTTAATGAGTTACACTTGAAATAATGAGCTTGATCATAATCAAATACTCAAGTTGGGAAAGAAATATTGAAAGGATGAAGGAAAACATGTTTACTTCTCCTTAAAGTAGGATCAAATGGTGGGTGGACCCACATTTTTGCCTTGAATTTCCATATTATAGTTGGTTGGTTGGTTTGGATCTCTCTCTTATATCTCTACAAAGAGTGGTGGGCTGATGATCGAGTGTTTTTTATTCAATATAAGATTTGGCCTTAGGCCATTGTTAGGATTATGGATGCCTAGATCCTAGCTCACCCACCTAGTAATAGACTTGATTAAATGTTTTTTGGATTTTTTTATTATTCCTAGAGTTCTTCTCCAAAACTATCAAATCTAGCCACCACCTGCCAGTTTGGTTTTATGCCTTTGTAGATGGTTTTAGGAGTAGACCTGTAGAATAGTATTAGAGTTGAATTTTTAGTGTGATTTGCATAACTTGAGCTTGATCTGGGTTGATTTAATGAGTTTCACTTGAATAAATGAGCTTGATCAATAAAATGGGATTCTTATGAGAATTGTGGCATGGATTTTAAATTATAACTACTATGGGGGGAGGGTGTTCTTCGAATGCCCTTATAGGAAAGCAAGTGAAAACACTAGAAAGATATTGTTCCTCCCTTACCCACAAACAATTCTAGATACTTGAGTTGGGAAATAAATGAAAACAAATTTTTCTCTATAATGCAAGATCAAATACTATTTGGACTCATAGTTTTGCCTCAAATTTTAGTATATATTATTGTTGTTTGGTTACAATCTCTTATTACTTTGTGAAGAGTGGCAAATTGATGATTGGTTCTTTCAATTCAATCTGAGCTTTAACCTCAAGCCATTATTAGGATTGTTGATGCTTGAATCCTAAGTCACCCACCCATTAATAGACTTGATTACATGTAATTTGGCTTTTTCTGATTGTTCTTGGAGTTGTTCTTTGAAACTACTGGACCTAACCACCCCTTGCCACTTCATTTTTTTCTTTTGGTGATGGTTTCAAGAGTTGACCTTCAAAATGTAGTTGAAGTTGCCTGTTTAGTGCCTATTTGCACATCTTGAGCCTGATCTAGGTTGATTTGCTAAGTTGCACTTGAGAAAATGAGCTTGATCATATTTTCACCTAGGATTTCCATATTGTAATTGGTTGGTTAAAATCTCATATTACTCTATGAAGAGTGGTAGGATGATGATCAGATTTTTTGATTCAATCTAAGCTTTGGCCTTAGGCCATTTTTAAGGTTGTTGATTCCCAAATCCCAATTCACCTACCTAGTAACAGACTTGATGACATGTATTTTGGATTTTTTTGATTGTTCTTGGAGTTATTCTCTAAAAATACTAGATCTAACTACCCCTTTCCACTTCTACTATATATATGTGGATGAGTGTAGTGCTTGTGCCATTTCATCATTGATATTTTTCAATTTATATGAGGGGGAGGTGAAACCTTGTTCCTAGCCATAGTGCCTATAACTGGGTTATTTACTTTCTATTTGGGTTATGAATGCTAAGTGAAAGGGCTAGAGCATTTTTTCTCTTCTCATGTTTGTGAGTTGTTCTCAAAGATGATGTGGGATGGAGTATACATTATTAGCATTTATGCCACTGTATTTGCTTTGGAACATTTGCTCCTTGTGTTGAACTCCTTGCATCTGTGTGGGAATTTATGATGGAAGGTGGGATTTGTCTCTTCTTCCACTATGATCATTCATTTTGGAAGTTTTCTCTAAAACTTGGCTTGCTAGTCGATCTAGGTGTAGTGTGAATTTTTTGAATGTTCAATCGAATCACACATCTTCTATTGGCTTCCAAGTATATGTCAGATCTATGTGCATGTGAAAATAATGGCTTGGAATTAATCTTTTATAGTGTTGGCCATGATTATGGTGCTTTTACTTGTAAGCTAAGGTTGACATGTTTAGACTATTTGCACCAATTAAGAGTGTATAGGGGGATATTATAGGTAAGGAAGTTCTCAAGTGGTCTTAAAATTGAGGTGGCCACATATACAGTGTGCTCTATCCTTTGTGTCAATTGCTAGTTTGATAACATCAGGATGTAGGGTGTAGGGCTCCATACATGATATTATTCATAGGTGCCTATAAACTAAAATCCCAGGGCTAGAGTGCTATGACCTGCTTGTGTTTACCCTTATTCCAAATGTTTCCTTTATAGGGATTTAAGGTGTTTATTCTAGTTAATATTTGGCTTTTGTGGATGGTATATGCCCTTTAAAAGTGTGTAAAGGGATTTACTTGGAAAAATGTCCCTAAGTGGCCTTATAATTGAGGTGGTTATGTGCATGGTGCATACTGTCCATGGTTCCCTTATCATGAGCAAGTTTGTTGAGTTGACATCTGGTCATGTTCTATTAGCCTTCAGGATCAAAGTAATGATTAATAAGGACTATTGGGGGCATTCATATTTCATTGTTAGATGTGAAATTATTGGATTTATGGAAGATGAACCACTATAAAATTACTTACCAATGATGTTTTCATTAATCAAAAATGAAGGTTGAGGGCTCAAAGATGATTAGATACCATCCTAGTCTCAACCATAAATGATGCTGACTAGGGATCATCAGATGTTGCTTTAAGGACTCCACCAGCACCTTCTGAGAAATCAAAGTGTTTGGGTTCTAGGAGGAGTATGGTCATAAGGCTAAAACTTAAAGGAATTGATGGAAGGGCACCACTAGGAGTGGAGCCTATGGCTTAATTTGAATTAACACAGGGAAACTTACCATGTCTAGACATAGTAAGGATTAACAAATTAAGAGATCTTTCTTGATTCTATGGGTGGTGTTGCATGGCTATTCCTAGTTATTGGAGTGATTTATCTAGTTAATTCCATTAACAAATGAGACCTCAGATTTTTAACTAGCTATATGGAGGTTTCCCTTCACATTTAGCTTCTTAGAGGGACTATGGCCATTTAGGCCATAGAAGTTTGAGGCAATAATAGGTCTATGATTCCCTTAGATGTTTTGGGTTGCACAAGTGCTACACTGATGAAACCAATGGGTTTTTCTCCCTGGTCTAAGGAAATCTTGCCAAATTACATCATGATGGGGATAGACCATTGAAATTATTGATCTTTAACAAGAAATTCCTAGTAAGCATGAGTCATCAGCTCATATTGACTACATCCCTTCCCTTTGTACACACCACCCATCAATCCTAATAATTTAATGATATAGTGAAGTGTTTAGATCATGTTTATGATGGTGGTTTCTATCAGTGACATCACAAGAAGTTGATTGAACCTTATCATTTATAGGAAGGAGAAGTCATAACAAGGTTACCATAGGTGAAACTATGGTAGGATCATTATTGGTTTTGAGCCCATGAAATGTGTAGGGGAGGGAGTGAGCCTAACATGGCTAGACTCATCACCTCCTCGAACCCTACTCTAACTAGCATTTGGACTGGGGGCCCTATTGCTTTGTCATGCTTCACTCAAAGTGGGTGTCACAGCAAGCCTCGGGCTTCTGTAATTCATTTGCTTGTTGTTTAGGGTATATAATCTAAGGGTGTGATTGAGTGTCATGCTCTATGTTTTGGTGATATGTATAGACCTTTTTTACTATAAAAAGTGTGTCTAGAAACTTTAGTCCCTGGACAGTCCTACCCTACTACATTTGGAAGGGGCCCCTTCACTTCTCTTTGCAATCCAGTTCCTTGAAAAGTGCCCATGGATATTGCCAAATTTTCACCTTGATGATGATTCCATGAGGTAGATACAACCCCCTTATTGCATTACCAAGGATAGTTATGCTTCTCAAGACTGATGGTGGTGTGTTCAAGAGCATAGTCATGTAGGTCACGAGGTAAGACCTCTTGTCACCATTCCCTTTACGTCTTTGATGGCCTATATCCTTTTTGACATGGTGGGGTGGGGGACATCTCCCTTTTCCAATGCCCACCGATGAGGTCTCACCCTCTAAACAATAGTAACATTATGGGATGGGTATTTATTAAGAACACTTGAGACACTATGGTGCAGTTTACACCAAGGATTTGAAATAAATAACCATGTGATTCATGCATCATGTGCATGTTAGACCATTGATGCCATGAGAATATGACTCTCAAAAATGGATATCTTAGATCTTTCCATGATGAATAATATAGTGAAATGTGATAATTAGTGTGAACTGTAGATCTTGTGAATCATTGAGTCTTTAAATGTAAGTTACACTTAAGGCCTCATTTGAGGGCATGCCTACTTGGGCATCTCACTTCAAAATTTCTCTTCCCCTTGATGCATAGGTGGGAGTAGCAGATATGGCCATCCAGCCCCAAAGGGGGTACGGTCAGCTCAAATGGGTATGAGGTATGTCCCATATGTCATGATGAATGGTGGCCCACATGGGTTGGCATTGGTTTGTACCTAGAGGTTGCAGATATGTTTAGTACTTTATCTTGGAGTTAATGTCTTTTTACCTAATGTGCAGGCCAGACAACTACCTCTTGCACCCCCAAGTCAAGTATGAACACCCATTTAGTTTAAGAATATCATTAAGTATAGGAAAAGAAACATATAAGGATTCCCCTAGTAATAGTGAGTGAACTTGAAAGAGCCCAATATGAAAATCAATAGCCATTCCTATCGAATTATAGTCTGTAGAAGCATCCTCAATGATAGACTAGACCCAAGTCCTTTAGAAGGGGGTGTTAAAGAGGGTGAGATCCTCATCATACCTAGACCCTATCACACCATGAGGCATTGTTAGTGAGTTGTGTTGTTTTGGAATACAAGCCTAATTAAGTTGTATATTCTATCTAATGATAAATATGGGTGAGAGACCGATAGTAAAAAAGTACCATGAGGGAAAGATGAAAATGACTTTGAAAACAGAGTTAAAGAGTGCTTGAAATTGGTAAGAGGGAAGCAAATGGAGGCTACCAATGTGCCTTAGTTAGATGTGGAATGATGTGATCTGGTGTATCACTCAACTCAAGGGGTGTGCCAACATAGGCTGTCATGGAGGCACAAGTACATCCTTTAGGTCACTTAATGTACCTCCTTTATGATGGTTAAGGAATGAAGTGTGTGCCTATGGTGTGTCCTCAGGCACCTGCATGCTCATGGAATTAGCTAGTGGGCTTTCCATCTGACCCATCTTGAAACATGGACCAAGGAGTCTAACATGTGTGAGAGTTGGTAGGTTGGGAAACCTATGAGGTGTAAGGAAGCTAACTAGTGAGATTCCCTCTCAAGGGGTGCATCATTGACTAACCTTGATATTCTGAGAATAATTCAAGTGTGAGCACACCTATTAGGACCTAAAAGATGGTGAACTATGCCTGAGTAGGGTGAATTTACTCTAGTGGAGCCTATAGTGATACTGATGTGCAAATCATTTATCTAAATTAGGTATAGGGGAAAAAGACTAATCGAACCATCTATTAGCTATTTTCCTCTAAAGTTTCCCTTAGGATAACTAGATCTCACATGTGAGTTTTATCAGGTAAAGCAAATGATTAGAGGCATTAGGGGCATAACTCCCTTGACTTATTCTCAAACTTTAAATAGGTAAGACATCACAACTACTCTGTTAAGCTATGCCATGAAATCACAAGATCCAAGTGGGCCATTTTTGGTAAGCATAACTATGATGTGGGATGAACTAAAAGCTGAGTTATGGTGCCAAATTTCACACTAACCTAGATCCCATAAAGGGTGTTGGTTGATTAAAATAGTAAGATGGTGGTCATGGAAGTTGAAATCTACTAAGGAGTGTGTAGCAACTCACTTGCCAAATCAACTAGCCTTTAAAATGGATGGTGGTGAAGCACATAACCTATACTCAGCCATCAAGGCAAGTTATAGGCTTTGATGAGTAAGAGGATATGAGGGTTATTGTGAAACCTTAGGTGTGAGCCTAGGTGAACTGGCCCTTGATGAAGATCTTGGTGGTAATATCAAATATTCAAATCAGAACTTTAAAGAATAAAGTGGGGAAAGGTTCCATGTGAACAACACTTTGACATGGGTTAGTCAATCTTAAGAAATGGGGAAGTCATGTTTCAAGGCCACACTCTGCATAATCATTGAAAGGGAATCAGGTTAATATTCTTGAACTAGGATGTGGTGGTAGATGGCAATGTTAAGAAATACAAAGACATTAGTGGGGGACCTAAGAAGAGTTATATTTTCTTTTTAACATCCTACCCACCTTGAAATTAGTTCAACCAGAGATACGGTCTAGTGGTTAGAAGAACACTGCATGTCCTATGATATCTAGTGTGCCTTCAGTGGCCCTTGAAAATCTAGAGGACTAAGAACCATTCACAACTGGTCATACTCATAACCACATCAATTATCCAAGGTGAATAGCCTCTGGTTAATAGAATAATATAGGTAAGGTAAGTTAGCAAAATGGATCCATAACTTTGAGAAAAGGATTGGCTTTGAGGGATGGGCTTAGGGGTATATGCCTTGAATGTGTGGGCTATTAGTGGCCTACCTAAGCTACTTCTATGGTGAGGGTGGGCCATCATGTGTCGACCAAGTGACAAGTACAGGATGTTCCCCTTGTGGGGGCTTTCCCTAGGTAGTGAATAGCTAACTCAAAACTAGTATAGATAAGGGTAATCCAACTATTTAATTAAAACAAAACATCACGATGGTCCCTATGAATGCTGATGTAATGTGATTTCTACCCAGTGCTCTAAATGTCAAAGTGAATAAATTCAACAAAGCATGGGTAAATAGTGGGAGAAACTATGAATCTCTTAAGGTATCCAAATGCCTCATCATCTAATTAGTGATGTGAATGAATGGATAAATGAGATTCCCACTATCCCTATCTACTATCTAGTGAAACCATAAACAAGGGAATGGGCCTAGTGGAATTAGTGGGGAAATAAGACTCTATTGAGCTTGACTCTAGTCTAACTTTATGAAATGACTTGAGAGGTGTAGAATAAGTGGGAGCCATTTTTGTGCAAGTGAAATACCACTATTTTTAATGTTATTTTAATTATTTCATGAGGTAGAGATAGGGCAATGCCCCAATTTTTAGCCTTAAGTTGTGCTCTAGCATGTTGATCTAGGTGGAGGACATTGTCAGGTGGGGAGTTTAGCTAGGGAAGTACATCTATTAAAATATAACAAAGGTGTCCTAAGATGGGATCAATGAGAACAAAAATATCATATGGAACAAAAGGGTAAAAGCTCATTTGATTTTGATTTTTAGTACGAATACAAACTATGAAAGTGTGGCCTATTGATCCTTTAGAATTTCAAAATTTGAATCTAGAGGTGTTAGAAAAGTTACCACAAGAATAAATAGCTTGTGGTAGCCAAGAATTCATAGTGATGTTGCTTTTTAATCCTTTGATGTCAGCTCTTCTTATCATTGTGAAGCAGAATTCACCAAGTGTTGGATTATTCACCCACATGGAATGTGAGTTGGGTTTAGACCATTGTGAGATAGGTTAGTTTTATGCTACTAATGACCCACACCATGATAGTAATTCAACTTAGTATGAGAGGAACCATTTATTCACACATTTGGTCATTGTGCTTGGTTGAAAAGTTAGTGACACGAAGCTACTATGTGTCAGATTATGACTAAACACCTCTATGTCAAAATCCATGCTAGATGTGGTGCATCTCTCTCTCTAGCTACATCATGACCCATAGTAGGGGTACTTTTATGTCCCTAAGGGCCCATTTCATTGGAAACCTATGTTTGGTGAAACATCCCATCTGGAGAAACCTTGTATAATAATCTCAAGTGGTTAGTGGAAAGAACCCTTTGTAGATGACTTAAATAAATGACAGGGTATTGTAAGTGGTAGAGTGGCCTTGCTGCCATGATCCATTGAGATTCAACCCTATGTTGTCCTGATTTGCACAACCTTGGGTCATTCTATAGGTGGGTTTCATGGGGAGATGCATTGGCAAAAGTACAAGTAGTGTGTGGTTGAGAGAACTATGATTAGATATTTTTTGAATTCACACCTCAAACATTTTTGACAATGTTTAAAGTCATCCTATACCAATGTTATTATATAGAATAATTTGCACTTAGAGAGGAACTTTCAAGTGGGATTTCCAAAATAATATGGGTTGTTGTATATTTTGGGTGGGGTTTCCTATACCAATGTCATCACATAAAGAAACTCATACTTGGAAAAAAATTTGACAAAATTTCCAGTGGAGTTTTCAAAATAGTATGTGATGTTACATGTTTTAGGTGGTGTTTCCTATATTGGCATCATCATAATGCAACTCGGGGAGGAGGTTGGGGTTCAAAATAATATGTAGTGTTTGGATAGTTTTTGGGTGGGTTTTCCTATACTGGCATCATCACAAAGCAACTTAGGGAGGGGGTTGGGGTTCAAATTAATATGTAGTATTTGGATAGTTTTTGGGTGGGGTTTCCTATACCAATGTTAATACATAAAGAAATTTTTACTTATACAGACTTTGGATAATATTTTGAGTGGGGTTACCTATACCAACATCATCACAATGCAACTCATACAACCAATGCCACTCAGGAGAGATGGGGGGAGGGGTGGGCATAGGATTTTCCAAAAACAATAGGTAGTGTAGAGTATTCTATGTGGGGTTTAATATACCAATGTCATCATGTAGATAAATTCATACTTACATATATTTTTGACAATACTTTTAGTGCAATTTCTAAAACAATATGTGGTGTTGCATATTTTGGGTGGGGTTCTCTTTACCAACATCTTTGTAATGCAACTTGGGGGATTCCAAAAATATGTAAGTGTTTCATATATTAGTTGGGGTTCCTTATACCAATGTAATCATGGAGAAAAATTCCCACTTCAATAGATTTTTGACAATATTTCGAGTGGGGTTTCCTATACCAATGTCATTACAATGCAACTTGGGGGGTTCTAAAACAACATGCAGTGTTGAATATTTTAGTCGGGGTTTCTTATACCAGTGTCATGGCGTAGATCAATTCTCACTTAAGATGAATTTATGACAATAATTCAAGTGGGGTTTCCTATAAAAATGTCATCATAATGCCATTCTAAGTTACATTGGATTTCTTATACCAGTGTCATTACACAGAGAAATTCACACTTATATTTTTGATAATATTTCAAGTGGGGTTTCCTATGCCATCATCATTGTAATGCCACTCGAGGTTATAATGCAACCCAGCATCCTAATGCAACTTGGGGGGTTTCAAAACAACATGCAATATTTTCATATTTTAGTTGGGGTTTCCTATACCAATGTCATCATGCAAAGAAATTCACACTTAGACATATTTTTGACAATATTTTGAGTGGGGTTTCTAATACCAACGTCATGACAATGCCACTTGGGCTTCCAATGCAACTTGGGGGATTCTAATAATATGAAAGTGTTGCATATTTTGGTTGAGGTTTCTTATACCAGTGTCATCATGTAGAGAAATTCACACCTGGATATATTTTTGATAATATTTGGAGTGGGGTTTCCTATACTAATGTCATCGCAATGCCACTCAGGGTCGTAATGTAACTCGGCCTCCCAATGCAACTTTGGGGGTTCCAGAACAACATGTAGTGTTGAATATTTTAGTTGGGCTTTCCTATACCAGTGTCATCATATAGAGAAATTTACACTTGGATGGATTTTTGACAATATTTTTATTTGGATTTCTTATACCAACATCATCGCAATACCACTCAAGGTCGATATGCAACTCAACCTCTCAATGTAACTTCAGGGGTTCTAAAACAACATGTAATATTGCATATTTTAGTTGGGGTTTCTTATAATAGTGTAATCACATAGATAAATTTACACTTCAATGGATTTTTAACAATATTTCAAGTATGATTTCTTATCCCAATGTCATCACAATACAACTCAGCCTCCCAATGTAACTTGGGGGTTCCAAAACAACATGCAATGTTGCATATTTTAGTTGGGGTTTCTTATACTAGTGTCATCATAAAGATAAATTCACACTTAAAATGGATTTTTGGTAATATTTTTAGTGGGGTTTCCTATGACAATGTCATTATAATGCAACTTGAAGGGAGAGGCAGGGTAGGGGTTTTCCAAAATAATAGGTAGTGCTAAATAATTTAGGTGGGGTTTCCTATACCAATGTCATCATACAAAAAAATTACCACTTAGAATTTTTTTTGAAATAATTTTAGTGTGGTTTCCAAAATAATATATGGTGTTACATATTTTGGGTGGGGTTTCCTTTACCAACATCATCCCAATGCCACTCAAGATCACAATACAACTCGGGCTCCCAATGTAACTCAGGGGGTTCCAACAATATGTAGTGCTGCATATTTGAAATGGGGTTTAATATACCAGTGTCATTACATAAATAAATTCACACTTATATGTATTTTTGAAAATATTTCAAGTGGGGTTTCCTATAACAATGTTATTGCAATGCCACTCGGGGTTGCAGTGTAACTTGGCCTCCCAATGCAACTTCACCTTGAGGTTCCAAAACAACATGCAGTGTTGCATATTTTAGTTAGGGTTTCTTATACCGATGTCATCACATAGATAAATTAACACTTAGATATATTTTTGACAATATTTTGATTGGGGATTCCTATACTGACATCATCTTAATAAAACTCAGGCTCATAATGCAACTTGTGCTACTAATGCAACTTGATTTCACAATGTGTATTGGGAGTTCACAATTCAACTCAAGGGATGGGGGGTTGTCAAAACAAAGAGGTAGTATTTCATATTTTATATGGGGTTTCCTATACCAATGTCATCACAAGGAGAAATTTGTACTTGGAAGGAATTTTGATAATATTTTAAGCAAGTAAGCACTTAGACAGATTGTTGATAATATTTTTAGTGCAGATTCTAAAACAATATGTAGTGTTGCATATTTTGGGTGGGGTTTCCTATACCAATGTCATCGTAATTCCACTCATGGTCAAAATTCACTTGGGTTCCCAATGAAACTTAAGGAGGTTTCAAAACAATATGCATTGTTACATATTTTAGTTGTGGTTTCCTATACTAGCATCATCGCACAAAGAAATTCACACTTGGATGAATTTTTGACAATATTTCAAGTGGGTTTTTCAAAATAATATGTGGTGTTTCATATTTTTGGTGGGGTTTCCAATACCATTGTCATTTTGTGGTGAAATTCATAGCATTTCATATTTTAGTGCTCATAATGCAACTTGGGAAGTTTAACCTCATGCCACTCAGGCTCATAATGCCACTCAGGGAGTTGTTCCCAATGAAACTCAAGGAGTTAATCCCAATGAAACTTAGATTCATGAAGTGACTTATACTCATAATGCAACTTAGGGAGGTGATCCCAATGCCACTCATATTCATGATGTAACTCAGGCTCACAATGTGACTCAAGGAAATTTTGCCACTCGAGGAATTGCTCCTAATGTAAATTAGATTCATGATGCAACTCAAGGTCACAATATAGCTAAGGCTTCCAATACAACTTGGGCTAATAATGCAATATGGGGAGTTCTTCCCAATTCAACCAAAGGTCATAGTACAACTTAGGGTGTTGTTCCCAATACAACCTAGGATCATAATATAAGTCAAGAAATTGACCCCAATGCAAATTAGATTTGTAATGTAACTTGGGGTCTTAATGCAGTGTAGGCTTACAACTCTACTTGGGGAGTTTCTCTTAATGCCACTTAAGGATTTGGTCCTAATGAAACTTAGGGATGTGATCCCAATGCAACATAGATTCATGAAGTGACTTATGCTCTTAATACAACTTGGGGAGGTCATCCCAATGAAATACAGATTCATAATGCAACTCACGCTCACAATGTGACTCAGGGAATTTATACCACTTGGGGAATTGCTCCCAATGTAAATTGGATTCATGATGCAACTTGAGGTCACAATATAACTAAGGCTTCCAATGTAACTTAGGCTCATAATGAAATTTGGGGAGTTATTCCCAATTCAACCCAGGGTTATAGTACATCTCAGGGAGTTATTCCCAATGCAACCCAAGGTCACAATACAAGTTAGGAAGTTGATTCTAATGTAAATCAAAATCATAATGCAACCTAGCGTCATAATGAAAGTTGGGAAGTTGATCCTAATGTAAATTAGATTCACAATGTAACTTGGGGTCTCAATGTAGTGCAACATCATAAATCTACTTGAGGAGTTGTTCCTAATGCAACTACCATTCACGATGCAACTTTGGGTTCAAACTTGTAATGCAACTCAGGAAATTGATCCCAATGCAAAATAGATTCACAAGGTAACTCGGGGACACAATGAAACTTGGGGAGTTTTTACCAATGCAAATTAGGGAATTATTCCCAATGTAATTTAGATTCATGATGCAACTTGGGTTCATAATGTAACTTAAGCTCATGATGCAACTCAAGCTCATGATGCAACTCATAGAGTTTCTCATAATGAAACTTAGGGAGTTTTTCCCAATTCAACTTTGGGTCACAATGTAACTCATATCCCATAGTGCAACCCATATTATGAAGTGCAACTCATATAATGCAGCTCAATCTAGGCTATGTCGACCCTAGTAGCATCGATCATCTAATATAGCTTGATGTGATGTAGTTCATGTAGTGAATCTCATCTTGCATAGCACACATAATCTTGTGTAGTGAACCTTGTGAATCTTAGCTCATGCATTGAATTTGGTGAAGCTTGACCCATGTAATGCCTCTCATGAAGCCCAACTTATGCAACATAAATCATCTCACATAGTATAGTGTGCACAACACACATCCACATCATCAGAGTATATGTGGGGGGAACACAAACCACCCAATGTATTGATAAAATGGGGAAAGAGGGTAAAACACTAGGAGTGTAGAACACCTTATGAATCTTATCTCATGCATCACATTTAGTGAAGCTTGACCCATGCAATACCTCCCACAAAGCCCAGATTATGTAGCATAAATCATCTCATGTAGTGCATCACGTGCAAGACACATCCACATCATCAAAGTATGTGTGAGGGGAACATATACCACCTAATGTCTTGATAAAATAGGGAAAAATGGTGCAACACTGGGACTTCCTAGGAAGTTACCCATCCCATTACTACCCTAAACTAAATGTTCTTAATTATGAATTTCTAATGGGATCTGATGCACTAATGCTAGTATGATAGTACCTAATATTTATTTTATCATGTTACTCTACTTGTAGGAGACATGTGGAAGACATCAGATAGACCTAATTTGTTGTATGAGACTCATTTGGCCTCACTTATGTGTGAGTTTCAACACACTACTCTGTTGGTTCAATATGGCACATAATGGAATCCTAGGTTATGCCAACCAACTCATGTATCTCACACATCACAACTTACCAACTCAACATAATGCACATCACACATCATAATGTAATCTCATGTAGTGTAACTCATATTGTTCACCACAACTTGCATAGTGTGGGTTGCATAATGTGACTTCACTTAGGTTGTGATGATGGCCCAATGCATCTTGACTTGGAGCAACCCACCCAATCATCTCATGGAGCGTAACTCATGTAGAATTGAAAAACATAGCTTATATAAGATGACCCATATTAGATAACTCAACTCTTTTAGCATGTCTCACGTATTATTTCTCTCTCAATGCAAATCCACCTACGTCGTGGTGATCACCTAACACAACTCAACTTGAGTTGATTCGACCTAGGCTGAGTTAGCTAGGCATAACTCATGCAAGATAACTCATATCAAACAACATAGCCCACCTCATGTAGTATATCTCACCCAATGCTGACCTAAGTGGTGTCAATCACCTAAGGCAAACCACTCATGCAATGTAACTCATAGAATGCAGATCTATAAGCACAACATGCGGCAAAACATCTTGCACAACACAACCCATTTAGGATGACTCATGTAATGTAACTCATCCCTCTTAGTGAAACTTACATAGTTCAACTCACATATAATAGATTTCTCAATGCCTTGAAATAAATAAAAAGGGGGTACAACACCCAAACATTAATATGGCACATAAGGGGATATAATGCAACATAATTTGCATAGTACATCTTGCAAAACATAGCTCACACAACATAGGTCAAGTTGGGTTGTGCCAACCTAGTAGTACTTCTCACCTAATGTATATCTTGACCCAATGTAACTCACATGATGTAACTCATCTTGAAAAACACAACCCATCTTACATAATACACCTCATCTCACATAGCCAAAAAAGTGGATCCTAACTCATGCATCACATATGGTGAATCTCAGCTTAGATAGATCATCTCACAAATCCTAGCTCATGTAATGAAAATCATTCCACGCATTACATATCCATATCATAGCTTACCTAATGTAATTTAACCTAGGTTGTGTCAATCACCTAATGTAGCACAACCTAACACAATTCATGAAGTGTAGCTTGCATAATGTAACTTGAGAAAAAATACTCATACAACACCACTTGTGTAGTATAACTTGTAATCATAGCTCATCCCATATAGTGTAACTCATGTAGTGAATCTCATGTAACATAACATGCCCAAATCATCTTGATCAAGGTTTTGGAAACCAAATTTACATTGATCACCCCAGGTTGAGTAACTCAGTGCAACTCAAGCAACACATCTCATAAAGTTTAACTTACATAGTAGAAATTGGGTAGTGCATCCCATCTCGCATAACTTAATGCAAATCATCATGCATAATTCAATTGATGCCATGTAGTGTAACTTAGTTAGTGCATCTCATCTGACACAATGCATCTTGTATCATGTAAAACAACTCATGTTGCACAGTGCAACTTGTATAACACATCTTATGAAACTCATCTTGCAAAGTGTAGCTCATGTGATGCAACTCATATAGCACATATTATGAAGCTCATCTTGAAAAGCATAGCTCATGCAATGTAACTCATGTATTACATCTTGTCTCATATAACACAACTCATCCTATGCAATGCAACCCATTTCACTTAATGCAACTCATGTCATGAAGTGTAACTCATGTAGTGCAGCTAGTGTAACACACCTCATGTAATGCATCTTGACCTAGGTTATGCTAATTGACTAAGGCTTATAATAAAATTTAAGCTCATAATGTAATTTAGAGAGTTGTTCTTAATGCAACTTGGGGTCATAGTGTAACTTGGAGAATTGCTCCTAATACAACCTAGGGTCATAATGCAAGTCAAGAAGTTGACCCCAATGAAAATTAGATTTACAATGCAACTTAGGGTCTCAATGCAGTATAGGCTCACAACTCTACTTAGGGAGTTGCTCCTAATGCCAATCAGGGAGTCACTCCCAATGTAACTTAGGGAGTTGATCCTAATACAACTCAAATTATAAAGTGATTTATGCTTATAATATAGCTCAAGGGGTGATCCCAATGCAATGTAGATTCATGATGTAACTCAAGCTTGTAATGTGACTTAGGGAATTTATACCACTCAAGGAATTGCTCCAAATGTAAATCAAATTCATGATGCAACTTGAGGTCACAATAAAACTAAGGCTTCCAATACAACTCAAGTTTCCTATGCAACTCAGGCTCACAATGCAATTTAGGGAGTTGTTCCCAATGCAACCCAAGGTCATAGTGTAACTTAGGGAATTATTCCCAATATAACTTGGGGTCATAATTCAAGTCCAGAAGTTGATCCCAATGCAAATCAGATTCAAAATTCAACTTGGGGTCACAATGTAAGTCAAGAAGTTGATCCCAATGCAAATTGGATTCACAATATAGCTTGGGGTCTCAATGTAGTGCATCCTCACAACTCTACTTGAGAAGTTACTCCCAATGCAACTACCATTTGTGATGTAACTCTAGGTTTGATCTCATAATGCAACTTAGGGAGTTGATCCCAATGCAAAATAGATTCACAAAGTAACTCGAGGCCACAATGTAACTTAGGGAGTTATTCCCAATATAACTTGGGGAATTATTCTTAATGTAATTTAGATTCATGATGTAACTCAATTTCATAATATTACTCAAGATCACAATGAAACTCAAGCTCATGATGCAACTCATAAAGTTGCTCACAGTGCAACTTAGGGAGTTTCTCCCAATTCAACTTTGGGTCACTATATAACTCATCTCCCATAGTGTATCCCATCTTATGAAGTACAACTCATATAATGAAGCTTGATCTAGGTTGTGGCAACCCTAATAACATTGATCACCTAATATAGATCGATATGATGTGGTTCACATAGTGAAGCTTATCTCACATAGCACACATAATCTTGTGTAATGCACCTCATGAATCTTAACTCATACATCACATTTGGGGAAGCTTGACCCATGCAATGCCTCTTTTGAATCCTAGCTTATGTAGAAAAAATCATCTCACATAGTGCAGCATGTGCAACACACATCCACATCATCAGAGTATGTGTAAGGTAAACACAAACCACCTAATGTCTTGATAAAATGGGGAAAGAGGGTACAACACTGGGAGCATAGTGGACCTCATGAATCTCAACTCATGCATCACATTTGGAAAAGCTTGACCCATGAAATGCCTCTTATAAAGCCTAGCTTATGTAGCTTAAATCATATCATATAGTGCACTGCATGCAACACACATCCACATCATCAGAGTATGTGTGAAGATAACACATACCACCCAATGTCTTGATAAAATGGGGAAAAAGGGTGCAACACTAAGGCTTCCTAGGTGTCACCCATCCCATTACGACCCTAGGCCAAGAATGCTTAACTATGAATTTATGATGAGATCTAGTGCACTAACACTAGTATGATCACACCCAATATTTAATTTATCACATTAATCTACTCATAAGAGACACATGAAAGACATTAGATAGACCTAATTTTTTGCACAAGACTCGTTTGGCCTCACTTATGTGTGAGTTTCAACACACTACTCTATTGGTTCAATATGGCATAAAAGGAGATCCCATCATAAGTCAATTTCAACACACTACTTTGTTGGTTCAATATGTCACACAAGGGGATCCCATCATAACTCATGCAACATGCATAGTGCAACACAAATCATCGTGTGTAGTGCAATGCATGCACCACACATTGACATCATAGCTCATCTAATGTCATTGAACCTAGGTTGTGTTGGTTGCCTAATGAAGCTTGATCTGGGATAGCTCATGTAGTGCAACTTGTGTAACACACCTCATACAATGAACCTTGACCCTATTTTCATTGATTGTCTAATTCATCTTATGCATCATACCCTACTAATGCAACTCATGTAACAACACAATGCATCTCGTGTAACACAACTTCTCCCTTGTAGTGCAATGCACGTATCACACCCTATGTGAATTGTAATTTGACTGATACATTTCAAATTGAGATTTGCTAATTACCTAACATATCTCAACCTGGTGCAAGTCAATTGATGTATCTTGTGTAGCAAAACTCATTCCGTAAAGCATGGCTCATCGATGTAACTTTACCTAGGTTGTGCCAATCACCTAACTTAGTTCAACCTGATGTAACTCATGTAATGTAACATGCATAATACAACTCACTCAAAAATTCTTCTAAGGGAGCCACAATGGCATAAATAAAAAGAGGCTCTCATACCCTTCATGCTTGTCTATGTCATTTGCCCCTACACCCCCACCCCCTCCCACTCTAAAAAATTAGAGTATGTGTGAGGGGAACATAGACCACCCAATGTCTTGATAAAAGGGGGAAAAAGGGTGTAACACTAGGACTTCCTAAGAGGTCACCCATCATAGTACTACCTTGGACCAAGTGCACTTAACTATATAATTTTGATTAGATCTGGTGTACTAATGCTAGTATGATGGCACTTGATATTTACTTTATCACATTAATTTAATTTTAGGAAACACATGGAAGATATTAGACATATGCAATTTGTTGAATGAGACTCATTTGGCCTCACTTATGTGTGAGTTTCAACACACTATGTTGGTTCAATATGGCAAATAAGGGGATCCCATCATAACTCTCACACTATCTTTAACTTAGCAAAACCCATCATGTGTAGTATGAATCATGTCGTACATATCACACAGTGTAACTTGCCTAATGTAGCATGATCTAGGGTGTGTTGATTTCCTAACACAACTCAACTCAGTGTATCTTTTGCAGTACAACTCATCTCATGCCACACAACCCATGCATCATAGCTCAACCTAGGTTATGATAACCTAGGTTGTGTAGCATGACCTCATGCAATTCATTTCTCATAATGTAACTCATAAATCAAAAGAGGGTCCCATACCCTTCATGCTTGTCTATGTTATTCTCCCCCTTGACATTAGAGTATGTATGAGGGGAACACTGATCACCAGATGTCTTGATAAAATGGAAAAAAAGGTGCAACACTGGGATTTCCTAGGAGGTCACCCATCCCAGTAGTACCCCAGCCCAAGTGTGCTTAATTATGGAGTTCTAATGGGATTCGGTGCACTAATGATGGTATGATCACACCTAATATTTAATTTATCACATTACTCTACTTGTAAGAGACATGAGGAAGACATCAAATACACACAATTGGTTGCGTGGGACTCTTTAGGCCTTACTTATCTGTGAATTTAGATACATTACTCTACTAGCTTAATATGGTGCACAAGGGGATCCCATCATAAGTGAGTTTCAACACATTACTCTATCAATTCAATATGGCACACAAGGGGATCCCATCATAACTTGTGCACTATATTTGACTTACTAAAACCCATCACATGCAGTGCAACTCACATGGTACATCTCACATAGTGTAACTCACCCAATGTAGCATGATCCAATTTATGTCAATTGCCTAACACAACTCAACTCAGTGCATCTCATGTAGCACAACTCATCTCATGCCACATGACTCATGTATTATAGATCGACCTGGGTTATGTTAACCTAGGTTGTGTATCTCAACCTCATGCAATTCATCTCTCACAACATAACTCATCTTGTGGTGCCTAGCTTATGTGGTGCATCCAGTGTAACCTAATTCATCTCACATAACACACCCTATCAAATGCTAGCCTAAGGTTTATCGAATCCCTAACACATTTTGACTTGGTGTAGCTATCATGATGTAAGTCATACAAGATAGCTAGATAGGCACATGTGACATACCACATATCACTTAACACTCACATAGTGCAACTCAATCAGGGCAACACATCCTATGTAATACAACTTGCATAGTGCATCTCATGCAACATAAATCATCCAATGTAACATGAGCCTTGATTCATAAATATATAAGGTAGGGCCTCTAATATGGCTCGACATGGGTTGGATTGACTGTGTACTGTAACTCAATATAATGCATCTCACACATCAAAAATCATCTCATGTATTGCAAGTCATATTGTTCACCATACCCTATGTAGTTTGGCTTGTGAAATGTGACTTCACCTGGTTTGTGATGATGGCCCAACGCATCTCGACTTAGAGTAACCCAACCAATGCATCTCATGCAGGGTAAATCACATAGCAATGCACAACATAGCTCATGTAGCATGTCTCACACACCATTTCTCTCTCAATGTAACTCCACCTATGTCATGGAAATCATCTAACATAACATTTCTTGAGTTGAGATGACTTGGGTTGAGTCAATTAGACATAACTCACACAACATAACTCATCTTGAATAATGCAACCCACCTCATGCAATGTAGCTCACCCAATGCCGACCTAAGTTGTGTCAACCACCTAAGGTAGACCACTCATGCAATGTAACTCACAGAATGCAACTCTAGAAGCAAAACACATGACAACATAGCTTACAAAATGTAATCCATGTAGACTGACTCATGTAATGTAACTCATCCCCACCTAGTACAGCTTACATAGTGTAACTCACACAACATAAATTACCCAATTTCATGACATAAATAAAAAGGGGCTACAAGCCCCCCAAACTCCCTAGCAAGTCACCCATCCTAGTAGTACCCCAACCAAATCACACATAACTATAGAGTTATTATGGGATTTGAAGCACTAACACTATTATGATCACACTTAAGAAATTGTATCACCTTGATATACTTGTAGGAGAGAAATGGAGAGTCGATCACTTGATGTGGCTTCAACCTAGTGTATCTCATGTGTTTTAACTCCCACAACACAATTCATGTAGTTTACCTCACACAATGCAACTCATCTCATGTTGAAAAACTCATGTAATGTATCTCATTTAATGGAGATATCATAATACATCTTGACTAGGGTTGTGCCAACCCATTTTATTTCAAATCATGAACCACATCTCAAGTTGGAAAATCTCATGTAGTGCATCCCATACAAATCATCTCATATAATGTAGCTCATGCAACACACATCCACATCATAGCTCATCTAATGTCATTAGACCTAGGCTGTGTCGATCACCTAATGCAGCTTGACCTAGCAAATCTCATGCATTACAACTCATGTAACACACCTCACCCCTATTTTTGTTAATCACTTAATGCATATCATGCATCATAACCTACTATTACAACTCATGTAATAATGCAATGCATCTTGATAAACACAACTCATACCTTATAGTGTAGTGCACATACCACATCCTATGTGGAGTGTAACTTACCTGATGGATTTCAAATTGAGATCTATGAATTGCATCATGTAGCTTAACCTAGTGTAGGTCACTCGATGCATCTCATTTAGCAAAACTCATCTCACATAGCATGACTCATCAATGCAACTCAATGTAGGTTGTGCCAATCACGTAACTTAGTTCAAACTAACACAACTTATGTAATGCATCTCATCTCGCATAGTGCAACATGCATAATACAACTCACTCAAAAATTCTTCCAAGGGAGCCACCATGGCATAAAAAAGAGGCTCTCATAACCTTCATGCTTGCCTATGTCGTTCCTCCACCTGGCCACCCCTAGGCCCCACCCTCGAGACATTATAATATGTGTGAGGGGAACACAAACCACCCAATGTCTTGATAAAAAGGAAAAACAAGGTGCAACACTAGGAATTCCCAAGAGGTCACCCATCCCAATACTACCCTAGCCCAAGTGCACTTAACTATAGAGTTATGATGGGATTTGGTGCACTAATGCTGGTATGATCACCCTCGATATTTAATTTATCACGTTACTCTACTTGTAGGAGACACATAGAATACATCAGACAGACACAATTTGTTACACAAGACTCATTTGGCCTCACTCATGTGTGATTTTAGACACACTACTTTGTTGGCTCAATATGGCACACAAAGGGATCCCATCATAAGTGAGTTTTGACACACTACTCTATAGGTTCAATATGGCACACAAGGAGACCCATCATAACTCATACCCTATATCTAAATTTTGACACACTACTCTATAGGTTGTGTCAATTACCTAACATAACTCAACTTAGTACATCTCATGCAGTACACATGAATCACACATTATAGCTTAACCTGGGTTATGTTAACCCAAGTTATGCAACTCAACCTCATGCAATTCATCTCACAACCTAACTCATCTTGTGGCACCTAGCTCATGTAGTGCATCTAGTGAAACCTAACTCATCTCACATAGAAAAACCCATGCAATACCAACCCAAGGTTTTTTGATTACCTAACACATCTCGAGATGGTACAACTAGTGTGATGTAAGTCATATAAGGTATTGAGAGAGGCACATGTCCCACACTGCATCTCGATCAACACTCATGTAGTGTAGCTCAAGTAGGGCAACTCATCATGTGTAATATAACTTTCATAGTGCATTTCCTATAACATAAATCACCCAATGCATCATGACCCTCGACTCATAAATATATAGGGTAAGGCCTCCAATATAGCTCAATGGGGTTTGCGTCAACCACATAATGCAACTCAACACAATGCATCTCACACATCAAAATGCATCTCACACATTTGAATTCATAAATATAGATCACTCAATGTAGCATGACCCTCGACTCATAAATATATAGGGTAGGGCCTCCAATACATCTCTATGGGGTTTGGGTCAACCACATATGCAACTCAACACAATGCATCTCGTGTAGTATAACTCATATTGTTCACCACAACCTACATAGTATGGGTTGTGCAATGTAACTTTTCCTAGGTTGTGATGATGGCCCAACACATCTCAACCTAGATTAACCCACCTAATTCATCTCGTGAAGCATAAATCATGTAGCATTACACAACATGGCTTATGTAGCATGACCCATCCTAGATAGCTCAACTCTTATAGCATGTCTCACACATCATTTTTCTCTCAATGTAAATCTACCTACATTATGGTGATCACCTAACATAGCTCAACCTAAGCTGAGTCAACCTGGGTTAAGTTAGCCAAGCACAACACATGCAACATAACTCATCTTAAATAATGCAACCCACCTTGTGTAGTGCAGCTTACCCAATGTTAACCTAGGTTATGTCGATCACCTAAGGTAGACCACTTTTGCAATGTAACTCATAGAATGTATCTCTATAAGCATAATGCATGACAACACATCTTGCAAAACACAACCCATGTAGGATGACTCATGTGATATAACTCATCCTACATGATGTAACTTGTATAGTGAAACTCATACAACATAGATTGCCTAACACCTTGACATAAATAAAAAGGGGGTGAAATGCCTAGACTTTAATATGGCATACAAAGGGATCTCATGCAAAAAAGTTTATGTAGTATAGCTTGCTCAACATAGCTGACATAATATAGGTCAATTTGGGTTGTACTAGCCTGGTAGTGTTGCTCACCCAATGTATATCTCGATCGAACATAGCTCACATGATGTAACTCATCTTGCACAACACAACCCATCTTGCACAACACACCTCATCTCACATAGACCAAAAAGTGGATCCTAAGTCATGCATCACATCTAGTGAATCTCATCTTGGGTAGAGAATAACACAAATCCTAGCTCATGTAATACAAATCATTCTGCACAGTACGTATCTACATCATATCTCACCCAATGTAGTTTGACCCAAGTTGTGTTAATCGACTAATGTAGTTAAACCTAACACAACTCATGAAGTGTAGCTTTCACAACATAACTTGATAAAAAATACTCATACAACACCACTTGTGTACTACAACTTGTAATCATAGCTCATCCTATGTAGTTTAACTCATGTAGTGCATCTCATGTAACATAACATGCCCAAATCAGCTTGATCAAGGTTTCAGTAACCTAGTTTGTATTGATCACCCCACATTGAATAACTCAGTGCAACTTGAGCAACACATCTCACAAAGTGAAACTCACATAGTGTAACTTCGGTAGTGCATCCCATCTTACACAACTCAATACAACTCATCATGCATAATACAATTGATGTCAGGCAGTGTAACTCAATTGGTGTATCTCATATTGCACAATGTAACTTGTGTCATGTAAAAAAACTCATGCCATGTAGTATAACTCATAGAACACATCTTGTGAAAATCATCCTATAAAGCGTATCTCATGCAATATAACTTGTATAGAACATCTTGTGAAACTCATCTTGCATAGTGTAACTCATGTAATGTAACTCAGGTATTACATCTTATATTGCATAACACAACTCATCCTGTGCAATGCAACCCATCTCGCTTAATTTAACTCATGCCATGAAGTGTAACTCATGTAGCATAGCTAGTGCAACACAACTCACATGGCACATCTTGTCCTAGGTTACATTTTACCAACTCATGAATCTCATGTATCACAACTTGTTAGATCAAATTTACAATATAACTTGCATAGTGTAGCTTTAGTAACACATCTCATCTTATGCAATGCAACTCCCATAACATATATTGTGTTGGGTACCTTACCCTATCCATCTTGACCCTCAGTCTATAGATATATAAGGTAGGGCATCTAGTATAGCTCGACACAGGCTATGTCATTCACCTAAAGCAACTCAACCTAGAGATATTTATGTAGTGAATTTCGTGCATCATAACTCATCTTACATGGTGTAACTCATCTTGTGCACCACAATTTACATAGTGCATCTCTCACAACATAGCTTTGACAATGAAACTTGACTCATGTTTTTCCTAGTTGGGTTGTGTCATTCACCTAACATAGCTCGATTCATCACTAATCATGTATTTCAACTCATTTCACATAACACAACTCATCTCATTAATCAAAACTTATGAATCCTAGCTTAAGCATCACATCTAGTGAATCCCATCTCATACATTGCATCTCATGAATCATCATTCACACAACATAACTCATCTCATGTAACATAGCTCAAATAGTGCATCTTTATAGAATAACTCACCTAAATCATCTCAAACTAGTTTTATCCATCACTAAGCACATTTCAACCCATCATATCTCATGCATCATAACTCATATATCAAAACTTAAGAAGTATAGCTCAGGAAACATAACCCACGTAGTGTAGCTTGAGAAACATACATCACATATTGCAACCCAAACTACATAGTGAAAATCATATCACCAATGTAGCTCATGCAACATTCCTATCCTAATGTACCTTGACAAGGGTTACATAGAACCAATTTGGGTTTATCCCCAAATGTAACTCATGTAGTACAACTTGCAAGGTACAACATTACTCATCTCATATGACATAGCTCATCTCTCTCAATGAAACTCATCTCATGTAGCACAACTCATCTTTGTAGTGAAACTCACGTATCACACCTCATGCAACACATCTCATATATCATAGCTCAACCCAAGTTTTGTCAGTTTCTTAACACATCTTTCACATTATAACTTGTTAGCCCAAATTTCATAATAGATAATGTGCATCACCATTCATCTCATGTAATGTAACTAATGTTGTGAAACATAACTCATTTTATGTAGTGAAACTCATATGATGTAGTTAGGCATGAGTTGTCTCAATCACCTAACATAGCTTGACCCAACATATCTCTCTCAATGCATCTTGTATAGCATAGATATTAGAATGCATCTCATGTAGCATATGTTATGCATCGTAACTCATATCACATAATGTAACTTGATAACATATCTCACCCAATTATATCCTAAACTAGGTTGTGTTGATCTCTTAATACATCTCAACCATGCACAAACCGTGAAGTGTTTCTCATATAATGATTCTTGCAAAATTCAACTCATCTCACACAGTGCAACTCATCTCATGAAATGAAAATTGCATAGTGTACCCTTCTTAGAGTAACTTTCATGATGCATCTTGATGTAGGTTGTATCAATCACTTAACACAACTCTACCTGACATAATTCATGTAGTCCAACTCATCTCACACAATGCAACTCACCGTATGCAATGCACCTCATCTTACATAGTGTAATCTCATGAAGGCTAGCTTGTGCATTGCATCTAAAAAATCCCAACTTGCATAATGTATCTTCATAATGTAGCATGCCCAACAAAGCTTGATCAAGGTTAGTGCATCTCATCTCACACAATACAACTTTTATCATGTAATATGTCTCATGTCATGAAGTGTAACTCGTATAACATAGCTCATGCAACTCAGCTTATAAACCATAGCTCATGTTATGAAACTTGGATATTACATCTTGTCTCATACAATACAACTCACCCTGTGTAATGTAACTCATCTCTCTTATTACAACTCATGCCATGAATTATAACTCATGTAGCATAAGTAGTGTATCACAACTCATATGGTGCATCTTGTCCCAATTTATGCCAATTAACTGATGTATCTCATGTATCACAACTTACTAGCTCAAATTTGTAATATAAATTGTATAGTGCAACTCAAGTAACTAATATCATCTTGTGTAATGTAAATCCTATAACATAGCTTGTGCACCCAATGTAACCTGACTAGGGTTATGTTGACTTGATTTATGTTGATTGCTCAATGTAGGTAAATACAAGGCAACTCACTTAGTGTAACTTGGAAGGTGTAGCTTGCACATGACTCATCTTGTATAACACAACTCATCTTGCATAATGCATCTCGCATATGACAATGCAACTTATAACTACTTTAGGGGAGGGTGTTCTTTGAATGCCTTTACAAGAAAACAAGTGAAAACATAGGAAATGTTCTTTCCCCACTTTACCTACAAATAATTTAGTATACTCCAATTGTGAAATAAAAAGTAAATATATGAAGGAAAACATGTTTCCTCTTTAATGTGAGATTAAATTTTGTGTGGAACTTTATTTTTGCCTTAGATTTTCATATGGCAGTTTAAACTCAAGTTGGACTACCAGCTCTAGTTGATAAAATGTACTTGATAATCATGGGATCATTATGAGAGTCATGACTTAGATTTTAACTTATAACTACTATTGGGGGAGGGTGTTATTTGAATGTGTTTATGGGAAAACAAGTGAAAACATAAGAAATGTTTTGCTCCCCCCTTTAGCCTCAAACCATTTGGTATATTCCAGTTGAGAAAGAAATAGTAAATAAATGAAGGAAACCATGTTTCCTCTAGAATTCAAAATCAAATTTTTGGTGGAACTTTATTTTTTCCTTGTATTTTTGTATTTTGGTTTGAACTCAAGTGTAATCCTGATCAGAGTTAGACATCCATCTCGAGTTGGACTGCTAGTGCAAGTTGGATTCCCAGCCTGGGTTGGGTTGGTAGCTTGAGTTGAAAAAATGTGTGTGATTTTAATGGGATCCTTATGAGAATCATGAAATGGATTTTAACTTATAACTACTATGGGGGAAGGGTGTTCTTTGATTTCTTTTATGAGAAAACAAGCAAAAACATGGGAAACATTTTGTTCCCCTCTTTACCTGCAAGCAATTTAGTATGCTCCAATTGTGAGAAAAAATAATAAATGGATTGATGAAACAATTTTTCATCTTCAATGAAAGATTCAATGGTTTGTGTAACTTTATTTTTGCCTTGGATTTATTGATTGAGATTTGAAGTGGAGTTAGATTACTAGCCTGAGTTGGGTTGCCAACCTGAGCTGGGCTACTAACCCAAGCTTAAAAAATGAACTCGATAATAATAGGATCCTTATGAGGATCATGACATTTATTTTAAATTATAAATACTATGGTGGAAGGGTGTTATTTGAATTCCTTTCTAGGGAAAGAAGTGAAAATATGAGAAATGTTTTATTATACCCTTTACCCACAAACAATTCAATATACTTTAGTTGTGAAAAGAAATAATAAATGGATGAAGGAAACTATGTTTCCTCTTGAATTAAAGATCCAATGTTTCATGGGAATTGATTTTTTGACATGTATTTTTGTGTTGCGATTGGAGGATGAATTGCACTCCCAATAAGAGTTCTGCAAATTTGAGTCGGGTGGCTGACATGAGTGGGACTAGTAACTAGAGAAGGAAAAATGAACTTGATAACCAATGGGATATTTATGAGAGTGATGACATGGATTTTAAATTATAACTACTATGGGGGAAGGTCAGGAAAGTAAGCAAGTAGGGAAAACAAACTTGATAAATAAGGGACCCTTATGAGAATCGTGGAGTGGATTTTAACTTTTAACCACTATGGGGGGTGGTGGGGAAGGAAGCAAAGAAGATGGACTTGATAATTATGGGAATAATTATGTGGATCATGACATGGATTTGAACTTATAACTACTATTAAAGGGAGGGAACAAGAAATTAAGCAAGTAAGTGTGAGGGGAACACATCTAGGAGCTCAAGTTGGATTTCCACCCCGAGTTGGGCTTCTAGCCCAAGTTGGGCTGCCATCCTGAGTTGGATGACCAGCTCAAGTTGGGCTTCCATCTTGAGTTAGATTACTAGCCTAAACTAGGATACCATCCTAAGTTTGGCTTCACATCCTGAGTTGGGCTACCATCCATAGTTGGATTTCCAACCCAAATTGGTCTACCAGCTTGGGTTGGGTTGCCAAAGAAATAGTGAATGGATGGGGGAAACCATGTTTCCTATTTAATGTGAGATAAAATGTTGGGTGGAATGATATTTTCACCTTGGATTTTTTGTATTGTTATTTGAACTCCACTTCCAATTAGAGTTCTAAAAATATGAGTCATATGGTTGCCATGAGTGGGGTTAGCAATTACAGCAAGAAAAATGAACTTGATAACTAATGGGATGGTTATGAGAATGATGACATGGATTTTAACTTATAAATACTATGGGGGGAGGGTGGGAAAGAAAGTAAGCAAGGAAAACAATCTTGATAAACAAGGGACCCTTATGAGAACCATGGAATGGATTTTAACTTTTAACCACTATGGGGGGAGGGTGGGGAAGGAAACAAGGAAGATGGACTTGATAATGATAGGAATCCTTATACAGAACATGACATAGATTTGAAATTATAACTACTACAAAGGGGAGGGAGTAAGAAATAAAACAAGCAAGAAAACAACTTGAGTTGGATTACTAGCCTAAGTTGGGTTGCTATCCTGAGTTGGGCTTCACAGCTCAAGTTGGGCTACCATCCCTAGTTGGATTTCCAACTTGAGTTAGTCTACCAGCCTAGGTAGGGTCTCTAAACAAATAGTGAATGGATGGGGGAAACCATGTTTCCTCTTTAATACAAGATCAAATGTTGGGTGGAATGATATTTTGACCTTAGTATTTCTGTATTATGATTTGAACTCCACTTACCTTGCCAACCCAAGTTGTGTTTTGAGCCTGAGTTGAAAAAATGAACTTGATGATAAAATGGGATCCTTGTGAGAATCATGGAATGGATTTTAACTTGTAACTACTATGGGGTGAATGTGTTTTTTGAGCTCATGTTGGATTGCCATCTTGATTTGGACTTCTAGCCTAAGTTGGACTACCAACCCAAGTTGGGTTATGAAAGAAATAGTGAACAGATGGGAAAACCATGTTTCCTCTTTAATGCAAGATCAAATGTTGGTAAGAACCATATTTTCACCTCAAATTTTTTGTATTGTGATTTGAACTAGAGTTGTACTATCAACATGAGTTTCTTCTTGAGATCAAGTTGAAAAAATGAGCTTGATAATAAAATGGGATCCTTATGAGAATCATGTCACATATTTTAACTTATAACTACTATGAGGGGAGGGTGTTCCTTGAATGCCCTTGTGGGAAAACATGGGAAAGATATTGTTCCCCACTTTACCTGCAAATAATTTTAGATTCTTGAGTTGGGAAAGAAATCTGAAATGGATGGAGGAAACCATGTTTCCTCTTTAATGCAAGATTAATTATTGTGTTAAAATTTAATTTTACCTCAGATTTTTTTTATTATAGATGGAACCATAGTGGGATTCTAGCTAGCTCAAGTTGGATGGCCATTTGGAGGTGGACTTCCATTTTGAGTTAGATTGCCAACCTAAGTTGGGTTACAAAAAAAATGGTGAATCGATGGGAGAAACCATTTTTCCTCTTTGATGCAAGATCGAATGTTGGGTGGAACCATATGTTTGCCTCAAATTTCCATATTGTGGTTTGAACTTGGGTTACAATGCTAACCCAAGTTAGCTTTTCAGATTGAGTTGAAAAAATGAGCTTGATCATAAATATGGGATCTTTATGAGAATCATAACATGGATTTTAACTTATAACTACTATGTGGTGAGGGTGTTCTTCAAATAACCTTGTGAGAAAGCAAGTGAAAACATGCAAAAGATATTATTCCCCCTTTACTCACAAATAATTTAAGATACTTGAGTTGGGAAAGAAATGAGAAATGGATGAAGGAAACCATGTTTCCTCTTTAATGCGAGATCAATTATTGCATGGAACTTTATTTTTGCCTCAAATTTCTATATTATGGATGGAACCTTAGTTGGAATGCCATCCCGAGCTAGGCTTCTGACCCCAGTTGGGTTGTGAAAGAAATAGTGAACAGATGGGGGAAACCATTTTTCCTCTTTCATGTGAGATTGAATTTTAGGTGGAAGCATGTTTTTACCATGGATTTTTGTATTACAGTTTGAACTTGAGTTGCACAGCAAACCTGAGTTGGGTTTTTTGCTCGAGTTGAAAAAATGAGCTTGATAATAAAATGGGATCCTTATGAGACTCATCACATGGATTTTAACTTACAACTACTATGGGGGAGGGTGTTATTTGAATGCCCTTGCGGGAAATCAAGTGAAAACACAAGAAAGATATTATTCCCCCCTTACTCGTAAATAATTTTGGATACTCGAGCTGGGAAAAAAGTGAAATGGATGAAGGAAACCATGTTTCCTCTATAATGTGAGATTGCTTATTTTGTGGAACTTTATTTTTGCCTTAGATTTATATGTTGTGGATGGAACTTGAGTTGGATTTCCAACCTGAGTTGGATTGCCTTCCCAAGCTGGACCTTCACCCTGAGTTGGGTTATGAAAGAAATAGTGAATAGATGGAGGAAACCTTTTTTCCTCTTTCATACTAGATCAAATTTTTGGTGGAATCATGTTTTTGCCATGGTTTTTTGTATTGTGGTTTGAATTTGAGTTACATAGCCAACCTGAGTTGGGTTTTTTTCCCAAGTTGAGAACATGATCTTGAAAATAAATGGGATCCTTATGAGAATCATCATGTGAATTTTAACTTATGACTACTATGGGGGAGGGTGTTCTTTAAATGCCCTTATGGGAAAGCAAGTGAAAATACAAGAGATATATGATTCCCCCCTTTTACCTACAAACAATTTTGGATACTCAAGTTGGGAAAGAAATGATAAATGGATGAATGAAACCATGTTTCCTCTTTAATGTGAGATCTATTATTCCATGGAACTTTATTTTTGCCTCAAATTTCTATGTTGTGGATAGAACCCAAGTTAGAGTTCTAGCCCAAGTTGGACTGCCATCCCAAGTTGGACCTTCACCCCAAGTTGGGTTGTAAAAGAAATAGTGAATGGATGGGGGAAACCATTTTTCCTCTTTCATGTGAGATTAAATTTTGGGTGGAATCATGTTTTTGCCATAAAATTTTTTATTGCGGTTTGAACTTGATTGCATGGCCAACCTGAGTTGGGTTTTTTACTTGAGTTGGAAAACATGCTTGATAATAAAATGGGATCCTTATGAGAATCATCACAAGCATTTTAACTTATAACTACTATGGGGGGAGGATGTTCTTTAAATGCCCTTATGAGAAAGCAAGTGAAAACATGGGAAAGATATTCCCCCCCCCTTATCCACAAATAATTTCAGATACTCAAGCTAGGAAAGAAATGCAAAATGGATGAAGGAAACCATGTTTCCTCTTTAATACGAGATAAATTATTGCATGGGACTTTATTTTTGCCTTAGATTTTTGTATTGTAGATGAAACCTGAGTTGGATTTCTAGCCTGAGTTTGGCTTCCAACACAAGTTGGGTTGTGAAATAAATAGTGAACGAAAGGGTGAAACCATGTTTCCTCTTTAATGTGAGATCAAATGTTGGGTGGAATCATGTTTTTGTCTTGGATTTTTGTATTGGGGTTTGAACTTGAGTTGCATGGCCAACCTAAGTTGTGTGTTTTTTATGAGTCAAAAAAATGAGCTTGAAAATAAAATGGGATCCTTATGAGAATCATCGCATGGATTTTAACTTATAAATACTATGGGGGGATGGTGTGTTCTTTGAATACCCTTGTAAGAAACCAAGTGAAAACATGGGAAAGATATTGTTCCCCCCTTACCCATAAACAATTCTAGATATTCAAGCTGGGAAATAAATGCAAAATAGATGAAGGAAACCATGTTTCCTTTATAACAAGAGATCGATTATTCTATAGAACTTTAATTTTACCTTGGATTAATGTGTTGTAGATGGAACCCAAGTTAGATTTCTAGCTTGAGTTGGACTGCCATCTCAAGTGGGGCTTCTAGCCCTAGTTTGGTTGTAAAAGAAATAGTAAATATATGGGGAAAACTATTTTTCCTCTTTCATGTGAGATCAAATGTTCGATGGAAGCATGTTTTTACCTTGAATTTTTGTATTGATGCTTTGGTTATTTAGTTCAGATCTCTTATTACTTTGTGAAGAGTGGTGGGCTGATGATCAGGTGTTTTGATTCAATTTGAGCTTTGGCCTCAAGCCATTGTTATGATTATTGATGCTCAAATCCCAACTCACCCACCTAGTAATAAACTTGATTACATGTATTTTAGCTTTTTCTGATTGTTCTTGGAGTTGTTCTCCAAAACTATTAGATCTAGCCACCCCTTATTAGTTTAATTTACAATTTTGAAGATGGTTCTAAGAATGGACCTTTAGAATGCTATCAGAGTTGCCTTTTTAGTGTGATTTTCACAACTCGAGCCTGAGTAGGGTCAATTTAACTAGCTGCACTTGAAACAACAAGCTTGATCATAATTAGATACTCAAGTTGGGAAATAAATATTGAAAGGATGAAGGAAACCATGTTTCCTTATCCTTAAAGTAGGATCAAATGGTGGGTGGACCCCCATTTTTGCCTCAAATTTCCATATTATAGTTGGTTGGTTTGGATCTCTCTCTTATAACTTTGTGAAGAGTGGTGGGATGATGATCAAGTGTTTTCAATTCAATCTGAGCTTTGGCCTCACGGCATTATTAGGGTTATGGATGCCCAGATCCTAGCTCACCCACCCAGTAATAGACTTAATTAAATGTATTTTGTCTTTTTCTAATTCTTCTTAGAGTTCTTCTTTGAAACTATTAGATCCAACCACCCCTTTCCAATTTTGTTTTATGCCTTTGGAGATGGCTCCAGGAGTGGACCTTTAGAATGATATTAGAGTTACCTTTTTAGTGTGATTTACACAGCTCAAGCTCAAGCTAGGTTAATATAATGAGTTGTACTTGAAAAAATGAGCTTGATCAATATAATGGGATCCTTATGAGAATTGTGGCATGGATTTTAACTTATAACTACTATGGGGGGAGGGTTTTCTTTGAATGCCATTGCAAGAAAATAAGTGAAAATATGGGAAAGATATTGTTCCTCCCTTACCAGCAAACATTTTTGGATGCTCAAGTTGGGAAATAAATGGAAATGAATTTTTCTATGTAATGAGAGATCAAATGTTATTTGGAATCATATTTTTTCCTTAGGTTTCAATATATATTATTATTTTTTGGTTCAGATCTCTTATTACTATGTAAAAAGTGGTAGGTTGATGATCAAGTCTTTTGATTCAATCTTAGATTTAGCCTCCGGCCATTGTTAGGATTGTTGGTTCACAAATCCCAACTCACCTACTTAGTAATAGACTTGATTAAATGTATTCTGGCTTTTTTTTATTGTTCCTAGAGATGTTCTCCAAAACTATTAGATCTAGCCACCCCTAGACACTTTAAATTTTTGATTTTGGTGATGGTTCTAGGAATGGACCTTTGGAGTGCTATCAGAGTTGCCTATTTAGTGCCTATTTACACATCTTAATCCTGAGCTAGGTCAATTTTTTGAGTTTCACTTGAGAAAATGAGCTTGATCATATTTTCACCTTAGATTTCCATATTGTGGTTGGTTGGTTTGGATCTGATATTACTCTATGAAGAGTGGCAGGATGATTATCAAGTCTTTTAATTCAATTTGAGCTTTGGCCTTAGGCCATTGTTAGGTTTGTCAATTCCTAGATCTCATCTCACCCACCTAGTATTAGACTTGATGACATGTATTTTGAATTTTTTTGATTATTCCTAAAGTTGTTCCTTAAAACTATTGGCTAACACCCTTTCCACTTTTACTCTATAGATGTGGATGAGTGTAGTGCTTGTGCCATTTCCTCACTGGTATTTTGTAATTTATATGAGGTGGAGGTGAAACCCTATTCCTAGCCACAATGTCTATGACTAGGTTATTTGCTTTCTATTTAGGTTACAAACACTGAGTGAAAGGGTTGAAGCATTTCTACTCTTCTCATTTTTATGAGTTGTTCTCAAAGATGATGTGGGATGGAGTATACATTATTAGCATTTATGCCACTATCTTTGCTCTAGGACATTTCTTCATTGTGTTAAACTCCTTGCACTTGTGTGGGAATTTATGATGGAAGCTAGGATTTATCTCTTCTTCTACTATGATGATTCATTTGGGAATTTATGTTGGAAACTAGGATTTATCTCTTCTTCTACTATGATGATTTATTTTGAAAGTTTTATCTAAAACTTGGCTTGCCAATCAGTCTAGGTGTAGTGTGAATGTTTCATATATTCAATCAAAACACACATCTCCTAGTGGATTCTAAGTATATGTTGGATCTATGTGCACATGCAAATAATGTCTTAGAATTGCTCTTTTGTAGTGGTGTCCATGTTATGGTGCTTTTCCCTATAGGTAAAGGTTGACATGTTTAGAATATTTGTGCTAATTAAAAGTGCACAGGGGGATATTCTAGGAAAGGAAGCTCTCAAGTAGTCTAAAAATTGAGGTGGCCACATGAACGGTGCACTCTATCCTTTGTGTTGATCATGAGTTTGATCTCTTCGGGATGTAGGGTGCAGGGCTTCATACATGATGTTATTCATAGGTTATTGTATACTAAAAACTTGGGGCTAGAGTGATATGGCCTACTTGTCTTTACCCCTATTCCAAATGTTGCCTTTACAGGGAGTCAAGGTGTTTGTGATAGTCAAGATTTGGATTTTATAGATGGCATGTGTCCTTTGAATGTGCATATGGGGCTTTCTTAGGAAAGATGTCCTTGAGTAGCCTTATAATTGAGGTAGTCATGGGCATGGTGCATACTATCCATGGTTACCTTATTGTAATCAAGTTGGTTGAGTTGACAAGGGTAAGTAGCTCCATATGGGATGAGCTTCTTAGGGGTCCATGAACTAAAGCTCTCTAATTTTATTGCTCCAACTTGTGCATCCCTCACTTCTCATTTAATGTCAAATATTTATGTCATTACAACATATGTGTAAAGGAGGCATCGAGGGTTACCTCACCCTCTTCCATCCCTTTTAGATGTCAAGTACAAGGATTTTATGTTTGATTTCAAGGAAGAATGAATGATTTGCTCTAATTTCACATAACAATAGGTTTTTCTAGCACTTTTTAGCATCTCGCTTGCAGTTGGAAGCTACCTAGTTGGTCCTACTAGTAGTCATATGTTTGTCTCAAATATTAAGCCATGTATGTCTGAGTATGAACTATTGTAGACTATAAAAATATGGATGGATCATTAAATTAGTTATAGTTTCTTTGATGGTACCTTACTACTGGAATAACCATAGTAATTCTAGAGCTAATACATACACCAAATCCCTACTGTTAGAAGGAATGCATGTATTACATCAAAGGCTAGTGTGGGCTCATGCACTATTTCAATGATTCATGATAACTCAATGGATCACATGGACATTGTGCTAATGATGCTTCATTTAAATTTTTTCCTTATCAGCTTTTGATGGTAGGATAGAGGCCCACCATGGTGGTGATAGGTGACATAAAACTAGGGTTTGATTCTAAAGAGGGAGACTGAGAAATGGCTACCACATCTAAGGAAGGTAGCAGGCATAAAAATTACCCAATCTTGACATGGGGAGGTAGTGACAATAAATAACAATACTAAGCTCATCGAGTCTGGTAATTGGAACGAGTACTATATAAATCCCTTAATGAGGATCCATTAGAAGGAAAGTCTAGTGCTAGCAACCATGGTAATTATAGCTCCAATAACATATATATATATAAGTTTTTGTAGTTAAAAATCTCATAATTGGATCTTGGGTTGTCATGATCGGTCTAACCCCTGGGTGTGCACTGGTCCTATGTCCCTTCTACCAATGGTACATTCCTAGACTTATTTGGTTGGGTCATAGTTCCAATGCTATTACTTTAAAAAAATTAGAGTAATGATTAATAGGGACTATTGAGGGCCTTTATATTTCATTGTTAGAGGTGAAATTCTTGGATTTATGGAAGATGAACCACTGCAAAAGGATTTGCCAAGGATGTTTTCATTAATCAAGAATTAAAGTTGGGGGATCAAAGATGATTAGATACCATCCTAGTCTCAACCATAAATGATGTTGAATAGGGATTAGTAGATGTTTCTCTAAGGACTCCACTAACACCTTATGAGAAATTAGAGTGTTTGGGTTCTGGGAGGAGTATGGTCATAAGGATAAAACTTAAAGGAATTGATGGAAGGACACCACTAGGAGTGGAGCCTATGGCTTAATTTGACTCAACATGGGGACACTTATAAGGTCTAGACAGAGTAAGGATTGATAGATTGAGATCTATTTCTTGATTCTATGGTGGTGGTGCATGGTTGTTATTAGTTAGTAGAGTGATTTATCTGGTTAATTCTATTAATAAATAAGACCTCAGCCTGCTAACTAGCTATAAAGAGGTTCCCATTCATGGCTAGATTTTTAGAGTGACTATAGTCATTTAGGCCATGGAAGTTTGAGGTAATAATAGCTCTGTGATACCTTTAGATGTTCTAGGCTGCATGCACACTACACTGATGCAACCAACAAGTTTTTCTCACTAGTCTGAAAGGTTTAGGAAATATTTCCAAATCGCATCATGATGGGGATAGACCATTGCAATTATTGATCTTAAATGAGTAATTCCTAGTAAGCATGAGTCATCAACTTGCATTGACTATGTCCCTACCCTTTATACACACTACCCATCACTCCTACTAATTGAATGATCTGGTGAAGTGTTTGGATCATGCTAATGATGGTGGTTTCTATTAGTGACATCACGAGAATTTCATTGAACCTTATCATTTAGATAAAGGAGAAGTCATAACAAGGTTACCATAGGTGAGCCTATGGTAGGATCATTATTAGTTTTGAGCCCATGAACTATTTTGGGGAGGGGGTGAGCCTAATGTGATTAGACACATTACCTCCTCAAACCCCACTCTCACTAGTGTTTGGACTGGGGGCCCTATTACTTTATCATGCTTCACTTTGAGTGGGTGTCATAGTAGGCCTTAGGCCTCTACAAGTCATTTGTTTTTTGTTTGGGGTATATAATCTAAGGGTGTGATTGAGTGCCATGATCTATGTTATGGTGATGTGGATGGCCCTTTTTTGACTGTGATAGGTGTGTTTAATGAATTTGGTCCCTAGGTAGTCCTACCTTGATACATTTAAAAGGTGGCCATTCATTTCCCTTTGAAATCTAGTTCCTTGAAAAGTGCCCATGGTTATCACTAGATTTTCACCTCCATGATGAGTCTATTAGGCAACTACAACCCCCTTATTGAATTTCTAAGGATAGTTTTACTTCTCAAGAGTGATGGTGGTGTGTTCAGGAGTGTAGTCACACAAGTCATGAGCTAGGACCTCTCACCACCATTCCATTTCCCTCTTTGATAGCCTATATCCTTTTTGACATGGTAGGGTGGGGGCATCTCCCTTCTCTAATTCCCACCCATGAGGTCTCAACCTCTGGACCATGGTGGCATTGTTTGTCACAAACACTTGAGACACTATGGTGTAATTTAGTGGCTAGAAGAGCACTACATATCTTGTGGTGTCTAGTGCACCTTTAGTAGCCCTTGAAAATCTAGAGGACTAAGTACCATTCACACCTAGTCGTACTCATAACCACATCAGGTCTCTAAGGTGAATACAATCTAGTCAATAGAATAATGTAGGTAAGGGAAGTTGGTAAAATGGATCCATAAATTTAGGAAAAGGATTGGATCTAAGGGCTAGGCCTAGGGGTCTATGCCCTGAACCCATAGGCTATTGGTGGCCTACCTAAGCTTCTTTTGTGGTGAGGGTAGGCCATCGTGTCTCAACTAGGTGATGAGAACAAGATGCTCCCCTTGTGGGGGCTTTCCCTAGGTGGCAAACAACCAATTTAGAACTAGTATAGATAAGAGGAATTTTATTATTTAGTTAAAACAAAGCATTATGATGGTCCATGTGGATGTTGATGCAATGTGATTTCTACCCAGTGCTATAAATGTCAAATTAAAGAAATTCAACCAAGTATGGGTAAATGGTAGGAGTAATTATAACTCTCTTAAGGTATATAAATGCCTTGTCATCTAATTAGTGACACACATGAATGGATTAATGATATTCCCACTATCCCTATCTACTATATAGTAAACCATAGCGAAGGGAATGGGCTTGGTGGAATCAATGGGGAAAGAAGACCATGTTGAGCTTGAATCTAGTCTGACTTTGTGAAATGACTTGAGAGGTGTAGAACAAGTGGGATGAATTTTAGTGTAAGTTAAATACCACTACTTTTAGCATTATTTTACTTATTACATGAGGTAGAGATGGGGTAATGCCCCTATTTTTTCCCTTAAGCTATGCTCTAGCACGTCGATCTAGGTGGAAGACATTGTTAGGTGGGGAGTTTGAATGGGGTGGCACATCTATTAAAAGATAACATAGGTGTCCTAAGATGATCTCAATGAGAAAAAAAATCTCATTTGGAATAAAAGGGTTGGATTATTCACCCACCAATAGGGAACATGAGCTGGGTTTAGACCATCATGAGATAAGTTAGTTTTACCCTACTAATGATCTACACCATGATAGTAATTCAACTTAGTATGAGAGGAACCATTGATTCAAACATTTTGTCATCATGATTGGTTGAAAATCTAGTGGCAAGAAGCTACCATGTGTCAGATTATGATTGAATGCCTCTAAGTTAGAATCCATGCTAGATGTGGTGCATATCTCTCTCTCTTTGGCTACATTGTGACCCATAGTAGGGGTGATTTTCTATCCCTATGGACCCATATCATTAGAAACCTCCATTTAGTGAAATATCCCATCTAGAGCAACCCTATATAACAATTTCAAGTGGTTATCAAGAAGAATCCTTTGTAGATGACTTAAATAAGTGATGGGGTATTGTAAGTGGCAGAGTGGCCTTGTTACCATGATCCACTGAGATTCAACCCTATATCACCCTAATTCATATAACCTTAGGTCATTTTATGAGTGGAGTTTATGGGGAGATGCATCTGTAAAATTATGAGCAATGTGTGGTTGAGAGAGCTATGATTGCATATTTTTCAAATTTGTACGTCGAACATTTTTGACAATGTTTCAAGTTGTCTTGTACCAATGTTGTTATTTAGAATAATTAACACTTAGAGAGGAACTTTAAAGTGGGATTTATAAAATAATATGAGTTTTTACATATTTTAGGTGGGGTTTCCTATAATAATGTCCTCGCATAGAGAAACTCTTACTTGGACAATTTTTTAACAAAATTTCCAGTGGAGTTTTTCAAATCATATGCGATGTTACATGTTTTGGGTGGGGTTTCCTATATCATAATCATCTTAATTTAACTCAAGGAGGGGGTTGGGGTTAAAAATAATATGTAGTGTTTGGATAGTTTTTGGGTGGGGTTTCCTATACCAGTGTCATCAAAATGCAACTCAAGGAGGGGGTTGGGGTTCAAAATAATATGTAGTGTTTGGATATTTTTTGGGTGGGGTTTACTATACCAATGTCAATGCATGAATAAATTTGAACTTATATATACTTTGGATAATGTTTTGAGTAGGGTTCCCTATACCAAAATCATCACAATGTAACTCATGCAACCAATGTCACTTGGGAGAGGTGGGGGGGAGGGGGTGGGCATGGGATTTTCCCAAAACAATAGGTAGTGTTGAGTATTTTAGGTGGGGTTTCTTATACCAATGTCATCATGTAGATAAATTCACACTTACACAAATTTTTGACAATAATTTTAGTGCGATTTTCAAAATAATATGTTGTGCCACATATTTTGGGTAGGGTTCCCTATACCAACATCTTCACAATGCAACTTGGGGGATTCCAACAATATGAAAGTGTTGCATATTTTAGTTAGGGTTTCCTATACCATTGTAATCATGTAGATAAATTTGCACTTCAACAAATTTTTGATAATATTTCAAGTGGGTTTTCCTCCACCAACGTCATCACAATGTAACTTAGGCTCCCAATGCAACTTGGGGGGTTCCAAAAAAAACATGAAATGTTTCATATTTTAGTTGGGTTTTCTTATACCAGTGTCATCACATAGATAAATTCACACTTAAGATGGATTTTTGAAAATACTTTAAGTGGGGTTTCCTATACCAAAACAATCATAATGCCACTCTAAGTTGCATTAGATTTCCTATACCAGTGTCATCACACAGAGAAATCAACACTTAGATTTTTGACAATATTTCAAGTGGGGTTTCCTATACCATCGTCATCACAATTCCACTTGGGGTTGCAATGCAACCCAACCTCCCAATGTAACTTGGGGGGTTTCAAAACAACATATAATGTTTGCATATTTTAGTTTGGGTTTCCTATACCAATGTCATCATGCAGATAAATTCATACTTAGACTAATTTTTGACATTATTTTGATTGGGGTTTCCTATACCAACATCATTGTAATACTATTCAAGCTCCTAATATAACTTGGGAATTCCAACAATAAGAAAGTGTTGTATATTTTAGTTATGGTTTCTTATACCAGTTTCATCATGTAGATAAATTCACACTTTGATGGATTTTTGACAATATTTGGAGTGGATTTTCCTATACCAATGCCATCACAATGCCACTTAGGGTTGCAATGCAACTTGACCTCCCAATGCAACTTTAGGGGTTCTAAAACAACATGCAGTGTTACATATTTTAGTTGGGGTTTCCTATACCAGTGTCATCATGTAGAGAAATTCAAACTTGGACATACTTTTGACAATATTTTGACTAGGGTTTCCTATACCAACATCATCATAATGCCACTTGGGGTCACAATACAACTCGACCTCCTAATGCAACTTCAGGGGTTCCAAAACAATATGCAGTCTTGCATATTTTAGTTGGGGTTTCCTATACTAGTTTAATTGTGTAGAGAAATTCATACTTTAATATACTTTTGATAATATTTTGAGTGGGTTTTCTTATACCAATGTCATCACAATACAACTCAACTTCCCAATAAAACTTGGGGGGTTCCAAAATAACATGCAGTGTTACATATTTTAGTTGGGGTTTCTTATACCAGTGTCATCACATAGAGAAATTCACACTTAAAATAGATTTTTAACAATATTTTTAGTGGGGTTTCCTATGCCAAAATCATTATACTGCAATTTGAATGGGGGAGGTAGGGTAGGGGTTTTCCAAAATAATAGGTAGTACTAAATATTTTACGTGGGGTTTCCTATACCAATGTCATCATGCAGAGAAATTCCTACTTAGACAAATTTTTGATAATAATTTTATTGAATTTTCAAAAATAATATATCAACATCATTTCAATGTCACTCGAGATCACAATACAACTCAAGATCCCAATGTAACTTAGGGGGTTCCAATAATATGTAGTGTTACATATTTTAGTTAGGGTTTCTTATACCAGTGTCATTGCATAGATAAATTCACACTTAGATGGATTTTTGAAAATATTTCAAGTGTATTTTCCTATACCAATGTCATCGCAATACCACTCAAGGTCGCAGTGCAATTTGGCCTCCTAATGTAACTTCACCCTAGGGTTCTAAAACAACATGCAATGTTGCATATTTTAGTTGGGCTTTCCTATACCAGTGCGATCACATAGATAATTTCACACTTAGATATATTTATGACAATAGTTCAAGTGGGGATTCCTATACTGACATCATCTTAATGCAAACTCAGGCTCATAATGCAACTCAAACTACTAATGCAACTTGAGTTCATAATGTGCATTAGGAGTTTGCAATGCAACTCAGGGGATAGGGGCTTGCCAAAATAAATAGGTAGTATTGCATATTTTAGGTGGGGTTTCCTATACCAATGTCATCACATGGATAAATTTGTACTTGGAAGTATTTTTGATAATATTTTAGGGAAGCAAGCATTTAGATGGATTGTTGAAAATATTTTTAGTGTAAATTCCAAAAAAAATATGCAGTGTTGCATATTTTGGGTGGGGTTTCCTATACCAATGTCATTGTAATACCACTTGTGGTTGAAATGAACTTAGTCTCCCAATGCAACTTGGGGAGGTTCCAAAACAATATGCACTATTACATATTTTAGTTGGGGTTTCCTATACCAATGGCATTTCATAGAGAAATTCATACTTTGATGAATTTTTAACAATATTTTGAGTGGGGTTTTCTAAATAATATGTGGTGTTTCATATTTTGGGTGGGGTTTCCAATACTTTTATCATTGTGTGATGAAATTCATGGCATTGCATATTTTAGGGCTCATAATACAACTAAATAAGTTAAACCCCATGCCACTTAGGCTCATAATGCCACTTAGGGAGTTACTCCCAATGTAACGTAGGGAGTTGATCCTAATTTAATTCAAATTCATGAAGTGACTTATACTCATAATATAACTTGGGTAGGTGATCCCAATGCAACTTAGATTCATGATGCAACTTAGGCTCACAATGTGACTCAGGGAATTTCTCCCACTCAGGTAGTTACTCCTAATGTAAATTAGATTCATGATACAACTTGAGGTCACAATATAACTAAGGCTTCCAATACAACTCAGGCTCACAATGTAATTTGGGTAGTTGTTCCCAATGTAACTTGGGGTCATAGTGAAACTTAGGCAATTGCTCCTAATGTAACCTAGGGTCATAATGCAAGTTAGGAAGTTAACCCCAATGTAAATTAGATTCACAATGTAACTTGGGGTCTCAATGCAGTGTAGGCTCACAACTCTACTTGGGGAGTTGATCCTAATGCCACTCAGGGAATTACTCCCAATATAACTTAGGGAGTTGATCCCAATGCAACTTAAATTTGCAAAGTGAATTATGATCACAATATAGCTTAAGGAGGTGATCCCAATGTAGCACAAATCCATGATGCAACTTGGGATTGCAATGTGACTAAAGTAATTTCTACCACTCAAGGAGTTAATCCCAATGTAAATTAGATTCACAATGTAACTCAAGGTCACAATACAACTAAGTCTCCCTATGTAACTCAAGCTCATAATGAAATTTTGGGAGTTGTTCCCAATGCAACATGAGGTCATAGTGTAACTTGGGGAGTTATTCCCAATGCAACCTAGGGTCACAATGTAAGTCAAGAAGTTTATCCTAATGTAAATCAAATTCACATTACAACTTGGCATCAAAATGCAAGTCAAGAAATTTATCCCAATGCAAATTAGATTCATAATATAACTTGGGGTCTCAATGTAGTGCAGCCTCACAACTCTACTTGAGGAATTTCTCCTAATGCAACTACCATTCATGATGCAACTCTAGGTTTGAACTCATAATGCAACTTGAGGAGTTGATCCCAATGCAAAATAGATTCACAAAGCAAATCAGGGCCATAATACAACTCAGGGATTTATTCCCAATGCAACTTAGGTAATTGTTCCCAATGTAATTTAGATTCATGATACAACTCCAGTTCTCAATGTAACTCAAGCTCATGATGTAGCTCATGGAGTTTCTCACAATGCATCTCAAGGAGTTTCTCCCAATTCAACTCTAGGATTTTCTCCCAATTCAACTCTGGGTCACCATCCAACTCATCTCCCATAGTGAAAACCATCTCATGAAGTGTAACTCACATAATGTAGCTTGATCTAGGTTGTGCTAACCTTGATAGCATCACTCATCTAATATAGCTTGATATTATGTATTTTATGTAGTAAAGCTCATCTTACATAACACACATAATCTTGGTATTTTACCTCATGAATCTCAGCTCATGCATCACATCTGGTGAAGATCAACCCATGTAATGCCTTTCAAAAAGCCCAACTTATGCAACACAAATCATCTCACATAGTTTAGTACATGAAACACACATCCACATCATTAGAGTATGTGCAAGGGAAACACAGTCTGCCCAATATCTTGATAAAATGGGGAAAGAGGGTGTAACATTGGGATCACAGTGTACATTGTAAATCTTAGTTCATGTATTACAACTAGCAAAGCTTGACCCATGCAACACCTCTCACAAAGCCTAGCTTCTAGAGCATAAATCATCTCACATAGTGTAACACGTGAAGGAACATAGACCACCCAATGTCTTGATAAAATGGGGAAAAAGGGTGTAACTATTTCAAACTATTTTTTGCTTTTCTACATTCAAAGGAAGTAAGAAACTAAAGTAATGGTCAAGGGTTAGATGATACCTAGATGAAGTTTGCACATCGTATCCAGACATTGTAGGGACTCCTCTTTGGCTGTGGAGGATGACACCTGTAGAGAGAAAGACTTAAACAAGAAGATTGTTAGATAGGCATATGGTGGACTGCCAAGCAGAAGCTTAGTCCCAGAAGTGCAAAGACTTCCTTGAGGGATGACAGTCCACTTTTGATAAAAGAGAAAGTTGCTAAAAATAAATAATGAAAGACTAAACAAAAGAAATAAGGGTAATGCATACATGTATTCTGTTATCTGCCTTCCACAGTCATTGACGTTGGTTAGTCTACTATCATCAGTTTGTCAAGGTTGTCAATGGCAGTTAGCCTATCGACATTGGTAGGGGTAATGGGCCTAGAGGCCAACATCGGTGGGGGCAATGGCCTTAGATAGGTTTTGGACAGGTCTCTAGTCAATGGAATGGTCTGTGGTAGTCTGGGAGTTTGATGGTTTGTTCAAGGTTTTGCAAAGTAGAGAGTAAGGTCTGAGGAAGGAGTCAGGTAGGGGACAGGGTGTCAAAAAGAGTGAGAGTATGAAGAAGGCTTCTCAGCCTTCTCAAGAAGAGAGTTAGGTATGGTTTAGTTGATAGCTAGGTCTGGTCGATAATACATAGAAGTAATGAAAAGAAGCTAATTGCTTATACATTCTAAATACATTCTAAATTACTAAAATGATAGAAAGGGCAGAAGAATACTTACCTCCTGCTTGGTGTAGAGCCAAAGGTGTTTGAGATGCTTGTCCCTGTTGTGTCTATAGCCAGAAGAGCATTGGTTGAAGTCTGATGATTGATCTCAGAGAGTTCTTATTAATGTCTAGGTATGAGAGTCAAGAGAGGAAGAGAGTCCCAGATAGAATTCATGTTTGCAGTCTATGATTGATTGATTCAACATCCCAGGGGGTTAGAGAATTTGCCTTCGGGTTGCTTTAAGTGATCGATGTTGGTGATCCCACTAGCGTTGGCCAATGATAACCAACGTCGGCAACTAGAAGAATAGAAAAAAGGCTAAAATTAGCCTTTTACCCGTTCCTCTATCTACCAAGTTCAATGGTCATGGTAAAATGGTCGAAGGTGGGTTTAATAGGCATGAAGATTAGTGGGGGGAAGTTAGAATAGGTCACAAATTGGTCATAGGGTGATGGGAGGCATCAAGGAGAGGTATCCAAGGTGGGGTGAGGTGTCAAGGGTGAGGTGTTAAGGGAGGTGTTATTAATTTAAAATAAGTTATTATTTTAAATTAATAAGTGTGTGGGTTAGGAATGTGTATAAGTAGACCAAGGGGACCAAGGGGGAGAGTCGACCAAGGAGTAGACATGATTTTGGTGTCTACATTTTCCCCTTTTTGTCTTGTTGGTTGTTTTGATGAACTATAAGACAAAAATAGGTGTTGACTGCCCCAAATATGGGATGAGGTCTTTTCTTGTCTTGTTGGTTGGTTTGACAAACTGCAAGACAAAAAATGAATGTTGGTTGCTCCGATTATGGGATGAGGTATTCCCCCTCAAAGCAAGCATCGAGGGAAGGAAACCTAAAATCAAGTGCTGATTTGATAGATAGAGGATGGATATGGTGAAGTTTGAATGTGAACACTATCATAGTTGGGATTGTGTGCATACCACTTCACGTGATGGTCAAGTCAAATTTTCACAGGTCAAGGGTTGAGGAGTGCTAAAATCAAAATAACTGGGCCCCAGCATTTAGTTGTAGCTGATTGGGTTATTTGATCTAAGCTGTAGCTCCAATGGTCATCGTGTTCCAAGTATCCTGGGCTTAATAAGTGCTCTTGGAAACATGAAAATGTCACAAGTAGTGGGGATCAACTTGCTCGTGATCCAATACTTGTGAGGGTTGAAATATGGGTGTGTGGACAATTTTACTAACCATTTGTGAGGTAGCATACATACAATCAAAACAACTAAGGCAAAGTTGTCTCAAAAATGGTCGTGGTCTTAGGAGATAGGTGCAATCTCCAAGGTCATTGGTCGAGTTGAGTTCAGATAGTTGGTTGGTCCATTAGATGGACGGATGAAGGATTGGGCGAGCTAACGTTAGAAGACCCCATGTCAACTGAGTGCTGCCTACATAGCCCTTATTGGAAGGGCCTCAAGCCAATGTAGTTCTCCCTAAAAGGGAGGAAGAGGGTCGGTTATGGATTGGTTTGGACTAGGTTAAGTCATGATTAAAGGTAAAATGGTTTGTCCATCAGATAGACAAACAAACGGATGTGGCCGAGCTAACCCCAGAAGATGTCATGTAATTTGAGTGCTGCCTACATAGCCCATGTTGGAAGGACCTCAAGCCAATGTAATTCTCCCTAAAAGGGAGGAAGAGGGTCGGTTATGGATGGGTTAGATGAGGTTAAGTCGTGGTTAGAGGTCAAATGGTTTGTCCATCAAGGAGACGAACAAATGGATGTGGCCGAGCTAACCCCAGAAGACGTCATGTCATCTGAGTGCTGCCTACATAGCCCTTGTTGGAAGGGCCTCACACCAATGTAGTTCAGAGGAAGAGTCAAAGTGGTCGATAGATTGGTTTGAATTAGGTTAAGTCATGGTTAAAGGTCGAAATGGTTTGTCCATCAAGTAGACAAACAAATGGATGTGGCTGAGCTAACCCCAGAACACGTTATGTCAACTGAGTGTTACCTACATAGCCCTTGTGGGAAGGGCCTTAAACTAATGTAGTTCAGATGAAGAGTCAAAATGGTTGATAGATTGGTTATGATTAAGTGATGAGGGTATGATGATGTTACAGCCTTTTCCATATTATGTGATGGTGTATTTTGTAACATTGGTTGAGTGGTCTTTCATCCCTAGCAAGTTTCCATATTGGTAATGGTGTATGCTAAAAATGAATTGAGTCTATTTATGCTTCAGCAAGTAATGGTTTATGCCTAACATAAATTGTGTGGTTGATAGTTTCCATGTGTATTGTTTTCCATAGAAACTATGTGAAATGGACTATGTCATGTTGGTGGTCTGAGAATGTTTGGTTTGATTTGGTTGGGTTTAGAAAATGATTTGGTTGAATGTGTGACCAAGATGTAAAAGAAGTGAAAGGCACGTTGCTCTTTCATTGATAAGGACTATAATGATGGCATAGATAAGGGCTTTTTTTTGCAAACAAAAGCCCCATTCATGCATTACATCATTGACCATTGGTTATATTAGAGAAATAATCGAATCACTTGACGTTAAGTGAGCTTGAAATCCCTTGAGTATGTTGGGTAGATAGGTGTGATTATGTGATATGTGATGGATGGGGGAACCCTTTTTAATAAGGATAACTTTGCCCCTTTTATAGGTGACCCTGAGAATGACTATAGACAAGTCCATGACTTTATAGTTTGTTAGTCATTTTTTTTTGACAGACTGATCGATGCAGGAAGTTTGTGAGGGGATGTTGTTTTGTTTTGTGGTCATATTGTGAAGCTGATCAATGTGGGAAGCTTTTGAGATAGGGCTATTTGTAGAAAGATTTAGGCATAGCCATCCTTCGAGGGAGTGGTCTATATTTTTCTTTATATGTTTAAATGTCTTTGAATAGCTGTCCTTCAAGGGATCAATCTATTTATTACATCAATTATGTAGCTGTCCTTCAAGGGAGCAGTCTACATTTAGAGTTTATGACCTTTTGAGATAGGAATCCCTATATATATATTTTTTGTTTTTTGACTAGACTTTTGGTCATGGACTTGAGTATAGAGGTTTAGAGGGTTTCCCTTTTATTAAGACAAAACATCCATGCTTAACAGAAGGGTTGACTAATGTTTATAGGGTTGAGGGTTGAAAGGAATAGGAATGATGATGACAGGGATTGTTTAAGGGATCGAGCTCAAGTTAAATGTCAAGTGAGTAATTACTTGACTAAAAGTAGATTGGTCAAAGATGCAAGGCATAAAGGGGCTCAAGTTCTGATAAGTCCCTGACCCATGCTTGTGCATCATGATGTAAGGTCCGAGTCAATTAGGAGCAAACTTGCCCCATTTGCTTCATTCCAAATTGGTCACATGTTGGTGATGAGTAAGAAGTTGGTTGATGTTTGGTCAATGCTAGGTTGGTTGATGTTTGGTCGAGGCTTGGTTGAGGTCGATGTTTGGTCGAGGCTTGGTTGGTTGATGTTTGGTCGAGGCTTGGTTGAGGTTGATGTTTGTTCAAGGCTTGGTTGAGGCTTGGTCAAGGCTTAGATGTTTGGTCAATACTTCATCAAGGCTTAGATGTTTGGTCGATGCTTGGTCGAGACCTGGTCGATGCTTGGTTGATTGGTCGATGCTTGGTCGAGACTTGGTCGATGCTTGGTCAATTGGTTGATGCTTGGTCAAGACTTTGTCGATGTTTGGTCAAGGCTTGGTTGAGGATTGGATGTTTGGTCGATGCTTGGTCGAGACTTGTTCTGTGATATCCCCTTCAAACAGGGAATATATAAACTCATAAAGCTCTGATCACAGATACAACTGTAGAATAGATTCAAGTATGCATAAACAAATCACAGATCTTATCATTCATGTTAGATGATTACAAAAGATGTCCTTCTAAACTATTACAATTATATTCCTCTCTTATGCATATAAAACATGAAATACAGTATTGAAAACCCTGGCTTTGCAAATCTAGGAGTGAAATCTGAATCTAAAGGGTCTCAGCCTTTCTGTGTCGACACACAGACGTCGTCGTCGATCGATATCTCACCGACGTCAGTCTCTGTCGATCGGCTTTCTCCCGATGTTGGTCTTCAGTCAATTGATGTTGGTCACTGAAAGCTTTCTCTGCCAATGTTTGTTCCTGATGTGGATCTATACGAACCTGTACGGACTTGGTACGGCCGCTAACCTATCTGTTCTTAACCCCTGATAGCTGAACCTAATGATCTCATGAATATAGATTTTAACACCAAAATCTATCTCTGTATAACTTATTGGATCAAAAACTAAATAACAAAATACCTGCAATACTGTGATAACTTCTGAGTGAAGTTATCTCTCAACCCTAGAATTCTATGATAACTTTTGGATGAAGCTATCTCTCAAATTTGTATCTCTGTGATAACTTCTGGATGAAGCTATCTCTCAATTTGGCAATAAATTAGCTGATATCTCACAGCCTCTAAATCACACACAATGAAGAGGGAACGTTCTTCACTGTAATGGAATCCTGGAACCCTTGGCTCAGTCTTCACAGAAGAATTTCTTCAAAATCAATATCAATAATCTATGCATAATGAACAATGGCCTCCATGAGAAACCCTTATACCCTCAAAAAGATGTGCTTGCCCTAATTAGGGTTTTCTTAAATTAGAATTAGGGTTTCTAATTAAAATTAGGCTAAATAATTAATATTTGATTAAATCAATCAAATATTAATATCTCCCTCAATATATGTCGGATCCTCGAACCGATCGAAGCTAGTGAATCAAGGAGTGATTCTGCACATGACCATACCAAAATAAAGGCACTCCGCTGCATATCAAATATCCCTAAAAAGTAGGAGCTCATGCCAAATGTGTCCAAAATAACTTGAATGAAAATCAAATGTAGAAATCCTATGAATCAAAGTCAATCCAAGCTCCATTATGACCCTCTATCCATCCTATTAGCCTACAAAGGTCGTATAATAGGCTAATCATCAAGACTGTCAATGTGCATGAAAAAGGGGACATGACAATCCACCCCTCTGAAAATTGCTTGTCCCCAAGCAATCTTAGAACAATGAACTACTCGATCCACCTGGATCCCAAATGTAGTTATGCTCTGCACTGCTATGAATCAATGCAAGTACCTGCAACATCAGCAGAAGTAGAACAAAGAAAGACTCATAATCAAACTGGTGCATGAAACTCCAACCTCCAAGATTAAAAATACCATAGTCAAGAGCACATGAGAAACAAACTCTCAAAACATCATAATCCAAGTAGAATGGACAATTCCAACTGCCAATTCCATCTGCAAGAGATGGTGCCAATCCATCCCATAACTGATCTCTCTGTAAAGGCGGCACAACCAACTGTACCACACTATGGAGATTTAACTCCACTAGTATCCCAAACTCCTCAGAATTAGGTACTCCCAAGCCCTAAATATATGTGTTAGCCTCAACAACATACTCCTCATCAGCAGCTACAAAAACATACTCATCACCAATACTCAATGTACTAACCTCTAAGTATACCTCCACACTCTGAATGCAAGCATCAGGCGCATCCTCACTGTCTAACACCTGTGCTGAACTCACCTAAAGACAAAGCTCATCCATAACATCCTCAACTACCCCTTCCTGTGAAGATAATGCAGATAAATCATTACCTGAAGATGTGTTAATATCTCCCTGTACTGGATCAGCATGACTGTCAAACTCATTATGCAAGTTGTTGCATGTCATAGGGAAAGCACTACGATCCTTAGGCCTATTAATTAAACTCTTTAACCACATACAAGCTCTAGGTGAAACATTTTTCCCTTTTGTCCAGACATACCATAAATCTTCTGCCAAAAGTTTAGAGATTTTATCCTCCTCCTCAAACAAGATTATGAACATGATAGAGTGCATGGATGCTAATACATCACTGGAATGAAAATCATCTAAAATAGTCCAAAATATTTTAAACATCCTGCAAATGTCACCAATACAACCTACTAACATCATAAGGTTTTCAAATCCATACCTTGCAAAGATTTCAAGTAATCTTGCCCTCTTAGAGAAATGAAGGTCTTTAATGTTATCCAACTTTTCGAAGCTCCTTACCATGGTATGAAATACCTCTCTCATAATCTAATCATCATTAAAATCAAAGCCAGCTATGATCCTCATGATTTCACTAATACAAGAGAGAATTGCAAGTCTTACCTCCTCATCATGATGTCTCAATAATTAGGGCTTCACCAAAGAATCAAACGCTGGAGATAACACTGTTTGTATCTCATAAGAATTTGACTGCTCAACCTTGCTTAAATAAATTTCTAACTCCTCCAGAGTTTGTAGAATGTCATCTGCTTGCTGTAATGGATGTTCTAACTTCTCCTTTGCATTGTGCAGTCTTTCTTCCAAATCTTTGACACCTGTTAAAGCCATACTGATACCCAAACTACCCAACAGGATGGCAAGACATTAGCTCTGATACCACTATGATATCCCCTTCAAACAGGGAATATATAAACTCATAAAGCTCTGATCACAGATATAACTGTAGAATAGATTCAAGTATGCATAAACAAATCATAGATCTTATCATTCATGTCAGATGATTAAAAAAGATGTCCTTCTAAACTATTATAATTATAATCCTCTCTTATGCATATAAAACATGAAATATAGTATTGAAAACCCTGGCTTTGCAAATCTGGGAGTGAAATCTGAATTTGAAGGGTCTCAGCCTTTCTGTGTCGACACACAGACGCCATCGTCGGTCGATATCTCGCCGATGTCAGTCTCTGTCGGTCGGCTTTCTACCGACGTCAGTCTTCAGTCGACTGATGTCAGTCACTAGAAGCTTTCTCTGTTGATGTCAGTTCCTGATGCGGATCTGTACGGACCTGTACGGACTTGGTACGGCCGCCAACCTATCTGTTCTTAACCCCTGATAGCTGAACCTAATGATCTCATGAATATAGATTTTAACACCAAAATCTATCTCTGTATAACTTATTGGATCAAAAACTAAATAACAAAATACCTGTAATACTGTGATAACTTCTGAGTGAAGTTATCTGTCAACCCTGGAATTCTGTGATAACTTTTGGATGAAGCTATCTCTCAGATCTATATCTCTGTGATAACTTCTGGATGAAGTTATCTCTCAATTTGGCAATAAATCAGCTGATATCTCACAGCCTCTAAATCACACACAATGAAGAGGGGACGTTCTTCACTGTAATGGAATCCTGGAACCCTTGGCTCAGTCTTCACAGAAGAATTTCTTCAAAATCAATATCAATAATCTATGCATAATGAACAATGGCCTCCATGAGAAACCCTTATACCCTCAAAAAGATGTGCTTGCCCTAATTAGGGTTTTCTTAAATTAGAATTAGGGTTTCTAATTAAAATTAGGCTAAATAATTAATATTTGATTAAATCAATCAAATATTAATATCTCCCTCAATATATGTCAGATCCTCGAACCGATCGAAGCTAGTGAATCAGGGAGTGATTCCGCACATGACCATACCAAAATAAAGGTGCTCCGCTGCATATCAAATATCCCTAAAAAGTAGGAGCTCATGCCAAATGTGTCCAAAATAACCTAAATGAAAATCAAATGTAGAAATCCTGTGAATCAAAGTCAATCCAAGCTCCATTATGACCCTCTATCCATCCTATTAGCCTACGAAGGTCGTATAATAGGCTAATCATCAAGACTGTCAATGTCCATGAAAAAGGGGACATGACATGTTCGATGCTTGGTTGAGGTTGATTGATGCTTGGTTGGTTGATGTTTAGATGTGAAGTTGGTCAGGGTGTTGTTGGCATTGGATAAGGAGGCCATCGAGACCTCGATTATAAAGAAGTCCCCTTAGCATGGTGTAGCGAGCAGTGTTCTTGATAAAAGCTCACCATCTATTGTTAGAGAGTTTGGGAGGGATGATAGAATGTGTCAAGTAGTCCAAGAGTAACTTATACCAAGCGTCATGTGGACTAGTAAAGTTAGGAGGAATTTCCCCCAATGATGATGATTGAGACATGTCCAAGATAGAAATCTTGGGTTGTGTTGGTTGAGACGTCTTGAAAAATAATGGATATGTCAAAGGTGTAGATGTTTGGTCTATTCCTTTATTCTTCACAATTTGGGGCCTGGTGGTCACATTGATTGTGTTGATTTCAAATAAAGGTTGAGGAGGTGGTTGAGGGACCATAGTCTTGTGTGGGGATCTTGATTTAGGTGATGAGGTTTGAGAGGTATGAGATGGTGTCAGTAGTTGGTCAAAAATGTGATCAGAAGAAGCCTTAATGTGAGGGGTATCCTTTACCAGATGTTGATGGATGGCAGCCTTAAGGGTGCAACAACGCTCAGTGTCATGCCCCGGTGTGCGATGATACCAGCATATTTTAGTGTCATCGAACCAAGGTGGTTTTGGTCCAAGAGGTTGGTAAGGCTTGATAGGTGGGAGGATGATGCTAGATGACTGCAACAATTGACATAACATCGAAGCATAAGAACCCTTTAATGGGTCGGTGCTCTTTGTTGCAGTAGAGGTTGATGATTTCTATTTAGGAGTTGTTTGAAGGGTTTGTCATGTCACCCTTTTAGTTGGCGGTATATCCACATGGGGAGATGGCATGTTCTTTTTGAGAGGTGTTGGATGTGGGAGCAATCCTACTAAAGTAGACAGATGTGGACCTAAGATGGATGGTAATGGTGAAGGTGGGGAAGGAGTTCTCCAACGGTGTTCAGTAGCCTTCATTGGTTTAGTGTGAGGACTACTATTATGTGGGGCTAGGTTTAAGTCTACTCTCACTTGTGGGTGAGTGAGGTTGGATGTAGGGTGCACACTGAGGGATTTAACCTATTTTAGCATGGTAGATGACTGCAAGGGTTTGGATGAGGTTGTATGAGGTTTTATAGTCAATCATTTAAAAGATTGAGGTGATTGTGAGAGAATTGTCACCGGATCTTCTTTGGTCAAAGTTGGTGAAGTGATAAGTTCTTCTCTTTGTGGAGAAGGAATTGGATAATGTGGCTCTTAGTTGGATAGAGCATAGGAATAATCATGGCTTCTTCATGTGGTTGAAGAGCAGAAAAAGTATGATCTCCCATTGATGATAAGAAGGATGAGGGTGAGGCAGTCGGCATTGGTGTCATCAAGGCATCCTCCAATATGTGAGAGGTCAAGGTAGATTCTTCCACATGTGAAAGAGGTGTGGATGGAGGATTATCCTCCATCGATGGAGGCAAAATAGGAGAGGAAGGTTCCTCTACCCATGGTGGACAAGTAGGAGAAGAAGGCTCTTCTCCCTGTGGTGGACAAGTAGGTTGACTAACCTCTTTAGACTGTGGAAGAGGTTGGTTAGGAATAGAAGGCAAAACCGTGTTGACTGTGCATATATTATGCTCTTGGGAGTCACTGGCCATGGTCTGAATGTTGTTTTGGCTAGGGGGATGATTAGGGAAAGGTTTTCAAAAGATGTCAATGTTTTGGTTGGGTGGTGTGTTGGGGTTATCCAAGACAAGATCACCTTTATCTATCATGTCTTGGACAATATTTTTTAAGGTCTTGTAGTTGTCTATGTCATGACCTTTGACACGATGATAGTGGCAAAAGTCATTTTCCCTATACCATGCAGGGATAAGTTTTGAGGGGTCGAATTGAGGTGGTTGAATTTGAGGGAGATTGAGGACTCCATGCCTCATGAGTTTTTCCAACACGGAAGCGTATGATTCTCCAATTAAAGTGTATTGACACTATATGTATCATTGTTGGAATTGTTTGGTGATGATTTGAGAGGTGGAAGGTTGGGATTGGTTGGTTGTTGAAGATGATGGTCTGAGGACTACAACATTTGTTAATTCCTTGGGTTTGGAGTGGGAAGAAGTAGGTTTAGACGAAGAAGGGTCATTGGATTTTGCATTGTTATTTTGCAATTTGACCTTGTCCTCTTCAACTGCATGGAGTTCAAGCTTTTGAACCATCGTGAAAGCTTCGTCAAATGTGTAGAATGTCTAAACCTGCAAGGTAGATGAGATGTGTTTGGCACATTCTCTAGAGAAGAGCTCGATGAGCTTAGGTTGAGGTAAAGAAAAGGAGAGTTGGTTAATCAAACCTCTCCAATAGGCGATGAAGTTAGCTATCGATTCATCATCAAATTGTTTGATAGAGTATAGGTCCGTGATGGAGACCTTTTTGGTGATATTGATCGAAAAGTGGTCAAGAAAAAGCTAAGCCAATTACATGAATGAAAAGATAGAATGACTGGTACAAGAAGTATACCAATCAAGGGTGGCCCCAGAAAGCAACATGGGAAATGTGCATAGTAATAATGCATCATCATGAGCTATGAGATAACAAGCATGTCTGAATGCTCATAGATGTTGTTGCGGGTCCTCCTTACTTTGGAAGTGAGTAAACTTAGGAAGCTCCCACTGGCTAGGATATGGTCTAATGGGGATAGAAGGGTGTATGGGTTCATTGCAAATTTGTTCATATGAGAGAACATTTCTTGAATCAGAAATGGATGTCTCAAGATTAGACATTTTGTCCATCAACATCTTGATTATATCGGTTGATGAATTTGCAGCTGGGGCACCCCCTAGGTTGTAAGGTGCTTGGAAGGTGCTAAGAGGGGCATATGATGTACTTGGTTACACTTGTATAGGTGCAACATATTGGTAGTTCATCATAGGGACTGAGGTTGAGGTCAAAGGGGCTTGCGCCATGAAGTTGGAAGGCACAGGTTGACTAGATACTGCCAAAAGTGGGTGAATGGTGGCATTGGCAAAAGGGTAAGTAGACACTCCTACATTTATAGGTGTGAGAGTGTGTGGAGTTGAGACAATCAAGTTTTGGCATGATGTAGAACTTGGTTGAATTGAAGAGTCTTGTGTTTGGCCCTTAGCGAGATAGTGTTGGAGAGCCTTGACGTTATGGTCAAGGAATCTCTCAAAATTTTGATCCCCTTCAGGAATAATTGAATGTTGAGTTGGAGTTGATCAGATAGGAGTAGTCTCAGTGTCTGAATGATACCCCATTAGAGGACTAGATATAGATGGTGAAGGTGGGAGTGGTTGTTGCCTTGTGTGGTCAACAAGATATTTGGTTTGACTACGTGTCAGAACCATTCAAGGCAAAAAAGGGTAAGGTTCTAGAAATTATGTTTTTTTAGTTTCAGAAACTAGAATTTGTTTTTGAAAGAAAAAGGGTCAAGTTTTAAGGTTACTATTTTGGAGGAAATGTTGTTGACAGTGACCGACGTTGGTAGAATAACTGATGTCAGTGAAAAAGAGTTGCTGACATCAGTGGAAAAACTGATGTCAGTGACTGTGTTGTTGGGAAGGAAGAAAAAAAAAGGTTCTGAGTTGTTTGAAGCTTAGAAAAATGTGTCCTCACTAGCTCAAAAAACTAGATAGAGATAGAAAAATAGATGAAGACAAGTAAACCCTAAACGTTAATTCCTAAGAATAAGTTTTAGAGTCTTGTTGGCTTATGCCTTAGACGAGTGTGTTTGGGAAGTTGGCTTTTAGAATAGGTCCTAGAGAAAGTAGTCTAAGGTTGGTTTTTGGTTAGTTTCGGTGCTCAAAATTTTGTATTAGGTTCTGTACATGGCCTGGTGCTAAGGAACAAGCTCCCCTGACTTCACGATCCTAGAGATAAGCTAGGTCGCTTAGCCAGTATATACTTCCCCTAGAGTTTATAATCTATTAGAGAACAGAGTGGGCTCTCCCCTTGGTAGTGAAGTCCAAGTGGGATTACTAGGAAAGGTAAGGTATCTGCTAGGTGATGAAATCCTAGTCGGACCTTGTCTCAAGTATGTTTAGATGTTTAGTTTGTGATAGTGGTCTAGTCATGTAACATAAGTGCACTATGCTTTATTCATAATGCATTTTAAGTTACTAGATGTGAGAACTAAGTATGCATTCAGGCAGAAATGAAATGCAATAGATTTTAAGCCCAAATTGAAATGTTTGTTTGGATGCAAACAAGTTGAGAAAAGGTTAAGGGTATGAATTTCACTACGCTAGATGCAAGAAAGAAAGAAAAAGAAGGATTCTTTTTAACTTTGCTGATAGTGTCTTTTGGAAGAGATAGAGGAAAATGATGCCAAAAGAGACCTAATGCACCTATATGAAAAGTTTTGTTTTTAGAAGAAAAAGTATGAACCCAAGGAAAAGTCCTAGGGTCCCACCGGGCATGCCAGAATGTTTCAAACTATTTTTCACTTTTCTACATTCAAAGGAAGTAAGAAACTAAAGTAATGGTCAAGGGTTAGATGATACCAAGATGAAGTTTGCGCACCGTATCCAGACATTGTAAGGACTCCTCTTTGGCTGTGGAGGATGACACCTATAAAGAGAAAGACTTAAACAAGAAGATTGTTAGATAGGCATATGGTGGACTGCCAAGCAGAAGCTCAGTCCCAAAAGTGCAAAGACTTCCTTGAGGGATGACAGTCCACTTTTGATAAAAGAGAAAGTTGATAGGAAGAAATAATGAAAGACTAAACAAAAGAAATAAAGGTAATGTGTACCTATATTCTACTGTCTGCCTTCCACAGTCACCGATGTCGGTTAGTCTGCCATCGCCATTTGTCAAGGTTTCCAATGGTGGTTAGCCTACTGACGTCAGTAGGGGTAATGGGCTTAGAGGCTGATGTCAGTGGGGGCAATGGCCTTGGATGAGTTTTGGATGGGTCTCTAGTCGATGGAATGGTCTGTGGTAGTCTAGGAGTCTGATGGTTTGTGCAAGGTTTTGTAGAGTAGAGAGTAAGGTCTGAGGAAGTAGTCAGGTAGGGGACATGGTGTCAAAAAGAGTGAGAGTATGAAGAAGGCTTCTCAGCCTTCTCAGGAATAGAGTCAGGTCTAGTTTGGTTGATAGCCGGGCCTGGTCGATAATACTTAGAAGTAATGAAAATAAGCTAATTGCTTATACATTCTAAATACACTCTAAATTATTGAAATGATAAAAAGGGTAGAAGAATACTTACCTCCTACTTGGTGCAGAGCCAGAGGTGTTTGAGATGCTTGTCCCTATTGTGTCTATAACCAGAAGAGCGTTGGTTGAAGTCTAATGATTGATCTCAAAGAGTTCCTATTGATGTCCAGGTCTGAGAGCCGAGAGAGGAAGAGAGTCCCAGATATAATTCACATTTGCGGTCTATGATTGATTGATTCAGCGTCCCAGGGGGTTAGAAAATTTGCCTTCGGGTTGCTTTAAGTGACCGACATTGGCGATCCCACCGGTGTCAGCCGATGATAACCGACGTCGATAGCTAGAAGAATGGAAAAAAGGCTAAAATTAGCCTTTTACCCATTCCTCCATTTTCTAACTTTAGTGGTCATGATAAAATGGTCGAAGGTGGGTTTAATAGGTGTGAAGATTAGTGGGGGGAAGTTGGAATAGGTCATAAATTGGTCATAGGGTGATGGGAGGCATCCAAGGAGAGGTATCCAAGGTGGGGTGAGGTGTCAAGGGTGAGGTGTCAAGGGAGTTGTTATTAATTTAAAATAAGTTATTATTTTAAATTAATAAGTGTGTGGTTTAGGAATGTGTATAAGTGGACCAAGGGGACCAAGGGGGAGAGTCGACCAAGGAGTGGACACGATTTCGGTGTCTACAGTAACATTGGGTCTTCCTGGGAGGTCACCCATCCTATTACTACCCCAACCCAAGAATGCTTAATTGTAGAGTTCTAATGGGATATAATGCACTAATGTTGGTATGATCACACCTGCTATTTACTTTATCATGTTACTCTACATGTAGGAGATAGATGGAAGACATTAGATAAACCTAATTTGTTACATAAGACTTATTTGGCCTCACTTATGTGTGAGTTTCAACACACTACTCTGTTGGTTCAATATGGCACATAAGGGGATCCCATCATAAGTTAGTTTCAACACACTACTCTATTGGTTCAATATGGCACACAAGGGGATCCCAAGTTACACTAACTAACTCATGCGTCTCACACATCACAACTTGTTAACTCAACACATGCATCTTGCACATCAAAATTCATCTCATGTAGTGTAACCCATATTATTCACCACAACTTATGTAGTGTGGGTTACATAATGTAACTTTTCCTAGGTTGTGATGATTTCCCAATGCATCTTAACCTAGAGCAACCCACCCAACACATCACATGGAGTGTAACTCATGTAGTATTTCACAACATAGCTTGTGTAGCATGACCCATATTAGACAACACAAATCTTATAGCATGTCTGATGCATCATTGCTCTCTTAATGTAAATCCACATACATTATGGTGATCACATAACATAGCTCCACTTGAGCTGAGTTGACCTAGGCTAAGTCAGCTGGGCACAACTCATGTAATGTAACTCATCTTAAATAATGTAACCCACCTCATGTAGTGCAGCTCACCCAATTCTAACCTAGGTTATGTTGATCAATTAAGGTAAACCACTTTTGTAATGTATCTCATAGAATGTAGCTCTATAAGCACAACATGTGGCAACACATCTTGCATAATACAACCCATGTAGGATGACTCATGTGAAATAACTCATCCCACCTAGTGTAACTTGTATAGTGAAACTCACACAACATATATTTCCCAACACCTTAACATAACTACAAAGGGTGTGAAACACCTAGACTTTAATATGGCACACAAAGGGATATCATGCAACATAATTTTTTTAGTACATCTTGCTCAACATAGCTTGCACAACATAGGTCAAGGTGGGTTATGCTAGCCTAGTAGTGTCACTTTCCCAATGTATAACTTGACCTAACATATCTCTCATGATGTAACTCATCTTTCACAACATAACCCATCTTGCATAACACTCCTCATCTCATGTAGCCCAAAAGTTGGATCCGAACTCACATATCACATATGGTGAAGCTTAGCTTGGGTAGAGCATCTCATGAATCCCAACTCATGTAATGTAAATCATTTTGCACATTATGTATCCACATCATAGCTCACATAATATAGTTTGAATTGGGTTGTGTCAATCACCTAATGTAGCATAACTTGACACAACTCATGAAGTGTAGCTTGCACAACATAACTTGAGATATAATACTTGTGTAACACCACTTTTATAGTATAACTTGTAATCAAAGCTCATCCTATGTAGTGTAATTCATGAAGTGTATCTCATGTAACATAATATTCCCAAATCATCTTGATCAAGGTTTTGACAACCCAATTTACATTTATCGCCCCACATTCATGATGCAACTCATGGTCACAATGTAACTCGAGCTCATGATGCAACTCAAGCTCATGATGTAACTCATGGAGTTACTCATAGTGCAACTCAGGGAGTTTTTCCTAATTCAACTCTGGGTCTCCATGTAACTCATCTTCCATAGTGCAACCCATCTTGTGAAGTACAACTCACATAATGTAGCTTGATCTAGGTTGTGCCGACCCTAATAGTGTCAATCATCTAATAGAGATTAATACAATGTAGTTCATGTAGTGAAGCTCATCTTGCATATCACACATAATCTCGTATAGTGCACCTCATGAATCTCAGTTTGTGTATTACATCTAGGGAAGCTAAACCCATGCAATGCCTCTAAAAAAGCCTAGCTTATACAACATAAATCATCTTATGTAGTAAAATGCATGAAACACACATCCACATCATCATAGTATATGCGAGGGTAACATAGACTACCCAATGCCTTGATAAAATGGGGAAAAAGGGTACAACATTGAGAGTGTAGTGTACCTCATGAATCTTAGCTTGTGCATCACATCTAGTGAAGCTTGACCCATGAAACACCTCTCTTGAAGCCCAAATTATGCATCACAAATCATCTCACATAATGTAGCATGTGTAACACACATCCACATCATTAGAGTATGTGTGAGAGGAACATAGACCACCCAATGTCTTGATAAAATGAGGAAAAAGGGTGTAACACTAGGAATTATTGGGAGGTCACCCATCCCAGTACTACCTCAGCCGAAGTGTGCTTAACTACAGAGTTATGATCAGATCTGGTGCACTAACACATGTATGGTCACATCCGATATTTAATTTATCACATTACTCTAATTGTAGGAAACACATGGAAGACATTAGAGAGACCTAATTTATTACACGAGACTTGTTTGGCCTCACTTTGGTGTGAGTTTCAAGAAATTACTCTATTGGTTCAATATGGCACACAAGGGGATCCCATCATAAGTTAGTTTTAACTCACTACCCTATTGGTTCAATATAGCACACAAAGGGATCCCATCGTAACTCATGCAACATGCATAGTGCAAAAAAAATCATCTTGCATAGTGCAGTGCACACAACACACATTCACATCATAGCTCATTGAAGTGGCTTGACCTAGGTTATGCCAATCACCTAATTTAGGTCAACTTGATGTAACTCACTTAATGCAACATGCATAGTGTAGCTCACTCAAAAAATCTTTCAAGGGAGCCACCATGGCATAAATAAAAAGAGGCTCCCATACCCTTCATGCTTGTCTATGTCATTCACCCCTACACCCCCACCCCCTCCCACTTTGAGACATTAGAGTATGTGTGAGGGGAACACACACCACCCAATGTCTTGATGAAAGGGGGAAAAAGGGTGTAACACTAGGACTTCTCAGGAGCTTACCCATCTTAGTACTACCCCAACCCAAGCATTCTTAACTATAGAATTTTGATGGGGTCTAGTGCACTAACACTGATATGATCACACTTGATATTTACTTTATTATGTTACTTTAATTTTAGGAAACATTTAGAAGACATCAGATAGATGCAATTTGTTGAATGGGACTCATTTGGCCTCATTTATGTGTGAGTTTCATCACACTACTCTATTGGTTTAATATGGCATATAAGGGAATCCCATCATAACTCTTACACTATCTCCAACTTAGCAAAACCCATTGTATATAGCGTGACTCACATGGTGCATATCACATAGTGTAACTCATCCAATGCAACATGATCTAGGGTGTGTCGATTGCCTAACACAACTCAACTCAGTGTATCTCATGCAATGCAACTCATCTCATGCCACACAACTCATGCATTATAGCTCGACTTGGGTTATGCTAACCTAGGGTATGTAGTGTGACCTCATGCAATTCATTTCTCAAAATGTAACTCATAAATAAAAATAAGGTCCCATACCCTTTGTGCTTGTCTATGTCATTCTCCCCCTTGACATTGTAGTATGTGCATGGGGAACACAGGCTGTTGGATGTCTTGATAAAATGGAAAAAGGGTGAAACACTAAGACTTACCAAGAAGTCACCCATCCCAGTACTACCCCATCCCAAGAACACTTAAATATAGAGTTTTGATGGGATATGGTGTACTAATGCTGGTATGATCACACCCAATATTTACTTTATCACATTACTCTACTTGTAGGAGACATGAGGAAGACATCAAAAAGACACAATTGGTTGCACGAGACTTGTTTCACCTCACTTATGTGTGAGTTTCAACACACTACTCTATTGGCTCAATATGGTGCACAAGGGGATCCCATCATAAGTGAGTTTTAACACACTACTTTGTTAGTTCAATATGGCACACAAGGGGATCCCGTCATAACTCATGCACTATATCTGACCTAGCAAAACCCATCACATGTAGTATAAATCATTTGGTACATCTCACACAATGTAACTCACTTGATGTAGCATGACCTAGGTTATGTCAATTGCCTAACACAACTCAACTCAGTACATCTCATGCAGTGCAACTCATCTCATGCCACATGACTCATGCATTACAACTTGACCTAGGTTATACTAACCCAAGTTGTTTAGCTCAGCCTCATGAAATTCATCTCTCACAATGTAACTCATCTTGTGGTACCTAGCTCATGTGGTGCATCTAGTGTAACCTAACTCATCTCACATATCTCACCCTACCCAATGCCAACCCTAGGTTCATCAATTCCCTAACACATCTTGACCTAGTGTAGCTAGCATGATGTAAGTCATATAAGGTAGCTAAAGAGGCACATACCACACATAGCATCTCCCTCAACACTCACACAATGCACCTCATGTAGTGTAGCTCACCTAATGTCAACCTAAGTTGTATTGACCACATAAGGTAGACTGCTCATGTAATGTAACTAATAGATTGCAACTCTAGAAACACAACACATAACAAGACATATTACAAAACATAACCCATGTAGGTAGAATCATGTAACACAACTCATCCCCACCTAGTGTAACTTGCATAGTGAAACTCACATAGAATAGATTGCCTAATGCCTTGACATAAATAAAAAGGGAGTGCAACCCCTAGACTCCCTAGCTAGTCACCCATCCTAGTACTACCCTAGCTAAAGCATGCTTAACTAAGGAGTTTGATGGGATCTAAAGCACTAATACTAGTATGATCACATTCAAGATATATTATATCACTTGCTATACTTGTAAGAGAGACATGGATAGTCAATCACCTAATGTAGCTTTGACCTAGTGTATCTCATGTATTATAACTCACACAACACAACTCACATAGTATAGGTTGCACATGTAACTCATCCTATGCTAAAAAAATCATGTAATGCATCTCATTCAATGTAGCTATCACAATGCATCTTGATTGGGGTTGTGCCAACCCATTTTGTTCTAAATCATGTAACATATCTCAAGATAGCAAATCTCATATAGTGCATCCCATACAAATCATCTCACATAGTGCAACCCACACAACACACATCCACATCATAGCTCATCTCATGTCATTAGACCTAAGCTATGTCAATCACTTAACATAGCTTGACCTAGCATAGCTCATGTAGTGCAACTCATATAAAACACCTTGATCTTATTTTTTTCAATCAACTAATGCATATCATACATCATAACTTGTCAGTGTAACTCATGTAACAATTCAATGCATCTCACTAAACACAAATCATCCCTTGTAGTGTAGTGCACATACCACATCCTATTTATATCATAACTTTCTTGATGGATTTCAAATTGAGCTCTATAAATTGCATAATGCAACTTAACCTGGTGTAGGTCACTTGATGCATCTCATTTAGAAAAACTCATCTCACACAATGTGACTCACTAATGCAGCTTGACTTGGGTTGTGTCAATCATGTAACTTAGTTTAATCCAATGCAAATCACATAATGCATCTCATCTCACACAATGCAACATGCATAATATAAATTGATCAACAATTCTTCCAAGGGAGGCACAGTGGCATAAATTAAAAAAGGCTCTCATACCCTTTGTGCTTGTTTATGTCGTTCCTCCACCCAACTGCCCCTGCAGCCCCACCCCTAAGACATTAGAGTATATGTGAGGGGAAACATAGACCACATAATGTCTTGATAAAATGGGAAAAAAGGGTACAATATTGGGTCTTCTTGGGAGGTCACCCATCACAATACTACCCTGGCCCAAACATGCTTATCTACAGAGTTTTGATGGGATCTGGAGCACTAATGCTAGTATTATCACCCATAATATTTACTTTATCACATTACTCTACTTGTAAGAGACATGTAGAAGACATTGGATAGATGTAATTTGTTGCATGGGACTCATTTGGCCTCACTCATGTGTGAGTTTGGACACACTACTCTATTGGATCAATATGACACACAAGGGGATCCTATTATAAGTGAGTTTCAACACACTACTTTGTAGGTTCAATATGGCACACAAGGGGACCCATCATAACTTGTGCACTATATCTAACTTATCAAACCCCTTAAGTGCAGTTTTGACACACTACTCCATAGGTTGTGTCGATTATTTCACACAACTCAACTCAGTGCATCTCATGCAGTGCAACTCATCTCATGCCACATGACTCACAAATTATATCTTGACATGGGTTATGTTAACCCATGTGTAGACACCAATATCATGTCAACCCCCCCTTGGTCCCTTTCTAAATGTTAACACTTCTAACCCACACTTGAACCTCGTTCACCATGAACACCTCACCTAGACACTTCACCTAGACACCTCACCTAGACACCTCACCCTAAGACCATTTCTTACCCTATGAGTCACCCTAAGACTAGGTCATCTAAATATTAACTACCCATGACCTATTCTCACTCCATCCTAACCTCCTAACTAACTCTCATGCCTAATAAACCCATATTTGGATTGTTCTACAATGACAAATGCACTTGACGGATGGAGAAACAGGCAAAGAGCTTAAAATAGCCCTTTTTACCCATTCTCTAGCCACCGACATCTGTCAACCCTCAGTCGATGCTAGTGGGATCACTGATGTCAGTTACATAACCCAAGCTCTAACATTGAGCTGCCCCCACCTCTTTGCAAATTAACGTGCACACTCTAAGACAAAGCATCAAAATTTGACTATCGCTCTCCTGGCTACTGAAGCTCTGCACAAGTCACTCCAGACATTGGATTGAAACACTATATGAGGACCTCAACATCAGCCACAATAGGAATAAGCATTTTGACACCTCTGGTTCTTTACCAAATAGAGCTAAGTATTCTATCTCATTTAAATTTTTTAGAATACATTGGTAATTAGTTTCCATTTGATATTTCTAAGAACTATTGAGAAACCCAGCTTCTTCCATAGAGAGGCTGAAAAGCCTTCCTCTTATTCTTACCCTCTTTTCACACCTACCCTCTACTGTTACCCTTCCTCAGACCTTATTCACTTTCCCACAACCCTGCACAACCCTTTAAATTTCCATAGACTCTTCTGTCGACCATAGGCATATTCCAAAACCTATCCAAGGCCCACTACCCCTACCGACATTGATGACAAAACTAACTTCGATGACTGTGATAGACTGACTGCAGAGAATAGGTATGCATTATCTATTTTTCTCTTTATTAGTCTTTCATCATTTCTTTCTATACAACACTCTTTTCATTAAATAGTGGACTGTCATCCCTTACGGAGCTTTATGCTTTCAGGACCAAGCATGTAGTTTGGTAGTCCACCATATCTTTTTCTAACATTCTCTTTGTTTAAGTTTTGTTCTTATTGTAGGTGTTTCCTCCACAACCAAAGAGGATCTCCCACAAAGCTTGGATACAGTGTGCACTTAATTCAGGTAACGTCAAACCCCTAACCTTTAACCTTAGTTTCTTCTTATCTGAATGCAATTATAGAAAAACTTAGAGAAACATTCTGGCACTCTCGGTGGGATCCCTAGAGTTTTTCTTGGGTTCATTCTTTTAGAAAATAAAACTTTCATATAGATGCATTAGGAAAATATTCTCTTCTTGCATCCCATCTTTTATCTCTTTATTTTGAAAAGAAACTATTAGCAGAAGTTAAAAAGAATGTTTCTTTTTCTTCTTGTTGTTTCTTACCTGCATCATAGAGTAGTGAAAAACTCATAATCTTAACCTCTTCTCCAATTGTTTGCATTTGAACAACATATTTCAATTTGGGTTAAAAAGCTATTACATTTCATTCTTGCTTGGATGCATACTTAGCCCACTTAGTAATTAAAAGCATCATGAATAAATCATAGTGCACAAATGTTACACAACCAAACCACAATCACTTAAAATCAAACACTTAAACTTGCTTGAGACAAGGCTCATCTAGGATTTCATCACCTAGCAGATACCTTACCCCACCTAGCGATCCTACTTGGATTTCACCACTAAGAGGAAGACCCACTCTGTTCTCTGGCAGAGTATAAACTATAGGCAAGGTATATATTGGCTAAGTGGCCTAGCTTGGCTCTGGGTTCGTGAAGTGAAGGGAGCAAGCCCCAGCACCAGGCCATATACTGAACCTAAAACAAATATTTTGAGCACCAAAACAAAACTTGAAACCAACCATAGACTTTTTCTCTAGGACCTATTCTACAAGCCCAATTCCCAACACATTTTCTTAAGGCATAAGCCATCACGACTCTAAAATTTATTCCTAGGAATCTAACGTTTTATAGGTTTCTTGCCTAATCATCTATTTTGCTATTTTATCTGATTGTTTGATCTGGTAAGGTCACATCATTTTGAAGTCCAAAAACAACTCAGAATTTCTCCTTCTTCCAAAAACTATTAGTTTTCTATGTTTTTGGAATTACACAGAAACTAACATCAGTTTTTCCACTGACATCGGCAACATAACTTCACCAAAATCAATTATTTGACCAACATTAGCAAAATCTCACAACTAATATCGGTTAGACAACTGACATCAGTCACTGTCAACAAATTTTCTTTCCAAACAGCAATCTTAAAACCCGACTTTCTTACTATTAAACACAAATTCTGGTTTTTTGAGACTAAAAAACATAGTTATTGGAACCTGAATCCATTTTACCTCTGATGGTTTTGACACGCAGTCAATCCAAATATCTTGTTGACCATGTGATTCAACAGCCACTCCCACCTTTGACTTTCATACCAAGTCACCTAATGGAGTATACTTCAGACACCGAGCATACTCCTATCCAACCTACCCCTGATTGACCTCCTATTGTTGTTGAAGGAGATCAAGATTTTGAGAGATTCCTTGACCACAACATCAAGGCTCTCCAACATTATCTTGATAGAATCCAAATGTGAGATCCTTCAAGTAACCCTATTTATAGGATGCTAAATTCTTTGACTGAAGTGGCAATGATATCAACAACATTCGCTACCCAACCTATGGTCAGTCATGCTATTGCCTCAACTAGTAACCCAACCATGGCCAATGTTCAAGATTTGGCCTCCCCTTCTATTTTTGGATCTACCTCCATCGAGGTTTTCATACCCCCTTAACCACAAACAATTCAACCAAGTTCGACACCTTTCTAGAACTTGATTGTCTCTATCCCACCCACTCTTGCACCTATAAACATGAGAGTGGCTACTCATCCTTTAATTACTCTTCCCACCATTCAACCACCCTTGGCAGCATCTAGTCAAGTTGTGCCCTCCAACTTCATGGCACAAGCCCCCTTGGCCTCAACATTGGCCCCTATGACAAACTATCAATATGTTACACCTACACAAATGCAACCATGTACATCATACACCCCTTCTAATGCCTTCCAGGTACCCTATAACTTAGGGGGTACCCCTTCTGCCAATCCATCTACCGATCTAATTAAGATTTTGATGGATAAGATGTCCAACCTTGAGATATCTATTTTAGGTTCAAAGAATGTTCTTTCATATGAACAAATTTGCAATGAACCTATCCACCCTTCAGTTCCTATTCAACCATACCCTAGCTAGTGGGAACTCCCAAAATTTACTCACTTTTAGAGTAAAGAGGACCCACAACAACATATTAGATCATTTATACATGCTTACTACCTTATAGCACATGATCATGTGTTATTACTTCACACATTCCCCATGTCACTTTCTAGTGCCGCCCTTGATTGGTATAGCTCCATTACCAGTCATTCTATCTTCACCTTCACTCAACTCACTCAGCTATTCCTCGATCATTTTTTAATCAACATCACCAAGAAGGTCTCCATCACAAACCTTTATTCTATTAGACAATTTGAGGATGAGTCAATAGCTAACTTCGTCGCCCATTGGAGAGGTTTGATTAACCAACTCTCCTTCTCACTACCCCAACCTGAGCTTATTGAGCTCTTTTCAATAGCATGTGCCAAGCACATCTCATCTACTCTGTGGGTTCAAACTTTTTGCACATTTGATGAAGCTTTCATCGTGGCCTGAAAGCTTGAACTCCATGCAATTGAAGAAGGTAAGGTCAAATTGTGTGGCAAAAATACCAACACAAAATGTAATGACCCTTCTTCTTCAAAACCTTCTTCTCCCCACTCCAAGTCCAAGGGATCGGTGAATGTTGTAGTCCTTAGGTCATCATCTTCTACCACAACCAATCAATCTGATCCCTCCACTTTGTAAAGCATCACTAGACAATTCCAACAATGGTATGAATAACGATGATACACTCCAATAGGAGAATCGTATGATTTTATATTGGATAAATTAGTGGAGAAGGGAATCTTCAACCTTCCTTAAATTTGACTTATCCAATTTGACCCCTCATGAGCCATCCCTGCATGGTATAGGGAAAATGACTTTTGTAACTATCATTGTGTCAAGGGTCATGACATGGATAATTGCAAAACCTTCAAAAACATTGTTCAAGACATGTTAGACAAAGGGGATCTTGTTTTGGATAACCCTAATGCGCTACCCAACCAAAACATGGATGTCTTTAGGCAACCATTTCTTAACCATCCCCCAAGTCAGAACAATGTTCAGACCATAGTTGATGACCCTCAAGAATGCAATATACGCATTGTTAGCATGGTCTTTCCTGTCATTCCTAACCAACCTCTCCCATAATCTAAAGAGGTTGATCAACCCATTTCTACACCACAGGCAGAAGGGCCTATTTTACCCACACCATCCTCATGCAACGAAGAACTCCCTTTGCCTCACCCTCTTCTTCATGTGGATCAACCCATTTCACCTATATCACCCCCACGACATCAAATACCTCCTCATCCCATTCTTCTACCTCGTGAGGAACCCATATTACCTATTGCTCTTGCCCCTACCTTCCCTCTTCTTCTACCATTGGAAGAAGTTACCATTCATACCCCACACCCTCATGTAGAAGGGGCCATAATCCCTTTACTCCACCCTTTAGAGGAGCCTTCCTCTCTTATTTGTCCTCCACCGATGGAGGATAGTCCTCCATTAACCCCACTTTCACATGTAGGAGAGTCTACTTTGACCTCTCCCATATTGGAGGATGTTTTGATGGTACCAATGCCAGTGGCCCTGCCATCATCCTTCTTATTACCAATGGAGGATCATACTTTCCATGTTCCTAGACCACATGTGGAAGGCATGATCATTCCTGCACTCTATCCACTTGAAGAGCCAAATTTACAATCCCTTCTCTATTGAGAGAAGAACTCACCACCTCACCCACTTCTTTCGAGGAAGATCCAATGATGGTTCTCTCTCACCTTTGGCCCATGATTGCTGCATCCAACACGTTTCCACTCTCACAATCACCCAAATCCTCCAAAGGACCAATTGTAAGACCTCACATGACATCACCTAAACCCTTCTCTCGATTGGCAAAAAACTTAGGATTTTTCCATTTTAGGAACCTAAAACATGAGGTGCTATGGGAGTGACTTAAGTCTCCTTATCTTACACATCCTATGTCATCTTATACTACTGACCCTTTCATGATAAATCAGGCTTCCACATCTAAATCATTAGAAGCTCAGCCTTCCACATTTAAACCAAAAACCTCATAGGGGTCCACCATGTTGAAACAAGTTAAATCACTCGGTGTTCACCCTATATCAATCCTCACTCACCCACAAGTGAAGGTATATTTGAACCTCATCCCACACAGTAATGGTCCTCACACCAAACTAAAGAAGGATGCTAAACCACATTGGTCTACTCCTCCCCCAACCAAAAAGGTGGTATAAAAAACTCCCTCACCTTCACCATTTCCCTCTATCTTGGGTCCACATCCTTCCACTTTAATAGGAGTGCTCCTAATTCTAACACCTCACAAAAACAAACTACCTCCATTACTCCCTCTACTCGTCAAAAATGTACTTCTTCCAAAAATTTTGACACCTCTCACCAAGAAAATGCCATTTATGCGTGTGGCCACACCACCACCTAAAAAGGTGGTAAAAAAAACTCCTCCTACAACTCCTAAATATAAGTTATCAACCCCTACTACAACAACACACATAGACCCATTAGTGGGTTCCTATGTTTTGCTATTACACCAGTTGTTACAGTCTTCTAGCATCATTCTCCCACCCATTAAGCCATACCAACCTCTCGAATCAAAACCATCTTGGTTTTATGACACTCAAATCTATGCATATCATCACACACCTGGGAATGATACTGAGCATTATTGTGCCCTTAAGGTTGTCATTCACCAACACTTTGAAAAAGACACCCTTCTCATTAAGGATTCTCATGACCACATTTTTGATAAACTACTGACACCATCCCATGCCTCTTAAACCTCCTCACTTGAATCGAGATCCTTACGCAAGATTATATTCCCTCTACCACCTTCTAGCCCTTTATTTGAAATCAATACTATTAATGTGGCTACTAGGTCATAAACCTTAAAGAATAAAGGAAAAGAGTAGGTTTCTATCCCTTGGACATATCCATTCATCAAGACCTCTCCACCACCAAAACCCAAGATTACTATCTCGGGCACATCTCAACCAACATCTTCAGAGGTAATTCATGACTCCATGGTGAAACAACTTCACCAAACCCTTGTGAAGATGTCTTTGTATGACCTAATTCAAAGCTCTCTACAACATCGGTAGACCTTGATCAAAGCTTTACAGGCAGTGGAGGTCCAACCTGAAGACCCCCAACCATTGGTTACTCTAGTCAAATCATTACCAACCATTGCCTCCCTTACCTTTAGTGATTCTGAGATTCTAGACTATGACCTAGAAGATCAAGATCCCACCCTCTAAAACTAAGTCTGTCAGGCAAAAGTTTTGTAGGATGCATCTTTGCATCACACTCCTTGTCAACTTTAACCTCTCCCATATTGGAGGATGTTTTGATGGTACCAATGCCAGTGGCCTTGCCCTCATCCTTCTTATTACCAATGGAGGATCATACTTTCCATGCTCCTAGACCACATGTGGAAGGCATGATCATTCCTGCGCTCTATCCACTTGAAGAGCCAAATTCTCTAATCCCTTCTTCACTAAGAGAAGAACTTGCCACCTTAACCACTTTTGCCGAGGAAGATCCAGTGATAGTTTTCTCTCACCTTTGGCCTGTGATTGCTACATCCAACACATTTTCGCTCTCACAATCATCCAAATCCTCCAAAGGACCGATTGTAAGACCTCACGTGATGTCACTTAAACCCTTCTCTCAATTGGCAAAAAACATAAGATTTCTCCATTCTAGGAACCTAAAACATGAGGTGCTATGGGAGTGACTTAAGTCTCCTTATCTTACACATCCCGCTTCATCTTATACTACCGACCCTTTCATGACAAATCACCCCAAAGTCTATAACAAAAATTAGGCTTCCACTTCTAAATCTTTAAGAAGCTCAGCCTTCCACATCTGAACCAAAAACCTCGTAGGGGTCCACCATGTTGAAATAGGTTAAATCACTTGGTGTTCACCCTGTATCAAACCTCACTCACCCACAAGTGAAGGTAGATTTGAACCTCATCTCACATAATAGTGGTCCTTGAACTAAAGAAGGATGCTAAACCACGTCGATCCACTCCTCCCCCAACCAAAAAGGTGGTATGAAAAACTCCCCCACCTTCACCATTACCCTCTATCTTGTGTCCACATCCTTCCACTTTAATAGGAGTGCTCCCAATTCCAACACCTCACAAAAACAAACTACCTCCATTACTCCCTCTACCCATCAAAAACATACTCCCTCCAAAAATTTTGACACCTCTCACCAAGAAAATGCCATCTATACGTGTGGCCACACCACCACCTAAAAAGGTGGTACAAAAAATCCTCCTATAACTCCTAAATAGAAGTTGTCAACCCCTACTACAATAACACACGTAGACCCATTAGTGGGTTCCTATGCTTTGTTGTTACACTAATTGTTGCAGTCTTCTAGCATCATTCTCTTGCCCATTAGGCCATACCAACCTCTTAGATCAAATCCATCTTGGTTCAATGACACTCAAATCTGCACATATCATCACACACCTAGGCATGATACTAAGCGTTATTTCACCCTTAAGGTTATCATTCACCAACACTCTCATTAAGGATTCTCATGACCACCTTTTTGATAAACTATCGACACCATCCCATGACTCCCAAACCTCCTCACTTGAATCGGGATCCCTACGCAATATTATAGTCCCTCTACCACCTTCTCCCCCTTTATTCAAAATCAATACTATTATTGTGGCCACCAAGTCACAAACCTTAAAGAATAAAGGAAAAGAGTAGGTTTCTATCCCTTGGACATATCCATTTGTCAAGCCCTCTCCACCACCAAAGCTCTCTACAACATCGGTAGACCTTGATCAAAGCTTTACAGGAAGTGGAGGTCCAACCTGAAGACCCCCAACCACTAGCTGCTTTAGTCAAATCATGACCAACCGTTGCCTCCCTCACCTTTAGTGATTCTGAGATTCCAGACTATGACTTGGAAGATTAGGATCCCACCCTCTAAAACTAAGCCCATCAGGCAAAAGCTTCACAAGATGCATCCTCACATTGCACTCCTTGTCAAAGAGGAGCTTCAACATCTTCTCTATGTCTCATTTATCCAACCCATTGATTATCCGCAATGGGTGTCAAACATTGACCCTATCACAAAAGCAACAAGAGGAATTCAAATTTGTACTGACTATCATGACCTCAACTTAGCTTGCCCAAAGGATGACTTTCCTTTGCCAAGCATTGACCAAAGCATGCCTACAACAAAAATATGAAAGAGTAAGATTTCAAAATCGAAGATCTCATCCTTAAAGAAAACCAACACGTGACCAATATAGAAAAAAGAAAATGAGGCAAGTTTGTTCCTAATTGGCTTGAACCTTATATAATAACACACAAGTATGGATCAGGGACTTATCATCTATCTTCTCTCGAAGGCCAACCAGAACCTGAGCCCCTTAATGCCTTGCATCTATGACCATTCTACTATTAACAAAGTAATCATTCACTTGATGTTTAACTTGAGCTCATCCCTTAAGCAACCCCTGTCATCCTCATTCCTACTCCTTTAAACCCTTTTTCCCTACAAAAATTAGTTAACACCTTTTTTTAGAATTAATGCTTTGTCCTAATAAAAGAGAAACCCCTAAACCTCTATAGTCTAGTCCAAGACTAAAAGTTCAGTTAAAAACATAAAACTGGGATGCCTAACAAAATATTCAAAGGTCATAATCTATCAATGTAGACTACTCCCTTCAAGGTCAGCTACATTATTGCTATAAATAGTAGACTGCTCCCTTAAAGGATAGTTATTCAAAGACATCAACATACAAAGCAAAACATAGACCACTCCTTTGAAGGATGGCTATGCCCAAATTTTGCTACATACACAACACCCTCTCAGAAGCTTCCTGCATCGATTAGCTTTAACATGACCATAAAACAGAACAACATCCCCAAGTAGACTTCCCACATTTATCAGTCTACCAAAAAAAATAATTGACAAACTATTAAGTCATGGACTTGTCTATAGTCATTCTCAGGGTCACCTATAAAAGGGGCAAAGTCATCCCTGCTAAAAAAGGGTTACGCTATCCTCACATATCACATAATCAAACCTATTACCCCAACATACCCAAGGGATTTTGAGCTCACTTAATGTCAAGTGATTAACATACTTCTCTAACAAAAACCAATGGTCAAGATGTAATGCATGAATGGAACTTTTGTTTCCAAAAACCCTATCTATGCTATCATTATGGTCCTTATCAATGAAAGAGCAATGCGCCTTTCATTTATTACACACCTTCGTCACATGCAACCAAAACATTTTATAACCAACCCAAACCAAACCAAACCAAACCAAAACATTTTCTAAACCACTAACATAACCTCATGATTTATTTGATGCAAATATCAATTTGTGTTATATAAATTATCATAGCCCATTCACAGTAGTTTCTATGAAAAACAATACACATGGAAACTATCAACCAAATACAATTTATGTCAAGCATATACCATCACCAATATGGAAACTTGTTGAAGCATAAATAATCTCATTTCATTTTTAGCATACACCATCACTAATATAGAAAATAGCTAAGGATGAAAAGCCACATAACCCATGTTACAACATACACCATCACACAATATGGAAAAGGCTGTAACATCATCATTCACTCATCATTTGAAGCATGTACCATTAAACATATGGGAAATGCTAAAAACACTCATTTAACCAAACCAACTATCAACCTCTTTGACTCTTCTTCTCTTTTGGGGAGAACTACATTGGCCTAAGGCCCTTAAAATAAGGGCTATGTAGGCAGCACTCAGTTGACATGGGGTCTTCTGAGGTTAGCTTGGCCATTCATTCATCTGTTTACCCAATGGACCAACTATTCAACCTAAAACTACCCAACATCATAACCAAACAACCAGCCTTGACACTGTAGGAGTCACCTTAGACTTCTCATGGGGCACATTAGAGACTACATACATCTCCCTAACCACAACAAACAACACTTGAGATCACTTATATCTCAGCTCGACTTAACTAATGACCTTGGAGATCATGACTATCTCCTTAGACCACAACCACTTTTGAGACAAATTTGCCTTGGTTGTTTATATGCTACCTCACAAATAGTTAGCAAATTATACGTGCCCCTGACACCTATTGTCAGATTGTGACCAAGTTGATCCTTAATATCTATGACATTTTCATATTTTCTAGGAGCACTTCCTAGCCTAGATACTTGGAACATGATGACCATTAGAGTTATAGATTTGATCGATCTAACCCAATCAGCTACCACTAATAAGCTGGGGACCAGTTAGTTTGATTTTAGTCATCCTTGACCATTGGAGCTATAGCTTTGATTTTTTAACCTAATTAGCTACCACTAATAAGCTAGGGACCAGTTACTTCAATTTTAGTGCTCCTCGACCTTGCCTGCGACAATTTGACCTACCTATCAAGTGAAGGGGTATACGCACAATCTCAACTATTTCAACATTCACCTCCAACCTCACCTTACCCATCCACTGCCTATCAAATTGGCACCTGATTTTAGGTTACCCTCTCTCGATTCTTGTTTTGATGGGGAATACCTCATCCCATACCTGTGGCAACCTACACCTATTTTTGTCTTGTAGTTCATCAAGACAAACGATAAGACAAAAAGGGGCAAATGTAGACACCAATATCATGTCAACCCCCCTTGGTCCCTTTCTAAATGTTAACACTTCTAACCCACACTTGAACCCCTTTCACCTTGAACACCTCACCTAGACACTTCACCTAGACACCTCACCTAGACACCTTGCCCTAAGACCATTTCTTACCCTATGAGTCACCCTAAGACTAGGTCATCTAAATCCTAACTACCCATGACCTATTCTCACTCCATCCTAACCTCCTAACTAACTCTCATGCCTAATAAACTTGTCTTTTGACCATTCTCCAATGGCAAATGCACTTGGTGGATGGAGAAATGGGCAAAGAGCATAAAATAGCCCTTTTTACCCATTCTCTAGCCACTAATGTTGGTCAACCCTTGGTTGACACCAGTGGGATCACTGACTTTGGTTACATAACTTGAGCTCTAACATTGAGCTGCCCCCAACCTCTTCACAAATTGATGTGCACACTCTGAGACCAAGCATCAAAATTTGACTATCGCTCTCTTGGCTACCGAAGCTCTGCACAAGTCACTCCAGACATTAGATTGAAACATTGTATGAGGACCTCAACATCAGCCACAATAGGAATAAGCATTCTGACACCTCTAGTTCTTTACCGAATAGAGCTAAATATTCTATCTCATTTCAATTTTTTAGAATACATTGTTAATTAGTTTCCATTTTATATTTCTAAGAACTGTTGAGAAACCCATCTTCTTCCATAGAGAGGCTGAAAAGCCTTCCTCTTATTCTTACCCTCTTCTCACACCTACCCTATACTGTTACCCTTCCTCAAACCTTATTCACTTTCCTACAACCCTGCACAACCCTTTAAATTTCCATAGACTCTTCTGTCAACTACAGACATATTCCAAAACCCATCCAAGGCCCACTGCCCCTACCAACATCGGTAACAAAACCAACATTGGCATAATTAACCCAACTAACCTCAATATCCCTACCAACATTGGTGACTATGACAAACTGACTGCAGAGAATAGGTACAAATTATCTATTTTTCCCTTTCTTAGTCTTTCATCATTTGTTTCTATAAAACACTCTTTTCGTTAAATAGTGGATTGTCATCCCTTACGAAGCTTTACAGTTACGGGACCAAGCACGTAGCTTGGCAGTCCACCATATCTTTTTCTAACATTTTATTTATTTAATTTGTGTTCTTATTACAGGTGTTTCCTCCACAGCCAAAGAGGAGCTCCCACAAAGCTTGGATACGGTGCACACTTAATCTGGGTAATGTCAAACCCCTAACCTTTAACCTTAGTTTCTTCTTATCTAAATGCAATTGTAGAAAAATTTAGAGAAACACCATGTTTTTTATCTTGACCTCATATAATTCATCTCTCACAACCTAACTCATCTTATGGCACCTATCTTGTGGGGTGCATCCAATGCAACCTAACTCAACTCACATAGCACAACCCATATAGTGCCAACTATGGTTTTTTTATTGCCTAACACATCTTGAGCTAGTGCAGCTAGTGTGATGTAAGTCATACAAGGTAGTGATAGAGGCACATGTCACACACCACATCTTGCTCAAAACTCACACAATGCAACTCAAGTAGGGATACTCATCATGTGTAATACAACTTACATAGTGCATCTCCTACAACATAAATCACCCAATGCAGCATGACCCTTAACTCATAAATATATAAGGTAGGGCCTCTAATATGGCTCAGTGGGGGTTGGGCTGACCATGTAATGCAACTCAACACAATACATCTCACACCTTAGAATTCATCTCATGTAGTGAAACTCATATTGTTCACCACAACCTATGTAGTGTGGGTTGTGAAATGTAACTTCACTTAAGTTGTGATGACGGCCCAATGCATCTCAACCCAGATCAACCCACCCAATGCATCTCATGGATCATAACTCATGTAGCATTGCATAACATAGATTATCTAGTATGACCCATCTTAGACATCAAAACTCTTATAGCATGTCTCGCATATCATTGCTCTCTTAATGTAAATCCACTTACATTGTGGTGATCACCTAACATAGGTCAACCTGAGTTGAGTCAACTTAGGCTAAGTCAGTAGGGCACAACTTGTGAAACATAACTCATCTTGAATTATGTAACCCACCTCATGTAGTGTATCTCACCCAATGCCAACCCAGGTTGTGTCGACCACCTAAGGCAGACTACCCATGCAATGTAACTCATAACATACAGCTCTATAAGCACAACACATGGTAATACATCTTGCATAATTCAACCTATGTAGGATGACTTGTGTAATGCAACTCATCCTACCTAGTGCAACTTGTATAGCGTAAATCACACGTCATATATTACCCAACACCTTGATATAAAAAAGGGGGTGAAACACTGAGACATCAATATGGCACAAAAGGGGATCTTATACAACATAATTTACATAGTATAGTTTGCTTAGCATAGCTCGCACAACATAGGTCCAGTTGGATTGTGCTAGCCTAGTAGTGCCACTCAACCAATGTATAGCTCAACCCAACATAGCTCACATGATGTGACTCATCTTTCATAACATAACCCATATTGTACAACACACCTCATCTCACTTAGCCCAAAAAATGGATCCCAACTCATGCATCACATCTAGTAAAGCTCAACTTGGCCAAATCATCTCATGAAGCCCAACTTATGCAATGTAAATAATTCCACACATTATGTATCTAAATCATAGCTCACCTAATGTAGTTTGACTCAAGTTGTGTCAATCACCTAATACAACACAACCTGACACAACTCATGAAGTGTAGTTTGTAGAATGTAACTTGAGAAAAAATACTCATGTAGCAACACTTATGTAGTATAACTTGTAATCACAACTCATCCCATGTAGTGTAACTCATGTAACATAACATTCCTAAATTAGCTTAATCAAGGTTTTCACAACCCAATTTACATTAATCACCCCATTTTGAGTAACTCAGTGTAACTCGAACAACACATCTCATAAAGTGCAACTCACATGATGCAACTTGGGTAGTGCATCCCATGTCACACAACTCAATGCAACTCATCATGCATAACACAATTGATGCCATGTAATGTAACTTAGTTAGTGCATCTCATCTCGTACAATGTAAATTGTATTGTATAATGCAACTCATGTTGTGTAGTGCAACTTGTATATCACATCTTGTGAAACTCATCTTACAAATTTTAGCTCATGCGATGTAACTTGTATAACACATGTTGTGAAACTCATCTTGAAAAGTGTAGCTCATGTGATGAAACTTGGGAATTACATCTTATCTCACATAACACAACTCATCTTGTGTAATGAAACCCATATCACTTAATGCAACTTGTGCCATAAAGTGTAACTTGCATAGCATAGCTAGTGTAACACAACTCATGCAATGCATCTTGACCCAAGTTACACTGACCAACTCATGCATCTCATGCATCATAACTTGTTAGCTAAAATTTATAATATAAATTGCATGGTGAAGCTCAAATAACACATCTCATCTTATGCAATGCAACTCCCATAACATAACTTGTGTTGGGTACCTTACCCCATCCATCTTGACCCTTGATCAATAGATATATAAGGTAGGGCATCCAGTGTATCTTGACATGGGTTGTGTCACTCACCTAAAGCAACTCAACCTATAGATATTCATATAGTGAACCTTGTGTATTGTAACTCATCTTACATGGTATAACTGATCTTGTGCACCATAATTTACATAGTGCATCTCTCACAACATAGCTCTGACAATGTAACTTGACTCATGTTCTTCATAGTTAGGTTGTGTCATTCACCTAACATAGCTTGATTCGACACTACCCATGTATTGAAACTCATTTTGCACAACACAACTCATTACATCCAACAAAACTTATGAATCCTAGCTTAAGCATTACATCTAGTGAATCCCAGATCACACATCGCATCTCACGAATACTCATTCACACAACACAACTCATCTCATGTAACATATCTCAAACAGTACATCTTCATAGAGTAGCTCACCTAAAGCATCTCAACCTGATTGTGTGGGCATGCATTATGTCCATCACTAAGCACAAATCAACCCATCATAGCTCATGCATAGTAACTAACATATCATAACTTAAGAAGTGTATCTCATACAACTTAACCCATGTAGTGTAGCTTGAGAAATATAGATCACATATTACAACCCAAACCACATAGTGTAAATCATATTGCCAATATAGCTCATGTAACATTGCTCACCTAATGTAACTTGACAAGGGTTACATATACCTAATTTGGGTTTATCCCTAAATGAAACTCATGTATTTCAACTTGTATGGTACAACATGACTCATCTCATATGACATAACTCATCTCACTTAATGTAACTCATCTCATGTATCACAACTCATCTCTATAGTGCAACTCATGTAGTGCAACTCATGGAATGCATCTCATGTAGCATAGCTCAACCCAAGTTTTTTTTGATTTCCTAACACATCTTTCACATTTTAACTTGTTATCCTAACTTGCACAATAGAGAATATGCATCACCATTCATCTCACATAATAAAACTCATGTTGTGTAACATAACTCATCTATTGCAGAACAACTCACATAATGCAATTAGGCATGAGTTGTGTCAATCACCTAATGTAACTTGACCAAACATAGCTCTCTTAATGCATCTTGTGTATTACCATAACTCTTGAAATACATCTCATGTAGCACATGTTATGCATCATAACTCATATCACATAATTTAACTTGCTAGTGTAGATCACCCAATTATAGCCTAACCCAGGTTGTGTCAATCTCCTAATACATCTCAACCATGCACAAACCATGAAGTTTTTCTCATACAATGCTTATTGCATAATTCAACTCATCTCACATAGTGTAACTCATCTTGTGAAATTAAAATTGCATGGTGTACCCTTCTCAGAGTAACTTTCATGATGCATCTTGACCTGGGTTATGCTAATCACTTAACGCAACACTACCTAACATAATTTGTGTAGTCAAACTCATATCACATAATGTAAATCACCTTAAAAAATACACCTCATCTTACTTAATGAAATATTAGTAAGGCCAGCTCATGCATTACATCTAACAAAGCCCAACTTACATAATATATCTTCATAGTGTAGCATGCCCAACAAAGCTTGATTAGGGTTAGTACATCTCATCTCACATAATGCAACTTGTATCATGTAATACGAATCATGACATGAAGTACAAATTTCATAACATAGCTCATGAAACTCAACTTTTAAAGCATAGCTCATGCCATGTAACTTGGGTATTACATCTTGTCTCGTACAATGCAACTCACCTTGTGTAATGCAACCCATCTCGCTTAATGCAACTCATGCCATGAAGTGTAACTCATGTAGCACAGGTAGTGAAACACAACTCATATAATGCATCTTGACCCAAGTTATGTTGATTGACTGATGTAACTCATGCATCACAACTTACCATCTCAGACTTGCAATATAACTTGCATAGTGCAGCTCTAGTAACACATCTCATCTTGTGTAATGTAACTCCTATAACATAGCTTGTGTACCCAATGTAAGGCAACTCACATAGTTTTAATTAGAAGGTGTAAATCACACAACATGACTCATCTCATATGACATAACTCATCTTGTGTAATGCATCTCGCATATCACAGTGTAACTTATAACTACTATGGGGGGAGGGTGTTCTTTGAATGCTTTTATAGGAAAACAAGTGAAAACATGGGAAATGTTTTATTCCCCCCTTTACCAAAAAATAATATAGTATACTATAATTGTGAAATAAAAATTAAATGTATGAAGGAAAACATGTTTCTTCTTTATTGAGAGATTGGATTTTGTGTGGAACTTTATTTTTGCCTTGGATTTTCATATTGTATTTTGAACTCGAGTTGGACTGCCAGCCCGAGTTGAAAAAATTAACTTGATAATCATGGGATCCTTATGATAGTCATGACATGGATTTTAACTTATAAATACTATAGGGGGAGGGTGTTATTTAAATGCATTTATAGGAAAATAAGTGAAAACATGGGAAACATTTTATTTCCCCCTTTACCCTTAAACCATTCAATATATTCTAGTTGTGAAAGAAATAGTAAATAGATAAAGGAAACCATGTTTCCTCTAGAATGCAAGATCAAATATAGGGTGTAACTTTATTTTTTCCTTGTATTTATGTATTTTAGTTTGAACTTGAGTGTAATCCCAGCCAGAGTCAGACATCCATCCTGAGTTGGACTGCCAATGCAAGTTGGATTGCCAGCCTAGGTTGGGTTGGCAGCTCAAGTTGAAAAAATGAGCTTGATTTTAATGGAATACTTATGAGAATCATGAAATTGATTTTAAATTATAAATAATGTGGGGGAAGGGTGTTCTTTGAATGATTTTATGAGAAAATAAGTAAAAACATGGGAAACATTTGATTCCCCTTTTTACCGACAAGCAATTCAATATACTTTGGTTGTGATAAAAAATAATAAATGGATTGATTAAACCATGTTTCATCTTCAATGCAAGATTAAATATTATGTAGAACTTAATTTTTTCCTTGGATTTATATATTAAAATTCAAACTAGAGTTGGACCAACAGTCTGAGTTGGGTTGCCAACTCAAGTTGGGTTGACAACCTGAGCTAGGTTACCAGCCTGAACTAGGTTACTAGCATGAGCTAGGTTGATAGCCTGAGCTAGGTTGCTAGCTTGAGCTAGGTTACCAACTTGAGCTAGATTGATAGCCTGAGATGGGTTGCCAGCTTGAGCTAGGTTACCAGCTTGAGCTGGGTTGCCAGCCTGAGTTGGGTTGAAAGCTTGAACTAGGTTGCCAGCCCAAGCTTGAAAAATAAAATCAATAATCATAGAATCCCTATGAGGACCATGAAATGTATTTTCAATTATAACTACTATGGTGGGAGGGTGTTATTTGAATGCCTTTCTAGGGAAAGAATCAAAAACATGGGAAACATTTTATTCCACCCTTTATTGACAAATAATTCAATATACTTTAATTGCAAAAATAAATCATAAATGAATGAAGGAAACCATGTTTCCTCTTGAATGCAAGATCCAATGTTGCATGGTAATTGATTTTTTTACATGGATTTTTGTGCTATGATTGGAGGATAAGTTGCACTCCAAATTAGATTTCTACAAATCTGAGTCAGGTGGCTGACATGAGTGGGGCTGGTAACCAGAGTAGGAAAAATGAACTTGATAACCAATGGGATGGTTGTGAGAATGATGACATGGATTTTAGCTTATAAATACTGTGGTGGTAGGGAGGGTAGGCAATCAAGAAAATAGGGAAAACAAACTTGATAAATAAGGGACCCTTATGAGAACCATGGAATGGATTTTAACTTTTAACCACTATAGGGGGAAGGTGGGGAAGGAAGCAAGGAAGATGGATTTGATAATGATGGGAATCCTTATATGGATCATGACATGGATTTAAGCTTATAACTACTATGGAGGGGAGGGAGCAAGCAAGTGTGAGGGGAACACATCTGGGAGGTCAAGTTGGATTCCTACCCCGAGTTGGGCTTCCAACCCAAGTTGGGCTTCCAGCCTGAGTTGGGCTGCCATCCCAAGTTGAATGACTAGCCTAAGTTGGGTTGTCATCCTAAGTTGGATTACCAACCCAAGTTGGGCTACCATCCTAAGTTGGGATTCATAGCTTGAGTTGGGTTGCCATCTCTAGTTTGATTTCTAGCTTGAGTTGGTCTGGTATTCTGAGTTGGGTTGCCAAAGAAATAGTGAATGGATGGGGGAAACCATGTTTCCTCTTTAATGTGACATGGAATTCTAGGTGGAAAGATATTTTTGCCTTAGATTTTTTGTATTATGGTTTGAACTCCACTTCTAATTAGAGTTCTATAAATCTGAGTTGAGTGGCCAACATGAGTGGTGCTAGAAACTAGAGTAGGAAAAATGAACTTGATAACCAATGGGATGGTTATGAAGATGATAACATGGATTTTAACTTATAACTAATATTGGGGGAAGGGTGGGTAAGTAAGCAATTAGGGAAAACAAACTTGATAAATAAGGGACCCTTATGAGAACCATGGAATGGATTTTAACCACTATGGGGGGAGGGAAGGGAAGGAAACAAGGAAGATGGAATTGATAATGATGGGAATCCTTATGTGAAGCATGACATGGATTTGAAATTATAACTACTATGAAGGGAAGGGAGCAAGAAAACAACTAACCAACCAACCAACTAACCAAGTAAAAAATCAAGCAAGTAGCTCAAGTTGGATTACCAACCCGAGTTGGGTTGCCATCTTGAGTTAGGATTCACATCCCAAGTTGGGCTGCCATCCCTAGTTGGATTGTCAGCCTGAGTTGGTTTGATAGCCCAGGTTGGGTTTCCAATAAAATAGTGAATGGATGGGGGAAAACATGTTTCTTCTTTAATTTGAGATTTAATGTTAGGTGGAATGATATTTTCACCTTGGATTTTCTATATTGTGGTTTGAACTCCACTTACCCTACCAACCCAAGTTATGTCTTGAGCTCGAGTTGAAAAAATTAGATTGATAATAAAATGGGATCCTTATGAGAATCATCTAATGGATTTTAACTTGTAACTACTATGGGGGGAGTGTATTTTTTGAGCTCATGCTAGATTTCCCTCTTGATTTAGACTTCTAGCCCGAGTTGGACTGCCAACCTAAGTTGGGTTGTAAAAGAAATAGTGAATAGATGGGAAAAACCATTTTTACTCTTTACTGAAAGATTGAATGTTGGGAAAAACCATATGTTTGCCTTAGATTTTCCATATTGTGATTTGAAATAGAGTTGCACTGCCAACCCAAGTTACTTCTTAAACTAGGCTTCCAACCTCAAGCTGGGTTGCTAAATAAATGGAAACCATGTTTATTTTGTAATGCAAGATTTATTATTATGTGGGAATTTATTTTTGCCTCAAATTTATATATTTTAGATGGAACTTGAGCTGGATTTCTAGTGCAAGTTGGACTACCATCTGGAGCTGGGTTGTGAAATAAATAGTGAACAAATGGGGTAGACCATGTTTCCTTTATGTGGATTTTCACAACACAAGCCTGAGCTGAGTTAGTGCTCTTGTTGTACTTGAAAAAATGAGCTTGATCAATATAATGGGATCCTTATGAGAATCATGGCATGGATTTTAACTTATAACTACTATGAGGGGAGGGTGTTCTTTTAATGCCCTTGTGGGAAAGCAAGTGAAAACACATGAAAGATATTGTTTCCCCCTTACTCACAAATAATTCTAGATACTCGAGTTAGGAAAGAGAAGGAAAATCATGTTTCCTCTTTCATGTGATATCAAATGTTGTTTGGACTCCTCATTTTGCCTTGGTTTTTTGTATGTTTTGGTTCTTTGGTTTAGATCTCTTATTACTCTATGAAGAGTGGTGAGATGATAATTAGGTGTTTTGATTCGATTTGAGCTTATTATTCCCAAAGTCCATCACTTGTTTTTGTGGAAAACATGTCAACCATTTTGGTCCTAGAAGCCAAAATGTTCTCTTCATTTCTCAAAAAATGTTCTGAGTAGTTAAGTTTTTCAATCGCGCAAGCCTTTTTCAGATAAGGAAATCACAGGTTCAATAGGCAGGCTTTCACAAGAAGTTCAAAAACCACTTAAGTCATTTCATAAAAATATTGTAAAGAATGAACCATTGAACTGTTAAACCATTGAACACCACTTCAAAGAGTTCAAAAGGTTTAAAGTTCAAAGGGTTCAAAACTTCAAGGGTGGAATTCGTTAAAATGGAATGAATCACCAAACCAATAAACTAATGAACCATTGAACTATTGAACTTTGAAAGGTTCAAAGTCAGTTTAATGGTTCAAACAAGTTTAAAAGGCTTCAAAGATTTTAATGGGTTCAAAATTTCAAATTTTAAATAGAAGATTCTAGAAGATGTTTCAAGCAAAAGATTCTAGAAGAAAGGTTCAAATAATTGGTTCAATGATATGTTGAACTCCTTAAGAAGACTAAGTGAGTGTGACTCTTTGCCAAACTGCCGAACCACCTAATGAACATTAAACCATTGAACCATTGAATCGATGAACATCAAAATTTTCAAAGGTTCAAGGTTCAAGTGACTAGTGACCAGTGACGTCCCCATGGATGTCAAATTTAGGGTAATGGAATAACCATTGATTTTCAAAGATGTAGACCTAGGAATGAACTAAGAAACCAACCAAAGGAGCTTAAAGAGATAGCAGAAAGTGAGAAGAGAGCCAAAGAGCTTAGATCACTAGGAAGAAATAAAGTGTAAAAATAAAAGAGGAAATGAGATAGATAATTTAGAAATATTTGCAAAAGAGTTATTCTAGTAGGCGAAAAAATCCACTAGGTGGACATCAGAGGATGAAAGCATTCAAAGGTATGGCCTATTTTTCTTGATCAAAGTAAAGGTGAATAGATAGTCATGTAAGTATCATAAAAGAGGATTAGGAAGCCCATACTTTAAGGAAGACATTTGAGATGATTAAAACGCCAAAGTCTAAGCTCGTAATCTGCTCTAGCATGACCCCTTTACAAAATTTCCAATGCATTAAATGCATTGAATACAACATAAGCCATTTCTTAGAAACAAGTGTCAAAGTATTCCTTTGGATGATATATATTGTAATATTTTAGTAGTTTACGAAGGGAGATCTTTTAGTTATTAGAAGTGAAACTCTACCCAAATTGAAAGGCATTCCTGAGACTTTGAGCTCAGACTATTAATCATATATTGTCATTTGAATGAGAAAGCAAGTGACCTTTCAAACTTTGTGTTAAAATAGCTTATGTTATTTAGGAAATTGTTCTTATGTTTGTTTTCTAAATACAGTCTTGTCTGTTTAATCAAATAAGTAGAACTAGTGGAAATAATTTGGAAGGTGTCCTGAAGCCGATTGTGGGAGACTTTGTGCTACCACAATTGTCTTTAGTCTATGTTTTATGTTTTAGTGAAAAATATATTGGAGAGACTTTGAGATCTCATTATACTTCGTAACATTATATCCTATTATATTTGAGGTTGAGATTTTGTGCTACTCTTCATTCTATTATGTTACTACATTCTGATTCAGTAGGAGAAACAATGAAAGACTTTGTGCTTTCATGAGTTTCTTGTGGTTACAGTTACTACCCAAGAAGTCTTCCTCTAGTCTTCTAAACATCATTTTTGAAAAAAGAGAAATGCCTTCAGTAATTACCCAAGAATTCTCATTCACTCTATGAACATCATCTCTAAAAAAAGAGAGATGGATGGTTTGATTTCACCCTTGAGTGTATTTTTAGCTTATATTAGTATATAATATCTTATAGGGAATCTCCCCTTGATGAGAGGAGATATTTATCTCATTATGCTCTAGTAAATCTACACATTATACCATATAAATATCTTTATGCTAAGGTTGATATACCCATTTTGTTGTCAGTTAGCTGGTGATAAAATATTCACCCAACAGTTTTTTGGTGACTCCACTGGGGAAGAATGCACAATTTGAATCCTCAAGCTTCTAATTGAAGTAGTATCAATTCTTTTATATTTCCATTTTACACTCTAGCAGATCCATGGTATACACAAAGTTAGAGTTCTTAAGGTATTTTTGTCCCTATATTTGAGTTTGTGCAACAAAATAATTTTGATCTTTCCCCTCTTCAAACTCACCTTTAACAGACTAGGAGTTTTTCTCCTACCAACGTCAGGTCTCCAATACCAGGCAAAACTTCTCTTTCCTCTACTAGCAGAGCCTTATCTAATATCCCACCAAAATTTGTTATCCCTCCTTTCTATTGTCATATCATGGTAGCCCAAAGCCCCTGGGGTAACACCTTTGGTCCCCTAAATCTAACTCCACCCTTACATGAACTACCTCGCATTTCAAAGAAGAATTTTCCCAAATTTAATGGTGATGTAAGAGTTTATCTTGATGAACATATTGTAGCATTTTGCATAGCTTTTGGTGTGATAGGTGTGGAATATGAAGACATAGCAGTAAGACTGTTTGTAAAAATGTTACAAGGTACTATTGTAGACTGATTCTATCATCTGCAAGCTCAGAGTATAACTGACTAGAACACTCTCAAGGCCAAGTTTGAAGCTAGATTCAAACCTGTAGAAGATGCACATGCCTTGTTATCTTAGCTTACACAAATGAAGAAAGAGCCTCATGAACCTATGCGAGACTTAATTTCTAAATTTGACAAGCTGAGGAATAGGATTCCTATAATTTCTCAACCAACACCTAAAAATCTTAATTGCTTATTCATAAATTCTCAACTTCCTAAAGTGAGTTTCTTATTGAGGCAAGATGGCCACATAGACCTTGTTGTAGCTCAGGATTTGGCTACTGAGGTTGAAAATGATCTTATCTTGGTAGAAAAGATAAGAAAAGATCTTAACAAAAATATATCTTATTCATCTTCAAAAAAAAATTCTATAGGCACCACTGATGTTATGGTGTAAAAGCTAGCAAATGAATTTCTAGCTCTAAAAAATCAAACGGCACAAGAGATGTCTACTCCTCCTTATCAGGATACACCAAGGAGGACATTTTCCAACCAATCATATCAAGGTAGTGCTACTAGGAATTAAGGGCAACCAAATCATCTTCCTTTCTCATAAGGGAATCTCACCATTGAAGCAACACTAGCTAACTCAGTAGTTGGATATCTTGAAATTGAATCTAATTTATCTTTCCAACCTGAGTTGAGCCAATAAAATGATGTTAATCTCTTCACTAAGGGAGAAGAATAATTATCTAGTGACTCCAACATTAGTTTCTTGAATTATCAGGATGAAGCTAGAAGCAAGGGAAGAGTGTTTGATGGATCATACACTGTATTTACCAGGTCCCAAAAATAGTTAGCTCAACAAGCTGATAAGGGAAAAATAGGGGAAAGATCTCAACGAACAATTTTAATTTCTAATCGGGGGACTTCTCTGCCTTTCCAATCAAAGGACCTGGTGATCACTAAAAAAGTAAGTACCTCAAATATTCCTATTCCTTCTGATTTAAATTCTTAGACCAGTACGACATCCCCTAAAAACCAAAATGATGGACTTCTTTCCTCTACTCCTAGTCCATTTTAGTCATTTGATATAATTAACCATGCTAGGAAGACCAAAATTTAAATGACTAAGTTTGAATATTTACAAGCCAACCCTAAGCAATTGGATAGGTTGGCTGAATATGTGAAGAGTAAAGCCATTCTTATAGGACCAGATGTTCCAATGGTGACTCCCACATCTACACAAAATAACCTTGTCATTACTCCTCCTACTGTACCTAGGAAAATAGAACCTTTCTATGTTTTCTTGTTGATAAATGGACACAAATTGAGCAACTGCATAATTGACTCAGGAACTTAAGACAATGTCATGCCTACCAAGATAGCAAAATCTCTTGGCCTCACTCTGACTAAAATTTTTGGGAGATGTTTCTCCATGGAAAACAAATAAGTACCTTTGTTGGATCAAATTAAAGATGCCCAGTTTGTATTTGTGGCCTTCCCATAAAAAAGGATTAAAATGACAATCCTAGTGGCTGACATTCCATCTTTTTATGGCATTCTACTAAGACAAAAATTTTGCAAAGATTTTGGTGGTAATTTGAGCATGGACCTATCTGAGGTGATGATACCTATGAAGGTCATCATGAAAATGCTACTTCCTGAGAAGGGGTCAAAGTACATTGTCACCCAAACATCAGCACCTGAAGCTCAAATTTTGTTTAAATCTTCAAGAATGGGTAATTACTTCTTATCCATAGAGGATGTTCCTATGTTATCAAATTAAAGTCCTATATGTGACAATCTAAAAAGTTAAGATAGGAAACTAGAAGAATTGACAGAGCACATTTTAGGTGCAAAAGGATCTCCCCTCCCAAATGAAGAAAAATTTGAGAAAAGATTAGTTTTTGATGATGTTTAGATTCTAGAATTTGATGGTAATTGTTCTTCTACCAGTTCTGGAGCTAGGATTGTGTTGATATATTCTCAAGGAGATATTTTCCCTTATTCTTATAAGTTGTAGTTCAACAACACCAAAAACACTGTTGAGTATGAATCTTTCTTACTCAGGTTGAAGGTAGCTCAAGATAAAGGTGTGAAAATCCTTCATGCCAAAGGAGATGTAGAACTAGTGGTTTGTCAGGTGAGGAACCTGTATCAAACCAAGAATGAAAGATTGTGACATTACTACAATCTTGTATGGGACTGTATTGAAAGTTTTGATGCTTTCAGTATCTCTATCATGCCTAGACCTTTCAATGATCAATTAGATTCATTGGCTATTTCTATGACCCTTATGGTTCCTCACCCTAATTTCAAAGGGAATAGGTACACTATCGAACTAGTTTTTTGACCAAGTGTGCCTGATAATGCCAACTATTAGCAATTATTTAATGGTGACAACTTAATATTTATAGAACAAATACATAGCTTTGAAGAGCTTTATTTTAAAGATAGTACTTATTCATCTCAGGAATCAAATCTTGAAACAAATTCAAACACTGGTGAAGAATTCCTTTAGCTCAAAAGGAATAAAATCCCAAAAGGATTGGTTTTCCTTGAGAAATTGTTTGATAATCATGACAAGTTTGTCAAGAAACAACAAATGGATTCAAGTTCCTTCTAGGAGTTTGATCAAATAAATTTGAGTACTGAAGAAAATCTCAAGATGGTCAACATTGGGAAGTGTTGTACTCCTGATAAAAAACTCAAATTTGTTACTCTACTTCACCATTACATTGATGTTTTGGCATACTCCTATGATGATCTAAAGTCTCTCAGGCTTGAAGAAATTTAGTATGAAATTTCTCTCAAAATTGGTTCATTGCCTCACAAGTAAAAATAAAGATAGTAAAACCCCAAGATATTAGGTAATATTCTATCTGAGATTCAAAAAATGTTAAATGCAAAGATAAATTTTCCAATCCATCAATCCACCTGGATTGCAAACATAGTCCCTATGAATAAAAAGAATGGGGAAATTCACCTTTGTGTTGATTTCAAAAACTTGAATCAATCCTCTCTAAAGGACAACTACTCCCTACCCATCATGGATCAAGTCTTGCAGACAGTGACTGGTTCAAAGATGTTATCAATGTTAGATGGTTTTTTAGGGTATAATCAAGTAGAATTTGGTGAATTAGAACAACATAAGACCACTTTCACTACACCTTGGGGCACTTTTCCATATCAAAAAATGCCTTTTGGTTTGATCAATGCTAGCGCCACCTTCTAGAGAGCATTGGATCTTGCCTTTAGAGATGAAATGGGGAAGTTCATTGTGGTATATCTTGATGACTTAATCATCTTTTCCAAACATCATCCCAATCATGTGAATCATTTACAACAAGTGCTAGAATGATGTCGACAAAATGGTGAGAACAGCTTCTAGTTAAAGTATCAAGATGACACACCATTTTCACTACCTCACAGTGGGTAGCATTTGAAGCACTTCAATCCTTGAAGTATCAGATAAGATCAATTGTATATATGTATAGTCTTTAGTTTTGTTTTGTGTTATTTATTTAATTTTGTGCATCTTTTTCTTTTTGGATGGCATGAATCTATAGCCTAATGGCATAGATGAAGGCACTTAGAGTTTATATTCTACTCCCTTTGATCATTTTTACAATTGATGAAAGCTCTCTAATTGGAGCCAGTTGTTGTTTCCAAAGTCTGTCACTTGTTTTTGTGGACAACATGTCAACCATTTTGGTCTTGTAGGCCAAAATGTCTCTTCCTTTCTCAAAAAATGTTTTGAACAGTCATGTTTTTTAGTTCTGCAAGCCTTTTTTAGCTAAGGAAATCATAGGTTCAACAGGTAGGCTTTCGCCAGGAGAAGTTCAAAAAACACTTAAAGCATTTCATGAAAAAATTGTAAGGAACAAACCATTGAATCGTTGAACCATTGAACTCAACTTCAAAGTGTTCAAAAGGTTCAAAGTTTAAAGGGTTTAAAACTTCAAGGGTAGAATTCATTAAAATGAAATGAATTACCAAACCAATGAACCATTGAACTCCAAAAGGTTCAAAGTTAGTTCAAAGGTTTAAACAAGTTTAAAAAGCTTCAAAGAGTTTAAAGGGTTCAAAAGTTCAAAGTTCAAATGGAAGATTCGAAAAGATGTTTCAAGTGGAAGATTCTAGAAGAAAGGTTCAAAAAATTGGTTCAATGATACGTTAAACTCCTTAAGAAGACTAAGTGAATGCGACTCTTTGCCAAACTACCGAATCACCTGATGAAATTTAAACCATTGAACCAATGAACCAATGAACATCAAAAGGTTAAAAGGTTCAAGGTTCAAAGTGGTTCAAGTGACCAGTGACCAGTGACGTCCCTACAGATGTCAAATTTAGGGTAATGGAATAGTTGTTGATTTTCAAAGATGTAGACCTAGGAATGAACTAAGCAACCAGCCAAAGAAGGAGCTGAAGGAGCTAGCAGAAAGTGAGAAGAGAGCCTAAGAGATTAGATGACTAAGAAGAGATAAAGTGTAATAAGAAAAGAGGGAATGAGATAGAGAATTTATAAATATCTAAAGAAGAGTTATTCCAATAAGTGAAATAGTCCACCAAGTAGACATCAAAAGATACAATCATTCAAAGGCATGGCCTATTTTTATTCATCAAAGTAAAGGTGTATGGATAGTCATGTAAGTATCATAAAATAGGACTAGGCATCCCATACTTTAAGGAAGAAATTTGAGATGATTAGAACACCAAAGTTTAGGGTAGTAATCTACTTCAACATGACCCCTTTACAAAATTTCCAATGCATTCAATCCATTAAATACAGCATGGGCCATTTCATGGAAATAAACACCAAAGTCTTCCTTTGGCTGATATATATTATAATCTCTTAGTAGTTTACAAAGGGAGATATTTTGGTTATTAGAAGCAAAACTCTGCCCAAATTGAAAGGCATTCCTAAGACTTTGAGCTCAGACTGTTAATCATATTTTGTCATTTGAATGAGAAAATAAGTGACCTTTCAGACTTTGTGTTGAAATAAATTGTTTTATTTAGGAGATTATTCTTATGTCTATTTCATAAATATAGTCTTGTCTATTTAATCAAATAAGTAGAACTAGTGGAAATAATCTAGAAGGTGTCCTGAAGCTGACTGTGGGAGACTTTGTGCTACAACAATTATCTTTCGTATGTGTTTTATGTTTTAGTGAAAAAGATATTGGAAAGACTTTGAGCTCCCATTATCTTTTGTAACCTTCTATCCTATTATAGTTGAGGTGGAGACTTTGTGCTACTCTTCATTCTATTGTGTTACTGCATCCTAATTTAGTAGGAGAAGCAATGAAAGACTTTATGCTTTTGTGGGTTTATTGTGGTTATAGTTACTACCTAAGAAGTCTTCCTCTAGTCTTATGAACATCATTTCTAAAAAAAGAGAAATGCCTTTAGCAATTACCCAAGAATTCTCCTTCACTCTATGAATATCATCTCTAGAAAAAGAGAGATGGATGGTATGATTTCACCCCTGAGTGTATTTTTAGATTATATTAATATATAGTAGCTTATAGGGAACCTCCCCTTGATGAGAGGAGATATTTATCTCATTATGCTATGGTAAACCTATACATTCTACCATATAAATCTCCTTATGCTGAGGTTGATATAACCATTTTGCCATCAGTTAGCTGATGACAAAATATACACCCAATAGAAATTTGGCCTTAGGCCATTATTAGGATTGTTGATGCCCAAATCCCAACTCACCCACCTAGTAATAGACTTGATGACATGTATTTTGGCTTTTTTTTATTGTTCATACAGTTGTTCTATGAAACTATTAGATCTAGCTACCCCTTGCCAGTTTAGTTTACACTTTTGTAAATGGTTTTAGGAGTGGAACTTTGGAATGCTATTGAATTTGCCTTTTTAGTTTGATTTGCACAAATTGAGCCTAAGTTAGGTTAATTTAATGAGTTGAAATTGAAATAATGAGCTTGATCATAATCAGATACTTGAGTTGGGAAATAAATATTGAAAGGATGAAGGAAACCATGTTTCCTTCTCCCTAAAGTGGGATCCAATGGTAGGTGGACCCTCATTTTTTATTTATATTTCCATATTATGATTGGTTGGTTCAGATCTCTCTCTCTTATAACTCTGTGAAGAGTGGTAGGTTGATGATCAGGTACTTTTGATTCAATTTGAGCTTTGGCCTTAGGACTTTTTTAGGGTTATGGATGCCCAGCTTCTAGCTCAGCCACCTAGTAAAAAACTTGATTAAATTAATTTTAGATTTTTTTATTGTTCATGGAGTTATTCTCTAAAACTATCAAATCTAGTCACCCCTTGCCAGTTTCATTTTACACCTTTGTGGATGGTTCAAGGATTGGACCTTTGGAATGCTATTGAAGTTGCCTTTTTAGTGCAATTTACACAACTCAAGCCTAAGCTGAGTTGATTTAATGAGTTTCACTTGAAAAAATGAGCTTGATCAATATAATGGGATCCTTTGGAGAATCATGGCATGCATTTTAACTTATAACTACTATGGGGGGAGGGTGTTCTTTGAATTCCCTTATAGGAAAGCAAGTGAAAACATGAGAAAGATATTGTTCCTCCCTTACCCACAAACAATTTTAGATACTCAAGTTGGGAAATAAATAGAAATATAGTTTTCTCTATAATGTGAGATCAAATGTTATTTGAACTCATAGTGTTGCCTTGGATTTTAGTATATATTGTTGATGTTTGGTTTGGATCTCTTATTACTCTACGAAGAGTGGTAGGATGATGATCAAGTCTTTTGATTCAATCTAAGCTTTGGCCTTAGACCATCATTAGGATTTTAGATGCTTGAATCCCAACTCACCCACCTAGTAATAGACTTGATTACATGTATTTTGGATTTTTATGATTGTTCCTAGATTTGTTCTCTAAAACTATTAGATCTAACTACCCCTTGCCACTTAAATTTTTACTTTTTGTTGATGGTTATGGGAGTGGGCCTTTAGAGTGCTATCATAGTTGCCTATTAAGTTTCAATTCACACATCTCGAGCCTGAGTTGGGTTAATTTTATGAGTTACACTTGAGAAAATGATCTTGATAATATTTTTGCCTTAGATTTCCATATTATGGTTGGTTGGTTCATATCTCATATTACTCTGTGAAGAGTGGCAGGGTGATGATCAAGTCTTTTGATTCAATCTAAGCTTTGGACTCAGGCCATTATTAGGGTTGTCAATTCCAAAATCCCAACTCACCCACTTAGTAACAGACTTGATGATATGTATTTTGGCTTTTTTTATTATTCCTAGAGTTATTCTATGAAACTATTAGATCTAGCTGCCCCTTTCCACTTCTTCTCTATAGATGTGGATGAGTGTAGTGCTTGTCTCATTTTGTCACTGGTAATTTAAAATTTATATGAGGTGGAGGTGAAACCTTGTTCCTGGATATAGTGCCTATGATTAGGCTATTTACTTTCTATTTGGGTTACAAATGTTGAGTGGAAGGGTCATAGCATTTCTTCTCTTCTCATGTTTATGAGTTGTTCTCAAAGATGATGTGGGATGAAGTATACATTATTATCATTTACGCCATTATCTTTTCTCTGGCATGTTTGTTCCTTGTGTGGAACTCCTTGCGCTTGTGTGGGAATTTATGATGGAAGGCAAGATTTATCTCTTCTTCCACTATGATGATTCATTTTAGAAGTTTTCTCTAAAACTTGTCTTGTCGATCAGTTTAGGTGTAGTGTGAATGTTTCACATGTTTGATCGGATCACACATATCCTTGTGGCTTCTAAGTATATGTTAGATCTATGTGCATGTGCAAATAATGCAGTGGAATTACTCTTTTGTAGTGGTGGCCATGATTATGGTGCTTTTACCTATAGGCTAAGGTTGACATGTTTAGACTATTTACACCAATTAAAAGTCCATAGGGGTCTATTCTAGGCAAAGAAGTTCTTGGGTGGTCTTAAAATTGAGGTGGCCATGTGCGCAGTGCACTCTATCCTTTATGTCCTTTGAAAGTGCATAGGCAGCTATCCTGAGAAGGATGTCCCTGGGTGGCCTTATAATTGAGGTGGTCATATGCATGGTACATACTATCCATGGTTGCCTTATGATGAGCATGTTGGTTGAATTGACATAGGGTAATCAACTCCATACGAGATAAGCTTCCCAGGGGTTTGTGAACTAAAGCTCTCTACTTTTCTTGTTCCAACTTTTGCATCCCTCCCTTCTCATTTAATGGCATATTTTTATGTCAATGTAGTGTATGTACAAAGGAGGCATCGAGGGTTACCTCAACCTCTTCCACCCCATTCACATGTTAAGCATAAGGATGTTATGTTTGATTTCAAGGAAGAATGAATGCTTTTCTCTAATTTCACATAGCAATGGGTTTTAGTAGTGCTTGTCAGCATCCCACTTGCAGTTGGAAGCTACCTAGTCAATCTTACCTATATTCATATTCTTTTCTCAAATATTAATCCATGGATGTCTAAGTATGAACTATTTCATACTTTAAAACTATGGATGGCTCATTAAATTAGTTATAGTTTCTTTGATGGTACCTTACTACTCAAATAACCATAGTAATTCTAGAGCTAATATGTGCACCAAATATTGACTCTTGAAAGTGATTCATTTATTAGATAAAAGGCTAGCATGGGCTCACCTGCTATTCCAATGATTCATGATAACTCAATGGATCACATGGCCATTATGCTAGTAATGCTTCATTAAAATTTCTGCCCTATCAACTTTCAATGGTAGGATAGAGGCCTACCATGGTGGTGATAATAAATAACAATATTAGGCTCATAGAGTTTGGTAATTAGAATGATTAAAATCTAAATACCTTAATGAGGATCCATTGGAGGGCAAGTCTAGTGCTAGTAGCCATAGTAATTCTAGCTCCAATAGAGTATATTTATGTTATTGTAGTCAAAAATCTCATAGTTAGATCTTGGGTCATCATGGTCAGTCCACCCCCTAGGTGTGCACTGGCCCTTATGTCCCTTCTATTGGTGGCACATTCCTAGACTTAGTTAGCTAGGTCATGGTTCTGGTGCCATTACATTGAAAAAAATTAGAGTGCTCAAAGTAAGCTTACGCTCTGAATACATTAGCATGGAATAATGTGATAGGAGTCTGATCATATTCTACTAGCCTTTAGGACTAGGGTAATGATTAATAGGGAGAGTAATGATTAATAGGGACTGCATTCATATTTCATTTTTAGAGGTGAAATTCTTGGATTTATGGAAGATGCACCACTATGAAAACATTTGCCAAAGATGTTTTCATTAATCAAGAATGAAAGTTGGGGGCTCAAAGATGATACGATATCATCGTAGTCTCAACCATAAATGATGCCAACTAGGGATTGATGGATGTTTCTCTAAGGATTTCTCCAACACCTTATGATAAATTAGAGTGTTTGGGTTTTGGGGGGAGTATGGTCACAAAGATAAAACTTAAAGGAATTAATGGATGGGCACCACCAGGAGTGGATCTCATGGCTTAATTTGAATCAACATGGGGAAACTTACCAAGTCTAGACATAGTAAGGATTGATATATTGAGAGCTCTTTATTGATTTAATGAGTGGTGGTGCATCACCATTCTTAGTTGGTGGCATGATTTGTCTGGTTAATTCTATTAATGAATAAGACCTTAGCCTGCTAACTAGATATGTGGAGGTTCCCCTTCATGACCAGCTTCTCAGAGAGACTATGGCTATTTAGGCCATGGAAGTTTGAGGCAATAATAGGTCTGTCATGCCCTTAGATGTTATTGGCCACACACATGCTACACTGATCCAACTAATGGATTTTTCTCCCTAGTCTAAAAGGTTCAAGAAATCTTGCCAAGTTACATCATGATGGGGATATACCATTGTAATTATTGGTCTTTAACAAGGAATTATTAGTAAACATGAGTCATCAACTCACATTGACTATGTCCTTAACCTTTGTACACAATGCCCATTGCTCCTACTAATTGAATTATCCAGTGATGTGTTTGGATCACACTGAAGATGGTGGTTTGCATTGGTGACATCACAAGAAGTTTATTGAACCTTATAATTTAGAGGAAGGAAAAGTTCTAACAAGGTTATCATAGGTGAACCTATGGTAGGATCATTGTTGGTTTTGATCCCATTAACTATGTAGGGGAGGGGGAGAGCCTGATGTGGTTAGACTCATCACGTCTTCGAACCCCATTCTCACTAATGTTTGTATTGGGGGCCCTATTGCTTTATCATGCTTCACTCTGGGTGGGTGTCATGGTATGCCTTAGGCCTCTACAAGTCATTTGCTTATTTTTTGGGGTATATAATCCAAGGGCATGATTAAGTGCCATGCTCTATGTTGTGGTGATGTTAATGGCCCTTTTTGGATCATGATAGGTGTGTTTGGTGACTTCAGTCCCTAGGCGGTCTTGCCCTATTACATTTGGAAGGGTCCACTTTATTTCCATTTACAAGTCAATTATTTGAAAAGTGCATATGGATATTGCTAGATTATTGCCTCCATGATGAGTCCATGAGGTAGCTATAACCCCCTTGTTGCATTTCCAAGGATAATTTTGCTTCTCAAGAGTGATGGTGGTGTGTTCATGAGTGTTGTCACATAGGTCATAGGGTAAGAACTTTCATCACCAATCCCTTTCCTTCTTTGATGGCCTATATCATTTTTGACATGGTGGGGTGGGGGACATCTCCCCTCTCTAGTGCCCACCCATGAGGTCTCACCCTTTGGACCATGATGGCATTATGGGATTGGTGTTTGTCATAAACACTTGAGACACTATAGTGTAGTTCACACCAAGGATTTGAAAGAAATAGTCATGCAATCCATGCATCATGTACATATTGGACCATAAATGCCATAATAATATGACTCTCAATAATGGATATCTCATCTCTCACCATGATGAAAAATGTAGTGAAATGTGATACTTTGTGTGAATTATAGAATCCTATGAATCATTGATTATTTAAATGCTTACGCTTGAGGCCTCGACTAAGGGAATACCTACTTGGTTATCATACTTCAAAATTTCTCTCCCCCTTAATGAATAGGTTAAAGCAGTGGATATGGCTATCCATCCCTAAAGGGGTTATGGTCAGCTCAAATGGGCATAAGGTTTGTCCCCTATGTCATGACAAGTGGTGGCCCATGTAAGTTGGTGTTGGTTTGTGCCTAGTAGGTATGGATATGTGTGGAACTTTATCTTGGAGTTGATGGATTTTTTCCTAATGTGTAGGCTAAATGGATACCTTCCATGTCCCCAAGTTAGGTGTGAACACTTGCTAAGTTTAATCATATCATTAAGTAGAGGAAAAAAATTTACAAAGATTCCCCTAGTAATAGCGAGTGAACTAAGAAGAGCCCAACATGAAAATTAGTGGCCATGCCTATCAAAGTGTAGTCTATACAAGCATCCTCAATGATGAATTAGGCCTAAGTCCCTTAGAAGGGGGCACTAGAGAGGGTGAGAGACTTGTAGGGCTTGGATCCTATCACACCACAAGGCACTATCAATGAGTATAGTTGTTTGGGAATGTAGCCCTAATCAGGTGGTAAACTCTATCTAAGGATAAATATGAGTGAGAGACTAATAAAAAATAAGTATCACGAGGGAAAGATGAAAAGGACTTTGAAAAGAGAGTTAAAGAGTGCTTGAAATTTTTGAGAGGGAAGTAGATGGAGGATGGTAATGTACCATGATTAGATGCAAAATAGTGTGATTTGGTCTATTGCTCATCTTAGGGGGCATGCTAATGTGGGCTATCATAGAGGCACAAGTGCATCCTTTGGGTCAGTCAATGTACCTCTTTTGTGATGGTTAGGGAAGAAAGCATGGACCTATGGTGGGCCCTTGAGAACCTATGCACTCATGGCATTAGTTATCAGGCTTTTTATCTTACCCATCTTGAAACATAGACCAAAGAGTCTAACATGTGTGTGAGTTGGTGGGTTGGGAAACCCATGAGGTACAAGAAAGTTGACTAGTGTGATGCCGTCTCAGGGGGTGCACCGCTGATCGACTATGATCTTATATGAAGGGTTCAAGTGTGAGCACACTTATTGGGATCTAAACAATGGTGAACTATGCTTGAGAAGGGTGAAGCCAGAGGAAACTCTGGTGGAGGCTTATAATGATACTAACGTATAAATAATTCATCTAAGTTAGGTATAGAGGAGAAAGACTAATAAAACCATCTAGTAGATGGTTTCATTTGAATTTTCCCTTAGGATAGCTAGAGCTCACATGTAAGTTTTATTAGGTAAAGAAAATGATTAGATGCATTAAGGGTTTAACACCCTTGACTTATTCTCAAAATTTAAATAGGTAAGGTAGTGTAGCTACTCCATTGATCTATGTCATAAAATCATAAGCTCTAAGTGGGTCATTTTTTGTAAGTAGAACTGGTGATGCAAGATGAACCAAAATTCAAGATATGGTGCCAAATTATGTGCTAACCCAGATCCTACAAAGGGTGTTGGTTGAATAAGATAATAGGATAGTGGTCATGTAAGTCAAAATCTACTAAGGAGTGTGTAACAACTCACCTGCTGAATCAACTAGAACCAAAAATGGATAACACTAAAGTGCATAACCTATACTTGGTCATCAAGGAAAGTGTTAGGATTTGATGATTATGAGGATGTGGGGGTTGTTTCAAAAGGTTAGGCATGAGCCTGGGTGGACCGGCCCCCCAGTGTAGATCTTGGAGGTAGTAGCCAATATTCAAATTAGAACTTTGAAGACTAAATTGGGGAAAGGTTCCATGTGAATAATACTTGGACATGGGTTAGTTGATCCTAAGATATAGGGAAGTCCTATTTCAAGGCTACATCATCAAAAGTGAATCAGGTTGATATTCCTAAATCATGATGTGGTAGTGGATGACAATGTTAAGAAATCTAGAGACATCGATGGGGGCCTTGGAAAGAGTTATCTTTTCTTTTTAATAACCTACCCACCTTCAAATTGGTTTAACTAAAGATAAGGTCCATTAGTTGGAAGAACACTGCACATCCTGTGATGTCTGATTCACCTTTGGTAGCCCTTGAAAATATAGAGGACTAAGTACCATTCATGCTCAGTCATACTCATAACCACATTAGGTCTCCAAGGTGAATAACCTCTGGTCAATAGAAAAATGTAGGTAAGGAGAGTCAACAAAATGGATCTATAACTTTGAGAAAAGGATTGGCTCTAATGGGTAGGCCTAGGGTCTATGCCCTAAACATGTGGGCTATTGGTGGCCTACTTGAGCTACTTCTATAATGAGGGTGGGCCATCAAGTGTCGATTGGGCGATGGAAGTAGGACACTCCCCTTATGGGGGCTTTCCCTAAGCAATTAACAACCAACTCAGAACTAGTATGGACAAGGGGAATCTAACTATTTAATTAAAATAAAGCATTGTGATGGTCCTTATAGATGTTGATGTAATGTGATTTATACCCTATGCTCTAAATTTCAAAGTGAAGAAATTCAACCAAGCATAGGTAAAAAATGGGAGTAACTATGACTCTCTTAAGGTATCCAAATACCTCATCATCTAATTAGTGACATGCATGAATGGATTAACAAGATTACCACTATCCCTATCTACTATCTAGTGAAACCACAGCCAAGGGAATGGGCTTGGTAGAATCACAATATAACTCAGGGTCTCAATGCAGTGTAGCCTCACAACTCTACTCAAGGAGTTTTTCCCAATGTAACTACTATTTTTGACCTAACTCTAGGTTCAAACTCATAATGAAACTCAAGGAGTTGATCCCAATGCAAAATAGATTCACAAGGCAACTTGGGGCTATAATGCAACTCAAGGAGTTATTCCTAATGTAAATTAGGGAATTGTTCCCAATGTAATTCAGATTCATGATGCAACTTAGGTTTAAAATGTAACTCAAGCTCATGATCAAACTAAATCTCATGATGAAACTCATGGAGTTGATCACAGTTCAACTCAAGGAGTTTCTCCTAATTCAACTCTGGGTTACCATGCAACTCATCTCCCACAGTGCAACCCATCTCATGAAGTGTAACTCACATAAGGTAGTTTGATCTAAGTTGTGCAGGCCCTAATAGCATTGATCATTTAATACAACTTGATACAATGTATTTCATGTAGCAAAGCTCATCTTACATAACACACATAATCTTGTGAAATACACCTCATAAATCTTATCTCATGCATCACATCTAGGGAAGTTTAACCCATGTAACACCTCTCATGAATCCTAGCTTATGTAGCACAAATCATTTCATGTAGTGTAGCATATTCGACACACATCCACATCATTAGAGTATGTGTGAGGGGAACATAGACCACCCAATGTCTTGATAAAATGGGGAAAGAGGGTGCAACACTAGGAGCATAGTGTACCTTATAAATCTCAGCTCATGCATCACATCTAGTGAAGCTTAACCCATGCAATTCCTCTCATGAAGCCTAGCTTATGTAGCATAAATCATCTCACATAGTGCATCATGTGTAATAGAAATCCACATCATCCGAGTATGTGCAAGGGGAACATAGACCACCCAATATCTTGATAAAAGGGGGAAAAAGGTATAACACCAGGACTTCCTAGGAGGTCACCCATCTCAGTACTACCCCATCATAAGTACACTTAACTATGGATTTTAGATGGGATTTGGTGTACTAACACTAGTATTATCACACCTAATATTTACTTTATCATGTTACTCTACTTGTAGGGGACATATGGAAGACATCAAATAGACCCATTTTTTTGCATGAGACTCATTTGGACTCACAAATGTGTGAGTCTCAACACACTAATATTTTGGTTTAATATGGAACACAAGGGAATCCCATTGTAACTCATGCAACATGCATAGTGTAGCAAAAATCATCCTACATATTCTAGTACACATAACACACATCCACATCATATCTCATCCAATTTCGTTGAACCCAAGTTATGTTGGTTGCCTAACTTAGCTTGATCTAGGATATCTTATGTCATGTAAATCATGTAACACACCTATAACAATGCACCTTGACCCTATTTTCTTTGATCACCTAATGCATCTTATGCATCATACCCTACTAGTGCAACTCATGTAATAATGCAACACAACACAAATCATCCCTTGTAGTGCAACACACGTATCACACCCTATGTGAAGAATAACTTGCTTGATGCATTTCAAATTGAGATTTCCCAATTGCCTAATGTAGCTCAACTTGATACAGGTCACTTGATGCATCTCATGTAGCAAAACTCATCTTGTACAATGTGGCTCATTGATGTAGCTCGACCTGGGTTGTGTCAATCACCTAACTTAGTATAAACTGATGTAACTCATGTAACATAACATGCATAGTGTAGCTCACTCAAAAATTCTTCTAAGGGAGCTACCATGGTGTAAATAAAAAGAGGCTTATTTACCCTTCATGCTTGTCTATGTTGTTTAACCCCCACACCTCCACCCCCTCCCACTCCAAGACATTAAAGTATGTGTGAGGGGAACACAGACCACCCAATGTCTTAATAAAAAGGGGAAAAAGGGTGCAACATTGAGACTTCCTAAGAGGTCACCCATCCCAATACTACCCCAACCAAGCATGCTTAACTATGGAGTTCTGATGGGATCAGGTGCACTAATGCTGGTATGATCACATGCGATATTTACTTTATCATGTTACTTTAATTTTAGTAAACATGTGGAAGACATCAAAACAAAACAATTTGTTAAATGAGACTCATTTGGCCTCACTTATGTGTGATTTTTAACACACTAATTTGTTGGTTCAATATGGCACATAAGGAGATCCCATCATAACTCTCACACTATCTTTGACTTAGAGAAACCCATCTCACATGGTGCATCTCACATAGTGTAACTCACCTAATGTAGGATGATCTAGGGTGTGTCGATTGCCTAACACAACTCAACTTAGCATATCTCATGTAGTGCAGCATATCTCATACCACATAACTCATGCATTATAGCTCGACCTAGGTTATGCTAACCCAGGTTGTGTAGTGTGACCTCATGCATTTCATTTCTCACAATGTAACTCATAGATAAAAATAGGGTCCCATACCCTTCATGCTTATCTATGTCATTCTCCCCCCTCAACATTGGAGTATGTGTAAGGGAAACACATACTATCAGATGTCTTGATAAAATGGGAAAAAATGGTGCAACATTGGGACTTCTTGGGAGGTCACCCATCCCAGTACTACCCTAGCCCAAGCACACTTAATTGTAGAGTTATGATGGGATCTGGTGCACTAACACTAGTATGATCACACCTGATATTTACTTTATACATTACTCTACTTGTAGGAGACATGAGGAAGACATTAGACAGATCTAATTGGTTGCACAAGAATCATTTGGCCTCACTTGTGTGTGAGTTTTGACACACTACTCTATTGGCTCAATATGGTGCACAAGGGAATCCCATCATAAGTGATTTTCAACACACTACTCTATTAGTTCAATATGGCACACAAGGGGATCCCATCATAACTCATGCATTATATCTGACTTAGTGAAACCCATCACATGCAGTGTAACTCATGTGGTACATCTCACATATTGTAACTCACCCAATGGAGCACAATCTAGGTTGTGTTGATTTCCTAACACATCTCAACTTAGTGCATCTCATGTAGTACAACTCATCTCATGCTATATGACTCATGTATTATAGCTCAACCTAGGTTATGCTAACCCAAGTTGTATAGCTCAACCTCATGTAGTTCATCTCTCATAACATAACTCATCTTGTGGTGCCTAGCTCATGTGGTGCATCTAGTGAAACCTATCTCATCTTGCATAGTACACACTACCCAATGCCAACCTAGGGTTCATTGATTCCCTAACACATCTTGACCTAGTGAAGCTAGAATGATTTAAGTCATACAAGGTAACTAGAGAGGCATATGCCACACACTACATCTCACTCAACACTCACATAGTGTAGCTTAAGCAGGGAAATGTATCCTATGTAATAAAACTTGCATAGTGCATCTCATATAACATGGATAGTCTAATGTAGCATGAGCCTCAATTCATAAATATATAAGGTAGGGCCTCTAATACAGCTCAGTGTGCATTGGGTCGACCATGTAATATAACTCAATGTAATGCATCTCACACATCAAATTCATCTCGTGTATTGTAACTCATATTGTTCACTACACCCTATGTAGTGTGGCTTGCATAATGTGACTTTACTTAAGTTGTGATGATGGCCCAACACATGATGACTTGGATCAACCCACCTAATGCATCTCATGTAGTGTAGCTTGCATATCAATGCATAACATAGCTCATGTAACATGTGTCACACATTGCTATTCTCTCAATACAACTTCACCTACATCATGGTGATCATCTAACATAAATTGACCTAAGCTAAGTTGACCTAGGTTGAATAAGTCAGGTATAACTTGCATAATGTAACTCATCTCAAATAATCGAACCCACTTCATGTAGTGAAGCTCACCTATTGCTGACCCAAGTTATGTTGACCACCTAAGGTAGACCACTCATGCAATGTAACTCATAGAATGAAACTCTAGAAGCATAACACATGGCAACACATCTTGCATAATACAACCCATGTAGGCTGACTCATGTAATGCAACTCATCCCCATTTGATGCAACTTGCATAGTGTAACTCACACAACATAGATTTCCCAATTCCTTGACATAAATAAAAATGGGGTGCAACCCCTTGACTCCTTAGCTAGTCACCCATCCTAGTACTACCCCAGCGAAAGCATGCTTAACTATAAATTTCCAATGGGATCTAAAGCACTAATACTAGTATGCTCACACTCAAGAAATATAATATCACCTTGTTATACTTATAGAAGAGACATGGAGAGTTGATCACCTGATGTGTCCTCAACCCAGTGTATCTCATGCATTTTAAATTGCACAACACAATTCATGTAGTGTAGCTCACATAATGCACGTCATATTATACTAAAAAACTCATATAATACATCTCATTCAATGTATCTAGTATAATGTAGCTTGACTAGGGTTGTGCCAACCCATTTTGTTCCAAATCATATAACACATCTCAAGATGGAAAATGTCATGTAGTACATCCTATGAAAATCATCTCACATAGTGCAGGTTGTGCAACACACATCCACATCATAGCTCATCTAATGTCACTAGACTTGGGATATGTCAATCACCTAACATAGCTCAACCTAACATAGCTCATGTAGTGCAACTCATGTAACACACCTTGACCCTATTTTTGTCAATCACCTAATGCATATTATGTATCATAACTTGCCAGTGTAACTCATGTAACAATGCAATGCATCTCACTAAACACAACTCATCCTTTGTAGTGTAGTGCATGTATCACATATTGTGTGTAGTGTAACTTGCCTAATGGATTTAAAATTGAGCTCTATGAATTGCATAATATAGCTTAACCTAGTACAGGTCACTTGATGCATCTCATTTAGAAAAACTCATCTCACATAACATGACTCATTGATGCAACTAAACCTGAGTTGTGTCAATCACATAACTTAGTTTAACTTGATAAAACTTGTGTAACACATCTCATCCCACATAATACAACATTCATAATGAAACTTTCTCAACAATTCTTCCAAGGGAGTTGACATGGTGTAAACAAAAAGAGGCTCTCATACCCTTCATGCTTATCTATGTCATTCCTCCACCTGGCCACCCCTACCCTCTACCCCCTACCTCAGAGACATTAGAATATGTGTAAGTGGAAAATAGACCACCCAATGTCTTGATAAAATGGAAAAAAGGGCGAAACATTAGGATTTACCAGGAGTTCACCGACCCAATATAACCTCAGCCCAAGCACGCTAAACTATAGAGTTTTAATGGGATCCAGTACACTAATATTAGTATGATCACCCCTAATATTTACTTTATCATGTTAATCTACTTTTAGAAGACATGTGGAAGACATTAGATATATGCAATTTGTTGTACATGACTCATTTGGCCTCACTCATGTGTGAGTTTGGACACACTACTCTATTAGCTCAATATGGTGCACAAGGGGATCCCATCATAAGTGAGTTTTGACACACTACTCTATAGGTTTAATATGGCATACAAGGGGACCCATCATAACTCATGCACTATAACTAACTTAGTGAAACCCATCATGTGTAGTTTCAACACACTAATCTATTGGTTGTGTCTAGTGCCTAACACAAATCAACTCAGTGCATCATGTGCAACACAACTCATATCATGCCACATGACTTGTACATTATAGCTCAGCCTATGTTATGTTAACCCAAGTTTTGCAGCTCAACCTCATGCAATTCATCTCTCATAACCTAACTCATCTTGTGGCACCTAGCTTGTGCAGTGCATCTAGTGCAACATAACTCATCTCACATAGCATAACCCATGCAATACCAACCTAGGGTTTTTTGATTGCCTAACACATCTTGAGCTGGTGTAGCTAGTGTGATGTAAGTCATATAAGGTAGTGAGAGAGTCATATTTCACACACTACATTTCACTCAACACTCATGTAGTGTAGCTAAAGTAGGGGAACTCATCATGTGTAATATAACTTGCATAGTGCATCTCCTACAACATAGATCACCCAATGCAACATGACCCTTGACTCATAAATATATAAGGCAAGGCATCTAATATGGCTCAGTGGGGATTGGATCGACCATGTAATGCAACTCAACACAATACATCTCACACATCAGAATTCATCTTATGTAGTGTAACTCATATTGTTCACCACAACCTACATAGTGTTGGTTGTGCAATGTGACTTCACCTAGGTTATGATGATGGCCCAATGTATCTCAACATAGATCAACCCACTTATCACATCTCATAGAGTGTAACTCATGTAGCATTGCACAACATAGCTTATGTAGCATGACCCATCTTAGACAATGCAACTCTTTTAGTATGTCTCACACATTGTTTCTCTCTTAATGCAAATCCACCTATGTTGTGGTGATCACCTAACATAGCTCAACCTAAATTGTGTCAACCTAGGCTAAGTTCGTTAGGCACAACTCATGTAACATAACTCATCTCAAACAATGTAGGCCACCTCATGTAGTGTATGTCACCCAATGCTGACCCAAGTTGTGACAATCACCTCAGGCAGACTGCTCATGTGATGTAACTCATAAAATGTAGCTTTATAAGCACAACATGAAACAACACATCTTACACAATGCAACCAATGTAGTATGACTCATGTGACATAACTCATCCTTCCTAGTGTAACTTGCATAGTGTAACTCACATAGTATAGATTTCCTAATGCCTTGACATATAGAAAAAGTGGGTGCAACACCCAGACTTCAATATGGCACATAGGGGGATCTCATGTAACACAATTTATGTAGTACATCTTTCATATCATAGCTCACACAATGTAGGTCAAGTTGGGTTGTGCCAGCTTGGTAGTGCCACTCTCCCAAAGTATAGCTCGACCTAACATAGCTCACATGATGTAACTCATCTTACACAACATAACCCATCTTACACAACACACCTCATCTCACATAGCCCAAAAAGTGGATCCCAACTCATACATCACATCTAGTGAAGCTCATCTCAGGTAGATCATCTCATATCTTGTTGAATGTAGTTTAACCTAGGTTATTTCAATCGCCTAATGCAACACAACCTTATACAACTCATGAAGTGTAGATTGCACAATGTAACTTGAGAAAAAATACTTGTGCCACACCATGTATGTAGTATAACTTGTAATCATAGCTCATCCCATGTAGTGTAACTTATGTAGTGTAGCTCATATAAGATAACATGCCCAAATCAGCTTGATCAAGGTTTTGGCAACCCAATTTGCATTGATCACCCCACATTGAGTAACTCTATGTAACTTAAGCAAAACATCTTGAAAAGTGCAACTTACACAGTAAAACTTAGGTATTGGATCCCATCTCACATAAATCAATGCAACTCATCATGCATAACACAATTGATGACATGTAGTACAACTTAGTTAGTGCATCTCATCTCTCACAATGTAACTTGTATCATGTAATGTAACTCATGCTATAAAGTGCAACTCGTATAACATATATTGTGAAGCTCATCTTAAAAAGCATATCTCATGTGATGCACCTCACATAACACATCTTGTGAAACTCATCTTGTAAAGTTTAGCTCATGTGATGCAACTCAGGTATTACATCTTATCTCGCATAGTGCAACTCATCCTATGTAATGTAACCTATCTCACTTAATGCAACTCATGCCATGAAGTGTAACTCATGCAGTGCATCTTAACCCAAGTTATGCTAACCAATTCATGCATCACAACTTATCAGCTCAAATTTATAATATAACTTACATAGTGAAGCTCAAGCAACACATCTCATCTTGTGCAATACATCTTTTGTAGCATAGTTTGTGTTGGGTACCTTACCCCATCCATCTTGACCCTCAGTCCATATATATATAAGTTAGGGCACACAAAGCATCTTGACCTGATTATGTCAACCTATATTATGTCCATCACTAATCACAACTCAATCCATCATAGCTCATGCATCATAACTCTCATATCACAACTTAATAAGTATAGCTCATGCAACATAACCCATGAAGTGTACTCAAGAAACATAGATCACATATTGCAACCCAAACCATGCAGTGTAAATCATATCACCAATGTAGCTCATACAACATTGTTTGCAAAATGTACCTTAACAAGGGTTAGGTAGACCTAGTTTAGGTTTATCCCTAAATGCAACTCATGTAGTGAAACTTGCAAGGTAAAACATGACTCATCTCATATGACATAACTCTTCTCACTCAATGTAACTCATCTCTGTAGTGCAACTCACATAGTGTAGCTTGTGTAATGCATCTCATGTAGCATAGCTAAACTAGGTTTTGTTAGTTTCCTAGCACATCTTTCACATTTTAACTTGTTAACCCAAATTTTACAATAGATAATGTGCATTGTCATTCATCTCATGTAATGCAACTCATTTTATGTAACATAACCCATCTTATGTAGTGCAACTCAAATTATATAGTTAGGCACGAGTTATGTCAATCACTTAATGCAACTCGATTGAGCATAGATCTCTCAATGCATCTTGTGTAGCATAACTCTTACAATGCATGTCGTGTAGCACATTTTATGCATTGTAATTCATATCACACAATGTAACTTACTAGCATAGCTTACCTGATTATAGCTTGACCTAGGCTGTGTCAATCTCTTAATACATCTCAACCATGTACAACCCATGAATCATTGTTCATATAATGTTTATTTCATAATGCAACTCATTTCACATAGTGCAGCTCATCTCGTGAAATTAACATTTCATAGTGTACCCTTCTCAGAGTAACTTTCATGATGCATCTTGACCTAGGTTATGCGAATCACTTAACATAACTCTACCTAGCACAATTCATGTACTCCAACTCATCTCACACAATGAAAATCACCTTATGTGATGCACCTCATCTTGCATAGTGTAATCTCATGTGTTGTTTCCAAAGTCAGCTCAGCTCATTTTTTGAACAACCTCCTGTGAAACTTGTTTGTTTCACCCTTTGTCTCTCTAAGTCCATTTTCGAGATGGCTTTTTCTCATTCTCATATTGGCTCAACTGAAATCATTCAAAAATTTCTAACTCCTTTTCATTACATTTTCCCTAAAACATGGAAGTTGTTACGATCTCGATGCGACCAAGAGACCAAATTTTGGCTTTTTTTGAGTTAGTATTTTTTTTGTTTTCATGCACGGGCGGCATTTTTTGCCGCTAGTGCATTTTTTTTCCCTTCCAACATTTAAGAGTGGCAAATTTTTCTACCCTTACGTCTGAATGTGTAAGGGTGGAAAATTTTTCCACCCCTAATTTTTCCCTCCCTTTCATGTAGGAGTGGCAAATTTCACTACCCCTACATGTCTTTTCACTTTTCTAGTGCAAGGGCAGCAAATTTTTCCGCCCCTGCATCATCTCGATTTTCATGTGCAACATTTATTTCCACATGTGTTGGGTGGTTGGGGTTGGTTTTCACCCCATTTAATCCAATTTTAACCTCATTTTGATTCATTCCTTCCTCTCTTCCTCTTTCCCTCTGCCTCTGGATGATCCAATGAATGGGTAAAAGTGTTTTTTGGTAGAATTGAGCTCACAATGCATGTAGTTTTCTAGGTAGGTCCTATTTTTTGCATTTATTTCTTTTCCTTTCTTCTCTTTTAGCTTTGTTTTTAGTTATTGTTTTGTTGGGGTTTATTTTGGTTTCTCTTCCCCTAGGGCTGATCAGCCCACTCCCATTCTCTCCTCCTACCAAACTATCCTCCCTCTTCCCCGTCGGCCTTCCAAGCATTCTCATTCTTCATGTTGGGGTGGTAATTTTTACCACCCCCTTCTCTTTCTCTCTCCCTATTTCTCCCATAGTTTCCTATTTTCTACCTGCTAATGGTGGTGAACTCATTGCCATAACCTCGATGCTTCCAAACTTGCATCGGCGGTGAATTTTTCCACCAATACAAGTTCCTACCAAGCCTGCATTAGCGACAAAATTCACCACTGATGTAGGTTAAAAGTGGCATGGGCAGAAAATTTTGCTGCCCCTGCACTTTTTTGCCAAACCTCCATGGGCGGTGAAATTCACCACCCGTGCCATTTTCTTTTTCCTCTTACATGTAAGGGCAGCGAAATTCACCGCTCGTGCATGAAATTTCCATTCCACATGCTTGGGTAGCAAATTCTACCACCCTTACATTTTTCCTCTAAATTACTCTAACTCTGGAGAGATTTTCCTCTTTTTCATATTTCCTCCTCCTCTCCTTTTTCCCTCATTTTTTGACCCAGCCCTGTAATAGTGCCATTCCTTGGTCATGATCACCTAACGTGTGAATTCTACAATTTGCCCACTATTCCCTAATTACATGATCATGATTGAAGCACTCCCTAAAGACTCTTGTTCATCGACACCCACTCAACCAAGACTAGTTCCAATGACTGAGGCTTCTCTGAAGAAGTCAAAAGCCATGAAGTACTGGTACCAAGGCATTTTTTTGATCACTTTAGTCACCTCTAATTTTGACGACATTAGAGATACAAAGATTGGCCACGTAGATATGGCCAAGTTCATGACTAGAACCAAAGCAATGAACCCAAGCTCTGAAATGAAGAGAATCATTGAGAGCAACATTCATCTAGTTGCTTCTTTCCCAGTAGTAGCACATCATATGGATTTCATCCTCCAGTGCGCCCAATTTTACAACAAAGAGATGAGATTAGTCTCAAATGCTAGTGGCAATGTAATAATTCAACTAGACCATGAATTCATTGATAAAGTCTTCATGTGCCCTCCTGCTACTGAAGTACTGAGAATTAACTTCATAGAAACACATAAAGAGTATGACAAGGACCCCAAGAAGGAAAAAAAGTAATGAATAACAGGTGGCTTAAGGCCCCCAAAACCAAATTTTCTAGGTGGCTGTAGAATTTCCCAAGAAGTGATTTCATTGAAGGAGTTGGTGACTTGATCACCCTTCTCAGTAGAGTGCGAGGCTTCCCATCTTTCTCATAGTTCCATGAGTGGATGTACCCTTTCATCAAAATCATCCTCTAAGGTAAGCAGGTCATCTTCTAGGGTGAGCAGATCAGGAATGCCCTTCATGAACAATTGACCAAGGTATAAACTAATTCAAAGTTCTATATAACTTCATACCTGGTGTACATAGCTACCTCAATGTGAACCTCTCCAGGTTTGACAACTGAAGGAGATAGAAAGACCACCCAGTCTACTCATATTACCCTCAGTTAACACTACAAGGATCAATCCACTATTTTAAGAGGGTAAATGATGCCTTCTTCATAGTATTTTTATACCTCTTCAACCCTCAGCTCGAGCAGAAGAGGGTATCTGATGAAGCCTAGATGGTTGTCAAAGACTATGGCTATATGTTCTTATAATTTCCCTCCTTCTGCTATCTTCAAGTTGGCTTTTTCCAAGGCTATCCCTATATGCTCCCAAGGTTTCCTTATGATAAGTTAGTTTTGATAGAGCCGTGTAGACAAATGGTTGTCATACACACTAGGTAGATGGAACTAAAAAAGCCAGGTTTTATGTTTCCAGTTGAAATTGGTAGATACTCAATTTTGATAACAACCAAAGCCAAGGTCATGGAAATAGAAATGCAACTGGTTACTATGAAATAATTCAAGAGAAGGGACAACTTTGACTATAGGAGTGTCAAAGACATGATTAGAAGAAAGACTCAGTTCCATGAGCCTATGATCAAAGACATTTAGGTGGACTTGAAGATAGCTAAAGAAATCAGGAGGATAGATTACAACAGACTGACCTTGGAGTAGATTGAATATTTGGGGCTTGCAGATATTCCCTCTAATTTGGTCGATGATAAGGACATTATCAATAGTAGGTACCTGGCCAAGAAGGTTGTTAACTCTCCTCTTCCTCTTATCCAGTGGTCCCAAAAAGAATTAACTTCTTTCAGGAAGAGATTCGAGCCAATATTGGCTAACACCAATGATTAGTTGGCAACTAAAGGGATCACGTTGAAAGAGTTTATTACCAAATCAGAGATTGAGTTCTAAGTAGAAATGAGGAAGAAGGCAGAAAATAGGACCAAGAACAAAGGTGATGTTATTTCACCATCTAGGCCTCACAAGCCTAGAGTCATATTTGTTTCCAAGAAATCAAAGGTTACTGAAGAGCTAGAATCAATTGTTAAGGGAGTTGGAGAACAAAGCTCCCAAGAATAGGTAGCTCAATAAATGGAGATAGATGACAAACCCTCATAGTGGCAAGGAACTGAGCCTCTACCTTCCTAGGAAGGGGCACAACCAATTATAAATGTCTCTCCTTATCCACCTCAGTCTCTTGTGGCATCTCCTTCACCTCTATCTCCTATCAGTGTTCCTTCTTCTCGAGCTGCCTCTCTTTCCAAATTCCTATTTAGCAATCCTCAAGGCACTTCTGGAAATACTCTTCACTCCTCTAGTTTTATTCCTAGCTTGGCATCTCCTTCCTTCAATCTAGGAGAAATTTCTACCCTTGATCAATTAACAGTCAGTATGGTTTCACCAGTTACTCCAATCGTGACCACTGTTACCACTAGTAGTGCAGATGTTACCATGGTAACACCAATTGTAAGAACCATTGCCATAGTAAGTACTTCTTCTCTCCTTCCTTGGATGTCAGCTTTCATGCCTAAAATAAAGAAGTTATCCATCTCCATAGATGACTTCAACTTTGGTAAGATAGTGCTCGTAAAAGCTAAGGCCCCTAAGAGACCAAGGATTCTTTTGAAATTAGTTGAGGAAAAGGAGCATAAATTTTTGGAAATAGCTAAACCACAGCAGGATGCAACCCTTGAGGGTTTTGACATGAGTAGCTATTCCATTTCTCATGTTGAACTTGGAAAAGTTACTCATGAAGGTGTGAAAAGTGATCTACAGTCTATAATGGACATCATGGTCCAAAAATTTGATAGAGAAAAGGAGATGAAGGATTACTATAAGGCTAAGGCAGAGCAGTTGACTACAGTAGTCAAGAAATTCACCCTTACCACTGAAGCGGCAACCCCAGAGGCATTTTTTATAAATGACCCTGTCATTCAAAAGGCAGAGAAAACCTATATGAAAGGGAAAGTGCTAGAGGATTACATTGAAAAAATGCACACTCAGGGAATTTCCTTATGTACGAAGGTTGCTATGAAGACCAACAAGATGAAGAAAGTGAGGATGAATCTAGAGGACCTTGTCTCACTTATTTCTCAAGACATTAACAGTATAGAGAAATATCTTAGCAAGTGGAGGGAAATGAAGGATCTGAAGAAAAGTACCTTGATATCTATCAGCATTATTTCCAGCAAAGATTCTTATGTATAGATCAAGGAATCATTGATATATAAGATTGTGGTACTGAAGGAGCTGATTGAAGATCTCGAGTCTTCTAAGGATGCTAGTGAGAAAAGAGATACAGGCCTGTTGAACTGACTAGAAGAACTGCCTTGCGACCTCACTTCCAGGGATAATCAATTTCTCTTAGCCGAAGAGATGATTTTAGGATTCAAAGGTATGATTTAGAGAGATTTCAAAGAAAAAGTGTTCTCAATGACTTATGTGGACAATATTTTAGATACTCAGTTAACTCTAGATAATCTAAGATCTAGGTTAACTAGTCATGCAAAGGCAATCACAACATTGAAAGATGTTATAATTAGAGCCAGGGTCATCTTCAAGAACCCCATTACACCAAACAATATAGAAATTTAGGCATCTATCACTATGTACGATGCTCACCTAAATAAATCTGGTGGCAAGATCTAAAACATTTTCCCCTTCTCTCTTCATCTTCTTTTCTCATGCACTTTTTTCAAGTAAAAGTGCATGCAATTTTGTAATGTATAATTACATGTAAAAAATAAGGAAAAATATCTCAAAGTCAAAGATGAGTCATCTTTGACTAAGATATTTTTGTATTTTAATTATTTTCTAAATTTTGAAGGTTTCTCCCTAAATATAGAGGGGAGCTCTTTTGTAAATAGATCTCTAATAATTGACAGCAAAAACTCTACTGAAATTGAGACACTTCTTGAGACTTTGTGCTCAACTTGTAAATCATATTTTGTTGAATGAATGAGAAGTAGGTTTATTTTAGACTTTGTGTTGAAGTTATCTGTGTTATTTATGAAATAGTTCTTATGTCCTCTTTCCTAATAATCTCTTATTTGTTTGATTTAATAAGCAAAGTGTGTGTGTTGACATTATCTGAAAATGTTTCTAAAAGAAGAAGAGAGACTTTGAGCTACTTTCATCTTGGTGATCCTTTTATCCTTTGTAGTTTTAGGCAAAGACTTTATGCTTTGTTTTACTCTACAGTTACACATATTCTAAATTAGTGAAAGAGACAATGAAAGACATTATGCTTACGTAGGTTTCTTTGTTAACTTTGTTACCTACTTTAGAGAATTTTTTGCTCTATGTTGGATACCATTCTTGAAAGAAGAGGGATGTTATTAGCCAACGACCAGGATTTCTTTCTCTTGTTCGTTGGACATCACCTCTGAAAAAAGAGAGGTGAATACTATTATACCACCCCAAGTATTATTTTCTACTTAATTATATATACATATAGCGTATAAATATTCATAGAGAACCTCCCCTTGATGAGAGGAGAGATTTACCTCATCTAGATGTGGTAAACCCACACTTTTTATGGTGTAGATATCCCTGTGTTGTGGTTGATATACCCATTTTGTCTTCAGGTAGTTGATGAGAAAATATTCACCCAACAGCTTTTTAGCGACTCTGTTGGGGAGATGAATGTGCATTTTGAAGCCTCAAGCTTCAAATTGAAGTAATTTCAGTCTCTTTTTCATTTGACACTCTAGCAAATCCATTGTACACATGAGGCCAAAGAGCTCAGGGTATTTTTGATCCTATATTTGAGCTGGTGTAGCAAAATAATTTTGAAATTTCTCCTTCATCATCTTGTCTTCAGCAAACTAAGAGCTGCCCTCCTACCAACACCAGATCTCCCATACCTGGTGAAGCTTTTAGTCTCAATACTGGTAAGGCTTTGTCTTTATTGACCCCACCAAGATTTGTTATCCTACCATTTAATCATCCTATCATAATGGATCAAGGTCCGTGGGATAATTCTTTTGGTCCTCTTAATTTGACCCCACCCTTTCATGAACTACCCCGTAGTTCTAAAAAAAAATTCCCAATTTTTTTGGTGATGGAAAAGTTCATCTTGATGAGCATATTGCCACTTTCTCTATAGCATGCAGTGTAATTGGGGTGGAATTCAAAGATGTAGCAGTGAGAATTTTTATAGAAACTCTGCAAGGCACTATCACAGATTGGTTCTACCACCTTCAAGCTCAAACTATAACTAATTGGAATACACTAAAGTCCAAATTTGAAGTTATATTTAAGCCTACTGAAGATGCACACACCTTGTTAGTGCAACTGACACAAATGAAAAAGGAATCCTAGGAACCCATGAGGGATTTCATAGCCAAATTCAACAAGTTAAGGAACCAAATTCCAACTGTCACTTAGAGCATGCTAGAGATTCTTAAGTGCTTTTTTATCAACTTGCAACTTTCTAAAGTAAGTTTTCTATAGAGGTGAGCTGGCCCTATGGATCTCACATTGGCTCAAAATTTGGCTACTAAGATTGAGGATGATCTTATCTTAGCAAGTAAGATCTAATAAAAATAGATTCTCTTCATCTAGTGAAAGCTCTTCTACAGGCACTACAGATCTTATGGTGCAAAAATTGACAAATAAAGTGATAGCTTTGAAGAGACAATTAACTCAAAGTGTGTCTGTTCCCACTTATCGAGATATGCCAAGAAGAACATTCCAAAATTAGCAATATTAGGGAAATGCTACCTAGAACCAAGGGCAACCAAATCACCTTCCTCCCCCTTTAGAGAAACTGGCCATTGAAGTAGCACCTACCAATTCAGCGGTCGATTACCTAGAGGCTAAACATGACTTTTCGCTCCAACTTTAGCTAGACCAACAAGATGATGCTAATCTCTTCGATGAGCAGGAGGAAAAATTAGTTAGTGACTCCAATAATAATTTTTTGGATTACCAAGATGAAGTTGGAAGTAAAGGAGAAGGGTTGGATGGATCTTATGTTGTTTTCACTAGATCTCAAAATCAATCAGCTCCATAGGCTGATAAAAGAAAAGTAAAAGAAGAACCTTTGCCTGCGGTTTCTATTGCTAAATGAGGGACTTTATTACCTCCTCAATCAAAAGATCAGGTAACTCACAAAAAAGTAAGTATTACCAACTGCCCCATACCTTCCACCTATGTTGCTCAGACCAGCGCCACACCCACTAGAGATCTAGATGATGGACCCTCTTCCTCTATTTCAAATTCTTTTCAATTATTTGATATAATTGATCACACTAGAAAGACTAAGATCCAAAAGATAGAGATTGAGTATTTGAGAGCTAACTCTGAACAATTTGATAGGTTGGCAGAATATGTGAAAAATAAAGCCATCCCCATAGGACAAAATTATTCAAAAGCTGTTCATGATCCCCCCAAGGATAAATCCACTCAGAATTAACTTGTTTTGACTCCTCTAGTTTCGCTCGAGAAAATAGAAACTTTTTATGTTTCCCTACTAATAAATGGTTACAAATTGAGTAATTACATAATAGACTTTAGAGCCTCAGATAATGTCATGCCTTCCAAGCTAGCAAATTCCCTTGGTCTAACTTTGACCAAAACTTTTGGGAGGTGTTTTTCTATGCAAAAAAAGTAAGTCCCACTCCTTGGTCAAATAAAAGATGCCCAATTTGCTTTCGTAGATTTTTCAAAAAAGAGAATAAAAATGATGGTTCTAGTGGCCAACGTTCTAGCCTCTTACGGTATTCTACTTGGGTGGAATTTCTGAAAAGATGTTGGAGGTGAGTTGAGCATGGACTTGTCGGAAGCAAAGATCCCAATTCAAGGTGTTATGAAGAAATTGCTTCCTAAAAAAGAGGCAAGATATGTAGTCACTTGATCATTAGCACCAAAAGCTCAAATTTTATTTGAGTCTTTTGGCATGGGCAACTACTTCCTATCTACAGATGAAGTCCATGAGGCATTTGACGAAACTCCTACTAGTGACAACTTGGAAATGTGTTTAGCTAACACAACAAGAGAATCAGTGCAACAAAAGGAATGCATAGAAGAACCTCTTCCCCCAGACAAATTTTTTTTTAAAGGAAGAGTGGTGTCTAATGAGGTATGGATCTTAGAATTTGATGGTAGTTTCTCTTCTACCAGTTTAGGAGCTGAAGTTGTGTTGGTATCTCCCCAAAGAGATATTGTTCTTTTATCCTATAAGTTGTAGTTCAACAACACCAACAACACAACTGAGTATGAATCCTTGTTACTTGGATTATAGGCTGCTAGAGAAAAAGGCATTAAACTACTCCATGCTAAAGGGGATTCCAAATTGGTGTTTTTCTAGATAAGAAACCTTTATCAAACCAAGAATGAAATATTGTGCCACTATCGCAATCTTGTCTGCGACCAAATTGAAAATTTTGATGCTTTCAATATCTCTACCATTCTAAGAGAGTTCAATGATCAGGTGGATGCATTGACTATTTTTACTACTCTCTTGATTCTCCACCCAAATTTTAAAAGAGATAAGTACACTATTGAACTGGTCTTTCGACCAAGTGTACTTGATAATGCCAGTCATTGGCAAGTATTAAACAATGATGATCAAATCATCACCCTCTTGGAGCAAAAAGATAGCTTTAAACAATTGCATTTTGAAGGTAGTGAACTTTGGGAACGTGAAACAAATTTTGAATCAAATATGAACACAGGTGAGGATATCCTACATCTTAAAGGGAATAAGATTCCCAAAGGCCTGGTTTCCCTAGAGAAATTATTTGATAACCATGATAGGTTTATTAAACAATAGTGAACAGAATCAAACTCCTCCTAGGATTTTGATCAAGTAAACATGGGAACCAAGAGAGATCCTAAGATGGTAAACATTGGGAAATTTTACACTCCCGAGGAGAGATTCAAGATTGCCGATCTACTCCACCAATATATAGACGTCTTATCTTATTCTTATGATGACCTGAAATCACTCAGGCCTAATGACATTCACCACAACATTTCTCTTAAGGCAAACTCTATGCCGTACAAATAAAAGTCCAGGCAATATAATCTAAAAATATTAGGTACCATTTTAGCTAAGATACAAAAAATGCTTGATGCCTATATAATTTTCCCAATCCATCATTCCACATGGATTGCCAACATAGTGCCTATCAGAAAGAAAAATGGTGAAATTCAAATTTGTGTGGATTTTAGGAATTTGAATTAGTTATCTTTAAAAGATAACTATTCTCTCCCTATCATGGATCAAGTTCTAAAGATGGTAATAGGTTCAGAGATGTTATCAATGCTGGATGGTTTCTCAGGGTATAATCAAGTTGAAGTTGGATCAGCATAAAACTACTTCCACCACACCTTGGGACACCTTCACCTATCAAAGAATGCCTTTCGGTCTGATAAATGTAGGTGCCACATTTCAAAGGGCAATGGACCTCACTTTTAAGGATGAAATAGGTAAGTTCATTGTAGTATACCTAGATGATTTAATAGTATTTTCAAAGCACTGTTCTGACCATGTCCACCATTTACAAAGAATACTGGAATACTGTCGTCAAAATGGTATTTCTCTAAATCCAAAGAAATTTATCTTTAGAGTGACTAAAGGGAAACTTCTCAGACACATTGTGTCCTGAGAAGGTATTAAAATTGACTCAGAAAGAGTCAAATTCATCCAAGAACTTACTCTGCCTACCAATAAAATTGTAGTTCACTCTTTCTTTAGAAAGGTGAATTTTCTTCTAAGGTTCATTCCTGAGTTCACTGAGAAAACTCATCACATCATCAATATGATGAAAGGCAATACTACCTTCAAATGGACTGCTAAGGGCAAAACAACATTCAAAGACATCAAAGAAGTAATCACTTGCACGTCGATTTTGGTTTGTCCAGATTACACCAAAAGCTTCAAAATATATAGTTATGCTTTAGAACATACACTCTTAGCCATTTTAGTTCAACAAAACTTAGAAGGCATAGAATCTCTTATTTCCTTCATGAGTTGTCCACTTAAGGCTCATGAGCTAAAATATTCCAACATGGAGAAGCATGCATATGCGGTGGTCAAAGTAGTCAAGCATTTCAGGTTTTATATCTTGAACTCGCACACCAAGGTTTTGGTGCCTGATACAATAATGAAGTCCATCTTAACTCAACAAGAGTTTGGTATGAAGAGGGGTAATTAGATCATCAAGATTTAGGAGTTTGATCTAGATATCAAACCTACTAAACTCATGTGTGGAAAGGGTCTTTGTCAGTTGATTGCTAACAACATTCTTGATGAAGCAGAAAATGAAGAAATATAGATCGACGGCATACCCACAGTCCTCTTTGTTGCCACTACTGATGAGTGGTATTCCAACATTGCCCATTTTTGACTTGTGGTGAGTGTCCTATTTATCTCTCCTATAAGGAAAAATGTAATGTTAAGCTAAAAGTTGTTAGATATGTATTGTGGGATAATGGTTTGTACAAAAAGAACCTAGACAGGGCATTTATTCATTGTGTTGATATGATACAGTAAGATAAACTCTTAGAGTCTTTCCACAATTTGGCCCATGGAGGGCATTTTTCTACACCAATGATAGCACACAAGATTTTTTGAGCAAGGTACTATTGGATGATGCTATTTCAAGATGCCTAAAAATAGGTGCGTAGATGCAAATTATGTCAATAGTTTGTCAAAAAGCCCAAACTGGCTGTGTTACCTCTCAAGCCAGTAATAACCAAAGAGCCTTTTCAGCAGTGGGGTACTGACTTCATTGGCACAGTCAACCCATCTTTGAGTGCTAGACATGATTATATCCTCATGGTGACTGATTAATTTACCAAATAGGTGGAGGCCATCCCAACCAAGCATGCTACGTCTGAAGTAGTGTGTAATTTTCTCAAAGAAAATATCATCTCCCGATTTGGAGTTCTGCTCAAAATTGTAATAGATAATGTGGCCTATTTATCTTCAAATGAAATTACTCAATTTTGCTTCTATTATGGGATTACCCTATCCCACACTTCAAATTATTTTTCATAAAGAAATGGCCAAGTAGAATCGAGCAATAAGAACCTGGTCACTATTATCAAGAAATTGGTAGATGATATTCAAAGAACGTGGCACAAAGTACTATTTGATGATTTATGGGTAGATAGGATTACACCCAAGAGGGCCATAAGTATGTCACCTTTCCAACTTCTATATGGCTTAAATGCAGAGATACCCATCACTCTAGAACTACTAGTGCTTAGGTTAGCCAAAGCAATCAAAGATTCAACCTTCGAAAGTTTGGTTGACAAAAGAATCATGTGTCTAACCAAACTAAATGAGCAGTGAACCATGGTGGTGGATCAAATTACAGTGCATTAGAACCAAGTGAAGAAACTTTTTGATAAAAAAGCTAAGGTTCATTAATTTCAAGTCGGAGATCAAGTCTTGTTGTGGGATATGAGGCGAGAACTGAAGAGAATGCACACAAATTTGACTCTTTATGGAGAAGTTCATTCACCATTCGAAAACTCTATGGTGAGAGTAGATTCTTGCAGAAGTATCAGGATGGAATGTCATTTTCACTACCCCATAGTGGGCAACATATGAAGCTATTCAATTCTTGAAGCTTAGATGGATCTGCTAGTATATATGTATAGTTTTTACATTTTGTTTATTTACTTTTGTTTTCAGCCTGACTTCGTAGCCCAATGGCCTAGATGAAGGCACTTAGAGACTGGTTTCTACTCTTGTTGATCATTTTGAATAACGAAATTTACTTAATAAGAGACAGTTGTTTGTAAAATTAGCTTAGCTCATTTTTGTAACAACCTCCTACAAAACTTGTGTATTTCGCCCTTTGTTTCTCTAAGTCCATTTTCTCATTCTCATATTGGCTCAACTGACACCATTCAAAAATTTGTAACACCTTTTCATTACATTTTCCCCAAAACATGGAAGTTGTTATGGTCTAGATGTGACCAAGAGACCAAGTTTTGGCTTTTTCTGAGTTAGTGTTTTTTTATTTTCATGCACGGATGGCATTTTTTGCCGCTACTGCATTTTTTTTCTTTCTGACATGCAGGAGCGGCAAATTTTTCTACCCCTGCATCTGAACGTGCAAGGGTAGAAATTTTTTACACCCCTACATTTTCCCTCCCTTTCATGTAGGAGTGGCAAATTTTTCCACCCTTGCATGTCTTTTCACTTTTCCAGTGCAAGGGCAGCAAATTTTGTCGCCGCTACATTGTCTCAATTTTTGCATGCAACATTTATTGTTACACATGCTAGGTGGTTGGGGTTGGTTTTCACCCCATTTAATCTAATTTTAACCTCATTTTGATTCATTCCTTCCTCTCCTCCTCTTTTCCTCTGCCCATGGATGATCCAGTGAATGGATAAAAGTGCATTTTGGTAGATTCGAGCTCGCGGCGTGCGTGGTTTTTTCAGGTAGGTCCTATTTTTTGCATTTCTTTTTTTTCCTTTCCTCTCTTTTAGCTTTATTTTTAGTTATTATTTTTTTTGGGTTTTTTTTGGTTTCTCTTCCCCTAGGGCTGATCGGCCTACTCCCATTCTCTCCTCCTACTGAATTATCCTCCCTCTTCCCCGTCGGCCTTCCAAGCACTCTCATTCTTCATGCTAGGGTGGTAACTTTTGCCACCCCCTTCTCTTTCTCTCTCCCCCCTTCTCCCATGGTTTCCTATTTTCTACTTGCTAAGGTGGTGAACTCACCACCCTAACCTCAATGCTTCCAAACTTGCATTGGTGGTGAATTTTGCTACCGATACAAGTTCCTACCAAGCCTGCATCGGTGGCAAAATTTACCACCAATGCAGGCTGAAAGTGGCATGGGCAGTAAATTTCACCACCCTTGCACTTTTTTGCCAAACTTGCATGGGTGATGAAATTCGCTGCCCATGCCATTTTTTTTTCCTTTTACATGCAAGGGTGGTGAAATTCACCGCCTGTGCATGTGATTTCCATTCCACATGCTTGGGTGGAAAATTTTTCCACCCTTGCATTTTTCCTCCAAATTTCTCCAACTCTGGAGAGATTTTTCTCTTTTTTGTTTTTCCCCCTCCTTTCTTTTTTCCCTCATTTTTTGACCTAGCCCTGTAACAATGCCCTTCCTTAGTTATGATCACCCAACATGTGAATTCCCCAATTTGCCTATTGTTCTCTAATTACACAATCATGATTACAGTACCCCTTGAAGACTCTTGTTCATCGACACCCGCTCAACTTAGACTAGTTCCAATGACTGAGGCTTCTCCAAAGAAGTCAAAATCTATGAAGTACCAATATGAGGGCATTTTTTTGATCACTTCAGTCACCTCTAATGTTGATGACATTAGAGATATAGAGATTGGCCATGTAGATATGGCTGAGTTCATGACCAAAACCAAAGCAACAAACCTGAGCTCCAAAATGAAGAGAATCATCGAGAGTAGCATTCATCTAGTTGCTTCTTTCCTAATAGTGACATATCATACAGAGTTCATCCTCTAGTGCGCCCAATTCTACAATAGAGAGATGAGATCAGTCTCAAATGCCAGTGACAACGTAATAATTCAACTAGACCCTAAATTCATTGATAAAGTCTCCATGTGCCCTCCTACTAATGAAGTGTTGAGAATTGACTTCGTAGAAGCACAAAAAGAGTATGACAAGGACCCTAAGAGGGAAAAGGAAGTAATGAATAATAGGTGGCTTAAGGCCCCTAGAACCAACTTGTCTAGGTGGCCATAGAATTTCCCAAGAAATGATTTTATTGAAGAAGTTGGTGACTTGATCACCCTTCTCAGCAGAGTGCAAGGCCTCCCATCTTCCTCACAGTTCCATGAGTGGATGTACCCTTTCATCAAAATCATCCTCCAAGATAAGCAGGTCATCTTCTAGGGTGAGCAAATTAGCAATGCCCTTCACAAGCAACTGACCAAGGTATCAACTACTTCAAAGTTCTATATGACTTCATACCTAGTGTACATAGTTACCTCAATGTGAACCTTTCCAGGTTTGACAATTGAAAGGGATAGAAAGACCACCCCAGTCTAATCATATTACCATCAGTTAACACTGCAAGGATCAATTTGCCATTTTCAAAAGGTAAATGATGCCTTCTTCATGGTATTTTTGTGCCTCTTCGACCCTCAACTTGAGCAAAAGAGGGTATCTAATGAAGCCTCGATGGTCATCAATGACTATGGCTATATGTTTCTACAATTTCCCTCCTTCTACTATCCTTGGGTTGGCTTTTTCTAAGGCTATCCCTATATGCTCCTAAGGTTTTCTTTTGATAAGTTAGTTCTGATGGAGCTGTGTAGAAAAATGGTTGTCATACACACTAGGCAAATGGAATTAAAAAAGCTAGGTTTCAGGTTTCCAATCAAAATTGGTAGATACTCAATTTTGACAGCAGCCAAAGCCAAGGTCATGGAAATAGAGATACAACTAGTTACTATGAAATAGTTCAAGAGAAGGGACAACTTTGACTATAAGAGTATCAAAGACATGATCAGAAGAAAGACTCAGTTCTATGAGCTTATGATCAAAGACATCTGGGTGGACCTGAGGATAGTTGAAGAAATTAGGAGGATGGATTACAGCAGACTGACCCTGGAGTAGATCAAATATTTGGGGCTTGCAGATATTCCCTCTAATTTGGTCAATGATAAGGACATTACCAATAGCAGGTACCTAGCCAAGAAGGTTGCTGACTCTCCTCTTCCTCCTATCCAGTGGTCCCAGAAAGAACTAACTTCATTGAGGAAGAGATTCGAGCCAATATTGGCTAACACCAATGATTGGTTGGCAGCCAAAGGGATCACGCTGAAAGAGTTTATTACCAGAAGGTAGAAAGTAGGACCAAGAATAAAGTTGATGTTCCTTCCCCATTTAGGCCTCACAAGCTTAGAATCATCTTTGTTTTTAAGAAATCAAAGGTTATTAAAGAGCCAAAATCAACAATTAAGGGAGTTGGAGAACAAAGCTCCTAGGAATAGGTAGCTCAATAAATGGAGACAGGTGACAAACCCTTAGAGTGGTAAGGAACTAAGCCTCTACCTTCCCAAGAAGGGGCACAACCACTTATAGACATCTCTCCTTCTCCACCTCAGTCTCTTGTGGCATCTCCTTCACCTCTATCTCTTATCAGTGTTCCTTCTTCTCGAGCTACCTCTCCTTCCAAATTCCTATTTGGCAATCCTCAAGGTGCTTCTAGAGATACTCTTCACTCTTCTAGTTCTATTCCTATCCTAGCATCTCCTTCCTTTAATTTTAGAGAAATTTTTGCCCTTGATTAGTCAATGACTGGTACAGTTTCACTAGTTACTCCAACCATGACCACTGTTACCACTAGCAGTGCAGACATTACCATGGTAACACTAGCTACAAGAACCATTGCCATAGTAAGTACTTCTTCTCTCCCTCCTTGGATGTTAGCTTTCACGCCTAAAAGAAAGAAGCTAGCCATATATATAGATGACTTTGACTTTGGCAAGATAGTGCCCGTAAAAGCTAAGGCCCCTAAGAGACCAAGGATTCTTTCAAAATTGGTTGAGGAAAAGAGTCATAAATTTTTAGAAATATATAAACCACCACAGGATGCAACCCTTGAGGGTTTTAACATGAGTAGCTATTCCATTTCTCATGTTGAATCTGGAAAAGTTACTCACAAAGGTGCAAAAAGTAATCTACAGTCTGCAATAGACATCATCATCCAAAAATTTGACAGTGAAAAGGAGATGAAGGACTACTATAAGGCCAAGGTAGAGAAGTTGACTGTAGTAGTCAGGAAATTCACCCTTACCCCTGAAGCAACAACCCCAGAGGCCTTTTATATAGACAATTATGTCATTCAAAAGGTAGAGAAAACCTATATGAAAGGGAAAGTGCTAGAGGATTACATTGAAAAGATGCACACTCATTCCTTACTTATGGAGGTTGTCGAGAAGACCAACAAGATGAAGAAAGTGAGGATGGATATAGAGGACCTTGTCTCACTTATTTCTCAAGACATTGATAGTACAGAGAAATATCTTAGCAAGTGGAAGGAAATGAAGGATCTGAAGAAAAGCACCTTGATATCTATCAATGTTATTTATAGAAAAGATTCCTATGTAGAAATCAAGGAATCATTGATATACAAGATTGAGGTACTCAAGGAGCTGATTGAAGATCTCAAGTCTTCCAAGGATGCTAGTGAGAAAAGTGATATAGGCCTATTGAACCGATTGGAAGAACTACCTTGTGACCTCACTTCCAGGGATAATCAATTTCTCTCAGCCAAAGAGATGATCTAAGGATTCAAAGGTATGATTCAGAGAGATTTTGAAGAAAAAGTGTTCTCAATGACTTTTGTGGACAATATTTTCGATACTCAGTTAACTCTAGATAATCTAAGATCCAGGTTAACTAGTCATGCAAAGGCAATCAAAACATTGAAGGATGCTATAATCAAATCCAGGGTCATCTTCCAGAACACCATTACACTAGACAATATAGGAATTTAGGCATCTATCACTATATACGATGCTCACCTGAAGAAGTCTGGTGGTAAGAGCTAAAACATTTTCCCCTTCTCTCTTCATCTTCTTTTCTCATGCACTTTTGTCATGTAAAAGTGCATGCAATTTTGTAATGTGTAATTACATGTAAAAAATCTAGAAAAATATCTCAAAGTCAAAGATGAGTCATCTTTGACTAAGATATTTTTGTATTTTAATATTTTCTATATTTTGAAAGTTTCTCCTTATATATAGAGGGGACCTCTTTTGTAAATAGATCTCTGATAATTGAGAGCAAAAACTCTGCTAAAATTGAGACACTTCTTGAGACTTTGTGTTCAACTTGTAAATCATATTTTGTTGAATGAATGAGAAGTAGGTTTATTTCATACTTTGTGTTGAAGTTATTTGTGTTATTTAGGAAATAGTTCTTATGTCCTCGTTCCTGATAATCTCTTATTTATTTGATTTAATAAGAAAAGTGTGTGTGTTGACATTATCTAAGGATGTTTCTAAAAGATAGAAGAGAGACTTTGAGCTACTTTCATCTTGGTGATCCTATTATCCTTTGTAGTTTCAGGCAAAGACTTTGTGCTTTGTTTCACTCTACGGTTACACGTATTCTAAATCAATGAAGGAGACAATGAAAGACTTTGTGCTTACGTAGGTTTCTTTGTTAACTTTGTTACCTACTTTAGGGGATTTTCTCCTCTACATTGGATAACATTCCTGAAAGAAGAGGGATGTTATTAGCCAATGACCAAGATTTTTTTCTCTTGTTCCTTGGACATCACCTCTAAAAAAAGAGAGGTGGATGTTATTATACCACGCCAAGTACTATTTTTTGCTTAATTATATATACATATAGCGTATAAATATTCATAGGGAACCTCCCCTTGATGAGAGGAGATATTTACCTCATCTATATGTGGTAAACCCACACTTTTTGTGGTGTAGATCTCCCTGTGCTGTGGTTGATATACCCATTTTGTCTTTAGTTAGTTAACAATAAAATATTAACCCAACATCATGAAGGCCAACTTGTGCATTACATCTAACAAAGCCCAACTTGTGTAATGTATCTTCATAGTGTAGCATGCCCAACAAAGCTTTATCAGGGTTAGTGCATCTCATCTCACACAATGCAACTTGTATCACATAATATGACTCATGCCATGAAGAGTAACTCACATAATACAGCTCATGCAAACTCAACTTATAAAGCTTATCTCATGCCATGTAACTTGGGTATTACATCTTGTATTGCATATCACAACTCAACCTATGTAATGTAACCCATATCACTTAATGCAACTCAAGCCATGAAGTGTAAATCATGTAGCATAGGTAGTGTAGCACAACTCATGTGGTGCATCTTGACCCAAGTTATGCCACTCAACTAATGCAGCTCATGCATCACAACTTGCTAACTCAAATTTGTAATATAACTTGCACAGTGTAGCTCAAGAAACACATCTCATCCTATGTAATGCAACTCTTGTAACATAGATTGTGCACCCATTCTACCCTAACCAGGGTTGTGTCAACCTAATTTATGTTGATTTCTCAACGTAGGTCAATTCAAGGCAACTCACATAGTGTAACTTGGAAGGTGTAGCTCGTACAACATGACTCATCTCGTATGACACAACTCATTTTATGCAATGCATCTTGCATATCACAATGTAAATTATAAATACTATGGGGGAGGGTGTTATTTGAATGATTTTGTAGGAAAATAAGTGAAAACATGGGAAATGTTTTATTCCCCCCTTTACCCTTAAACCATTCAGTATATTCCAGTTGTGAATGAAATAGTAAATGGATGAAGTAAACCATGTTTACTTTAGAATGAAATATCTAATGTTGGGTTGAAACTTTATTTTTTCCTTGTATTTATGTATTGTGATTTGAACTCGAGTACAATCCTAGCCAGATTTGGACATCCATCCCAAGTTAGACTGTTAGCATGAGTTGGATTGCTAGCCTGGGTTGGATTAGTAGCTTGAATTGAAAATATGAGCTTGATTTTAATGGGATCCTTATGAGAATCATGACATGTATTTTAAATTATAAATACTATGGGGGAAGGGTGTTCTTTGAATGATTTTGTGGGAAAACAAGAAAAAACATGGGAAACATTTTGTTCCCCACTTTACAAACCAGTAATTTGGTATACTCCAATTGTGAGAAAAAATAATAAATGGATTGATGAAACCATGTTTCATCTTCACTGCAAGATCCAATGTTGTGTAAAACTTAATTTTTGCCTAAAATTTTTGTATTATGATTCAAACTAGAGTTGGACTACCAGCCTAAGTTGGGTTTCCAGCCTGATCTAGGTTGACAGCCTGAGCTGGGTTGCCAACCTGAGCTAGGTTGACAACCTAAGCTAAGTTGATAGCCCAAGCTAGGTTTCCAACCTGAGCTAGATTGGCATCCCAAGCTTAACAAATTAACTAGATAATCATGAGATCCTTATGAGGATCATGACATGGATTTTGACTTATAACTACTATAGTGGAAGGGTGTTCTTTAAATGCCTTTCTGGGGAAAGAAGCAAAAACATAGGAAACATTTTGTTCCACCCTTTACCCACGAACAATTAGGTATACTTTGGTTTTGAAAATAAATAATAAATGGATGAAGGAAACAATGTTTCCTCTTGATTTCAAGATCCAATGTTGCATGGGAACTAATATTTTGACACAAATTTTTGTGTTATGATTGGAGGATGAGTTACACTCCCAATCACAGTTTTGCAAATCTGAATCGAGTGGCTGACATGAGTAGGGATGGTAACCAGAGTAGGAAAAATGAAATTGATAACCAATGAGATGGTTATGAAAATGATGATGTGGATTTTAACTTATAACTACTATGGGGGGAGGGCAGGTAAGTAAGCAAGGAAAACAAACTTGATAAATAAGGAACCCTTATGAGAACCATGGAATGGATTTTAACTTTTAACCTCTATGGGGGAGAGCGGGAAAGGAAGCAAGGAAGATGGAATTGATAATGATGGGAATCACTATGTGGAACATGACATGGATTTTAACTTATAATTACTATGTGGGGAGGGTGTTCTTCAAATGCCCTTGTGGGAAAGCAAGTGAAAACATGAGAAAGATATTGTTCCCCACTTACTCGCAAATAATTATGGACACTCAAGTTCGGAAAGAAATGAGAAATGGATGAAGGAAACCATGTTTCCTCTTTTATGTGAGATAGATTATTGCATGGAACTTTATTTTTGCCTCAAATTTCTATATTTTAGATGGAACCTAAGTTGGACTACCATCTAGAGCTGGGCTTCTGGCCCTAGTTGGGTTGTGAAAGAAATAGTGAACAGATGGGGGAAACCATTTTTCCTTTTTCATGTGAGATCAAATTTTGGGTGGAAGCATGTTTTTACCATGAATTTTTGTACTGTGGTTTGAAATCAAGTTGCATAGCCAACCCGAGTTGGGTTTTTTTCCTGAGTTAAAAAAATGAGATTGATAATAAAATAGGATCCTTATGAGAATCATCACATGGATTTTAACTTATAACTACTATGTGGGGAGGGTGTTATTTGAATTCCCTTACAAGAAAGCAATGAAAACATGGGAAAGATATTGTTCCCCCCTTACCCACAAATAATTCTAGATACTCGAGCTGGGAAAAAAATGTGAAATGGATGAAGGAAACCATGTTTCCTCTATAATGCGAGATTGATTATTTAGTGGAACTTTATTTTTGTCTTGGATTTATATGTTGCGGATGGAACTTGAGTTGGATTTATAGCCTGAGTTGGACTACCATCTCGAGCTGGACCTTCACCCCGAGTTGGGTTGAAAAATAAATAGTGAACGGATGGGGGAAACCATTTTTCCTCTTTCATGTGAGATCAAATTTTGGGTGGAAGCATGTTTTTCCCATGGATTTTTGTATCTCAATTTGAACTCGAGTTGCATAGCCAACCTGAGTTGGGTTTTTTATTCAAGTTGAAAAAATGAGCTTGAAAATAAAATGGGATCCTTATGAGAATCATCATGTGCATTTTAACTTATGACTATTATGGGGGAAGGGTGTTCTTTGAATGCCCTTGCAAGAAAGCAAGTGAAAACATGAAAGAGATATTATTCCCCCATTTAACCCATAAATAATTCTAGATACTCAAGCTAGGAAAGAAATGAGAAATGGATGAAGAAAACCATGTTTCCTCTTTAATGTGAGATCGATTATTCTATGTAACTTTATATTTACCTCAGATTTATATATTGTGGATGGAACATGAGTTGGATTTATAGCCTGAGTTGGATTGTTATCCTAAGCTAGACCTTCCCCCCAATGAGTTGAGAAATAAATAGTGAATGGATGGGGGAAACCATTTTTCCTCTTTCATGTGAGATTGAATTTTGAGTGGAAGCATGTTTTTTCCATGGATTTTTGTATTGTGGTTTGAACTTGAGTTGCATAGCCAACCCAAGTTAGGATTTTTGCTCATGTTGAAAAAATGAGCTTGATAATAAAATGGGATCCTTATGAGAATCATCATGTGGATTTTAAATTATAACTACTATGGGGGGAGGGTATTCTTCAAATGCCCTTGTAAGAAAGCAAGTGAAAATAGGGGAAAGATATTGTTCCCCCTTACCTGTAAATAGTTATGGATACTCAAGTAGGGAAAGAAATACAAAATCAATGAAGGAAACCATGTTTCCTCTTTAATTAGAGATCGATTATTACATGGAACTTTATTTTTGCCTCAAATTTTTGTCATTTGGATAGAACCCAAGTTGGATTTCTAGCCTGAGTTGGGCTTCTAGCCTGAGTTGGGTTACAAAAAAAATAGTGAACAAAAGGGGGAAACCTATAAACACCAATATTGTGTCAACCCCACCTTGGTCCCCTTCTAAATGTTAACACTCCTAACCCACACTTGAACACCTTATTAAAAACTACTTATTTTAAATTAATTACCTCACCTAGACACCTCACCCTAAGACCATTTCTTAGCTTATGAGTTAGCCTGAGACTAGGTCTTCCAAATCCTAACTACCCATGACTGATTCTCACCCCATCTTAACTCTCTAACAAAATCCCATGCCTCATAAACCCTTGTTTTGACTGTTCTCCAATGGAAAAGGCACTTGGTGGGTGGAGAAATGGGTAAAGAGATAAAAATAGCCCTTTTACCTATTCTCTCTCTGATGATGCCAGTCAACCCATAGCCGATGCCAGTGAGATCACCGATGTCAATTACATAAGCCAAGCTCTAAAAATTGAGCTACTTGGCCTTCTTGCACATTCGCATGCACATTCTGATTCAAGCACTAGAACACAACTATCATTCTCCTAGCTACCAAAGTTCTACACAAATCATTTCAAAGACTAGATTGAGAGATTGTACGAGGACCTTGAGATACTAAATTGAAGTAATCTATGTTCACTTTATTGGCTCACAGCACTGGTCATATCAGCCACAACAAGAACCTCCATTCTGACACCTCTGGGTCTTCACCCTATAAAGCTAAGTACTCTAGTCTTCATTTCAAAAGTTTTAGAATATATTATTAGTTAGTTTTCATTAATATTTCTAAATACTATTGAGAGGCCCAATTTACTTCATGGAGGGGCTGAAAGACCTTCCACTTATTCTTACCCTATTTTCATACCTATCCTCTATCTTTACCCTTCCTCAGACCTTATTCACCTTCCCACAAGCTTGCACAAACCTCTAAATTTCCAAAAACTCCTCTGTCCACCATGGAAATATCCTAAAATCTGTCTAAGGCCAACAACCCTGATCAACATCAGCAACCCAACCGATGCCAACATCATTTCCTGATCGACCTTGATAGACCTACTAACATCGATGACTGTGTTCTGAATCAACAAACTAGAAACCTATCCAAACAACCCATCTAGACCAAATAAAACCTTTGGCCAGCTTTTCGTAACATTTTGAGACACACAAACTATAGAGAATAGGTACACAACATTCTACTTTTCTATTTCTTTAAGTCATTTGCCATTTCTTTCTTTACAGCACTTTTAGCTTTAAACAGTGGACTGTCATCCCTTAAGGAGCTTCACGCTTTCAAGACCGAGAGTGTAGCTTGGCAGTCCACCATATCCTCTTCTAACATTTTCTTGTTTAAGTTTCTTTCTTACTGTAGGTGTTTCCTCCACAGCTAAAGAGGAGCTCCCATAAAGCTTGGATACGGTGTGCACTAAATTCGGGTAACATCAAACCCACAACCCGTAACCTTAGTTTCTTCCTCATTTGAATGCAATCAGTGAAAATTTAGAGAAACATTCTGGCATGCCCGGTGTGACCCTTAGAGTTTTCCTTGGGTTCATTCTTCTTTTTTTTAATCAAAATTTCATATAGATGCATTAGAAAAGTATTCTCTTCTTGCATCCCCTTTTCTATCTTTTTGTTTCAAAAATAAATATTAGCAAAAGTTAAAAAGGACATTTCTTTTTCTTCTTGTTACTTATTGCATGCATCATAGAGTAGTGAAAAACTCATACTCTTTACCTCTTCTCCATTTTTTTGCATTTGAATAACATATTTTGATTTAGGTTAAAAACTACTACATTTCATTCTTGCTTGGATGCACACTTAGCCCACTTAGTAATTAAAGCATTATGAATGAATCGTAGTGCAAAAATGTGACACAACCAAACCAAAATCACTTAAAATCAAACACATAAACTTACTTGATACAAGGCCCATCTAGGATTTCATCACCTAGAGGATACCTTACCCCACCTTGTGATCCTACTTGGATTTCACCACCAAGAGGAGGACCCACTCTATTCTCTGGCATAGTATAAACTATAGGGAAGGTATATTCTGGCTAAGTGGCCCAGCTCAGCTCTAGGTTCATGAAGTGAAGGGAGCAAGCCCCAGCACCAGGCCACGTACTGACCCTAACATAGATATCTTTGAGCACCATAATGTAATCGAAAACTAGCCATAGACTTCCTCTCTGGGACCTATTTTATAAGCCCAACTCCCAACATATTCTCTTAAGGCATAAGCCACCATGATTTTAAAACACATTCCTAGGAATCTAACATTTTAGAGTTTGCTTGCCTAATCACTATTTTATTATTTTTATCTGAGTGTTTGAGCTGGTAAGGTCGTACCATTCTGAATTGCAAAACAACTCAGAATATATACTTCCAAAAACTATTAATTTTATGTGTTTCTAGAATTACATAGAAACTAGCATCAGTTTCTCAACCAACATTGGCAACATTTTCTAACTGATATTAGTTAGACAATTGACATCGGTCACTTTCAATAAATTTTCTTTCCAAACAACAAGCTTAAAACCGAAATTTCTTGTTATTTAACACAAATTCTAGTTTTTTGAAACTAAAACACATAGTTTTTAGAACTTGAACCTGTTTTTCTTTGGATGGTCCTGACACGCAGTCAAGCCAAATTCCTTGTTGACCACGTGAGTCAACAACCACTTCGATCTTTGCCCTTCGTGCCAAGTCATCTAATGGAGTATACTTTAGACACCGAGCATAATCTTATTCAACCTACCCCTGATCAACCTCCTATTATTCCCAAAATGGATCAAGATTTTGAGAGATTCCTTGACCACAACGTTAAGGCTCTCCAACATTATCTCACTAGAAGCCAAATGTGAGATCCTTTAGGTAACCCTATTTATGGGATGCCAACTTCTTTGGTTAAAGTGGCAATGATATCAATAACATCTGCTACCCAACCTATGGTCACTCAAGCCACTACCTCAATTAGTAACCCAACCATGACCAATGTTCAAGATTTGGCCTTTCCTTCTATCCTTTCTTGCCCTACCTCCATCGGGGTTTCCATACCCCCTCAATCGCAAATAATTCAACCAAGTTCGACACCTTTTTAGAACTTGATTGTCTCTATCCCATCCACTCTTGCAGCCATAAACATGAGAGTGACCACTTATCCTTTAACTAGTGCCACCACTATTCAACCACCCTTGGCAGCATCTAGTCAAGTTGTGCCCTCCAACTTTGTGGCACAAGCCCTCGTGGCCTCGACATCAGCCTTTATGATGAACTATCAGTATGTTACACCTAAATAAATGCAACCAAGTATGTCATACGCCCCTCCTAATGCCTTCTAGATACCCTATAACTTAGGGGGTGCCCCTCATGCCAATCCATCTACCGATCTAATTAAGATGCTAATGGATAAAATGTCCAACCTTGAGGCATCTATTTTAGGTTTAAGGAGTGTTCTTTTGTATGAACAAATCTACAATGAACCTATACACCCTTTAGTTCCTATTCAACCATACCCTAGTTAGTGGGAAATCCCAAAATTTACTCGCTTTTAGAGTAAAGAGGATCCACAACAATATCTGTGAGTGTTTAGACATGCTTGCTACCTCATAGCACATGATGATGCATTATTACTTTGCACATTCTCTATGTCACTTTTTGGTGCCGCCCTTGACTAGTATAGCTCCATTACCAGTCATTCTCTCTTCACCTTTGTTTAAATCACTTAGCTATTCTTTGATCATTTCTGAATCAATATTACCAAGAAGGTCTCCATCACAGACCTTTATTCCATTAGACAATTTGAGGATGAGTCAATAGCAGACTTCGTCGCCTATTAGAGAGGTTTGATCAACCAATTCTTCTTCTCACTACTTCAACCTGAGCTCATTGAGCTCTTTTCAAGAGCATGTGCCAAGCACATCTCATCCACTTTGTGGGGTCAAACTTTTTGCACATTTGATGAAGCTTTAATTATGGCCTAAAAGCTTGAACTCCATGCAATCAAAGAAGACAGGGTCAAATTGCGTAACAAAAATACCTACATAAAATCCAATGACCCTTCTTCTTCCAAACCTTATTCTTCCCACCCCAAGTCTAAGGGATTATTGAATGCTTTGGTCCTTAGGTCACCATCTTCTACCACAACCAACCAATCTAAGTCCTCCACTTCACAAAGCATCACTAGACAATTCCAACAATAGTATGAACAGTTAAGATACACTCCAATAGGAGAATTGTATGCTTCCATATTGGATAAATTAGTGAATCAGGGAGTCCTCAACCTCCCTCAAATTTGAACACCTATCTAATTTGATCCCTCACAAGCCATCCCTACATGGTATAGGGAAAACAATTTTTGTAACTATCATCGTGTCAAGGGTCATGACATAGATAATTGCAAAACCCTAAAAACCATTATTCAAGACATGTTAGACAAAGGGGAACTTATTTTGGATAACCCTAATGCATTGGATAACCAAAAAATGGATGTCTTTAGGCAACCATTTCTTAACCATCCCCCAAGTCAAAACAATGTTTAGACCATGGCCGATGACCCTCAAGAATGCAACATATGCACAGTCAACATAGTCTTTCCTTTCATTCCTATCCAACCTCTCCCACAATCTGAAGAGGTTGGTCAACCCATTTCTCTACCATGGGTAGAAGAGCCTATTTTACCCATACCACCCTCATGTAATGAAGAGCTCCCTTTGCCTTGTCTTCTTCCTTATGTGGATGAACCTGTTTCACTTGTATCACCCCCACAACATCAAGCACCTCCTCTACCCATTCTTCTACCTCGTGAGGATCCTGTATTACCTATTCCTCTTTCCCCCACCTTCTCTCTTCTTCAACCATTGGAAGAATTTACCATTCATACCCCACACCCTGATGTAGAAGGGGCCATCATCCCTTTGCCTTACTCTTTAGAGGAGCCTTCCTCTCTTATTTTTCCTCCACTGATGGAGGATAGTCCTCCATCCACCCCCTTTTATATGTAGGAGAGTCTACTTTGACCTTTCCCATATTAGAGGATGTTTTGATGGTACCAACATCAGTTGCCCCACCCTTATCCTTCTTATCACCACTACAAGATCATATTTTCCATGCTCCTAAACCACACATGGAAGGCATGATCATCCCTACACTTTATCTACTTGAAGAGCCAAATTCTCCAATCCCTTCTCCATTGAGAGAAGAACTCACCACCTCACCCACTTCAACGGAGGAAGATTTGGTGATGGTTCTCTCTCACCTTTAGCTCATGATCACTGCATCTAACACATTTCCACTCTTGCAATGACCCAAATCCTCTGAAGGACTGACTATAAGGCCTCACACCATGTCATCTAAACCCTTCTCTCGATTGGCAGAACACTTAGGATTCCTCCATTCTAGGAACCTAGAGTATGAGGTATTATGGGAGTGACTTAAGGTTCCTTATCCTACACATCCAGCTTTGCCTTATACTACCAACCCTTCCATGATGATTTACCCCAAAGTCTCTAATGAGGATCAGGCTTCCACTTCTAAATCATCAAAAGCTCAGCCTTCCATGTCTAAATACAAACCCTCACAGGCATCCACCATGTTGAAATAGATTAGATCTCTTGGTGTTTACCCTATATCAAACCTCACTCACCCACAAGTGAAGTTAGATTTGAACCTCACCCTACACCATGGTGGTCCTCACACCATACTAAAGAAGGATACTAAACCACCTCAGTCTACTCCTCCCCCATCTTCACCATTACCCTCTATCTTTGGTCCACATCCTTCCACTTTCATAGGAGTGCTCCCTATTCCAACACCTCACAAAAATAATTTGCCTCCATTACTCCCTCTACCTATCAAAAACATATTTCCTCCAAGAAATTTGACACCTCTCATAAAGAAAGTGCCCTCTACACATGTGGCCACACCACCAACCAAAAAGGTGGTATGAAAAACTCCCCCTACAACTCCTAAATAGAAGTTGTCAACCCATACTGCAATAACAAGCATAGACCCATTGGTGGGTTCCTATGCTTCATTATTATGCTAATTATTGTAGTCTTCTAGCATTGTTTTACTGCCCATTAAGCCATACTAACCTATTAGATCAAAACCATCTTGGTTTGACGACACTCAAATCAACTTGTATCATCGCACACCTAGGCATGATACTGAGAGTTACTGCACCCTTAAGGTTGCCATTCACCAACACTTGGAAAAGGACACCCTTCTCATTGAGGATTCTCTTGACCATCTTTTTGACAAACTACCAACACCATCCCATGTCTCCCAAACCTCCTCACTTGAATCAAGATCCCATTGCGAGATTATGATCCCTTTACCACCTTCTCCCCCTTTTTTTGAAATCAACACTATTAATGTGGCCACAGGTCCCAAATCCTAAAGGATAAAGGAAAAGAGAAAGTTTCTACCCCTTGGACATATCCATTCACCTAGCCCTCTCTACCACCAAAACCCAAGATTTCTATCTTGGGTACATCTCAACCAACATCTTTAGGGGCAATTCATGACTCCATGGTGAAACAACTTCACCAAACCCCTATGAAGATGTCTTTGTATGACCTAATACAAAGCTCTCCCCAATATCACCAGGCCTTGATAAAAGCTTTATATGCAATGGAGGTATAACCTAAAGACCCCCAACCACTGGCTGCTTTAGTCAAATCATTACCCATGGTTTCCTCCATCACCTTCAGTGATTATGAGATTCTTGCCTCCAACCTAGAAGATCAAGATGCCACCCTCTTTATCATAGCTTACATTGATTAAACTCATGTTAAGTGGGTTATGATTGATGGAGGTGCTAGCATCAACATAATTTCCACCCATGCATATGATCAACTAGCCCTTTTAAAGAACTGCATGTCAAAAACTGACATAATTCTTCATTCTTTCAATGATGCCATTGCCACTATCGTTGGCACTGTGGTCTTACATGTTCATGTTGGCCCACGTATAATTCTAAAAATATTCTATATCATCAAGGGGGAGTTCCAATATAACATGTTGTTGGGATGACCTTGGATACGTGCCATGACTTGTGTCCCTTCCACGTTACATCATTGTGTCAAGTTTGAACATGAGGGGCAGGTGCATGTCATTCCTACTGACCCTTCCCCCTTTAAAACATGAAAAATGACCTACTAACCTAATTATGTTTTCATCCCTTTAAAAACATCCACCCAAACACCACCTCCACCCATGAAAGCCTCAACAAGTTTGCAGACACTAGTCACACCTATGCCTACTCCTCAAGTGATCATGAAAGATCTTATGGAAGATACCTTCCAATGCCTTTCACTTATGGAGTATCATTTGCTTACCCTTGACATGTTCCAAACTCTACAAGAATATGAAAAACTTCATCACCACTCTAACTATGACCATCACATCAGAATGGTCATCCCATATGGTCCTCCCAATCTCCAAACTAATCTCACCTATGGAGGGCTAGATCAGGCTCCTACTATTGGAAATCCTCTCTCATCACCCTGACTATTCACTTGCAATTTCTCCTTCCTCGATAACCCTATATTTTCTCACACCTATCTTCATAGGTGTGCATGGAAGGGTTTTGGCTTTGGGTGTTATGAACAAGGTCCCCACCAGCCCATTGAGCCTCCAAATGATGAGGCAATCAAAAATGCCAAGAAATGACATGGTGTGGTTTCGAAGAACCTACAAAACCCTCTAAGATCCCTCACCATGAAACTATCATAGAGCATTCTCCTCTAACCTCACCTAGTCCCCCACCCTCACCTATGGATTTGGTGGTCTCCATCCCTCCTAGTTTTTTTTCATAAATGCCATTCACTTAGAATCCCTGACCTATCAACTAAGTGAGGCATCAAGGTCTCTTCCTCTCATTTATCTAGACATGATAGATGATGAATCTTCTAGCATCAATACTGTCCAATGCCTGGATGATGATGCCATACTCACCTACATGGGTGTGGATGACTCCTTCATATAATGATCACTTTATTTGAAAACATAGGTTATGTTAAACAAATTGACTATTGACATTAATCTCCCATCTTTTGATGTTCCTCACATTTTAAAGATTGGTCAATCTTTAGATGCCCAAGAACAAATTAACTATACCACATTCCTTATAGATCATAGTAAAGCCTTTGCTTGGTCCTATAGTGATATGCCTAGTATTGACCCTGACATTGTCATCCACAACATTGTCATGAATCGTGAAGCTAAGCCTGTTAGGCAAAATCTTCGCAAGATGCATCCTCACATTGCACTCCTTGTCAAAGAGGAGCTTCAACATCTTCTCTCTATCTCATTTATCTAATCCATTGATTATATGAAATGGGTGTCAAATATTGTCCCTATCACAAAAGCAATAGGGGGAATTTGATTTGTACTGACTATCACAATCTCAACCTAGCTTGCCCAAAGGATGACTTTCTTTTGCCAAACATCGACCAACTTTTTGATCTTACAGCTGGTCATGAGATGCTATCCCTCATGGACAAATTTTTAGGATATAACCAAATCTTGATTGCCCTAGAAGATCAACATAAAACCACCTTCATCACCCCATGGGGGACATTCTGTTATAGGGTCATGCCTTTTGGGCTCAAAAACCTAAGCGCTACATATCAATGTGCCATGACTTATATCTTTCATGATCTCCTCCACAAAATCATGGAGGACTACATGGATGACCTATTGGGGAAATCCAAACTTTGTCATGACCACCTAACCATTCTCAAAATAATATTCACTTGCCTACTACAATATAACATTTGACTCAACCCCAAGAAATGCATATTTGGGGTTCTCTCAGGGAAGCTTTTGGGTTTCATCATTTCTCTTCATGGCATTGAGGTAGATCTGGCTAAGATTCAAGATATACTCAAGATTCCCCCACCAAATAACTTAAAACAACTCTATAGCCTATAGGGGAAGCTTTAATCTATTCATCGCTTCATCTCATAGCTATCTGACTGATGCCAACCCTTCTATCACCTCCTTAAGAAGGACATCTCCTTTAATTGGAATAAGGATTTCCAAGAGGCTTTTGAGGCTCTTAAACATTATCTTATCTCTCCACCAGTTCTTATTCCACTTAAATATGACCAACCCTTCTATCTTTACATTTTGACAATAGATCATTCTTTAGGTGCCATGATTGTGCATCGAGATGGAGAACATCGTGAGCAAGTAGTTTATTATATAAGCCAAACACTCATTGACTATGAAACTCGATATCCTCATACCAAAAAACTCTACTTGGCATTAGTCTTTGCCACCTCCAAACTCTGCCACTATCTCCTCAACCATAAGACTTACGTCATCACCCACACTGACCCTCTCAAATACATGCATTCCAAGCCATACCAAAATCAACGTATGGCTCATTGGCTCATGCTTCTCGCTGAGTTCAATTTGTAATTCATTCAATAAAAGTCTATAAAGGGGCAAATGATCACTGACCAACTAGCAGATGCCCCTTTACCTGATAACCAACCCTCTAACTGTGAATTTCCTGATGAGTCTATTGCTGTGCTATCCATTGATGACATCCCTTATCAAATGATAATGTTATTTAATAGATATAAATTTCAACTTAGTAGGGGTATGAGGGTAATTCTCATCCCTCATGAGGGTGAGCCCATGCCTCTATCCTTTAAACTCAACTTTGAATGCACCAATAACATGGCTGAGTATGAAGCCTTAATTTTGGGGCTTCAAACTACTCTTTTCTTTGGCATTAAGACAATCAATATCTTTGGCAACTCCCAACTAGTAATTAATCAGATTAATGGTTAATATCTTTGTAAAAATAAATTTTGTAGTGATATAAACACCATGTTGACACATTGTTAGGGTCTTTTGACCATTATCTCTTGTAAACTGTTCCTCGCTCTATGAATAAGTTTGTTGACACAATGGCCTCTCTCACCTCACATATCCCATCTTCATCTACTTCCTCAAGAATCTATGTCATGGTACACCATTTGGCATTACCCTCATATATCTCAACTAACATCAACTTTGTTGGTAATATCGGCTCTAGTCCACATGATGTTTGGTATAAACAACTTGTTGACTATTTGACTTATTCTATCATTCCTCCTGACCTCTTTAGCAATGGACAGTGGGATTTTATCAGGAGTACTACTCAATACACCATGCTAGGGGGTCTTCTCTACAAATAAGGTTTTGACGGCCTCTTTCTCTGATGCCTAACTAGAACTGAGACATCTCATGTCATCAAACAAGTCCATGATGGGATTTGTGGAGGACATTTCAGTGGTAATGTGGTTGCAAAGCACATCCTCTGCTTGGGCTATTATTGGCCCACTCTTCACCAAGATTGCAGTGACTATGTTCGGTGTTGTATCAAATGCCAGCAACATGCTAACCTACTTCATGTCCCTATCCACACTTTACAAGTTGCTAAGGATTTCTAGCCCTTTTCACAATGGGGCTTAGATCTAATTAGTGAGATTAACTCTCATTCATCTCTCTGACATCAGTCTATTATCACAATGATTGAATATTTCACTAAGTGGGTGGAAGTTGTTCCCCTCATCTCCACTAAAGTTGACAAAATTGTTGACTTCATTAACCACCACACCATCTATCATTTTGGTATACCTCACAAGATAATCACTGATAATGACAAATCTTTCAAAAATAAAACCGTCTAAAACTTTGTGATGCTTTTGGCATCAAACTCAGCTTTTCCTTGCCTTACTATCCATAAGTAAATGGATAGGTAGAAGCTTCTAACAATAACTAAAATCCTCATAAAGGTGGTCAACAATGCTATAAGGGATTGACACACTCACATCCCCTTCACTTTATGGGTCTACCGCACTAACATTCGAACCTCTACAAGTGCTACACCTTTCTCTTTAGTGTATGGAACTGAGGCCATCTTACCTCTTGAAGTACAAATACCTTCTCTTCACATCTCATTACATGACATACTCTCTAACGATGAATTTCATCAAGATCAATTAACATAACTCAAGTTATTCGATGAATGTCATCTTGCCACTCTTAATCATCTTCATATCTACCAAGATCACATCAAGCATGCCCTCAACAACAATTGGAAAGAGTGATACTTCAAAATTAGAGATCTCATCCTTAAAGAAAACCAACATGTGATCAATATGAAAAGAAGCAAATGAGGCAAGTTTGCTCTTAATTGGCTCGGACCTTATATAATAACGCACAAGTATGGATCAGGCACTTATCATCTGTCTTCTCTCAAAGGCTGGCTAAAACCTGAGCCCCTTAATGCCTTGCATCTGTGACCATTCTACTATTAACCAAGTAATCATTTACTTGATGTTTAACTTGAGCTCATCTCATGAGCAACCCCCATCTTCCTCATTCCTATTCCTTTCAACCATTTTTCCTTACAAACAATTAGTTAACCCTTTTTTAAGCATTAATGCTTTGTCCTAATAAAAGGGAAACCCTTAAACCTCTATAGTCTAGTCCATGACCAAAAGTTTAGTAAAAAAAAAAACATAAAATTGGGATGCCTAACAAAATATTCAAAGGTCATAAACTATAAATGTAGACTATTCCCTCAAAGGACAACTACATTATTGTTATAATTAGTAGACTGCTCCCTTGAAAGATAGCTATTCAAAGATATCAAAACATACAAAACAATATATAGACCACTCCCTTGAAGGATGGCTATGCCCAAATTTTGATACAAACAAAGCACCCTCTCAAAAGCTTCCCACATCGATCAGCTTCACATGACCATAAAACAAAACAACATCCCCAAGTAGACTTCCCGCATTGATTAGTCTACCAAAAAAAGGAGACTGACAAACTATTAAGTCATAGACTAGCCTATAGTCATTCTCAGGGTCACCTATAAAAGGGGCAAAGTTATCCCTACTAAAAAGGGTTACACTATCCTCAAATATCACATAATCACACCTATTACCCCAAAATACCCAAGGGATTTTGAGCTCACTTAATGTCAAGTGATTAAGGTACTTCTCTAACAAAAACCAATGGTCAAAGACATAATGCATAAGTGGGGCTTTTGTTTCCAAAACCCTATCTATGTTATCATTATGGTGTTGGGATATGAATACCTGAAAGCACACAATTGATTACCAAAATACAAGCAACTTAATATGTGGAAATAACCAGAATCAACAAGTAACTAGAATCTAGAAATAACACATGATATGAGAGATAATACACAACTTGCATTAAAATTCTTGCAAAAAAGAATACAATAAAGAAGATGCCACTTCTTCTCCACCACCTCTTCAGAGGCTTCCCACACCTCAAGTGAATAGTAGTTCTCTCCTCAAATCTCTCTCTCTCTTATGTCTCAACACCCAACTCAAGCACTGAGTTGGTGTTCACCTTATACCTGTGCTCCACACACACCACAAGTGCTCCACGCACTCCACAAGTACTCAATGTACTCCAAGTAGATCTCACCTAAACCTGTAACAACCTGCACCTCAATAGACCTTACTTATGGAAGGATCTTCCTTGCCTTCCTCTTTGCTCTGAGTACACACCTATACTCCAAGTAGATCTCTCCTAATACTGTTCCCTTTTGTGTTGCTGTCCTCTCTGATCTTGCACACCTGCAAATCAATCTGGTTCTACACACCTGTAAACCTAGATCATGCACACACATACACCTGCAGATCAATGATCTTACTTACCATGTATATCTCCTATAGAAGCCATGCTCACCTGATGACCAGGATCATACACTCCTGGAGAACCTTGCTGATTCTCTAATCCAGCACTTGCCTTGGTACTGTGGCATTAGGAGGAACACACCATTGCTCACCTCACACACAGAAGGAGCTTATAATAATTCTCTCTTACTCTCTAGCACACGTTTACAATACAACCATGATTCTAATATATAGATCTCATCTAAACAATAATTAGACACCTAATACAATAATTAGATCTACAGCTCTCAGTCTAAAAATAGCTCTCAACATGTAAACACTTGGTTCATTAGCTAACTACCCATAAAACACTCCATCTTGAACCACACAGGTGATCGACGTCAGTCCCTATCTATCTGGGGGTCACCGATGCTAGCTGACTTCTGACCAACATCGATTGCTTCCTGTCTATACCCTACCGACATCGATTGGCCTAACCGATGCCGGTGTATGTGACACTCCATCAACTCCTCCAATGGCCTTCTCCATGTCTGCATCAGTGAAGCTTTTAGCTCTATAACCTAACAATCTCCCACTTGGAGATAAATAATTGCATTGTACTTATACTTGTACCCCATCTAATCTATTTCCTAGCTTGTATCCCTCTTTAAGATCAATCCTGAAGACTACCCACCACACAACCTATGGTGTACCTCCTGTCATCTGAGTACCCTACCACATCCACATCTACAAACACATGTAGTGAAGTTCTGACCCTGAATAGCATGAATCCCTGCTACTGGTCCCTCTCAAATACCTGAGAACCCACTTCCCTAAATTAGCTCCTAACTCTCTGACAACACCCACTGCTTGGGCAAACTCAGGTCTATACCAGACCTCATGTGATTTCAGACACTGAACTATCTAGCCTTTGGTGTGCTCTGATTCTGCATCCTACGTCTCACCAACACCTAATTCACATTAGCTCCCACTAGAGACAAAATCAATCTGTGATCTCCCATGTCCCCCATGCCAAAGAATTTTGCTGCTCCAAATTCTTCATAGCAAACCACTAAACTAATTTTACCCTTAGCTCAGCAAAACCCTATATGTACACCCCTACTAGCTAGCATACTATCCACATACAACAACAGAATGATGTTGCAATCATCATCCCCCTGGTAAGATAAACCATAGTAATTACCCTGACATTGACTAAAGCCATGCTTGGTCCTCCACCTGTCAAAACCTATACCATTATCCTGCAGCTCCTCAAGACCATATGACCTAGCCTTCCATCTCATGTGTCCATTCTCTTTATTCTTCAACTAAGGTATCTATTCATCTCTATGCTTTCTTACCAGTTGACAACCCTACCAAGTCTTCACTTGGTTTTGCATCATATACCTGCCACGCTCCCATTATTTCTTGGATCCTTCCTACTCTACAGTCAGCAACTAGTATAAAGAAGAAGAACAATGAATTTTAGGCCTACTTACATCTTCAGTCCTCTGTATGGGTGTTTGAGGCTCCTTGATAGCTTGTTGTCCACCCAAAATCTATTATAGTGACCGACCTCGGCCACCACATAGTCTACATCCAATCGATGTCGGTTCCATGCGCCTATCCTGACTACCAACCCTATTGATGTCAATGTCCTCCTACTGCCGATGTCGGTCCTTATGACTGACATCGGTCTTACCTACTACCGACATCAGTTTTCCTACTGACACTGGTACCTGTGTTTTCCTATGAGTGATGACTTTTTACCCTTGAGCTCCTTTGAATCAATCCCCATGTCCAAACTGCCCTGCTCAGAAGTATCTAGCCCCATCCACTAGTCTCTATCCGCCATCTCCTCCAAGAACACCAAGGCTTTCCAGTTCTTAAGCCTGTCAAATATATTTGTCTTCCACTTAAGAACATGCATCTCCTTCCTGCTCATGTGACCAAGCCTACGAAGCCACATCTCCATAACAAAAGAAGAATTAGTAATATAAACAAGTAGATAAAGAGTACCTATTTTATTACCACCAGCTAATTCAAGTGCATCTACTATGAGAGTTCTCATGCATCTCTCATCACCCAACCTTTCTAAATAAATTAGCCATATCTCCAAACTTGGGACCTGCATGACCTCCTTCAACACCCATGTGTTGGCCGCTTGTAATTTGAGCATCACTTCCCCTTTGCCAATTCTTTGGCAAGGCTCACCAGCTCCTCTACTTGGGGCTGCATGGAAAGAGGCAACCAAATCTATTATCCAAGATTCAACTTTATCCAAGAAACCTCCCAGAGCATCATGTGCCACATCTACTTCTTCAGTTCCTTCTTGTTGATCTTCCACAAACCAATAATATCTTTTTACCTGCTCTTTCTTTCCATAGGACCATAAGTGACCATCTGTGCTTTTCAACTCCTCCATTCTTAGCTTACTTTGATTTGCCATTGCTCTACTCCCACTCAATCAAAAACCTTTGAGAGTGACCTGTAACCAAACACAAAACCTGCTCCCTGCAACTTCAGCTCTGATACCACGTGTTGGGATATGAATACCCGAAAGCACACAATTGATTACCAAAATACAAGCAACTTAATATGAAAAAATAACTAGAATCAACAAGTAACTAGAATCTAGAAATAACACATGATATGAGAGACAATGCACAACTTGTATTAAAACTCTTGCAAAAAAGAATACAATAAAGAAGATGCCACTTCTTCTCCACCACCTCTTCAGAGGCTTCCCACACCTCAAGTGAACAGTAGTTCTCTCCTCAAAGCTCTCTCTTTTAGGTCCCAACACCCAACTCAAGCACTGAGTTGGTGTTCACCTTATACCTATGCTCCACGCACACCACAAGTGCTCCATGCACTCCACAAGTACTCAATGTACTCCAAGTAGATCTCCCCTGAACCTGCAACAACCTACACCTCAATAGACCTTACTTATGGAAGGATCTTCCTTGCCTTCCTCTTTACTCTGAGTACACACCTATACTCCAAGTAGATCTCTCTTGATACTGCTCCCTATTGTGTTGCTGTCCTCTCTAATCTTGCACACCTGCAAATCAATCTGGTTATGCACACCTACAAACCTAGATCATTCACACACATACACCTACATATCAATGATCTTACTTACCATGTAGATATCCTATAGAAGCCATGCTCACCTGATGACCAAGATCATACACTCCTGGAGAACCCTGCTGATTCTCCAATTTAGCACCCGCCTTGGTACTGTGGCACTAGGAAGAACACACCATTGCTCACCTCACACACAGAAGGAGCTTATAATAATGCTCTCTTACTCTCTAGCACATGTTTACAATACAACCATGAGTCTAATATATAGATCTCATCCAAACAATAATTAGACACCTAATACAATAATTAGATATGCAGATCTCAGTCTAAAAATAGCTCTCAACATGCAAAAACTTGGTTCATTAGCTAACTACTCATAAAACACTCCAGCTCAAACCACACAGGTGATCGACGTCAGTCCCTATCTGTTTGGGGTCACCGATGCCAGCCAACTTTTGATCGATGTCAGTTGCTTCTTGTATGTACCCTACCGATGTCAGTTGGCCTGATCAACACCAGTGTCTATGACACTCCATCAACTCCTCCAATGGCCTTCTCCATGTCTGCATCAGTGAAGCTTTTAGCTCCACAACCTAACAATTGTCCTAATAAAAGGGAAACCCTTAAACCTCTATAGTCTAGTCCATGACCAAAAGTTTAGTCAACAAAAAAAACATAAAATTGGGATGCCTAACAAAATATTCAAAGGTCATTAACTATAAATGTAGACTATTCCCTCAAAGGACAACTACATTATTGCTATAATTAGTAGATTGCTCCCTTGAAGGACAGTTATTCAAAGAAATCAAAACATACAAAGCAATATATAGACCACTCCTTTGAAGGATGGCTATGCCCAAATTTTTCTACAAACAAAGCACCCTCTCAAAAGCTTCCCACATCGATTAGCTTCACATGACCATAAAACAAAACAACATCCCCAAGTAGACTTCCCGCACTGATTAGTCTACCAAATAAAAGAGACTGAAAAACTATTAAGTCATAGACTAGCCTATAGTCATTCTCAAGGTCACCTATAAAAGGGGCAAAGTGATCCCTACTAAAAAGGGTTACACTATCCTCAAATATCACATAATCACACCTATTACCCCAAAATACCCAAGGGATTTTGAGCTCACTTAATGTCAAGTGATTAGGGTACTTCTCTAACAAAAACCAATGGTCAAAGACATAATGCATAAGCGGGGCTTTTATTTCCAAAACCCTATCTATGTTATCATTATGGTCCTTATTAATGAAAGGGCAATGTGCCTTTCACTTCTTACACACCTTTGTCACATGCCAGATTATCTTTTAGGACGTAGTGTCTTAAAATTATATGCTCGCATATTGTCATCTCATAATTTTCACTATAAAGTTATGAACCTAACATTCAACTCAATTTTATCATAAAATACAACCAAAACCTTTTCTAAACCACTAACATAACATCATGATTTATTTAATGAAAATACAAATTTGTGTTATATAAATTATCATAGCCCATTCACATTAGTTTCTATGGAAAAAAATACACATGAAAACTATCAACCAAATACAATTTATGTCGAACATATACCATCACCAACATGGAAACCTGTTGAAGCATAAATAAACTCATTTCATTTTTAGCATACACCATCACTAATATGGAAAATTGCTAAGGATGAAAAACCACATAACCTATGTTACAACATACACCATCACACAATATGGAAAAGGCTATAACATCAACATACACTCATCATTTTAAGCATGTACCAGCAAACATATGGAAAATGCTAAAAACATTAACATTACCAAACCAACTAACAACCTCTTTGACTATTCTTCCCTTTTGGGAGAACTAAATTGGCTTGAGGCCCTTAAAATAGGGGCTATGTAGGCAACACTTAGCTGACATGGGGTCTTCTGAGGTTAGCTCGACCATTCATTCATTCGTCTACCTAATGGACCAACTATCTAGCCTAAAAACATAGGTCTTCTCTAAAACTGCCCAAAATCATGACCAAACAATGAGCCCTAACACTATAGAAGTCACCTTAGACTTCTCATGGGGCACATTGGAAATCACATACATCTCCCTAACCACAATAAACAACACTTGAGATCACTTATATCTCAGCCTGACTCAACAAATGACCTCAGAGATCGTGACTATCTCCTCAGACCATGACCACTTTTGAGACAACTTTGCCTTTGTTATTTTGACTGCATATGCTACCTCATAAATAGTTATCAAATTATGTGTGCCCCTCACAACTATTATCAGATCGTGACCAAGTTGATCCCCAATATCTATGACATTTTTGTGTTTTCCAAGAACACTTCCTATCTCAGATACTTGGAACATGATGCCCATTGGAGCTATAGCTTTGATCATTTTAACCCAATCAGCTACCACTAATAAGTTGGGGACCGATTACTTTGATTTTAGTCCTCCTCAACCTTCCCTGTGACAATTTAACCTGACTATCAAGTGAAGTAGTATACGTGCAATCTCAACTATTGTAGCATTCACACTCCAACCTCACCCTATCCATCCACTGCCTATCAAATCAACACCTAATATTAGATTACCTTCTCTCGATTACCGCTTTGAGGGGGAATACCTGATCCCATACCTAGGGTAACCTACATCTATTTTTGTCTTGCAATTTGTCAGAACAAACTACAAGACAAAAAGGGGCAAATGTAGACACCAATATCATATCAACCCCCCCTTGGTCCCCTTCTAAATTTTAACACTCCTAACCCACACTTACACACTTTATTAATTTAAAAACTACTTATTTTAAATTAATTACCTCACCTAGACACCTCACCCTAAGACCATTTCTTAGCCTATGAGTCAGCCTGAGACTAGGTCTTCCAAATCCTAACTACCCATGACCGATTCTCACCCCATCTTAACTCTCTAACCAACTCACGTGCCTCATAAGCCCTTTTTTTGACCATTCTCCAATGGAAAAGGCACTTGGCGGGTGGAGAAATAGGCAAAGAGATAAAAATGGCCCTTTTACCTATTCTCTCTCCACCAACATCGATCAACCCATGACTGACACTAGTGGGATCATCGACATCGATTACATAAGCCAAGCTCTAAACATTGAGCTACCCAGCCTTCTTGCACATTCGCACACACATTCTGATTCAAGCACTAGAACTTGACTATCATTCTCCTAGCTACCAAAGTTCTACACAAATCATTTTAGAGACTGGATTGAGAGACTGTATGTGGACCTTGAGCTACTAAATTGAAGCAATCCATGTTTTCTTCATTGGCTCATAACACCAGTCATATCAGCCATAACAAGAATCTCCATTCTTACACCTCTAGGTCTTCACGTTATAAAGCTAAGTACTCTGGTCTTCATTTCAAAAGTTTTAGAATATATTGTTAGTTAGTTTTCATTAATATTTCTAAATATTGTTGAGAGGCCTGACTTCTTTCATGGAGGGGCTGAAAGGCATTCCCCTTATTCTTACCATCTTTTCACACCTATCCTCTATCTTTACCCTTCTTCAGACCTTATTCACCTTCTCGCAACCCTGCACAAACCTTTGAATTTCTAGAAACTCCTCTATCCACCATGAAAATATCCTAAAAGCTATCTAAGGCCAACAACCCTGACTGACATTGGCCACCCAATCGATGCCAGCATCATGCCTTGACCAACCTCGATAGACCTACCGACGTTGGTGACTGTGTTCTGAATCAACAAACTAGAAACCTATCCAACCAGCCCATCTAGACCTAAAAAAACCTTTGGTGAGATTTTTATAACATTCTAAGACACACAAACTATAGAGAATAGGTACACAACATTCTACTTTTCTATTTCTTTAAGTCATTTGTCATTTCTTTCTTTACAACACTTTTACCTTTAAACAGTGGACTGCCATCCCTAAAGGAGCTTCACGCTTTCAAGACTAAGCGTGTAGCTTGGCAGTCCACCATATCCTCTTCTAACATTTTCTTGTTTAAGTTTATTTCTTACTACAGGTGTTTCCTCCATAGCCAAAGAGGAGCTCCCACAAAGCTTGGATATGGTGCACACTAAATCTGGGTAACATCAAACCCACAACCCTTAATCTTAGTTTCTTCCTCATTTGAATGTAATTAGTGAAAATTTAGAGAAATAAAACCATGTTTCTTCTTTAATGTAAGATCAAATGTTGGGTGGAACCATGTTTTTGCCTTAGATTTTTATATTGCAATTTGATTTCAAGTTGCATGGACAACCTAAGTTGTGTGTTTTCTTCGAGTAGAAAAAATGAGCTTGAAAATAAAATGGGATCCTTATGAGAATCATCATGTGGATTTTAACTTATAACTATTATGGGGGGAGGGTGTGTTCTTTAAATGCCCTTGTAGGAAAGCAAGTGAAAACATGTGAAAGATATTATTCCCCTCTTACCTATAAACAATTTAAGATACTCAAGCTGGGAAAGAAATGCAAAATGGATGAAGGAAACCATGTTTCCACTATAATGCAAGAAAGACTATTCCATGTAACTTTATTTTTGCCTTAGATTTTTGTGTTGCAAATGGAACCCGAGTTGGATTTCTAGCCCTAATTGGACTGCCATCCTAAGTAGGGCTTCCAACCCCAATTGGGTTATAAAAGAAATAGTGAACAGATGGGGGAAATAATTTTTCCTCTTTCATGTGAGATCTAATGTTGAGTGGAATCATGCTTTTGCATCAAATTTTTGTATTGTAGTTTAAAATTGAGTTGCATAGCCAATCTGAGTTGAGTTTTTTTGCCTGAGTTGAAAAAATGAGCTTGAAAATAAAATGGGATCCTTATGAGAATCATCACATGGATTTTAACTTATTAATACTATGGGGGGAGGGTGCTCTTTGAATGCCCTTGTGGGAATGTAAGTGAAAAAATGGGAGAGATATTGTTCCCACCTTTTACCCACAGATAATTTTAGATACTCCAGTTGGGAAAGAAATGGAAACCATGTTTTCTATGTAATGAAAGATTTATTATTACGTGGGACTTTATTTTTGCCTCAAATTTTTATATTATGGTTGGAACCTGAGCTATATTTTTAGCCCAAGTTGGACTACCATCTTGAACTGGGCTCCCAACCTAAGCTGGATTGCAAAATAAATGGAAACCATGTTTACTCTTTAATGTAAGATTGATTATTGTGTGCAAATTTATTTTTGCCTCAAATTTCTATATTGTGGATGGAACTCAAGCTATATTTCTAGCATGAGTTGGACTACCATCTAGAATTGGGCTTCTAGCCTCAAGCTAGGTTGTAAAAGAAATGGAAACCATGTTTCCTTTGTAATGTGAGGTAGATTATTGTGTGGGACTTTATTTTTGCCTTGGATTTATATATTATGGATGGAACTTGAGCTAGATTTCTAGCTTGAGTTGGACTACCATCTTGAGCTAGGTTATGAAATAAATAGTGAATGGATGGGGGAAACCATGTTTCCTTTCTGTTGATTTTCACAACTAGAGCTTGAGCTAGGTCAATGGTCTTGTTGTACTTGAAAAATTGAGATTGATCAATATAATGGGATCCTTATGAGAACCATGGCATGGATTACTTATAACTACTATGAGGGGAGGGTGTTCTTTGAATGCCCTTGCAAGAAAGCAAGTGATAACACATGAAAGATATTGTTCCCCCTTACCTATAAACAATTCTGGATACTAGAGTTGGGAAAAAGATGAAAACCATGTTTCCCCTTTAATGTGATATCAAATGGTGTTTGGACTCTTAGTTTTACCTTAGTTTTTCATATGTTTTGGTTGTTTGGTTCAGATCTCTTATTACTCTATGAAGATTGGTGGGATGATGATCGAGTGTTTTGATTCAATTTGAGATTTGGCCTTAAGGCCATTTTAGGATTATCAATGCTTGAATCCCAACTCACCCACCTAGTAACAAAACTAATTACATGTATTTTGGCTTTTTTTATTGTTCCTGGTGTTGTTCTCCAAAACTATTGGATCTAGCCACTCCTTGCCAATTTGGTTTATGCTTTGTGGATGGTTCTAAGAGTGGACCTTTGGAATGTTGTTAGAGTTGCCTTTTTAGTGAAATTTACACAAGTTTAGCTAGAGATGGGTTGATTTAACGAGTTACACTTGAAACAATGAGCTTGATCATAATTGGATACTTGAGTTGGGAGAGAAAGACTAAAAGGATGAAGGAAACCTTGTTTCCTTCTCCTTAAAGTGGGATCAAATGGTGTGTGGACCCCCATTTTTGCCTTGGATTTTCATATTATAGTTGGATAGTTTAGATCTCTCTCTTATAACTCTATGAAGAGTAATGGGTGATGATTAGGTGTTTTCAATTCAATTTGAGATTTGGACTTAGGCCATTATTAGGGTTATGGATGCCTAGATCCCAACTCATCCATTGAGTAACAAACTTGATTAAATGTATTTTGGCTTTTTATGATTGTTCCTAGAGTTTTTATCCAAAACTATCAGATCTAGCCACCCCTTGCCAGTTCAATTTTATGCCTTTGTGGATGGTTCTAGGAGTAGACCTTTAGAACATTGTCAGAGTTGCCTTTTCAATGTGATTTTCACAACTCAATCCTGAGCTAGGTCAATTTAATGAGTTTCACTTGAAAAAAAGAGCTTGATCAATATAATGGGATCCTTATGAGAATCATGGCATGGATTTTAACTTATAACTACTATGGGGGGAGGGTGTTCTTTGAATGCACTTGTGGGAAAGAAAGTAAAAACATGGGAAAGATATTGTTCCTCCCTTACCTGGAAATAATTCTAGATACTCAAGTTGGGAAATAAATGGAAATGAAGTTTTCTCTATAATGTGAGATAAAATGCTATTTGGACTCATAGTTTTGCCTTGGATTTCAGTATATATTGCTATTATTTGGTTTAGATCTCTTATTACTCTATGAAGAGTGGTAGGTTGATGATCAAGTCTTTTGATTCAAACCAAGATTTAGCCTTAGGCCATTAATAGGATTGTTGATGCTTAAATTCTAACTCACCCACCTAGTAACAGACTTGATTACATGTATTTTGGCTTTTTTTATTTTTCCTAGAGTTGTTTTCTAAAACTATTGGATCTAGCCACCCATTTCCACTATAGTTTTTGCTTTTGTTGATGGTTCTTGGGAGTAGACCTTTAGAGAGATGTTAAATTTTCCTATTGAGTGGCTATTCACACATCTCAAGCCTACATTGGGTTGATTTGTCGAGTTGCACTTGATAAAATGATCTTTATCATATTTTTACCTCAAATTTCCATATTGTAAGTTGTTGGTTTAGATCTCATATTGCTCTACAAAGAGTGGTGGGCTAATGATCAGGTCTTTCAATTTAATCTAAACTTTGGCCTCAGGACATTTTTAGGGTTGTCAATTCCTAGATCCCAACTCACCCACCTAGTAAAAGACTTAATGACATGTATTTTGGCTTTTTTAAATTATTCCTAGAGTTGTTCTCTGAAACTATTAGATCTAGCTACCTCTTTCCATTTCTACTCTATAGATGTGGATGAGTGTAGTGCTTATGCCATTTCCTTTCTAGTATTTTGTAATTTCAATGAGGTGGAGGTGAAACCCTTTTTCTAGCCACAGTGCCTACAACTGGGTTATTTTCTTTCTATTTGGGTTATGAATGCTGAGCAAAAGGGCTAGAGTATTTCTACTCTTCTCATGTTTATGAGTTGTTCTCAAAAATGATGTGGGCTAGAGTATACATTATTAGCATTTGTGTCACTATCTTTTCTCTATCACATTTTCTCCTTATGTTGAACTCTTTGCGCTTATGTGAGAATTTATGATGGAAGGTGGGATTTGTCTTTTCTTCCACTATGATGATTCATTTTGGATGTTTGCTCTAAAACTTGGCTTTCCAGTTAGTCTAGGTGTAGTGTGAATGTTTTGCATGTGCAATCAGATCACACATCGCTTAGTGGCTTCCAAGTATATGTTGGATCTATGTGCACATGCAAATAATGGCTTAAAATTTCTCATTTGTAGTGGTGGCCATGATTGTGGTGCTTTTCCCTATAGGATAAGGTTGACATGTTTAGACTATTTATGCCAATTAAAAGTGTGTATGGAGCTATTCTAGATAAGGAAGTTCTTGAGTGGTCTTAAAATTGAGGTGGTCATGTACATGGTGTACTGTATCCTTCATATTGATCATGACTTTGATCACTTCAAGATGTAGGGTGTAGGGATCTATATGTGATGTTCTTCATAGGTGCCTATAAATTGAAAACTCAAGGCTAGAGTGATACAACCTACTTGCCTTTTCCCTTGTTCTAAATGTTTCCTTTGCAAGGAGTCAAGGTGTTTGTGTCAGTCAAGATTTAGATTTTATGGATGACATGTGCCCTTTAAAAGTGTGTAGGAGGATTTATTAGGAAGGATGTCACTGAGCAACCTTATAATTAAGGTGGTCACGTGCATGGTGCATACTATCCATGGTTGCCTCATCACGATCAAGTTGGCTGAGTTGACATAGGGTAAGTAGTTCCATATGGGATGAGCTTCCCAGGGGTCCATGAATTGAATCTCTCTACTTTCCTTATTCTAACTTGTGTGTCCCTCCCTTCTCATTTAATGACACATTTTTATATTGGCATAATTTATGTGCAAAGGAGGCATCAAGGGTTCCCTCACCCTCTTCTATCCCATTCACATGTTAAGCACAAGGATTTTATGTTTGATTTTAAAGAAGAATGAATGCTTTGCTCTAATTTCACATAGTAGTGGGTTTTGCCAGTGCTTGTCAACATCTCACTTATGGTTGGAAGCTACTTGGTTGATCCTACCAATAGTCATATGTTTGTCTCAAAGATTAAGATATGCATGTCTAAGTATGAACTATTTTAGACTATAAAATTGTGGATGGATCATTACATCATTTATAGTTTCTTTGATGGTACCTTACTAATCAGATAACCATAGTAATTCTAGATCTAATACATGCACCAAATATTAACTCTTAGAAGGGATACATTTATTAGATAAAAGGTTGTCATAGGCTTGCTTGTTATTTTAGAGATTGATGATAACTCAACAAATTATATGACCATTATGCCAGTGATGCTTCATTCAACTTTATGCCCTATCAACTTTTGATGGTAAGATAGAGGCCTACCATGGTGGTGATGAGTGATGGATAATTAGGATTTGATTCTAGAGAGGGAGCCTAAGAAATAGCTACCACATCTAAGGAAGGCAATAGGTGCACAAATTACACAATCCTAACATGGGGAGGTAGTGATAATAAATAGTAATACTAGGCTCATCAAGTCTGGTAATTAGAATGAGTATAATCTAAATCCCTTAATGAGGATGGAGGGCAAGTCTGGTGCAAGTAACTATGGTAATTTTAGCTCTAATAGCATATATTTATGTTTTTTTAGTTAAAAATATCATAGTTGAATCTTGGGTCATCATGGTCAGTTCACCCTTGGGTGTGCATTGGCCCTCATATCCCTTAAACCAGTGGTGCATTCTTGGACTTAGTTAGCTGGGTCATAGTTATGGTGTTTTTACTTTGAAAAAATTAGAGTGCTCAAAAGAAGCCTACTCTCTAAATACATTAGCATAAAATAACATGATAGGAGTCTAGTCGTAGTTTATTGGCCTTTGGGACTCGAGTAATGATTAATATGGACTATCAGGGGCATTTCTATTTCATTATTAGAGGTGAAATTCTTAGATTTATGGAAGATGAACCACTATAAAAGAATTTTCCAAGGATGTTTTCATTAATCAAGAATGAAAGTTGGGGGCTCAAAGATGATAAGATACCATCCTAGTCTTAACCATAAATGATGTCAACCAAGGATCAATGGATGTTTCTCTAAGGACTCTACCAGTACCTTTTGAGAAATCAAAGTGTTTAGGTTTTGGGGTGAGTATGGTTGTAAGGCTAAAACTTAAAGGAATTGATGGAAGGGCACCACCAGGAGTGGATCCTATGTCTTAATTGACTCAACATAGGGAAACTTACTAGGTCTAGATATAGTAAGGATTGACAAATTGAGAGCTCTTTCTTGATTCTATGGGTGGTGGTGTATGGCCATTATTAGTTGGTGGAGTGATTTGTCTAGTTATTTCTATTAAAGAATGAGACCTTAGCCTACTAGCTAGCTATATAGAGGTTCCCCTTCATGGCCAACTTATTAGAGGAACTATGGCCATTTAGGCCATGGAAGTTTGAGGCAATAATAAGTCTGTGATTCCCTTAGATATACTAGGTCACACGTGTACTACATTGATGTAACCAATGATTTTTCTCCCTAGTCTAAAGGTTTGGCAAATCTTTCCAAATTGCATCATGATGGGGATAGACTATTGAAATTATTGATCTTCAATGAGGAATTCCTAGTAAGTGTGAGTCATCAACTTGAATTAACTATGTCCCTACCCTTTTTACACACCACCCATTGCTCCCACTGATTGAATGATCTAGTGAAGTGTTTGGATCATGCTAATGATGGCATTTTCCATCAGCAACATCATGAGAAGTTCATTAAACCTTATCATTTAGAGGAAGGATAAGTCATAACAAGGTTACTATATGTGAACTTGTGGTAGGATCATTATTGGTTTTAAGCCCATGACCTATGTAGGGGAGGGGGTGAGATTGACATGGTTAGACTTGTCACCTCCTTGAACCTCACTCTTACCAGTGTTTAGACTAGGGGCCCTATTACTTTGTCATGCTTCACTCTAGGTGGGTGTCATGATAGACCTCATGCCTATACAAGTCATTTGCTTATTATTTGGGGTACATAATCCAAGGTTCTGATTGAGTGCCATGCTCTATGTTGTGGTGATGTGGATGGCCCTTTTTTTAACTATGATAGGTGTGTTAGATGACTTTGACCCTTGGGTGGTCCTACCCTACTACATTTGGAAGGGGCCCCTTCATTTCCCTTTACAAGTAGGTTCCTTAAAAAGTGCCCATAGCTGTCACCAAATTTTCACCTCCATGACAAGTTTGTGAGGTATATGTAACCCCCTTGTTGCATTTCCAAGGATAGTTGTGCTTCTCAAGAGTGATGGTGGTGTGTTCAAGAGTATAGTCATGTAGGTTACAGAGTAGGACCTCTCATCACCATTCCCTTTCCCTATTTAATGGCCTATATCCTTTTTGTTGTGGTGGGGTGAGGGACATCTCCCTTCTCTAGTGCCCACCCATGAGGTCTCACCCTCTAGAACATGGTGGCATTGTGGGATGTGTGTTTATCATAAACACTTGAGACACTATAGTGTAGTTTGCACTAAGGATTTGAAAGAAATAACCATGTGATTTGTCTGTCATGTACATGTTGGACTATCAATTCCATGATAATATGAATCTCAATAATAAATATCTTGACTCTCACCATGATGAAGAATGTATCAAAATGTGATACTTAGTGTGAATTGTAGAATCTCATGAATCATTGAGTCTTTGAATTCAAGTTGAACTCAAGGCCTTAGTTGAGGGCATGCTTGCTTGGGCATCACACTTCAAAACCTCTCTCCCCCTCAGTACATAGGTGGGAGTAGTATATATGGCCATCCATCCCTAAAGGGAGTGTGGTTAGCTCAAATGGACATGAGGTATGTCCCCTCTATCATGACGAGTGGTGGCCCACATGGGTTGGTGTTGGTTTGTGCTTGATGGGTGTGGATATGTGTGGAACTTTAACTTAGAGTTGATGGATTTTTGCCTAATGTGTAGGCTAAATGGATACATTTCACATCCCTAAGTTAGGCATGAACACCCAATGAGGTTAAGCATATCATTAAGTGGAGGAAAGGAAACTTACAAGGATTCCCCTAGTAACAGTTAGTGAACTAGGAAGAGCCTAACATGAAAATTGATAGCCATACCTATAAAATTGTAGTTTGTAGAAGCATCCTCAGTGATGGACTAGGCCCAAGTCACTTAGAAGGGGTTTCCAGAGAGGGTGAGATCCCTATTAGGTCTAGACCCTGTCACACCATGAGGCATTGTCAATGAGTCAAGAATATTGGGAATATAGCCCTAATTAGGTGGTAAATTCTATCTAAAGCTAAATATGAGAAAGAGACTAATAATAAACAAGTACCATGAGGGAAAGATGAAAAGGAATTTGAAAAGAGAGTTAAAGAGTGATTGAAATAGTTAAGAATAAAATAGATGGTGGCTAACAATGTGCCCTAGTTAGACGTAGAATGATATGAGTCGATCCATCACTTAGCTTGGGGGGCATGCTAATATGGGCCATAGTGGAGGCATAAGTTCATCTTTTGGGTCACTTAATGTACCTCCTTTGTGATAATAAAGGAATGAAGCATGCATCTATGGTGGGCCCTCAGGCACTTGTGTGTTCATGGAATTGGCTAACAGGCTTTCCATCTGACCCATCTTGAAACATGGACCATGGAGTCTAACATGTGTGTGAGTTGGTGGGTTGGGAAACCCACAAGGTGTAAGGAAGATGAATGGAAAGATCCCCTCTTGGGGGGTGTACCACCAATCAACCCTAATCTTCTATGAAGGGTTTGAGTGTGAGCACACCTATTGGGACCTAAAAGATGATAAACTATGCCTGAGCAAGGTGAAGCTAGAGGAAACTCTGGTGGAGGCTCATAATGATGCTAACATGTAGATTTTTTGTCTAACTTGGGTATAGGGGTGAAAGACTAATCAAACCATCTAGTAGCTAGTTTCCTCCAAAGTTTCCCTTAGGATAACTAGAGCTCACATGTGAGTTTTATCAGGTGAAGCAAATGATTAGAGGCATCAGGGGCATAATGCCCTTGACCTATTCTCAAACTTTAAATAGGTAAGGTGGCATAGCTACTCCATTTAGCTATGCCATGGAATCACAAGATCTAAGCGGGTTATTTTTGGTAAGTAGAGCTCATGATGTAAGACAAACTAGAAGTTGAGTTATGGTGCTAAATTATGTGCTAACCCAAATCCCATAAAGGGTGCTAATTGATTAAGATAGTAGGATGGTGGTCATGGAAGTTTAAATCCACTAAGGAGTGTGTAACAACTCACCTACTAAATCAACTAGCCCTAAAAATGGATGGTGTTGAAGTGTGTAACCTATACCCAACTATCAAGGATGCCAGGCTTTGATGAGTAGGAGGACATGGGGGTTGTTGTGAAACCTTAGGTGTGATCCTAGGTGGACTAGCCCATAGTGCATATCTTGGTGGTAGTATCAAATATTCAAATGAGAACTTTGAAGATTGAAGTGGGGAAGGGTTCCATGTGAACAAAACTTAAACATGGGTTAGTTAGTCCTAAGAGATGGGTAAGTCTTATTTTAAGGCCACACTCTATGTGATCATCAAAAGGGAATTAGGTTAATATTCCCAGAACAAGATATGGTGGTGGATGGAAATGTTAATAAATTTAGATACATTGATGGGGGCCTTGAGAAGACTTATCTTTTCTTTTTAATAGCCTACCCACTCTAAAATTAGTTCAACTAGAGATAGGTTCTAATGGATGGAAGAGCACTGCATGTCTTGTAGTGTCTAGTGCACCTTCAACATCCCTTGAAAATCTAGAGGATTGAGTACTATTCATGTTGGGTCATCCTCATAACCACATCATGTCTCCAAGGTGAATAGCCTCTAGTTAATAAAATAATGTAGGTAAGGGAATTTAGCAAAATGGATCAGTAACTTTAGGAAAAGGATTGGATCTAAGGTCTGGGCTTAGGGGCCTATGCCCCAAATCTATGGGCTATTGGTAGCCTACCTAAGCTGCTTACATAGTGAGGGTGGGCTATCATGTGTCAACCAAGTGATAGGCATAAGATGCTCCCCTTATGGGGGTTTTCCCTAGGTGGTGAATAGCCAACTTATAACTAGTATAGACAAGGGGAATCTAACTATTTAATTAAAAAAATCATTATGATGGTACTTGTGGATGTTGACATAATGTGATTTTTTCCTAGTGCTCTGAATTTCAAAGTGAAGAAATTCAATCAAGCATAGGTAAACAGTGGGAGTAACTATGAATCTCTTAAGGTAGCCAAATGACTTGTCCTCTAATTAGTGATGGACATGAGTGGATTAGTGATATTCCCACTATCCCTATCTACTATCTAGTGAAACCATAGCCAAGGGAATGGGCTTGGTAGAATCAGTATGGAAAGAAGACACTATTGAGCTTGACTCTAGTTTGACTTTGTGAAATAACTTGAGAGGTGTAAAATAAGTGGGAGATATTTTGGAACAAGTGAAATACCACTACTTTTAACATTATTTTACTTACTATTGAGGTAGAGATAGAGTAATGCCCCTATTTTTGGCCTTAAATTGTGATTTGGTGAATCGATCTAGGCAGAAGACATTTTTAGGTAGGGAGTTTAGCTAGGGTGGCACATCTACTAAAATATAATGTAGGTGTCATAATATGAACTCAATTAGAACATAAACCTTGTGTGGAATAAAAGGGTAAAATCTCATTTGATTTTGATTTTTAGTATGAATAAAAACCATGAAAACATGGCCTATCGATCTTTTAGAATTTCATAATTTGAATCTAGATGTGTCAAAAAAGTTACCATAGAGATAACTGGTTTGTGGCAGCCAAGCATTCATAGAAACATTGATTTTTGATCCTTTGATATTAGCTCTTCCTAACATTATTAATCAAAATTCACCAAGTGTTGGATTATTCACTGACTAATAGGGAATGTGAGCTGGGTTTAGACCATCATGAGACATGTTAGTTTTACCCTACTAATGATCTAAATCATGATAGTAATTCAACTTAGTATGAGAGGAACTATTGATTCACACATTTGGTCATCATGCTTGCTTGAAAAGCTAGTGGTGTGAAGCTATCATGTGTTGGATTATGATTGAATGCCTCTAAGTTAACATCCATGCTAGATGCAGTGCATCTCTCTCTCCAACTACATCATGACCCATAATAGGGGTGCTTTTGTGTCCCTAGGGGCTCGTGTCATTAGAAACTTCCATTTAGTGAAATAGCCCATTTGTAACAACCTTATATAATAATTTCAAGTGATTAGTGAGAAGAATCCTTTGTAGATGACTTAAATAAGTGACAGGTTATTTTAAGTGGTAGAGTGGCCTTACTACCATGATTCACAACTCAAACATTTTTGATAATGTTTCAAGTCATCCTATGCCAATGTTGTTGTGCAGAATAGTTCACACTTAGAGAGGAAATTTTGAGTGGGATTTCTAAAATAGTATGGGTTGTTACATATTTTAGGTGGGGTTTCCTATACCAATGTCCTCACATGGAGAAACTTGTACTTGGACAATTTTTTGACAAAATTTCCAGTGGAGTTTTTGAAATAATATGTGATGTTACATGTTCTACGTGAGTTTTCCTATACCGATGTCATCATAATACAACTCAAGGAGGGGGTTGGGGTTCAAAATAATATGTAGTGTTTGTATATTTTTTAGGTGGGGTTTCCTATATCAGTGTCATCACAATGCAACTTAGGGAGTGGTTTGGGGTTCAAAATAATATGTAGTATTTAGATATTTTTTGGGTGGGGTTTCCTATACCAATGTCAATGCATGAATAAATTTTCACTTAGACTTTAGATAATATTTTGAGTGGGGTTCCCTATACTAGCATCATCGCAATGCAACTCATGTAACTAATGCCACTTAGGAGAGGTGGGGAGGAGGGGGTCAATATGGACTTTTCTGAAAAAGATAGGTAGTTTTGAGTATTTAGGTGGGGTTTATTATACCAATGTCATCATGTAGATAAATTCACACTTACATATATTTTTGATAATACTTTTTGTGTGATTTCCAAAATAATATACAGTGTTGCATATTTTGGGTGGGGTTCCCTGTACCAATGTCTTCACAATACAACTTAGGGGATTCTAAAAATATGTAAGTGTTGCATATTTTAGTTGGGATTTCCTATACTAGTGTAATCTTGTAGATAAATTTTCGCTTCAATTGATTTTTGACAATATTTTGAGTGGGGTTTCTTACACCAACATCATTACAATGCAACTCAGGCTCCCAATGCAACTTGGGGGGTTCCAAAAAAACATGAAGTGTTGCATATTTTAGTTGGGATTTATTATAATAGTGTCATCATGAAGATAAACTCACACTTAAGACATATTTTTGACAATACTTTGAGTGGGTTTTCCTATACCAATGTCATCTTAATGCCACTCAGGGTTGCAATGCAACTCGGCCTCCCAATGCAACTTTGGGGGTTCCAAAAAAAATGCAATATTGTATATTATAGTTGGGGTTTCCTATATTAGTTATATCATGTAGATAAATTAACACTTGGATAGATTTTTGATAATATTTTGATTAGGGTTTCCTATACCAACATCATTGTAATGGCACTCAAGGTCGCAATACAACTCAACCTCCCAATGCAACTTTGGGGGTTCTAAAACAATGTAAAGTCTTACATATTTTAGTTAGGGTTTCCTATACTAGTGTAATTGCATAGATAGATTCATAATTCAATATATTTTTGAAAATATTTCAAGTGGGGTTTCCTATGCCAATGTCGTTATAATGCAACTCGACCTCCTAATGCAACTTGGGGGGTTGCAAAACAACATGTAGTGTTGCATATTTTAGTTAGGATTTATGATACTAGTATCATCACATAGATAAATTCACACTTAAAATAGATTTTTGAAAATATTTCATGTGGGGTTTCCTATGCCAACATTTTTGTAATGCAACTTGAAAGGGGAGGCAGGGCATGGGTTTTCCAAAATAATAGGCAGTGTTGAATATTTTAGGTGGGGTTTCCTATACCAATGTCATCACATAAATAAATTCCTAGTTAGACAAAAAATTTATAGTACTTTGAGTGTAATTTCCAAAATAATATGTAGTGTCACATATTTTAGGTGGGGTTTCCTATACCAACTTCATCACAATGCCACTCGAGATTGTAATACAACTCAAGCTCTCGATGTAACTTAGGGGGTTCCAACAATATGTAGTGCTACATATTTTAGTTGGGGTTTCCTATACCAATGTTATCATATAGATAAATTCACACTTAGATTGATTTTTGACAATAATTCAAGTCAGGTTTTCTATACCAACATCATCACAATACCACTTGGGGTTGCAGTGCAACTTGGCCTCCCAATGCAACTTCATCCTGGGGTTCCAAAACAAGATGTAGTGTTGCATATTTTAGTTGGGATTTCCTATACCAGTGTCATCACATAGATAAATTAACACTTAGATATATGTATGATAATATTTTGAGTGGCGATTCCTATACAGACATTGTCTCAATGTAAACTTGGGCTCATAATGCAACTCATACTACTAATGTAACTTGAGCTCATAAATTGCATTGGGAGTTCACAATGCAACTCAAGGGATGGGGGGTTGTGAAAATAAAGAGATAGTATTGCATATTTTAGGTAGGGTTTACTATACCAATGTCATCACATAGAGAAATTTATATGTGGAAGAATTTTTGACAATATTTTAAGCAATCAAGCACTTAGATGGATTGTTGATAGTATTTTTAGTGCAAATTCCAAAAAAATATGCAATGTTGCATATTTTAGGTGGGGTTTCCTAAACCTATGTCATCACAATTCCACTAGTGGTTGAAATGGACTCAGGTTCCTAATGCAACTTGGGGAGGTTCCAAAATAATATGCACTGTTGCATATTTTTGTTGGGGTTTCCTATACCAGCTTCATCACATAGATAAATTCACACTTTGATGAATTTTTAACAATATTTCAAGTGGGTTTTTTGAAATAATATGTGGTGTTTCATATTTTGGGTGGGGTTTCCAATACCATTGTCATAATGTGGTATAATTTATGGCATTACATATTTTAGGGCTCATAATGCAAATCGAGGAGTTAAACCCCATGCCACTCAGGCTCAAAATGCCACTCAGGGAGTTACTCCTAATGTAACTCATGGAGTTCATCCCAATGTAACTCAAATTCATGAAGTGACTTATGCTTATAATGTAACTCAAGGAGGTGATCTCAATGCAACTTAGATTCATGATGCAACTCTGGATTGTAATGCAACTCAAGGAATTTCTACCACTCAGGGAATTGCTCCCAATGTAAATTGGATTCATGATGCAATTTGAGGTCATAATACAACTAAGGCTTCTAATACAACTTAGGCTCATAATGTAATTTGGGGAGTTATTCCCAATGCAACTTGAGGTCATATTATAACTTAGGGAGTTACTCCTAATTCAACCTAGGGTCATAATGTAAGTTAGGAAGTTGACCCCAATAAAAATCAATTTTGTAATGCAATTTAGGGTCTAAATGCAGTGCAGGCTCACAACTCTACTCAGGGAGTTTCTCCGAATGCTACTCAGGGAGTTGCTTCCAATACAACTCAGGGATTTGATCCCAATGTAACTCAGATTTGTGAAACAACTTATACTCACAATATAACTTAAGGGGGTGTTCCTAATGCAATGTAGATTCACGATGCAACTTAAGCTCATAATGCAACTTGAGGAATTTATACCATTCAAGGAATTGCTCCCAACATAAATCAGATTCATGATGTAACTTGAGGTCATAATACAACTAAGGCTTTCAATACAACTCAAGCTCCCTATGTAACTCAGGCTCACAATGCAATTTGGGGAGTTATTCCCAATGTAACTCAAGGTCATAGTGAAACTCAAAGAGTTATTCCCAATGCAACTCAAGGTCACAATGCAAGTTAGGAATTTGATCCTAATGCAAATTAGATTCAAAATACAACCCAAGGTCACAATATATGTCAATAAGTTGATCCCAATGCAAATTAGATTTAAAATGTAACTTGAGGTCTCAATGTAGTGCAGCTTCAAAACTCTACTCAAGGAGTTACTCCCAATGCAACTTCCATTCATGATTTAACTCTAGTTTCAAACTCCTAATGCAACTCAGGGAGTTGATCCCAATGCAAAATAGATTCACAAGGAAATTTGGGGCCATAATGTAACTCAGGGAGTTGTTCCCAATGTAACTTAGGGAATTATTCCCAATGCAATTTAGATTCATGATGCAACTCAGGTTCATAAAGTAACTTAATCTCATGATGCAACTCATGGAGTTGCTCACAATGCAACTCAAATATTTTCTCCTAATTCAACTCTAGGTCACCATGTAACTCATCTCCCATAGGGAAACCCATCTCATGAAGTGTAAATCACATAATTTAGCTCGATTTGGGTTGTGCCAACCCTAAGAGGATTGATCATCTAATATATCTCAATACGATGTAGTTCATGTATTGAAGTTCATCTCACATAGCGCACATAATATTACATATCACACCTCATGAATCTAAGCTCGTGCATCACATATGGTGAAGCTCAACCCATGTAATTCCTCTCATAAAGCCTAACTTATGCAACACAAATCATCTCATGTAGTGTAGTGTGTACAACACACATCCACATCATCAAAGTATGTGTGAGGGGAACACAGACTACCCAATATCTTGATAAAATAGGTAAAGAGGGTGCAACACTGGGAGCATAGTGCACTTCATGAATCTCATCTCATGGATCACATCTGGAAAAGCTCATCCCATACAACACCTCTCACAAAGCTCATCTTATGCAACATAAATCATCTTTCATAGTGTAACATGTGTAACACACATCCACATCATCATTATATGTGTGAGGGGAACATAGACTACCCAATGTCTTGATAAAATGGGGGAAAAGGGTGCAACATTAAGACTTCTTAGGAGGTCACCCATCCCAATACTACCCTAACCCAAGTGCACTTAATTATGGATTTATGATGGGATTTGTTACACTAATGTTGGTATGATCACACCTGATATTTATTTTATCATGTTACTCTATGTGTAGTTGACACATGGAAGACATCAGATAGACCCAATTTGTTGCACAAGACTTGTTTGGCCTCACTAATGTGTGAGTTTCAACACACTACTTTGTTGGTTCAGTATGGCACACAAGGGGATCCCATCATGAGTTAGTTTCAACACACTACTCTATTGGTTCAATATGGCACACAAGGGGATCCCAAGCTACGCCGATCAACTCATGTATCTAATGCATCACAACTTGTAAACTCAACATAATTCATCTCACACATCATAATTCATCCCATGTAGTGTAACTCATATTATTCACCACAACCTACATAGTGTGGGTTATATAATGTGACTTCACCTAGGTTGTGATTATTGCCCAGCACATCTTGACCTAGAGCAACCCACCCACTGCATCTCATGGAGCATAACTCACATAGCATTGCACAACATAGATTGTGTAGCATGACCCATCTAAGACAACAAAACTCTTATAGCATGTCTCATGCATCATTGCTCTCTCAATGCAAATCCACCTCCATTATGGTGATCACCTAACATAGCTTCACCTGAGCTAAGTTGACTTGGGCTAAGTTGGCCAAGCATAACTCATGTAATGTAACTCATTTTAAATAATGCAACCCACCTCATGTAGTGTATCTCACCTAATGCTGACACAGGTTGTGTCAATCACCTAAGGTAGACAACTCATGTAATGTAACTCATAGAATGCAGCTCTATAAGCATAATGTGTGGCAACACATCTTGCATAGTATAACCCATGTAGGATGACTCATGTGACACAACTCATCCGACCTGGTGAAACATGCATAGTGCAACTCAAGAAAAAGGGGGTGTAACACCTAGACTTTAATATGGCACATAAGGGGATATTGTGTAACATAATTTGTGTAGTACAACTTACTCATTATATCTCACACAACATAGGTCAAGTTGGGTTGTGCCAACCTAGTAGTGCCAATTACCTAATCTATAGTTCAACCCAATGTAGCTCATACAATGTAACTCATCTTGCACAACACAACCCATCTTATACAACACACCTCATCTCACATAGACCAAAAAAATGATCCCAACTCATGCATCACATATAGTGAAGCTCAGCTCAAGTAGAGCATCTCTAAAAGCCTAGATCATATAATGCAAACCATTCTACACATTATGTATCCACATCATAGCTCACCTAATGTAGTTTGACCCAGGTTGTGTCAATCACCTAATGTAGCATAACCTGACACAACTCATGAAGTGTAGATTACACAATGTAACTTAAGAAAAAATACTCATGCAACACCACTTGTGTAGTACAACTTGTAATCACATCTCATCTCATGTAGTGTAACTCATGTACTTGAGTTCATGTAACATAACAAGCCTAAATTAACTTGATTAATATTTTGGCAACACAATTTGCATTGATCACCCCACATTGAGTAACTTGGTACAACTTGATTAGTGCATCTCATCTCACATAATGCCACTTGTATCACATAATTCAAATCATACCATGTAATGTAACTTGTATAACACATCTTTTGAAACTCATCTTGTAAATTTTAGCTCATTCAATGTAACTCACATAGCACATCTTGTGAAACTCATCTTGTAAAGAGTATCTCATGTGATGAAACTTAGGTATTACATCTTATCTCACATAACACAATTCATCTTGTGCATTGCAACCCATCTCACTTAATGCAACTTGTGCCATGAAGTGAAACTCATGTAGCGTAGCTAGTACAACACAACTTATGTAGTGCATCTTAACCCAGGTTACACTGACTGACTAAGGATTCTAATATAACTCAAGCTCACAATGCAATTTGGGGAGTTGTTCCCAATGTAACCTAGGGTCATAGTATAACTCAGGGAGTTGATCCCAATACAACTTGGTGCCATAATGCAAGTTAGGAAGTTAACCCCAATGCAAATCAGATTCTTAATGTAACTTGGGGTCTCAATATAATATAGGCTTGTATCTCTACTTAGGGAGTTTCTCCCAAAGCCACTCAAGGAGTTTCTCCCAATACAACTTAGGGAGTTTATCCCAATGCAACTTAAATTTGTGAACCAACTTATGCTCGCAATATAACTTGAGGGGGTGATCCTAATGCAATGTAGATTCACGATGCAACTTAGGCTCATAATGTGACTCAGGGAATTTAAACCACTTAGGGAATTGTTCCTAATGTAAATTGGATCCATGATGCAACTTGAGGTCATAATATAACTAAGGCTTCCAATACAACTCAGGCTCCTCATGTAACTCGAGCTTGCAATGTAATTTTGGGAGTTATTCCCAATGTAACCTAGGGCCATAGTGTAACTCAGGGAGTTATTCTCAATGTAACTTAGGGTCATAATGTAAGTTGAGAGGTTGATCCCAATGTAAGTTAGATTCATAATGCAACCTAGGGTCATAATGCAAGTTGGGAAGTTGATCCTAATATAAATTAGATTCATAAATTAACTTGAGGTCTTAATGTAGTACATCCTCACAACTCTACTTGAGGAGTTACTCCCAATGAAACCACCATTCATGAGGTAACTATAGGTTTGAACTCATAATGAAACTCAGGGAGTTGATCCCAATACAAAATATATTCACAAGGCAACTCAAGGCTACAATGTAACTCAGGGAGTTGTTACCAATGCAACTCAAGGAATTATTCCCAATGTAATTAAAATTCATGATATAACTTGAGTTGATAATTTAACTCAAGCTCATGATGCAACTCATGGAGTTGCTCATAGTGCAACTTGGGGACTTTCTTCTAATTTAATTTTTGGTTGCCATGCAACTCATCTCCCATAGTGCAACCCATCTCATGAAGTGTAACTCGCATAATGTAGCTCAATCTAGGTTTTACTGACCCTGATAACATTGATCATCTAATACAAATTGATATGATGTAGTTCATATAGTGAAACTCATCTCACATAGTGCACATAACCTCATGCAGTACACCTCATGAATCTCAGCATGTGCATTGCATCTGGGTAAGCTTGACCCATGTAATACCTCTCACAAAGCCTAGCTTATGTAGCACAAATCATCTTGTGTAGTGTAGCACATGAAACACACATCCACATCATCAAATTATGTGTGAGGGGAACACAAACTACCTAATGCCTTGATAAAATGGGTAAAGAGGGTGTAACACCAGGAGTGCAACACACCTCATGAATCTCATCCTGTGCATCACATCTAGTGAAGCTTGACCCCTATAATGCCTCTTGTGAAGCCTAGCTTATGTAGCACAAATCATCTCGCATAGTGCATCATGTGCAACACACATTCACATCATGAAAGTATGTGTAAAGAGAAAAGGATACAACACTAGGACTTCTCGAGAGGTCACCCATCCTAGTATTACCCTTGCCTAAGTTTGGTTTATTATCAAGTTCTAATGGGATCTGATGCACTATGCTGGTATGATCACACCTGATATTTACTTCATCATGTTACTATAATTTTAGGAGACATGTGGAAGACATCGGATAGACTTAATTTATTACATGAGACTCATTTAGCCTCACTTATGTGTGACTTTAAACACACTACTCTATTAGTTGAATATGTCACATAAGGGGATCCCATCATAAGTTAGTTTCAACACACTACTCTATTGGTTCAATATGGCACACAAGGGGATCCCATCATAACTCATGAAACATGAATAGTGTAACATAAATCATCTCACGTACTGTAGCTCACGTAACACACATCCACATCATATCTCATCGATGCAGCTTGACCTGGGTTATGCCAATCACCTGACTTAGTTTAACCTGATGTAACTCATGTAATGCAACATTCATAGTGCATCTTGCTCAAAAATTCTTCTAAGGGAGACATTATGGTGTAAATAAGAAGAGGTTTCCATACCCTTCATGCTTGTCTATGTCATTTGCCCCTGCACCCCCACCCCCTCCCACTCTGAGACATTAGAGTATGTGTGAGGGTAACATAGACTACCCAATGTCTTGATAAAAATGGGAAAAGTGTGAAACATTAGGACTTCTCAAGAGGTCACCCATCCCAATACTACCCCAGCCCAAGCACACTTAACTATGGAATTCTGATGGGATTTAGTACACTAACGTTGGTATGATCACACTTGATATTTACTTTATCACATTACTTTAATTTTAGGAAACACATGGAAGACATCAAAAAGATGCAATTTATTAAATGAGACTCATTTGGCCTCATTTATGTGTGAGTTTCAACACACTACTCTATTGGTTCAATATGGCACACAAGGGGATCCCATCATAACTCTCACACTATCTCTAACTTAGCAAAACCCATCATGTGTAGTGTGACTCACGTGGTGCATCTCACATAGTGTAACTCACCCAATGTAGCATAATCCAAGGTATGTCAATTTCCTAACACAACTCACCTCAGTGTATCTCATGAAGTGAAACTTATCTCATACCACACAACTCATGCATTATAGCTCAACCTAGGTTATACTAACCCAAGTTGTGTAGTGCAAACTCATGCAATTTATTTCTCATGATGTAAATCATAAATAAAAAGAGGGTCATGTACCCTTCATGCTTGTCTATGTCATTCCCCCCTTCAAAACTAGAGTATGTATGAGGGGAACCTAGACCGCTAGATGTCTTGATAAAATGGAAAAAAGGGTGTAACACTGGGACTTCCTAAGAGGTCACCCATCCTAGTACTATCCCCACCCAAGCACGCTTAACTATGGAGTTCTGATGGGATTTGGTGCACTAATGCTAGTATGATCACACTCAATATTTAATTTATCACATTACTCTATTTGTAAGCGACACGAGGAAGACATCAGATAAATATAATTAGTTGTATGAGACTCATTGGGCCTCACTTATGTGTGAGTTTTGACACACTAATCTATTGGCTCAATATGGAGCACAAGGAACCCATCATAAGTGAGTTTTAACACACTACTCTATCAGTTCAATATGGCACATAAGGGGATCCCATCATAACTTGTGTACTATATCTGACTTAGTGAAACCCATCATATGTAGTGTAACTCACATGGTACATCTCACATACCATAACTCACCTAATGTAGCATGATTTAGGTTATGTCAATTTCCTAACACAACTCAACTCAGTCATCTCATGTAGCACAACTCATCTCATGCTGCATGACTCATGTATTATAGCTTGACCTAGGTTATGCTAACCTAGGTTGTTTAGCTAAACCTCATGTAATTCATCTCTTGCAATGTAACTCATTTTATGGCACCTAGATTGTATGGTTCATCCAATGCAACCTAACTCATCTCACATATCACACCTTGCCCAATGCCAACCTAGGGTTCATCAATTCCCTAACACATCTCAACCTGGTGTAGCTAGCATGATGTAAGTCATACAAGGTAGCTAAAGAGGCACATGCCACATACTACATCTCACTCAACACTCACATAGTGTATATTGTGTAGTGTAGCTCACCCAATGCTGACTAGGTTGTGTCAACTACCTATAGTAGACTGCTCGTGCAATGTAACTCATAGAATGCAACTCTAGAAGCATAACACATCTTTCACAAAATAACCCATCTAGGCTAACTCATGCAACACAACTCATCCCCACCCAGTGCCACTTTCATAGTGAAAATCACATAGCATAGATTTCCTAATGCCTTGAGATGAATAAAAATGGGGTGTAACCCCTAGACTCTTTAGCTAATCACCCTTCATAGTAATACCCCAACCAAAGCACACTTAACTACAAAGTTTTGATGAGATCTAAAGCTCTAACACTAGTATGATCACACTCAATAAATATTATATTGCCTTGATATACTTGTAAGAGAGACATGGAGAGTCAATCATCTAATGTGAATTTGACTTGGTGTATCTCAAGCATTATAACTCATACAACACAATTCACATAGTAAAGCTTACACAATGTAACTCATCCTATGCTGAAAAACTCATGTAATGCATATCATTCAATATCACTATCATAATGTAGCTTGACTAGGGTTGTGCCAACCCATTTTATTCCAAATCACGTAACACATCTGAAGCTGGAAAATCTCATATAGTGTATCCCACACAAATCATCTCACATAGTGTAGCCTACACAACACACATCCACATCATAGCTCATCTAGTGTCATTGGACCTGGGCTATGTTGATTGCCTAACGTAGCTCAACCTGGCATAGCTCATCTAGTATAACTTGTATAACACACCTCGACCCTATTTTTGTCAATTTCCTAATGCATATCATGCATCATAACCTGTCAATGTAACTAATGTAACAATGTAATGCATCTCACTAAACACAACTCATCCCCTACAATATAGTTTACATATTGCATCCTGTGTGCAGTGTAACTTACTTGATGGATTTCAAATCGAGCTCTATGAATTTCATAACTTAGCTCAACCTAGTGTAGGTCACTCGATGTATCTTGTTTATCAAAAATCATCTCACATAGTGTGACTCACTGATGCAGCTTGACCTAGGTTGTGCCAATCACATAACTTAGTTCAACATGACACAACTCATATAATGCATCTCATCCCACACAGTGTAACATGCATAATGCAACTCACTCAACAATTTTTCCAAGGGAGCCACCATGGTATAAATAAAAAGAAGCTCTCATACCCTTCATGCTTGTCTATGTCATTCTTCCACCCAATAGCCCCTTCCCCCACCTTAGAGACATTAGAGTATATGCGAGGGGAACACAGACCACCCAATGTCTTGATAAAATGGAAAAAAAATGGTGCAATATTGGGACTTCCTGGGAGGTCACCCATCCCAATATTACCCTAGCCCAAGTGTTCATAACTACAGAGTTCTAATGGGATCTAGTACACTAACGTTGGTATGATCACCCTTGATATCTACTTTATCATGTTACTCTACTTGTAGGAGACACGTGGAAGACATTAGATAAATGAAATTTATTGCATGAGACTCATTTGGCCTCACTCATGTGTGAGTTTAGACACACTATTCTATTGGCTCAATATTACACACAAGGGGATCCCATCATACATGACTTTTAACACACTACTATGTAGGTTCAATATGGGACACAAGGGGACCCATCATAACTCATGCACTGCATTTAACTTAGTGAAACCCATCATGTGCAATTTTTACACACTACTCTATAGGTTGTGTCGATTGCCTAACATAACTCAACTTAGTGCATCTCATGCAGTGTAACTCATCTCATGCCACATGACTTACACATTACAGCTCAACCTAGGTTATGTTAACCTAGGTTGTGTAGCTTGACCTCATGAAATTCATCTCTCACAACCTAACTCATCTTGTGGAACCTAGCTCATGTAGTGCATCTAGTGCAACCTAACTCATCTTGCATAGCACAACCCATGTAATGCTAACCTAGGGTTTTTTGATTGCCTAATACATTTCAAGCTAGTGTAACTAGTGTGATGTAAGCCATATAAGGTAGTGATAGAGGCACATGTCACACATCACATCTCAGTCAACACTCACATAATGTAGCTCAATCAGGGAAACTCATCATGTATAATACACCTTACATAGTACATCTCTTGCAACACAAATCACCCAATGTAGCATGACCCTCAACTCATAAATATATAAGGTAGGGTACCAAATACATCTTGGTGGGGGTTGGTTCAACAACGTAATGCAACTCAACATAATTCATCTCGCACCTTAGAATTCATCTCATGTAGTGAAACTCATATTGTTTACCACAACTTGTGTAGTGTGGGTTGTGTAATGCAACTTTGCTTAGGTTATGATGATGGCCCAATGCATCTCAACCTAGAGTAACCAACCTAATGCATCTCATAGAGCATAACTCACATAGCATTGAATAACATAGATTGTGTAGCATGACCCATCTTAGAAAACACAACTCTTGTAGCATGTATCATGCATCATTAATCTCTCACTGTAAATCCACCTACATTATGGTGATTACCTAGCATAGCTAAACCTGAATTGAGTTGACTTAGGTTGAGTCAACCAAGCACAACTTATGTATTGTAACTCATCTCAAACAATGCAACCCACCTCATGTAGTACAACTCACCTAATACCAACCTAGGTTGAGTCAATAACCAAATGTATATTTCTCATACAATGTAACTCATAGAATGTAGCTCTCTAAGCACAATGCATGGTAACACATCTTACACAATGCAACCCATGTAGGATGACTCATGTGATACAACTTATCCTACCTGGTGTAAGTTACATAGTGCAACTCACACAACATAGATTACCTAATGCCTTGACATAAAGAAAAAGGGGGTGCAACACTTGGACTCTAATATGGCACACAAGGGGATCTTATGAAACACAATTTACATAGTATAACTTACTCAACATAGCTCGCATAACATAGGTCAAGTTGGGTTGTGCCAATTTGGTAGTGCCACTTACCCAATGTATAGCTCAACCTAACATAGCTCACATGACATTACTCATCTTGCACAAAACAACCCATCTTGCACAACACACCTCATCTCACATATCCCAAAAAGTGGATCCTAACTCATGCATCACATCTAGTGAAGCTCAGTTTGGGAAAAACATCTCATGAATCCCAACTCATGTAATGTAAATCATATTACACATTACGTATCCACATCATAGCTTTCCCAATGTAGTCTAACCTAGGTTGTGTCAATCAACTAATGCAACACAACCTCACACAACTCATTAAGTGCAGCTTGCATAATGTAACTTGAGAAAAAATACTCATACACCACCATTTGTGTAGTATAACTTGTAATCAAAACTCATCCCATCTAGTGTAACTCATGTAGTGTAGCTCATGTAAAATAACATGCCCTTATTAGCTTGATCAAGATTTTGGCAACCCAATTTGTATTGATCACCCTATATTGAGTAACTTTGTGTAACTCGAGTAACACATCTCTTAAAGTGTAACTCACACAGTTCAACTTGGGTAGTGTATCCCATCTCACACAACTCAATGCAATGTATCATGCATAACACAATTGATGCCATGTAGTGCAACTTGGTGGGTTCATCTCATCTCACATATTGTGACTTATATCACATAATGCAACTCATGTCATGTAGTGAAACTTGTATAGCACATCTTTTGAAACTCCTATTGCAAAGTGTAACTCATGCAATGTAAGTCATATAACACATCTTGTGAAACTCATCTTGCAAAGTGTTGTTTATGTAATGCAACTCAGGTATTACATCTTATCTCACATAACACAACTCATTCTATGTAATATAACCCATTTCACTTAATGCAACTTGTGCCATAAAGTGTAACACATGTATTATATCTAGTACAACACAACTCATGCATCGCATCTTGACCTAGGGTACACTAACCAACTCATGCATCTCACACATCACAACTTATTAGCTCAAATTTATAGTATAACTTGCATAGTTTAGCTTAAACAACACATATCATCTTGTGCAATGCAACTCTTATAACATATCTTATGTTGGGTACCTTACCCCATCCATATTGACCCTCAGTCCATAGATATATAAGGCAGGCCATCTAATGTAGCTAGATACGGGTTGTGTCACTTACCTAAAGCAACTCAACCTAGAGATATTTGTGTAGTGAATCTTGTGTATTATAACTCATCTTACATGGTGTAACTCATCTTATGAACCATAATTTACATAGTAAATCTCTCACAACATAGCTTTGGCAATGTAACTCAACTCATGTTCTTCTTAGTTAGGTTGTGTCATTAACTTAACACAGCTTTATTTGTCACTACTCATGTATTGTAACTCATTTTGCACAACACATATCATCTCATGCAATAAAACTTATGAATCCTAGCTTAAGCATCACATCGGGCAAATCCCAGCGTACACATTGCATCTCATGAATCTTCATTCACACAACATAACTCATCTCATGTAACATAGCTTAGATAGTGCATCTTCATAGAGTATCTCACCCAAAGCATCTCAACCTGATTGTGTTGACATGCATTATGTCCATCACTAAGCATAACTCAACCCATCATAGCTCATGCATCATAACTCACATATCACAACTTAGAAATTATAGCTCATGCAATGTAACCTACACAGTGTAGCTTAAGCAACATAGATCTCATATTGTAACCCAAACCATGCAACACAAATCATATCACCAATGTAGCTCATGCAACATTACTCACCCAATGTATCTTGATAAGGGTTACATAGACCCAGTTTGGGTTTATCCCTAAATGTAACTCATGTAGTGTAACCTTACAGGTACAACATGACTCATCTTGTATGACATAACTCATCTCACTCAATGCAACTCATCTCACGTAACATAACTCATCTCTATAGTGTAACTCATGTAGTGCAGCTCATGTAATGCATCTCATGTAGCATAGCTCAACCCAAGTTTTGTTAGTTTCCTAACACATCTTTCAAATTATAACTTTTTATCCCAACTTTCACAATAGAGAATGCACATCACCATTCATCTCAAGTAATGTAACTCATGTTGTGTAACATAACTCATCTTATGTAGTGCAACTCACACAATGCAGTTAGGCATGATTTGTGTCAATCACCTAACACAACTCGACCCAACATATCTCTCTCAATGCATCTTTTATAGCATAACTCATATAATTAATCTTATATAGCACATGTTATGCATTGTAACTCATATCACACAATGTAACTTGCTAGTGTAGCTCACTTGATTATAGCTTGACCTAGGCTGTGTCAATCTCTTAATACATCTCAACCATGCACAAACCATGAAGCATTGCTCATAAAACACTTCTTGCACAATTCAACTCAATGCACATAGTGCAACTCATCTTGTTAAATTAAAATTACATAGTGTACCCTTCTTAGAGTAACTTTCATGATGCATCTTGACCTAGGTTATGCCAATCACTTAACACAACTCTACCTGACACAATTCATGTAGTCCAACTCATCTCACACAATGTAACTCACCTTACGAAATGCACCACATCTTTTATAGTTGAGTCTCATGAAGGCCAACTCATGCATTGCATCTAATAAAGCCCAACTTGCATAATTTATCGTCATAATGTAGCATGCCCAACAAAGCTTGATCACGATTAGTGCATCTCATCTCACACAATGCAACTTGTATCACATTATATGACTCATGCCATGAAGTACAACTTTCATAACATAGCTCATGTAACCCAACTTGTAAATCATAGATCATGCCATGCAACTTGGGTATTACATCTTGTCTTGTATAATGTAACTTTCCCTATGTAATTTAACCCATCTTGTTTAACATAACTCATGCCATGAAGTGAAACTCATGTGGCATAGGTAGTGTAACATAACTCATGTGGTTTATCTTGACCTAGGTTACACTGGTCGACTAATACAACTCACACATCATAACTTACTTGATCAAATTTTCAATATAACTTGCATAGTGCAGCTCGAGCAACACATCTCATCTTGTGTAATGTAACTCTTATAACACAGCTTGTGCACGCAATGTACCTTGACTAGGGTTGTGTCAACCTAATTTATGTTGATTGATCAACATAGGCCAATGCAAGGCAACTCACATAATGTAACTTGGAAGGTATATCTCACACAACATGACTCATCTTATATGACACAACTCATCTTGCACAATACATCTCACATATCACAACACAACTTATAACTACTATGGGGGGAGGGTGTTCTTTGAATGCCTTTGTAGGAAAACAAGTGAAAACATGGGAAATGTTTTGTTCCCCCTTTACCCACAAATAATTTAGTATAATCCAATAGTGAAATAAGAATTAAATCTATGAGATAAAACATGTTTCCTCTTTAATGTGAGGTCAAATTTTATGTGGAACTATATTTTTGCCTCAAATTTTTGTATTACAGTTTGAACTTGAGTTGGACTACCAGTCTGAGTCAAAAAAATGAACTTGATAATCATGGGATCCGTATGAGATTCATGACATAGATTTTAACTTATAAATACTATGGGGGGAGGGTGTTCTTTAAATGCATTTATGGGAAAATAAGTGAAAACGCAAGATACAATTTGCTCCCCCCTTTACCCTCAAACCATTTAGTATATTCTGGTTGTGAAAGAAATAGTAAATGGATGAAGGAAACCATGTTTCCTCTAGAATTCAAGATCAAATGTTGGGTGGAACTTTATTTTTACTTAGTATTTATGTATTGCAGTTTGAACTTGAGTGTAATCCTAGCCAAAGTTGGACATCCATCCTGAGTTGGACTACCACCGCGAGTTGGATTGCTAGCCTGGGTTGGGTTGGAAGCTCGAGTTGAAAAAATGAGCTTTATTTTAATGGGATACTTATGATAATAATGACATGGACTTTAGCTTATAACTACTAAGGGGTAAGGGTGTTCTTTGAATGCTTTTGTAGGAAAACAAACAAAAACATGTGAAACATTTTATTCCCCTCTTTACCCACAAGCTATTTAGTATACTAAGATTTTGAGAAAAAATAATAAATGGATTGATGAAACCATGTTTCATCTTCAATGCAAGATCCAATGTTATGATTTCCTTATTATAATTTGAAATAGAATTAGACTTCTAGCTCAAGTTGGGTTGCCAACTTGAGTTAGGTTGACAACCCAAGCTGGGTTGCTAGCTTAAGCTGGGTTACCAACCTGAGCTAGGTTGCCAACCCAAATTGGGTTGATATCTCAAGCTAGGTTTCCAACCTGAGCTAGGTTGTTAGCCTGAGCTGGGTTTCTAGACTGAGCTAGGTTGCCAACCTAAGCTAGGTTGACAACCTGAGCTGGGCTGCCAACCTGAGTTGGGTTGATATCTTGAGCTTAAAAAATGAACTCGATAATCATGGGATCCTTTTGAGGATCATAAAATGGATTTTAACTTATAAATGCTATGGTGGAAGGCTATTTTTTGAATGCCTTTTTGGGGAAAGAAGTAAAAACATGGGAAACATTTTATTCCACCCTTTACCCATAAATAACTTGGTATACTTTAGTTGTGAAAAGAAATAATAAATAGATGAAGGAAACCATGTTTCCTCTTGAATTCAAGATCCAATGTTATGTGGGAATTGATTTTTTTACATGGATTTTTGTGGTATAATTGGAGGATGAGTTGCACTCCCAATCATAGTTCTAAAAATCTAAGTCGGGTGGCCAACATGAGTGGGGCTGGTAACCAGAGTAGGAAAAATGAACATGATAACCAATGGGATGGTAATGAGAATGATGACATGGATTTTAACTTATAACTACTATGGGGGGAGGGCAAGCAAGTAGCGAAAACAAACTTGAGAAACAAGGGACCCTTATGAGAACCATGGAATGGATTTTAACTATTAACCACTATGGGGGGAGGGTGGGGAAGGAAGCAAGGAAGATGGAATTGATAATGATGGGAATCATTATGTAGAGCATGACATGAATTTAAACTTATAACTACTATGAAGGGGAGGGAGCAAGCAATCAAGAGTGAGGGGAACACATCTAGGAGCTTGAGTTGGATTCCCACCCTAAGTTGGGCTGCCATCCCAAGTTGGATGACCATCCTGAGTTGGCCTACCATCTTGAGTTGGATTATTAGCCCGAGTAAGGCTACCATCCTAAGTTGGACTTCACAACTCGAGTTAGGCTGCCATCCCTAGTTGGATTGCTAGCTCAAGTTGGTCTTCCAACCTAGGTTGGGTTTCCAAATAAATATTGAATGGATGGGGGAAACCATGTTTCCTCTTTAATGCAAGATTGAATTTTGGGTAGAGAAATATTTTTTCCTTAGATTTTTTGTATTTTGGTTTGAACTCCACTTCCAATCAGATTTCCTCAAATTTGAGTCGAGTGGCTGACATGAGTGGGGATGGTAAATGGAGTAGGAAAAATGAACTTGATAACCAATGGGATGGTTATCAGAATGATGACATGGATTTTAACTTATAACTACTATGGGGGGAGGGTGGCCAAGTAAGAAAGGAAAATAAACATGATAAATAAGGGACCCTTATGAGAACCATGGATTGGATTTTAACTTTTAACCGCTATGGGGGGAGGGTGGGGAAGGAAATAAGGAAGATGGACTTGATAATGATGGGAATCCTTATGTGGAGCATGACATGGATTTGAAATTATAACTACTATGAAGGGGAGGGAAAAAATAGGAAATGAAGTAAGTAGCTCAAGGTGGATTACCAACTTGAGTTAGGCTGCCATCCCAAGTTGGGTTGACATCCCTAGTTGGATTGCTAGCCCAAGTTGGTCTACCATCCTAGATTGGGTTTCCAAAGAAATAGTGAATGGATGGGAGAAACCATGTTTCCTCTTTAATGTGAGATTGAATGTTGGGTGGAATAATATTTTCACCTTGGATTTTATATATTGTGGTTTGAACTACACTTGCCCTACCAACCTAAGTTGTGTCTTGAGCCCGAGTTTAAAAAATTAGCTTGATAATAAAATGGGATCCTTGTGATAATCATGGAATGGATTTTAACTTGTAACTACTATGGGGGAGTGTGTTTTTTGAGCTCATGTTGGATTGCCATCTCGATTTGGACTTCTAGCCTGAGTTGGACTACCAACTTGAGTTGGGTTGCAAAAGAAATAGTGAATGGTTGGGAAAAACCATGTTTCCTCTTTAATGCGAGATTGAATGTTGGGTAGAACCATATTTTTGCCTCATATTTTTTGTATTATGATTTGAACTAGAGTTACACTGCCAACCTGAGTTACTTCTTAAGATCAAGTTGAAAAAATGAGCTTGACAATAAAATGGGATCCTTATGAGAATCATGTCACATATTTTAACCTATAACTATTATGAGGGGAGGGTATTCTTTGAATGCCCTTGTGGGAAAACATAGGAAATATATTATTCCCCGCATTACCTACAAATAATTTTGGATACTTGAGTTTGGCAAGAAATCCAAAATGGATGGAGGAAACCATGTTTCCTCTTTAATGAGAGATTGATTGTTGTGTTGAAATTTATTTTTGCCTCAATTTGTTTTATTACAGATGGAACTAGAGTTGGATTTTCTGCCAACCCAAGTTGGACTGCCATCCCAAGCTAGAATTCTAGCTTGAGTTGGATTGCTAGCTTGAGTTAGGTTATGAAAAAAATTATGAATCAATGGGGGAAACCATCTTTCCTCTTTGATGCGAGATTGAATGTTGGGTGGAACCATATTTTTGCCTTAGATTTTCATATTATGGTTTGAACTTGGGTTACACTGCCAACCTGAGTTGGCTTTTTAGATTGATTTGAAAAAATGATCTTGATCATAAAATGGGATCATTATGAGAATCATCACATAGATTTTAACTATAACTACTATGTGGGGAGGGCGTTATTCGATTGAATTTGTGAGAAAACAAGTGAAAACATAGGAAAGATATTATTCCACCCTTACTCGCAAATAATTCTAGATACTTGAGTGTGGAAAGAAATGAGAAATGGATGAAAGAAACCATGTTTCCTCTTTAATGTGAGATCAATTATTGTGTGGAACTTTATTTTTGCCTCAAATTTTTGTATTGTGGATGGAACCTAAGTTAGACTGCCATCCTGAGCTGGGCTGGCAGTCCTGAGCTAGGCTTCCAGCCACAGTTGGGTTACAAAAGAAATAGTGAATAGATGGGGGAAACCATTTTTCCTCTTTCATGAGAGATTAAATTTTGGGTGGAAGCATGTTTCTACCATAGAGTTTTGTATTGTGGTTTGAACTTGAGTTGCACAGCTAACCCAAGTTGGGTTTTTTTCCCAAGTTAAAAAAATGAGATTGATAATAAAATTGGATCCTTATGAGAATCAATGTGTGGATTTTAACATATAACTACTATGGGGGGGAGGGTGTTCTTTGAATGCCCTTGTTGGGAAAGCAAGTGAAAAAATGGGAAAGATATTGTTCCCCCCTTAAATTCTAGATACTCGAGCTGGGAAAGAAATGCAAAATGGATGAAGGAAACCATGTTTCCTCTATAATGAAAGATCAATTATTCTGTGGAACTTTATTTTTGCCTCAAATTTTTGTGTTGCAAATGGAACCCAAGTTGGATTTCTATCTCAAGTTCGACTACCATCCTGAGCTGGACCTTCACCTTGAGTTGGGTTATGAAATAAATAGTGAACAGATGGGGGAAACCATTTTTCCTCTTTCATGTGAGATCAAAATTTGGGTGGAATCATGTTTTTTCAATGGATTGTTGTATTTTTGTTTGAACTTGAGTTGCACAGCCAAATCAAGTTAGGTTTTTTACATGAGTTGAAAAAACAAGCTTGAAAATAAAATGGGATCCTTATGAGAATCATCGTGTGGATTTTAACTTATGACTACTATAAGGGGAGGGTGTTCTTTGAATTCCCTTTTGGGAAAGCAAGTGAAAACATGAAGGAGATATTGTTCCCCCCTTTTACCTGCAAACAATTTTGGATACTTGAGCTAGGAAAGAAATGAAAAATGGATGAACGAAACCATGTTTCCTCTTTAATGCCAGATTGATTATTCTGTGGAACTTTATTTTTGCCTCAAATTTATATGTTGTAAATGGAGGCTGAGTTGGATTTCTAGCTTGACTTGGACTAAAATCCTAAGCTAGACCTTCACCCTAAGTTGGGTTGCGAAAGAAATAGTGAACAGATGGGGGAAACCATTTTTCCTCTTTCATGCAAGATTGAATTTTGGGTGGAAGCATGTTTTTACCACAAATTTTTGTATTATGGTTTGAACTCAAGTTGTACAGCCAGCCGAAGTTGTGTTTTTTGATTGAGTTGAAAAAATGAGCTTCATAATAAAATGGGATCCTTATGAGAATCATTGTGTGATTTTTAACTTATAACTACTATGGGGGGAGGGTGTTCTTTGAATGCCCTTATACAAAAGCAAGTGAAAACATAGGAAAGATATCATCCCCCCTTACTCGTAAATAATTCTAGATACTCGATCTAGGAAAGAAATTTGAAATGGATGAAGGAAACCATGTTTCCTTTTTAATGTGAGATCAATTATTACATGGAACTTTATTTTTGACTCAAATTTTTGTATTGCAGATGGAACCTGAGTTGGATTTCTAGCTTGAGTTGGACTTCCAACCTGAGTTGTGTTGTGAAATAAATAGTGAATGGAATGGGGAAACCATGTTTCCTCTTTAATGTGAGATTGAAAGTTGGGTGGAACCATTTTTTTCCTTAGATTTTTGTATTGGGGTTTAAACTTGAGTTGCATAGCCAACCTGAGTTGTGTATTTTAACCAAGTCAAAAAAATGAGCTTGAAAATAAAATGGGATCATTATGAGAATCATCACATGTATTTTAACTTATAAATACTATGGGGGGAGGGTGTGTTATTCAAATGCCCTTGTGGGAAAGCAAGTGAAAACATGGGAAAGATATTATTCCACCCTTACCCACAAATAATTCTAGATACTCAACCTGGGAAATAAATGTGAAATGGATGAAGGAAACCATGTTTCCTCTATAATGTGAGATTTATTATTCCATGAAACATTATTTTTGCCTCAAATTTTTGTGTTGTGGATGGAACCTAAGTTGGATTTCTAGCCTGAGTTGGACTGCCATCCCGAGTGGGGCTTCCAACCCTAGTTGGGTTGTGAAATAAATAGTAAACAAATGGGGAAATGCCATGTCCCCTTTTTAGTTGACATGTTTAGAGTTGATGGTTAGCCTATTATGTGACCCTCGTAGGCTGATAGGATGGTTAGAGGGTCTTGATGGAGATTGGCTTGGCTTCGTTTAGAAATTTTTTTCCAGTTGGCTTTCGTTTGGGCTCTATCAGACATGTATTGATGGAGATATTAATATTTGATTGATTTAATCAAATATTAATTATTTGGTCTATTTTTAATTTAGAAACCCTAATTCTAATTTAAGAAACCCTAATTAGGGCAAACATATCTTTTGAGGGTATAAGGGTTTCTCATGGGAGGCCATTATGGATTATGAATTGATTATTGATTTTGATATTGAAGAATTCTTCTGTGAAGACTAAACCAAGGGTTCTAGGATTCCATTTGCATTGGAGAACATCCACTCTTCAGTGTGTGTGATTCAAAGGTTGTGAAATATCAGTCAATTTATTGCCAATTTGAGAGATATCTTCATACAAAAGTTATCACAGATATTCTAGGTATTTATTTTATTATGTTTTGCTTCAATAAATTATATAGATAGAGATCTTTAGAATAAGGACCAACATATAGGCTATGTTATATTGTATTTCACCACTGTATGGAATCCATACAGATCCATACCAGGCCATACCAGCCAAATCTTAGATTGAAGAAGGGCACTGTAAATAGTTGTAGGCTGCAAGAAAGTGCAGGAACTGACATCGGCATCCCAGTGACTAACATCGGCCGACTGAGAACTGACGTCAGTAGGATAGCCGACTGATAGTGACTGATGATGGTAGTTTATCAATCGACGATGGCTTTATAACTGATGTCAGTGACTGTGTGTCAACACAGCAACCCGAGAGCCATTCCAAATTTGAAAAAGGATCTGGTTTTGAGATGATATTTGTATTAATTTATATGCATGCCAGAGAACTTCTATTGTAACCATCTAAGTAAATAAATAAGATATTATATTGTGGTTTTATTTATCTATTTGAATATATTTTGTAAATATCGCAATTTATTCTTATTTCATACAAAAAATCAAAATATCAGAAAAGCATATCAGAGCTTTTGTTTTTCTATATTCCTTATTAGATAGGGGACATTACAGTGCTCTGATACCACTGTAATATCCCCTTTCTAGGGGGACTCTCTATAGAAACCCTTTTAGAATTAAGCTCTGATACCACTATAATATCCCCAACCAATTGGGAATATAAAAAGACAAAAGCTCTGAATAACGATATGATTTTGCAAAATATCTTCAAATAATAAATCTACCACAATATAATCTCTCAATAACAAATCAAAGATCTTATCACTTGTTTAGATGATTAAAATTACAGTCCTCTCTCATGCATATAAAAGAATATTAAAATACTATCTTAAAAACCTGATTACTCTAGTAAATTAAAAATAAACTTGCAATTTGGACTGCTCGAGTTCGATGTGTCAACACACAGTCACCGATATCAGTTATAAGGCCATCGTTAGTTGATAAACTACCATCATTGATCTCTGTCAGTCAGCTTCTCTACCAATGTCAGTCTGCAGATGGTCGATGTTGGTCTTTGTGGATTTCTTCCTGCTGATGTCAGTCTCTGTGCGAATCTATACAAATCTATACGAACTTCGTACGGCCGCCAATAAAGCTCACCCTATTTGTTTCAACCCCTAATCTAAAGATATATGGCTCTAATATAGATAAAACCACTGTAATGTCCCTTTTCCAATATGGAATATAGAAAAATAAAAGCTCTAATATGCTTTTTTGATATTCTAATTTTTTGAATGAAATAAGAATAAATTGTGATATTTGCAAAATATATTCAAATAGATAAATAAAACCACAATATAATCTCTTATTTATTCACTTAGTTGGTTACAATAGAAGTTCTCTAGCATGCATATAAATTAATATAAATATCATCTCAAAACCAAATCCTTTTTCAAATCTGGAATGGCTCTTGAGTTGCTGTGTCGACACACAGTCACTGATGTCCATTATAAAGCCATCATCAATCAATAAACTGTCATTGTCGATCACTGTCAGTTGTCTATCCTACTAATGTCAATTCTCAGTCAGCTAATGTCAGTCACTGGGATGCTGATGTCAATTCTTGCACTTTCCTATGGCCTATAACTATTTATGATGCCCTTCTTCAATCTAAGATTTGGCTGGTATAGCCTGGTACAGATCTATACAAATTCTGTATAGTGGCAAAATACAATATAACATAGCCTATATGCCAGTCCTTATTTTGAAGATATCTATCTGTATAATTTATTGAAGTAAAACATAATAAAATAAATACCTAGAATATCTGTGATAACTTTTGTATGAAGCTATCTCTCAAATTGGCAATAAATCGGCTGATCTTTCACAACCTCTAAATCACACACACTTAAGAGTGGACGTTCTCCAATGCAAATGGAATCTTGGAACCCTTAGCTCAGTCTTCACAGAAGAATTATTCAATATCAAAATCAATAATCAATTCATAATCCATAATGGCCTCCCATGAGAAACCCTTATACCCTCAAAAGATATGCTTTCCCTAATTAGGGTTTCTTAAATTAGAATTAGGGTTTCTAAATTAAAAATAGACCAAATAATTAATATTTGATTAAATCAATCAAATATTAATATCTCGCTCAATACATGTCTGATCAAGCCCAAATAAAATCCAATTGGAAAAATTCTACTAAACAAAGCCAAGCCAATCTCCATCAAGACCCTCTAACCATCCTATCAGCCTATGAGGGTCACATACTAGGCTAACCATCAACTCTAAACATGTCAACTAAAAAGGGGACATGATAATCCACCCCTCCTAAAATTGCTTGCCCTCAAGCAATCACTAAATGACAAACCAATCAATCCACCTGGATCCCAAATGTAGTCATGATCTCCACCATTGTCAATCAATACAAACTCCATGCCATGTCCATCACAACTCTCATCTAATGGTGTCACATCATCTCTAGTACTAAGATAAGAATCCCAACATCCAATCCATAAATGAAAATCAACCACCAACTCAAGTAAACTCCTTACCTAAATAATATCTAAATCTGGAATATGAATGCTAGACATACTCATATCATCATCAACTTATGACCCGATGTAACAACAAGATGAGTCCCTATCACATGTGCTAACTCCTAAACTAAACTCACCTCAAGACAAAGCTCATCCACTTGTCTCTCCTATGTTGGTGCCAACGTGCACTCAGTAGCGCACTCGATCATGCCATGTCATATGAGCCTCTCCATCCGATGAAAAAACATATATTTGAAGTTGCTGCCCCATATTACCTTAAGAATATGTGTCTTCCCATCAACATCAAATTGAACCTCCATGTCCTTGAGATGAAGAGTAACTTCCTCAAATGAATGAAGCCACTTCATACCCAAGACTAAGTCTATATCCCCCATGTCTACCACATAATAATCAGTCTTGAACTCATAATTGTTCAAGTGCAATGGGAGGTCTCTAATCATCTGCTCACACCTAAGAGTGTGACCATCAGCAACCTTAACTCTAATGCCCTCAAAATCTTTAGTAGTGAGTCCACACTTCTCCACAAATCTATCATCTATGAAATTATGTGTGGCTCTTGTATCAAGAAGGGTGATAACCTTCTGCCCTACCAAAACTCCACGGAGTCTAAATGACTCATCTAACTGAATGCTAGATAGGCATGCCTCCTGTATGTAAAGCTCTAACTCTACCTCTGCCTTAGGCTCTGAAGCCTCTACCTCTACCCCCTCAGAACTATTCTACTATTTATTATCCTTTGAATTAGAATCCTCATAATACACCCATATCACTTGATTGGCCTCACCCTTAGGCCTCAAAGGACAATCATGATTGGCATCATAGGGACCTTTGCAGTAGAAGCAAAGCTTCTTCCTACGTAGATCATTAAGAGCCTCTCGATCCAAATGTGGTGCTACTAGGTTGGCCTTTGAATCATTCTTAACACCTGATTTATCTTTATTGAAATCTAATACCTCTCTATCTCTGTCAAAGCACTTATGGTCCCTGGATGAAGAAGTACCTCTGGAGTTAAATCTACTAGATGGGGCTGCCATCTCCATGTTATGCGCCTTATTCATAGTTACCTATAATGAAGGAGGATCAAATCCTTTGATCCAACCTCTCAATGGTTCTGTCAATCCCTCCATGAAGAGCACTACAAGTCACCTCTCTGAAATGTTAGGAACCATGACTGATAACTTCTAGAAGTCACTAATGTAAGTCTCTAGACTGCCACTCTGGCACAATTGTGCCAACTCTCAAAAATAGGTCTCCAAATCCCTCCTATCAAAATGCTCTACCAGCCTATCCACAAAATCTTGATAAGATGTGATCCGATCATGATGGATTGTCACCATCCCATGGTGCCACCAATCATGAGCTACTCCCTCAAGATTCAGTGTCACATATCTGATAGCATCTCCCTTAGCCATCAGTCACAATGTGAGAAATGTGTCTAGCTTACTAACCCAAGCTTGTGCTGTCACCTTACCACTACCATCAAACATCGCTAATGTGAGCTTGCTCGTAGCATGTTTCAAATCATTGTTCTGATGTCTTGGTCTCCCATTCTATCAACCTCAATTATGTTCTCTCCTCTGTGTGATGAATCAATCAAAAGTAATCATCTCTCTGACCTCAGGTGGTAATAACTCCCACTCATCATTTGTTGCCATAAGTGTGTCTGTAAATGACTCCTCATGCTCCTCACCTGTTATCACCTCCTCAGCCTCCTACCTCACAAAGGTAGGCCTAGTAAGCTTGTCAGCTATATGAAAAGTATCCCTAAGTGCTCTCTATGATCCTGCATCACTCCCAACATCATCACATTGTGGTGAATGTCTCCTTAGAGTACCCAATCTCAGCAGTGCCTCTGCCAATAGTTGTAATACTTCATTATTTTGCATTTGCCCTTCCCATAGTTCTCTGAGTGTAAGTAACACCTCTGCATTGTCTTGATCCCTAAGATGGTGTGGAGTATGGGTCCTATCCATATTGTCACCCATGTCTTCCAGCTGCTATTCTAAAACTTGAGTGTCTTCAAGAAAAGCTCTACTACATGTATTATACCTATGTGGTCTCAACTCTTGTGGCTGCATGAGACCTCTAAACCCTCAAGATGGTAGGATTTAGCTCTAATACCACTGTAATGTCCCCTATCCAATAGGGAATATAGAAAAACAAAAGCTCTGATATGCTTTTCTGATATTCTAATTTTTTGTATGAAATAAGAATAAATTGTGATATTTGCAAAATATATTCAAATAGATAAATAAAACCACAATATAATCTCTTATTTATTCACTCAGATGGTTATAATAGAAGTTCTCTAGCATGCATATAAAGTAATACAAATATCATCTCAAAACCATATCCTTTTTCAAATTTGGAATGGCTCTCGGGTTGTTGTGTCGACACACAGTCACCGACGTCGATTATAAAGCCATCGTCAGTCGATAAACTACCATCATCGATCACTTTCAGTCGGCTATCCTACCGACATCAATTCCCAATCAGCCGATGTCTGTCACTAGCATGGCGATGTCGATTCCTGCACTTTCCTGTGGCCTACAACTATTTACGGTGCCCTTCTTCAATCTACAATTTGGCTGGTACAACCTAGTATGAATCTGTATAGATTCTATACAATGGTGAAATATAATATAGCACAGCCTATATGCTGGTCCTTGTTCTAAAGATCTCTATCTGTATAATTTATTGAAGCAAAGCATAATAAAATAAATACCTATAATATCTATGATGACTTTTATATGAAGCTATCTCTCAAATTGGCAGTAAATTAGTTAATCTTTCACAACCTCTAAATTGCACACACTGAAGAGTGGACATTCTCCAATGCAAATGGAATCCTAGAACCCTTGGCTCAGTCTTCACAGAAGAATTCTTCAATATCAAAATCAATAATCAATTCATAATCCATAATGGCCTCCCATGAGAAACCCTTATACCCTCAAAAGATATGCTTGCCCTAATTAGGGTTTCTTAAATTAGAATTAGGGTTTCTAAATTAAAAATAGACCAAATAATTAATATTTGATTAAATCAATCAAATATTAATATCTCCCTCAATACATGTCTGATCGAGCCCAAACGAAAGCCAACTGGAAAAATTCTGCTAAATGAAGACAAGCCAATCTCCATCAAGACCCTCTAACCATCCTATCAGCCTATGAAGGTCACATAATAGGCTAACCATCAAATCTAAACATGTCAAATAAAAAGGGGACATGACATGAAACCATTTTCTCTCATTCATGCAAGATCGAATGTTGGGTGGAAACACATTTTTGCCTAATATTTTTGTATTACATTTTGAACTCGAGTTGCACAGCCAACCCGAGTTGGGTTTTTTACCTGAGTTGAAAAAATGAGCTTGAAAATAAAATGGGATCCTTATGAGAATCATCTCATGGATTTTAACATATGACTACTATGGGGGGAGGGTGTTATTTGAATGACCTTGTGAGAAAGCAAGTGAAAACATAAGAGAGATATTGTTTCCCCCTTTTACCCACAAATAATTATAGATACTCCAATTAGGAAAGAAATGGAAACCATGATTTCTCTATAATACAAGATTGATTATTGCATGGGACTTTATTTTTTCCTTGTATTTCTATATTGTAGATGGAACTTGAGCTAGATTTCTAGCCTTAGTTGGACTGCCATCCTGAACTGGGCTCCCAGCCTGATCTGAGTTGTGAAAGAAATGGAAACCATGTTTCCTCTTTAATGCAAGATCGATTATTACATGGAACTTTATTTTTACCTCAAATTTTTGTATTGTGGATGGAAAATGAGCCAAATTTCTAGCATGAGTTTGGCTTCCATCTAAAACTGGGCTTCTAACCTCAATCTGGGTTGTGAAATAAATGGAAACCATATTTCCTCTGTAATGCAAGATCAATTATTGTGTGGGACTTTATTTTTTCCTTAGATTTATATATTTTAAATGGAACCCAAGCTAGATTTCCATCCTGAGTTAGACTGCCATCCCGAGTTGGGTTTTGAAAGAAATAGTGAATAAATGGGGGAGACCATGTTTCCTCTGTGTCAATTTACACAACTCAAGCCTGAGCTAGGTCAGTGATGTTGTTATACTTGAAAAAATGAGCTTGATCAATTTAATGTAATCCTTATGAGAATAGTGGCATGGGTTTTAACTTATAACTACTATGAGGGGAGGGTGTTCTTTCAATGCCCTTACGGGAAAGCAAGTGAAAACACATAAAAGATATTATTCCCCCCTTACCTGCAAACAATTCTAGATACTTGAGTTGGGAAAGATATGGAAAACATGTTTCCTCTTTAATGTGATATCAAATGTTGTTTGCACTCCTAGTTCTACCTCAATTTTCCTTATGTTTTAGTTATTTGGTTTGGATCTCTTATAACTCTACGAAGAGTGGTGGGCTAATGATTAGGTGTTTCAATTCAATTTGAGCTTTGGCCTCAAGCCATTGTTAGGATTGTCTATGCCCAAATCCCAACTCACCTACCTATTAAGAGACTTAATTACATGTATTTTGGCTTTTTTGATAGTTCTTAGAGTTATTCTCTTAAACTATTAGATCTAGCCACCCCTTTCTAGTTTAGTTTATACATTTGCAGTTGGTTTTAGCATTGGACCTTTGAAATGCTATCAAAATTGCCTTTTCAGTGTGATTTTCACAACTCAAGCATGATCTAGGTCAATTTAATGATTTTTACTTTAAATAATGAGCATGATCATAATTGAATACTCAATTTGAGAAAGAAATACTAAAAGTATGAAGGAAACCATGTTTTTTCTCTTTAAAGTGGGATAAAATGGTATGTGCACCCTTATTTTTGCCTCATATTTCTATATTGTGGTTGGTTGGTTGGTTGGTTGGGATCTCTCTCTTATAAATCTGTGAAGAGTGGTAGGCTGATGATCGGGTGTTTTTTATTCAATCTGAGCTTTGGCCTCAAGCTATTATTAGGGTTATGGATGCCCAAATCCTAGCTCACCCACCTAGTAATAGACTTGATTAATTTTTTTTCTTTTTCTAATTGTTCTTAGATTTTTCCAAAACTATCAGATCTAGTTTCCCTTTACCAGTTTGGTTTTACACCTTTATAGATGGTTCCAAGAGTGGACCTTCAAAATGCTATCAAAGTTGCCTTTTGAGTGTGATTTGCATAACTTGAGCCCAAGCTAGGTTGATTTAATGAGTTGTACTTGAAAAAATGATCTTGATCAATATAATGGGATCCTTATGAGAATCGTGGCATGGATTTTAACTTATAACTACTATGGGGACAGGGTGTTCCTTGAATGCCCTTGTGGGAAAGCAAGTGAAAACATGGGAACAATATTGTTCCTCCCTTACAAACAATTCTAGATAATTGAGTTGGGAAATAAATAGAAATTAAGTTTTCTCTGTAATGCAAGATCAAATATTGTTTGGAATCATAGTTTTGCCTTGGATTTTGGTATATATTTCTATTGTTTGGTTTAGATCTCTTATTACTCTGTGAAGAGTGGCAGGCTAATGATCATGTCTTTTAATTCAATATGAGCTTTGGCCTCAGGCCATTATTAGGATTATCAATGCATGAATCCTAACTCACCTACCTAGTAATATACTTGATTACATGTATTTTGGATTTTTTAATCATTGCTAGATTTGTTCTTTGAAATTATTAGATTTAGTTGCCCCTTACCACTTCAGTTTTCACTTTTGTTGATGGTTCTAGGAGTGGAGATTTAGAGTGCTGTCAGAGTTACCTATTCAGTGCCTATTCACACATTTTGAGTTTAAGATAGGTTGATTTTTTGAGTTGTACTTGATAAAATGAGCTTGATCATATTTTGCCTCAGATTTCCATATTATGGTTGGTTAGTTCAGATCTGATATTACTTTATGAAGAGTGGCAGGCTAATAATTAGGTCTTTTGATTAAATTTGAGCTTTTGCCTTAGGCCATTTTTAGGGTTATGGATTCCTAGATCCCAACTCACCCACCTAGTAATAGACTTGATGATATGTATTTTGGCTTTTTCTGATTATTCCTAGAGTTGTTCTCTAAAACTATTAGATCTAGCCACCCCTTTCCACTTCTACTCTATAGATGTGGATGAGTGTAGTTCTTGTGTCATTTCCTCACTAGTAAATTTCAATTTCTATGAAGTGGAGGTGAAACCCTATTCTATCCATAGTGCCTATAATTAGGTTATTTGCTTTCTATTTGGGTTATCAATGCTAAGTAGGAGGGTTAGAGCATTTTTGCTCTTCACGTGTTTATGAGTCATTCTCAAAGATGATGTGGGCTCAAGTATACATTATTATCATTTGTGCCACTATCTTTGCTCTCACATGTTTGTTCCTTGTGTTTAACTCCTTGTGCTTGTGTGGGAATTAATTATGGACAATGGTATTTATCTCTTCTTCCACTACAATGATTCATTTTGGAAGTTTTCTCTAAAACTTGGCTTGTTAGTTGATCTAAGTGTAGTGTGAATGTTTTTCATGTTAGATTAGATCACACATCTCCTAGTGGCTTCCAAGTATATGTCACATCTACGTGCATATGCAAGTAATGGCTTGGAATTGCTCTTTTGTAGTGGTGGCCATGATTGTGGTGTTTTTCCTTGTAGGTTGAGGTTGATGTGTTTGGACTATTTATTCCAACTAAAAGTAGGCTTAAAATTGAGGTGGCCATGTGCATGATGCACTCTATCCTTCATGTTGATCATGAGTTTTATTGCTTTAGGATGTAGGGTGTAGGGCTTCATACGTGATTTTATTCATAAGTGCCTATAAATTAAAAACCCAAGGCTAGAGCACTATAGACTGCTTGCCTTTGCCCTTGTTCTAAATGTTGCCTTTACAAGGAGTTTAGGTGTTTGTGATGACCAAGATTTGGATTTTTTGGATGGCATGTACCCTTTAAAAGTGCATACGAGGCTTTCTTGGGAAGGATGTCCCTAAGTGGCCTTATAATTGAGGTGGTCACATGCATGGTGCATATTATCCATGGTTGCTTTATCAATTTGGTTGAGTGGACATAGGGTAAGTGGCTCCGTACGAGATGAGCTTCCTAGGGGTCCATGAATTGAAGCTCTCTAATTTTCTTTCTCTAACTTGTGCATCCCTCCCTTTTCATTTAATGGAACATTTTTATGTCAGTGTAGCATATGTGAAAAGGAGGCATCAAGGGTTCCCTCATCCTCTTCCTTCCCATTCACATGTCAAGCACAAGGATTTTATGTTTTATTTCAAGAAATAATGAATGCTTTACTTTAATTTCACACAATAGTGGTCAGTGCTTATTGGCATATCACTTGTGGTTGAAAGCTACCTGGTCGATCCTGCTAGTAATCATATACTTGTCTCAAAGATTAAGCCATGAATGTCTAACTATGAACTATTTCATACTATGAAACTATGGATGGCTCATCAAATTAGTTATAGTTTCATTGATAGTACCTTACTACTTGAATAATCATAGTAATTATAGAGCTAATACGTGCACCAAATCTTGACTCTTAAAAGGGATGCATTTATTAGATAAAAGGCTAGCATGGGCTTGCCTGTTATTCTAGTGATTCATGATAACTTCATGGATCACATGGCCATTATGTTAGTGATGCTTCATTAAAATTTCTACCCTATCAACTTTCAATGGTAGGATAGAGGCCTACCATAGTGGTGATAATAAATAACAATATTGGGTTCATCGAGTCTGGTAATTGGAATGAGTACAATCTAAATCCCTTAATGAGGATCCATTAAAGGGCAAGTCTGGTGTAAGTAGACATGGTAATTCTAGCTCTAATATCATATATTTAGGTTATTGTAGTTAAAAATATCATAGTTGGATCTTAGGTCATCATGGTCAGTCTGCCCCTTGGGTGTGCACTAGCCCTCACATCCCTTCTACCAATAGTATGTTCCTAGACTTCATTGGCTGGTTCATGATTTCAGCACCGTTACTTTAAAAAAATTAGAGTGCTCAAAGAAAGCCTATGCTTTAAAGACATTAGCATGGAATAACATGATATGAGTCTGGTCCTATTTTATTCACCTTTAAGACTAGAGTAATGATTAATAGGGACTATCAAAGGCATTCATATTTCATTTTTAGAGGTGAAACTATTGGATTTATGGAAGATGAACCACTATGAAAGCATTTGCCAAGGATGTTTTCATTAATCAAGAATGAAAGTTAGGGGCTCAAAGATGATCAACTATCATCCTAATCTCAACCATAAATGATGATGACTAGGGATTAGTGGATGTTGCTCTAAGGACTTTGCCAATACCTTCTAGGAAATTAGAGTGTTTAGGTTCTAGGGGAGTATGTTTTCAAGGCTAGAACTTAAAAGAATTTACGGAAGGGTACCACCAGGAGTGGATCTTGTGGCTTAATTTGACTCAACATGTGGAAACTTACTAGGTGTAGATATAGTAAGGATTGATAGATTGAGAGCTCTTTCTTGATTCTATGGGTGGTGGTGCATGGCCATTCTTAGTTGGTGGAGAAATTTGTTTGGTTAATTATATTAATGAATAAGACCTCAGCCTACTAACTAGCTATGTGGAGGTTCTCCTAGATGGCCAATTTCTTAGAGGGACTATGGTTATTTAGGCCATGGAAGTTTGAGGTAATAATAGGTCTATGATGCCCTTAGATGTTCTAGTTTGCAAACATGCTATAATGATGTAACTAATGAGTTTTTCTCCCTAATCTAAAAGGTTCAGGAAATCTTGCCAAATTGCATCATGATGGGGATAGACCATTGCAATTATTAATCTTCAATAAATAATTCCTAGTAAGCATGATTCATTAGTTCACATTGACTACGTCCCTACCTTTTGTACACACTGCCTATCACTCTTACCAATTGAATGATTTCTTGAAGAATTTGGATCACACTGATGATGATAATTTTAGTTGGTGATATCATGAGAATTTTATTGAACCTTATCATTTAAAGGAAGGAGATGTCGTAACAAGGTTATCATAGGTGAACCTGTGGTAGGATCATTGTTGGTTTTGAGCCCATAAACTATGTAAGGGAGGGGGTAAACTTGATGTGGTTAGACTCATCACCTCTTTGAACCCCACTCTCATTGACATTTGGATTGGGGGCCATATTACTTTGTCATGTTTTTCTCAGGGTGGGTGTCATGGTAGGCCTCAAGCCTCTACAAGTCATTTACTTACTCTTTGGGGTATATAATCCAAGGGCATGATTATTTGTCATGCTTTATGATATGGTGATGTGGATGGCCCTTTTTTAACTGTGACGGGTGTGTCTAATGACTTTGGTCCCTAGGTAATCTTACCCTACTACATTTGGAAGGGGCCCTTTCATTTCCATTTACAAGCCATTTCCTTGAATGCTGCCCATGGCTATTGCCATATTTTTGCCTCCATGATGAGTCCACAAGGCATTTGCAACCCCCTTATTACATTGCTAAGGATAGTTTTGCTTCTCAAGAGTGATGGTGGTATGTTCAGGAGTGTAGTTGTGTAGATCATAGGGTAGGACCACTTGTTACTATTCCCTTTCCCTCTTTGATGGCCTATATCATTTTTGACATGGTAGGGTTGGGGACATCTCTCTTCTCTAGTGCCCACCCATAAGGTCTCGCCCTCTAGACCATAGTGGAATTGTGGGATGGGTTTTTATCATAAACACTTGAGACATTGCGGTACAATTCACACCAAGGATTTGAAATAAATAGTCATGTAATCCATGTTTCATGTGCCTACTAGATCACCAGTGCCATGAGAATATGACTCTCAATAATAGATATCTTGGCTCTCACCATGATGAATAATGTAGTGAAATGTTATAATTAGTGTTAATTACATAATCTTGTGAATCATAAAGTCTTTGAATGTAAGTTGCACTTGAGGCCTTGGCTGAGGGAATGCCTACTTGGGCATCACACTTCAAAATCACTTTCACCCTCAGTGCATAGGCTAGAGCAATGGATATGGCCATCCATCCCCAAAGGGGGTGTGGTTAGCTCAAATGGGCATAAGGTTTATCCCCTATGTCATGATGAGTAGTAGCCCAGATGGGTTGGTGTTGGTTTGTACCTAGTGGTTGTGGATATGTGTGGAACTTTATCTTAGAGTTGATGTATTTTTACCTAATGTGTAGGTTGGATGGTTACCTTTTATTTCCATAAGTTATGCATGAACACCCACTAAGTTTAAGAATATCATTAAGTGGAGGAAAATAAACTTACAGATATTCCCCTAGTAATGATGAGTGAACCAGGAAAAGCCCAACATGAAAATTAGTGGCCATGCCTATCAAATTATAGTCTATTAAAGAATCCTCAATGATAGATTAAGCCCAATTCCCTTAGAATGGGGTACCAAATAGGGTGAGATCCCCATATAGCCTAGACCTTATCACACCATGAGGCATTATTAGTGAGTTGGGTTGTTTGGGAATGTATCCTTAATCGATTGATAAATTCCATCTAAGGCTAAATATGGGTGAGAGACTGATAACGAACAAGTAGCATGAGGGAAATATGAAAAGGAATTTGAAAATAGAGTTAAAGAGTGCATGAAATTACTAGGAGAGAAGTGGATGGAGGCTAGTGATGTGCCCTAGTTAGATGCACAATAGCATGAGCTAGTCCATCGCTCATCTTAGGGGGCATGCCAACATGGCCCATCATGGAGGCACAAGTGCATCCTTTGGGTCACTCAATGTACCTCTTTTGTGATGGTTGGGGAATGAAGTGTGCACCTATGGTGGGACCTTAGGAACCTATGTGCCCATAGTGTTGGCTAGCAAGCTTTCCATCTAACCTATCTTGAAACACAGACCAAGGAGTCTAACATGTATGTGAGTTGGTGGGTTGGGAAACCCATGAGGCACAAGGAAGTTTATTGGTGAGATCCCCTCTCGGGGGGTGTACCACCAACTGACCCTAATCTTCTATCAATGGTTTGAGTCTAAGCACACCTGTTGGGACCTAGAAGATGGTGAACTATGCCTAAGCAGGGTGAAGCCAAAGGAAACTCTAGTGGAGGCCCATAGTGATACTAACATGCAAATCATTTATTTGACTTGGGTATAGGGGTGAAAGACTAATAGAACCATCTAGTAAATGGTTTCCTCTAAAGTTTCTATTAGGATAGTTGGAGCTCACATGTGAGTTTTATTAGGTAAAGCAAATTATTAGAGGCATCGAGGGCATAATGCCCTCAACTTATTCTCAAATATTAGATAGGTAAGGTAGCATAACTGCTCCATTGATCTGTACCATAGAATCATAAGCTCTAAGTGGGCCATTTTTGGTAAGTAAAATTGGTGATGCAATATGAACCAAAATTTGTGTTACAATACCAAATTGCATGCTAACCAAAATCCACAAAGGATGTTGGTTGATTAAGATAGTAGGATGGTGGTCATGGAAGTCAAAATCTGCTAAGGAGTGTGTAACAACTCACTTGATGAATCAAATAGCCCCAAAAATGGATGGCACTAAAGTGCACAACCTATACTTAGCCATTGGGGCAAGTGTTAGGCTTTGATGAGTAGGAGGATGTGGGGGTTATTATGAAACCTTGGGTGTCAGCCTGGGTGGACTAGTCCTTGGTGCAGATCTTGGTGGTAGTAATAAATATTCAAATGAGAAATTTTAAGACAAAAGTGGGGAAAGGTTCCATGTGAATAAAACTTAGACATGGGTTAGTTAATCCTAAGAGATGGGGAAGTCTTATTTAAATGCCACACTTTATGTGATCATCAAAAGTGAATCAAGTTAATATTCCTAAATCAGAATGTGGTGGCAAATGGCAATGCTAAGAAATCTAGAGACATCGGTGGGGTCCCTAGCAAGAGTTATCTTTTCTTTTTAACAACCTACCCACACTAGAATTAGTTCAACTAGAGATAAGGTCTAGTGGTTGGAAGAGCACTACATGTCTTATAGTGTCTAGTGTACCTTCAGTAGCCTTTGAAAATTTGGAAGATCGAGTACCATTCATGCTCAATCATCCTCATAACTACTTCAGGTCACCAATGTGAACAACCTCTAGTCAATAGAATAATGTAGGTAAGGGATGTTGGCAAAATGGATCCATAACTTCAAGAAAAGGATTGGCTCTGAGGGCTAGGCTTAGGGGTCTGTGCCCAAAACTTGTGGGCTATTGATGGCCTATCTGAGCAACTTTTATGATGAGGGTTGGCCATCACATGTCAACCAAGTGATGGGGCATAGGATGCTCCCTTTATGGGGGATTTCCCTAGGTAATTAACAACCAACTTAGAACTAGTATAGACAAGGGTAATCTGACTATTTAATTAAAACAAAGCATTATGATGGTCCATATGGATGCTGATGTAATGTGATTTCAACCTAGTGCTTTAAATGTCAAAGTGAATAAATTCAACCAAGTGCAGGTAAATAGTGGGAGTAACTATGAATCTCTTAAGGTATCTAAATGCATAATCATCTAATTAGTGATGTGCATGAATGAATTAAGGAGATTCCCACTATCCCTATCTACTATCTAGAAAAACCATAGCCAAGGGAATGGGCTTGGCAGAATCACAATGCAACTTAGGGTCTCAATGTAGTGCAACCTCACAACTTTACTTGAGGAGTTACTCCCAATGCAACTACCATTCATGATGCAACTCTAGGTCTAAACTCATAATACAACTTATGGAGTTGATCCCAATGCAAAATAGATTCACAAGGCAGCTTGGGGCTGTAATGCAACTCAAGGAGTTGTTCTTAATACAACTTAGGGAATTGTTCCCAATGCAATTTATATTCATGATGTAAATAAGGTTCATAATGTAACTCAATATCACAATGAAACTCATGCCCATGATGTAACTCATGGATTTGATCATAGTGAAACTTAGGGAGTTTCTCCTAATTCAACTTTAGGTCACCATGTAACTCATCTCCTATAATGTAACCCATCTCATGAAGTGCAACTCACATAATGCAGCTTGATCTAGGTTGTGTGGACCCTAATATCATCAATATTATAACACAACTTGATATGATGTAGTTCATGTAGAGAAGCTCATCTCATATAACACACATAATCTCATGCAGCATGCCTCATGAATCTTAGCTCATGCATCATATCTAGGGAAGCTCAACCCATGCAACACCTCTCATGAAGCCTAGCTTATTCAACACAAATCATCACACATAGTGTATCATGTGCAACACACATCCACATCATTAGATTATGTGTAAGGGGAACATAGAATACCTAATGCCTTGATAAAATGGTTAAAGAGGGTGCAAGATTAGGAGCACATGAACCTCATGAATCTTTGCTCATGCGTCACATCTAGTGAAGCTTGACCCATGTAACGCCTCTCATGAAGCATATATTATGTATCATAAATCATCTCACATAGTGTATCACATTCAACACACATCCACATCATCAGAGTATGTGTGAGGGGAACATAGACCACCTAATGTCTTAATAAAATGGGGAAAAAGGGTGCAACACTAGGACTTCCTAGGAGGTCACCCATCCTAGTACTACCCCAAGCCAACTACACGTAACTATGGAGTTTTGATGGGATCTAGTGTACTAACACTGGTATGATCACACTTGATATTTAATCTATCACATTACTCTAGTTTTGAGAAACACGTGGAAGACATTAGATAGACCCAATTTATTGCATGAGACTCATTTGGCCTCACTTATGTTTGAGTTTCAACACACTACTCTATTGGTTCAATATGGCACACAAGGGGATCCCATCATAAGTTAGTTTAAACACACTACTCTATTGGTTCAATATGGCACACAAGGGGATCCCATCATAACTCACACAACATGCATAGTGTAACACAAATTATCTCATGTAGTCCAATGCACATAACACACATCCACATCATAGCTCATCCAATGTCTTTGAACTTGGGTTATGCCAGTTGCCTAATGTTTCTCAATCTAGGATAAATCAAGTAGGGTAACTCATATAACACACCTTTTAAAATTTACCTCAACCCTATTTTCATTTATCACTTAATGCATCTCATGCATCATACCCTACTAGTGCAACTCGTGTAACAATGAAACATAACTCATCCCTTGTAGTGTAACACATGTATCACACCATATATGAAGAGTAACTTACTCAATGCATTTCAAATCAAGCTTTGCCAATTACCTAACATAGCTCAACCTAGTGCAGGTCACTCGATGCATCTCATGTAGCAAAACACATCTCACATAATGTGGCTCATCGATGCAGCTTGACCTGGGTTATGCCAATCGCCTAGCTTAGTTCAACCCAATGCAACTCATGTAATGCAATATGCATAGTGTATCTCGCTCAATAATTCTTCTATGGGAGCCACCATGGCATAAATAAAAAGAAGCCCCTATACTTTTCATACTTGTCTATGTTTTTCACCCCCCACACCCCCACCCCCTCCCACTCTAAGACATTAAAGTATGTACAAGGGAAACATAGACCACCCAATGTCTTGATAAAAAGGGGGAAAAGGGTAAATCTCTGAGACTTCCCAAGAGGTCACCCATCTTAGTACTACCTCAGCCTAAGTGTGCTTAATTATAGAGTTATTATGGGATCAGGTGCACTAACAATGGTATGATCACACCCAATATTTAATTTATCATGTTAGTTTAATTTTAGGAAACACATAGAAGACATAAAATAGATGTAATTTGTTGAATGAGAATTGTTTAGCCTCACTTATGTGTGATTTTTAACACACTACTTTTTTGGTTCAATACAGGACACAAGGGGATCCCATTGTAACTCTCACACTGTCTCTAACTTAGTGAAACTTATCACATGTAGTGTGACTCACATGGTGCATCTCACATAGTGTAACTCGCCCAATGTAGCATGATTTAGGGTGTGTTGATTTCCTAACACAACTCAACTTAGTGTATCCCATGCAACACAACTCATCTCATGCTGCACAACTCATGCATTATATCTCAACCTAGGTTATGCTAACCCAATTTGGGTAGCGTGACCTCATATAATTCATTTCTCACAATGTAACTCATAAATAAAAATAGGGTCCTATACCCTTCATGCTTGTCTATGTCATTCTCCCTCCCTTCACATTGGAGATGTACAAGGGGAACATAGACCTCCAAATGTCTTGATAAAATGGAAAAAAGGGTGTAACATCGGGACTTCCTGAGAGGTCACCCATCCTAGTACTACCCCAGCCCAAACACATTTAACTATAGAGTTTTGATGGGATCTGGTGCACTAATACTAGTATGATCACACCTAATATTTACTTTATCACATTACTCTAATTGTAAGAGACATGAGGAAGACATCAAATATACATAATTGGTTACATAGGACTAATTTGGAATCACTTATATGTGATTTTCAACACACTACTTTGTTAGCTCAATATGGCACACAAGGGGATCCCATCATACCTCATGCACTGTATTTGACTTAGTGAAAACCATCACATGTAGTCTAACTCACATGGTACATCTCACATAGTGTAACTCACCCAATGTAGCATGATCTAGGTTATGTTGATTCCCTAACACAACTCAATTTAGTGCATCTCATGTAGTGTAACTCATCTCATGCTACATGACTCATGCATTATAGTTTGACATAGGTTATGCTAAGCCAAGTTGTGTAACTTGATGTCATGTAATTCATCTCTCACAATGTAACTCATCTTATGGTGTTGAGCTAGTGTAGTGCATATAGTGTAACTTAACTCATCTCACATAGTACACCCTAACCAATGCTGACCTAGGGTTTATTGAGTCCCTAAAACATCTTAACTTGGTGTAGCTAGCATGATGTAGGTCATGTAAGGTAGCTAGAGAGGCACATGCCACACACTACATCTCACTCAACACTCACATAGTGTAGCTCAAGTAGGGCAACACATCCTGTGTAATGCAACTTGCATAGTGCATCTCATGCAACACAAATTGTCTAATGTAACATGAGCCTCAATTCATAAATATATAAGGTAGGGCCTCCACTATGGATTGATGTAGGTTGGGTTGACCATGTAACATAAATCAATGTAATTGATCTCACACGTCAAAATTCATCTTGTGTAGTGCAACTCATATTGTTCACCATACCCTATGTAGTGTTGCTTATGTAATGTGACTTTGCCTAGGTTTTGATGATGGCCCAACACATCTTGACCCAAAACAACCCACCCAATGCATCTTGTGTAGTATAATTTGCATAGCAATTTAAAACATAGCTTGTGTAGCATGTCACTTGTATAATTGCTCTCTCAATACAACTCTACCTACATCATGGCAATCATCTAACATAACTTGACTTGAGCTAAGTCAACCTGGGCTGAGTCAGCCAAGCACAACTTGTGTAACATAACTCATCTCAAACAATGTAACCAACCTCATGTAGTGCAACTCACCCAATGCTAACCTAGGTTATGTCAACCACCTAAGGTAGACTACGCATGCAATGTAACTCACATAATTCAACTCTATAAGCATAAAACATGGTAACACATCTTGCATAATGCAACCCATGTAGGCCAACTCATGTAATGCAACTCATCCCTACCTAGTGTAACTTGCATAGTGTAACTCACATAGCATATATTTCCCAATGCTTTGACATAAATAAAAAGGGGGTGTAACCCTTGGACTTCCTAACTGGTCAACCATCCTAGTACTACCCCAACCAAAGCATGCTTAACTATGGATTTTTGATGGGATTTGAAGCACTAACACTAGTATGATCACACTCAAGAAATATTGTATCACCTTTCTATTATTGTAGGAGAGATGTGGAGAGTTAATCACCTGATGTGTCTTTAACCCAATGTATCTCATACATTGTAACTCGCACAACACAATTCACGTAGTGTAGCTCACATAATGCAACTTGTCTCATGCTAAAAAAATCACATAATGCATCTTGTTTAATGTAGCTAGCATAATGTATCTTAACTAGGGTTGTGTCAACCTATTTTATTCCAAATCATGTAACACATCTCAAGCTATCAAATCTCATGTAGTGCATCCCATGTAAACCATCTCACATAGTGTAGGCCTTGCAACACACATCCACATCATAGTTCATCTAATATTTCTAGACCCAAGCTATGTTGATCACCTAATGCAACTTGACCTATCATATCTCATGTAGTGTGACTCATGTAATACACCTGGACCCTATTTTTTTAATCACCTAAAGCATATCATGCATCATAACTTTCCATTGCAACTCATGTAACAACACAATGCATCTCACTAAACACAACTCATCCCTTGTAGTGTAGTGCACATATCACATCTTATGTGGATCATAACTTACCTAATGGATTTCAAATTGAGCTCTATGAATTGCATAACATAGCTCAACTTGGTGTAGGTCACTTGATGCATCTCATTTATCAAAACTCATCTCACACAACATGACTCACTGATGCAGCTTGACCTAGGTTGTGCCAAGCATAATTCTTCCAAGGGAGCTACCATGGCATAAATAAAAAGAGGCTCTCATAACCTTCATGCTTGTCTATGTCATTTCTCTACCCAACTACCCTTTCCCCCCACCCTCAAGACATTAGATTATGTGAGAGAGGAACATAGACCATCTAATGTCTTGATAAAATGGAAAAAGGGTGCAACATTGGGACTTCCTAGGAGGTCACCCATCCCAGTACTACCTCATCCCAAGTGCACTTAACTACAGAGTTCTTATGGGATTTGGTGTACTAACAATGGTATGATCACCCCTAATATTTAATTTGTCACATTACTCTACTGGTAAGAGACATGTGGAAGACATTAGATAGACACAATTTGTTCCACAAGACTTGTTTGGCCTCAATCATGTGTGAGTTTAGACACAGTACTCTATTAGCTTAATATGGTACACAAGGGGATCCCATCATAAGTGAGTTTTGACACACTACTATATAGGTTCAATATGGCACACAAGGGGACCTATCATAACTCATGCACTATATCTGACTTAACAAAACCCATCATGTGTAGCTTTAACACACTACTTAGTAGGTTGTGTCAATTTCATAGCACAACTCAACTTAGTGCATCTTGTGCAACATAACTCATCTCATGTTACATGAATCACACATTACAGCTTGACTAGGGTTATGTTAACCCAAGTTGTATATCTCAACCTCATGCAATTCATATCTCATAACCTAACTCATCTTGTGGCACCTAGCTCATGTGATGCATCTAGTGTAACCTAACTCATATCGCATAGCATAACCCATGCAATGCCAACCCAAGGTTTTTTGATTTCTTAACACATCTTGAGCTAGTGTAGCTAGTGTGATGTAATTCATACAAGGTAGTGAGAGGGGCACATGTTACACACTGCATCTCACTTGACACTCATGTAATGTAGCTCAAGTAAGGCAACTCATCATGTGTAATACAACATCTCTTGCAACATAGATCACATAATGTAGCATGACCCTCGACTCATAAATATATAAGGTAGGGCCTGTAATATGGCTCAGTGGGGGTTGGGTTGACCATGTAATGTAACTCAACACAATGTATCTTACACATCAAAATTCATCTTGTGTAGTGAAACTCATATTGTTCACCACAACCTACGTAGTGTGGGTTATGCAATACAACTTCACCTAGGTTGTGATGATGGCCCAATGTATCTCAACCCAAAGTAACCCACCTTATGCATCTCATGGAGCATAACTCACATAGCATTACACAACATAGATTATGTAGCATGACCCATCTTAGACAATACAACTCTTGTATCATGTCTCACTCATCATTGCTTTCTCAATGCAAATCCACCTACATTGTGGCAATCACCTAACACAACTCGGCCTAAGCTGAGTCAACCTAGGCTGAGTCAGTTGGGCATAACTCATATAACATAACCCATCTCAAACAACACAACCCACCTCATGTAGTATAGCTCACCCAATGCCAACCCAGATTGTGTCAATCACCTAAGGCAAACCACTTGTACAATGTAACTCATAAAATACATCTCTATAAGCACAACATGTGGCAACACATCTTGCATAATGCAACCCATGTAAGATGACTCATGTGATGTAACTCATCCTACTTGGTACAACTTACATATTATAAATCATACAGCATAGATTGCCTAATGCCTTGACATATAGAAAAAGAGGGTGCAATACTTGAAATTCAATATGGCACATAAGGGGATTTTATGAAACATAATTTATATAGTATAACTCACTCAACATAGATTGTATAATGTAGGTCAAGTTGGGTTGTGCTTGCCTAGTAGTGCTACTCATCCAATGTATAGCTTGACCCAATGTAGCTCACATGATGTAACTCATCTTTCATAACACAACCCATCTTTCACAGCACACCTCATCTCATGTAGCCTAAAAAGTGGATCCCAACTCATGCATCACACCTAGTAAAGCTTAGCTTAGGTAGATCATTTTGTGAAGCCTATCTCATGTAATGCAAATCATTCCACACATTAGGTATCCACATCATAGCTCACCCAATGCATTTTGACCTGGGTTGTGTCAATCACCTAATACAACACAACTTGACATAACTCATAAAATGTAACTTGCACAATGTAACTTGAGAAAAAATATCTAGCAACACCACTTGTATAGTACAACTTGTAATCACAGGTCATCCCATGCAGTGTAACTCATATAGTGTATCTCATGTAACATAACATGCCCAAATTAGCTTGATCAAGGTTTTGGAAACCTAATTTTCATTGATCACCCCATGTTGAGTAACTTCATGTAACTCAAGCAACACATCTCAAAAAGTGCAACTTACACAGTGCAAATTGGGTAGTGCATCCCATCTCACACAAATCAATGCAACTCATCATGAATAACACAATTGATGCAATGCAGTGCAACTTAGTTAGTGCATTTCATCTCACATAATGCAAATTATATCACATAACGCAACTCATGTTATGTAATACAAATCATATAGAACATCTTATGAAACTCATCTTGCAAATCAGAGATCATGCGATGCAACTTGTATAGCACATCTTATGAAACTCATCTTGCAAAGAGTAGCTCATGTAATGCATCTTGGGTAATACATCTTGTCTCACATATTGTAGCTCATCCTTTGTAATGTAACCCATCTTGCTTAATATAACTCATGCCATGAAGTGTAACTCACGTAGCGTAGCTAGTGCAACACAACTCACATGGGGCATCTTAACCCAGGTTATGCTGACCAACTCATGCATCTCATGCATCATAACTTATCAGCTCAAATTTATAATATAAATTACATATTATAGCTCAATAAACACATCTCATCTTATGAAATGCAAATCCCATAACATAGCTTGTGATGGGTACCTTACCGCATCCATCCTGACCCTCAATCTATAGATAAATAAGGTAGGGCATCTAGTGTAGCTCAATTGGGCTGTGTCTCTCACCTAAAGCAACTCAACCTAGAGATATTTGTGTAGTGAATCTTGTGAATTATAACCCATCTTACATGGTGTAGCTCATCTTGTGCACCACAATTTACATAGTGCATCTCTCATAATATAGCTCTGATAATGCAACTTGACTCATGTTCTTCCTAGTCAGGTTGTGCACTGCTTGTGTATTATAACTCATTTCTCATAACATAATTCATTTCATGCAACAAAACTTGTGAAGCCTAGCTTAAGCATCACATTTGGTGAATCCTACCTCACATATCACATTACATGAATACTCATTCACACAACACAACTCATCTCATGTAACATAGCTCAGACAGTGCATCTTCATAGAGTAGCTCACCTAAAGCATCTTAACCTGATTATGTCAACTTGAATTATGTCCATCACTAAGAATAAATCAACCCATCATATATCTTGTATCATAACTCACATATCACAACTTAAGAAGTATATTTCATGCAACATAACCCATACAGTGTATTTTGAGCAAGATAGATCACATATTGCAACATAAAGCATTCGGCACAAATCATATCACCAATGTAGCTCATGCAACATTACTTGCCTAATGTACCTTGAAAAGGGTAACACAAACTTGGATTGGGTTTATCCCCAAATGAAACTCATTTAGTGCAAATTTTAAGGTACAAAATGACTCATCACATATGCCATAACTCATCTTTCTTAATTCAACTCATCTCATTCAACATAACTCATCTTTGTAGTGCAACTCACATAGCATAACTCAACCTAGGTTTTGTTACTTTCCTAACACATCTTTCACATTTTAACTTGTTAGCCTAACTTTCATAATATATAATGTGCATCTCCATTCAATTCAAGTAATGCAACTCATGTTGTGTAACATAACTCATCTTATGTAGTTCAACTCACATGATGCACTTAAGCATGAGTTATGTCAATCACCTAACAGAACTCAACCTAACATAGCTCTCTCAATGCAAATTATGTAGTGTAACTCCTATAGTGCATCTCATGTAGCACATGTTATGCATCATAACTCATATCACACAATATAACTTGCTAGCATAGCTCCCTTGATTACATCCTAACCCAAGTTGTGTCAATCTCTTAATACATCTCAACCATGCACAAACCATGAAATGTTGCTCATAAAACTCTTCTTATGAAATGAAACTCATTTCACATAGTGTAACTCATCTTGTGAAATAAAAAATAGACAGTGTACCCTTATCAGAGTAACTTTCATGATGCATCTTGACCTGGTTTGTGTGAATCGCTTAACATAACTCTACCCAACATAATTTTTGTAGTCTAACTCATCTCACACAATGAAACTCAATTTATATAATACACCTCATCTTTCATAGTGCAATCTCACAAAGGCTAGCTAATGCATTGCATCTGACAAAGCCCAACTTATGTAATGTATCTTCATAGTGTAGTGTGCCCAACAAAGCTTAATTGGGGTTAGTTCATCTCATCTCACATAATACAACTTGTATCATGTAATATGACTCATGCCATGAAGTAAAACTTACATAACACAACTCATGCAAACTTGAATTGTAAAGCATATCTTATGCATACAACTTAGGTATTACATCTTGTCTTGTACAACACAACTCACCCTATGTAATGCAACCCATCTCACTTAACGTAACTTGTTCCATGAAGTGTAACTCATGTAGTACAAGTGGTGTAGCACAACTCATGCAGTTCATCTTAACCCAGGTTACTTTGGCTAGCTAATGCAGCTCACACATCACAACTTGCCAGCTCAAATGTTTAATATAACTTGCATAGTGCATCTTGAGCAACACATCTCATCTTATGTAATGCAACACTTTTAACATAGCTTATGTTCCCAATTTACCCTGACTAGGGTTGTGTCAACATAATTTGTGTTGATTTCTCAATGTAGGTCAATGTAAGGCAACTCACATAGTGTAACTTGGAAGGTGCATCTCGCACAACATGACTCATCTCATACGACACAATGCATCTTGTGCAATTCATCTCACATATCACAGTGCAACTTATAACTACTATGGGGGGAGGGTGTTATTTGAATGCCTTTACAGGAAAACAAGTGTAAACATGTGAAATGTTTTATTCCCCCCTTTACCCTAAAATAATTAAGTATACTCCAATTTTGAAATAAAAAGTAAATGTATGAAGGAAAACATGTTTCCTCTTTAATGTGAGATCAAATTTTGTGTGGAACTTTATTTTTGTCTTGGATTTTTGTATTGCGGTTTGAAATTGAGTTGGACTTCCAGCTCGATTTGAAAAAATGAACTTGATAATCATGGTATCCCTATGAGATTCATGAAATGTAATTTAAGTTATAACTACTATGGGGGATGGTTTTATTTGAATGCATTTGTAGGAAAATAAGTGAAAACACAGGAAACATTTTGTTCGCCCCTTTACCCTCAAACCATTCGGTATATTTTAGTTGTGAAATAAAAAGTAAATGAATGAAATAAACCATGTTTCCTCAAGAATTGAAGATCAAATTTTTGGTGTAACTTTATGTTTTCCTTGTATTTATATATTATGGTTTGAAATGAAGTGAAATCCTAGCTAGATTTGGACATCCATCTCGATTTGGACTACCAGTGCGAGTTGGATTGCCAACCCGGGTTGGATTGGTAGCTCAAGTTGAAAAAATGAGATTAATTTTAATGGGATCCTTATGATAATAATTACATGGATTTTAAATTATAACTGCTATGGGGGAAGGGTGCTCTTTGAATGCTTTTTTAGGAAAACAAGCAAAAACGTGGGAAACATTTTATTCCCCTCTTTACCTGCAAGCAATTTGGTATACTCTGATTGTGAGAAAAAATAATAAATGGATTGATGAAACCATGTTTCATATTCAATTAAAGATCCAATGTTGTGTGGAACTTAATTTTTGCCTCATATTTTCATATTGTGATTCGAACTGGAATTGGATTGCCAACTCGAGTTGGGTTACCAGCCCAAGCCAGGTTAACAGCCTGAGTTGGGCTGCCAACCTGAGCTAGGTTGGTAGCTTGAGCTTAAAAAATTAACTCAATAATCATGGGATCCTTATGAGGATCATGACATGTATTTTAACTTATAACTACTATGGTAGAAGGGCATTCTTTGAATGCCTTTCTAGGGAAAGAAGTGAAAACATGGGAAACATTTTATTCCACCCTTTACCCATAAACAATTTTGTATGCTTAAATTATAAAAAGAAATAATAAATAGATGAAATATACCTTTTTTATTCTTGAATTAAAGATCCAATGTTGCATGGGAATCAATTTTTTGACATGGATTTTTGTGCTACGATTGGAGGATGAGTTGCACTCCCAATTAGAGTTCTACAAATTTGAGTTGAGTGGCCAACATGAGTGAGGCTAGTAACCAGAGTATAAAAAATGAACTTTATAAGCAATTGAATGGTTATGAGAATGATGACATGGATTTTAAATTATAAATACTATGGGGGGAGGGTGGGCAAGTAAGCAAGTAGGGAAAATAAACTTGATAAACAAGGGACCCTTATGAGAACCATGGAATGGATATTAACTTTTAACCACTATGGGGGAGGGTAGGGAAGGAAGCAAGGAAGATGGAATTGGTAATTATGGGAATACTTATGTGGAGCATACATGTATTTGAACTTATAATTACTATGTGGGGAGGGTGTTCTTCGAATGCCCTTTTGAGAAAGCAAGTGAAAACATAGGAAAGATATTGTTCACCCCTTACTCGTAAATAATTATAGATACTTGAGTTGGGAAAGAAATGAGAAATGGATGAAGGAAACCATGTTTCCTCTTTAATGTGAGATCTATTATTGTGTGGAACCTTATTTTTTCCTAAAATTTGTGTATTATGGATGGAACCTGAGTTGGATTGTAATCCTGAGCTGGGCTTTCGACCCCAGTTGGGTTGTAAAAGAAATAGTGAATGGATGGGGGAAACCATTTTTCCTCTTTCATGAAAGATAAAATTTTGGGTGGAAGCATGTTTTTGCCATGGATTTTTGTATTTTAGTTTGACCTCAAGTTGTACAGCCAACCTGAGTTGGGATTTTTGCTCGAGTTGAAAAAATGATCTTAATAATAAAATGGGATCTTTATGAGAATCATCACATGGATTTTAACTTATAACTACTATGGGGGGAGGGCATTCTTCGAATGTCCTTATGATAAATCAAGTGAAAACATGGGAAATATATTATTCCCCCCTTACCTGCAAATAATTCTGGATACTCGAGTTGGGAAAGAAATGTGAAATGGATGAAGGAAACCATGTTTCCTCTATAATGCAAGATCGATTATTCCATGGAACTTTATTTTTGCCTTAGATTTATGTGTTGTGGATGGAACTTGAGTTGGATTTCTAGCCTGAGTTAGACTGCCATCCTGAGCTAAACCTTTACCCTGACTTGGGTTGCTAAAGAAATAGTGAATGGATGGGGAAACCATTTTTCCTCTTTCATGAAAAATTGAATTTTCGGTGGAAGCATGTTTTTGCCATGGATTTTTGTATTATGGTTTGAAATCAAGTTGCATAGCCAACCCAATTTGGGTTTTTTGCTCGAGTTGAAAAAACAAGATTGAAAATAAAATGGGACCCTTATGAGAATCATCACGTGCATTTTAACTTATGACTAATATAGCTGGAGGGTGTTCTTTGAATGCCCTTATGGGAAAGAAAGTGAAAACATGGGAGAGATATTATTTCCCCTTTTACCTACAAATAATTCTAGATACTCGAGTTGGGAAAGAAATGAGAAATGGATGAAGGAAACCATGTTTCCTCTTTAATGTGAAATCAATTATTCTATGGAATTTTATTTTTGCCTTAGATTTTTATGTTGTGGATGGAACTCGAGTTGGATTTTCAGCCTAAGTTGGATTGCTATCCTGAGCTGGACTTCACCCCGAGTTGGGTTGTGAAAGAAATAGTGAATAGATGGGGGAAACCATTTTTCCTCTTTCATGCGAGATTGCATTTTGGGTGGAAGCATGTTTTTTCCATGGATTTTTGTAGTGTGGTTTGAACTCGAGTTGCACAGCCAACCCAAGTTGGGTTTTTTTACCTAAGTTGAAAAAATGAGCTTGATAATAAAATGGGATCCTTATGAGACTCATCGTGAGGATTTTAAATTATAACTATTATGGGGGGAGGGTGTTATTTGAATGCCCTTGTAGGAAAGCAAGTGAAAACATGGGAAAGATATTGTCCCCCCTTACCAACAAATAATTTTGGATACTTGAGCTAGGAAAGAAAAGCAAAATCAATGAAAGAAACCATGTTTTCTCTTTAATGTGAGATCGATTATTGCATGAAACTTTATTTTTACCTCAGATTTCTATATTGTAGATGGAACCCAAGTTGGATTTCTAGCTTGAGCTGGGTGGTGAAAGAAATAGTAAAAGAAAGGGGGAATCCATGTTTCCTCTTTAATACAAGATCAAATGTTGGGTGGAACCATGTTTTTGCCTCAAATTTTTATATTGGGGTTTGAACTCTGGTTACACGGCCAACCTGAGTTGCATGTTTTCTCCAAGTCAAAAAACAAGCTTAAAATTAAAATGGGATCCTTATGAGAATCATTGCATGGATTTTAACTTATAACTACTATGGGGGGAGGGTATGTTCTTTAAACACCCTTGCAGGAAAGCAAGTGAAAACATGGAAAAGATATTGGTCCCCCTTACCTGCAAATAATTTTAGATACTCAAGCTGGGAAAGAAATGCAAAATAGATAAAGGAAACCATGTTTCCTCTATAATTTGAGATTGATTATTCCATGGAACTTTATTTTTGCCTTAGATTTCTATGTTTTATATGGAACCTGAGTTGGATTTCTAGCCTAAGTCAGACTACCATCTTGAGAAAGGCTTCTAGCCCCAATTAGGTTATGAAAAAAATAGTGAACAAATGGGGGAAACCATTTTTCCTCTTTCATGTGAGATTGAATGTTGGAAGCACATTTTTGCCTTATATTTTTGTATTGTGGTCTGAACTCCAGTTGCACAACCAACTCGAGTTGAGTTTTTTTCTTGAGTTGAAAAAATGAGGTTGAAAATAAAATGGGATCCTTATGAGAATCATCACATTGATTTTCACTTATAATTACTATGGGGGGATGGTGTTCTTTGAATGCCCTTGCAGGAAAGCAAGTGAAAACATAGGAGAGATATTTTCCCCCCTTTTACCTACAAACATTTATGGATACTCCAGTTGGGAAAGAAATGGAAATCATGTTTTCTTTATAATGTGATCAATTATTGCATGGGACTTTATTTTTGCCTTAGATTTCTATATTGCAGATAGAAACTGAGCTGGATTTTCAGCCTGAGTTTGACTTCCATCCTAAACTAGGCTCCCAACCTGAGTTGGGTTGTGAAAGAAATGGAAACCATGTTTCCTTTTCAACTTGAGATTAACTATTATGTGGAACTTTCTTTTTTCCTCAAATTTCTATATTATAGATGGAACTTGAGTTAGATTTCTAGCATGAGAGGATGTTTCCTCTATGTCAATTTGCACAACTCAAGCCTGAGCTAGGTTAGTGCTCTTATTTTACTTTTAAAAATGAGCTTGATCAATATAATGGGATCCTTATGAGAACCACGGCATGGATTATTTATAAGTACTATGAGGGGAGGGTGTTCTTTGAATGTCATTGTGGGAAAGCAAGTGAAAACACATGAAATATATTACTCACCCCTTACCCACAAATAATTTTGGATGCTTGAGTTGGGAAAGAGATGGTAACCATGTTTCCTCTTTAATGTGATATCAAATGTTGTTTGGAGTCCTAGTTTTTCCTTGGTTTTCCATATGTTTCAGTTGTTTGGTTTGGATCTCTTATTACTCTAAAAAGAGTGGTGGGATGATGATCGGGTGTTGTAATTTGATTTTAGCTTTGGCCTCAAGTCATTTTTAGGATTGTATATACCCAAATCCCAACTCACCCACCTAGTAATAGACTTGATTACATGTATTTTGGCTTTTTTATTGTTCTTGGAGTTATTCTCCAAAACTATTAGATCTAACCACCCCTAGCCAGTTCAATTTATACTTTTGTGAATGGTTCTAAGAGTGGAGCTTCAAAATGCTATCAGAGTTTCCTTTTTAGTGTGATTTCACAACTTGAGCCTAATCTAGGTCAATTTAATGAGTTACACTTGAAATAATGAGCTTGATCATAATCAGATACTAGAGTTGGGAAATAAATATTGAAAGGATGAAGGAAACCATATTTCCTTCTCCTTAAAGTGGGATCAAATGGTGGGTGGACCCACATTTTTGCCTTAGATTTCCATATTATGGTTGTTTGGTTCGGATCTCTCTCTTATAACTCTATGAAGAGTGGCAGGCTAATGATCAAGTATTTTTATTCAATTTGAGCTTTGGCCTTAGGCCATTGCTAGGGTTATGGATGCCCAGATCCTATCTCACCCACCCATTAATAGACTTGATTAAATGTATTTTGCATTTTTTTATTGTTCCTAGAGTTATTCTCTAAAACTATCAAATCTAGCCACCCCTTACTAGTTTAGTTTTATGCCTTTGTGGATGGTTCTAAGAGTAGACCTTCATAATGATATCAGAGCTACCTTTTCAATGTGATGTGCATAATTCAAGCCCAAGATGGGTTGATTTAATGAGTTTCACTTGAAATAGCTTGATCAATATAATGGGATCCTTATGAGAATAATGGCATGGATTTTAACTTATAACTATTATGGGGGAGAGGGTGTTCTTTGAATGCACTTGTGAGAAAACAAGTGAAAACATGGGAAAGATATTGTTCCTCCCTTACCCACAAATAATTTTAGATAATCAAGTTGGGAAATAAATGGAAATGATGTTTTCTCTATAATGTGAGATCAAATTCTATTTGGACTTATAGGTTTGCCTCAGATTTCAGTATATATTGTTATTATTTGGTTTGGATCTCTTATTACTCTACAAAGAGTGGTAGGCTAATGATCAAGTCTTTTGATTCAATCCAAGATTTGGCCTTAGGCCATTGTTAGGATTGTTGATACCCAAATCCCAACTCACCCACCTAGTAATAGATTTGATTACATGTATTTTGGCTTTTTTTAATTGTTCCTATAGCTATTCTTTGAAACTATTAGATTTAACCACCCCTTGCCACTTTGATTTTCACTTTTACTGATGGTTCTAGGAATGGACCTTTAGATTACTATCAGAGTTTCTTATTTAGTGCCTATTTGAACATGTCAAGCCTAAGCTAGGTTGATTTGCTAAGTTTCACTTGAGAAAATGAGTTTTATCATATTTTCACCTCAAATTTCCATATTGCGATTGGTTGGTTTGAATCTCATATTGCTCTATGAAGAGTGGTGGGCTAATGATCAGGTCTTTTGATTCAATCTAAGATTTGGCCTTAGGCCATTGTTAGGTTTGTCAATTCAAAAATCCCAACTCACCCACTTAGTAAAAGAATTGATGACATGTATTTTGGCTTTTTTTAATTGTTCTCAGAGTTGTTCTCTGAAACTATTGGATTTAGCCACCCCTTTCGACTTCTACTCTATATATGTGGATGAGTGTAGTGTTTGTGCCATTTTCTCACTAGTATTTTTTCAATTTCTATGAGGTGGAGGTGAAACCCTATTCCTAGGCACAATGCCTATAATTGGGTTTTTGCTTTCTATTTAGGTTATGAATGCTGAGTAAAAGGGCCTGAGAATTTCTACTCTTCTCATGTTTATGAGTTGTTCTCAAAGATGATATGGGCTCGATTATACATTATAATCATTTATGCCACTATATTTTCTCTATCATGTTTATTCCTTATGTTGAAATCCTTACACTTGTGTGGGAATTTATGATAGAAGGTGGGATTTATCTCTTCTTCCACTATGATGATTCATTTTGGAAGTTTTCTCTAAAACTTGGCTTGCTAGTTAGTCTAGGTGTAGTGTGAATGTTTCTCATGTTCAATCGGATCACACATATCTTAGTGGCTACTAAGTATATGTCAGATTGATGTACACATGCAAATAATGGCTTGGAATTACTCTTTTATAGTGGTGGCCATGATTGTGTGCTTTTCCTTTCAGGTTGAGGTTGACACATTTAGACTATTTATGCTAATTAAAAGTGTGTAGGGGGCTATTATGGGTAAGGAAGTTCTTGAGCAGTCTTACAATTGAGGTGGTTGTATACACGGTGCACTCTATCCTTCATGTTGATCATGAGTTTGATCACTTGAAGATGTAAGGTGTAGGGATCTATACACGATGTTCTTCATAGTTGCCTATAAACTAAAAACTTAGGGCTAGAGTGCTTCAGCCTACTTACCTTTGCCCTTATTCCAAATTTTACCTTTGTAGGGAGTCAAGGTGTTTATGTCAGTCGAGATTTGGCTTTTATGGATGGCATGTGCCCTTTAAAAGTGCGTAGGGGGATTTCCTAGGAAGGATGTCCCTGAATAACCTTATAATTGAGGTGGTCATGTGCATGGTGCATATTGTCCATGGTTATGTTATCATAAGCAATTTGGTTGAGTTTACATATGGTAAGCAGCTCTATATGGGATGAGCTTCCTAGGGTTCTATGAACTAAATCACTCTACTTTTATTTCTCCAACTTATGGGTCCCTCCCTTTTCATTTAATGGCACATTTTTACATCATCACAATGTATGTGCAAAGGAGGCATAGAGCGTTCCCTCACCCTCTTATATCCTATTCACATGCCAAGCATAAAGATTTTATGTGGATTTCAAGAAAGAATGAATGATATACTCTGATTTCACATAGCAGTGGGTTTTGTCAGTGCTTTTTAACATCTTGCTTGTGGTTGGAAGCTACCTAGTTGATCCTACCAGTAGTCATATGCTTGTCTCAAAGATTAAGCCATGCACATCTAAGTATGAACTATTTTATATTATAAAACTGCGGATGGCTCATTAAATTAATTATAGTTTCTTTGATGGTACCTTACTACTCAGATAACCATAGTAATTATAGAGATAATATGTACACCAAATCTCATCTCTTGGAAGGGATGCATTTATTAGATAAAATGTTGGCATGGGATCACCCACTATTTTGATGATTCATGATAACTAGATGGATCACATAGCCATTGTACCAGCGATGCTTCATTTAAATTTCTACCCTATCAAATTTTGATGGTAAGACAGAGGCCTACCATGGTGGTGATGAGTGATGGAGAATTAGGGTTTGATTCTATAGAGGGATCCTAAGAAATGACTACCACATCCAAGGAAGGTAGTAGGCATGAAAAGTACCCAATCCTAATATGGGGAGGTAGTGACAATAAATAACAATACTGGGCTCATAAGGTCTAGTAATTAGAATGAGTACAATCTAGATCCCTTAATAAGGATCCATTGGAGGGTAAGTTTAGTGTCAAAAGCTATGGTAGTTATAGATCTAATAGCATATATTTAATTTGTTGCATTTAAAATCTCATAGTTAGATCTTGGGTCATCATGGTCAGTTCACCCCCTGGGTGTGCACTGGCACTCACATCCCTTCTATTGGTGGTGTGTTCCTAGACTTAGTTGATTGGGTCGTAGTTTTAGCACTGTTACTTTGAAAAAACTAGAGTGCTTAAAGCAAGCCTATGATTTGAATATATTAGCATGGAATAACATGATAAGAGTTTGGTCCTATTCCATTAGGCTTTAGGAGTGGAGTAATGATTAATATGGACTATCATGGGCATTCATATTTCATTATCAAAAGTGAAATTCTTAGATTTATGGAAGATAAACCACTATAAAATCATTTTCCAAGGATGTTTTCATTAATAAAGAATGAAATTTTGGGGCTCAAAGATGATCAAATACTGTCCTAGTCTTAACCATAAATGATGTCAACCAGGGATCAGTGGATGTTGCTCTCAGGACTCTACTAGCACCTTCTAAGAAATCAGAATGTTTGGGTTCTAGGGGGAGTATGGTCATAATGTTGAAACTTAAAGGAATTGATGAAAGGGCACCACCAGGAGTGGAGCCTATGGCTTAATTTGACTCAACATGGGTAAACTTACCAAGTCTATACATAGTAAGGATTGACAAATTGAGAGCTCTTTCTTAATTTTATGGGTGGTGGTGCATGTCTATTCTTAATTGGTGGAGTGATTTTTCTAGTTAATTCCATTAACAAATGAGACCTCAGTCTACTAACTAGCTACATGGAGGTTCCCCTTCATGGTCAGCTTCTTAGAGGGACTATGGCCATTTAGCCCATGTAAGTTTAGTGAAATAATAGGTCTATGATGCCCTTAGATGTTCTAGGCCACACACATGCTACACTAATGCAACTAATGAGTATTTTTCCCTAGTTTGAAAGGTTTGGGAAATCATGCCAAATTACATCATGATGGGGATAGACCATTCCAATTATTAATCTTCAATAAGAAATTACTAGTAAGCATGAGTCATCAGCTTGTGTTGACTATGTCCCTACCCTTTGTACACATCGCCTATCACTCCTACCAATTGAATGATCTGGTGAAGTGTTTAGATCATGCTGATGATGGTGGTTTCCATTAGAAACATCACAAGAAATTCATTGAACCTTATCATTTAGAGGAATGAGAAGTCATAACAAGGTTACCATAAGTGAACCTATGGTAGGATCATTAATGGTTTTCAGCCCATGACCTATGTAGGGGAGGGGTGAGCCTGACATGGTCAGACTTGTCACTTCCTCAAACCCCACTCTCACTAGTGTTTAGACTAGGGGCCCTATTACTTTATCATAATTCACTCTAGGTGGGTGTCATGGTAGGCCTTGGGCTTATACAAGTCATTTGCTTATTATTTGGGGTATATAATCTAAGGGCATGATTGAGTGCCATACTCTATATTATGGTGATGTGGATGGCCCTTTTTTTTTACTATGATACGTGTGTTCAATGACTTCAGTCCCTGGGTGGTCCTACCCTACTACATTTGGAAAGGGCCCCTTCATTTACCTTTAAAAGTAGGTTCCTTAAAAATTGACCACAACTGTCATTGTATTTTCACCTTCATGACAAGTCTAAGAGGTAGTTGTAACCCCTTGTTGCATTGCCAAGGATATTTTTACTTCTCAAGAGTGATGGTGGTGTATTTAGGAGTGCAGTTACATAGGTTATAGGACAAGACCTCTCATCACCATTCTCTTTCCTTCTTTGATGGATTATATCCATTTTGATGTGGTGGAGTAAGGGACATCTCCCTTCTCTGATGCCCACCATGAGGTCTCACCCTCTAGACCACAGTGGCATTATGGGATAGGTGTTTGTCACAAACACTTGAGACACTATGGTTTAGTTTTCACTAAGGATTTCAAATAAATAGCTATATGATTTGTGCATCATGTACATGTTAGACCATCAATGATATGAGAATATGAATCTTAGTAATAGATATCTCAGCTTTCACCATGATGAAGAATATATCAAAATGTGATACTTAGTGTGAATTATAGAGTCTCATGAATCATCAAGTCTTTGAATGTAATTTACACCTGAGGCCTCAATCAAGGGCATACTTGCTTGGGCATCACACTTCAAAATAGAACTCCCCCTTAGTGTATAGGTAAGAGTAGAAGATATAGCCATCCATCCCCAAAGGGGGTGTGGTCAGCTCAAATAGACATGAGGTATATCCATTATGTCATGATGAGAGATGGCACATGTGATTTGGTGTTGGTTTTGCCTGGTAGGTGTGGATATGTATAGAAATTTATCTTAGTGTTGATGGATTTTTTCCTAATGTGTAGGCCAAATGGCTACCTTTCACATCCCTAAGTTAGGCATGAAAACCCACTAGGTTTAAGCATATCATTAAGTAGAGGAAAATAAACTAACAAGGATTCCCCTAGTAATGATGATCAAATTGGGAAGAGCCTAGCATGAAAATTGATAGCCATTGCTATCGAATTATAGTCTATAGAAGCATCCTTAGTGATGGACCAGGCCCAAGTCCCCTAGAATGGGGTATCAGAGAGGGTGAGAGCCCTTTTAGGCTTGGACCCTATCATACCACAAGGCATTGTCGATGATTCAAGTTATTTGGGAATGTATCCCTAATTAGGTGGTAAATTCTATCCAAGGCTAAATATAGGCAAGAGACTAATAACAAACAAGTACCATGAGGGAAAGATGAAAATGACTTTGAAAAGAGAGTTAAAGAGTGCTTGAAATTGCTAGGAGGGAAGTAGATGGTGGATAGTGAGGTGACCTAGTTAGAAGTGGAATGACATGAGCTGATCTATCACTCAGCTCAAGGGGCATGCCAATGCAGGCCATTATGGAGGCATAAGTGCATCCTTTGGGTCACTAAATGTACCTCCTTTATGATGGTTACAAAATGAAGCATACACCTATGGTGGGACCTTAGGCACCTATGTGCTCATGGTATTGGCTAGCAAACTTTCCATTTGATCCATCTTAAAACATGGACCAAGGAATATAACATGTGTGTCCTATACCAATGTCATCACACAGAGAAACTTGCACTTGGACAATTTTTTGACAAAATCTCTAGTAGAGTTTTGAAAATAATATGTGATGTTACATGTTCTAGGTGGGGTTTCATATACCAGCATCATCACAATGTAACTAGAGGAGGGGGTTGGGGTTCAAAATAATATGTAGTGTTTGGATAGTTTTTGGGTGGGGTTTCCTATATTAGTGTCATCATAATGCAACTCAAGGAGGGAGTTGGAGTTTAAAATAATATGTAGTGTTTAGATATTTTTTGGGTGGGGTTTCTTATACCAATGTCAATACATGAAGAAATTTGCACTTAGATGGACTTTGGATAATATTTCGATCAGGGTTCTCTATACCAACATCATCACAATACAACTCATGCAACCAATGCCACTCGAGAGAGGTTGGGGGAGGGGGTGGGTGCAAGATTTACCCAAAATAATAAGTATTATTGAGTATTTTAGGTGGGGTTTCCTATACCAATGTCATGTAGAGAAATTCACACTTACATAGATTTTTTCTAATACTTTGAGTGCAATTTCTAAAACAATATGCAGTGTTGCATATTTTGGGTGGGGTTCCCTATACCAATGTCTTCACAATGCAACTTGGGGGATTCCAATAATATGCAAGTGTTACATATTTTAGTTGTGTTTCTTATACTAGTGTAATCACATAGAGAAATTCACACTTTAATGGATTTTTAACAATATTTTGAGTGGGGTTTCCTACACCAACATCATCGCAATGCATCTCAATCTCCCAATACAACTTGGGCAGTTCCAAAACAACATGTAATATTGCATATTTTAGTTGGGGTTTCTTATACCAGTGTCATCATGTAGATAAATTCACACTTAAGACATATTTTTGACAATACTTAGAGTGGGGTTTCCTATACCAACATAACTCATCTTGAATAATACAATCCACCTCGTGTAGTGTACATCACCTAATGCCAACCCATGGTGTGTTGATCACTTAAGGCAGACCACTCATGTAATGTAACTTGTAGAACACATCTCTATAAGCATAATGCATGGAAACACATCTTACATAATTCAACCCATGTAAGATGAATCATCCGATGCAACTCATCTCACTTAGTGCAACTTGCATAGTAAAACTCACACAACATAGATTGCCCAACACCTTGACATAAAGAAAAAGGGGGTACAAGACTCAAATTTCAATATGGAACACAATGGTATATTATGCAACATAATTTGCATAATATAGCTCACTCAACATATCTCACACAATGTAGGTCAAGTTAGGTTGTGCCAGCTTGGTAGTGTTGCTCACCTAATATATAGCTTGACCCAATGTAGATCACATGATGTAACTCATCTTGTATAACACAACCCATCTAAAATAACACACCTCATCTTGTGTACCCCATAAAGTGGATCCCAACTCATGCATCACATATGGTGAAGTTCAGCTCAAGTAGAGCATCTCACAAAGCCCAGGTTATGTAATGTAGATCATTCCACACATTATGTATCTACATCATAGCTTGCCTAATGTAGTTTGACCTGGGATGTGTCAATCACCTAATGAAACACAACCTAACACAACTCATGAAGTGTAGATTGCATAATGTAACTTGAGAAAAAATACTCATGTAACACAACTTGTGTAGTACAAGTTGTAATCATATCTCATCTTATGTAATGTAACTCATGTAATTAAGCTCATGTAACATAACATGCCCAAATTAGCTTGATCAAGGTTTTGACAACCCAATTTTCATTGATCACCCCATGTTAAGTAACTTAGTGAAACTCAAGCAACACATGTCATAAATTGCAACTATCACAGTGCAACTTGGGTAGTGCATCCCATTTTGCATAACTCAATGCAACTCATCATGCATAATGCAATTGATGCCATGCAATACAACTTGGTTAGTACAAATAATCTCACACAATGCAACTCATGTTATGTAGTGTAGCTCATATAACACATCTTTTTAAACTCATCTTGTAAAGTGTATCTCATGTGATGCAACTCATATATCATATCTTGTGAAACTCATCTTGTAAAGCATAGCTCATGTGATGTAACTCAAGTATTACATCTTGTCTCACATATCACATCTCATCCTATGCAATGCAACCCATCTCACTTAATGCAACTCATGCCATGAAGTGTAACTCATGTAGTGTAACTAGTACAATATATCTCATACGACACATCTTGACCCAAGTTATGCAAACTGACTAAGGCTTCCAATACAACTTAAGCTCACAATGTAATTTTGGGAGTTGTTTCCAATGTAACCTAGGGTCGTAGTGTAACTTAGGGAGTTGCTCCTAATGTAACCTAGGGTCATAATGCAAGTTGAGAAGTTAACCACAATGCAAATCAAATTCATAATATAACTAGGGTCTCAATGCAGTGTAGGCTCATAACTCTACTCAAGGAGATGTTCCCAATGCCACTCAAGGAGTTGCTCCTAATGCAACACATGGAATTGATCCCAATGCAACTAAGATTTGTGAAGTGACTTATGCTCTCAATATAGCTTAGGGGTTGATCCCAATGTAACATAGATTCATGATGTAACTCAAGCTTGTAATGTGACTCAAGAAATTTATACCACTTTGGGAATTGCTCCCAATGTAGATTAGATTCATGATGCAACTTGAGGTCACAATACAGCTAAGGCTTCCATTACAACTCAAGCTCCCTATGCAACTCAAGCTTGCAATGAAATTTGGGGAGTTGTTCCCAATATAACTTGAGGTCATAGTGCAACTCAGGGAGTTTTTCCTAAAATAAATTGGGGTCATAATGCAAGTCAGGAATTTGATCCTAATGCAAATAAGATTCACAATGCACCCTAGGGTCAAAATTCAAGTCAAGAAGTTGGTCCCAATACAAATCAAATTCATAATGTAATTTAGGATCTCAATGCAGTGTAGCCTCACAACTCTAATCAAGGAGTTTCTCCCAATGTAAATACCATTTGTGATGTAACTTTGGGTTCAAACTCGTAATGTAACTCAAGGAGTTGATCCCAATGTAAAATAGATTCATAAGGCACCTCAGGGTTACAATGCAAATTAGGGAGTTATTCCCAATGCAACTCAGGGAATTATTCCTAATATAATTTAAATTCATGATACAACTCGGGTTCACATTATAACTCAATCTCATGATATAACTCAAGCTCATGATGTAACTCATGGAGTTTCTCACAGTGTAACTTAAGGAGTTTCTCCCAATTCAAATCTAGGTCACCATGTAACTCATCTCCCATAGTGCAACCCATCTCATGAAGTGCAAAACAAATAATCTAGCTCCATCTAGGCTATGTTGACACTAATAGCATTGATCATCTAATACAAATTGATATAATGTAGTTAATCTAGTGAAGCTCATCTCATATAGCATACATAATCTTTCACAATGCACCTCATGAATCTCAACTTGTGCATCGCATCTAAGGAATCTTGACCCATGTAACACCTCTCACGAAGCTCAGCTTATGCAGCAAAAATCATCTTGCATAGTGTTGTATGTGCAACATACATCCACATCATCAAAGTATGTGTAAGAGGAACACAGACCACCTAATGCCTTGATAAAATGGGGAAAGAGGGTGCAACATCAAGAGCATAATGCATCTCATGAATCTTAGCTCATGCATCGCATTTATCGAAGCTCAACCCATGAAATACCTCTCATGAAGCCCAACTTATGTAGCATAAAACATATTACATAGTGTAACATAGGCAATACACATCCACACCATCAAATTATGTACAAGGGGAAAATAGGCTACTCGATGTCTTGATAAAATTGGGAAAAAGGGTGAAATACCAAGACTTCCTAGGTCACCCATCCCAGTACTACCCCAGCCCTAACATGCTTAAATATGGAGTTTTAATGGGATTCAATGCACTAATATTGGTATGATCACACTTGATATTTACTTTATCATGTTACTCTACTTGTAGCAGACATGTGGAAGACATCAGACAAACCCAATTTGTTGCACGAGACTCATTTGGCCTCACTTATGAGTGAGTTTCAAGACACTACTATGTTGGTTCAATATGGCACATAAGGGGATCCCATCATAAGTCAGTTTGAACACACTACTCTATTTATTCAATATAGCACACAAGGGGATCCCATCATAACTCATGCAACATACATAGTGCAACACAAATCATCTCACATAGTGTAGTGCGCACAACACACATCCACATCATAGCTCATCTAATGTCATTAAACCTAATTTATGTCGATTACCTAACATAACTCGATATGGGATAGCTCATATAGTGTAACTTATGTAACACACCTTGTATAATGCATCTTGACCTTATTTTCATCGATCACCTACTTCATCTCATGCATCATACCCTACTAGTGTAACTTGTGTAACAATGTAACACATCTCATGCAACACAACTCATCCCTTATAGTGCAATGTATGTATCTCACCCTATGTGAAGCATAACTTGCTCGATGCATTTCAAATCAAGATTTTTCAATTGCCTAATGTAGCTCAACCTAATGCAGGTCACTCGATGCATCTCATGTAGCAAAACTCATCTCACATAGTGTGGCTCATCAATGCAACTTAACATGGGTTGTGCCAATCACCTAACTTAGTTAAACCTGATGTAACTCATGTAATGCAACATGCATAGTATAGCTCACTCAATAATTTTTCAAAGAGAGCCGAAATGGCATAGATAAAAATAGGCTCATGTACCCTTCATGCTTGTCTATATCATTTTCCCTCTACACCCCACCCCCTCCCACTTTGAGACATTAGAGTATGTATGAGGGAAACACAAACCACCCAATGTATTGATAAAAGGGGGGAAAAGGGTAAAACACTAGGACTTCCTAGGAGGTCACCCATCCTAGTACTACCTTGACCCAATCATGCTTAACTATGAAATTATGATGGGATCTGGTGCACTAACACTAGTATGATCACACCTAATATTTACTTTATCATGTTACTTTAATTGTAGGAAACATGTGGAAGACATCAGACATATGTAATTTATTGAATGGGACTCATTTGGCCTCACTTATGTGTGAGTTTCAACACACTACTCTGTTGGTTCAATACGACACACAAGGGGATCCCATCTTAACTCTCACACTATCTCTGACTTAGTGAAACCCATCATGTGTAGTGTGACTCACATGGTGAATCTCACATAGTGTAACTCACCCAATGCAACACGATCTAGGGTGTGTCTATTTCCTAACACAACTCAACTCGGTGTATCTCATGTAGTGCAAATCATCTCATGCCACACAACTCATGCATTATAGCTTGACCTAGGTTCTGATAACCCAAGTTGTATAGTGTGACCTTGTGTAATTCATTTCTCACAATGTAACTCATAAATAAAAAGAGGGTCCCATACCCTTCATGTTTGTCTATGTCATTCTCCCCCCCTTGACATTGGATTATGTGCAAGGGGAACATAGACTACTGGATGTCTTGATAAAATGGAAAAAATGGTGCAACATTAGGACTTCCTAGGAGTTCACCCATCCTAGTACTACCCTGACCCAAGTAGGCTTAACTACAGAGTTCTAATGGGATCCATTACACTAACACTGGTATGATCATACCTAATATTTACTTTATCACATTACTCTACTTGTAAGAGACATGAGGAAGACATCAAATAGACACAATTGGTTACATAAGACTCATTTGGCCTCACTTATGTGTGAGTTTTGACACACTAATCTATCAGCTCAATATGGCACACAAGGAGATCCCATTATAACTCATGCACTATATATAACTTAGTGAAACCCATCACATGTAGTGAAAATAACATGGTACATCTCATAGAGGGTAACTCACCTAATGTAGCATGATCTAGGTTATGTTGATTACCTAGCACAACTCAACTTAGTGCATCTCATGTAGCACAACTCATCTCATGCCACATGACTTGTGCATTACAACTTGACCTAGCTTATGCTAACACAAGTTATGCAACTCAACATCATGCAATTATTCTCTCACAATGTAGCTCATCTGGTGGCACTTAGCTCATGCAATGCATCCAGTGTAACCTAACTCATCTCACATAACACACCCTACCCAATGCCAACCTAGGGTTTATCAATTCCCTAACACATATTGACTTGGTATAGCTAGCATAATGTAAGTCATACAAGGTAGATCGAGAGGCACATGCCACACACCACATCTCACTCAACACTCATGTAGTGCAGCTCAAGTAGGGTAATGCATCTTGTGTAATGCAACTGGCATAGTGTATCTCATGCAACATAGATAATCTAATGTAGTATGAGCCAAGATTCATAAATATATAAGGTAGGGCCTCTAATATAGCTTAGTGTGGATTGGTTTGACCATGTAATTCAACTCAATGCAATGTATATTTCACATCAAAATTCATCTCATGTAGTGAAATTCATATTGTTCACCACACCTTTCATAGTGTGGCTTGTGCAATGTAACTTCACCCAGGTTGTGATGATAGCCCAATGCCTCTTGACCCAGAGTAACCCACCCAATGCATCTCATGTAGCATAACCCACATAAAAATGTACAACATAGCTTGTATATCATGTCTTATGCATTGTTTCTCTCTCAATCCAACACTACGTACATCGTGGTGTTCACCTAACATAGTGTGACCTAAGTTGAGTCATCTTAGGCTAAGTTAGCCAGGCACAACTCATGCAATGTAACTGATCTTGGATAATGAAACCCACCTCATGTACTACAACTCACCTAATGCCAACCTAAGTTGTGTCGACCACCTAAGGTAGAATGATTGTTCAATATAACTCACATAATGCAAATCTAGAAGCACAACACATGGCAAAACATCTTGCACAATGCAATCCATGTAGACTAACTCATGTGATGCAACTCATCCTCACTCAGTGCATCTTGTATAGTGTAACTCACACATCATAGATTGCCTAATTCCTAAACATAAATAAAAAGTTGGTACAACCTTTAGACTCCTTTGTGAGTCACCCATCCTAGTACTACCCTAGCCAAAGCACACTTAACTATAGAGTTTTGATGGAATCTAAAGTACTAACACTAGTATGATCACACTCAATACATATTATATCACCTTGATATACTTATATGAGAAATGTGGAGAGTCAATCACCTAATGTGGCTTTGACTTGATGTATCTCATTAATTATAACTCACATAATAGAATTTATGTAGTACAACTCACACAATGCAACTCATCCTATCCTAAAAACATCACGTAATGTATCTTGTTCAACATAGCTAGCACAATGCAACTTGACTAGGGTTATGCCAACCCATTTTGTTCCAAATCACATAACACATCTCAAGATGGAAAATCTCATGTAGTGCATCCCATGTAAATCATCTCACATAATGCATCCCATATAACACACATCCACATCATATCTCATCCAATGTCACTGAACCTAGGCTATATCAATCACCTAACGTAGCTCAACCTGGCATAGCTCATGCAGTGTAACTTGTGTAACACACCTTGACCCTATTTTTGTTGATTTCTTAATGCATACCATGCATCATAACCTGTTAGTGTAACTAATGTAATAATGTAATGCATCCTGATAAACATAACTCATCCCTTTTAGTATAGTGCATATACCACATCTTGTATGTAGCATAACTTGCCTGATGGACTTCAAATTGAGCTCTATAAATTGCATAACGTAGCTTGACCTAGTGTAGTTCACTTGATGCATCTTGTTTAGAAAAAATCATCTGACACAGTGTGACTTGCAAATGTAGCTTGACATGGGTTGTGTCAATCACGTAACTTAGTTCAACCCAATGCAACTTGTGTAATGCATCTCATCCCACATAGTGTAACATACATAATGTAACTCACTCAATAATTCTTCCAAGGGAGATTCCATGGTGTAAATAAAAAGAGGCTCTCATACCCTTTATGTTTGTCTATGTCATTCCTCCACTTGGCTGCCCCTGCCCCCCACCTCCGAGACATTAGAGTATGTGCAAGGGAAACACATACAGTCTAATGTCTTGATAAAATCATAAATATGGTGCAACATTGAGACTTATTGGGATGTCACCCATCCCAGTACTACCCTGGCCAAAGTGAACTTAACTATAGAGTTTTAATGGAATTTGATGCACTAATGTTGGTATGATCACGCCTAATAACTTTATCATGTTACTCTACTTTTAGGAGACACATGAAAGACATTAGATAGACACATTTTGTTTCACAAGACTCATTTGGCCTCACTCATGTGTGATTTTGGGCACACTACTATGTTGGCTCAATATGGTGTATAAGGGGATCCCATCATAAGTGATTTTCGACACACTACTTTGTAGGTTCAATATGGCACACAAGGGGACCCATCATAACTCATGCACTATATCAATCTTAGTAAAACCCATCATGTGAAGTTTTGACACACTACTCTATAGGTTATGTCGATTGCCTAACATAACTCAACTAAGTGCATCTCATGTATTTCAACTCATCTCATGCCACATGACTCATGTATTATAGCTCAACCTAGGTTATGTTAACCCAAGTTGTGTAACTTGACCTCGTTCAAATCATCTCTCACAACCTAACTCATCTTGTGGCACCTAGCTCATGTGGTGCATCCAGTGTAACCTAACTCATCTCATATAGCACAACCCATGCAATGCCAACCCAAGGTTTTTTGATTTCCTAACACATCTCAAGTTAGTGTAGCTAATGTGATGTAAGTCATATAAGGTAGTGAGAGAGGCACATGTCAGACACCTCATCTTGCTCAACACTTACATAGTGTAACTCAAGCAGGGCAACTCATCATGTGTAATATAAATTGCACAATGCATCTCCTACAACATAGATTGCCTAATGTAGCATGACCCTTGACTGATAAGTATATAAGGTAAGGCCTTCATTATGGCTTGATGGGGGTTGGGTCAGCCATGTAATATAACTCAACACAATGCATCTCACACATTAGAATTCATCTTGTGTAGTGAAAATCATATTATTCACCACAACTTGCATAGTGTGGGTTGTGTAATGTGACTTTGCCTAGGTTATGATGATGGCCCAATGCATCTTGACCCAGAGCAACCCACCCAATGCATCGCATGGATCATAACTCATGTATCATTACACAACATAGCTTGTGTATCATGACCCATCTTAGATAGTGAAACTCTTTTAGCATGTCTCATACATCATTGCTCTCTCAATATGAATCCACCTATATTGTGGCAATCCCCTAACATAGCTCGACTTGAGCTGAGTTAACTTGGGCTAAGTCAGATAGGCATAACTCATGTAACATAACTCATATCAAATAATGCAACCCACCTCATGTAGAATAGGTCACCCAATGTTGACCTAGGTTGTGTCGATCACCTAAGATAAACCACCCATGTAATGTAACTCATAGAATGGAGATCTATAAGCACAATGCATGGAAACACATATTACATAACACAAACCATGTAGGATGACTCATGTGATGTAACTCATTTTTCTTGATGTAACTTTCATATTGAAACTCATATAACATAGATTACCCAATGCCTTGACATAAACAAAAATGGGGTACAACACCCAGACTTCAATATGGCACGCAAGGGGATCCCATGCAACACAATTTATGTAGTATATCTTACTTATCGTAGCTCACTCAATGTATCTCATGTTAGGTTGTGCGAGCTCAATAGTGACACTTGCCCAATGTATAGGTTAACCCAACATAGCTCACATGAAGTAACTCATCTTTCATAATACAACCCATCTTGCACAACATACCTCATCTCATGTAGCCAAAAAAGTGGATCCCTACTCACGTATCACATTTAGTGAAGTTCAACTTGGGTAGAGCATCCAACGAAGCCAAAATCATATAATGTAAATCATTCTATACACTACGTATCCACATCATAACTCACCCAATACAATTTGACCTAGGTTGTGTTAATCACCTAATGCAACATAACCTAACACAACTCATGAAGTGTATCTTTCAAAATGTAACTTGAGAAAAAATACTCATGTAACACCACTTGTGTAGTACAAATTATAATCATAACTCACTCAATTATAGTTTAACCTAGGTTGTGTCAATCTCTTAATACATCTTAGCCATGCACAACCTATGAAGCATTGCTTGTATAATACTTCTTGTGTAATGCAACTCATCTCACACAGTGTAACTCATCTCATGAAATGAAAATTGCATAGTGTATCCTTCGCAGAGTAACTTTCATGATGCATCTCAACCTGGGTTGTGTCAATCACTTAACACAACTCTAACATAATTCAGGTAGTTTAACTCATCTCCCACAATACAACTCACCTTACGAAATGCACCTCATCTTATATAGTTAAATCTCATGAAAGCTATCTCGTGTATTGCATTTGACAAATCCTAGCTTGTGTAATGTATCTTCATAGTGTAGTACACCCAATAAAACTTAATCAGGGTTAATGCATCTCATCTCACACAACTCAACTTGTATCATGTAATATGACTCATGCCATGAATTTCAACTCGCATAACATAACTCATGCAACTTAACTTGTAAAACATAGCTCATGCCATGAAACTTGGGTATTACATCTTGTATCATATAGTGCAACTCATCTTATGCAATGTAACCCATCTCGCTTAACACAACTCATGCTATGAAGTGTAACCCATGTAACATAGGTAGTATAACACAACTCATATGGTGAATCTTGACCCATGTTATTTTGGTTGACTAATATAGCTCATGTATCACAACTTGATAGATCAAATTTTAAATATAACTTGCATATTGCAACTCAAGCAACACATCTCATCTTGTGTAATGCAACTCCTATAACATAGCTTGTGTACCCAATGTACCCTGACCAGGGTTATGTCAACCTAATTTGTGTTGATTGCTTGATTTAGGTCAAACAAGGTAACTCACATAGTGTAAGCTAGAAGGTGTAGCTCACATGACATGACTCATCTCATATGACACATCTCATCTTGTGCAATGCATCTCACATATCACTGCACAACTTATAACTACTATGGGGGGAGGGTGTTCTTTGAATGCCTTTATAGGAAAATAAGTAAAAACATGGGAAATGTTTTATTCCCTCCTTTACCCATAAATAATTTAGTATACTACAATTATTAAATAAAAAGTAAATGTATGAAGTAAAACATTTTTCCTCTTTAATGCGAGATCAAATTTTGTGTGAAACTTTATTTTTGCCTCAGATTTTTGTATTGCAGTTTAAACTTGAGTTGGACTGCCAGCTCAAGATGAAAAAATGAACTTGATAATCATGGGATCCTTATGAGAGTCATGACATGGAATTTAACTTATAACTACTATGGGGGGAGTGTGTTATTTTAATGCATTTTTGAGAAAATAAGTGAAAACATGGGAAATGTTTTTCCCCCCTTTACCCTTAAACCATTTGGTATATTTTGGTTGCAAAAGAAATAGTAAATGAATGAAGGAAACCATATTTCCTCTAGAATGAAAGATCAAATTTTAGGTAGAAATTTATTTTTTCCTTATATTTATGTATTATGATTTGAACTTGAGTGCAATCCCAGCTAGAGTTGGACATCCATCCCGATTTGGATTGTCAGTGTGAGTTGGATTGCCAAGTTGAGTTAGACTGGTAGCTCAAGTTGAAAAAATGATATTGATTTTAATGGGATATTTATGATAATCATGACATGGATTTTAAATTATAAATACCATGGGGGAAGGGTGTTCTTTGAATTCTTTTGTGGGAAAACAAGAGAAAACATGGGAAACATTTTGTTCCCCTCTTTACTCACAAGTAATTTGGTATACTCTAGTTGTGAGAAAAAATAATGAATGGATTGATGAAATGATGTTTCATCTTTAATGTAAGATCCAATGTTGTGTATAACTTAATTTTTGCCTTAGATTTCCATATTTTTATTCGAACTGGAGTTGGACTACCAACTTGAGTTAGGTTTCCAGCTTGAGCTAGGTTAACAGCCCGAGCTGGGTTGCTAGCCTGAGCTGAGTTCCCAGCCTAAGCTAGGTTGGCAACCTGAGCTTCAAAAATGAAATAAATAATCATGGGATCCTTATGAGGATCATGACATGGATTTTAACTTATAACTACTATGGCAGAAGGGTGTTGTTTGAATGCCTTTCTGGGGAAAGAAGTGAAAACATGGGAAACATTTTGTTTCACCCTTTCCTCACAAATAATTTGTTATACTTCAGTTACAAAAAAAAATAACAAATGGATGAAGGAAACCATATTTCCTCTTAAATTAATGATCCAATTTTGCAAGGAAATTATTATTTTGACATGGATTTTTGTGTTTTTATTGGAGGATGAGTTACACTCCCAATCAAAGGTCTATAAATCCGAGTTGGGTGGTTGACATGAGTGGGGCTGGTAACTAGAGTAGGAAAAATGAACTTGATAACTAGTGGGATGGTTATGAGAATGATGACATGGATTTTAACTTATAACTACTATGGGGGGAGGGTGGGTAAGAAATCAATTATGGAAAACAAACTTGATAAACAAGGGACCTTTATGAGAACCATGGAATGGATTTTAACTTTTAACCACTATGGGGGGAGGGTAAGGAAGGAAGAAAGGAAGATGGACTTGATAATGATGGGAATCCTTAGTCAAAGCATGATATGGATTTAAAATTATAACTACTATGAAGGGGAGGGAGAAAGCAAGCAAGTGTGAGGGGAACACATTTGGGAGCTCGAGTTGGATTCCCACCCCGAGTTGGGCTTCCAACTTGGGTTAGGCTTCTAGCCTATGTTAGGCTGCATCCTGAGTTAGATGACCAGCTTGATTTGGGCTGCCATCCCAAGTTGGATTACCAACTTGAGTTGGGCTACCATTCTGAGTTGGGTTTCATAGCCTAAGTTGGGCTTCACAGCCGAAGTTGGGCTGTCATCCCTAGTTGGATTGCCAGCCTGAGTTGGTCTACCAACCCAAGGTTGGGTTACCAAATAAATAGTGAATGGATGGGGGAAACCATGTTTCCTCTTTAATATGAGATTTAATGTTGGGTTGAATGATATTTTCACCTCAGATTTTATGTATTGTAGTTTGAACTCCACTTCCAATTGGAGTTTTATAAATCTGAGTCAGGTGGCCAACATGAGTGGGGCTGGCAATTAGAGAAAGAAAATGAACTTGATAAAAAATGGGATGGTTATGAGAATGATGACATGGATTTTAACTTATAAATATTATGGGGGGAGGGCAAGAAAGCAAGAAAGAAGGGAAAATAAACTTGATAAACAAGGAACCCTTATGAGAACCATGGAATGGATTTTAACTTTTAACCACTATGGGGGAGGGTAGGGAAGGAAGCAAGGAAGATGGAATTGATAATGATAAGAATCCTTATGTCGATCATGACATGGATCTAAAATTATAACTACTATGAATGGGAGGGATCAAGTAAGTAATTAAGCATCTCAAGTTGGATTACCAGCCTGAATTAGGCTGTCATCATGAGTTGGGATTCACAACCTGAGTTGGGCTGTCATCCTTAGTTGGATTGCCAGTCTAAGTTGGTCTACTAGCTGAAGTTGGGTTGGCAAAAAAATAGTGAATGGATGGGGGAAACCATGTTTCCTCTTTAATGTGATATTGAATGTTGGGTGGAATGATATTTTCACCTCAAATTTTCTATATTGTGGTTTGAGATCCACTTGCCCTACCAACCCGAGTTGTGTCTTGAGCCTAAGTTGAAAAAATGAGCTTGATAATAAAATGGGATCCTTGTGATAATCATGGAATGGATTTTAACTTATAACTACTATGAGGAGAGTGTGCTTTTTGAGCTCGTGTTGGATTACCATCTCGATTTGAACTTTCAACCCAAGTTCGACTGCCCTCCTGAGTTGGGTTGTGAAAGAAATAGTGAATAGATGGGAAAAACCATGTTTCCTCTTTAATGTGAGATCAAATTTTGGGAAGAACCATATTTTAACCTTAGATTTTCAATATTATGATTTGAACTAGAGTTTCATTGCCAACCCATGTTACTTCTTGAGATCGAGTTTAAAAAATGAGCTTGACAATAAAATGGGATCCTTATGAGAATCATGTCACATATTTTAACTTATAACTACTATGTTGGGAGGGTGTTCCTTGAATGCTCTTGTGAGAAAACATGGTAAAGATATTGTTTCCCGCTTTACCCACAAACAATTTTAGATACTTGAGTTGGGAAATAAATTTGAAATGGATGGAGGAAACCATGTTTCCTATTTAATGCGAGATCTATTGTTATGTTGAACTTTATTTTTGCCTCAAAATTTTTTATTGCACATGGAACTAGAGATGGATTTCCAGCCAGCCTGAGTTGGACTACCATCCTAAGCTAAAATTTCAGCATGAGTTGGATTGCCAGTCTATGTTGGGTTGTGAAAAAAATGGTGAATTGATAGTGGAAACCATCTTTCCTCTTTGATGTGAGATCGAATGTTGGGTGGAACAATATTTTGCCTCAAATTTTTGTATTATGGTTTGAACTTGGGTTTCACTGCCAACCCGAGTTGGCTTTTAAGATCGAGTTGAAAAAATGAGCTTGATTATAAAATGGGATCCTTATGAGAATCATTGCATGGATTTTAACTTATAACTAATATGTGGGGAGGGTGTTCTTTAAATGCCCTTGTGGGAAAGAAAGTGAAAACATGGGAAAGATATTGTTCCCTCCTTACTCATAAACAATTCTAGATACTCGAGTTGGGAAAGAAATGAGAAATGGATAAAGGAAACCATGTTTCCTCTTTAATGTGAGATCGATTATTGCATGGAAATTTATTTTTGACTTAGAATTTTATATTTCAGATGGAACTCGAGTTGGATTGCCATCTTGAGCTAGGCTTTTTGCCCCAGTTAGGTTATGAAAGAAATAATGAATGGATGGGGTAAACCATTTTTCCTCTTTCATGTGAGATCAAATTTTGGGTGGAATCATCTTTTTGCCATGGATTTTTGTATTGCGGTTTGAACTTGAGTTGCACATCCAACCCAAGTTAGGTTTTTTACCTGAGTTAAAAAAAATGAGCTTGATAATAAAATGGGATCTTTATGAGAATCATCACATGGATTTTAACTTATAACCAATATGGGGAGAGGGTGTTATTTGAATGCCCTTATAAGAAAGCATGTGAAAACATGGGAAAGATATTATTCTCCCCTTACCCACAAACAATTCTAGATACTCGAGCTGGGAAAAAATGTGAAATGGATGAAGGAAACCATGTTTCCTCTATAATTCAAGATTGATTATTCCATGTAACTTTATTTTTGCCTCAAATTTCTATGTTGTGGATAGAACTAGAGTTGGATTTCTAACTTGAGTTAGACTACCATCTTGAGTTGGACCTTCACCCTGAGTTGGGTTATAAAATAAATAGTGAATGGATGGGGGAAACCATTTTTCCTCTTTCATGAGAGATCAAATTTTGGGTGGAAGCATGTTTTTATGAAAAAAATTTGTATTACAATTTAAACTCGAGTTGTACAACCAACTCTAGTTGGGTTTTTAGCCTAAGTTGAAAAAATGAGCTTGAAAATAAAATGGGATCCTTATGAGAATAATCACATAGATTTTAACTTATGACTAATATGGAGGGAGGGTGTTCTTAGAATTCCCTTATAGGAAAGTAAGTGAAAACATAGGAGAGATATTATTCCCCCCTTTTACCCATAAATAATTCTAGATACTCGAGCTAGGAAAGAAATGAGAAATGGATGAAGAAAACCATGTTTCCTCTTTAATTCAAGATCAATTATTCCACATAACTTTATTTTTACCTTAGATTTTTATGTTATGGATGGAACCCAAATTGGATTTCTAGCTTGAGTTGGACTACCATTCTGAGTTGTACCTTCACCTTGAGTTGGGTTGTAATAGAAATAGTGAACAGATGGGGGAAACCATGTTTCCTCTTTCATGTGTGATCAAATTTTTAGTGGAAGCATGTTTTTTCCATGAATTTTTGTATTGTAGTTTAAACTCAAGTTACATAGCCAACCTGAGTTGAAAAAATGAGCTTGATAATAAAATGTCATCCTTATGAGAATCATCACATGGATTTTAACTTATAATTACTATGGGGGGAGGGTGTTCTTTGAATGCCCTTGTAGGAAATCAAGTGAAAACATGGGAAATATATTGTTCCCCCCTTACCCACAAACAATTTTGGATACTTGAGATAGGAAAGAAATGTGAAATGGATGAAGGAAACCATATTTCCTCTTTAATGCAAGATCAATTATTATGTGAAACTTTATTTTTACTTTAGATTTTTGTATTATGGATGGAACCTAAGTTGGATTTCCATCCTGAGTTGGGCTTCCATCCCAAGTTGGGTTATGAAAGAAATAGTGAACAGAAGGGGGAAACCATGTTTCCTCTTTAACGTGAGATCGAATGTTGGGTGGAACCATGTTTTTGCCTTGGATTTTTGTATTAGGGTTTGAACTCAAGTTGCACGGCCAACTTGAGTTGTGTATTTTCTTTGAGTAAAAAAAATGAGCTTGAAAATAAAATGGGATCCTTATGAGAATCATCACATGGATTTTAACTTATAACTACTATGGGGGGAGGGTGTATTCTTCGAATGACCTAATGGGAAAGCAATTGAAAACATGGGAAAGATATTGTTCCCCCCTTACCTACAAATAATTTTGGTTACTCCAGCTGGGAAAGAAATGTGAAATGGATGAAGGAAACCATATTTCCTCTATATTGCAAGATCAATTATTTAGTGGAACTTTATTGTTGCCTTAGATTTTTGTGTTATAGATGGAACCCGAGTTGGATTTCTAGCCCAAGTTAGACTGCCAACTTGAGTAGGGCTTCCAGCCCTAGTTGGGTTGTGAAAGAAATAGTGAATAGATGGGGGAAACCATTTTTCCTCTTTCATGTGAGATCAAATATTGGGTGGAAGCACATTTTTACCTTGAATTTTTGTATTGTAGTTTGAACTCATGTTGTATAGCCAACCTAAGTTGGGGTTTTTACCTAAGTTAAAAAAATGAGCTCAAAAATAAAATTGGATCCTTATGAGAATAATCATGTGGATTTTAACTTATGACTACTATGGGGGGAGGGTGTTATTTGAATGCCCTTGTAGGAAAGCAAGTGAAAACATAGGAGATATATTGTTTCCCACTTTTACCCATAAAAAAATCTAGATAATCCAATTGGGAAATAAATGTAAACCATGTTTTCTCTATAATGAGAGATCGATTATTGCATGGGATTTTATTTTTGCCTTGAATTTTTGCCTTGTAGATGGAACCCAAGCTAGATTTTCATCCTGAGTTAGACTGCCATCTCGAACTAGGTTCCCAGCCTAAGCTAGGTTGTGAAAGAAATGGAAACCATGTTTCCTCTTTAATGCGAGATCAATTATTACATGGAACTTTATTTTTGCCTCAGATTTATATATTACAAATGGAACTCGAGTTGGATTTCTAGCACAAGTTGGACTGCCATCTAGAACTAGGTTTTCAGCCTCGAGATGGGTTGTGAAAGAAATAGAAACCATGTTTCCTCTATAATGTGAGATCAATTATTACATGGGACTTTATTTTTGCCTCAAATTTATATATTATAGATAGAACTTGAGTTAGATTTCTAACCTGAGTTGGACTGCCATCTCGAGCTAGGTTGTGAAAGAAATAGTGAATAGATGGGGGAAACCATGTTTCCTCTATGTCAATTTGCACAAATCAAGCCTGAGTTGGGTTTGTTCTCTTGTTGTACTTGAAAAAATGAGCTTGATCAATATAATAGGATCCTTATGAGAACCATGGCATATATTTTAACTTATAACTACTATGAGGGCAAGGTGTTCTTCAAATGCCCTTGTGGGAGAGCAAGTGAAAACATGTGAAAGATATTATCCCACCTTACATGTAAATAATTCTAGATACTCAAGTTGGGAAAGAGAGGGAAACCATGTTTCCTCTTTAATGTGATATCAAATGTTATTTAGACTCCTAGTTTTGCCTTAGTTTTCCATATGTTTTGGTTGTTTGGTTTGAATCTCTTATTACTCTGTGAAGAGTAGCGGGTTAATGATCATGTGTTTCAATTTGATTTGAGCTTTGGTATCAAGCTATTATTAAGATTTTCAATGCCTAAATCCCAACTCACCTACCCAGTAATAGACTTGATTACATGTATTTTGTTTTTTTAATTGTTCCTAGAGTTGTTCTCTAAAACTATTGGATCTAAACACCCCTTGTCAGTTTGGTTTATAATTTTGCATATGTTTTTGGGAGTGGACCTTTGAAATGTTATCAAAGTTACATTTTTATTGTGATTTGCACAACTTGATCCTAAGCTAGGTTTATTTCATGAGTTTCACTTGAAATAATGAGCTTGATCATAATCATATACTCAAGTTGGGAAAGAAATACTGAAAGGATAAAGGAAACCATGTTTCCTTCTCCTTACAATGAGATAAAATAGTGGGTGGACCCCCATTTTTGCCTTATGATTCCATTTTATAGTTGGTTGGTTCAAATCTCTCTCTTATAATTCTACAAAGAGTGGCAGGTTGATGATCAAGTGTTTTTTATTCAGTATGAGCTTTGGCCTCAAGCCATTATTAGGGTTATAAATGCCCATATCCCAACTTACCCACCTAGTAATAGACTTGATTAAATGTATTTTGGATTTTTTTTTAATTCTTAGAGTTTTTCTCTAAAACTATCAGATATAGACACCCCTTGCAAGTTCAATTTTACACCTTTATGGATGGTTCTAGGAGTGGACCTTTAGAACACTATCAAAGTTGCTTTTTTAGTGTGATTTACATAACTTGAGTCTGAGCTAGGTCAATTTAATGAGTTACACTTGAAAAAATGATCTTGATCAATATAATGGGATCTTTATGATAATCATGGCACGGATTTTAAATTATAACTACTATGGGGGGAGGGTGTTCTTTGAATGCCCTTGTAGGAAAGCAAGTGAAAACATGGGAAAGATATTATTCCTCCCTTACCCACAAACAATTATGGATACTTGATTTGGGAAATAAATATAAACAAATTTTTCTCTATAATTCAAGATCAAATGCTATTTGGACTCGTAGTTTTGCCTTAGATTTTGGTATATATTGTTGTTGTTTGGTTTATATCTCTTATTACTCTATGAAGAGTGGAAAGATGATGATCAGGTCTTTTAATTCAATCTAAGCTTTAGCCTTAGGCCATTTTTAGGATTATTGATGCCTAAATCCCAACTCACCTACCTAATAACAGACTTGATTATGTGTATTTTGTCTTTTTTTATTATTCCTAGAGTTGTTCTCTAAAACTATTAAATCTAGCTACCCCTTGCCACTTCAATTTTTACTTTTGCTGATGGTTCTAGGAATGGACCTTTTAGAGTACTATTGAATTTGCTTGTTTAGTTCTTATTCACACATCTCAAGCTTGAGATAGGTCAATTTTCTGATTTTCACTTGAGAAAATGAGCTTGTTCATATTTTCACCTTGGATTTTCATATTACAATTGGTTGGTTTAAATCTCATATTAATCTACAAAGAGTGGTGGGCTGATGATTAGGGCTTTTGATTAAATCCAAGCTTTGACCTTAGGCCATTGTTAGGGTTTTCTATTCCTAGATCCTAACTCACCCACCTAGTAACAAACTTGATGACATGTATTTTAGATTTTTTTGATTATTTCTAGAGTTATTCTCTAAAACTATTAGATCTAGCTACCCCTTTCCACTTCTAATCTATATATGTGGATGATTGTAGTGCTTGTGCCATTTCCTCACTGGTATTTTGCAATTTCTATGAGGTGGAGGTGTAACCCTATTCCTAGCCATACTGCCTACGATTAGGTTGTTTGATTTCTATTTAGGTTATGAATGCTAAGTGAAAGGGCCAGAGCATTTATGTTATTCTCATGTTTGTGAGTTGTTCTAAAAGATGATGTGGGCTTGAGTATACATTATTAGTATTTATGACACTATCTTTACTCTGGCATGTTTTCTCCTTGTGTTTAACTCCTTTAGCTTATATGGGAATTTATGATGGAAGGAAATATTTGTCTCTTCTTCCACTACGATGATTCATTTTGGAAGTTTGCTCTAAAACTTGGCTTGTTGGTTGGTCTAGGTGTAGTGTGAATGTTTCACATGTTCGATTAAATCACACATCTCCTACTAGCTTCCAATTATATGTTAGATCCATGTGCACATGCAAATAATGACTTGGAATTTCTCCTTTGTAGTGGTGGCCATGATTATGATGCTTTTACTTGCAGGTTGAGGTTGACATGTTTAGACTATTTACACCAATTAAAAGTACATAAGGGGTTATTCTAGGTAAGGAAGTTCTCAAGCAGTCTTAAAATTGAGGTGGCCACATTCATGGTGTACTCTATTCTTTTTATTGATCATGAGTTTGATCACTTTGAGATGTAGGGTATAAGTCTCTATATGTGATGTTCTTTGTAGGTACCTATAAACTAAAAACTTGGGGCTAGAGTCCTATGCCTACTTGCCTTTTCCCCTATTCCAAATGTTTCCTTTATAGGGAGTCAAGGTGTTTGTGCTAGTTGAGATTTGGCTTTTATGGATGGCATGTGCACTTTGAAAATGCATAGGGGGATTTCCTAGGAAGGGTGTCCTTGAGTAGCCTTATAATTGAGGTGGTCATGTGCATGGTACATAATATCCATGGTTGCCTTATCATGAGCAAGTTGGTTGAGTTGACATAGGGTAAGCATCTCCATATCAGATGAGATTCCTAGGGGTCCATGAATTGAAGCTCTCTAATTTTATTACTCTGACTTATGCAACCCTCCCTTCTCATTTAATGTCACATTTTTACGTCAGTGTAGCGTATGTGCAAAGGAGGCATCAAGGGTTCCCTCACCTTATTCCATCTTATTCATATGTTAAGCACAATGATTTTATGTTTGATTTCAAGGAAGAATGAATGATTTTCTCCTATTTCACATAGCAATGGTTTTTGTCAGTGCTTTTTGGCATCCTACATGTAGTTAGAAGCTACTTGGTCAATCCTACTAGTATTCATATGCTTGTTAGAAAGATTAAGCCATGCATGTTTAAGTATGAACTATTTCAGACTATGAAACTATGGATGGCTCATTAAATTAGTTATAGTTTCTTTGATGGTAACTTACTACTTAGATAACCATAGTAATTCTAGAGCTAATACGTGCACCAAATCCTAACTCTTGGAAGGGATGCATATATTTTATAAAAGGTTGGCATAGGCTCAATTTTTATTCTAGTGATTCATGATAACTTGATAGATCACATGACCATTATGTCAGTGATGCTTCATTCAAATTTATTCCCTATCAGCTTTTAATGGTAGGATAGAGGCTTACCATGGTGGTGATGGGTGATGGAAAATTAGGGTTTGATTTTAAAGAGAGAACCTAAGAAATGACTACCACATCCAAGTAAGGTATTAGGCACACAAATTACCCAATCATGATATGGGGAGGTAGTGATAATAAATAACAATATTAGGATCATCAAGTCTGGTAATTAGAATGAGTAAAATATAAATCCCTTAACAAGGATCCATTAGGGGAAAGTTTAATTCTAGTAACCATGGTAATTCTAGCTCTAATAACCTATATTTAAGTTTTAGTTAAAATCTCATAGTTGGATCTTGGGTCATCATGGTTGGTTTACCCCCTAGGTGTACACTAGCCCTCACATCCCTTCTACCAGTGGCACATTCCTAGACTTAGTTGACTGGGTCATAGTTCCAACACCGTTACATTGAAAAAATTAGAGTGCTCAAAGCAAGCTTATGCTCTGAATACATTAGCATATAATAACATGATAGGAGCTTGGTCTTATTCTATTAGCATTTGGGACCAGAGTAATGATTAATAGGGACTATTGAGGGCATTCATATTTCATTATTAGAGGTGAAATTCTTGGATTTATGGAATATGAACCACTAAAAAACCATTTTCCAAGTATGTTTTCATTAATTAAGAATGAAAGTTGGGGGCTTGAAGATGATCAGATACCATCCTAGTCTTAACCATAAATGATGCCAACTAGGGATCAGTGGATGTTGCTCTAAGGAATCCACTAGCACCTTCTAAGAAATTAGAGTTTTTGGGTTCTGGGGGGAGTATGGTCATAAGGCTAAAAATTAAAATAATTGACAGAAGGGCACCACTAGGAGTGGATCCTGTAGCTTAATTTGACTTAACATGAAGAAACTTACCAAGTTTAGACATAATAAAGATTTATAGATTGAAATCTCTTTCTTGATTATATGGGTGGTGGTGCATGGCCATTCTTAGTTGGTGGAGTGATTTGTATAGTTAATCTCATTAATGAACAAGACCTTAACATACTAACTAGCTACGTAGAGGTTCCCCTTTATAGCCAGCTTCTTAGAGGGACTATGGCCATTTAGGCCATGGAAGTTTGAGGCAATAATAGGTCTATGATTCCCTTAGATGTTCTAGGCTACACACATGCTACACTAATCCAACCAATGAATTTTCTCCCTAGTCTAAAAGGTTTGGGAAATCTTGCTAAATTGTATCATGATGGGGATAGACTATTATAATTATTGATATTTAATGAGGAATTCTTAGTAAGCACGAGTCATCAAATTATGTTGACTATATCCCTACCCATTATACACATTTCCCATCACTCCTACCAATTGAATGATCTAGTGAATTGTTTATATCACACTGATAATGGAAATTTCCATCAGTGATATCATGAAAACTTCATTGAATGTTATGATTTAGAGGAAGGAGAAGTTGTAACAAGGTTACCATAGGTGAACTTATAGTAGGATCATTATTGGTTTCGATCCCATGAACTATGTAGGGGAGGGGGAAAGCCTAACATGGTTGGACTCATCACCTCCTCAGACCTTGCTCTCATCAAAATTTGGACTAGGGGCCCTGTTGCTTTGTCATGCTTCATTTCAGGTGGGTGTTAAGGTAGGCCTATAGCCTTTGCAAGTCATTTGCTTGTTGTTTAGGGTATATAATCCAAGGGTGTGATTGAGTGTCATACTCTATGTTGTGGTGATGTAGATGGCCCTTTTTTTACTATGATAGGTGTGTTTGGTGACTCTGGTCCTTGGGTAGTTTTACCCTACTATATTTGGAAGGTGCCCCTTCATTTCCATTTGCAAGCTAGTTCCTTGAAAATTGCCCATGGTTATCACCAGATTTTTGCCTCTATGGCAAGTCCAAAAGGTATCTACAACCCCCTTGTTGCATTTATAAGGATAGTTGTGCTTCTTAAGAGTGATGGTGGTGTGTTCAAGAGTTTAATCTTGTAAGTCACAGGGCAGGACCTCTCATCATCATTCCCTTTCCCTCTTAAATGGCTTATATCCTTTTTGACATGGTGGGGTGGGGGACATCTCCCTTCTCTAGTACCTACCCATAAGGTCTTACCCTCTAGACCATGATGACATTATGGGATGGGTTTTTGTCACAAACACTTGAGACATTGTGGTATAGTTCACACTGAGGATTTGAAATAAATATACATGTGATTTGTGCATCATGTACATGTTGGACCGTCAATGCTATGAGAATACAACTCTGGATAATGGATATCTCAGCTCTCACCATGATGAATAATGTAGTGAAATGTAATACTTAGTGTGAATTATAGAATCTTCTGAATCATCAAGTATTTGAATGCAAGTTACACCTAAGACCTCAACTAAGGGCATGCTTACTTAGGCATCATACTTCAAAATTACTCTCCCCCTTGGTGCATAGCTGGGAGCCATAGATATGGCCATCCATCCCTAAAGGGGGTGTAGTTGGATCAAAAAGACATGAGGTCTATCCCTTATGTCATAAGGAGTGGTGGCCCACATGGGTTGGCATTGATTTGTGCTTAGTGGGTGCGGATATGTGTGGAACTTTATCTTGGAGTTGATGGTTTTTTGCCTAATGTGTAGGCTAGATGGCTACCTTTCACATCCCTAAGTTAGGCATGAACACCCACTAAGTTTAAGTATATCATTAAGTAGAGGAAAATAAACTTATAAGGATTCCCCTAGTAATAGTGATTGAACTAGGAAGAGTCCAACATGAAAATTAGTGGCCATGACTATCAAATTTTAGTCTATAGAAGCATCCTCAATGATATACCTAGCCCAAGTCCCATGGAAGGGAGAATTGGAAAGGGTGAGAGCCCTATTTGGCCTCGACCCTATCCCACCATAAGGCATTATTAGTGAGTTAGGTTATTTGGGAATGCATCCCTTATCAGGTGGTAAATTCCATCCAAGGCTAAATATGGGTGAGAGACTGATAGAAAAAAAGTACCATGAGGGAAAGATGAAAAGGAATTTTAAAAGAGAGTTAAAGAGTGCTTGAAATTTCCAAGTGGGAAGTGGATAGAGGCTAGTGATGTGCCCTAGTTGGATGCAGAATGGTGTGAGCTGGTCCATCACTTAGTTTGGGTGGCATGCCAATGTGGGTCATCATGGAGGCACAAGTGCATCCTTTAGGTTTCTCAATGTACCTCCTTTTCAATGTTTTTGGAATGAAGTGTATGCCTATGGTGGGCCCTTGGGAACTTATTCACTCATGTCATTAGCTAGCGGGCTTTCCATCAATTTATCTTGAAACATGGATCAAAGAGTCTAACATGTGTATGAGTTGGTAGGTTGGGAAACCCATGAGGCATAAAGAAGCTAACTGGTGAGATCCCCTCTTAGTGGGTGCACCATCGACTAACCCTAATATTTTGTGAAGGGTTTGAGTGTGATCACACCTATTGGGACGTAAAATATGGTGAACTATGTCTATGTAGGGTCAAGCTAGAGGAAATTTTGGTGGAGGCCCATAGTGATACTGACATGAAAATCATTCATCTGACTTGGGTATAGGGGTGAAAGACTAATCAAACCATCTAGTAGCTAGTTTCCTCTGAAGTTTCCCTCAAGATAGCTAGATCTCACATGTAAGTTTTATCAATTAAAATTAAATGATTAGAGGCATCAAGGGCATAACACCCTTAACCTATTCTCAAAATTTAAATAGGTAAGGTGGCATGGTTTCTCTTTTGAGATTCAATATGGAATGACGAGCTCTAAGTGGGACATTTTTGGGAAGTAGAACTGGTGATGCATGATGAACCAAAAGTCAAGTTATAGTGCCAAATTGCATGCTAACATAGATACCACAAAGGGTGTTAGTTGATTAAAATAGTAGGATAGTGGTCATGGAAGTCATAATCTACTAATGAGTATGTAACAACTCACTTAGCAAACCAAAGAGCCCCAAAAATGGATGGTGCTAAAGTGTTTAACCTATACTAATCCATTGGGACAAGTGCCAAGCTTCAATAAGTAGGAGGACATGGGGGTTGTTGCAAAACCTTGGGCATGAGCCTGGGTGGACTAGCCCCTAATGTAGATCTTGGTGGTAATAGCAAATATTCAAATGATAAATTTGAAGACTAAAGTGGGGAAAGGTTCCATGTGAATAACACTTGGACATGGGTTAGTCGATCCTAAGAGATGGGGAAGTCTAGTTTCAAAGCCACACATTACATGATCATGAAAAGGGAATTAGGTTAATATTCCTAAATAAGGATATGGTGGTGGATGGAAATTTTAGGAAATCTAGAGATTTTAGTGGGGGGCCCAAGAAGAGTTATCTTTTCTTTTTAACAACCTATCCACCCTAAAAGTGGTTCAACTAGAAATAGGGTCCAATAGTTGGAAGAGCACCACATGTCTTGCAGCATCTAATGCACCTTTAATGGCCCTTGAAAATTTGGAGGATTGAGTACCATTCATGCCTGGTCATACTCATAACCACATCATGTCTCCAAGGTGAACAACCTCTAGTCAATAGAATAATGTAGGTAAGGGAAGTTGGAAAAATGGATCTATAACTTTAGGAAAATGATTGGCTCTAAGGGCTAGGCCTAGGGGTTTATTCCCTAAACCTATAGGCTATTGGTGGCTTGCTTAAGCTACTTCTATGGTAAGGGTGGGTTGTTGCATGTCAATCGAGAGATAGGCATAGGATGCTCCCCTTATGGTGGATTTCCCTAGGTGGAAAATAGCCAACTCAAAACTAATATGGATAAGGAAAATCTAACTATTTAATTAAAATAAATCATTGTGATGGTCCCTATGAATGATGATGTAATGTGATTTATATCTAGTGCTCTAAATGTCAAAGTGAAGAAATTCGACCAAGCAAAGGTAAATAGTGGGAGTAACTATGACTCTCTTAAGGTAGCCAAATGCCTCATCATCTACTTAGTGATGCACATGAAAGGATTAACAAGATTTCCACTATCTCTATCTACTATCTAGTGAAACTACAACCAAGGGAGTGGGCTTGGTGGAATCAGTGGGGAAAGAAGACCCTATTGATATTGACTCTAGTTTGACTTTTTGAAATGACTTGAGAGGTGTAGAATAAGTGGGAACCATTTTGGTGCAAGTGAAATACCACTACTTTTAACATTATTTTATGTATTCTATGAGGTAGAGGTGGGGCAATGCCCCTATTTTTGGCCTTAATCTGTGCTCTGGCATGTTGATTCGAGTGAAAGAAATTATTAGGTGGGGAGTTTGGCTGGGGTGGCTCATCTGTTATAAGCTAATCTAAGTTTCATAAGATGAGATCAATGAGAACATAAATATCATGTGGAACAAAAGGGTAAAAGCTCATTTGATTTTGATTTTTAGTACAAATACAAACTATGAAAGCATGGCCTATTGATCCTTTAGAATTTCAAAATTTAAAGCTAGAGGTGTCAAAAAAGTTACCACAAGGATAATTGGCTTTTGGAAACTAAGCATTCATAGCAACATTGATTTTTGATCCTTCGATGTTAGCTCTTCCTATCATTATGAAGTAGAATTCACCAAGTGTTGAATTGTTTACCCACCAATAGGGAACATGAGCTGGGTTTAAACCATTGTGAGATAGGTTAGTTTTACCCTATTTATGATCTACACCATGATAATAATTCAACTTAGTATGAAAGGAACCATTGATTCACACATTTGTTCATCGCACTTGGTTGAAAAGCTAGTGGCATGAAGCCATCATGTGTCAACTTATGACTAAATTCATCTAAGTCAAAATCCATGCTATATGTGGTCCATCTCTCTCTATGGCTGCATCATGACCCATAGTAGGGGTATTTTTGTGTCCTTAGGGTCTTATGTCATTGGCAACCTCCATTCAGTGTAACAACCCATCCAGAGCAACCTTGTATAACAATTACAAGTGGTCAACAAGAAGAATCCTTTGCAAATGACTTAAATAAGCGATGGGGTATTATAAGTGGTAGAGTGGCCTTGATGCCATGATCCACTAAGATTCATTCCTATATCACATTGATCAATACAACCTTGGGTCATTCTATAGGTGGGGTTCATGGGGAGATACATCCATAAAAGTATGAGCAGTGTGTGGTTAAGAGAGTTGTGATTGGGTATTTTTTGAATTCACACCTCAAACATTTTCAACAATGTTTCGAGTCATCATGTACCAATGTTTTTGTGAAAAATAATTTGCACTTATAGAGGAAATTTCAAGTGGGATTTCCAATATAATATGGGTTATTTTAGATTTTGGGTGGGGTTTCTTATACCAATGGCAACACATGGAGAAACTCTCACTTGGATAATTTTTTGACAAAATTTTTAGTAGATTTTTCAAAATAATATGTTATGTTACATGTTCTAGGTGGGGTTACCTATACCATCATCATCATAATGGAATTTGGGGAGGGGGTTGGGATTCAAAATAATATGTAGTGTTTGGATAGTTTTTGGGTGGGATTTCCTATACCAGTGTCATCATAATATAACTCAGGGAGGGGGTTGGGGTTTAAAATAATATGTAGTGTCTAGATATTTTTTGGGTGGGGTTTCCTATACCAATGTTAATTCATGAAGAAATTTACACTTAGATGGACTTTGGATAATATTTTGATTAGGGTTCCCTATACCAGCATCATCGCAATGCAACTCATGCAACCAATGCCACTCAGGAGAGGTGGGTGGGAGGGGGCAACTATATGCTTTTCCCAAAATAATAGGCACTATTGATTATTTTAGGTGGGGTTTCCTATACCAATTTCATCACATAGAGAAATTTTCACTTACATAGATTTTTGAAAATACTTTTAGTGCGACTTCCAAAATAATATGCGGTGTTGCATATTTTGGGTAGGTTTCCCTGTACCAACGTCTTCATAATGAAACTTGGAGGATTCCAAAAATATTCAAGTGTTACATATTTTAGTTGGGGTTTCCTATAATATTTTAATCACATAGATAAATTCACACTTCAATGGTTTTTTGACAATATTTCAATTGGGGTTTCCTACACTAATTTTGTCACAATGCAACTCAAGCTGCCAATGCAACTTGGGGGGTTCCAAAGCAACATATAGTGTTGCATATTTTAGTTGGGGTTTCTTATACCAGTGTCATCATTTAGATAAATTCACACTTAAGATGGATTTTTGACAATACTTTGAGTGGGGTTTCCTATACCAACATCATCACAATACCACTCTGAGTTGCATTGGATTTCATATACCAATGTCATCACATAGAGAAATTCACACTTATATTTTTGAAAAAATTTCAAGTGTGTTTTCTTATACCATCATCATCATAATGCCACTTAAGGTTGTAATGCAACCCAACCTCCCAATGCAACTTGTGGGGTTTCAAAACAACATGAAATGTTTGCATATTTTAGTTAGGGTTTCTTATACCAATGTCATCATGCAGAGAAATTCACATGGATTTTTGACAATATTTTGAGTGGGGTTTCCTATACCAACATCATCATAATACCTGTCGAGCTCTGAATGCAGCTTGGGGGATTCCAATAATATGCAAGTGTTGCATATTTTAGTTGGGGTTTCTTATACTAGTGTCATCACATAGAAATATTTACATTTGGATGGATTTTTGACAATATTTGTAGTGGGTTTTCCTATACCAACATCATTGCAATGTCACTCAGGGTCACAATATAACATGGCCTCCCAATACAACTTTGGGGGTTCCAAAACAACATGTAGTGTTGCATATTTTAGTTGGGGTTTCCTATAATTGTGTCATCATGTAGATAAATTCACATTTAGATAGATTTTTGACAATATTTTAAGTGGGATTTATTATACCAATGTTGTGTCAACGCCACTTGGGGTCACAATATAACTCAACCTCCCAATGCAACTTTAGGGGTTCTAAAACAATGTGCAGTATTGCATATTTTAGTTGGGGTTTCCTATACTAGTGTAATAATGTAGATAAATTCATACTTCAATGGATTTTTGACAATATTTTGAGTGGGGTTCCCTATACCAATGTCATCGCAATGTAACTCGACCTCCTAATGCAATTGGGGGGTTCCAAAACAACATGCAGTGTTGCATGTTTTAGTTGGGGTTTCTTATACCAATGTCATCATGAAGAGAAATTCACACATAAAATGGAATTTTTATAATATTTTGAGTGGGTTTTCCTATGCCAATGTCATTTCAATAAAACTTGAAGGGGGAGGTAGGGCAGGAGTATTCAAAAATAATAGGTAGTGCTAAATATTCTAGGTGGGGTTTCCTTTACCAATGTCATCACATAGATAAATTCCCACTTAGACAAATTTTTGACAATAATTTTAGTGTAGTTTCCAAAATAATATTTGGTGTTGCATATTTTGGGTGGGGTTTCCTATACCAAAGTCATTTCAATACCACTCAAGATCGTAATACAACTCAAGCTCCCAATGTAACTTAGGGGGTTTCAACAATATGTAGTACTACATATTTTAGTTGGGTTTTCCAATACCAGTGTCATCATGTAGAGAAATTCACACTTAGATGGTTTTTTGACAATATTTTAAGTTGGGTTTCCTATACCAACGTCATCACAATGCCACTCAGGGTTGTAGTGAAACTTGGCCTTCCAATGGAACTTCACCCTGGGGTTCCAAAACAACATGTAGTATTGCATATTTTAGTTGGGATTTCCTATACTGGTGTCATTTCATAGATAAATTCACACTTAGATATATTTATAACAATATTTCAAGTGGATATTCCTATACTGACATCATCTTAATGCAAACTCAGGCTCATAATGCAGCTTACATTACTAATGATACTCGAGCTCGCAATGTGCATTAAGAGTTTGTGATGCAATTTGGGGGATGGGGGTTTCCAAAACAAATAGGTAATATTGCATATTTTAGGTGGGGTTTCTTATACTGATGCCATCACATGGAAAAAAATTTACTTGGAAGGATTTTTGACAATATTTTAATCAAGCAAGCACTTAAACAGATTGTTGACAATATTTTTAGTGCAGATTCCAAAACAATATGCAATGTTTCATATTTTGGGTGAGTTTTCCTATAATAATGTCATCATAATGCCACTCATAGTCAAAATGCACTCAGGTTCCAATACAACTTGGGGAGGTTCCAAAACAATATGCACTATTACATATTTTAGTTGGTGTTTCCTATATTAACATCATCACACAGATAAATTCACACTTTGACAAATTTTTAACAATATTTTGAGTGGGGTTTTTGAAATAATATGTGGTGTTTCATATTTTGGGTGGGGTTTCCAATACCATTGTCATCATGTGGTGTAATTCATGACATTGCATATTTTGGGGCTCACAATGCAACTCAAAGAGTTGAACCCCATGCCACTCGAGATCATGATACCACTCAGGGAGTTACTCCCAATGCAACTCAAGGAGTTGATCTCAATGCAACTCAGATTCATAAAGTGACTTATTCTCATAATACAACTTAGGGAGGTGATCCCAATTGAACTTAGATTCATGATGTAATTTAGGCTCGCAATACAACTCAAAGAATTTATATCACTCAAGGAATTGCTTGCAATGTAAATTGGATTCATGATGCAACTTGAGGTGACAATATAACTAAGGCTTCCAATACAACTCAAGCTCATAATGTAATTTAGGGAGTTATTCCCAATGTAACCCAGGGTTATAGTGTAACTCAAGAAGTTATTCCCAATGCATCTTGGGGTCATAATGTAAGTGGGGAAGTTGACCCGATTATAAATAAGATTTGCATTGCAACTTGGGGTCTCAATTTAGTGCAAGCTCATAAATCTACTTGGATAGTTTTTCCTAATGCCACTCAAGGAGTTACTCCCAATTCAACTCAGGGAGTTGATCCCAATATAACTTAGATTTGTGAAGTGACTTATGCTTGTAATACAGCTTGTGGAGGTCATCCCAATGTAATGAAAATTCATGATGCAACTTGGGCTCACAATACAACTCAAGGAATATTTTCCACCTAGGGAATTACTCCCAACATAAATTAGATTCATGATGTAACTTGAGGTCACAATACAAATACGGATTCTAATACAACTCAAGCTCCCTATGCAACATAGGCTTGCAATGTAATTTGGGGAGCTATTCCCAATGTAGCCTAGGGTCATAGTCCAACTTGGGTAGTTGTTCCCAATATAGCTTGGGGTTGCAATGCAAGCCAAGAAGTTGATCCTAATGCAAATCAGATTCACAATGCAACTTTGGGTTGTAATGCAAGTTAGGTAGTTAATCTCAATGCAAATCGGATTCACAATGTAGCTTGGGGTCTCAATGTAGTGTAACCTCACAACTCTACTTGAGGATTTGATCCCAATATAGCTACCATTCATGATGAAACTTTGGGTTTAAACTCATAATGGAACTTAGGGAGTTGATCCCAATGCAAAATAGATTCACAATGTAACTTAGAGAGTTGTTCCCAATGCAACTCAGGGAATCATTCCCAATGCAATTTAGATTCATGATGCAACTTGGGTTCATAATGTAACTCAATCTCATGATGCAAATTGAGTTGATGATGTAACTTATGGAGTTGATCACATTATAACTCAGGGAGTTTCTCCCAATTCAACTTTGGATCTCCATGTAAATCATCTCATGAAGTGCAACTTGCATAATATATCTCAATCTAGGTTATGATAACCTTGATAACATCAATCATCTAAAATAGCTTGTTATGATGTAGTTCATGTAGAAAAGCTCATATCATATAGCACACATAATATTGCATAGTGCACCTCATAAATCTCAGCTCGTGCATAGCATCTAGTGAATCTCGACCCATGCAACACCTCTTACAAAGCCCAACTTATGTAGCACAATTCATCTCAAATAGAGAAACATGTGAAACACACATCCACATCATCAGAGTATGTGTGAGGGGAACACATACCACCTAATTTCTTGATAAAATTGGGAAAGAGGGTACAACACTAAGAGCATAGTGGACCTCATGAATCTCAGCTTGTGCATCACATATGGTGAATCTCAACCCATGCAACACCTCTTATAAAGCCTAGCTTATGTAGCACAAATCATCTCCCATAGTGTAGCACACTAAACACACATCCACATCATCAGAGTATTTGTAATGGGAACACAGACCACCCAATGTCTTGATAAAATGGGTTAAAAGGGTGCAACACTGGGACTTCCTAGGAGGTCACCCATCCTAGTACTACCCTAACCCAAGCACACTTAACTATGGAGTTTTGATGGGATCTGATGTACTAATGGTGATATGATCACACCTAATATTTACTTTATCACATTACTCTACTTTTATGAGACACATGGAAGACATTAGACAGACCCAATTTGTTGCACGAGACTCATTTGGCCTCACTTATGTGTGAGTTTCAACACAATACTCTATTGGTTCAATATGGCACACAAGGGGATCCCATCATAAGTTAGTTTCAACACACTACTATGTTAGTTCAATATGGTAGACAAGGGGATCCCATTATAAATTTCACAACATGCATAGTGTAGCAAAAATCATCTCACGTAGTGCAGTGCATATAACACACATCCACATCATAACTCATCTAATGTTGTTGAAATTAGGTTGTGCCAGTTGCCTAGCATAGCTCAATCTGGGATATCTTCTGTAGTGCTTGTAACACACCTCATATAATGTACCTCAACCCTATTTTCATTGATCACCTAATGCATCTCGTGCATCATACCCTACCAGTGTAACTCATGTAACAACACAATGAATCTCATGAAACACAACTCATCCCTTACATTACAACACTCATATCACACACTATGTGAAGTGTAACTTCCTTGATATATTTCAAATCAAGCTTTTCCAATTGTGTAATGTATCTCAACCTAGTGTAGAGCACTCGATGCATCTCATGTAGTAAAACTCATCTCACATAGCGTGGCTTGTTGATGTAGACCAACTTGGGTTGTGTCAATCACCTAACTTAGTTTAACCCAATGAAACTCACATAATAAAACATGTATAGTGCAACTTGTTCAATAATTCTTCCAAGGGAGCCACTATGGTATAAATAAAAAGAGGCTCCCATACCCTTTGTGTTTGTATATGTCATTCACCCCCTGCACCACTAGCCCCTCCCACTTTGAGACATTAGAGTATGTGTGATGGGAACATATACCACCCAATGTCTTGATAAAAGGGGGGAAAAGGGTGCAACATCAAGACTTCCTAGGAGGTCACCCATCCTAGTACTACCCCAGCCCAAGTGCACTTAACTATATAACTCTAATGGGATATGGTGTACTAACATTGGTATGATCACCCCTAATATTTAATTTATCATGTTAATTTAATTTTAGGAAACACATGGAAGACATTAGACATATGCAATTTGTTGAATGGGACTCATTTGGCCTCACTTATGTGTGAGTTTTAACACACTACTCTATTGGTTCAATATGGCACACAAGGGGATCCCATCATAACTCTCACACTATTTTAGACTTAGCAAAACCCATCATGTATAATGTGACTCATGTGGTGCATCTTACACAGTGTAACTCACCTAATATAGCATGATTTAGGGTGTGTCGATTGACTAACACAACTCAACTTAGTATATCTCATGCAACACAATTCATCTCATGCTGCACAACTCATGCATTATAGCTTGACCTAGGTTATGCTAACCCAAGTTGTTCAATGTGACCTTGTGAAATTCATTTCTCACAATGTAACTCATAGAAAAAAGAGGGTCACATACCCTTCATGTTTGACTATGTTATTCTACCCCCTTGACATTGGACTATGTTTGAGGGGAACACAGACCACTGGATGTCTTGATAAAATGAAAAAAAAGGGTGCAACATTAGGACTTCTTGGGAGGTCACCCATCCTAGTACTACCCTAACCCAAGCATGCTTAAATACAAAGTTTTGATGGGATCTAGTATACTAACACTAGTATGATCACACCTAATATTTACTTTATCACATTACTCTACTTGTAGGAGACACGAGGAAGACATCAGACAGATGCAATTGGTTACATGAGACTCGTTTGGCCTCACTTATGTGTGAGTTTTGACACACTACTCTATTGGCTCAATATGGCACACAAGGGGATCCCATCATAAGTTATTTTCAACGCACTACTTTGTCAATTCCATATAGCACATAAGGGGATCCCATTGTAATGCATGCACTATATCTAACTTAGTGAAACTCATTGCATGTAGTGCAACTCATGTGGTATATCTCACATAGTGTAACTTGACCAATGTAGCATGATCCATGTTGTGTTGATTGCCTAACACAACTCAACTCAATGCATCTCATGTAGCATAAATCATTTCATGCCACACTACTCATGCATTACAACTTGACCTAGGTTATGTTAACCTAAGTTATATAACTTGACCTCATGTAATTCATCTGTCATAATGTAACTCATCTTTTGGCACCTAGCTCATGTAGTGTATCTAGTACAACCTAACTCATCTCACATAACACACCCTATCCAATGCCAACCTAGGGTTCATCGATTCCCTAACACATCTCAACCTAGTGTAGCTGGCATGATGTAATTCATACAAGGTAGCTAGAGAGGCACATTCCACACACTACCTCTCACTGAACACTCATGTAGTGCAGCTCAAGTGGGTAATGCATCCTATGTAATGTAACTTTCATAGTGCATCTCAAGTAGCATAGATCATCCAATATAGCATGAGCCTCGATTCATAAATGTATAAGGTAGGGCCTCTAATATGGCTTAGTGTAGGTTGGTTTGACTGTGTAATGTAACTCAATGTAATACATCTTGCACATCATAAATCATCTCATGTAGTGCAACTCATATTATTCACTATACCCTACATAGTGTGGCTTGTATAATGTGACTTCACCTAGGTTGTGATGATGGCCCAACACATCTCAACCCAGAGCAACCCACCCAACACATCTCATGCAACATAACCCATGTAGAAATACACAACATAACTCTCATAGCATGTCTCACACATCATTTCTCTCTTAATGTAACTCCACCTATGTCATAGAGATCACCTAACACATCTCAATCTAAGTTGATTCAACCTAGGCCGAGTCAGTTAGGCACAACTCATGAAAGGTAAGTCATCTCAAACAATGCAACCCACCTCATGTAGTGCAACTCACCCAATGCTGACCTAGGTTATGTCAATCACCTAAGACAAACTGCTCGTGTAATGTAACTCATAGAATGCAACTTTAGAAGCATAACACATGGCAACACATCTTGCACAATGCAACCCATGTAGGCTAACTCATGCAATGCAACTCATCCCCACTTGGTGCAACTTGAATAGTGCAACTCACACAACATAGATTGCCCAATACCTTGACATAAATAAAAAAGGGGTACAAACCTGAGACTCCCTAGTAGGTCACCCATCCTAGTACTACCCTAGTAAAATGACGCTTAATTACAAAGTTTTGATGGGATCCAAAGCACTAACACTAGTATGATTTCACTCAAGAAATATTGTATCACGTTGATATACTTATAAGAGAGATGTAGAGAGTCAATCTCCTAATGTAGCATTAACCTAGTGTATCTCATGCATTATAACTCACATAACATAATTCATGTAGTGTAGCTCACACATTGCAACTCATCCCATGCTGAAAAACTCATGTAATGCATCTTGTTCAATGTAGCTAGCACAATTTAGCATGACTAGGGTTATGCCAACCCATTTTATTCCAAATCACATAACACATCTCAAGCTAGAAAATATCATGTAGTGCATCCCACGTAAATCATCTCATATAGTGCAGCCCGAGCAATACACATCCACATCATAGATCATCTAATGTCACTAGACCTAAGCTATGTCGATCACCTAACACAGCTCAACTTGGCATAGCTCATGTAGTGTAACTTGTGTAACACACCTTGACCCTATTTTTGTCGATCACCTAATGTATATCATGCATCATAACCTACTGGTGAAAATTATGTAACAACATAATGCATCTCACTAAACACAACTCATCCCTTACAACTTAGTACACATACCACATCCTATGTGCAATGTAACTTGCCTGATGGATTTCAAATCAAGCTTTGTGAATTGCATAATGCATCTTAGCCTATTGTAGGTCACTTGATGCATCTCATTTATCAAAACTCATCTCACATAGTGTGACTCACCAATGCAGCTCAACTTGGGTTGTGCCAATCATGTAACTTAGTTCAACCCAACACAACTTACATAATGCATCTCATTGCACATAGCGTAACATGCATAATAAAAATCAATCACCAATTTTTCTAAGGGAGCCACCATGACATAAATAAAAAGAGGCTCTCATACACTTCATGCTTGTCTATTTCATTCTTCCACCTAGTTTCCCATGCCCCCCACCTCTAAGATATTAGAGTATGTGTGAGGGGAACACAGACCACCTAGTGTCTTGATAAAATGGAAAAAAAGGTGCAATACCAAGACTTCACAAGAGGTCACCCATCCCAATAGTACCATAGCCTAAGCACATTTAATTGTAGAGATCTGATGGGATTCAATGCACTAACACTTATATGATCACCCCTAATATTTACTTTATCATGTTACTCTATAGGAGACACGTGGAAGACATCAAATAGATGCAATTTGTTCCATGGGACTCTTTTGACCTCACTCATGTGTGATTTTGGACACACTACTCTATTGGCTCAATATGGTGCACAAGGGGATCCCATCATAAGTGAGTTTTGACACACTACTTTGTAGGTTCAATATGGCACACAAGGGGACCCATCATAACTCATGCACTATATCTGACTTAGTGAAACCCATCATGTGTAGTTTTGACACACTACTCTATAGGTTGTGTCAATTTGCTAACACAACTTAACTTAATGTATCTCATGTATTGTAACTCATCTCATGCCACATGACTCACATATTACAGCTTAACTTCGGTTATGTTAACCTAGGTTTTGTAGCTTAACCTCATGTAATTCATCTCTCACAACTTAACTCATTTTTGGTTCCTATCTCGTATGGTACATCCAATGCAACCTAACTCACCTTGCATAGCACAACCCATGTAATGCCAACCTAGGGTTTTTTAATTGCATAACAAATCTCAAGCTGGTATAGCTAGTGTTTTATAGGTCATACAAGGTAGTGAGAGAGGTACATGTCACACACTACATCTCACTCAACACTCATGTAGTGCAGCTCAAGTAGGGAAACTCAACATGTGTAATACAACTTGCACAGTGTATCTCCTACAACACAGATCACCTAATGCAACATGACCCTTGACTCATAAATATATAAGGTAGGGCCTCCAATATAGCTTGGTGGGGGTTGGGTCAACCCTGTAATTCAACTTAACATAATGCATCTTGCACATCAAAATTCATCTTATATAGTGCAACTCATATTATTCACCACAACCTGCATAGTGTGGGTTGTGTAATGTGACTTTGCCTAGGTTGTGATGATGGCCCAATGCATCTCGACCTAGAGCAACCCACCCAGTGCATCTTGTGGAGTGTAACTCATCTAGCATTACACAACATAACTTGTGTAGTGTGATCCATCTTAGACAATGCAACTCTTGTAGCATGTCTCACACATCATTTCTCTCTCAATGAAAATCCACCTACATTATGGTGATCACCTAACAAAACTTAACCTAAGTTGAGTTAACTTGGGTTGAGTTAGTCAGGAACACCTTGTACAATGTAACCCATCTCAAACAATATAGCCCACCTCTTACAATGTAGTTCACCCAATACCAACCCAAGTTGTGTCGATCACCTAAGGCAGACAACTTATTTGATGTAACTCATAAAATGCAGCTCTATAAGCACAAAACATGGCAACACATCTTGCACAACATAACCCATGTAGGATTACTCATGTGACGTAACTCATCCTGCCTAGTGCAACTTGCATAGTGCAACTCACATAACATATATTTACCAATGCCTTTACATAAAGAAAAAGTAGGTGAAACACTCAGACTTCAATATGACACACAAGGGGATCTCATGCAACACAATTTATGTAGTATAGCTCACTCAGCATAGATCACACAATGTAGGTGAAGTTGGGTTCTCTTAGCCTAGTAGTGCCACTCATCCAATGTATATCTCAGCCCAATGTATCTTGCATGATATAACTCATCTTGCACAACACAACCCATCTTGTACAACACACCTCACCTCATATAGCCCAAAAAGTGGATCCCAACTCACGCATCACATATAGTGAAGCTCAGCTTGGGTAGTGCATTTTGTGAAGCCCATCTATTGCAATGTAAATCATTCTGCACATTATGTATCCACATCATAGCTCACCTAATGTAGTTTGACCTAGGTTGTGTCAATCACCTAATGCAACACAACCTAACATAACTCATGAAGTGTAGCTTACACACCATAACTTGAGAGATAATACTCATGTAACACCACTTGTGTAGCACAAATTTTAATCATATCTCATCTCATGTAGTATAGCTCATGTAACATAACATGTCCAAATCTGCTTGATCAAGGTTTTGGCAACCCAATTTGCATTGATCACCCCATGTTGAGTAACTTAGTGCAACTTGAGAAACTACAAAGTGAAACTCACACAATGTAACCTAGGTAGTGCATCCCATCTCGTACAACTCAATGCAACTCATCATGCATAATGTAGTTGAAACCATGTAATGCAACTTGGTTAGTGTATCTCAGATCACATAACGCAACTTTTATCACATAACAAAATTGATGTCATGTAGTGAAACTCATATAACACATCTTGTGAAACTCATCTTGAAAAGCATAGCTCATGCACTGTAACTCATATAGCACATCTTGTGAAACTCATCTTATAAAGCATAGCTCATGTAATTCAACTTGGGTATTAGATCTTGTCTTGCATAGTGCAACTTATCCTATGTAATGCAACCCATCTTGCTTAATTCAACTCATGCCATGAAGTGTAACTCACATATCACAACTAGTGTAGCACAACTCACGTGATGCATCTTGACCCAAGTTATGTCGATCAACTCATGCATCTCATGCATCACAACTTGTCACCTCAGATTTACAATATAGCTTACATAGTGTAGCTTAAGTAACACATTTCATCTTTTGTAATACAACTCTTATAACAAAACTTGTGTTGGGTACCTTACCCCATCCATCTTGACCCTCAATCTATAGATATATAAGGTAGGGCATCTAGTGTAGCTCAACATGGGATGTGTCACTCACCTAAAGAAACTCAACCTAGAGATACTGGTGTAGTGAATCTTGGTGATCATAATTCATCTTACATGGTGTAACTCACCTTGTACACCATAATTTACATAGTGAATCTCTCACAAAATAGCTCTGACAATGTAACTCAACTCATGTTCTTTCTAGTCAGGTTGTGTCATTCACCTAACACAGCTTGATTTGGCACTACTCATGTATTATAACTCATTTCTCATAACACAACTCATCTCATGCAATAAAACTTATGAAGCCTAGATTAAGCATCACATCTGGTGAATCATAGATCACACATCACATCTCATAAATCCTCATTCACATAACATAACTCATCTCATGTAATATAGCTCAAATAGTGCATCTTCATAATGTAGTTCAAGAAACACATCTCATCTTGTGCAATACAACTCCTATAACATAGCTTATTCTGGGTACCTTACACCATTCATCTTGACCCTCAGTCCATAGATATATAAGGCAGGGCATCTAGTGTAGCTTGACATGGGATGTGTCGATTTCCTAAAGAAAATCAACCTAGAGATATTTGTGTAGTGAATATTGTGCATCATAACTCATCTTACATGGTGTAACTCATCTTGTGCACCAAAATTTACATAGTGCATCTCTCACAACATAACTTTGACAATGAAACTCCACTCATGTTCTTCCTAGTTGGGTTATGTCATTCACCTAACATAGCTCAATTTGGCACTGCTCATGTATTGAAACTCATTTTGCACAACACAACTCATCTCATGCAATAAAAGTTGTGAAGCCTAGCTTAAGCATCACATTTGGTGAATCCCAGCTCACACATCACATCTCACGAATCCTCATTCACACAACACAACTCATCTCATGTGACATAGCTCAGATAGTGCATCTTCATAGAGTATCTCACCCAAAGCATCTCGACCTAATTGTGTCAACCTACATTATGTCCATTACTAAGCACAACTAACCCATCATAGCTCATGCATTATAACTCACATATCACAACTTAAGAAGTATAACTCATGTAACATAACCCATGTAGTGTATCTCAAGCAACATATATCACATATTGTAACCCAAACCACGTATCACAAATCATATCACCAATGTAGCTCGTATAACATTGCTCACCTAATGTACCTTGACAAGGGTTGTGTAGACCCAATTTGGGTTTATCCCTGAATGAAACTCATGTAGTGAAACTTTTAAGGTAACACATGACTCATATCATATGACATAACTCATCTCACTCAATTCAGCTCATCTTATGTAACACAACTCATCTCTATATTGTAGCTTACGTAGCGCAACTCGTGTAATGCATCTCATATAGCATATCTCAACCCAAGTTTTGTTAGTTGCCTAACACATATTTCACATTGTAACTTATTAGCCCAAATTTCACAATAGAGAATGTGCATCACCATTCATCTCACATAATGCAACTCATGTTGTGAAACATAATTCATCTTATGTAGTGTAACTCACATGATGTAGTTAGGCATGAGTTGTGTCAATCACCTAATGCAACTCAACCCAACATAGATCTCTCAATGCATATTAGGTAGCATAACTCCTACAATGCATCTCATGTAGCACATGTTATGCATCATAACTCATATCACACAATGTAACTTGCTAGCATAGCTCACCTGATTATAGCCTAACCTGGGTTGTGTCGATCACTTAATACATCTCAACCATGAACAACCCATGAAGCATTACTCATACAATAATTATTATGCAATGCAACTCATTTCACATTGTGAAAATCATCTCATGAAATTAAAATTACATAGTGTACCCTTCTTAGAGTAACTTTCATGATGCATCTCGACCTAGGTTGTGCCAATCACTTAACGCAACTCTACTTGACAAAATTCATGTAGTCCAACTCATCTTACACAATGAAAATCACCTTATATAATGTACCTCATCTTGCATAGTGAAATATCATGAAGGCTAGATCACGCATTGCATCTGATAAAGCCCAACTTGTGTAACATATCTTTCTAGTGTAGCACACCCAACAAATCTTTATTGGGGTAAGTTCATCTCATCTCATACAATGCAACCTGTATCATGTAATAAAACTCATGCCATGAAGTGCACTCACATAACATAGCTCATGCAACTCAACTTGTAAAGCATAGATCATGCCATGTAACTCGGGTATTACATCTTGTCTCATATATCATAACTCGCCCTGTGCACTATAACCCATCGCACTTAGCATAACTCATGTCATGAAGTGTAACTCATATAACATAGGTAGTGCAACAACTAATATAATGCATCTTTACCCAGGTTATGCTAGTCAACTGATGCAGCTCATGCATCACAACTTTCTAGATCAAATTTGTAATATAACTTACATAATGTAGCTTGAGCAACACATCTCATCTTATGTAATGTAACTCCTGTAACATAGCTAGTACACCTAATGTACCCTGACCAACATTGTGTTAACCTAATTTTTTTTGATTTATCAATGTAGGTCAATGTAAGGTAACTCATGTAGTGTAACTTGGAAGGTGTATCTCACACAACATGACTCATCTCATATGACACAACTCATCTTGTGTAATGCATCTCACATATCACAACACAAATTATAACTACATGGGAAATGTTTTGTTCCCCCCTTTACCCATAAATAGTTTAGTATACTCCAATTTTGAAATAAAAAGTAAATGTATGAAGGAAAACATGTTTCCTCTTTCATACGAGATCCAATTTTGTGTGAAACATATTTTTGCCTCAAATTTTTGTATTGCGGTGTGAACTCGATCTAAACTGCTAGCCCGAGTTGAAAAAATGAACTTGATAATCATGGGATCCTTATGATAGTCATGACATGGATTTTAACTTATAACTACTATGGGTAGAGGGTATTCTTTGAATGCATTTGTTGGAAAACAAATGAAAACACATGAAATGTTTTGTTCATCCCTTTACCCTCAAACCATTCAGTATATCCTATTTGTGAAAGAAATAGTAAATGGATAAATAAAACCATGTCTCATCTAGAATGCAAGATCAAATGTTGGGTATAACTTTATTTTTGCCTTATATTTATGTACTTTAGTTTGAACTCAAGTGCAATCCTAGCTAGAGTTGGACATCCATCCTGAGTTGGCCTGCTAGTATAAGTTGGATTACCAACCTGGGTTGGGTTGGCAGCTCGAGTTGAAAAAATGAGATTGATTTTAATGGGATCCTTATGAGAATCATGACATGTATTTTAACTTATAACTACTATGAGTGGAGGGTGTTCTTTGAATGATTTTTTGGGAAAATAAGTGAAAACATGAGAAATGTTTTGTTCCCCTCTTTACCCGCAAGCAATTCGGTATACTCCAATTGTGAGAACAAATAATAAATGGATTGATGAAACCATGTTTCATCTTCAATGAAAGATCCAATGTTTTGTATAAATTAATTTTTGCCTCATATTTCTATATTTTGATTTGAAATGGAGTTGGACTACCAACCCAAGTTGGGTTGCTAGCCTGAGCTGGGTTGATAGCCTGAGCTAGGTTGCTAGCCCAAGCTAAGTTACCAGCTTGAGCTAGGTTTCCAACCCAAGCTAGGTTGTAAGCCCAAGCTAGGTTGGTATCTTGAGTTGGGTTGCCAACCAGAGCTAGGTTGGCAACCTGAGATTAAAAAATGAACTCAATAATCATGGGATCCTTATGAGGATCATAACATAGATTTTAACTTATAACTACTATGGTGGAAGGGTGTTATTTGAATGCCTTTCTAGGGAAAGAAGAAAAAACATGGGAAACATTTTGTTCTACCCTTTACCTATAAATAATTTGATATAGTTTAGTTGTGAAAATAAATAATAAATGGATGAAGGAAACCAAGTTTCCTCTTGAATGCAAGATCTAATGTTGTGTGGGAATTGATTTTTTGACACAAATTTTTGTGCTATGTTTGGAGGAAAAGTTTCAATCCCAATCAAAGTTCTATAAATCCAAGTCAGGTGGCCAACATGAGTAGGGATGGTAACAAGAATAGTAAAAACAAACTATGGGGGGAGGGCAAGAAAGCAAACAAGCATGTAAACAAACTTGATAAACAAGGGACCCTTATGAGAACCATGGAATGTATTTTAAATTTTTACCACTAAGGTGGGAGGGTAAGGAAGGAAGCAAGGAAGATGGAATTGATAATGATGGGAATACTTTTGTGGAGCATGACATGGATTTGAACTTATAACTACTATGAAAGGGAGGGAGCAAATAAATGTGAGGGGAACACATCTAGGAGATTGAGTTAGACTCCCACCTTGAGTTGGTCTTCCAACACAGGTTGGGATTCCAACCCAAGTTGGGCTGCCATCTTGAGTTGGATGACCAGCTTGAGTTGGGCTACTATCCTAAGTTGGATTACCAGCTTGAGTTGGGCTGCCATCCCTAGTTGGATTACAAGCTCAAGTTGATCTGCCAACCTGGGTTAGGTTGCTAGAGAAATATTGAATGGATGGGGGAAACCATGTTTCCTCTTTAATGCAAGATCAAATGTTGGGTGGAATGATATTTTTGCCTTAGATTTTTATATTATGGTTTGAACTCCACTTCTAATCAAAGTTCTGTAAATCTGAGTTGGGTGGCTGACATGAGTGGGGCTGGCAACTGGAGTAGGAAAAATGAACTTGATAACTAATGAAATGGATATGAGAATGATGACATGGGTTTTAACTTATAAATACTATGGGGTGAGGGTAGGCAAGAAAGCAAGCATGGAAAACAAACTTGATAAACAAGGGACCCTTATGAGAACCATGGAATGGATTTTAACTTTTAACCACTATGGGGGGAGGATGGGGAAGGAAGCAAGGAAGATGGACTTAATAATGATGGGAATCCTTATGTGGAGCATGACATGGATTTGAAATTATAAATACTATTAAGGGGAGGGATAAATCAAGCAAGAAGCTCAAGTTGGATTACCAACTTGAGTTGGGTTGCCATCCTGAGTTGGGCTTCATAACCCAAGTTGGGATGCCATCCCTAGTTGGATTGCCAGCCCCAGTTGGTTTGCCTGCCCAGGTTGGGTTTCCAAATAAATATTGAATGGATGGGGGAAACCATGTTTCCTCTTTAATGCAAGATTGAATGTTGGGTGGAATGATATTTTTGCCTTGGATTTTTAATATTGTAGTTTGAACTCCACTTGCCCTGCCAACCCAAGTTATGTCTTGAGCCCAAGTTGAAAAAATAAGCTTGATAATAAAATGGATTCCTTGTGAACATCATGAAATGGATTTTAACTTGTAACTACTAAGGGGGGAGTGTGTGTTTTGAGCTCATGTTGGATTGCCATCTTGATTTGGACTTCCATCCCGAGTTGGACTACCAACCTGAGTTGGGTTGTGAAAGAAATAGTGAACAAATGGGAAAAAACATGTTTCCTCTTTAATATGAGATTGAATGTTAGGTAGAACCATATTTTTATTGCAATTTTGACTAGAGTTACACTACCAACCCAAGTTGCTTCTTGAGATCGAGTTGAAAAAATGAGCTTGATAATAAAATGGGATCCTTATGAGAATCATGTCATGTATTTTAACTTATAACTATTATGAGGGGAGGGTGTTCCTTGAATGCCCTTGTGGGAAAACATGGGAAAGATATTGTTCCCCACTTTACCCACAAATAATTTTAGATACTTGAGTTGGGAAAGAAATCCAAAATACATGGAGGAAACCATGTTTCCTCTTTAATGCGATATCAATTATTATGTTGAACTTTTTATTTCCCTTAGGTTTTTTTATTGTGGATGGAATCAGATTTGGATTTCTAGCTAGCTTGAGTTGGATTGCCATCCTAAGCTAGACTTCTAGCTTGAGTTAGATTGCCAGCCTGAGTTGGATTACAAAAAAATGGTGAATCAATGGGGGAAACCATGTTTCCTCTTTGATGTGAGATCAAATGTTGGGTGGAACCATATTTTGCCTCAAATTTCTATATTATGGTTTAAACTCGGGTTGCACTGCCAACTTGAGTTGGATTTTTAGATCGAGTTGAAAAAATGAGATTGGTCATAAAATGGGATCCTTATGAGAATAATCACATAGATTTTAACTTATAACTACTATGTGGGGAGGGTGCTTCAAATTCCCTTATGGGAAAGCAAGTGAAAACATGGGAAATATATTATTCCCCACTTACAAATAATTATGGATACTTGAGTTGGGAAAGAAATGAGAAATGGATGAAGGAAACCATGTTTCTTCTTTAATGTGAGATCAATTATTGTGTGGAACTTTATTTTTGCCTCAGATTTCTATATTGTAGATGGAACCTGAGTTGGACTGCCATCTTGATCTGGGCTCTAGCCCTAGTTGGGTTGTGAAAGAAATAATGAACGGATGGGGGAAACCATTTTTCCTCTTTCACGTGAGATCAAATTTTGGGTGGAAGCATGTTTTTGCCATGGATTTTTGTATTTCAATTTTAATTCGAGTTGCACAGCCAACCCAAGTTGATTTTTTTGCCTGAGTTGAAAAAATGAGCTTGATAATAAAATTGGATCCTTATGAGAACCATCATGTGGATTTTAACTTATAAATACTATGGGGGGAGGGTCTTCTTTGAATGCCCTTATGAGAAATCAAGTGAAAACATGGGAAAGATATTATTCCTCCTTACCCATAAATAATTTTGGATACTCGAGCTAGTAAAGAAATGTGAAATGGATGAAGGAAACCATGTTTCCTCTATAATGTGAGATCAATTATTCCATGGAACTTTATCTTTGCCTCAAATTTGTATTTTGTGGATGGAACCTGAGTTGGATATCTAGCCCAAGTTAGACTACCATTCCAAGCTAGACATTCACCCTGAGTTGGGTTGAAAAAGAAATAGTGAAAAGATGGGGAAAACCATTTTTACTCTTTCATGTGAGATCAAATTTTGGGTAAAAGCATGTTTTTTCCATGGATATTTGTATTTCAGTTTGAACTCAAGTTGCACAACCAACTCAAGGTGGGTTTTTCCCTTGAGTTAAAAAAACAAGATTGAAAATAAAATGGGATCCTTATGAGAATCATTGCATGGATTTTAACTTATGACTACTATGGCGGGAGGGTGTTCTTCAAATACCCTTATGAGAAAGTAAGTGAAAACACAAGAGAAATATTTTTCCCCCTTTTTACCCATAAATAATTCTAGATACTCAAGCTGAGAAAGAAATGAGAATGGATTAATGAAACCGTGTTTCCTCTTTAATGAAAGATTAATGATTTAATGGAACTTTATTTTTGCCTCAAATTTTTGTGTTGTGGATGGAACTCGAGTTGGATTTCCAGCCCAAATTAGACTACCATCCTAAGCTAGACCTTCACCCTAGGTTGGGTTGTGAAAGAAATAGTGAATGGATGGGGAAAACCATTTTTCCTCTTTCATGCGAGATCAAATTTTGGGTAGAAGCATGTTTTTACCACAATTTTTTGTATTGTAGTTTGAACTCAAGTTGCATACCCAACCCAAGTTGGGTTTTTTACTTGAGTTGAAAAAATGAGCTTGATAATAAGATGGGATCCTTATGAGAATCATCATGTGGATTTTAACTTATAACTACTATGGGGGAAGGGTGTTCTTCGAATACCCTTATGGGAAAGCAAGTGAAAACATGAGAAAGATATTATTCCCCACTTACTCGCAAATAATTTTGGATACTCAAGCTAGGAAAGAAATATGAAATAGATGAAGGAAACCATGTTTCCTCTTTAATACGAGATTGATTATTACGTGAAACTTTATTTTTGCCTTAGATTTTTGTATTACGGATGGAACTTGAGTTGGATTTCTATCCCAAGCTGGGCTTCCATCCTAACTTGGGTTGTGAAAGAAATAGTGAACAGAAGGGGGAAACCATATTTCCTCTTTAATGTGACATCAAATGTTGGGTAGAACCATGTTTTTGCCTTAGAGTTTTGTATTGGGGTTTGAACTTGAGTTACACAGCCAACCTAAGTTGTGTGTTTTCTCTAAGTGGAAAAATTGAGCTTGAAAATAAAATGGGATCCTTATGAGAATCATCACATAGATTTTAACTTATAACTACTAGGGGGAGGGTGCATTCTTTGAATGACCTTATGGGAAAGTAAGTGAAAACATGGGAAATATATTATTCCCCCCTTACCCACAAACAATTCTAGATACTTGAGCTGGGAAAGAAATATGAAATAAATGAAGGAAAACATGTTTCCTCTATAATGCAAGATCTATTATTCTAGGGAAATTTATTTTTGCCTTAGATTTCTATGTTGTGGATGGAACCCAAGTAGTATTTCTAGCCTGAGTTAGACTGCCACCTAAGTAGGGCTTCCAGCCCTAGTTCGGTTGTGAAAGAAATAGTGAATGGATGAGGGAAACCATTTTTACTCTTTCATGCGCGATTAAATGTTTGTTGGAATCACATTTTTGCCTTGGATTTTTATATAGTAGTTTGAACTCGAGTTGCATAGCGAACCCAAGTTGGATTTTTTGCCTAAGTTGAAAAAATGAGCTTAAAAATAAAATGGGATCCTTGTGAGAATCGTCACATATATATTAACTTATGACTACTATTGGGGGAGGGAGTTCTTTGAATGCCCTTATGGGAAAGTAAGTGAAAACATGGGAGAGATATTATTCCCCCTTTTAATCGTAAACAATTCTAGATACTCTAATTTAGAAAGAAATGGAAACCATGTTTTCTCTATAATATGAGATTTATTATTGCATGGGAATTTATTTTTGCCTTGGGTTTTTATATTGCAGATGGAACCTGATCTAGATTTCTAGCCCGTGTTGGACTGCCATCCTGAACTGGGCTCCTAGCCTGAGATGGGTTGTGAAAGAAATGGAAACCATGTTTCATATTTAATGTGAGATCGATTATTATGTGTAACTATATTTTTGTCTCAAATTTATATATTGTATATGGAACTCAAGCTAGATTTCTAGCATGAGTTGGACTACCATCTAAAACTAGGCTTCCATCCTTGAGCTGGGTTGTGAAAGAAATGGAAACCATGTTTCCTCTATAATATGAGATCAACTATTATATGGGACTTTATTTTTGCCTTGGATTTATATATTGCAAATGGAACCCAAGCTAGATTTCTAGCCCAAGTTAGACTACCATCTCAATCTAGGTTGTAAAAGAAACAATGAATAGATTGGGCAAACCATGTTTCCTCTATGTTGATTTGTACAACTCGAGCCTGAGCTAGGATGATGATCCTATTGTACTTGAAAAAATGAGCTTGATCAATATAATGGGATCCTTATGATAACTATGGCATGGATTTTAACTTATAACTACTATGAGGGGAGGGTGTTCTTTTAATGCACTTGTGGGAAAACAAGTGAAAACACGTGAAAGATATTATTCCCCCCTTACCCATAAATAATTTTGGATACTTGAGTTGGGAAAGAGACTGAAACCATGTTTCCTCTTTAATGTGCTATCAAATATTTTTTGGACTCCTAGTTTTTCATAGTTTTCTATATGTTTCAATTGTTTGGTTTGAATCTCTTATTATTCTATGAAGAGTGGCAGGCTGATGATTAAGTGTTTCAATTCAATTTAAGCTTTAGCCTCAGGTCATTGTTAGGAATGTTGATGCCTGAATCCCAACTCACCCACCTAGTAGTAGAGTTGATTACATGTATTTTAAGTTTTTAAGATTATTCCTTGAGTTATTTTCTGAAACGATTAGATCTAGCCACCCCTTGATAGTTTGGTTTATGATTTTGCAGATGGTTATAAGAGTGTACCTTTATAATGTTATCAGAGTTACCTTTTTAGTGTGATTATCACAACTCAATCCCAAGCTAGGTTGATTTAATGAGTTACACTTGAAATAATGAGCTTGATCATAATTAGATACTCAAGTTAGGAAAGAAATACTAAAAGGATGAAGGAAACCATGTTTCCTTCTCCTTAAAGTAGGATAAAATGGTGGCTAGACCCCAATTTTTCCCTTGGATTTCCATATTGTAATTGGTTAGTTTGGATCTCTCTCTTTTAACTCTGCAAAGAGTGGCAGGTTCATGATTAGGTGTTTTTGATTCAATCTAAGCTTTGACCTTAGGCCATTATTAGGGTTATAGATGCTAGGATCCTAGTTTACCCCATAGTAACAAACTTGATTAAATGTATTTTGGTTTTTTTTTTAATTGTTCCTAGAGTTCTTCCCTAAAACTATTAGATCTAACTACCCCTTGCCAGTTTGGTTTTACAACTTTATGGATGATTTTAGGAGTGGACCTTTAGAACACTATGAGAGTTGCCTTTTTAGTGTGATTTACACAACTCAAGCCTAAATTGGGTTGATTTAATGAGTTTCACTTGAAAAAATGAGCTTGATCAATATAATTGGATCTTAATGAGAATCGTAGCATGGATTCTAACTTATAACTACTATGGGGGGAGGGTGTTCACTGAATGCCCTTGCGAGAAAGCAAGTGAAAACATAAGAAAGATATTATTCCTCCCTTACCTACAAAAAATTCTAGATACTCAAGTTGGGAAATAAATGGAAATAAAGTTTTCTCTATAATGTGAGATTAAATGCTATTTGGACTCATAGTTTTGCCTCAGATTTTAGTATATATTGTTGTTATTTGGTTTAGATCTCTTATTACTCCACAAAGAGTGGTGGGCTGATGATCATGTCTTTCAATTCAATCTGAGCTTTGGCCTCAGGCCATTATTAGGATTGTCGATGCCCAAATCCAAACTCACCCACCTAGTAATAGACTTGATTACATGTATTTTGGATTTTTTTGATTGTTCCTAGAGTTATTCTCAAAAACTATTAGATATAACTACCCCTTGCCACTTTGGTTTTCGGTTCTATTAATGGTTATAAGAGTGGACCTTTAGAGTGCTATTAGAATTTCCTATTTAGTGCCTATTCTCACATCTCAAGCCCGAGGTGGGTTGATTTGTAGAGTTGCACTGGAGAAAATGAGCTTGATCATATTTTTGCTTTGGATTTCCATATTGTAGTTGGTTAGTTCAGATCTCATATTACTCTATGAAGAGTGGTGGGTTGATTATCAAGTCTTTTGGTTTAATATAATATTTGGCCTTAGGCCATTATTAGGGTTGTTTATTCCCAGATCCCAACTCACCCACCCAGTAATAGACTTGATGACATGTATTTTGGCTTTTTCTGATTGTTCTTAGAGTTGTTCTCTAAAACTATTAGATCTAGCCACCCCTTTCCACATCTACTCTATAGATGTGGACAAGTGTAGTGCTTGTGCCATTTTGTCATTGGTATTTTGCAATTTATATGAGGTGGAGGTGAAACCCTATTCCTATCTATAGTGCCTATGACTGGGTTATTTAATTTATATTTGGGTTACAAACATTGAGTGTAAGGGCCAGATCCTTTCTACTCTTCTCATGTTTACAAGTTGTTCTCAAAGATGATGTGGGATAGAGTATACATTATTAGCATTTATGCCACTATCTTTTATTTGTCACATTTTCTCCTTATGTTGAAATCCTTGTGCTTGTGTGGGAATTTATGATGGAAGGTAGGATTTGTCTCTTCTTCCACTACGATGATTCATTTTGGAAGTTTACTCAAAAACTTGGCTTGTCAGTCAATCTAGATGTAGTGTGAATGTTTCACATGTTTGATTAGATCACACATATCCTAGTGGCTTCTAAGTATATGTTGGATCTATGTGCATATGCAAATAATGGCTTGGAATTGATCTTTAATAGGTTGAGGTTAATATGTTTGGACTATTGACACCAATTAAAAGCATGTAGGGGGTTATTCTAGGTAAGGAATTTCTTTATTAGTCTTAAAATTAAGGTGGCCATGTGCATGATGCACTCTATCCTTTATGTTGATCATGAATTTGATCACTTTGGGATGGAGGGATCCGTATGTGATGTTATTTACAGGTGCCTATAAAGTGAAAACCTAGGGTTAGAGAACTATGACCTGGTTACCTTTGCTCCTATTCCAAATGTTTCCTTTATATGGAGTCAAGGTGTTTGTGCTAGTTGATATTTGGATTTTTTGGATGATATGTGCCCTTTGAAAGTGCATAGGGGGCTTTCTTGGGAAGGATGTCCCTAAGTAGCTTTATAATTGAGGTGGTTATGTGCATGGTGCATACTATCCATGGTTTCCTTATCATGAGTAAGTTGGTTGAGTTGACAAAGGGTAAGTGGCTCCATATGGGATGAGCTTCATAGGGGTTCATAAACTGAAGCTCTCTACTTTTCTTGCTCTGACTTATGCATCCCTCCCTTTTCATTTAATGGCACATTTTTATGTCAGTGCAATGTATGTGAAAAGGAGGAATTAAGGGTTCCCTCACCCTTTTCCATCTCATTCACATGTCAAGCACAAGGATTTTATGTTTGATTTTAAGGAAGAATGAATGATTTACTCCAATTTCACACAATAGTGGTTTTTTCTAATGCTTTTCAACATACCACTTATGGTTGGAAGCTACTTGGTTGATCCTAATAGTAGTTATATGCTTGTCTCAAAGATTAAGCCATGTATGTCTAAGTATGAACTATTTTATACTATGAACATATGGATGGCTCATTAAATCAGTTATAGTTTCTTTGATGGTACTTTAATACTCAAATAACCATAGTAATTCTATAGCTAATATGTTTACTAAATATTGACTCTTAGAAGGGATACATTTATTAGATAAAAGGCTATCACGGGATTACCTACTATTCTATTGATTCATGATAACTCAATGGATCTCATGGCCATTATGCTAGTGACACTTCATTCAAATTTATACCCTATCAAATTTTCCTGGTAGGATAGAGGCCTACCATGGTGTTGATGGGTGAAAAATAATTAGGGTTATATTCTAGAGAGAGAGCATGAGAAATGGATACCACATCTAAGGAAGGTAGCAAGCACACAAATTACCCAATCTTGACATAGGGAGGTAGTGAACAATAAATAACAATACTAGGCTCATCAAGTTTGGTAATTAGATTGAGTACAATCTAAATTCCTTAATGAGGATCTATTAGAGGGCAAGTCTAGTGCTAGCATCCATGGTAATTCTATCTCTAATAGCATATATTTAATTTGTTGTAGTTAAAAATCTCATAGTTGGATCTTAGGTCATCATGGCCAGTTTGCCCCCTAGGTGTGCATTGGCCCTCACATCCCTTCTACCAGTGGTATGTTCTTAGACTAAGTTGGCTAGGTTGTAGTTCTATCACCATTACTTTGATAAAATAAGAGTGCTTAAAACAAGCCTACACTTTAAATACATTAGCATGGAATAATGTGATATGAGTCTGGTCCTATTTTATTGGCCTTTAAGACCAGAGTAATGATGAATAGGGACTATCAGGGGAATTCGTATTTCATTCTCAGAGGTGAAATTCTTGGATTTATGGAAGATGAACCATTGTGAAAGCATTTTCCAAAGATGTTTTCATTAATCAAGAATGAAATTTTAGGGCTCAAAGATGATCAGATACCATCCTAGTCTACCCCATAAATGATGCCAACTAGGGATTAGTAAATGTTGCTCTAAGCACTCTACTATCACCTTCTGAGAAATTAGAGTGCTTGGGTTCTAAGGGGAGTATGGTCATAAGGCTAAAACTTAAAGGAATTGATGGAAGGGCACCACCAAGAGTAGAGCCTATGGCTTAATTTGAATCAACATGGGGAAACTTACCAAGTCTAGACATAGTGAGGATTGATAGATTGAGAGATATTTCTTTATTCTATGGGTGGTGGTGCATGGCCATTCGTAGTTGGTGGAGCAATTTGTCTAGTTAATTTTTTTAACAAATGAGACCTCAAACTACTAATTAGCTATGTAGAGGTTCCCCTTCACGACTGCTTCTTAGAGGGACTATGGCCATTTAGGCCATGAAAGTTTGAGGTGATAATAGGTCTATGATGCCCTTAGATGTTTTTGGCCACACATGTGCTACACTAATGCAATTGACAAGTTTTTCTCCCTAGACTGAAAGGTTTGGGAAATCTTGCCAAATTACATCATGATGGGGATAGACCATTGTATTTATTGATCTTCAATGAGGAGTTTTTAGTAAGTATGAGTCATCATATCAAATTGACTATGTCCCTACCCTTTATACACACCACTCATCACTCCTACTAATTGAATGATCTGGTGAAGCATTTGGATCATGCTGATGCCAATGGTTTCCATCAGTGACATCATAAGAAGTTCATTGAACCTTATCATTTAGAGGAAGGAGAAGTCATAAAAAGGTTACCATAGGTGAACCTATGGTAGGATCATTATTGGTTTTAAGCCCATGAGCTATGTAGGGGAGGGGGTGAGCCCAACATGGTCAGACTCATCACCTCCTTAAACCCCACTCTCATCAGCATTTAGATTGGGGGCCCTATTGCTTTGGGTGGGTGTCACAATAGGTCTTAGGGCTTTTCAAGTCATTTGATTATTTTTTAGGATATATAATCCAAGGTCATGATTTAGTTCCATGCTCTATACTTTGGTGATGTGGATGGTCCTTTTTTTACTATGATAGGTGTGTCTATCGACTTCAGTCCCTAAGTCATCCTACCCTATTACATTTAGAAGTGGCCCCTTCATTTCCATTTGTAAGATGGTTCCTTGAAAAGTGCATGTGGTTGTCACCATATTGTTTCCTCCATGATGATTCCATGGGGTAGCTACAACCCCCTTATTGCGTTGCCAAGGATATTTTTTCTTCTCAAGAGTGATGGTGGTGTGTTCAAGAGTATAGTCACAGAGGTCGTGGGGTAGGATCTCTCATCACTATTCTCTTTCCCTCTTTGATAACCTATATCCTTTTTGATGTGGTGAGGTAGGGGACATCTCCCTTCTCTGATGCCCACCCATGAGGTCTCACCCTCTAGACCATGGTGGCATTATGGGATGGGTGTTTGTTAAAAACACTTGAGACACTATGGTATAGTTCATAGCAAGGATTTGAAAGAAATAGCCATGCAATACATGAATTATGTGTGTGTTATACCATTGGTGCAATGATAATATGACTCTCAGTAATGGTTATCTCATATCTCACCATGATGAAGAATGTAGCAAAATGTGATACTTAATGTGAATTACTAAATCCCAAAAATCATCAAGTCTTTGAATGCAAGTTACACCTGAGGTCTTGACTAATGGAGCACCTGATTGGGTATCACACTTCAAAACTACTCTCCCCCTTAGTGCATCGGTAAGAGTCACATATATGTTCATCCATCCCCAAAGGGGGTACAGTCAACTCAAATGGGCATGAGGTCTATCCCTTGTGTCATAATGAGTGATGGCCCATGTGGTCTGGCATTGGCTTATGCTCGGTAGCTGTGGATATGTGTCAAAATTTATCTTAGAGTTGATGAATTTTTGCCTAATATGCAAGCTAGATGACTACCTTCCTTGTTCCCAAGTCAGGCATGAACACTTGTTAAGTTTTATCATATCATTAAGTAGAGGAAAAGAAACTTACAAAGATTCCCCTAGTAATGGTGAGTGAATCAAGAAGAGCCCAACATGAAAATTAGTGGCCATGCCTATCAAATTGTAGTCTATAGAAGCATCCTTATTGATGGATCAGACCAAAGTCCCCTATAAGGGGGTGTCAAAGAGGGTGAGAGCCTTATCAGGCCTAAACCCTATTACACCATGAGGCACTATCAGTGCGTCTATTTGTTTGGGAATGTAACCCTAATCAAGTGGTAAATTCCATTCAAGTCTAAATATAGGTGAGAGATTGATAGCAAACAAGTACCATGAGGGAAATATGAAAAGGAATTTTAAAATAGAGTTAAAGAGTACTTGAAATTGTTGGGAGGGAAGTGGATGGTGGCTAAAAATGTGCCCTAGCTAGATGCAAAATGATGTGAGCCAGTCCATCACTCTGCTCGAGGGGCATGCCAATGTGGGAAATCATGGAGGCACAAGTGCATCCTTTGGGTCACTCAATGTACCTCCTTTGTGATGGTCAAGGAATGAAGCATGCACCTATGGTGGGCCCTTAGGTACCTATGCACTTATGGTGTTGGCTAGCGGGCTTTCCATTTGACCTATCTTGAAACATGGACCAAGGAGTCTAACATGTGTGTGAGTTGGTTGGTTGGGAAACTCATGAGGTACAAGGAAGCTAACTAGAAATATCCCCTCTCGGGGGGTACACCACTAATTGACCCTAATCTTCTATGAAGGGTTCAAGTGTGAGCACACCTATTGGGACCTAAAAGATAGTGAATTATGCCTGAGTAGGGTGAAGCTAGAGGAAGCTCTAGTGGAGGCCCATAGTGATATTGATGTGCAAATCATTCATCTAACTTGTGTATAGGGGTGAAAGACTAATTGAATCATCTAGTATCTAATTTCCTCTAAAGTTTCCCTCAGGATAGTTAGATCTTACATGTGAGTTAAATCAGGTGAAGTAAATGATTATAGGAATTAGGGGCATAATTCCCTCAACCTATTCTCAAACTTTAAATAGGTAAGGTGGTGTGACTACTCTATTGAGCTATACCACATAATCATGAGCTCTAATTAGGCCATGTTTGGTAAGTATAAATGGTGATGTGAGATGAATTGAAATTCAAGTTATGGTGCCAAATTGCATGCTAACCTAGATCCCACAAAGGGTGTTGGTTGATTAAGACATCAAGATGATGGTCATGGAAGTAAAAATATGCTAAGGAGTGTGTAAAAACTCACCTATCAAATCAAATATCCCTAAAAATGGATGGCACTAAAGTGTGCAACCTATACTCAGTCATTGGGGTAAGTGTTATGCTTTAATGAGTTGGAATATGTGGGGCTTGTTGTGAGACCTTGGGCTTGATCTTGGCTAGAATAGGCCCTAGTGTATATCTTGGTGGTAGTAGCAAATATTCAAATGAGAATGTAGAAGAATAAAGTGGGAAAAGGTTTTCATGTGAATATCACTTGGATATGGGTTAGTCAATCCTAAGAGATGGGGAAGTCTTGTTTCAAGGCCACACTCTATATGATCATTGAAAGGGAATCAATTTAATATTCTTGAACTAGGACATGGTGGTGGATGATAATGTTAGTAAATCTAGAGATGTTAGCAAGGGCCTTGGGAAGAGTTATCTTTTATTTTTAACAACCTACCCACCCTAAAATTAGTTTAACCAAAGATAGGGTCTAGTAACTAGAAGAGCATTGCACATCCTTTGGTGTCTGATGTGCCTTTGGTATCCCTTGACAATCTAGAGGATCAAGTACCATTCATGCTTTGTCATACTCATAACTACATCAGGTCTCCAAGGTGAATAACCTCTAGTCAATAGAATAATGTAGGTAAGGGAAGTCGATAAAATGGATCCATAAGTTTAGGAAAAGGATTGGCTCTGAGGGTTGGGCCTAGGGGTCTATGCCCCAAACTCATGGGTTGTTGGTAGCCTACATGAGCTACTCCTATGGTGAGGGTGGGTTGTCACGTATCAATCGGGTAATAGGTGCAGGATGCTCCCCTTATGGGGGGGTTCTATAGGTGGTGAACAACTAACTCAAAACTAGTATAAACAAGGCGAATTTGACTATTTAATTAAAACAAAGCATTTTAATGGTCCCTATGGATGTTGACACAATGTGATTTCTACTTAGTGCTCTAAATTTTAAAGTGAATAAATTCAACCAAGCACAAGTAAATGGTGGGAGTAAATAAGAATATCTTAAGGTAGCTAAATGCTTCATCATCTAAGTAGTGATTCACATGAATGGATTAATGAGATTACCACTATCCCTATCTACTATCTAGTGAAACCATATCCAAGGGAAGGGCTTGGTAGAATTAGTGGGGAAAGAAGACCCAGTTGAGCTTAAATCTAGTCTAACTTTGTGAAATGACTTAAGAGGTGTAGAATAAGTGGAAGCCATTTCAATATAAGTGAAATATCACTCCTTTTAACATTATTTTACTTATTCTATGAGGTAGAGATGGGGCAATGCCCCTATTTTTGGCCTTAATCTAAAATCCAGTGTGTTGATCTAGGTGAAAGACATTTTTAGGTGGGGAGTTTGGCTAGGGTGGTACATCTATTAAAAGATAACGTAGGTTTTCTATGATGAACTTAATGAGAATACAAATATCATGTGGAACAAAAGGGTAAATTGTCATTTGATTTTGATTTTTAGTATGAATACAAAATATGAAAGTATGGCCTATCGATCCTTTAGAAATTTAGAATTTGAAGCCAAAGGTGTTAAAAAAGTTACCACAGGGATAACTAGCTTGTGGTAGCCAAGCATTGATAGTGACGTTGCTTTTTGTTCCTTTGATGTCAGCTCTTCCTATTATTGTGAAGCAAAATTCACCATGTGCTAGATTGTTCACCCACCAATAGGGAACATGAGCTAGGCTTAGACCATCATGAGATAGGTTAGTTTTACATACTAATGATCCATGCTACAATAGTAATTCAAATTAGTATGAGAGGAACTATTGATTCACACATTTGGTTATCATGCTTGATTTAAAAGATAGTGGTGCAAAGATATCATGTGTCAAATTATGATTAAGCACCTCTAAATTAGAATCCATGATAGATGTGGTGCATCTCTCTCTTAAAATACATCGTGACACATATTAGGGGTGATTTTATGTCCCTAGGGGCTCATTTCATTGGCAACCTCCACTTGGTGTAACAGCCCATCCGAAGCAACCTTGTATAACAATTTTAAGTAGTTAGCAAGAAGAATCCTTTGTAGATGACTGAAATAAATGATGGGGTATTGTAAGTGGTAGAGTGGACTTACTACCATGATACACTGAGATTTATCCATCTATCACCCTAATTCTTACAACCTAGGGCCTTTCTACAAGTGGGGTTTATGAGGAGATGCATCCATAAAAGTATGAGCAACATGTGGTTGAGAGAGTTGTGATTGGGTATTTTTTGAAAGACTCTCAAACATTGTTGACAATGTTTCGAGTCCTCCTATACCAATTTGTTTTATAGAATAATTTGAACTTAGAGAGGAAATTTTGAGTGGGATTTCCAAATAATATGGTTTTTTTATATTTTTACTGGGGCTACCTATACCAATGTTATCGCATAGAGAAACTCGTACTTGGGTAATTTTTTGACAAAATTTGTAGTAGAGTTTTCAAAATAATATGTGATGTTACATGTTCTATGTGGGTTTTCCTATACTAGAATTATTACAATGCAACTTGAGGACGGGGTTAGGGTTCAAAATAATATGTAGTGTTTGGATAGTTTTTGGGTGGGGTTTTTTATACCAGTGTCTTCAAAATGCAACTCAAGGAGGGGGTTAGGGTTAAAAATAATATGTAGTGTTTAGATATTTTTTGGGTGGGGTTTCTTATACCAATGCTAATGCATAAATAAATTTTCACTTAGATGGAATTTGGATAATATTTTGAGTGAGGTTCCGTATACCAACATCATCACAATGAAACTCATGAAACCAATGCCACTCAAGAGAGGTGGGGGGGAGGGGGTAGGCATGGGATTTTCCCAAAACAATTGGTAGTGTTGAGTATTTTAGGTGGGGTTTCCTATACCAATGTCATCACATAGAGAAATTTTCACTTACACAAATTTTTGACAATACTTTTAGTGTAATTTCTAAAGAAATATGTGGTGTTGCATATTTTGGGTGAGGTTCCCTATACCAACATCTTCAAAATGCAACTTGGGGGATTCCAACAATATACAAGTGTTGCATATTCTATTTGGGGTTTCCTATACCATTGTAATCATGTAGAGAAATTCACACTTCAATGGATTTTTGATAATATTTCAAGTGGGATTTCCTACACCAACACCATCACAATACAACTTAGGCTCCCAATACAACTTGGAGGGTTCTAAAACAACATGCATTTTTACATATTTTAGTTGGTGTTTCTTATACCAGTGTCATCACGTAGAGAAATTCACACTTAAGATATATTTTTGAAAATAATTCAAGTGTAGTTTCCTATACCAATGTCATCGCAATACCACTTCAAGTTGCATTAGATTTCCTATACCAGTGTCATCACATAGATAAATTCACAATTATATTTTTGACAATATTTCAAGTGGGTTTTCCTATGCCATCATCATTGCAATGCCACTCAGGGTTGTAATGTAACCTAGCCTCCTAATGCAACTTAGGGGGTTTAAAAATAACATGTAATGTTTACATATTTTATTTGGGTTTTCCTATACAAATTTCATTGCATAGAGAAATTAACACTTAGATTTTTGACAATATTTCAAGTGGGGTTTCCTATACCAATGTCATCGCAATGCCACTCAGGCTCCCAATGTAACATGGGGGATTCCAACAATATGTAAGTGTTGCATATTTTAGTTTGGGTTTCTTATACCAGTGTCATCAAGTAGATAATTCACACTTGGATGGATTTTTGATCATATTAGAGTGGGATTTCTTATACCAACGTCATCACAATGCCACTCAAGGTCACAATACAACTTAGCCTCCCAATGCAACTTTAGGGGTTCCAAAACAACATGCATTATTACATATTTTAGTTGGGGTTTCCTATACCTATGTCATAATGTAGATAAATTCACACTTGGATGAAATTTTTACAATATTTTGAGTGGGGTTTCCTATACCAACATCATCATAATGCCACTCGAGATAGCAATGCAACTTGGCCACCCAATGCAACTTTGGGGGTTCCAAAAAAACATGTAGTATTGCATATTTTAGTTAGGGTCTCTTATAACAATGTAATCACATAAATAATTTCAAACTTAAATGGATTTTTGATAATATTTCAAGTAGGTTTTCCTATACTAATGTCATCACAATGCAACTTAGCCTTCCAATGTAACTTTGGGGGTTCCAAAACAACATGCAGTGTTGCATATTTTGGTTGGGGTTTCTTATACTAGTGTCATCATGTAAATAAATTCACACTCAAAATATATTTTGATAATATTTTGAGTGGGGTTTCCTATGCCAACATCATTTCAATACAACTTGAAGGGGGGAGGCAAGGCAGGGGTTTTCCAAAATAATAGGCAGTGTTGAGTATTTTAGGTGGGATTTCCTATACCAATGTCATCACATAGAGAAATTCCTAATGAGACAAATTTTTGAAAATAATTTTAGTATGGTTTCCAAAATAATATGTGGTGTTGCATATTTTTGGTGGGGTTTCCTATACCAACGTCATTGCAATGCCACTCAGGATCGCAATACAACTTAGGCTCCCAATATAACTTAGGGGGTTTCAACAATATGTAGTGATACATATTTTAGTTGGGGTTTCCTATACCAATGTTATCACATAGATAAATTCACACTTAGATGTATTTTTTAAAATATCTTGAGTGGGTTTTCCTATACCAACATCATCACAATGCCATTCAAAGTCGCAGTTCAACTTGGGCTCCCAATATAACTTCACCCTGGGGTTCCAAAACAACATGTAGTGTTGCATATTTTAATTGGGATTTCCTATACCAGTGTCATCACATAGATAAATTCACACTTAGATAGATTTATAAAAATATTTATAGTGGGGATTCCTATATTGACATCATCTCAATGCAAACTCAGGCTCACAATGCAACTCACACTACTAATGTAACTCGAGCTCACAATGTGCATTAGGAGTTCACAGTGCAACTCAAGGGATGGGGGGTTACCAAAATAAATAGGTATTATTTCATATTTTAGGTGGGCTTCCCTATACCGATGTCATCACATGGATAAATTTGTACTTGAAAGGATTTTTTACCATATTTTAAGTAAGAACTTAGATAAATTGTTGACATTATTTTTAGTGTGGATTCCAAAACAATATGCAATGCTGTATATTTTGGGTGGGGTTTCCTAAAACAATCTTGTCATAATTCCACTCATGGTAGAATGCACTTGGGCTCCTAATGCGACTTGGGGAGGTTCCAAAAAAATATGCACTATTGAAAATTTTAGTTGGGGTTTCCTATACCAGCATCATCACATAGATAAATTCACACTTTGATGAATTTTTGACAATATTTCAAATGGGGTTTTTGAAATAATATGTGGTGTTTCATATTTTGGGTGGGTTTTCCAATACCATTGTCATCGTGTGGTGCAATTCATGTAATTGCATATTTTGGGGCTTGTAATGCAACTCAGGGAGTTGAACCTCATACCACTCAGGCTCACAATGCCACTCAGGGAGTTACTCCCAATGTAACTCAAGGAGTTGATCCCAATGCAACTTAGATTTGTGAAGTGACTTATGCTCAAAATGCAACTTAAGGATGTGATCCCAATACAACTTAGATTCATGATGTAACTTAGGCTTGCAATGTAACTCACAAATTTTTTGCCATTGAGTGAATTGATCCCAATGTAAATTGGATTCATGATGAAACTCGAGGTCACAATACAACTAAAGATTTCAATACAACTCAGGCTTGCAATGTAATTTGGGGAGTTTTTCCCAATTCAACCTAAGGTCATATTTCAACTCATGGAGTTTTTCCCAATGCAACCTAGGGTTGTAATGAAAATTAGGAAGTTGACCCCAATGCAAATCAGATTAGTAATGCAACTTGGGGTCTCAATATGGTGTAGGCTCACAACTCTACTCAGGGAGTTACTACCAATGCCACTTGGGGATTTGTTCTCAATTTAACTCAGGGAGTCTATCCCAAATCAACGTAGATTCATGAAGTGACTTATGCTCACAATATAGCTTAAGAAGGTGATCCAAATAAAACACAGATTCAAAATGCAACTCAGGCTTGCAATATGACTTAGGTAATTTTTGGCAATTGGGGAATTTCTCCCAACATAAATCATATTCATGATGTAACTTGAGGTCATAATACAACTAAGGCTTCCAATACAACTCAAGCTCCCTATGTAACTCAGACTTGTAATGAAATTTAGGGAGTTGTTCCCAATGCAACCCAGGGTCATAATGCAACATAGGGAGTTATTCCTAATGCAACCTAGGGTTACAATACAAGTTGGGAAGTTGATCATAATGCAAATTAGACTCACAATGAAACTTGGGGTCACAATGCAAGTCAATAACTTAATCCCAATGCAAATTGGATTCACAATATAACTTAGGGTCTCAATGTAGTGTAGCCTCATAACTCTACTCAAGGAGTTGCTCCTAATACAACTACCATTCATGATGTAACTCTGGGTTTGAACTCATAATGCAACTTGGGGAGTTGATCCCAATAGAAAATAGATTCACAAAGCAAATCAGGGTCATAATGTAACTCATGGAGTTGTTCCCAATGCAACTCAAGGAATTATTCCTAGTATAATTTAGATTCATGATATAACTCAAGTTCACAATGTAACTTGAGCTCACTATGCAACTTGAGCTCATGATGTAACTCATGGATTTGCTCACATTACAACCTAGGGAGTTTCTCCTAATTCAACTCTAGGTCATCATGAAACTCATCTCCCATAGTGCAACCCATCTTGTGAAGTGTAACTCACATAATGTAGCTCAATCTGGGTTATGTTGACCTCAATAGCATTGATCATCTAATATTGCTTGATATGATGTAGTTCATGTATCAAAGCTCATATCTCATAGCACACATAATCTTCCATAGTTCACCTCATGAATATCAGCTCATGCATCACATCTGTCATAGCTTGACCCATGTAATGCAGCTTATGAAGCCCAACTTATGCAGTATAAATCATCTCATGTAGTGTAGTGTATGCAACACACATCCACATCATCATAGTATGTACGAGGGGAACACAGACTACCTAATGTCTTGATAAAATGAGGAAAGAGGGTGAAACACTAAGAGCACAACACACCTCATGAATCTTAGCTTATGCGTCACATTTAGTGAAGCTCAACCCATGTAACACCTCTTATAAAGCCCAACTTATGTAGCACAAATAATATATCATAGTACATCATGTGAAACACACATCCACATCATCAAAGTATGTGTGAAGGGAACATAGACTACCTAATGTCTTGATAAAATGGGGAAAAAGGGTGCAACACTGGGACTTCTTAGGAGGTCACCCATCCTAGTTTTACCCTAACCCAAGCGTGCTTAATTATGGAGTTCTAATGGGATCTGATGCACTAACATTAGTATGATCATAGTTGATATTTACTTTATCATATTATTCTACTTGTAGGAATAATGTGGAAGACATCAGACAGACCCAATTTGTTACACAAGACTCATTTGGCCTCACTTATGTGTGAGTTTCAACACACTACTCTATTGGTTCAATATGGCACACAAGGGGATCTTAGGTTACACTAACTGACTCGTGCATCACAACTTGTCAACTAAACACAATGCATCTCACACATAAGAATTCATTTCATGTAGTGCAACTCATATTGTTCACCATAACCTACGTAGTGTGGGTTGTGTAATGCAACTTTGCCTACTTTGTGATGATGGCCCAACACATCTCAAACTTGAGAAACCCACCCAATACATATCATGGATCATAACTCATGTAGCATTTCACAACATAGCTTGTGTAGCATGAACCATCTTAGATAGTGCAACTCTTGTATCATGTCTCACGTATCGTTGCTCTCTCAATGCAAATCCACCTATGTTGTTGTAGACACCGAAATCGTGTCTACTCCCTGGTCGTCCTTCCCCCTTGGTCCCTTTCCACTTCTAACCATGCCTAACCTATGTCTTATTAATTTAAAATAATTATCTTATTTTAAATTAATAATTCTCTCCTTCCTTCTCTCTCTCTCCTTGCCACCTCACCCATGCCACCTCTCATCTCCTTGAATTCTTTGCCCTTGGATACCCTCATTTATCACCCTATGACCTATTCCAACTTCCCCCACTACCCCTTGCCAAGTCTTAAATTATTTAAGACCCCATTTCCCTTATTCCACTCATTTTCCATGCCTATTAAGCCAACTTCGATCATTTCTTCCCCGGACCCGTTGACCCGGCAGTTGGGAAAACGGACGAAAGGCTATTTTTAGCCTTTTTTCCTACCTTCTAGCTGCCGACGTCAGTCAACTGTCGATCGACATCAGTGGTATTTTTGGTGTTGGTTGCCTTCAAAACTATATTCCACCTTTAGAGTGGGGATCCACTATTCCAATCTTTCCATCTGACCTTTTGACCTTTAACCATCTGATCTTTCACTCCTCAATCTTCAATCTGCCAACCTTCAGACCTCTCTCTCTCTCTCAAGCACACAACAAGCTACAACAACAATAGGTACTCTGCATCAGCCACTCCACCAGTAACAGGTCCTCCACACCAATAGCATCAGCAATAAGGGCAACCAGTGTGCAACATTTCTTCTTTAGCAGGCAATAGGTAAGTATTCCCTCTGTGTTTTCATTTCAATTATTTAGACTATTAATTAATGCTTTTTAGACTACTGCCTAGACTCAACCTACCCTTCCCAGAGAGGCTAAAAGGCCTCCTCTACCCCTCTATCCTTTTTTTAAACATTCTGTCCATTGTCTTAGACCTCTGCAAAAGACTCTTAGACCTCCAAACAAACTCTCAAATAGACTCAAACCCTTATTCAAACCCATCCACAATCCAAAAACTCACCCAGACCCCATCCCAGACCATTGTCCTAACTGACATTAACCATTGCCACCACCAACATCGGCAGACTAACCGATGTCGGTAGACATTGACAATCGATGTCGGTAGACTAATTTATGTCAGCGACTATGACCAGACTAACAGCAGCATTTAGGTAAGCATTTGCTTAAATTTCTATTTTAGTTTTTAATCATTTTAGTCTTTTATCGTTCTACCTTCTATCAGACATTATTTTTATCAATCAGTGGGTTGACATCCCTCAAGGAAGTCTCCACACTTCTGGGATCAAGCTTTTGCTTGGCAGCCCACCATCTCCTCATCTAACACCTTCTTTGTTTTAATCTCTTTCTTCTATAGGTGTGATCCTCCACAACCAAAGAGGAGTTCCTGTTATCATCTAAATCTGGTATGCAAGACTTCATTCGGGTAACATCAAACCCTAGACCATTTATCTTAGTTTCTCATTTCCTTTTGAATGTGAAAAGTGAAAATCATACAAAAACATTCTGGCACGCCCGGTGGGACCCTAGGGTCTTCCTTGGGTTCTTTTCTTTCTTTTCATATAGGGTGCATTAGGTTTCTCCTTACATCTCTTTCTTCTATCTTCCAAAAGACACTATTAGCAAAAATTAAAAAGAATCATTCTTGTTCTTTCTTTCTTGCATCTTAGACTAGTCAACTCATACTCTTCAACCTTTTCTCTACTTGTTTGTATCCGAACTCACATTTCGACTTGGGCTTAAAACACATTGCATCTCATTTCTTCTTGACTACATACTTAGTCCACACATCTAGTAATTGAAACCGCATCATGAATTAATCATAGGCCACTTATGTTACACAACCAAATCACTTGCACAAAATCAAACATCTTAACTCACCTGAGACAAGGTCCAACTGGGATTTCATCACCCAACAGATACCTTACTCGTCCTGGCAATCCCACTTGGACTTCACTACCAAGGGGAAAGCCCACTCTATTATCTGGCAGAGGATAATCTCTAGGGGAAGTATATACTGGCTAAGCGAGACCAGATTGCCACTGGGCTCATGAAGTGAGGGGAGCTTGCTCCTTAGCACTAGGCCAACTACGGAACCTAACATAGACTCTTGAGCACCAAAACTAACCTGAAACCAACTTTAGACTACCTCTTCTAGGACCCATTCTACAAGCCAACCTCCCAAACACGTTCTAAGGCATAAGCCAAAATGATTCTAAAAGTTGATTCTTAGGATTTAATGCTTAGGGTTTGCCTATCTCCATCTATTTTTCTATTCTTATCTAGTTTTTTGAGCTAGTGAGGACATTTTCTTCTTTTTTCCAACAATCTTTAATTTTTTTTTGAGTTTTTGGAAAGCACAGTAATCGACATCAATTTTACCATCGACGTTGGTGACCTTTCTTCTCCAGCATCGGTTATCTGACCAATGTCAGCCACTTATTCTCACCAGCATCAGTGTTTTAACCGACATCGGTCACTGTCATAGTCTTTTTTTTAAAACAGCAAGCTTCAAACCTGACTTTCTTGTGTCCAACACCCATTCTGGTTTTCTAAGACTAAAAAAAACATAGTTTCTAGAACCTGACCCTTCTTGCCTTGAATGGTTTTGACACATAGTCAAACTAGAACTCTTCTTGACCACGTGAGGCAACAACTACTCCCACCTTCACCATCCATAACCAGTCCTCTAATGGAGTTTCATTTAGAGACTGAACAAACTCCTACCCAACCAACTCCCAATCAACCTTCAATAGTCCCTGAAGGGGACCCAAACTTTGAGAGACTCCTTGACCACAAGGTCAAGGCTCTCCAACACTATCTCACAAGAAACCAAATGTGAGACCTTTCGAGTGAAGCGACGATGACATCAACACCATCCACTACCCAACATTTTATGACTCATACTATTGCCTCAACTATTAACCTGACCATGGCCAATACGCAAAGTTTGGCCTCCCCATCTATTTTTGGACCGACCTCCATCAGGGTTTCATTACCCCCTCAACCACATGCAATTCAACTGAGTTCTACATCATACCAAAACTTGATTATCTCAACTCCACACACTCTTATGCCCATAAATGCAGGAGTGTCTACCTCCCCTTTTGCCAATGCTGCCATGCAACCACCTTTGGTGATATCTAGTCAACTTATGCCTTCTACCTCCATGGCACAACCACCCCCAGCTTTCACATCCACCCTGATGACTAGTTACCCTTATGTTGCACCTATACAAGTGCAACCGACTACATCATACACCTCTTTTAGTACTTTTCAAGCACCCTACAACCTAGGGGGCACCCCATCTACCAATCCATTAGCCAATCTCATCAAGATGCTGATGGACAAAATGTCTAGTCTTGAGGCTTCTATTTTTGGTTCAAGCAATGTCCTTTCATATGACCAAATTTGCAATGAACCCATCCATCCCTCCATCCCAATCCAACCGTATCCCAGTTAGTGGGAGCTTCCTAAATTTTCTCATTTATAGAGTAAGGAATACCCACAACAACATCTACAAGCATTTAGACATGCTTGTTATCTTATAGCCCATGACGATGTGTTATTGTTATGCACCTTCCCCATGTCGCTTTTTGGCCCCGCCCTCGATTGTTACAGCTCTCTCACCAATCATTCTATCTTTTTATTTACTTAACTCACCCAATTATTTCTTGACCATTTTTCTATCAATATCACCAAAAAAATCTCAATTACAGACCTCTATTTTATCAAATAGTTTGACAATGAATCAATAGTCAATTTTGTCACTCATTGGAGAGGATTAATCAACCAACTCTCCTTCCCTTTACCTCAACTTGAGCTCATCAAGCTCTGTTCTCAAGCATGTGCCACGCACGTCTCATCCACCTTGTGGGTTCAAACATTCTGCACTTTTGATGAAGCTTTCACCATGGCCCGAAAGCTTGAACTCTGTGCTATTGAAGAAAATAGGGTCAAATTGCATAATACCAATGCAAGAGCTGATGGCCCTTTTTCTTCCAGACCTTATTCTTCTCACTCCAAGTCCAAAGGAGTGGCAAACACCGTGGTCATTAGATCACCACCCTCGACAACAACTAATCAATCTCAACCTTCAACATCTCAAAGCATCACAAAACAATTCCAACAACGGTACATACATCATCAATACACTCCAATTAGAGAGTCATACACTTCCGTGTTGGAAAAGCTCATCAAGCAGGGGGTCCTCAATCTCCCTCTAATCTGACCACCTCAATTCAACCCTTCAAAATCCCTCCCTACATGGTATAAGGAGGCTGACTTCTATCATTATCACCGTGTCCAAGGCCATGACATCAATAATTGCCAAACCTTCAAAAATATTGTCTAAGACATGATCGACAAGGGGGATCTTGTTTTGGATAACCCAACCATGCCACCCAATCAAAATATCAACATCTTCAAACAACCATTCCCTAACCATCCTCCTAGCCAAAGCAATGTCTAGACCATAACCGATGGCTCCCACGAGCATGACATACGCACGGTCAACACTGTCTGTTCTCTTATCCCCGACCAACCTCTTCCATAGGTAGAAGAATCCTCTTCTCCTATTAGTCCTCCATAGACCTCTCTCATATTAGAGGATGCCTTGACCATACCTATGCCATTAGCCCCACCTTCATCTTTCCTCCTACCAATGGAGGACCCCAGCTTGCCTACTCCTCAACCATAAGTCGAAGGCACAATCATCCCTACCCTCTACCCTCTTGAGGAGCCACACTCTCCTATTTCTTCTCCACCAAGAGAAGAATGAATCTCTTCACCCATTTTGACCAAGGAAGACCCAGTCATGATTTCCTCTTGTCTTTTGCTTGAGATTCCTACATCTCACTCACCTCCATCCACATCTGAACCCAAACCCATATCTAACCTCGCCTCGCACAATGGTGGCCCTCAACCCAAACCAAAGAGAGCCACTAAACTACACTGGAGGACTCCTCCCACACCTTAATCATTACCTTTAATTTTGGGCCCACATCCATCCACTTAAATAGGAGTGCTTCCTACTCCCATACTTCATAGAGGCAAGTCACCTCCATTATCCCCTCAACCCATCAGACATATATTTCCTCCAAAACATCCAACACCTATCACCACCAAAGTGCCATCTACACATGTGGCTACACCACCCACAAAAATGATGGTACGACCAATGCCTCTTACACCTCTTAAACCAAAGTCATCAACCCCCACTGCAACAAGACACATAGACCCATTAGCAGGTTCTTATGCCTTACTGTTATAGCAATTGTTGCAATCTTCTCCCATCAATCTCCCACCTCTTAAACCATATCAATCTCTCAAACCAAAACCACCCTGGTTTAATGAAACTTAGATTTGTGCATATCATTGCATGCCTGGGCATGATACTAAGCATTATTGTGCCCTCAAGGTTGTCATTCACTAATGTTTGGAGAAAGACACCCTTCTTCTTGACCACATTGTCAACAAACCTTCAACCTCCTCACCATCCCACTCATCAACTCTCAGATCAAGACCATCTTGGTTTGACAACTCTAAATTTTGTCATTATCACCACACTCTGGGACATGACGCTAAGTGTTGTTGCACTCTTAAAGCTACCATTCATCAACATTAGAGAAAGGATACCCTTCTCATCAAATATTCTCTTGACCACCCCTTTGACAAATCATCAACACTGACCATGCTTCTCAAACCTCATCACCTAAATCAGGATCTCCACGCCAGACTATGGTCCCTTTTTCACCTTTAACCCCTTATTTGACATCAACACAATCAATCTGACCACCAAGCCTCAACTGACCTTGACTAATCTGTCAAACATTCTCCAAACATTTAACCCAACCATTGACCAATCATCGACCAAATATCCATCAAGCTGACCCTTAACCAAACATTTAACCAGCCAAATAATCTGACAACATATCAACCAACTTCATGTCCAACATCAACCAACACGTGACCAATTTGGAGCGAAGTAAATGAGGCAAATTTGCTCCTAATTGGCTCAGACCTTTCATCATCACACAAGCATGGATCAGGAACTTATCAAAACTTGAGCCCTTTAATTCCTTACATCTGTGACCATTCTACTGTTAGTTGAGTACTCGTCCACTTGACATTTAACTTGAGCTAGTCCATTGAGCAACCCTTGTCCTCTTAATCCTCATTTCTTTCAACCCTATTTCTCTAAAGCAAGCCCTATGTAAACCTTTTATAAAGTATGAATGCTTTGTCCTAATAAAAGGGAGCCCTTGAACTTCTATAGTCTTGTCCATGACTCAAAATTCTGTTAAACAAATAATAATAAATTAATGTCAAAATATCAAAGGTCATAAAATCTAAAGGTAGACTGCACCCTCAAAGGACAGATGTACTATCATTGTTGTAGCTAATAGACTGCTCCCTCGAAGGATAGCTATTCAAAGCCCTCATATATATATAAAGCACACATATAGACCACTCCCTCGAAGGATGGCTATGACTAAATCTTGCTACAAACAACACTCTTTTAGAAGCTTCCCACACTGATCAGCTTCACAAATGACCACAAAGCAAATGACATCTCTATGTAGACTTCTCGCATCGATCAGTCTGCTCAAAAAAAAAGGGTCATGGACTTGGCTTGTAGTCATCTTAGGGTCTCTTATAAAAAGGGGCAAAGTTATCCCTACTCTAAAATGGGTTACCCTCTCATCCTATCACATCACCTACTCAAGGGACTTCGATCTCACTTAAATGTCAAAGTGATTCGATTACCTCTCTAACACAACCCATGGTCAATGACGTAATGTATGAATGGGGATCTTGGTTCTAACAACCCCTATTTATGCTATCATTCTGGTCCATGTCAATGAAAGAGTAATTTGCCTTTCACTTTTTTTTCATACCCAGGTCACAACCCAACCCAACCAAACCAATTCAAACTAGACCAAACCAACAACATGACATTATGACATCATACATGACATAGTCCATTTCACACAATTTCTATGGACACCAATACACATGGAAACTATCACCCACACAATTTATGTTAAGCATAAACCATTACTTGCTGAAGCATAAATAGACTCAATTCATTTTTAGCATACATCCATCACAAATATGGAAAATTGCTAGGGATGAAAGACCCCTTAACCAATGTTACAGAATACACCATTTGGAAAAGGCTGTAACATCATCTTATCTTCATCATTTCAACACATGGCCAAACCAATCATCAACCACTTTGACTCTTAGCCTGAACTACATTGGTCTGAGGCCCTAAGATCGGGGCTATGTAGGCAGCACTCAGATGATAGGACATCTTCTGGGGTTAGCTTGACCACATTCATTTGTTCATTTACCTGATGGACAAACCATATCCTCCTTTTGACCATGACTTGACCTCGACCAAAGCAATCCATAACTTGGACCCTTCCTCCCTTTTAGGGAGAACTACATTGGCCTGAGGCCCTTCACACAAGGGCTATGTAGGTAGCACTTAGATCACATGGTGTCTTCTAAGGTTAGCTCATCCACTTTCTTTTTTCCATCCATTCATTCGACTAGCTATCTATCTCACCCTGCCTCGACCAATGACCTTAGAGATCATGACTATCTCCTCAGACTCTGACTACTTCCAAGACAAACATTGCCTTAGTCATTTTTGCCTATATGCTACCCCATGAATGGTTAGCAAAATTTTTTGCAACCCATATTTTGACCCTCACAAGTATAAGATCGCAAGCTGATTGATCCCCACTACTTGTGACATTTTCGTGTTTCTAGGAGAACTTCTTGAGCTTGAGATACCTAGAACATGATGACCATTAGAGCTTCAGCTTAGATTGAATAACCTGATCAGCTATGACCAAATGCTGGGGCTCGCTTATTTCAATTTTGGCACTCCTCAACCCTTGACCTGTGACAATTTAACCTGACCATCCCGTGAAGTAGTATATGTGCAATCACAACTTTTACAACACTCACACTTTCACCATATCCATCCACTCTCTATCAAATTGGCACTCAATTTCAGGTTCCCTTCCCTCGACTCCCATTTTGAGGGGGAATACCTCATCCATAATTGTGGCAATCACCCTCTTATTTTTGTCTTCTGATTCATTTGAACAACCAATAGGACAAAATCAACCTTATCCCACACTTGGGGTAACCAACTCCTATTTTTGTCTTGCAGTTCATCAAAAACAACCAACAAGACAAAAAGGGGCAAATGTAGACACCAAAATCATGTCTACTCCCTGGTCGTCCTCCCCCCTTGGTCCCTTTCCACTTTTAACCATGCCTAACCTATGTCTTATTAATTTAAAATAATTATCTTATTTTAAATTAATAATTCTCTCCTTCCTTCTCTCTCTCCCCTTGCCACCTCACCCATGCCACCTCTCATCTCCTTGGATTCTTTGCCCTTAGATACCCTCATTTATCACCCTATGACCTATTACAACTTCCCCTCCACTACCCCTTGCCAAGTCTTAAATGATTTAAGACCCCATTTCCCTTATCCCACTCATTTCCCATGCCTATTAAGCCACCTTCGACTGTTTCTTCCCTGGAGCCACTGACCCAGCAGTTGGGAAAATAGACGAAAGGCTATTTTTAGCCTTTTTTCCTGCCTTCTAACCACTGACGTTGGTCAACTATTGATTGATGTCGATGGTATTTCTGGCATCAGTTGCCTTCAAAACTATATTCCACCTCTGAAGTGTAGATTTGCTTTTCCAATCTTTCCATCTAACCTTTCGACCTTCAACCATCTGATCTTTCACTCCTCAATGTTCAATCCACCAAACTTCAGACCTCTCTCTCTCTCTTAGGCACATAACAAGCTATAACAACAATAGGTACTCTGCATCAGCCACTCCACCAGCAATAGATCCTCCACACCAGTAGCATCAGCAACAGGGGCAACCAATGTGTAACATTTCTTCTTTAGCAGGCAACAGGTAAGTATTCCCTCTGTGTTTTCATTTCAATTCTTTAGACTATTAGTTGCTGCTTTTTAGACTACTGCCTAGACTCAACCTGCCCTTCCCAGAGAGGTTGAAAGGCCTCCTTTACCCCTCTATCCTTTTCTTAAAACATTCTATCCATTGTCCTAGACCTCTGCAAAAGACTCTCAGACCTCCAAACAGACTCTCAAATAGACTCAAACCCTTATTCAGACCCATCCACAGTCTAAAAACTCACCCAGACCCCATCCTAGACCATTGTCCTAACTGACATTGACCATTGCCTCCACCGACATTGGTAGACTAACCGACATTGACAGACATTGACAATCGATGTTGGTATACTAACCAATTGCAACGACTGTGACCAGACCAACAACAACATTCAGGTAAGCATTTGCTTCTATTTCTATTTTAATTTTTAATCATTTTAGTCTTTTATCATTTTGCCTTCTATCAGACATTATTTTTATCAATTAGTGGGTTGACATCTCTCAAAGAAGTCTCTGCACTTTTGGGATCAAGCTTTTGCTTGGCAGCCCACCATCTCCTGATCTAACACCTTCTTTGTTTTAATCTCTTTCTTTTGCAAGTGTCATCCTCCACAACCAAAGAGGAGTTCCTACTATCATCTGAATCTGGTGCACAAGACTTCATCTGAGTAACATCAAACCCTAGACCATTTGTCTTAGTTTCTCATTTCCTTTTGAATGTGAAAAGCAAAAATCATACAGAAATAGTTGTCGAGATCACCTATAATAGCTCCACTTGAGCTGAGTCAACCTAGGATTAGTTAGTTAGGCACAACTCATGCAATGTAACTCATCTCAAATAATGCAACCCACCTCATGTAGTGTAGCTCACCCAATGCTAACCATGTTGTGTCGATCACCTAAGTTAGACTACTTATGTAATGTAACTCATAGAATGCAGCTCTATAATCATAATGCTTGATAACACATCTTACACAATGCAACCCATATAAGATGACTCGTGTGATGTGACTCATCCCACCTAGTGTAACTTGCATAGTGTAACTCACACAACATATATTTCCTAATACCTTGACATAAATAAAAAGGGGGTGTAACACCGAGACTTCAATATGGCACACAAGGGGATATCATGTAACACAATTTGCATAGTGAAGCTCACCCATCATATCTCACACAATGTAAGTCAAGTTGGGTTGTGCCAACCCAATAGTACCACTCACCCAATGTATAGCTTGACCCAATATAGCATGCATAACATAACTCATCTTGCATAACACACCTCATTTCACGTAGCCCAAAAATTGGATCCCAACTCATGCATCACATATGGTGAACCTTAGCTCAAGCAAAACATCTAACGAAGCCTAGCTCATGCAATGAAAATCATTCTACTCATTATGTATCCACATCATATCTCACCCAATGTAGTCTTACCTAGGTTTTTTTAATTACCTAATGCAACATAACCTGACACAACCCATGAATTTTATCTTGTACAATGTAACTTGAGAAAAAATACTCATGCAATACCACTTGTGTAGTACAACTTGTAATCATAGCCTCATCTTGTGTAGTGTAGCTATTGTAACATAACATGCCCAAATTAGCTTGATCAAGGTTTTGGCAACCCAATTTGAATTGAATACCCCACATTGAGTAACTTGGTGTAATGCGAGCAACACATTTCATAAAGTGCAACTCACACAGTGTAACTTGGGTATTGCATGCCATCTCGCACAACTCAATGCAACTCATCATGCATAATGAAATTGATGATATGTAGTGTAACTTAGTGCATCTCATCTCACAAAATGCAACTTATGTGATATAATTCAACTCATGCCATATATTTCAAATCATATAGCACATCTTGTGAAACTCATCTTGTAAAGTGCAGTTCATGTGATGCAACTCATATAGAACATCTTGTGAAACTCATCTTGAAAAGTGTATCTCATGGGATGCAACCTAGGTATTACATCTTGTCTCACATAACACAACTCATCTTGTGAAATGCAACCCATCTCACTTAATGTAACTCATGCCATGAAGTGTAACTCATGTAGTACAGCTAGTGCAACATAACTCATGCGGTGCATCTTGACCTAGGTTATGTTGATTGACTAAGAATTCCAATAGACCTCAGGCTCACAAATAAATTTAAGGAGTTGTTCCCAATGTAACCTAGGGTCATAGTGCAACTTGGGGAGTTATTCCCAATGTAACCTGGGGTCATAGTGCAAGTCAGGAAGTTGATCCCAATGCAAATCAGATTTACAATGCAACTTGGGGTCTCAATGTAGTGTAGGATCACAACTCTACTCAGGGAGTTACTCCTAATGCCACTCATGGATTTACTCCTAATGTAACTCAAGGATTTGATACCAATGTAACTCAAATTCATGAAACAACTTATGCTCATAATATAGCTTATGGGGGATCCCAATGCAATGTAGATTCATGATGCAACTCAGGCTCGTAATGTGACTTAGGGAATTTTTTCCACTCAGGGAATTGATCCCAATGTAAATCACATTCATGATGGAAATCAAGGTCATAATAAAACTAAGGATTCCAATATAACTTAGGCTTCTTATGCAACTTGATCTTGTAATGCAATTTGGGGAGTTGTTCCTAATGGAACCTAGGGTCATAGTGCAACTTAGGGAGTTATTCCCGGTATAACCTGGGGTCATAATACAAGTTGAGAATTTGATCCCAATGCAAATCAGATTCATAATGGAACTTGGGGTCATAATGCAAGTTGGTAACCTGATCCCAATATAAATTAGATTCAAAACTAAACTTGGGGTCTCAATATAGTACAAGCTCATAACTCTACTAAGGGAGTTGCTCCCAATGCTGCTCAAGGAGTTACTCCCAATGCAACTCAAGGAATTGATTCTAATGCAAATCATATTCATGAATTGACTTATGCTCACAATACATCTCAAGGGGATGATCCCAATGTAATGTATATTCATGATGCAACTCAAGCTCGTAATGTGACTCACAAATTTTTTGCCACTCAAGGAATTGCTCCCAATGTAAATCAGATTCACAGTGCAACTTGAGGTCATAATACAACTAAGGCTTCCAATACAACTCAGGCTCCCTATGCAACTCAGGCTCATAATGCAATTTGGGGATTTGTTCCAAATGCAACCTAGGGTCATAGTGAAACTTTGAGAGTTGTTCCCAATGTATCTTGGGGTTTTAATGCAAGTTAGGAAGTTGATCCCAATGTAAATCAGATTCACAATATAACCTGGGGTCACAATACAAGTTAGGAAGTTGATCCCAATGCAAATAATATTCACAATGCAACTTGGGGTCTCAGTGTAGTGTAGCCTTATAACTCTACTCGAGGAGTTACTCCTAATGTAACTACCATTCATGATGCAACTCTAGGTTCAAACTTGTAATGCAACTCAGGGATTTGATCCCAATGCAAAACAAATTCACAAGGCAACTCGATGCTGCAATACAACTTGAGGAGTTATTCCCAATGTAACTCAGGGAATCATTCCTAATTTAATTCAAATTCATGATGAAACTTGAGTTCACAATGTAACTCAAGCTCATAATACAACTCAATCTCATGATGTAACTCATGGAGTTGCTCATAGTTTAACTCTGGGAGTTTCTCCGAATTCAAGTCTAGTTCACCATGCAACTCATCTCCCACAGTGTAACTCATCTCATGAATTTCAACTCACATAATACAACTTGATCTAGGTTGTACTGACCCTGATAGCATTGATCATCTAATACAACTCAATATGATGTAGTTCATGTAGCACATCTCAACTTGCATAACACATATAATCTCACATAGCACACCTCATGAATCTCGGCTCATGCATCACATCTAGGGAATCTCAACCCATACAATGCCTCTCATAAAGCCCAACTTATGCAGCACAAATAATCTTACATCACACATCCACATCATTAAAGTTTTTATAAGAGGAACATAGATCAACCATTACCTTGATAAAATGGGGAAAGAAGGTACAACACTGGGAGCATAGCATACCTCATGAACCTCAGCTCATGCATCACATCTAGTGAAGTTTAGCCCATGTAATGCCTCTTGTGAAATCTAGCTTATGTAGCACAAATCATCTCACATAGTACAACATGTACAACACACATCCACATTAACAAAGTATGTGTGATGGGAATATAGACTGCCCAATGTCTCGATAAAACATGGAAAAAGGGTGCAACATTGAGACTTATTGGGAGTTTCCCCATCCTAATACTACCCTAGCCCAAGCATGCTTAACTTTAAAGTTTTGATGGGATCTGATGCACTAACACCGGTATGATCACACTTGATATTTACTTTATCATGTTACTCTACTTGTAGGAGACATGTGGAAGACATCAGATAGACCCAATTTATTGCATGAGACTCATTTGGCCTCAGTTATGTGTGAGTTTCAACACACTACTATGTTGGTTTAATATGGAACATACAAGGATCCCATAATAGGTCAATTTTAACACACTAATCTATTAGTTCAATATGGCACACAAGGGGATCCCATCGTAACTCGTGTAACATGCATAATGAAACACAACACACATCTACATCATAGCTCATCCAATGTTGTTAAACCTAGGTTGTGCTAGTTGCCTAATGTAGCTCGATCTAGGATAGCTTGTGTAGTGTAACTCATGTAGCACACCTCATACAATGCACCTCAACCCTATTTTTGTTGATTTCTTAATGTATCTCATGCATCATACCCTACCAGTGCAACTTGTGTAAAAGTGCAATGCATCTCATGCAACACAACTCATCCCTTGCAGTATAATTCATGTATCACACCCTGTGTGAAGTGTAACTTACCCAATGTATTTCAAATCAATGTTTTCCAATTTCCTAATGTATCTCAACCTAGTGTAGGTCACTTAATGGATCTCATGTAGCAAACCTCATCTTGCACAGTGTGGCTCATTATTGTAGCTTGATCTAGGTTGTGCCAATCACCTAACTTAGTTCAACCTGATGCATCTCATGTAATGCAACATGCATATTGAACCTTCCTCAATAATTCTTCCAAGGGAGCCACCATGGCATAAATAAAAAGAGGCTCTTGTACCCTTCATGCTTGTTTATGTCATTCTCCCCTTGCACCCCCACCCCCTCCTACTCTGAGACATTAGAGTATGTGTGAGGGGAAAAAAGGTGAAACATTAGGGGAAAAGGGTGAAACATTGGGAATTCTTGGGAGGTCAGCCATCCTAATACTACCTTGGCCCAAGCATGCTTAACTATGGAATTATGATGGGATCTAGTGGACTAACACTGGTATAATCACACTCGATATTTACTTTATTATGTTACTTTAATTTTAGGAAACACATGGAAGACATCAGACAAACACAATTTGTTGAGACTCATTTGGCCTCACTTATGTGTGATTTTCAACACACTACTCTATTGGTTTAATATGGCACATAACGAGATCCCATCATAGCTCTCACACTATCTCTGACTTAGTGAAACCCATCACGTGTAGTGTGACTTGCATGGTGCATCTCACACAGTGTAACTCACCTAATGTATCATGATCTAGGATGTGTTGATTGCCTAATACAACTCAACTCAGTGTATCTCATGCAACACAACTCATGCATTACAACTCAACCTTAGTTATGTTAACCCATAGTCTGTAGTGTGACCTCATGCAATTCATTTCTCACAACATAACTTGTAAATAAAAAGAGGGTCCCATACCCTTTGTACTTGTCTATGTCATTCTCCCCCCCCCCTCAACATTAGAGTATGTGTGAGGGGAACATAAACTATCAGATGTCTTGATAAAATAGAAAAAAGGGTACAATACTGGGACTTCCTAGGAGGTCACCCATCCCAGTACTAGCCCAGCCCAAGTGCACTTAACTATGGATTTTTAATGGGATCTAGTGAACTAACACTAGTATGATCACACCTAATATTTACTTTATCACATTACTCTACTTGTAGGAGACATGAAGAAGACATCAGATAGATGCAATTAGTTACACTTACCTCACTTATGTGTGAGTTTTGACACACTACTCTATTGGCTCAATATGGTGCACAAGGGGATCCCATCATAAGTGAGTTTCAACATACTACTCTATTGGTTCAATATGGCACATAAGGCAATCCCATCATAACTCATGCACTATATCTAACTTATCAAAACCCATCACATGTAGTATAACTCATGTGGTACATCTCACATAGTGTACCTCACCTAATATAACATGATCTAGGTTATGTCTATTACTTAACACAACTCAACTCAGTGCATCTCATGCAGCATAACTCATCTCATGCCATATGACTTGTGCACTACAACTTGACCTAGGCTATTCTAACCCAGGTTGTGTAGCTCAACCTTGTGTAATTCATCTCTCATAATGTAACTCATCTTGTAGTGCCTAGCTCAAGCGGTGCACCCAGTGCGACCTAACTCATCTTGCATATCACACTCTACCCAATGCTAACCTATGCTTCATCGATTCCTTAACACATCTCAACTTGGTGTAGCTAGCATGATGTAATTCATACAAGGAAGCTAGAGAGGCACATGCCACACACCGCATCTTTTTTAACACTCACATAGTGTATCTCAAGTACAGTAATGCATCCTATGTAATACAACTTGCATAGTACATCTCATGCAACATAGATCATCCAATGTAGCATGAGTCTTGATTCATAAATATATAAGGAAGGGCCTCCAATATGGCTCAGTGTGGGTTGGTTTGATCATGTAATGTAGCTCAATGCAATGCATCTCACACATCAAAATTCATCTCGTGTAGTAAAACTCATATTGTTCACCACATCCTGCATAGTGTGGCTTGTGCAATGTGACTTTGCCTAGGTTGTGATGATGGTCCAACACATCTCAACCTAGAGTAACCCATGCAATGAATCTCATGTAGCATAACCCACATAATAATGCACAACATATCTCATGTAAAATGTCTCATGCATCATTGATCTCTCAATGCAACTCCACCTACATCATGGTGATATCTTAAAATAGCTTGACCTGAGTTAACTCAACCTAGGTTAAGTTAGCCAAGCACAACTCATGAAATGTAACTCATCTCAAATAATGCAACCAACCTCATGCAGTTTAGCTCACCTAATGCTCACCTAGGTTGTGTCAACCACCTAAGGTAGACTACTCATGCAATGTAACTCATAGAATGCAATTATAAAAGCACAACACATGGAAACACATCTTGCACAATGCAACCCATGTAGATTGATTCATGTAACACAACTCATCCCCACCCAGTGCAACTTGCATAGTGCATCTCACATAACATAGATTGCCCAATGCCTTGACATAAATAAAAAGTGGGTGTAACCCTCAGACTCCCTAGTATTTCACCCATCTTAGTACTACCCCAGCCAAAGCACACTTAACTATAGAGTTTTGATGGGATCCAAAGCACTAACACTAGTATGATCACACTCAAGAAATATTGTACCACCTCGATATACTTGTAGGAGAGATGTGGAGAGTTGATCACCTAATGTGGCTTTGACCCATTGTATCTCATGCATTATAACTCACATAACACAATTCATGTAGTGAAGCTCACACATTGCAGCTCATCCTATGTTAAAAAACCTGCATAATGCATCTCATTCAACATAGCTAGCATAATGTAGCTTAATTAGGGTTGTGCCAACCCATTTTTTTCCAAATCACATAACACATCTCAAGCTATTAAATCTCATGTAGTTCATCCCATGCAAATCATCTTGCATAGTGTAGCTCATGCAACACACATCCACATCATAGCTCATCTAATATCACTAGACCCAGGCTATGTCAATCACCTAATGTAGCTCAACCTGGCATAGCTCATGTAGTGAAAGTCATGTAACACACCTCGATTCTATTTTTGTTGATCACCTAATGCATATCATGCATCTTTCTAAACACAACTCATCCCTTACAATGCAGTGCATGTACCATATCCTATGTGCAACATAACTTACCTAATGGATTTAAATTTAAGCTATATGAATTGCATAACATAGCTTAACCTGGTGTAGGTCACTCGATGCATCTCATTTAGAAAAACTCATCTCACATAGAATGACTCACTGATGTAGCTTGACCTAGGTTGTGCCAACCATGTAACTTAGTTTAACCTGATATAACTTATGTAATGCATATCATCCCACATAGTACAACATGCATAATGAAACTCACTAAAAAATGCTTCCAAGGGAGCTACCATGGTGTGAATAAAAAGAGGCTCTCATACCCTTCATGCTTTTCTATGTCATTCATCCACCCAGTCACCCTTGGCCGCCACCCCCAAGACTTTAGAGTATGTGTGAGGGGAACATAGACCACCTAATGTCTTGACAACATGGAAAAAAAGGTGCAACACTAGGACTTCTTAGGAGGTCATTCATCTTAGTACTACCTCAGCCAAAGTGCACTTAACTATAGAGTTCTGATGGGATTTGGTGCACTAACATTGGTATGATCACCCCTGATATTTACTTTATCATATTACTCTACTTGTAGGAGACATATGGAAGCCATCATATAGATGTAATTTGATACATGAGACTCATTTGGCCTCACTGATGTGTGATTTTGGACACACTACTCTATTGGCTCAATATGACATGTAAGGGGATCCCATCATAAGTGAGTTTTGACACACTACTCTATAGGTTCAATATGGCACATAAGGGTACCCATCGTAACACATGCACTATATCTGACTTAGTGAAAACCATCATGCGTAGTTTTGACACACTAATATATAGGTTGTGTCAATTTCATAACATAATTCAACTCATTTCATCTCATGAAACACAACTCATCTCATGTCGCATGACTCACATATTACATCTTGACTAGGGTTATGTTAACCTAGGTTATGCAACTTGACCTCATGCAATTTATCTCTAACAACCTAACTCATCTTGTGGCACCTAGCTCATCTTGTGCATTAAGTGCAACCTAACTCATCTCACATAGTACAACCCATATAATTCTAACCTAGGATTTTTTTATTACCTAACACATCTCGAGCTGGTGTAACTAGTGCAATGTAAGTCATATAAGGTAGTGAGAGAGGCACATGTCACACACTGCATCTCTCTCAACACTCACATAGTGTAGCTCAAGTAAGGAAACTCATCATGTGTAATACAGCTTGCATAGTGTATCTCTTACAACATAGATCACCCAATATAGCATGACCCTTGAATCATAAATATATAAGGCAGGGCCTCCAATATGGATTTGTGGGGGTTGGGTCAACCAAGTAACACAAGTTAACATAATTCATCTCGCACATCATAATTCATCTCATGTAGTGAAACTCATAGTGTTCACTATAGAGTTCTGAGGGGATTTGGTGCACTAACATTGGTATGATCACCCCTGATATTTACTTTATCATATTACTCTACTTTTAGGAGACATATGGAAGCCATCATATAGATGTAATTTGATACATGAGACTCATTTGGCCTCACTGATGTGTGATTTTGGACACACTACTCTATTGGCTCAATATGACATGTAAGGGGATCCCATCATAAGTGAGTTTTGACACACTACTCTATAGGTTCAATATGGCACATAAGGGTACCCATCGTAACTCATGCACTATATCTGACTTAGTGAAAACCATCATGCGTAGTTTTGACACACTAATATATAGGTTGTGTCAATTTCATAACATAATTCAACTCATTTCATCTCATGAAACACAACTCATCTCATGCCGCATGACTCACATATTACATCTTGACTAGGGTTATGTTAACCTAGGTTATGCAACTTGACCTCATGCAATTTATCTCTAACAATCTAACTCATCTTGTGGCACCTAGCTCATCTTGTGCATTAAGTGCAACCTAACTCATCTCACATAGTACAACCCATATAATTCTAACCTAGGATTTTTTTATTGCCTAACACATCTCGAGTTGGTGCAACTAGTGCAATGTAAGTCATATAAGGTAGTGAGAGAGGCACATGTCACACACTGCATCTCTCTCAACACTCACATAGTGTAGCTCAAGTAAGGAAACTCATCATGTGTAATACAGCTTGCATAGTGTATCTCTTATAACATAGATCACCCAATATAGCATGACCCTTGAATCATAAATATATAAGGCAGGGCCTCCAATATGGCTTTGTGGGGGTTGGGTCAACCAAGTAACACAAGTTAACATAATTCATCTCGCACATCATAATTCATCTCATGTAGTGAAACTCATATTGTTCACTATAGAGTTCTGATGGGATTTGGTGCACTAACATTGGTATGATCACCCCTGATATTTACTTTATCATATTACTCTACTTGTAGGAGACATATGGAAGCCATCATATAGATGTAATTTGATACATGAGACTCATTTGGCCTCACTGATGTGTGATTTTGGACACACTACTCTATTGGCTCAATATGACATGTAAGGGGATCCCATCATAAGTGAGTTTTGACACACTACTCTATAGGTTCAATATGGCACATAAGGGTACCCATCGTAACTCATGCACTATATCTGACTTAGTGAAAACCATCATGCGTAGTTTTGACACACTAATATATAGGTTGTGTCAATTTCATAACATAATTCAACTCATTTCATCTCATGAAACACAACTCATCTCATGTCGCATGACTCACATATTACATCTTGACTAGGGTTATGTTAACCTAGGTTATGCAACTTGACCTCATGCAATTTATCTCTAACAACCTAACTCATCTTGTGGCACCTAGCTCATCTTGTGCATTAAGTGCAACCTAACTCATCTCACATAGTACAACCCATATAATTCTAACCTAGGATTTTTTTATTGCCTAACACATCTCGAGCTGGTGCAACTAGTGCAATGTAAGTCATATAAGGTAGTGAGAGAGGCACATGTCACACACTACATCTCTCTCAACACTCACATAGTGTAGCTCAAGTAAGGAAACTCATCATGTGTAATACAGCTTGCATAGTGTATCTCTTACAACATAGATCACCCAATATAGCATGACCCTTGAATCATAAATATATAAGGCAGGGCCTCCAATATGGCTTTGTGGGGGTTGGGTCAACCAAGTAACACAAGTTAACATAATTCATCTCACACATCATAATTCATCTCATGTAGTGAAACTCATATTGTTCACTATAACTTGCATAGTGTGGGTTGTGCAATGTGACTTCACCTAGGTTGTGATGATGGCCCAATGCATCTTGACCTAGAGCAACCCACACAATGCATCTCATGGAGCGTAACTCACGTAGCATTATACAACATAGCTTGTGTAGCATGACCCATATTAGATATCACAACTCTTGTAGCATGTCTCATGCATCATTTCTCTCTCAATGCAAATCCACCTACATTTTGGCAATTGCCTAACACAACTTGACCTGAGCTGAGTCAACCTAGGCTGAGTCAGTTGGGAATAACTCATGCAACATAACTCATCTCGCACAATGCAACCCACCTCATGTAGTGTAGCTTTCCCAATGCTGACCTAGGTTATGTTGATCACCTAAGGTAGACTACTCATTTAATGTAACTCATAGAATGTAACTCTATAAGCACAATGTGTGGCAACACATCTTTCACAATGTAACCCATGAAGGATGACTCATGTGATGCAACTCATCCTACTTAGTACAACTTTCATAATGCAACTCACCTAGGATAGATTGTACAATGCCTTAACATAAATAAAAAGGGGTTACAACACATAGACTTCAATATGGCACACAAGTGGATCTCATGCACCATAATTTATGTATTATATATTGAAGCATAGCTTGTATAATGTAGGTTAAGTTGGGTTGTTCCAGCCCAGTAGTGTCACTCACCCAATGTATAACTCAATCAAATGTAGCTTGCATGACATAACTCATCTTGCACAACATAACCCATCTTTCACAACACACCTCATCTCATGTAGCCCAAAAATTGGATCCCAACTCATGCATCACATCTAGTGAATCTTAACTCAGGTAGATCATCTCATGAATCCCACCTCATGCAATTCAAATCATTTTGCACATTACATATCCACATCATAGATTTCCTAATGTAGTTTGACCTAAGTTATGTCAATAACCTAATGTAGCATAACCTGACACAACTCATGAAGTGTATCTTGCACAATTTAACTTGAAAAAAAATACTCATGCAACACCACTTGTGTAGTATAACTTGTAATCATAGCTCATCCTATGTAGTGTAACTTGTGTAGTGCAGCTCATGTAACATAACATTCCCAAATTACCTTGATTAAGGTTTTGGTAACCTAATTTTCATTGATCACCTCACATTGAGTATCTTGATGCAACTCAACCAACACATATCTCAAAGTACAACTCACATGGTATAACTTGGGTAGTGCATCCCATCTTGCACAACTCAATGCAACTCATCATGCATAATGCAATTGATGCCATGCAGTGTAACTTGATTGGTGCATCTCATCTCACACAATGTAACTTTTATCATGTAACACAACTCATGCCACGTAGTGTAACTCATATTACACATCTTGTGAAACTAACCTTGTAAAGTGTAGCTCATGTGATGCAACTCGTATAACACATCTTGTGAAACTCATCTTGCAAAGCGTAACTCATGTGATGTAACTTGGGTATTACATATTGTCTCACATATTGTAACTCATCATGTGCAATGTAACCCATATTACTTAATGAAACTCATACCATGAAGTGTAACTCACATAGCACAGCTAGTGCAACACAACTCACACTTTGCATCTTGACCCAGGTTATGCTAAAATACTCATGCATCTCACACATCACAACTTGTCAGCTCAAATTTATAACTTACATAGTGCAGCTCAAGCAACATATCTCATCTTGTACAATGCAATTCCCATAACATATCTTATGCTAGGTACCTTACCCCATCCATCTTGACCCTCAGTCTATAGATATATAAGGCAAGGCATCTAGTGTAGCTTGAAATGGGTTGTGTCACTTGCCTAAAGAAACTACCCCTAGAGATATTTGTGTGATGAATCTTGTGCATAGTAACTCATCTTACAGGGTGTAATTCATCTTGTGCACCACAATTTACATAGTTCATCTCTCATAACATATCTTTGACAATGTAACTTGACTCATCTTCCTCGTAGTCAGGTTGTGTCATTCACCTAACACAATGTTATTTGGCACTGATCATGTATTACAACTCATTTCACACAACACAACTCATCTCACACAACAAAACTTTTGAATCCTATCTTAAGCTTTGCATCTGGTGAAACCTAGCTCACTCATCTCATCTCATTAATCCTCATTCACACAATCACAACTCATCTCACGTAACATAGCTTAGAAAGTGCATCTTCATAGAGTAGCTCACCTAAATCATCTTGACCTGATTATGTTGACTTGCATTATGTCCATCACTAAGCACAAATCAACCCATCATAGCTCATGCATCATAACTCACATATCAAAACTTAAGAAGTATATTTCATGCAATGTAACCCATGTAGTGTAGCTCATGTAACATAAATTACATATTACAACCCAAACCACACATCGTAAATCATATCACCAATGTAGCTCATGCAACATTGCTCACCCAATGTACCTTGACAAGGGTTTTATAGACTTGGTTTGCATTTATCCCCAAATGAAACTCATTTAGTGAAACTTATAAGGTACAACATGACTCATATTATATGACATAAATCATCTCCTTGAATGCAACTCATCTCATGTAGCACAAGTCATCTCTATAGTGCAACTCACGTAGTGTAGCGCATGCAATGCATCTCATGTATCATAAATCAACCCAAGTTTTGTTAGTTTCCTAACACATCTTTGATATTATAACTTATTAGCCTAACTTGCATAATAGAGAATGTGCATTGCCATTAATCTCATGTAATGCAACTCATGTTGTGCAACATAACTCATCTTATATAGTGCAGCTCACATGATGTAGTTAGGCATGAGTTGTGTCAATCACCTAATGTAATGTGACCCAACATAGCTCTCTCAATGCATCTTGTATGGCATAACTCCTACAATGCATCTCATGTAGAACATGTTATTCATCATAACTCATATCACACAATGTAACTTACTAGTATAGCTCACTTGATTATAGCCTAACCCTCATTGTGTTGATCTTTTAATACATCTCAACCATGCACAACCCATGAAGCATTGCTCGCACAACTCTTCTTATGCAATGCAACTCATCTCACATAGTGCAACTCATCTTGTGAAATGAAAATTGCATAGTGTACCCTTCTCAGAGTACTTTTCATAATGCATTTTGACATGGGTTGTACCAATTACTTAATGCAACTCTATCTAACATAATACATGTAGTCCAACTCATCTCACACAATAAAACTCACCTTATGCAATGTTCCTTAGCTTTCATAGTATAATATCATGAAGGCTAGCTCATGTATTACATCTAACAAAGCCCAACTTGTGTAACATATCTTCATAGTGTAGCATGCCCAATAAACCTTTATTTAGGTTAGCACATCTCATCTCACACAATACAACTTATATCACATAATACAACTCATGTCGTGAAGCGAAACTTGAATAACAAGCTCATGCAACTCAACTTATAAAGCATAGCTCATGCCATGTAACTTGGGTATTATATCTTATCTCATGCAGCGTAACTCACCCTGTGAAATACAACCCATCTCACTTAATGCAACTCATGCCATGAAGTGTAACTCATGTAGCACAAGTAGTGCAGCATAACTCATGTAGTGCATCTTGACCCAAGTTATGATGGTAAACTGATGTAGCTCATGCATCATAACTTACCAGCTCAAATTTACAATATGACCTACATAGTGTATCTCAAGAAAAACATCTCATCTTGTGTAATGCAACTCCTATAACATAGCTTGTGCACCCAATGTACCCTAACTAGGGTTGTGTCAACCTAATTTATGTTGATTGCTCAATGTAACTTAGAATGTGTAGCTCATACAACATAACTCATCTCGTATGACACAACTCATCTTGCATAATGTATCTCACATATCATAGTGTAACTTATAGCTACTATGGGGGAGGGCATTCTTTGAATGCCTTTGTAATAAAACAAGTGAAAACATGAGAAATGTTTTGTTCCCCCTTCTACTAAAAAATAATTTAGTAAACTCCAATTATGAAATAAAAAGTAAATGTATGAAGGAAAACATGTTTCCTCTTTAATTCGAGATCAAATTTTGTGTGGAACTTTATTTTTGCCTCAAATTTTCATATTGTGGTTTGAACTCGAGTTGGACTGCCAGCCTGAGTTGAAAAAATGAACTTGATAATCATGAGATCCTTATGAGAGTCATGACATGGATTTTAAATTATAAATACTATGGGGGGAGGATGTTCTTTGAATGAATTTGTGAGAAAACAAGTGAAAACATAGGAAACATTTTGTTTCCCCCCTTTACCCTCAAACCATTCGATATATTCTGGTTGTGAAAGAAATAGTAAATGGATGAAGGAAACCATGTTTCCTCTAGAATGCAAGATTGAATGTTGGGTGAAACTTTATTTTTTCCTTATATTTATGTATTATGGTTTGAACTTGAGTGCAATCCTAGCTAGAGTTGGACATCCATCCTAAGTTGGACTGCCATCACAAGTTGGATTGCCAGCCTGGGTTAGGTTGGTAGCTCGAGTTGAAAAAATGAGATTGATTTTAATGGGATCCTTATGAGAATAATGACATGGATTTTAACTTATAACTACTATGGGGGGAAGGGTGTTATTTGAATTTTTTTATGGGAAAACAAGTGAAAACATGGGAAATATTTTGTTCCCCTCTTTACCTGCAAGCAATTTGGTATACTCCAATTGTGAGAAAAAATAATAAATGGATTGATGAAATTATGTTTCATCTTTAATGCAAGATCCAATGTTGTGTGGAAGTTAATTTTTGCCTTAGATTTCCATATTGTGATTCAAACTAAAGTTGGATTGCCAGCCTGAGTTGGGTTGCCAACCCAAGCTAGGTTGATAGCCTAAGCTGAGTTGCTAGCCCAAGCTAGGTTTCCAGCCTTACCAACCTAAGCTGGGTTACCAGCCTGAGCTAGGTTGCCAACCTAAGCTGGGTTGACAGCTCTAGTTGGGTTGCCAGCCCGAGCTGGGTTACTAGCCTGAGCTTAAAAAATGAACTTGATAATCATGGGATGTTTATGAGGATCATGACATGGATTTTAACTTATAACTACTATGGTAGAAGGGTATTACTTGAATGCATTTTTAGGGAAAGAAGTGAAAACATGGGAAACTTTTTGTTCCACCCTTTACCTGCAAATAATTTGGTATACTTCAATTGTGAAAAGAAATAATAAGTGGATTAAGGAAACCATGTTTCCTCTTGAATGCAAGATCCAATTTTACATGGGAATTGATTTTTTGACATAGATTTTTGTGCTGCAATTGGAGGATGAGTTGCACTCCCAAGTAGAGTTCTAAAAATCCAAGTCAGGTGGCTGACATGAGTCAGGCTGGTAATTGGACTAGGAAAAATGAACTTGATATCTAATGGGATGGTTATGAGAATGATGATATGGATTTTAACTTATAATTACTATGGGGGGAGGGTGGGAAAGCAAGCAAGTAGGGAAAACAAACTTGATAAACAAGGGACCCTTATGAGAACCATGGAATGGATTTTAACTTTTAACCACTATGGGGGGAGGGCAGGGAAGGAAGCAAGGAAGATAAACTTGTTAATGATGGGAATCCTTATGCAGAGCATGACATGGATTTGAACTTATAACTACTATGAAGGGGAGGGAGGGAGAAAACAAGTAAGCAAGTGTGAGGGGAACATATCTGGGAGCTCAAGTTGAATTCCCACCTTGAGTTGGGCTTCCATCCTGAGTTGGGCTTCCAGCCTGATTTGGTCTACCATCTTGAGTTAGATAACTAGCCTGAGGTTGTCTACCATCTTGAGTTGGATTACCAACCTGAGTTGGATTACCAACCTGAGTTGGATTACCAACCTGAGTTGGGCTGCCATCTCGAGTTGGACTTCATAGCCAGAGTTGGGTTGCCATCCCTAGTTGGATTACTAGCCTAAGTTGGTCTGTCAACTTAGGTTGGGTTGCCAAAGAAATAGTGAATGGATGGGGTAAACTATGTTTCCTTTTTTAATGTGAAGTTTTGAAAAAATCTTAATTTTGCTTAGCATGCATTATATAATACACTTTTCAATAAAATTGGTTTCCAAAACCAATTTCATTCTTTGGTCTATATTGTTTTATGAGATGGATATCCTCTTCATTATTAAATAATTATAGATAATCCTTAAACAAATGTTGGGTAGAATGATATTTTTGCCTCAAATTTTTTGTATTGTATTTTGAACTCCACTTGCCCTACAAACCAAAATTTTATCTTGAGCTTGAGTTGAAAAAATGAGCTTGATACTAAAATGGGTTCCTTATGAGAGTCATGAAATGGATTTTAACTTGTAATTACTATGGGCGGAGTGTGTTTTTTGAGCTCATGTTGGATTGCCATCTCAAACTAGACTTCCAGCCTAAGTTGGACTACCAACCCAAGTTGGGTTGCAAAAGAAATAGTGAACGGATGGGAAAAACCATGTTTCCTCTTTAATTTGAGATCAAATGTTGGTAATAACCATATTTTTGCCTTGGATTTTCCATATTGTGATTTAAACTAGAGTTGCACTGCCAACCCAAGTTGCTTCTTGAGATCAAGTTGAAAAAATGAGCTTGATAATGAAATGGGATCCTTATGAGAGTCATGTCACATATTTTAACTTATAAATAATATGAGGGGAGGGTCTTCCTTGAATGCCCATGTGGGAAAAGATGGGAAAGATATTGTTCCCTGCTTTACCCACAAACAATTTTAGATAATTGAGTTGGGAAAGAAATTTGAAATGGATGGAGGAAACCATGTTTCCTCTTTGATGTGAGATCAATTATTATGTTGAACTTTTTTTTTGCCTCAGATTTTTTATTGCAGATGGAACCAGAGTTGGATTTTGAGCTAGCCTGAGTCGGACTGCCATCACGAGCTAGACTTTTAACCCAAGTTGGATTTCCAACCCAGGTTGGGTTAAAAAAATAATGAATCGATGGGGTAAACCAAATTTTCTCTTTAATGTGAGATAAAATGTTGGGTGGAACCATATTTTTGCCTTAGATTTCCATATTTTGGTTTGAACTGAGGTTACACTACCAACTTGAGTTGGCTTTTCAGATCAAGTTGAAAAAATGAGTGTTGATGTGAGAAATTACACTCGGGGCAAGGAAGTTGAACTCCTACCTTCTCTTCGCAACATGGAAACTCCTCTCTCACCTGTGGGATGGTGAAGCAGGAGAGGAGAGTCTCTAGATAAGGGCTAGCTCCCTTTGATGCATCATGTTTGTTTCAGGCAGTGCAAAATATAGATATATGTTTCTATGCAAAATTGCTTTCTACATTCAAAGAAGAAATAAGAAACTAAAATAAATGGTCAAGGCTAGAAGTACCTGATAAAGTTATGTGCACCAAAATCAGACGTTGGAAGATTCTCCTCTTTGGCTTTGGAGGAATGACACCTGCGAAGAAAAGGCTAAAACACGGAAAAACGTTAGTCAAAGATATGGTGAGTTGTCAGGCGAACACCCGATCCTGGAAGTACGAAGACTCCCTAGAAGGATATCAACCCACTGATAAAAATCAGAATATTGGACGAAAGTAGATAATAAAAGATAAAATGATAGAAATAAATGACAGAAAAATAAAATGTATACCTGATAAGCGGCACTGTTCTGCACAGTCGCCAGCGTCGGTCTCTGTGGTGCCAGCGTCGGTTAGGGAAGGTGCCGACGTCGGTTTAAGTGCCATCGTCGGTCAGGGTAGTGACCGGCATCAGTCGGGGTAGGTTCTGGACAGAGTTGCAAAAAGTTTGGGAGAGTCGGGACAGAGTCTTGACAGGTTTGGGACAGAGTCAGGACAGGGTCTGATAGAATCGGGATAGGGTCAGGATAGGGTCTGGGCAAAGTAAGGTCGGGTTTGGACAGAGTCTGGGGGTTTTAGTCAAGTCTGGATAGAGTTATAGGTTGGAGTAATAAGCAGGGATGCAAAGAAGGGAGAAGATTCGGGATGACAGAAATAGTGAACGAAGAATAATCAAGAAGAAATAAAAATAAACAAAGAAAAATACTTACCTATCAGAAGCCGTGATGAAAGCCATAGTCGAAGTTGTTTGTGCAGTGCCGGATTGAAATGAATGCTGGAGTTGGTGGATGCTGGAGTCAATTGATCATGAGAATGTAAGAGTCTGTGGATGTCAAAGTTTGGAGAGAGATTGAATGATTATGTTCTTCGTGTACGGGATTGATCAGTGGACACTGATGAAGGCCAGGGGAACGGTTCGAGAGACGGTTTGATAACCATTTCGAGAAACCGATCAGGAACTGAATGATAACTGAAAATGGATAACGGTAAGGTGACCGACGTCAGCAAGATTGCTGACGTCGGCTGATAAGTGACCGACGTCGGCAACATCGGCCAGGTAAAGACCGTCGTCGGTAGATGCATAATGAGGACAGAGTCTAGCTTTAGCTCTCTGCTCATTGTTACTTGCTGCCAGGGTCAAGGTTGGTGGAACAAGTGATCGACAAGGGTTAAATAAGTGAAAAAGAATAAGACGGGGGATGACCAGGGGAGTTGACATGATTTCGGTGTCTACATTTGCCCCTTTTTATCTTGTTGGTTGTTCTGAACGAACTGCAAGACAAAAATAGGAGTGATTGCCCCAGGTGAGGGATAAGGTTGATTTCATCTTGTTGGTTGTTCAAATGAACTGCAAGACAAAATAGGAAAAAGATAGGTTGCCCCGATTATGGATAAGGTATTCCCCCTCAAAGCAGGAGTCGAGGGAAGGGAACTGGGAATCAGGTGTTGATTTGATAAGGAGTGGATGAAAAAGGGGTGAGGGTGAATGCTGCAAAAGTCATGATTGCATGCATACCACTGCACGAGATGGTCAGGTCAAAAGTGTCGCAGGTCAAGGGTCGAGGAGTGCCAAAATTAAAGTAACCGGGCCCCAACATTTAGTCGTTTGCTGATCGGGTTACTCAATCTAAGCTGAAGCTCCAAATGGTTGTCGTGTTCTAGGTATCTCGGGCTCAGGAAGTGCTCCCAAAAACATGAAAAAGTCATAAGTAGTGTGGATCAACCAGTTTGTGATCCTATACTTGTGAGGGTCAAAAAAGGTCTGCGCACAATTCTGCTAACCAGTCATGAGGTAGCATACATGCAAAAACAACCAAGGCAACAGTGTCTTGGAAGTAGGCGAGGTCGGAGGAGATAGGTATGATCTCTAATGGTTGGTGGTCGAGGGGAGGAATGGACGAAAGGATGTGGCCGAGCTAACCCCAGAAGACCCCATGTCAACTGAGTGCTGCCTATATAGCCCTGGTAATAGGGCCTCAGGCCAATGTAGTTCTCCCTAGAAGGGGAGGGAGGGTCAAAGGGATAAAATGGGTCATGGTCAAGGACAAGGTTATGGTTAAAAGAAGGAAAGAAGGTTTGTCCATCAGAGAGATTCAGGTGGTTAAAATGGTTGATAGATTGGTCCTGGTTATGATGAAATGATGAAGAAAAAAGATGTTGCAGGCTTTTCCAAATGGTGTATTCTACAACATTGGTTGAGGGGTTTTTCATCCCTAGCAATATTCCATATTCATGATGGATGTATGCTAAAAATGAATTGAGGTTTATTTATGCTTCAGCAAGTATTGGTTTATGCTGAACATAAATTATGGCGGGTCGATAGTTTCCATGTGTATTGGTGTCCATAGAAACTAGGATGAATAGGCTATGGGAGTGGTCTAAAAAGAGAGTTGAGTTGAGTCGATTGACAAGTGATGAAGTTGAATGTGACCAAAGTGTAGAAGAAGTGGAAAGCATATTGCTCTTTCATTAACAAGGACCAAAAAGATAGCATAGATAGGGGTGATGAGAACCAAGAGCCCCATTCATGTGTGACGTCGTTGACTGTGGTTATGTTAGAGCGGTAATCGAATCACTTAGACATTAAAGTGAGCTCGAAGTCCCTTGAGCAGGCGATAAGAGGAGGAAGAAGGGTAACCCATTTTAAGAGCAGAGATAACGATGCCCCTTTTTATAGGAGACCCTGAGACAACTATAAGTCAAGTCCATGACTCATTCAATTTTTTTTTTTTTTTTTTTTTTTTTTACGGTGAACTGATCGATGCGGGAAGTCCACATAGAGATGTCGTTTGCTTGGTGGTCAGGTTGTGAAGCTGATCAATACGGGAAGCTTCTAAAATAGTGCTATTTATTGCCAGAGTATTCATAGCCATCCTTCACGGGAGTGGTCTAGATTTTTGTTTAATAAAAGGGCTTTTGAATAGCTGTCCTTCGAGGGAGCAGTCTATTAATTACAGCAATGATAGTACAGCTATCCTTCGAGGGAGCAGTCTATTTTGTGATTTTGATATGATATTGATATAGTGACCATGGATATTGTGGCATCTTGATTTGTTTTGATAGAAATGTAAGTCATGGACAAGATTATAGAAGGTCAAGGGCTCCCTTTTATGAGGACAAAGCATCCATACAGCATAAAAGGGTTATAGGAATTGTTAAGAGGAATAGGGTTGAAAGGAAGGAGGACTAAGAGGATGGGGATTGCTCAAGGGATGAGCTCAAGTTAAGTGTCAAGTGGACGAATACTCGACTAATAGTAGAACGGTCGCAGATGCAACGCATTAAGAGGCTCAGGTTCTGGTCGTCCATCAAGAGAAGACAGACGGTAAGTTCTTGATCCATACTTGTGCATGATAATAAAAGGTCCGAGCCCAAACTTGCCTCGTTTACTTCACTCCATATTGGTCACGTGTTGATTCTCTTTGAGGACGAGGTCTCTGATGTTGAAATCTCATTCTCGCAGATTTTTGTCATAGGTGCGTTTGATGCGATGTTGATAGACATGGAGATGATTAAGGGCAGCAAGACGACGTTCATCAAGTAACTCAAGTTGAGCTAAGCGATCTTGACAAAATTCATCGTTGGAAAGGATATCATGTAGAGAAATGTGGAGAGACGAGATCTGTACTTTAAGAGGTAAGACAGCCTCTGTTCCGTACACGAGAGAAAAAGGGGTAGCACCCATAGAGGTTCGGATGCTAGTGTGGTAGGCCCACAAAGCGAAGGGAATGTGAATGTGCCAATCCCTGCCTGTGTCACTGACCACTTTCATGAGAATTTTGGTGAGAATTTTGTTGGAAGCCTCAGCCTGCCCATTTGCTTGTGGGTAGTAAGGTGAAGAGAAATTGAGTTTGATGCCAAATGAGTCGCATAGCTTTTGGACAGTTTTGTTTTTGAAGGACTTGCCGTTATCAGTGATGATTTTATGAGGGACACCGAAACGATAGATGATGTGGGTGTTGATGAAGTCGACGATCTTGTCAGCTTTTGTGGAGATGAGAGGAATGGCTTCCACCCACTTGGTGAAATATTCAGTGGCTGTGATGATGGATTGATGACGAAGAGACGAATGAGGATTAATCTCACCGATGAGATCTAAACCCCATTGAGAAAAAGGCCAGAAATCCTAAGTAATTTGTAAAGCGTGACTAGGAAGATGAAGCAAGTTAGAGTGCTGCTGACACTTGATGCAACGCCGAACATAATCGCTACAGTCTTGATGAAGGGTAGGCCAATAATAGCCCAGACGAAGGATGCGCTTGGCAACCGAATTCCCACTGAAATGTCTGCCACAAATCCCGTCGTGGACTTGCTGAATGGCTTGAGATGCTTCAGTGGAGGTGAGACAATGAAGAAGGAGGCCGTCGAAGCCTCACTTATAAAGAAGACCTCCTAGCATGGTATAGCGAGTAGTACGCTTGATAAAAGCTCATCGTGCATTACTAGAGAGGTTGGGGGAATGACAGAGAAAGATAAGAAGTCTACAAGTTGCTTATACCAAGCATCTTGTGGACTAGGGTCTATAGTGTTGACATGATGAATGTGAGGAGAGATATATGAAGGCAACGGCACACGATGCACCGTGACAAAAAGTCTGGATGTAGATGAGGAAGACGGGATATGTGAAGCAAGAGAAGCCATGGTGTTAGCAAACTTATTCATGGATCGAGGAACAGTCTACAGGAGGAAATGGTCGAAAGATGCAAGGAGAAAGTCAGCACGGTTTTTGTACCTTTGCAAAATTTCATTTTTACAGAGGTATGAACCATTAACCTGATTGACGACGAGTTGTGAGTCACCGAAGATGTTGATGGACTTAATGCTGAGAGAGAGGGTGGTCTAAAGTCCCAAAATTAAGGCCTCGTATTCGGCCATATTATTGGTACAATCAAAGTCGAGTTTAAAAGACAAAGGCATGGGCTCCCCTTTGAGTGGGATGAGAATGACCCTAGCACCCCCACCTAATTGACATTTGGAACTGTCAAAGAACATAGTCATCTGATAGGTGGTGTCGTCGGAGGAAAGCGCGGTGATAGACTCGTCAGGGAACTCACACTGCGAAGGTTGATTGTTAGGAAGAGGGGCATCTGCTAGTTGATCAGCGATGGTTTGCCCCTTGATAGATTTCTGCTGGATGAATTCGAGATCAAACTCAGCAAGTAGCATGAGCCACCGAGCCATACGTTGATTCTGATATGGCTTGGAGTGCATATACTTGAGAGGGTCAGTGTGAGTGATGACAAAGGTTTTATGACCGAGAAGATAGTGGTGAAGCTTAGTAGCAGTAAAGACTAACGCCAAATAGAGTTTCTCGATATGGGTATATCGAGTTTCATAGTCGACCAGTGTTCGGCTGATGTAATAAATGGCTTGCTCACGGTGATGCTCATCTCGGTGTGCGATCATGGCACCTAACGAATGGTGAGTGGCTGAGATATAAAGGTAGAAGGGTTGGTCATCTTTAGGTGGAATGAGAACTGGTGGAGAGACCAGATAGCATTTTAAGGCTTCAAAAGCCTCTTGACAGTTCTTATCCCATGTAAAAATGACTTCCTTCTTAAGGAGATGATGAAAAGGTTGACAGCAGTCAGAAAGCTGCGAGATGAAACGGCGAATGGACTGGAGCTTACCTTGCAAACTGCGAAGCTGCTTGAGATTGGTCGGGGGAGGCATTTCGAGGATAGCGCGGATCTTGGTGGGATCTATCTCAATGCCATGGAAGGAAATGATGAAGCTGAGAAGCTTGCCAGAGAGGACCCCAAAAACACATTTCTTGGGGTTAAGACGAACATTGTATTGAAGAAGACAAGAAAAGATGATTTTTAGAATGGTTAGATGGTCGCGGTGAAGCTTGGACTTGCCGAGCAGGTCATCCACATAGTCCCCCATGATTTTGTGGAGGAGATCGTGGAAAATGTAGGTCATGGCACACTGATAAGTGGTGCCTGCATTTTTCAAGCTGAAAGGCATGACTCAATAGCAGAAAGTCCCCCATGGGGTAATGAAGGTAGTCTTGTGCTGATCTTCCAGAGCAATCAGGATTTGATTGTATCCTGAAAACCCATCCATAAGAGATAACATGTCATGGCCAATCGTAAGATCAATAAGCTGGTCGATGTTAGGAAGAGGAAAGCCATCTTTAGGACAGGCTAGGTTGAGGTCGTGATAGTCTGTGCAGATCCGAATCCTCCCAGTTGTCTTGGTGACTGGGACGATGTTAGAGACCCACTGTGGATAGTCGATGGGCTGGATGAAGGAGACAAAAAGAAGGCGCTGAAGCTCCTCTTTAACAAGGAGAGCAACACGAGGATGCATCTTTTGAAGCTTTTACCTAACAGGCTTAGCCTCTGGTTGGGTGACAATGTTATGGGTAACGATGGTGGGGTCGATGCTAGGCATATTACTGTAAGTCCAGGCAAAGGCCTTGTTATGGTCGGAGAGGAACTGGGTATAGTCAAGCTGTTCCTGAGCATCTAAAGATTGGCTAATATTTAAGACATGAGGAACATCAGAAGAAGGAAGGTTGATGTCAATGGTTGATTCATTTAACATAACCTGGGTCTCAGAAGGGAGGGAGTGCTGGATGAAAGAATCATCAGCGCCCATGTAAGAAAGAATGGCGTCATCGTCAACGCAGTGAATAGTGTGATTGGTTGTCGACTCATCTTCGATCATGCTAGGAAGAATGAGAGGGAGAGATTTGGACACCCCATTGAGCTAATAAGTCAAGGGGTCCAAGCGGATGGTGTTTATGGAAAAAAAACTAGGAGGAATGGAAACCACTGACTCCATAGATGAAGGTGGCAAAACAGGCGAGTGTGGAGGAGATTGGTCAAGGATTGGTTCAGGACAAAGGTCTAAAGGGTCTTGAGTGGGATCGTGATATCCCAGACCATACCATTTCTTGGCATCGTCATCATTGAGCAGTTGGATAGGCTGATGGGAGCCCTGCTCATAGCGTCTGAAACCAAAACCCTTCCATGCACACCTGTAAAGGTAAGTGTGTGCAAAGGCGGGATTGCTAAGAAATGAGAAATCTGATGTGAAAGGTTGAGGTGAAGAAAGAGGATTACCGTCAATAGGAGCTTGATTAAGCCCCCCATAGATGAGGTTGGTGCGGAGGTGAGGGGGACCATAAGGTATGATCATCCTGATCTGATGGTCGTAGCTGGGGCTATGATGAAGGTGTCCATACTCTTGTGGAGTTTGGAACATGTCTAAAGCCAGCAAGTGATACTCTCCCAATGAAAGTCTTTGGAAGACGTCTTCCATGGGGTCTATGGTTGTTGCTTGAAGGGGAGGTGTAAGGGCGACCTCCTGTTGCAAACTGGTCGAAGCTTCTGCAGATGGAGGCAGTGCCGGAGTTGATGGCTTGATAGGAATGAGGACATCATTTGGATGGTAGGTGGTGTTGCATGTTTTGAAGGGTGAAGGGTCAGCAGGAATGGTGTGGACTTGTCTGTCATGCTCAAATTTCACACAATGGTGCAGGGTGGAAGGGACACAGGCCATGGCGCGGATCCAGGGTCAGCCCAGCAAGATGTTGTATTGGAACTCTCCTTCGATGATGTAGAAGAGCTCCGGGACTGTGCGTGGACCAACGCGAATATGAAGGATGACTGTGCCAATGGTCATGGTAGTAGTGTCATTAAAAGAGTGCAAGATTGCGTCAGTTTTAGAGACACAATTCTTGGGAAGAGCCAACTGATCAAAGGCATGGGTGGAGATGATGTTGATGCTAGCGCCCCCATCGATCATAACGCATTTAATGCGTGTTCGATCGATATAGGCGGTGATGAAGAGGGCGGCATCTTGATCTTCCATGTTGGATGTAGGAATCTCAGAATCACTGAATGTAATGGAGGCGATAGGGGCTAAAGAGTGGACAAGGGAAGCAAGTGGCTGGGGATCCTCGGGTTGGACCTCTGCTGCCTGCAGGGCTTGGATGAGGGCCTGACGATGTTGGGGTGAGGTTTGGATGAGATCTTAGAGGGACATCTTCACAGGCGTCTGGTGAAGTTGTTTCAACATGGAGTCGTGGATTGGTCCAGAAGAACAAGAAGAAGAGGAGGGTTGAGGCGCACCAAGGATAGAAATCTTAGGCTTAGGCGGTTGAGGTGGATTGACAAAAGGGTAGGTCCAAGGAATGGCGGCTTTTTCTTTCACCTTATCCTTCTGTGACCTAGTAGTGATGTGAATGGCATTGATTTCAAAGATGGGAGGTGAAAGTGATGAGGGAGTTGTAACTGGTTGATGAGATGTAGATGGGTTTGAAGAGGTAGAAGGGTTATGAGAAGGAGTCAGGGGGCAGTCGAAAGTGTCCTCAAAGAGAAGAGTGTCTTTCTCCAGATAACGGTGAATGACAGCCTTGAGGGCACAATAAGCCTCGGTGTCATGTCCTGGTGTATGATGATATAAACAAATCTTCGTGTCGTCGAACTAGGAGGGTTTAGACCTGAGAGGTTGAAAGGGCTTGATGGGTGGAAGAGTTATGCTAGAAGTTTGTAAAAGTCGTTGCAAGATTAAAGAGTATGAACCCACTAAAGGATCTGTGCTCATCAATGTATGCGATGTCGGTGACTTTTGCTTGGGCAAAGTTGGAGGGGGTTTTCGTACCACCTTCTGGGTTGATGGTGCGATGACAGGCTGAGACGACACACTCTTCATGAGAGGTATCGCCTTTTTGGAAGAGGGTAGGTTAGTGGTCGGTAAAGGAAGCAAAGGAGGCAATCGGTTTTGGTTAGAGGTTGGAGCGGGAAGGACGTTGGTTAGGGTTGAAGGATGTGGGCCCAAAATGGAGGGCAATGGTGATGGAAGAGGAGGCGTTCGCCTCTGTGGTTTAGTAGTCTTGTGTGATTTAGGTTGAAGATTACTATTAGTTGAAGTCTGGGTTAAGTCCACCTTCACTTGTGGATGAGTGAGGTTGGAGACGGGGCGAACGCCAAGCGATTTGATAGGTTTAGGCGGAGTAGATGAGGGTTTTGGTTTTGATGAGGTTGATGAAGATGTAGATGGTCTAGAGGCAGAAATCTGATTTTTGTTGATAGTCTTAAGAGGTTCTGCCATGGGAGGATTAGCAGCATGAGATGAGAGGGCCCGGGCTTGTTAAAGAGATGTGAGACGGTCCCATAATCCCTGATGTTCCACTTTCCTAGAAGGGAGAAGTTCGAGTCTCTCCACTAGTCAGGAAAATGGCTGAGAAGATGCGGGATGAGGTTTGGGCTCTTGAGAAGACGTCGACGATTGTGGGACTAAAGGTAAGATGGAAGTAGTAGTCTCGGGCCCAAAGCATGGTGAAGTTTTGACATGTTCATGTTTGGTTGGAGATGAAGGAGAGATAGGTTCTTCCCTGGGTGGAGAAGAAACTGGAGAATGAAGCTCCTCAAGTGGGTAAAGGGCAGGGATGATAGTGCCCTCCACTTGTGGTAGAGGAGTAGGAAAGGTTGGGTCCTCCATGGGCAGCAAGAAGGAAGATGGTGAAACTGGCTGAACAGGTAAGGTCAAGGCGTCCTCCAAAATGAGAGAAGTTGAGGGAGAACTAGCCGGTGAAAGATGTTCATCCACATGTGATGGACGGATGGATGAACTCACCTCTTGGGGTTGGTTAGAAATGAGGGGCGAGACCGTATTGACTGTTCAAATATTATGTTCATGGGTATTGTCAGTCAAGGTCTGGACGTTGTTTTGGGTTGGTGGATGATTGGGGAACGGTTGTTTGAAGATATCGATACCCTGATTAGGAGTGGCATTGGGATTGTCGAGGATGAGGTCACCCTTTTCCAACATGTCTTGGAATATGTTTTTAAGGGTTTTACAGTTGCCTGTGTCATGACCTTTAACATGGTGGTAGTGGCAGAAGTCATTTTCCCTATACCACGCAGGGATAGCGCGTGAGGGATCAAATTGTGGTGGAGGTCGGATCTGAGGGAGATTGATGGCCCCTTGTTTGACGAGTTTTTCCAGCACAAACGTGTATGATTCTCCAAGTGGAGTAAACTGTCGCTGTATGTATCTCTGCTGAAATTGACGAGTGGCGCTCATAGACATGGATGGTTCAGGTTGATTAGTTGAAGGCGAAGAGGAAGAAGATCTAACAACCACAGCATTTGCTAAAGCTTTAGATTTAGAATTGGATGAGGGAGGTTTAGAAGAGGGGTCATTGGTTTTGGAGTTGGGATTCTTACTCTGCAACTTGACTTTATTCTCCTCAATGGCACGTAACTCAAGTTTAGGAGCCATCGTGAAGGCTTCGTCAAAAGTGCGAAAGGTTTGAACCCTCAAGGTAGAAGAAATGTGTTTAGCGCAGGCTTGAGAGAAAAGTTCAATAAGCTCAGGCTGGGGTAAAGAAAATGAAAGTTGATTGATAAGGCCCCTCCATCGAGCGACAAAATCAGCAATGGATTCATCCTTAAACTGGCGGATAGAATAGAGGTCTGTGATGGAGACCTTCTTGGTGATGTTGATGGAGAAATGATCAAGGAAGAGCTGGGCCAGCTGAGTGAACGTGAAGATGGAATGGCTGGGAAGAGAGCTGTACCAATCAAGTGCAGCACCCGAGAGAGACATGGGAAACATGCGTAAGAGTAACGCATCATCGTGGGCGATAAGGTAACAGGCGTGTTTGAACACCTGTAAATGTTGTTGTGGGTCTTCCTTGCTCTAGAAACGAGAAAACTTAGGAAGTTCCCACTGGCTGGGATATGGTCTGATGGGGACAGAAGGATGGATGGGCTCGTTGCAGATTTGTTCATACGAGAGAGTGTTGTGCGAGCTGGTAACGGAGGTCTCTAGGTTGGACATTTTATCCATCAGCATCTTGATAATATCTACTGACGGATTGGCAGGTGGAGCACCTCCTAAATTGTAAGGTGCTTGAAAGAGGCTGGAAGAGGTATATGACGTAGTCGGTTGTACCAATAAGGGTGCAACGTACGGATGACTAGTCGTAGGGACAGAAGAAGTGACTAAGGATGGTTGGATGGAAGACATGGCTAGGTTTGATGTGGTCATGGGAGGCTAGCTAGAGGTAACATGGGCTAATGGATGGGTAGCCACCCTAGTGTTGATAGGAGTAAGGGTAGCCGGAATGGAGACGACCAGGTTTTGAAAGGGGGTAGAAAGTGGTTGAGTGGACTGAGATTGATAGCGGGCCGAAACCCCGGTGAAAGTGGGCCCAACAATAGAAGGAGAGGCCACGCTCAGATGGTTGGTAAAAGGTTGGTCATTGGTTGAGGTAACAGCCTAGGTATCTAAGGGTTGGACTACGGACGCCATTGATACGGTCGCAGTTTCAAGGAGAGAAGTCGACATTCCATAGATTGGATTGCCCAAGGAGTCTCGCATTCGGCTATTCGCGAGATAGTATTGCAAGGCTACGGTATTGAGGTCCAAGAATCATGCAAAATCTTGGTCCCCTTTTGGGATAATAGACGTTTGGGTCGGAGATGGTCTGGTAGGAGTTCTTTCAGTTTCTGAGTTGAACTCCATTATAGGGCTGGTTGTAGGCGGGGTAGATGGAAGAGGATGATGCCTCGCGTGATCGACTAGAGCCTTGGCTTGGCTACGAGTCAGAACCATTCAAGGCAAGGAAGAACATCCTCACAAGCTCAAACAAGTAGATAAGAATGAAAAATATGAAGACACAAGCAGATCCTAAAACCCTAGAAGTAAATTATTTAGGATTATAGTGGCTTATGCCTTAGAATGTGTGTAGAGGAAGATTGGCTTTGTGAGTCGGGTCCTAGAAGAAGCAGTCTATGGATGATTTTGGGTTTTGTTATGGTGCTCAAGAAGTCTGTGTTAGGGTCTGGTACGTGGCCTGGTGCTAAGGAGCAAGCTCCCCTCACTTCACGATTCCAGTGGTTAGCTGGTCTCGCTTAGCCAAGATATACCTCGCCTAGAGTTTATCCTCCGCCAGAGAACGGAGTGGGCTTCCCCCTTGGTGATGAAATCCAAGTAGGGTCACCAGGACAAGTAAGGTATCCACTGGGGGATGAAATCCCAGTCGGGCCTTGTCTCAGGTAAGTTAAAATGTTTATTTTGTGCAGGTGGTTTGGTCGTGTAACATCAAGTGATCTAGATTAATTCAATATGCGGTTTAATTACTATGTGTGGTCTAAGAGATGCAGGCAAACAGAAATGAATGCAAAGTGTTTTAATGTCCAAGTCAAAATGTTTGTTCGTATGAAGACGAATGGAGAAAGGGTCAAAGAATATGAGTTTTAGCTAGTCTAGAAGTGCAAGAAAGAAATATTCGTTTTAGTCCTGCTTATGATGTCGTTTAAGAAGAGATGAAAAGAGGCAAAAAGAAAGGAACCTAATGCGCCTAAATGAATGAAAGAAAGAAAGAACCCAAGGAGGACCTAGGATCCCACCGGGCGTGCCAAAATGTTTCTATGCAAAATTGCTTTCTACATTCAAAGAAGAAATAAGAAACTAAAATAAATGGTCAAGGCTAGAAGTACCTGATAAAGTTGTGCGCACTGAAATCAGATGTTGGAAGATTCTCCTCTTTGGCTGTGGAGGAATGACACCTGCGAAGAAAAGGCTAAAACACAAAAAAATGTTAGTCAAAGATATGGTGAGTTGTCAGGCAAACGCCCGATCCCAGAAGTATGAAGACTCCCTAGAAGGATATCAACCCACTAATAAAAAGCAGAATATTAGATGAAAGTAGATAATAAAAGATAAAATGATAGAAATAAATGATAGAAAAATAAAATGCATACCTGATAAGCGGCACTATTCTGCACAGTCGCTGGTGTCGGTCTCTGTGGTGCCGACGTCGGTTAGGGAAGGTGCCGACGTCGGTTTAAGTGCCGTCATCGGTCGGGGCAGTGACCGGCGTCGGTCGGGGCAGGTTCTGGACAGAGTTGCAGAAAGTCTGGGAGAGTCGGGACAGAGTCTTGATAGGTTCGGGACAGAGTCAGGATAGGGTCTGATAGAATCGGGATAGGGTCAGGATAGAGTCTGGGCAAAGTAAGGTCGGGTTTGGACAGAGTCTGGGGGTTTTAGTCAAGTCCGGATAGAGTTATAGGTTGGAGTAATAAGCAGGGATGCAAAGAAGGGAGAAGATTCGGGATGACAGAAATAGTGAACAAAGAATAATCAAGAAGAAATAAAAATAAACAAAGAAAAATACTTACCTGTCAGAAGCTGTGATGAAATCCATAGTCGAAGTTGTCTGTGCAGTGCCAGATTGAAATGAATGCTGGAGTTGGTGGATGCTGGAGTCAATTTATCGCGAGAATGCAAGAGTCTGTGGATGTCAGAGTTCAGAGAGAGATTGAATGATTATGTTCTTCGTGTGCGGGATTGATCAGCGGATGCTGATGAAGGCCAGGGGGACGGTTCGAGAGACACTTTGATAACCGTTTTGAGAAACCGATTGGGAACTGAATGATAACTGAAAATGGATAACGGTAAGGTGACCGACGTCGGCAAGATTGCCGACGTCGGCGACATCGGCCGGGTAAAGACCGTCGTCGGCAGATGCATAATGAGGACAGAGTCTAGCTTTAGCTCTCTGCTCATTGTTACTTGCTGCCAGGGTCAAGGTTGGTGGAACAAGTGATCGACAAGGGTTAAATAAGCAAAGAAGAATAAGACGGGGGATGACCAAGGGAGTTGACACAATTTCGGTGTCTACAATATAGATAGCTATAATAAAGGGGGGAATGAGAAGGGAGAACAAATGCATGGAAAAAAAAGCTACCTACTCTAAAAGAGGTGATGTACCAAAATAAATTTTGAGCTTCACACAACCACTCTTAGAATTAGACAAATGCATACATACACTATGCACTTGGCAGAAGGACCAGGCTGCTAAAACTGGCAGGGAGGCTTTCATGAAGGCACAGGAGATAGAAAATCATTGAGGCACTATGGAATACACACTATGAGTAACTCCTATCTATTTTGGTCTTCTCAAATGTCAACTCTTCTCCTTTTAGCTACAATAATGGCACCTTGTAGATAGTAGGTCTGTTGGTGTTGAACCTATGAGAGCATCAAAAGACAATGACTAGACACAAGCAAACATTCAATGCATACACGGAAATGTCTATTCAAATGGAGGTAAAAAACTACATTTGTATTGATCTAAGTGAAATTTTTCAGAGCTACACCCTTTACAAATATGGAAGATCCTTTTTTCTCAAAAATGAGAAGTTACAATATATATAAGAAAAAAGAAAGAAACTTGGCAATTCTTTGACAAGTTGGCCTGTCGCGCCCCATTAGAAAGAGGAAAACACTATTGTGTTGTCATCATTATAGAAGAAGCATGCTAGAACAATGTTGTATAATCACCAAATTTGACTTTGGCATTTGAGATTTAATGTGGAAGCATAAGTCGTGCCTCTTTTCTGCCAACATACTGAAATTTGTCCCCTTTTCAAAGCACGGGCCATACCTTTTGTTGTTCATGCCATTAGGAAATAAATTGCCTTGTCTATGCCACTTGGATGATCTTGTCATATCTACACCATATAATTCTTGTCCCTTCTCAATTTTGTCTCATCTAGTTCCTTGGCCCTCAGGGGCGAACATTTTGGCAGGTCACTGCACTTCTGGCTCTTGGTTAACACTCTTTTGCTTGCAAGCAATGGCCCTTTTATTTCATAAAAATTTATGTCCTTACAGCTTTCATACTTTGAATATCAATGGCTATTCTATTCTTTTAAATTTTATGGCCTCACAGCCATCATCGGGTCCACATGGCATCTCCTTGGGCACTTTTCTACCTTTGTTAAGTCGTTTCGGGCTCCCGCGAGCAAATTGTCTACAGACAATTTCTCTGGGTCAATTTCCCTGGGTCTTCTGACTATGGCTTCACTTGTATTTCCATAGAAAAAAGTCCATGGGAATTTTTCCCTCCCAACCTTTGCTTGATTTGGAAGTGCACCTGAATTCCTTCAAACTTTTTGTCTAAAGGAATTCCTTCGAGCAAAAAGTCTAAAGGAATTTGGGACTGTCTAAAAAAACATAGCTTTGACCCGAACTTACTTTGAACTAAAACATTACTCAAGTCCCTTTGTTTGTTGTGCCTACCCTTTGAAAGTGATTTTGACTATTTGACTATCCTTTGGTTCAAGGGCATACCCTTAAACCATGCATTGAACAAGCCCATTGAACTAAGCTGTTGAACCAAAAGTTTCAATGATTCAATGGTTCAACCAAGCACGCCGATGAACCTTTGAACCAAAGCACTAATCTTTTTGTTGAACCTTTGCTTTTGAACCCTTCGTTGAACCTCAAGACTGAACTAAGCCATTGAACTTAAACCATTGAACCAAGCCTTTGCACCATTCTATTGAACCTTTTGTTGTTGAACCAAGTACGTTGAACCAAGTTTGTTGAACCAAAAATTTGGTTCAACGGTTCAATGGTACGAAGGTTCAACACATATTGAACTAAGGTGTTTGAACCAAACGATGAACCCTTTGAACCAAGGGTGGTTGAAACACTTGAACCAAGGCATGAAATGAACTCTCTAAACTTGTTGAACTTGAAAATGACTAGCATTTAAATCAGCAGATGAAGAAGATGACCAAAATTTTCCCTGTGGGCAAAATAGGTCAACAATTGGTGACTCACAGGGGAAGCATGCCTGCTATGCTTAGAACCAATTGCCTTAAAATCCATTGGGCATAGAGCCAGATGTAGTTATGAAAGAATTAACAATAGCTTGAAAGATTTGAGAATCAAACATGAAGCTTTTATCCCCACACGCAAAGGGAAACACACAAGGCTAAAATAAACTAACTATGTAAACTACACTTAGGGAAAGTAGGAGAAGAAATTGAAACAAACTATTATGTATAGCTAACTAGGCATTTTTTGATTCCCTCCTAGATCAAATAGAAAACTTCTTAAGTCCCCTCCCTGGTAAGAATACTTATGGTGCTAGGCAAGTAGCTGAATGGAAAAGAGAGTTGGTGACTTGCTCTTTTTACTTGTCACCTGAGTTGGCTTGTCTCTGAGTAGAGATTCAAACATGCTTCCAACATATACGTACTCTATTTATTCTTGGAAGCCTATTGAATACTAGTCCTTCAAGTTGGTGCATCCCATCAAGAAGTCAATTGTTGTCAGCTCATCACTAGAAGCCTCTTGATATGCATCATTGACTGGCTTGTTCTCCTTTGCCTCATGCTCGAGTTCCACTATATGACCATCCTTCTTGATGATTTTGAAGAAAGTGTCCTCAGATTCACCAACCTCTTGAAGGGATAAATCTAAAGAACTACCACCTCCTTACATGCTTGTTTGAAATCCAATGTTGCCTTCTTCATTTTTAACCAGATCACAACCTACCTGGAGAGTAGCATAGCATGACTTAACACCTTCAAATGAATTATTTGAAACATGAACAAGAGATTGCCCATGCTCTTCCACATCACATTGCTTGATTTCCTCCTTAGTTGTAATCATGAAGTCTCCCTAGTCAGTCATAGATTAAGCATAATCCATATCAGGTAAGGCTTGATAGCTTTCTTAGAGGTGTATAGATGGAATGCATTCAGACACAGAATCTATCATTTGATCTAAAACATCCATCACATGTTCACTGAGGACACCTGCTCTAAACTAGTATTCTACAATTTGCCTATCCAAATCTTCTTAGAAAAGCCTTTCGTGGAAGTCATAATCATTATCAAGAGTGGGAGCAACCTCTCTTTCTTCAAGAGTTAGAATAAAACCTTCCTCTTCCTCCTCCTTCCTAGTCCAAGATTCAGTTGTTTACTTCTAGCTCGTGGTCCTAGGATTGGACTCTTGCTTTTTTGAGCAGGCAACAACTTTGTCATTTTCAAGTTCTTAGGCTGGTTCATGATGTTCCTCCTTCTAGCTTGGAATTTAGAGATCATTTTGAAAGACTTGAGGAGGCTAGGGAATAATTGGGAGGGTCTACTCATGCATAGGGAAATCTGTCTAAAGAGAGGCATGCTAGAAAGCTAGGTGCATAGGATTGAGGGCAGGACTGATTGATGCATTGGATGAGCTAGAATGAGCAAGCACCATCTGATAGAAAGGATTTGGCATACAAGAGGGAGTTTTCTCTAGAATAGGAGGGGGCAGACCTTGGACCAAAACTTCTTGATTTTCATCCCTCCACTTCACCAACACTTCATCAATATTAAAATTAGCTTGTGGATTGGTGAAAGGGATACCCTTTGGCATTGGCTGGTCTACAACATCTGAAAGCTCCATTTCTCTCTCTCTCTCTCTCAGTAGTCTCATCTTAGCCTCTAATTCCTCAACCTACTTAGCCAGATAATCCTCATTTTTCATTTCTTCATTTTGGATGACGTCTTTCTCCTCTTTGTTGTTCCATGACTCAACCACTTTGTTCTAGCTCAAACAATTTGGGCTGGGCATTTCCTTTGGGGCTGATGGGGCCTCAATGTGAGAGGACAACAAAGATTTTGATTCCACTTCCCCTGATACCAAAAAGGATTGTTGCATCTGAAGGTTTTTCAATTTGATTTGTCTATCAAGATTAGCCTTAAACACAAGATTTGTTGTTTCAAAATTCTCCTCAACATGATTGGGGAACAAACTTTAACAGGCTCGACTTGACTCAAGAGTAGGGGTTATATATGACTGATATGATGCTTTAGGCAGTGAGTATGCAGGTTGATAGACTTGGTAAGGCTGCCTCTCATGCACACTCAGCTTCTCCTCCATAGATGCAATTAAACTGCTCACATCCAACATCTCATTTGAAAGCCTGTGCCATTTCACCCTTTTAATAGGAGCCCATTCTTTCTTAACCAGATCCAACACATTCCTCACTTGATGGATGATATGATTAGGACTTTCTTGGCTATACCCCTTTCTGGTGTTAAGATCAATTACATATTTGTTGTATCCTAGCATTGCTTGCTTGAAGGCAAAAACTGGTTGATTGGCAAAAAGATTGGGTTGAGTGGGAGAAGCAACATACTGAGAAGACTAAGCATAAGGGTGATATAACTTATATCAGGGTTGAGACTGACCATATTGGGTGAGATAAGGATTTCCATAAGGTTGGTAAGGATCATAGCCATGTTGGCCAAAAAAATAGAGTCCATAGCTTAAAATGATGGAATTTACACATACTAGAAAATGCGCTTCTTGATGGTATGGTAGAAAAACAACTTAACCAATTGATTTAACTTAGAGTCAAATTTGGTGTTTGATATAGAAGCCTCTAAAGGTTGGTCGGTTGAAGAACACACCAAAATTCTTCAATTCTTTGGACATAACCTGTCCCAGTTGGTCCCATTAGGCATGCCAAAACTGTTGACATGAGAAATTACACCTAGGGCAAGGAGGTCAAACTCTTGCCTTCTCTCTGCAACATGGAAACTCCTCTCTCACCTATGGGATGGTGAAGTAGGGGAGGAGAGTCTCTAGATAAGGGCTAGATCCCTTTGATGCATCATGTTTGTTTCAGGCAGTGCAAAATACATATATAGATAGCTATAATAAAGGGGGATGAAAAGGGAGAAGAAATGCATGGAAAACAAAACTACCTACTCTAAAAGAGGTGATACACCAAAATAAATGTTGAGCTTCACACATCCACTCTCAGAATCAGACAAATGCATACATACACTATGCACTTGGCAGAAGGACCAGGCTGCTAAAACTGGCAAGGAGGCTTTCATGAAGGCACAGGAGATAAAAAATCACTGAGGCACTATGGAATGCACACTATAAGTAACTCTTGCATGTTTTGGTCTTCTCAAATGTTAGCTCTTATCCTTTTAGCTGTAACAATGGCACCTTGTAGACAGTAGGTCTGCTGGTGTTGAACCTGTGAGAGCATCAAAAGACAATGACTGGAGACAAGCAAACATTCAATGCATATACAAAAATGTCTATCCAAATGGAGGTAAAAAACTACATTTGTATTGATCCAGGTGAAATTTTATAGAGCTACACCCTTTACAAATGTGGAAGATCCTTTTTTCTCCAAAATGAGAAGTTACAATATATATAAGAAAAAAGAAAGAAACTTGGCGCTTCTTTGACAAGTTGACCTGTCGCGCCCCATTGGAAAGAAGAAAACATTGTTGTGTTGTCATCATTATAGAAGGAGCCTACTATAACCATGCTGTATAATTACCAAATTTGACTTTGGCATTTGAGCTTTAATGTGGAAGCATGGGTCACACCTCTTTTCTGCCAACATACTGAAATTTGTCTCCTTTTCAAAGCATGAGCCATGCCTTTGTTGTTCACGCCATTAGGAAATAAATTGCATTGTCTATGCCACTTGGACAGCCTTTTCATCTCTACACCATGTCATTCTTTTCCTTTCTCAATTTTGTCTCATCTGGTTCCTTGGCCCTCAAGGGCAAACATTCTGTCAGGTCACTGCACTTTTGGCTCTTGGTTAACACTCTTTTGCTTGAAAGCAACGGCCCTTTTATTTCATTAAATTTGACATCCTTGCAGCCATCATACTTTGAATATCAATGTATATTCTATTCTTTTAAATTTGATAGCCTCATGGCTATCATCAGGTCCACGTGGCATCTCCTCGAGCACTTTTCTGCCTTTGTTAAGTCCTTTCAGGCTCCTGGGGGCAAACTGTCCGCAGACAATTTCCCCCAGTCAATTTCCCTGGGTTTTCTAACTGTGGCTTCGCTTGTATTTACATAGACAAAAGTCCATGAGAATTTGTCTTGCTTGGCCTTTGCTTGATTTGGAAGTGCACCCAAATTCCTTCAGACTTTTTGTTTGAAGGAATTCCTTCGGGCAAAAAGTCTGAAGGAATTTGGGATTGTCTAAAAAAACATAGCTTTGAACCAAACTTACTTTGAACTAAAATGTTGCCTAGGTCCCTTTGTTTATTGCACCTACCCTTCAAAAGGGCTTTTGACTATTTGACTATCCTTCGGTTCAAGGGCATACCCTTGAACCATGTATTGAACTGGCCTGTTGAACTAAGCCATTGAACCAAAAGGTTCAACGGTTCAATGGTTCAACTAAGCGCGCCGATGAACCTTTGAACCAAAGCACTAAACTTTCCATTGAACCTTTGCCTTTGAACCCTTCATTGAACCTCGAGACCAAACTGAGCCATTGAACTTGAACCATTGAATGAAGCCTTTGCACCATTCTGTTGAACCTTTTGCCATTGAACCAAGTACATTAAACCAAGTTCATTGAACCAAAAATTTGGTTCAACGGTTCAACACATATTAAATTGAGGTGTTTGAACTGAATGATGAACCCTTTAAACCAAGGGTGGTTGAAACACTTGAACCAAGGCATGAAATGAACTCTCTGAACTCGCTAAACCTGAAAATGACTGGCATTTGAATCAACAGGTGAAGAAGGTGACCAAAATTTTGCCTGTGGAAAAAATAGGTCAACAATGAGCTTGATCATAAAATGGGATCCTTATGAGAATCATCATGTTGATTTTATCTTATAACTACTATGTGGTGAGGGTGTTCTTCGAATGCCCTTGTGGGAAATCAAGTGAAAACAAAGGAAAGATATTGCTCCCCCCTTACTCACAAACAACTCTAGATACTTACTCACAAACAATTCCAGATACTCACGTTGGGAAAGAAATGAGAAATGGATGAAGGAAACAATATTTCCTCTTTAATGTGAGATCAATTATTGCATGGAATTTTATTTTTGCCTTAGATTTTGGTATTGTAGATGGAACCTGAGTTGGACTACCATGCTGAGCTGGGCTTTCGGCCCCAGTTGGGTTGTGAAAGAAATAGTGAATGGATGGGGGAAACCATTTTTCCTCTTTCATGCGAGATCAAATTTTGGCTGGAAGCATGCTTTTACCATGGATTTTTGTATTATGGTTTGAACTTAAGTTGCATAGCCGACCTGAGTTGGGTTTTTTACTTGAGTTGAAAAAATGAGCTTGATAATAAAATGGGATCCTTATGAGAATCATCACATGGATTTTAACTTATAAATACTATGGGGGGAGGGTGTTCTTTGAATGCCCTTATGGGAAAGGAAGTGAAAACATGGGAAAGATATTATTCCCCCCTTACCTGCAAATAATTCTAGATACTTCACCTAGGAAAGAAATGTGAAATGGATGAAGGAAAGCATGTTTCCTCTATAATGTGAGATCAATTATTTTGTGGAAATTTATTTTTCCCTCAAATTTCTATGTTGTGGATTGAATTTAAGTTGGATTTCCAGCCTGAGTTAGACTACCATCCCGAGCTAGACCTTTACCCTGAGTTGGGTTGTGAAAGAAATAGTGAACGGATGGGGGAAACCATTTTTAATCTTTCATGCAAGATCAAATTTTGGGTGGAAGCATGTTTTTGACATAGATTTTTGTATTGTGGTTTGAAATCGAGTTACATAGCCAACACGATTTGGGTTTTTGCCTGAGTTGAAAAAAAGAACTTAAAAATAAAATGGGATCCTTATGAGAATCATCACATTGATTTTAAATTATGACTACTATGGGGGAGGGTTTTAATTGAATGCCCTTGCAAGAAAGCAAGTGAAAACATAGGAGAGATATTGTTACCCCCTTTTACCCACAAATAATTCCAGATACTTGAGATGGGAAAGAAATGAGAAATGGATGAAGGAAACTATGTTTCCTCTTTAATATGAGATCGATTATTCTATGGAACTTTAATTTTGCCTTAGACTTCTATCTTATGGATGGAATCTGAGTTGGATTTCCAACTTGAGTTAGACTACCATCCCAAGATGGACCTTCACCTTGAGTTGGGTTGCAGAAGTAATAGTGAACGGATGGGGGAAACCATTCTTCCTCATTCATGTGAGATCAAATTTTGGGTGGAAGCATGTTTTTGCCACATATTTTTGTATCACAGTTTGAAATCAAGTTGCACAACTAACCTGAATTGGGTTTTTTGCCTATGTTGAAAAAATGAGATTGATAATAAAATGGGATCCTTATGAGAATAATCATGTGGATTTTAACTTATAACTACTATGGGGGGAGGGTGTTCTTTGAATGCCCTTGTGGGAAAGCAAGTGAAAACATAGGAAATATATTGTTCCCCCCTTACTTGAAAATAATTCTAGATACTTGAGCTGGGAAAGAAATGCAAAATGGATGAAGGAAACCATGTTTCCTCTTTAATGTGAGATCATTTATTGCATGGAACTTTATTCTTGCTTTAGATTTCTTTATTTTGGATGGAACTTGAGTTGGATTTCCAACCTGAGCTAGGCTTCCATCCTGAGTTGGGTTATGAAAGAAATAGTAAATGGAAGGGGTAAACCATGTTTCTTCTTTAATGTGAGATCAAATGTTGGGTGTAACCATGTTTTTACCTTGGATTTTTATATTGGGGTTTGAACTCAAGTTGCACGGCCAACCCAAGTTGTGTGTTTTCTCTGAGTCAAAAAAATGAGCTTGAAAATAAAATGGGATCCTTATGAGAATCATTACATGGATTTTAACTTATAAATACTATGGGGGGAGGGTGTGTTCTTTCAATGCCCTTACGAGAAAGCAAGTGAAAACATGGGAAAGATATTGTTCCCCATTACCCAAAAATAATTTCGGATACTTAAGCTGGGAAAGAAATCTGAAATGGATGGAGGAAACCATGTTTCCTCTATAATACAAGATCAATTATTCTATTGAACTTTATTTTTACCTTAGATTTTTGTGTTATAGATAGAAATCAAGTTAGATTTCCAACCTAAGTTGGACTCCCATCTTGATTGGGGCCTCCAGCCCCAATAGGGTTATGAAAGAAATAGTGAACGGATGGGGGAAACCATTTTTCCTCTTTCATGCGAGATCAAATGTTGGGTGGAAGCATGTTTTTACCTTGGATTTTTGTATTACGGTTTGAACTTGAGATGCATAGCCAACCCGAGTTGGGTTTTTTGCCTGAGTTGAAAAAATGAGCTTGAAAATAAAATGGGATCCTTATGAGAATAATTACATGGATTTTAACTTATGAATACTATAGGGGAGGTTATTCTTTGAATGATGTTGCAGGAAAGCAAGTGAAAACATGGGAGAGATATTGTTCCCCCCTTTTAACCACAAATAATTTTAGATACTCAAGTTGGGAAAGAAATGTAAAACATGTTTTCTCTGTAATGCAAGATTGATTATTGTGTGGTACTTTATTTTTGCCTCAGATTTATATATTGTGGATGGAACCCAAACTAGATTTCCTTCCTGAGTTAGACTGCTATCCTAAACTAGGCTCCTAGCTTGAGTTGGGTTGTAAAAGAAATGAAAACCATGTTTCCTCTTTAATGTGAGATCGATTATTTCATGGAACTTTCTTTTTTCCTTGGATTTATATATTGTGGATGGAACTCAAGCTCGATTTCTAGCATGAGTTGGATTGCCATCTAGAATTGGGCTTCCATCCTTGAGTTCGGTTTCAAAAGAAATGAAAACCATCTTTCCTTTATAATGCAAGATCAATTATTGTATGGGACTTTATTTTTACCTTAGATTTCTATATTGTAGATGGAACCCAAGCTGGATTTCTAACCTAAGTATGACTACCATCCTGAGCTGGGTTATGAAAGAAATAGTGAACGGATGGGAGAAACCATGTTTACTCTGTGTCAATTTTCACAACTCAAGCATGAGCTGGGTTGATGCTCTTGTTGTACTTGAAACAATGAGATTGATCAATATAATGGGATCCTTGTGAGAAACGTGGCATGGATTTTAACTTATAAATACTATGAGGGGAGGGTTTTCTTTGAATGCCCTTACGAGAAAGCATGTGAAAACACTTGAAATATATTGTTCCCCCCTTACCCATAAATAATTCTAGATACTCGAGTTGGGTAAGAGATGGAGACTATGTTTCCTCTTTAATGTGATATCAAATGTTTTTTAGACTCCTAGTTTTGCCTCAATTTTCCATATGCTTTGGTTATTTAGTTTAGATCTCTTATTACTCTATAAAGAGTGGTGGGATAATGATCAGGTGTTTTAATTCAATTTAAACTTTAGCCTCAGGCCATTATTAAGATTATCAATGCCTAAATCCTAACACACCCACCCAATAATAAACTTGATTACATATATTTTGGCTTTTTTTAATTGTTCCTAGAGTTATTCTCTGAAACTATTAGATCTAGCCACCTCCTGCTAGTTTAGTTTATGCTTTTGCAGATGGTTTTACGAGTGGACCTTTGGAATGCTATTAGAGTTGCCTTTTCATTGCAATTTTCATAACTTGAGCCTGAGCTGGTGTAGACACCGAAATCGTGTCGACTCCCCTGGTCACTCCCCGTCTTATTCTTCTTCGCCTATTTAACCCTTGTCGATCACTTGTTCCACCAACCTTGACCCTGGCAGCATGTAACAATGAGCACAGAGCTAAAGCTAGACTCTATCCCCATTGTGCACCTGCCGACGATGGTCTTTACCCAGCCGATGTCGCTGACGTCGATCACTTATCGGCCGATGTCGGCAATCCTGCCGACGTCGGTCACCTTGCTGTTATCCGTTATCAGTTATCATTCAGTTTCTCAAAACGGTTGACGAACCATTTCTGGAACCGTCCCTCGCCTTCATCAACCTCCACCAACCATTCGAGACCAGACCCCAAAATGTTATCCTGAATGCTATTCGAAACGCTGATCAATGGAACCCTGAGCAATCATCAACCTGCGAACTTTGACATTAACACTCTCGACATCAACCAACCTGCACTCAATCCGGCACTGCACAGACAACTCCAACCATGGCTTTTATCGCATCTTCTGGCAGGTAAGTTTTTATTCTATTTATTTTATTTCTTCCTTAGTTATTATTTATCAGTTTTGTTATCCTGACTCTATTCAGACCCAACATCCCTCGTTTACATCCCTATCCCTGTCCCGACTCTGTTCAGACCCAGCATCCCTCGTTTACATCCCTATCCCTGTCCTGACTCTCTCAGACCTTGCCCAGACCCTGTCCCGACTCTCCCAGACCCTGTCCCGAACCTGTTCAAACTTTTTTAGGACCTACCCCGACCGACGCCGGTCACTGCCCTGACTGACGACGGTACTTCAACCGACGTCGGCACCTTCCCAGACCGACGCCGACACCACAGAGACCGACGCCGGTGACTGTGCAGAACAGTGCTGCATATCAGGTACGCATTTTATTTTCTATCATTTATTTTTGTCATTTCATCTTTTATTATCTACTTTCGTCCAACATTACGCTTTTTATCAGTGGGTTGATATCCTTCTAGGGAGTCTTCGTACTTCCGGGATCAGGCGTTCGCCTGACAACCCACCATATCTTTGACTAACATCTTTCCGTGTTTTAGTCTCTTTTTTGCAGGTGTCATTCCTCCACAGCCAAAGAGGAGAATCTTCCAACGTCTGATTTTGGTGCGCTCAACTTTATCAGGTACTTCTAGCCTTAACCTTTTATTTCAGTTTCTTATTTCTTCTTTGAATGTAGAAAGCAATTTTGCATAGAAACATTCTAACACGCTCGGTGGGACCCTAGGTCCTCCTTGGGTTCTTTCTTTCTTTCATTCATTTAGGTGCATTAGGTTTCTTCCTTTTCGCCTCCTTTCGTCTCTTCTTAAACGACATCATAAGCAGAACTAAAACAAACATTTCTTTCTTGCACTTTTAGACTAGCTAAACTCATATTCTTCGACTCTTTCTCCATTCGTCTTCATACGAACAAACATTTCGACTTGGACATTAAAACACTTTGCATTCATTTCTATTTGCCTGCATCTCTTAGACCACACATAGTAATTAAACCGCATATTGAATTAATCTAGATCACTTGATGTTACACGACCAAACCACCTGCACAAAACAATCATCTTAACTTACCTGAGACAAGGCCCGACTGGGATTTCATCCCCCAGCGGATACCTTACCCGTCCCGGTGACCCTACTTGGATTTCATCACCAAGGGGGAAGCCCACTCCATTCTCTGGCGGAGTATAATCTCTAGGCGAGGTATATCTTGGCTAAGCAAAACCAGCTAACCACTGGAATCGTGAAGTGAGGGGAGCTTGCTCCTTAGCACCAGGCCACGTACCAGACCCTAACACAGACTTCTTGAGCACCATAACAAAACCCGAAACAATCCATAGACTTCTTCTAGGACCTGACTCACAAAGCCAACCTCCCCAAACACACATTCTAAGGCATAAGCCACTATAATCCTAAAAAATTTTACTTCTAGAATTTTAGGATCTGCTTGTGTCTTCATCTTTTTAGTTCTTATCTGCTTGTTTGAGCGTGTAAGGACATTTTCTCTTGCCTTTTATGGTTTTGACACACAGTCAAACCAAGGCCCTTTTTGACCACTCTAGCCGTCAACTACTTTCGTCTACCTCATCTCTAACCCGTCCTATCATGGAGTTCCACTCGGAGACTGAAAGAACTCCTACAGGACTGACCCTGACCCCGACTCAACTTCCCATCATCCCTGAAGGGGACCAGGATTTCAAAAAATTCTTGGACCTCAATACCACAGCCCTCCATAACTATCTCGCGAGAAACCCAACGCGAGACCTTTCGGGTGACATGGCGACGACATCGACACCATTCGCCACCCAACCTTTTTTGACTCAGCCTTTCCTCCCAACCGTTAACTCAACCATGGCCAATATGAAAAGTTTGGCCTCTTCGTCTATTTTTAGACCGACCTCCATCGGGGTTTTGTTACCCCCTCAATCATCTACAAATCAACCAAGTTCTACATCATATCAGAACTTGATTGCCTCGACCCCTTACACTCTTGCGCCCACAAATGTAGGAGTGCCAACCTATCCCTCTACCAGTGCCGCTATTCAACCACCTTTGGCGGTGCCTAGTCAACTTATACCTTCGACCTTCATGACGCAACCACCCTTAACCTCTACTTCTGCCCCTGTGACTAGTCATCCGTATGTTGCACCCTTACTGGTACAACCGACTACGTCGTATACCTCCTCTAGCCTCTTTCAAGCACCTTACAACCTTGGGGGTGCTTCGTCCACCAATCCGTCAGCAGACGTCATCAAGATGCTGATGGATAAAATGTCCAGTCTCGAAGCTTCTATTTTCGGTTCAAATAATATCTCTTCATATGACCAGATTTATAACGAGCCCATTCATCCTTCTGTCCCTATTCAACCATACCCCAACCATTGGGAGCTTCCTAAATTTACTTGCTTTCAGAGTAAGGAAGACCCACAACAACATCTACGGGCATTCAGACATGCCTGCTACCTTATTGCCCATGACGATGCGTTACTTTTACGCACGTTTCCTATGTCTCTTTTTGGCCCTGCCCTTGACTGGTATAGCTCCCTTGCCAGACATTCTATCTTTTCCTTCATTCAACTCGCTCAATTATTCGTTGACCATTTCTCAATCAATATCACTAAACAAGTCTCGATCACAGACCTTTACTCCATTAGGCAATTTGACGACGAATCAGTAGTTGATTTTGTCGCCCGTTGGAGAGACTTGATCAACCAGCTCTCTTTCTCCTTGCCTCAACCTGAGCTCATTGAGCTCTTTTCCCGAGCATGTGTCAGTCACATCTCATCCACCTTGCGGGTTCAAACATTCCACACTTTCGACAAGGCCTTCACCATGGCCCGAAAGCTTGAACTCTACGCTATTGAAGAAGATAAGGTCAAATTGTGTAACACTAACACAAGAACCAATGACCATTCTTCTTCCAGACCTTCTTCTGCCCACTCTCAATCTAAGGGGTCGGCAAACACTGTCATCTTTAGACCATCATCTTCAACAATAACCAACCGACCAACATCTTCAACATTAGACTACATCAATAAGCATTTTCAACGTCAATCCATATAGCATCAATTCACTCCAATTGGAGAGTCATATGCCTCTATCTTGGATAAACTCATCAAGCAGGGGGTCCTCAATCTCCCTTCAATCTGGCCACATCAATTCGACCCCTCAACACCTATCCCTGCATGGTACAGGGAGAATCACTTTTGTAACTATCACCGTGTCAAAGGCCATGATACGGATCACTGTCAAAATTTTAAAAACCTCATCCAGAACATGCTAGATAAGGGTGATCTTATCTTGGATAACCCAAACGCACCGCCCAACCAAAACCTCGACATCTTCAAACAACCTTTTCCTAATCACCCGCTTACTCAAGACAACATCCAAACCATGATCAATGACCCTCAAGACCATATACACACCGTTAACACTATCTTACCTCTTGTCCCTGACCAACCTTCTTCACAGGATGAAAGACCCTCTTCTCCTATTAGTCCTCCATCGACCTCTCTCATACTGGAGGACGCCTTGACAACACCTACACCATTAGCCCTACCTTCATCCAATGACCATACCTTGCCTACTCCTCAAGCACAAGCAGAAGGCATGATCATCCCTACCCTCTGCCCACTTGAGGAGCCACCCTCTCCTATTTCTTCTCCACCAAGAGAAGACCCTATCTCTTCACCCATTTTGATTGAGGAAGACCCAGTCACGATTTCCTCTTGCCCTTTGCCTGAGATTGTTACATCTCACTCACCTCCGTCCACATCTAAACCCAAACCCGTATCTAACCTCGCCTCGCACAATAGTGGCCCTCGACTCAAACCCACGAAGATCATTAGACCACATCGGAGGACTCCTCCCCCACCTTCGTCATTACCTTCAATCTTAGGCCCACATCCATCCACTTTAATTGGAGTGCTTCCTACTCCCATCCTTCACAGAGGCACGTCGCCTCCATTACTCTATCAACCTGTCAAATATATATCTTCTGTAAATCATCGACCAAAGTCTCTTACACCTCTCAAACCAACTTCATCAACCCTCATTGCAATAAAATATCCAGACCCGTTAGCAGGTTCTTATACCTTGCTGTTATGGCACTTATTGCAGTCATCTCACCTCAACCTTCCGCCTCTCAAACCATATCATTCTCTCGGACCTAAACCACCTTGGTTCGATGACACTCGTATTTGTGCGTATCATCGCACACCTGGACATGACACGGAGCATTGTTGTGCCCTCAAGGTCGCCATTCGCCAATGTCTGGGGAATGACACCTCTCTTCTTGACCACGTTATCAAGCCTTCAACACCGCCCCTCTAATCAACTCTCAGATCAAGACCCTCTTGGTTTGACAACTCTAAATACTGTCACTATCATCATACTCCGGGACATGACACTGAGCGTTGTTGCGCTCTTAAAGCTGTCATTCGTCACCAACGGAGAAAGGATTCCCTTCTCATCAAGGATCCTCTAGACCTTCCCTCCCACAAATCATCAACACCAACTCATACCTCTCCAACCTCATCACCTAAATCGGGATCTCCATGCCAGGTTCTGGTTCCTTTATCGCCTTTAACCCCCTTATTCAACATCAACACAGTCCGTCTGACCACTAAACCTCAACCGACCTTAACCAATCCATCAAACATTCTCCCTAGCCGCTGGGGGAATTCAACCTTCATCTAAACTTTGACCAATTTTTCAACACAGTCTCGACCACATATCAATCACTCTTTCAACTTAGCCTCAACCAGACTAGCAACCAAACATTTAACCCGACCTCAACCAAACATTCGACCCAACCAAAGACCAAATACCAACCAATCAACCCTCGACCAACCACTGACCAACTATCAAATGACCAAATCTCAATCAAACATTGACCAACCTTTTTATCCACACATTCAACCAGTCTCGATCAATCAACGACCATATCAGTCAACTTCACATCCGTCCACTCATCAATCAACACGTGACCAATATGGAGCGAAGTAAATGAGGCAAGTTTGCTCCTAATTGGCTCAGACCTTTTATTATCACGCACAAGTATGGATCAGGGACTTATCGTCTGTCTTCTCTTGATGGACGCCCAGAACCTGAGCCTCTTAATGCGTTGCATCTGCGACCGTTCTATTGCTAGTCGAGTACTCATCTACTTGACACTTAACTTGAGCTCGTCCCTTGAGCAATCCCCGTCCTCTTAATCCTACCTCCTTTCAACTCTATTCCTCTTAACAATTCCTATAACCCTTTTATGCGATATGGATGCTTTGTCCTCATAAAAGGGAGTCCTTGACCTTCTATAATCTTGTCCATGACTCACATTTCTATAAAAACAAATCAAGATGTCAACATATCCATGGTCACTATATCAATATCAAAATCAAACAAGCAGACTGCTCCCTCGAAGGATAGCTGTACTATCATTGCTGTAATTAATAGGCTGATCCCTCGAAGGACAGCTATTCAAAAGCCCTTATATTAAACAAAAATCTAGACCACTCCCTCGAAGGATGGATATGACTAATCTGGCAATAAACATCATTATTTTAGAAGCTTCCCACATTGATCAGCTTCACAAACTGACCACCAAACAAACGACATCTCTATGCAGGCTTCCCGCATTGATCAGTCTGCACCAAAAAAAAAAAAAAAAAAAATTGAATAAGTCATGGACTTGACTTATAGTTGTCTCAGGGTCTCCTATAAAAAGGGGCATCATTATCTTTGCTCTTAAAATGGGTTACCCTTCTTCCTCCTCCTATCACCCGCTCAAGGGACTTCGAGCTCACTTTAATGTCGAAGTGATTCGATTACCGCTCTAACATAACCACGGTCAACGACGTCACGCATGAATGGGGCTCTTGGTTCTCATAACCCCTATCTATGCTATCTTTTTGGTCCTTGTCAATGAAAGAGCAATATGCTTTTCACTTCTTCTACACTTTGGTCACATTCATCTTCATCACTTGTCAATCGACTCAACTCAACTCTCTTTTCAAACCATCAACCTGACCTAGCCTATTCACCCTAGTTTCTATGGACACCAATACACATGGAAACTATCGACCCGCCACAATTTATGTTCAGCATAAACCAATACTTGCTGAAGCATAAATAAACCTCAATTAATTTTTAGCATACATCCATCACGAATATGGAATATTGCTAGGGATGAAAAACCCCTCAACCAATGTTGCAGAATACACCATTTGGAAAAGGCTGCAACATCTTTTTTCCTCATCATTTCATCCAATCATCGACCAATCTATCAACCATTTTAACCACCTGTCTACCACTCAGACGCTTTGTCTGAACTACATTAGTCTGAGGCCCTATCACCAGGGCTATGTAGGCAGCACTCAGTTGACATGAGGTTTTCTGAGGTTAGCTCGACCATTCTCGTTTGTTCATCTCTCTGATGGATAAACCTTCTTTCCTTCTTTTAACCATAATCTTGTCCTTGACCATGACCCATTTTATCCCTTTGACCCTCCCTCCCTTTTAGGGAGAACTACATTAGCCTGAGGCCCTATCACCAGGGCTATGTAGGTAGCACTCAGTTGACATGGGGTCTTCTGGGGTTAGCTCGGCCACATCCTTTCGTCCATTCCTCCCCTCGACCACCAACCATTGGAGATCATGCCTATCTCCGCTGACCTTGACTACTTCCAAGACGTTGTTGCCTTGGTTGTTTTTGCATGTATGCTACCTCATGACTGGTTAGTAGAATTGTGCGCAGACCTTTTTGAACCCTCACAAGTATAGCATCACAAATCGGTTGATCCGCACTACTTGTGGCTTTTTCGTGTTTCTAGGAGCACTTCCTGAGCCCGGGATACCTGGAACATGACGACCATTTAGAGCTTCAGCTTAGATTGAGTGACCCGATTAGCAGATGACTAAATGTTGGTGCTTGATTACTTCGATTTTGGCACTCCTCGACCCTTGACCTGCGACACTTTGGCCTGACCATCTCGTGCAGTGGTATGCGCACAATCACAAATTTTGCCGCGTTCACCCTCACTCCTTTTTCATCCACTCCTTGTCAAATCAGCACCCAATTCTCGGTTCCCTTCCCTCAACTCCTGCTTTGAGGGGGAATACCTCATCCATAATCGGGGCAACCTATCCACTTCCTATTTTTGTCTTGTAGTTCATTCGAACAACCAACAAGACGAAATCAACCTTATCCCTCACCTGGGGAAATCACTCCTATTTTTGTCTTACAGTTCGTCAGAACAACCAACAAGACAAAAAGGGGCAAATGTAGACACCAAAATCGTGTCGACTCCCCTGGTCACTCCCCGTCTTATTCTTCTTCGCCTATTTAACCCTTGTCGATCACTTGTTCCACCAACCTTGACCCTGGCAGCATGTAACAATGAGCACAGAGCTAAAGCTAGACTCTATCCCCATTGTGCACCTACCAACGATGGTCTTTACCTGGCTGATGTCACCGACGTCGGTCACTTATCGGCCGACATCGGCAATCCTGCTGACGTTGGTCACCTTGTCGTTATCTATTATTAGTTATCATTCAGTTTCTCGAAATGGTTGACGAACCATTTCTAGAACCGTCCCCCGCCTTCATCAACCTCTGCCAACCATTTGAGACCAGACCCCAAAACATTATCCTGAACGCTATTTGAAATGCTGATCAATCAAACCCTGAGCAATCATCAACCTGCGAACTCCGACATCAACACTCTCGGCATCAACCAACCTGCACTCAATCCGGCACTGCACAGACAACTCCAACCATGGCTTTTATCGCATCTTCTGGTAGGTAAGTTTTTATTCTATTTATTTTATTTCTTCCTTAGTTATTATTTATCAGTTCTGTTATCTCGACTTTGTTCAGACCTAGCATCCCTCATTTACATCCCTATCCCTATCCCGACTCTGTTCAGACCCAGCATCCCTCGTTTACATCCCTATCCCTGTCCCGACTCTCTCAGACCTTGCCCAGACCCTGTCCCGACTCTCACAGACCCTGTCCTGAACCTGTTTAAACTTTTTTAGGACCTGCCCCGACCGACGCCGATCACTGCCCTGACCGACGACGATACTTCAACCGACGTCGGCACCTTCCCAGACCGACGCTGGCACCACAGAGACCGACGCTGGTGACTGTGCAGAACAGTGCTGCATATCAGGTACGCATTTTATTTTTTGTCATTTATTTTTGTCATTTCATCTTTTATTATCTAATTTCGTCCAACATTACACTTTTTATCAGTGGGTTGATATCCTTTTAGGGAGTCTTTGTACTTCCAGGATCGGGCGTTCGCCTGACAACCCACCATATCTTTGACTAACATCTTTTCGTGTTTTAGTCTCTTTTTCGCAGGTGTCATTCCTCCACAGCCAAAGAGGAGAATCTTCCAACATCTAATTTTGGTGCACTCAACTTTATCAGGTACTTCTAGCCTTAACCTTTTATTTCAGTTTCTTATTTCTTTTTTGAATGTAGAAAGCAATTTTGCATAGAAACAACTGGATCAATTTAATGAGTTACACTTGAAACAATGAGCTTGATCATAATCAGATACTCAAGTTGGGAAATAAATATTAAAAGGATGAAGGAAATAATGTTTCCTTCTCCTTAAAGTGGGATCATATGGTGGGTGGAACTCCATTTTTACCTTGAATTTCCATATTATGGTTGGTTGGTTTGGATCTCTCTCTTATAACTCTATAAAAAGTGGTAGGCTAAAGATTGGGTGTTTTTTTATTCAATCTAAGCTTTGGCCTTAGGCCATTATTAGGGTTATGGATGCCTAGATCCCAACTCACCCACCCAATAATAGACTTGATAAAATGTTGGATTTTTTTATTATTCTTGGAGTTCTCTAAAACTATCATATCTAGCCACCCCTTGCTAGTTTGGTTTTATACCTTTGCATATGGTTCTAGGAGTAGACCTTTAGAATGCTATCAAAGTCACCATTTCAATGTGATTTACACAACTTGAGCCTGAGATGGGTTGATTTAATGAGTTTCACTTGATAAAATGAGCTTGATTAATATAATGGGATCCTTATGAGAATCATGGCATGGATTTTAACTTATAACTACTATGGGGAGAGGGTGTTCTTTGAATGCCCTTGTAGGAAAGCAAGTGAAAACATAGGAAAGATATTGTTCCTCCCTTACCCACAAACATTTTTGGATACTCAAGTTGGGAAAGAAATGGAAATGAAGTTTTCTTTATAATGTGAGATTCAATGTTGTTTGGACTCATAGTTTTGCCTCAAAATTTAGTATATATTCTTGTTGTTTGGTTTAAATCTCTTATTACTTTGTGAAGAGTGGAAAAATGATGATCAAGTCTTTTAATTCAATTTAAGCTTTAGCCTCAAGCCATTATTAGGAATGTTGATGCCTGAATCCCAACTCACCCACCTAGTAATAGACTTGATTACATGTATTTTCACTTTTTTTAATTATTCTTAGAGTTGTTATCTAAAACTTTTTGATCTAGCCACCCCTTGCCACTTCAGTTTTCACTTTTATTGATGGTTCTAGGAGTGAACCTTTGAAGTTATATTAGAGTTGCCTATTTAGTGCCTATTCACACATCTCAACCCTGATCTAGGTTGATTTCCTGAGTTGCACTTGAGAAAATGATCTTGATCATATTTTTGCCTTAGATTTCCATATTGCAGTTGGTTGGTTTAGATCTCATATTACTTTATGAAGAGTGGCAAGCTAATAATTGGGTCTTTTGATTCAATTTGAGCTTTGGCCTCAGGCCATTTTTAGGGTTGTTAATTCCCAGATCCTAACTCACCCACCTAATAATAGACTTGATGATATGTATTTTGGCTTTGTTATTATTTTTAGAGTTATTCTCTAAAACTATTAGATCCAGCTTCCCCTTTCCACTTTTGCTTTGTAGATGTGGATGAGTGTAGTGCTTATGTTATTTCCTCACTGGTATTTTGAAATTTCTTTGAGGTGGAGTTGAAACCTTATTCCTAGCCATAGTGCCTATGACTGGGTTATTTGCTTTCTATTTGGGTTATAAATACTAATCAAAAGGGCAAGAGCATTTCTAATATTCTCATGTTTGTGAGTTGTTCTCAAAGATGATGTGGATTGGAGTATACATTATTAGAATTTGTGCCACTGTCTTTTCTCTAGTGCATTTTCTCATTGTGTTTAACTCCTTGCACTTTGCGGGAATTTATGATGGAAGGCAAGATTTGTCTCTTCTTCCACTATGATGATTCATTTTAGAAGTTTGCTCTAAATCTTGGCTTGTTGGTTAGTCTAGGTGTAGTGTGAATGTTTTGCATGTTTGATTAGATCACACATCTCCTAATGGATTCCAAGTATATTTCATATTTATGTGCATGTGTAAATAATGGCTTGGAATTACTCTTTTACAATGGTGGCCATGATTATGGTGCTTTTCACTGTAGGCTGATGTTGACACATTTAGACTATTTACACCAATTAAAAGTGCATAGGGCTATATTCTAGGTAAGGAAGTTCTCAAGTAGTCTTAAAATTAAGGTGGCCACATGTATAATACACACTATCCTTCATGTTAATCATGAGTTTGATTGCTTTGGGTTGTAGGGTATAGGGATTCATATGTGATGTTCTTCAAAACTACCTATAAATTGAAATCCCAAGGCTAGAGTGCTACAGTCTACTTATCTTTGCCCCTATTCTAAATGTTGCCTTTTCAAGGAGTTGAGGTATTTGTGCCAATTGAGATTTGGATTTTGTGGATGGCATATGCCCTTTGAAAGTGCATAAGAGGCTTTCTTGGGAAGGATGTCCCTAAGTGGCCATATAATTGAGGTGGTCATGTACATGGGGCATACTATCCATGGTTGCATTATCATGAGCAAGTTGGTTGAGTTGATGTAGGGTAAGTGGCTTCATACGAGATGAGCTTCCTAGGGGTCTATGAACTAAAGATATCTACTTTTATTACTCTGACTTATGCATCCCTCCCTTCTCATTTAATGGCACATTTTTACTTTAGCATAGGGTATGTGTAAAGGAGGCATTGAGGGTTCCCTCACCCTCTTCCATCCCATTCACATGTCGAGCATAAGGATTTTATGTTTGATTTCAAGGAAGAATGAATGCTTTGCTCTGATTTCACATAGTAATGGGTTTTGCTATCACTTGTCAGCATCCTACTTACTATTGGATGCTACCTAGTTGATCTTGCTAGTAGTCATATGTTTGTCTCAAATATTAATCCATGCATGTATAAGTATGAACTATTTCAAACTGTGAAACTATAGATGGCTCATTAAATTAGTTATAGTTTCTTTGATGGTACCTTACTACTCAAATAACCATAGTAATTTTATAGCTAATACATGCACCAAATCCTAACTCTTAGAAAGGATGAATTAGATAAAAGGCTAGCACAAGATCACCCATTATTTCAATGATTCATGATAACTTGATGGATCACACAAGAATTATGCTGGTGATGCTTCATTTAAATTTTTGCCTTATCAACTTTCAATGGTAGGATAGAGTCCTACCATGGTGGTGATGGGTGATAGAGAATTAGGGTTTGATTATAGAGAGGGAGCCTAAGAAATGGCTACCACATCTAAATAAGGAAATAGGCACAAAAATTACCCAATACTGACATGGGGAGGTAGTGACAAAAAATAAAAAAATTAGGCTCATCAAGTCTGGTAATTGAAATGAATATAATCTAAATCCCTTAATGAGGATACATTGGAGGGCAGGTATGGTGCCAAAATTCATGGTAATTATATCTCCAATAATGTATATTTAAGTTGTTACAATTAAAAATCTCATAGTTGGATCTTGGGTCGTCATGGTCAATCTACCCTATAGGTGTGTGCTACCCCTCACATCTTTTCTATCAGCGGCACATTCCTAGACTCAGTTAGCCAGGTCATAGTTCTAATGCCATTACTTTGAAAAAATTATAGTGCTCAAAGCAAGCCTATGCTCTGAATACATTAACATGGAATAATTTGATAGGAATCTGGTTATTCTATTGGCCTTCAAGACTAGAATAATGATTATCAAGGGCATTTGTATTTCATTATTAGAGGTGAAATTCTTGGATTTATGGAAGATGAATCACTACAAAATCATGTACCAAAGATGTTTTCATTAATCAAGAATGAAAGTTGGGGGCTTGAAGATGATCAGTTATTATCCTAGTCTCAACCATAAATGATGCCAACTAGGGATTAATGGATGTTGCTCTAAGGACTCTGCTAGCACCTTCTAAGAAATTAGAGTGTTTGGGTTCTAGGGAGAGTATGGTCACAAGGCTAAAACTTAAAGGAATTGATGGAAGGGCACCACTAGGAGTGCATGCTATGGCTTAATCTAACTCAACACAGGGAAACTTACCAGGTCTAAACATAGTAAAGATTGATATTTTGAAAGCTCCTCTTGATTTTATGGGCAGTATGGCATGGCCATTCTTAGCTAGTGGAAAGATTTGTCTAGTTAATTCTATTAATAAAGGAAACATTAGCCTACTAAATAGCTACATGGAGGTTCCCCTTCATAGCTAGCTTCTTAAAGGGACTATGACTATTTAGGCCATGGATGTTTGAGGTAATAATAGGTCTGTGATGCCCTTAGATGTTTTAGGCTTCACATGCACTACACTAATACAACCAATGAGTTTTTATCCCTTGTCTAAATGGTTTGGGAAATCTTGTCAAATTTCACCATGATGGGTATAGACCATTTCAATTATTTATCTTCAATAAGGAATTCCTAGTAAGCATGAGTCATCAAATCATGTTGACTACATCCCTACCCTTTATATACACCACCCATCACTCCTACCAATTGAATGATCTGGTGAAGTATTTGGATCACATTGATGATGGTGGTTTTTTTTAGTGACATCATGAGAAGTTCATTAAACCTTATCATTTAAAGGAAGGAGAAGTCGTAACAAGGTTATCATAGGTAAACCTATGATAGGATCATTATTGCTTTTGAACCCATGAACTATGTAGTGGAGGGGGTGAGCTTGACATGGTTAGACTCATCACCTCCTCAAACCCCACTCTTGTTGGTGTTTGGACTAGGGGCCCTATCACTTTGTCATGCTTCACTCCAGGTGGGGGTCATGGTAGGCTTTAGGCCTCTAAAAGTCATTTACTTGATGTTTGGGGTATATAATCCAAGGGCATGAATAAGTGCCATGCTCTATGTTGTGGTGATGTGGATGGCCCTTTTTTGACTATGATAGGCATGTTTAATGACTTTAGTCCCTGGGTAGTCCTACCCTGATGCATTTGGAAGGGCCCCCTATATTTCCCTTTAAAAAATAGTTCCTTGAAAAGTGCTCATGGCTGTCACCCAATTTTCACCTCCATGATGAGTTCATGAGGCATCTGCAACCCCCTTGTTACATTGCCAAGGATAGTTGTGCTTCTCAAGAGTGATGATGGTGTGTTTGGGAGTGTAGTCATGTAAGTCACTAGGTAAGACCTCTCATCGCCATTCCCTTTCCCTCTTTGATGGCCTATATCCTTTTTGACATGGCAAGGTGGGGGACATCTCCCTTATTTGGTGCCCACCCATGAGGTCTCACCCTCTGGACCATGGTGGCATTACGGGATGGGTGTTTGTCATAAACACTTGAGACACTATGGTGAAGTTCACACCAAAGATTTGAAAGAAATAGCTGTGCTATCCATGCATCATGTTGTGTGTTGGACCATCAGTGTTATGAGAATACAAATCTCAATAATATATATCTTGGCTCTTTCCATGATGAAGATTTTAGCAAAATGTGATACTTAGTGTAAATTGTAGAATCTCATGAATCATTGAGTTTTTCAATACAAGTTTCACCTGAGGCCTTAGCTAAGGGCATGCCTACTTGGGTGTTGAACTTCAAAATCACTCTCCCCCTTGGTGCATAGGTGGGAGTAGCATATATGTCCATCCATCCCCAAAGGGGGTGTAGTTGGCTCAAATTGGCATGAGGTTTGTCCCCTGTGTCATGATGAGTGGTGGCCCATGTGGGTTGGCATTGGTTTGTGCCTAGAGGGTGTAGATATTATGGAACTTTATCCTAGAGTTGATGGATTTTTACCTAATGTAGAGGCCATAAAACTACCTTTCATGTCCCCAAGTTAGGCACGAACACCCATTGAGTTTAAGCATATCATTAAGTAGAAGAAAAAAACTTATAAGGATTCCCCTAGTAATAATGAGTGAATTGGAAAGAGCCTAGTATGAAAATTGATGGCCATGACTATCTAATTTTAGTCTATAGAAGCATCCTTAGTGACAGATTGGGACCAAGTCCCCTAAAAGGGGGCATCAGAGAGGGTGAGAGCCCCATCAGGCCTAGACCTTATCAAACCATAAGGCATTATTGGTGAGTTAGGTTATTTGAGAATGCAACCCTAATCAGGTGGTAAATTCTATCTAAGGCTAAATATGAGAAAGAGATAGATAGAAAATAAGTACCATGAGGGGAAGATGAAAAGGACTTTGAAAAGAGAGTTAAAGAGTACTTGAAATTTTGAAGAGGGAAATGGATGGAGGTTGGCGATTTGCCTTGATTGGATATAGAATGACGTGAGCCAGTCTATCACTCAACTCAGGGGGCATGCCAATGTGGGCCATCATGGAGGCACAAGTATATCCTTTGGGTCACTTAATGTACCTTATTTATGATAGTTTGGGAATGAATCATGTGCCTGTGGTAGGCCCTTAAGAACTTATGCACTCATGGCATTATCTAGTTGGCTTTCCATCTAACCCATCTTGAAACATGGACCAAGGAGTCTAACATGTGTGTGAGTTGGTAGGTTGGGAAACCCAAGAGGCACAAGGAAGCTGACTGGAAAGATCCCCTCTCAAGGGGTGCACCTCCTACTGACCCTAATATGCCTGAGTAGGGTGAAGCCAGAGGAAAATCTAGTGGAGGCCTATAGTGATAATGACATGTAAAACATTTGTCTAACTTGGGTATAGGGGTGAATGACTAATCAAACCATCTAGTACTTATTTTCCTTTGAAGTTTCCCTCAAGATAGATGGAGATCACATGTGAGTTTTATTAGGTAAAGCAAATGATTAGAGGCATCAGGGGCATAATTCCCTTGACTTATTCTCAAAATTTAAATAAGTAAGGTAGCATGACTACTCTATTGAGCTATGTCATGGAACCAAGTGGAACATTTTTGGTAAGTAGAAATGGTGATGTGAGATGAACCAAAAGTCAAGTTACAGTGTCAAATTACACACTAACCTAGATCCCACAAAGGGTGTTGGTTTCTTAAGATAGTAGTAAGGTGGTCATGGAAGTTGAAATCTACTAAGGAGTGTGTAATATCTCACCTAATGAATCAAATAGCCCTAAAAATAGATGGCACTAAAGCATGAAACCTATACTCATCTATCAGGGTAAGTGTCAGGCTTTGATGAGTAAGAAGATGTAAGTGTTGTTGTGAAACCTTGGGCATGAGCCTAGGTGGACTAGCCCCTCGTGCAGATCTTAGTGGTAGTAGCAAATATTCAAATGATAACTTTTAAGACTAAAGTGGGGAAAGTTTCCATGTGAATAAAACTTGGATATGGGTTAGTCAATCTTAATAGATGGGGAAGTCCTATTTCAAAGCCACACTCTACACAATCATCAAAATGGAATTAGGTTAATATTCTCAAACTAGGATGTGGTGGTGGAAAAAAATGTTAGGAAATCTAGAAACATTAGCATGGGCCTCGAGAAGAATTATATTTTCTTTTTAACAACTTATCCACCCTAAAATTAGTTCAACAAAAGATAGGATCCAATGGCTAGAAGAGCACTACAAATCTTGTAGTGTTTGATATGCCTTCAGTGGCCCTTGAAAATCTATAAGATCAAGTAGCATTCATGCCTAGTTATACTCATAACTACATTAGGTTTCCAAGGTGAACAACCTCTAGTCAATAGAATAATGTAGGTAAGGGAAGTTGACAAAATAGATCTATAACTTTGGGAAAAGGATTAGCTCTAAGGGATGGGCCTAAGGTTCTATACCTTGAACTTATGGGCTATTGGTGGCCTACTTGAGCTACTTCTATGATGAGGGTGGGTTGTTACATGTTTACTGGGTGATAGGTGCAGGATGCTCCCCCTGTGGGAGCTTTCCTTAGGTAGTGAATAGCCAACTCAAAAATGGTAAAAATAAGGTGAATTTTACTATTTAATTAAAACAAAGCATTGTGATGGTCCTTATAGATGCTGAAGCAATGTGATTTTTACCTAGTGATCTAAATCTCAAAGTGAATAAATTCAACCAAGTGTGAGTAAATGGTGGGAGTAACTATGAATCTCTTAAGGTAGCCAAATGCCTCATCATCTAATTAGTGACATGCATGAATGGATTAATGAGACTCCCACTATCCCTATCTATTATCTAGTGAAACCATACTTAAGGGAATGGGCTTAGTGGAATAAGCAGGGAAAGAAGACCTTGTTGAGCTTAAATCTAGTCTAAATTTGTGAAATGAATTGAGAGGTGTAGAATAAGTGGGAGTCATTTTGGTGCAAGTGAAATACCACTACTTTTAACATTATTTTACTTATTTTGTGAGGCAAAAATGGGGCAATGCCCCTATTTTTAGCCTTAAGCTACACTTTAGTGTATCTATTTGGGTAGAAGACATTGTTAGGTGGGGAGTTTGGCTAGAGAGGCACATTTATTAAAAGATAACGTAGGTTTCCTAAGATGAGCTCAATTAGAACAAAAATCTTGTGTAGAACAAAAGGGTAAAATCTCATATGATTTTTATTTTTAGTATGAATACAAACCATGAAAATGTTGCCTGTTAATCCTTTATAATTTTATAATTTGAAGCTAGAGGTGTTAGAAAAGTTACCACAGGGATAACTGGCTTGTGGCAGCCAAGCGTTCATAGCAACATTGCTTTTTGATCATTCAATGTTGGTTCTTCCTATCATTTTGAAGAAAAATTCACCAAGTGTTGGATTGTTCACCCACCAATAGGGAATGTGAGATGGGTTTATATCATCATGATATAAGTTAGTTTTAACCTCCTGATGATCCATGCCATGATATTAATTTAACTTAGTATGAGAGGAAACATTGATTCACACATTTGGTCATCATGCTTTGTTGAAAAGATAGTGGCATGAAGCTACCATGTGATAGATTATGACTGAATGCCTCTAAGTCAAAATCCATGTTAGATGTTGTGTGTGTCTCTCTCTAGCTACATCTTGACCCATAGTAGGAGAAATTTTGTGTCCTTAGGGGCCCATGTCATTGGAAACCTTTGTTTAGTGCAACAGCCCATCCAGAGCAAACTTGTATAATAATTTCAAGAAACTAGTGAGAAGAACCCTTTGTAGATGACTTAAATAAGTGATGGGGTATTGTAAGTGGTATATTGGCCTTGTTTCCATGATCCACTAAGATTTATCCCTCTATCAACCTAATTCATAGAACCTCAAGTCATTCTATGGGTGGGGTTTATGGGGAGATGCATCCATAAAAGTATAAGCAGTGTGTGGTTGATATAGCTATGATTGGGTATTTTTAAAATTCACACCTCAAACATTTGTGGTAATGTTTCAAGTCATATTGTACCAATGTTGTGCAAAATAATTTACACTTAGAGAGGAACTTTTGAGTGGGATTTATAAAATAATATGGGTTGTTGCATATTTTGGGTGGGGTTTCCTACACCAATGTCATCGCATAGAGAAACTCATACTTGGATAAGTTATTGACAAAATTTCCAATGGAGTTTTCAAAATAATATGTGATGTTACATGTTCTAGGTGGGGTTTCCTATATTGGCATCATCACAATACAACTCAAGGAGGGGGTTGGGGTTGAAAATAATATGTAGTGTTTGGATAGTTTTTGGGTGGGGTTTCTTATAATAGTGTCATTACAATGCAATTCATGGAGGGGGTTGGGGTTCAAATTAATATGAAGTGTTTGGAAATTTTTTGGGTGGGGTTTCCTATACCAATGTTAACACATGAAGAAATTTGCACTTAGATGAAATTTGGATAATATTTTGATTGGGGTTCCATATACCAGTATCATCGTAATGCAACTCATGCAACTGATACCACTCAGGAGAGGTGGGGGGGAGGGGATAGGCATGGGATTTTCCCAAAAAAATAGGGAGTATTAATTATTTTATGTGGGGTTTCCTATACCAATGTCATCATGTAGAGAAAATCACACTTACATAGATTTTTGATAATACTTTTAGTGTGATTTCAAAAATAATATGCAACGTTGCATATTTTGGGTGGGGTTCCCTTTACCAACATCTTCACAATGAAACTTGGGGGATTCCAATATATGCAAGTGTTGCATATTTTATTTTGGTTTTCCTATACCATTGTAATCATAGAGCTCCTTGGGGTTTCCAAAATAACATGCAGTGTTGCATATTTTAGTTGGGGTTTCTAAAACCAGTGTCATTGTATATAGAAATTCACACTTAAGATAGATTTTTGACAATACCTCAAGTGGGGTTTCCTATACCAACATCATCACAATGCCACTCTGAGTTGCATTAGATTTCCTATACTAGTGTCATCACACAGAGAAATTCACACTTATATTTTTGACAATATTTCAAGTGGGGTTTCCTATAACATCATCATTGCAATGCCACTTGGGTTTGTAATGAAGCCTAACCTCCCAATGCAACTTAGGGGTTTCTAAAACAACATGTAATATTTTCATATTTTAGTTAGGGTTTCCTATACCAATGTCATCATGTAGAGAAATTCACACTTAGATGTATTTTTGACAATATTTTGAGTGGGGTTTCCTATACCAACATCATCGTAATGCCACTTGGGCTCCCAATGCAACTTGGGGGATTCCAAAAATATGCAAGTGTTACATATTTTAGTTGGGGTTTCTTATACCAGTGTCATTGTGTAGATAAATTCACACCTAGATGGATTTTCGACAATATTTGGAGTGGGGTTTCCTATACCAACATTGTCATAATGCTACTCAGGCTCACCATGCATCTTGGCCTCCTAATGCAACTTTGGGGGTTCTAAACAACATATAATGTTGCATATTTTAGTTGGGTTTTCCTATATTAGTGTCATCATGTATATAAATTAACACTTGGATGTATTTTTGACAATATTTCAAGTGGGGTTTCCTATACCAACATCATCGTAATGCCACTCAGGGTCATAATGCAACTCAGCCTCCCAATGTAACTTTGGGGTTTCCAAAATAATATGCAATATTGAATATTTTAGTTGGGGTTTCTTATACCAATGTAATCACATAGATAAATTCACACTTCAATGGATGTTTGACAATATTTTGAGTAGGGTTTCCTATACCAATGTCATCATAATTTAACTCAGCCTCCCAATGCAACTTGGGGGGTTCCAAAACAACATGAAGTGTTACATATTTTAGTTGGGGTTTCTTATACCAGTGTCATCATGTAGATAAATTCACACTAAAAATGGATTCTTGAAAATAATTCAAGTGGGGTTTCCTATGCCAACATTGTTGCAATATAACTTGAAGGGGGAAGGTAGGGCAGGGGTTTTCCAAAATAATAGGCAGTTCTAAATATTTTAGGTGGGGTTTCTTATACCAATGTCATCATGCAAATAAATTCCTACTTAGAATTTTTTTTGATAATAATTTTAGTGTGGTTTCCAAAATAATATGTGGTGTTGCATATTTTGGTTGGGGTTTCCTATACTAACATCATCACAATGCCACTTGGGATCACAATACAACTCAGGCTCCCAATATAATTCAGGGGGTTCCAACAATATGTAGTGATGCATATTTTAGTTGGGTTTCCTATACTAGTGTCATCATGTAGATAAATTTACACTTAGATGGATTTTTTACAATATTTCAAGTGGGGTTTCCTATACCAACGTCATCACAATGCCACTTAAGGTCGCAGTGCAACTTGGCCTCCCAATGTAACTTCACCTTGGGGTTCCAGAAAAACATGCAACGTTGTATATTTTAGTTGGTATTTCCTATACCAGTGTCATCACATGGATAAATTCATACATAGATATATTTTTGACAATATTTTAAGTGGGGATCCCTATATTAACATTGTCTTAATGCAAACTTGGGCTCATAATGCAACTCATGCTACTAATGCAACTCAAGCTCACAATGTGCATTGAGAGTTCACAATGCAACTTAGGGGATAGGGGGTTGCCAAAACAAATAGGTAGTATTGCATATTTTAGGTGGGGTTTCTTATACTAATGTTATCACATAGATAAATTTGTACTTGGAAGGATTTTTGATAATTTTTTAAGAAAGCAAGCACTTACATGAATTATTGACAATATTTTTAGTGTGAATTCCAAAACAATATGTAGTGTTGCATATTTTAGGTGGGGTTTCCTATATCAATGTCATTACAATTCCAATCATGGTCAAAATTCACTTGGGATCCTAATGCAACCTAAGGAGGTTCCAAAATAATATGCATAGTTGCATATTTTAGTTGGGGCTTTTGATACCAGCATCATCGCATAGAGAAATTAATAATTTGATGAATTTTTGATAGTATTTCAAGTGGGGTTTTCAAAATAATAAGTGGTGATTCATATTTTGGGTGGGGTTTCCAATACCATTGTCATCATGTGGTGCAATTCACAACATTTCATATTTTGGGGCTCACAATGCAACTCAGGGAGTTGAACCCCATGCCACTCAAGCTTGTAATGCCACTTGAGGAGTTATTCCCAATGCAACTCAGGGAGTTGATCTTAATGCAACTCAAATTCATGAAGGGACTTATAATAGTAATGTAACTTTAGGAGATGATCCTAATGCAACTCAAATTCACAATGTAACTCAAGCTCATAATGCGACTCAAAGAATTTCTTCTGCTTAGGGAATTACTCCTAATGTAAATTGGATTCATGATGTAACTCAAAGTCATAATACAACTAAGGCTTCCAATACAACTTAGGCTCACAATGCAATTTAAGGAGTTATTACCAATGTAACTTAGGGTTGTAGTGTAACTCAAAGAGTTGCTCCTAATAAAACCCAGGGTCATAATGCAAATCAGGAAGTTGACCCCAATGCAAATCAAATTTATAATGTAACTTAGGGTCTCAATACAATATAGGCTCACAACTCTACTTAAGGAGTTTCTCCCAATGCTACTCAAGGAGTTGATCCCAATGCCACTCAAGGAGTTTCTCTTAATGCAACTCAAGGAGTTGATCCCAATGAACTTAGATTTGTAAAGTGATTTATGCTCTCAATACAGCTCAGGGAGGTGATCCTAATGTAATGCAACTCAGGCTCATAATGTAACTTAGGGAGTTTATACCCCTTGTGGAATTGCTTCCAATGTAAATTGGATTCATGATACAACTCAAGGTCACAATACATCTAAGGTTTCCAATACAACTCAAGATCCCTATGTCACTCAGGCTCGTAATGTAATTTGGGGAGTTGTTTCCAATGCAACCCAGGGTCATAGTGTAACTTGGGGAGTTGTTCCAAATGCAACCTGGGGTCACAATATAAGTTGAGAAGTTGATCCTAATGCAAATCAAATGCAACCTAGGGTCATAATGTAAGTTAAGAAGTTTATCCCAATGAAAATTAGATTCATAATGTAACTTGGGGTCTCAATGTAGTGCAATCTCACAACTCTACTTGAGGAGTTGTTCCTAATGTAACTAACATTCATGATGAAACTCTGGGTTCAAACTCATAATGAAACTTGGGGAGTTGATCCCAATGCAAAATAGATTCACAAGGCAACTTAGGGTCACATGTAACTCAGGGAGTTATTCCCAATGCAACTCAAGGAATTATTCCTAATGTAATTCAGATTCATGATGTAGCTCAAGTTCACAATGTAACTCAAGCTCATGATGTAACTCATGGATTTTCTCACAATGAAACTTGGGGAATTTATCCTAATTCAACTTTGGGTCATCATACAACTCATCTCCCATAGTAAAACCCATCTTTTGAAGTGCAACTCACATAATGCAACTCAATCTAGGTTGTGTTGACCCTAATAGCATTGATCATCTAATACAACTTGATACAATGTAGTTCATGTAGCAAAGCTCATCTCATATAGCACACATAACCTCACATAGTGTACCTCATGAATCTTAGCTCATATATCATAGCTAGTGAAGCTTGACACATGCAACACCTCTCATGAAGCCTAGCTTATGTAGCACAAATCATCTCATGTAGTGAAACATGTGTAACACACATCCACATCATCATAGTATGTGTAAGGGGAACATAGACTACCCAATGTCTTGATAAAATGGGGAAAGAGGGTGCAACACTAGGACAACAATGCACCTTGTGAATCTCAGCTCGTGTATCGCATCTAGTGAAGTTTGACCCATGAAACACCTCTTGCAAATCCCAGCTTATGCAACATAAATTATCTCATGTAGTGCATCATGTGAAACACACATCCACATCATCATAGTATCTACAAGGGTAACATTAATCACCCAATGTCTTGATAAAATGGGGAAAAAGGGTGAAACACTAAGACTTCTTGAGAGGTCACCCATCCCAATACTACCCTGACCCAAGAATGCTTAATTTTAGAGTTATAATGGGATATTATACACTAATGCTAGTATGATCACACTAGATATTTACTTTATCACATTACTCTACTTATAGGAGACACATGGAAGACATTAGATAGACCCAATTTATTACATGAGACATATATGGCTTCACTTATGTGTGAGTTTCAACACACTACTCTATTGGTTTAATATGGTATACAAGGGGATCCCATCATAAGTTAGTTTCAACACACTACTCTATTGGTTCAATATGGTACACAAGGGGATCCCAAGTTACACCGATTGACTCATGCATCTCCCACATCACAACTTGTCAACTCAACATAATACATCTCACACATCAGAATTCATCTCATGTAGTGCAACTTATATTATTCACCATAACCTATGTAGTGTGGGTTGCACAATGTGACTTTGCCTAGGATGTTAGGATGGCCCAACACATCTTTACCTAGAGCAACCCACTTAATGCATCTTATGGAGCGTAACTCATGTAGCATTGCATAACATAGCTTATGTAGCATGACCCATCTTAAATAGTGCAACTCTTGTAGCATGTCTCATGCATCATTTCTCTCTCAATGCAAATCCACCTACGTTGTGGTAATTTCTTAACACAGCTTGACCTGGGTTGAGTCAATGTGGGTTAGGTCATCTAAGCACAACTTTTAAAATGTAACTTATCTCAAATAATGTAACCCACCTCATGTAGTGTAGCTCACCCAATGCCAACCCAAGTTGTGTTGATCACCTAAGGTAGACAACTCATGTAATGTAACTCATAGAATGTAGCTCTATAAGCACAATATATGACAACACATTTTGTACAAAATAACCCATGTAGGATGACTCCTGCGATGAAACTCATCCCACTCAATGTAACTTGCATAGTGTAACTCACACAACATAGATTGACTAATGCCTTAACATAAATAAAAAGGGGCTGCAACACCCAAACTTCAATATGGCACATAATAGGATATCATGCAACACAATTTTCATAGTATAGCTGCTTAGCATAGCTCACACAATATAGGTCAAGTTGGGTTATGCCAGCCTAGTATTGTCACTTGCCAAATGTATAGCTTGACCCATTGTAGCTCGCATGATGTAACTCATCTTGCATAACACAACCCAATCGCACAACACACCTCATCTCACATAGCCTAAAAAGTGGATCCTAACTCATACATCACATATGATGAAGCTCAGCTTAGGTAGAGCATCTCATGAAGCCCATCTTGTGTAATTCAAATCATTCTACACATTACACATCCACATCATAGCTTGCCCAATGTAGTTTGACCCAAGTTGTGTCAATCACCTAATGCAAAAAAACCTAACACAACTCATGAAATGTAGCTTACATAATGTAACTTGATAAAAAATACTCGTGCAACACCACTTGTGTATTATAACGTGTAATCATAGCTCATCCCATGTAGTGTAGCTCATGTAACATAACATGCCTAAATCATCTTGATCAAAGTTTTGGTAGCCTAATTTGCATTGATCACCCCACATTGAGTAACTTAGTGCAACTTGAGCAACACATCTCACAAAGTGCAACTCGCACGGTGTAACTTGGGTAGTGCATCCCATCTAACACAACTCAATGCAACTCATCATGCATAACAAAATTGATGCCATGTAATGAAACTCAATTAGGTCATATCATCTTGCATAATGCATCTTGTATCACATAACACAACTCATGTTGTATAGTGCAACTTGTATAGCACATCTTGTGAAACTCATCTTGCAAAGTGTAACTCTTATGATGCAAATCATATAGCACATCTTATGAAACTCATCTTACAAAATGTATCTCATGTGATGCAACTCAATTAATAAATATTTTCTCACATAGTGTAACTCATCATATACAATGCAACCCATCTCACTTAATGTAACTCATGCTATGAAGTGTAACTTGCATAGGGTAGCTAGTTCAACACACCTCATGTAGCATATCTTGACCTAGATTACGCTGACTAACTAAAGCTTCCAATACAACTTGGGCTTATAATGCAATTTTAGGAGTTATTCCCAATGCAACTTGGGGTCATAGTGCTACTCGAGGAGTTACTCCCAATGCAACCTGGGGTCATAATGCAAGTCAAGAAGTTAACCCCAATGCAAATAAGATTTGCAATGTGACTTAGGGTCTCAATGTAGTGTAGGATAACAACTCTACTTAGGGATTTTCTCCTAATGCCACTTGGGTAGTTACTTCTAATGAAACTTAGGGAGTTGATCCCAATGCAACTCAGATTCATGAAGTTACTTATACTCATAATACAGCTTAGGGGGTGATCCCAGTGCAACATAGATTCAGGATGCAACTCAAGCTCATAATGTGACTTAGGGAATTTATACCACTTAAGGAATTTCTCCCAATGTAAATTAGATTCATGTTATAACTCAAGGTCACAATACAACTAAGTCTTCCAATACAACTCAGGCTCATAATGCAATTTTGGGAGTTATTCCTAATGTAACCTAGGGTCATATTACAACTCAGGGTTACAATGCAAGTCAAGAAGTTGATCCCAATGCAAATTGGATTCACAATGTAATTTGGGGTTGCAATACAAGCTAGGAAGTTGATCCCAATGCAAATTAGATTCAAAATGCAACTTGGGGTCTCAATATAATGTACCCTCACAACTCTACTTGAAGAGTTGCTCTTAGTGTAACTACCATTCATGATGCAACTCTAGGTTCAAATTGGTAATGTAACTCGATAAGTTGATCCCAATACAAAATAAATTCACAAGGCAACTTAGGGTTATAATGCACCTTGGGAATTGTTCCCAATGCAACATAGGGAATTATTCCTAACGTAATTCAGATTCAGAATGCAACTTGGGTTCACAATATAACTCAATCTCATGATGTAACTCATGGAGTTTCTCATAGTGCAACTCAAGGAGTTTTTCCCAATTTAACTCTGGGTCACCATGCAACTCATCTCCCACAGTGAAACCCATCTCATGAAGTGCAACTCATATAATGTAGATTGATCTAGCTTGTCCTGACCCCGATAGCATTGATCATTTAATATAGCTCAATATGATGTAGTACATGTAGTGAAGCTCATCTCACATAGCACACATATTCTCACATAATTCACCTCATGAATATTAACTCATATATCACATCTAGGGAAGCTCAACCCATGCAACACCTCTCATGAAGCTTAGCTTATGTAGCACAAATCATCTTGCATAGTTTAGCATGTGCAACACATATCCACATCATCAAAGTATGTGTAAGGGGAACACAAACTGCCCAATGCCTTGATAAAATAGGGAAAGAGGGTATAACACCAAGAGTATAGTGTACCTCATGAATCTCAGCTCATGCATCACATCTGGTGAAGCTTGACCCATGCAATGCCTCTCACAAAGCCCACTTATCTAGCATAAATCATCTCACATAGTGCAACATATGAAACAAACATCCACATCATTAGATTATGTGTGAGGGGAACAGAAACCACTTAATGTCTTGATAAAATAAGGAGAAAGGGTATAACATTAGGACTTCCCAGGAGGTCACCCATCCTAGTACTACCCCAGCCCAAGCACACTTAACTATGGATTTATAATGGGATCTGGTTCACTAACACTAGTATGATTGCACCTAACATTTAATTTATCATGTTACTTTTCTTATAGGAGACACGTGGAAGACATTAGACAAACCCAATTTATTGTATGAGACTCATTTGGCCTCACTTATGTGTGAGTTTCAACACACTACTCTGTTGGATCAATATGGCACACAAGGGGATCCCATCGTAACTCATGCAACATGCACAGTGCAACACAAATCATCTTTTATAACGCAATACATGTAACACACATCCACATCATAGCTCATCCAATGTCACTAAACCCAGGTTGTGTTGGTTGCCTAATGCAGCTCGATCTAAGATAGCTCATGTAGTACAGCATGCATAACACACCTCATATAATGTGCCTTAACCCTATTTTCATTGATCTCCTAATGTATCTTGTGCATCATACCATACTAGTGCAACTCATGTAAAAACATAACATATCTTGTGTAACACAACTCATCCCTTATAGTGCAACACACATATCACACCCTGTGTGAAGCATAACTTTCTTGATGCATTTCAAATCAAGCTCGACTTGGTGCAGGTCACTTGATGTATCTCATGTAGCAAAACTCATCTCACATAGTGTGGCCCATTGATGTAGCTCAACCTAGGTTGTGTCAATCACCTAACTTAGTTCAACCTGATGTAACTCATGTAATGCAATATACATAGTGTAGATTACTCAATAATTATTCTAAGGGAGCCACCATGGCGTAAATAAAAATATGCTCCTATAACCTTAGTGATTTTCTATGTCATTTGCCCCCACACCCCCACCCCGTCCCACTCTGAGACATTAGAGTATGTGTGAGGGGAACACAGACCACCCAATGTCTTGATAAAAGGGGGAAAAAGGGTGAAACACTAGGACTTCCCAGGATGTCACCCATCCCAATACTACCCCATCCCAAGCATGCAAAACTATAGAATTCTAATGGGATCTAGTGCACTAACACTGGTATGATCACACCCAATATTTACTTCATCATGTTACTTTAATTTTAGGAAACACATGGAAGACATTAGATAGATGCAATTTATTAAATGAGACTCATTTGGCCTCACTTATGTGTGATTTTCAACACACTACTCTATTGGTTCAATATGGTACACAATGGAATCCCATCATAACTCTCACACCATCTATAACTTATCAAAACCCATCATGTGTAGTGTGACTCATGTGGTGCATCTCACATAGTGTAACTTTCCCAATGTAGCATGATCAAGGGTGTGTTGATTGCCTAACACAACTCAACTCAATGTATTTCATGTAACATAACTCATCTCATGCCACATAACTCATGCATTACAGCTAGACTTAGGTTATGCTAAGCTAGGTTATGTAGTGGGACCTTGTGTAATTCATTTCTCACAACATAACTCATAAATAAAAAGAGGGTCCCATACCCTTCATGCTTGTCTATGTCCTTCTCCCCCCTTGACATTGGAATATGTGTGAGGGAAACATAGATTGTCAAATGTCTTGATAAAATATAAAAAAAGGGTGTAACACTAAGACTTCCTGAGAGGTCACCCATCCCAGTACTACCCTGACCCAAGCATGCTTAACTATGGAGTTCTAATGGGATCTGGTGCACTAACATTGGTATGATCACACCTAATATTTACTTTATCACATTACTCTACTTGTAGGAAACACAAGGAAGACATTAGACAGACCCAATCAGTTTCACAGGACTCATTTGGCCTCACTTATGTGTGAGTTTTGACACACTACTCTATTGGCTCAATATGAGGCATAAGGGGATCCCATCATAAGTGAGTTTTAACACACTACTATATCAGTTCAATATGGCACACAAGGGGATCCCATTGTAACTCATGCATTATATCTGACTTAGTAAAACCAATCACATTAAGTGCAACTTGCATGGTACATCTCACACAGTGTAACTCACCCAATGTAGCATGGTCCAAGTTGTGTCAATTGCCTAGCACATCTCAACTCAGTGCATCTCATGCATCGTAACTCATCTCATGCCACATGACTCATACATTACAGCTCAACCTAGGTAATGCTAACCCAAGTTATATAACTTGACCTCATATAATTCATCTATCATAACATAACTCATCTTGTGGTGCCTAGCTCATGCAATGCATATAATGCAACCTAACTCATCTCATATAGCACATCCTACCCAATTCTAACCCAGGGTTCATTAATTTCCTAGCACATATTGACCTGGTGTAACTATCATGATGTAAGTCATATGAGTTAGCTAGAGAGGCACATACCACACATTGCATCTTGCTCAACACTCATAAAATGTAGCTCAAATAGGGAAACACAGCCTATGTAATGCAACTTGTATAGATCATCTCATGCAACATAGATTGTCTAATGTAGTATGAGCCTCAATTCATAAATATATAAGGTAGGGACTCTAATATAGCTTAGTGTGGGTTGGGTCAACCATGTAGCATAACTCAATGTAATATATCTCACACATCAAAATTCATATCATGTAGTGAAACTCATATTGTTAACCACACCCTATGTAGTGTGGATTGCATAATGCAACTTCACCTAGGTTGTGATGATGGCCCAACACATCTCAACCGAGAGTAACCCACCCAATGCATCTTATGCAGCATAACCCATATAATAATACATAGCATAGCTCATGTATCATGTCTCACATATCCTTTCTCTCTCAATGTAACTCCACCTACATCATGGTAATCACCTAACATAGCTAAACCTAAGCTGAGTCAACCTAGGTTGAGTCAGCTAAGCACAACTCGCATAACATCACTCATCTCAAAAAATGCAACCCACCTTGTGTAGTGTAGCTCACCCAATGCTGACCCAAGTTGTGTTGACCACCTAAGGTAGACTACTCATGTAATGTAACTTATAAAATATAACTCTAAAAGCACAATACATGACAACACATCTTTCACAATGTAACCCATGTAGACTGACTCATACAACACAACTCATCCCCACCTGATGCAACTTGCATAGTGTAACTCACATAAAATAGATTGCCCAATGCCTTGACATAAATAAAAAGGGGATGCAAACCCTAGAATCCTTATTGGGTCACCCATCCTAGTACTACCCTAGACAAAGCATGCTTAACTACAAATTTCCAATGGGATCTAAAGCACTAACACTAGTATGATCACACTAAATAAATATTGTATCACCTTGCTATAGTTTTATGAGAGATGTGGAGAGTTGATTGCCTGATGCAACTTTAACCTAGTGTATCTCATGCATTTTAACTTACACAACACAACTCACATAGTGAAGCTCGCATAATACAAATCATCTTGTGCTAAAAAACTCACGTAATGCATCTCATTCAATGTAGCTAGCACAATTTAGCTTAATCAGGGTTGTGACAACCCATTTTATTCTAAATCATGTAACACATCTCAAGCCAACAAATCTCATGTAGTGCATCCCACATAAATCATCTCTATAGTGTAGTGCATGTAACACACATCCACATCATAGCTCATCTAATGTCACTGGACCCAAGCTATGTCAATCACCTAACACAACTTGACCTATCATAGATCATAAATTGAAACTCATGTAATACACCTCAACCCTATTTTTTATTGATCACCTAATGCATATCATGCATCATAACATACATATGCAACTTTTTCAACAACACAACACATCTCACTAAACACAACTCATCCCTTGCAATGCAGTACACGTATCACATCTTATGTGTAGTATAACTTGCTTGATGGATATCAAATTGAGCTCTATGAATTGCATAACATAGCTCAACCTAGTGCAGGTCACTCGATGCATCTAATTTAGCAAAAATCATCTCACATAGTGTAATTTATTGATGTAACTCAACTTGGGTTGTGCCAATCACATAACTTAGTTCAACCCAGTGGAACTTGCATAACACATCTCATCTCGCACAACACAACATGCATAATGTAACTCACTCAAAAATTCTTCCAAGGGAGCTGCCATGGCGTAAATAAAAAGAAGATTTCATACACTTCATGCTTGTCTATGTCATTCCTCCACCCAGTCACCCCTATCCCCTACCCTTGAGACATTAGAGTATGTGTGAGGGAAACATAGATCACCCAATGTCAAGATAAAATGGAAAATAGGGGTGCAACACTAGGACTTCCTAGGAGGTCACCCATCCCTATACTACCCCAGCCCAAGCATGCTTAACTATAGAGTTTTGATGTGATCCAATGCACTAACATTGGTATGATCACCCCTGATATTTACTTTATCACATTACTCTACTTGTAAAAGACACATGGAAGACATCAAACAAACATAATTTATTACATGGGACTCATTTGGCCTCACTCATGTGTGATTTTGGACACACTACTTTGTTGGCTCAATATGGCACACAAAGGGATCCCATCATAAGTGAGTTATGACAAACTACTCTGTAAGTTTAATATGGCACACAAGGGGACCCATTTTAACTCATGCACTATATCTAACTTAGTGAAACCCATCATGTGCAATTTTGACGTACTACTTTATAGGCTATGGTGATTGCCTAACATAACTCAACTCAGTGCATCTTGTGTAGCACAACTTATCTCATGACACATGACTCACACATTACAACTCAACCTAGGTTATGTTAACCTAGGTTATGCAGCTCAACCTCATGTAATTCATCTCTTATTACCTAACTCATCTTGTGGTGCCTAGCTCATGTGGTGCATCTAGTGCAACCTAACTCATCTCGCATAGCACAACCCATGTAATGCCAACCTAGGGTTTTTTTATTTCCAAAAATATCTCGAGTTGGTTTAGCTAGTATGATGTAAGTCATATAAGGTAGTGAGAGAGGCACATGTCACACACTACATCTCACTCAACTCTCACACACTACTACTCAAGTAGGGTAGCACATCATGTGTAATATAACTTACATAATGCATCTCCTACAACACAAATCACCTAATGCAACATGACGCTTGACTCATTAATATATAAGGTAGGGCCTCCAATATGACTCTACAGTGGTTGGGTTGACCATGTAATGAAACTCAACACAATGCATCTCACACATCATAATTCATCTCATGTAGTGAAACTCATATTATTCACCACAACCTACGTAGTGTGGGCTATGCAATATGACTTTGCCTAGGTTGTGATGATGACCCAATGCATATCAACCTAGAGCAACCCACCCAATGCATCTTGTGGAGCATAAATCACATAACATTACACAATATAGCTTGTGTAAAATGACCCATCTTAGACAATGTAACTCTTGTAGTATGTCTCATGCATCATTTATCTTTTAATGTAAATCTACCTATGTTGTAGTGATCATCTAACACAAATCGACCTGAGTTGAGTTGACCTAGGTTGAGTTAGCCAAGCACAACTCATGTAATGTAACTCATCTCGAATAATGTAACCCACCTCATGTAGTGAATCTCACCCAATGCCAACCTAGGTTGTGTCGATCACCTAAGGCAAACTAATCATGTAATGTAACTCATATAATGCAACTCTATAATCACAATGCATGGAAACACATATTGCATAATGTAACCCATGTAAGATGACTCATGTGATGAAACTCATCTTACTTAGTGTAACTTGCATAGTATAACTCACACAACATGGATTGCACAATGCCTTGGCATAAAGAAAAAGGGGGTGAAACACCCAAAATTGAATATGGTACATAAGGGGATCTCATGCAACACAATCTACATAGTATAGCTTACTCAACATAGCTCACACAACGTAGGTCAAGTTGGGTTGTGCTAGCTTAGTAGTGTCACTCACCCAATGTATAGCTCAACCCAATGTAGCTCACATGATGTAACTCATCTTACATAGCACAACCCATATTACACAACACACATCATCTCATGTAGCCCAAAAAGTGGATCCCAACTCATGCATCACATCTTGTGAATCTCAACTCAGGTAGAGCATCTCATGAAGCCTAGCTCATGTAATGAAAATCATTCTACATATTATGTATCCACATCATAGATCACCTAATGTAGTTTGACCTGAGTTGTGTCAATCACCTACTATAGCATAGCTTGACACAACTCATGAAGTGTAGCTTGCACAACGTAACTTGAGAAAAAATACTCATGTAATACCACTTGTGTAGTACAACTTATAATCACATCTCATCCCATGTAGTATAACTCATGTAGTGCAGCTCATGCAACATAACATGCCCAAATCAGCTTGATCAAGGTTTTGGAAACCTAATTTGCATTGATCACCCCACATTGAGTAACTTGGTACAACTCGAGAAACAAATATCACAAAGTTTAACTCACATGGTGAAACTTAGGTAGTGTATCCCATCTTACACAACTCAATGCAACTCATCATGCATAATGAAATTGATGCCATGCAGTGCAACTTAGTTGGTGCATCTCATCTCACACAATGCAACTTTTATCCTATAATGTAACTCATGTCATGTAGTGAAAGTCATATAACACATATTTTAAAACTCATCTTGTAAAGCATAACTCATGTGATGCAACTCATATAGCACATCTTGTGAAACTCATCTTGAAAAGCATAGCTCATATGATGCAACTCGAGTATTACATCTTGTCTTGCATAGAAAAACTCATCCTATGTAATGCAACCCATCTTACTTAATTCAAATCATGCCATGAAGTGTAACATGCATGGCATAGTTAGTGAAAAATAACTCACATAGTTCATCTTCCCAAGTTATGTTGACTGACTCATGCATCACAACTTATTAGCTCAAATTTACAATATAACTTGCATAGTGCAGCTTGAGCAACATATCTCATCTTGTTCAATACAATTCTCATAACATAGCTTGTGATGGGTACCTTACCCCATCCATCTTGACCCTTAGTCCATAGATATATAAGGTAGGGCATCTAGTGTAGCTCGACATGAGTTGTGTCACTCACCTAAATCAACTCAACCTATAGATATTTGTGTAGTTAATCTTGTGCATCGTAACTCATCTTACATGGTTTAACTCATCTTGTGCACCATAATTTACATAGTACATCTCTTACAACATAGATCCAACAATGTAACACAACTTGTGTTCTTATTAATTAGGTTGTGTCATTCACCTAACATAACTTAGTTTGGCATTGCTCATGTATTTTAACTCATTTTGCATAACACAACTCATCTCGTGTAATAGAACATGTGAATCCCATCTTAAGCATCACATCTGGTGAATCCAATATCACACATTGCATCTCATAAATTCTCATTCACATAAAATAACTCATCTCATGTAACATAGCTCAAATAATGCATCTTCATAGAGTAGTTCAACCAAATCATCTCATCCTGATTGTGTTAACCTAAATTATGTCCATCACTAAGCACAACTCAACCCATCATAGCTCATGCATCGTAACTCACATATCACAGCTTAAGAAGTATATCTCATACAACATAACCAACACAATGTAGCTCAAGCAACATAGATCACATATTGTAACCCAAACCACACAGTGCCAATCATATCACTAATGTAGCTCGTGTAACATTGTTCACCCAATGTACCTTAACAAGGGTTGTGTAAACCTAGTTTAGGTTTATCCCTATATGTAACTCATGTAGTGAAACTTTCAAGGTACAACATGAATCATCTCATACAACATAAATTAACTTTCTCAATGTAGCTCATCTCATATATAAAAACTCATCTTTGTAGTGTAACTCACATAGCGTATCTCATGCAATGCATCTCATGTAGCATAGCTTAACCCAAGTTTTATCAATTTCCTAACACATCTTTCACATTGTAAATTTTTATCCTAACTTTCACAATAGAGAATGTGTATTTCCATTCATCTCATGTAATGTAATTCATGTTGTGAAACATAACTCATCTTATGTAGTGCAACTCACATAATGCAGTTAGGCATGAGTTGTGTCAATTGCCTAATGTTACTCAACCTGGCATAGCTATCTCAATGTCATCTTGTGTATCATAGCTCCTACAACGCATCTTGTGTAGCAAATGTTATGCATTAGAAGTCATATCACATAATGTAACTTGCCAACATTGCTCACCCAATTATAGCCTGACCCAAGTTATGTTGATTTCTTAATACATATCAACCATGCACAACCCATGAAGCATTGCTCATATAATGCTTATTTTGTAATGTAACTCATCTCACATAGTGCAACTCATCTCGTGAAATTAAAATTACATAGTTTACCCTTCTAATTGTAATTTTCATGATGCATCTCAACTTGGGTTGTGCCAATCACTTAATGTAACTCTACTTGACACAATTCATGTAGTCCAACTCATCTCAAACAATGCAACTCACCTTACGTAATGCACCTCTTCTTGAATAGTGCAATCTCATGAAGGCTAGATCATGCATTACATCTAACAAATCCTAACTTTTGTAACATATCTTCATACTGTAGCTTTCCCAATAAAGCTTGATTGGGGTTAGTGCATCTCATCTCACATAATGTAGCTTGTATCATGTAATATGACTCATGCCATGAAGTGCAACTCACATAACATAGCTCATGCAACTCAACTTGTAAAGAATATCTCATGCTATGAAACTTAGGTATTGCATCTTGTCTCATAAAATGTAACTTTCCATTTGCAATGCAACCCATCTCACTTAACACAAATCATGCCATGAAGTGTAACTCATGTAGCATAGGTAGTGCAACACAACTCATGCGGTGCATCTTGACCTAGGTTATGTTGGTCGATTGATGCATCTCACACATCATAACTTTCTATCTCAAATTCTCAATATAATTTACATAGTGAATCTTGAGTAACATATCTCATCTTATGTAATGCAACTCTTATAACATAGCTTGTGCACCCAATGTACCCTGACTAGTGTTATCTTGACTTGATTTGTGTTGATTTCTCAATGTAGGTCAACACAAGGCAACTCATGTAGTGTAACTTGGAAGGTGTATCTCACACAACATGACTCATATCATATGACATAACTCATCTTGTGTAATGCATCTCGCATATCACAGTGCAACTTATAACTACTATGGGGGGAGGGTGTTCTTTGAATGCCTTTACAGGAAAACAAGTGAAAACCTAGGAAATGTTTTGCTCCCCCATTTACCTAAAAATAATTTAGTATACTCCAATTGTTAAATAAAAAGTAAATGTATGAAGGAAAATATGTTTCCTCTTTAATGCGATATCAAATTTTGTGTGGAACTTTATTTTTGCCTCCAATTTTTGTATTGCAGTTTGAACTCGAGTTGGACTACCAGCCTGAGTTGAAAAAATGAACTTGATAATCATGGGATCCTTATGAGAGTCATGACATGGATTTTAACTTATAAATAATATGGGGAGAGGGTTTTCTTTGAATGTCTTTGTAGGAAAACAAGTGAAAACATGGGAAACATTTTGTTCTCCCCTTTACCTTCAAACCATTTAGTATATTCTGGTTTTGAAAGAAATAGTAAATGGATAAAGGACACCATGTTTCCTCTAAAATACAAGATTTAATGTTGGGTGGAACTTTATTTTTGCCTTGTATTTATGTATTATGGTTTGAACTCAAGTGTAATCCTAACTAGAGTTGGACATCTATCCCGAGTTGGACTGCCAGCATGAGTTGGATTGCCAGCCCAGGTTGGGTTGGCAGCTCGAGTTGAGAAAATGAGATTTATTTTAATGGATCCTTATGAGAATCATGCAATGGATTTTAAATTATAACTACTATGGTGTAAGGGTTTTCTTTGAATTATTTTACAATAAAACAAGTGAAAACATGGGAAATATTTTGTTCCCCTCTTTACCCATAAGCAATTCAGTATACTCTAGTTGCAAGAAAAAATAATAAATGGATTGATGAAACCATGTTTCATCTTCAATGAAAGATCCAATATTGTGTGGAACTTAATTTTTGCTTTAGATTTCTATATTGTGATTCGAACTGGAGTTGGACTGCTAGCCTGAGTTGGGTTGTTAGCCTAAGCTGGGTTGCTAGCCTGAGCTAGGTTGCTAGATCGAACTAGGTTGCAAGCTCAAGCTGGTTTGGTAACATGAGGTTAAAAAATGAAATAAATAATCATGGGATCCTTATGAGGATCATGATATGGATTTTAACTTATAAATACTATGGTGGAAGGGTGTTATTTGAATGCCTTTCTAGGGAAAGAAGTGAAAACATGCGAAATGTTTTGTTCCACCTTTTACCTACAAATAATTCAATATACTTCAGTTTCAAAAATAAATAATAAATAGATGAAGGAAACCATGTTTCCTCTTGAATTCAAGATCCAATGTTTCATGGGAATTGATTTTTTGACATGGATTTTTATGCTATGATTGGAGGATAAGTTGTATTCCCTATCAGATTTCTGCAAATTTGAGTCAGGTGGTTGACATGAGAGGGGATGGTAACTAGAGTAGGCAAAATGAACTTGATAACCAATGGGATGGTTATGATAATGAAAACATGGATTTAAACTTATAACTAATATGGGGGGAGGGTGGGAAAATAATAATGTAGGGAAAACAAACTTGATAAATAAGGGACCCTTATGAGAACCATGTAATGGATTTTGACTTTTAACCATTATGGGGGGAGGGTAGGGAAGGAAGCAAGGAAGATGGACTTGATAATGATGGGAATCCTTATGCAGAACATAACATGGATTTGAACTTATAACTACTATGAAGGGGATGGAGAAATAAATCAAGCAAGTAAGCAAGCAATTGTGAGGGATCACATCTAGGAGTTCAAGTTGGATTCCTGCCCTGAGTTGGGCTTCAAGCCCAGGTTGGGATTTTAGCCTAAGTTGGGATACCATCCTAAGTTGAATAACCAGCCTAAGTTGGGCTGCCATCCTAAGTTAGATTACCAACCTAAGTTGGGCTTCCATCCTAAGTTGGGCTGTCATCCCTAGTTGGATTGCTAGCCTGAGTTGGTCTGCTAGCCCAGTTTGGCTTGCCAAAGAAATAGTGAATGGATGGGGGAAACCATGCTTAATATTTAATGTAAGATCAAATGTTAGGTGGAATGATATTTTCACCTCAAATTTTCCATATTATGGTTTGAACTCCACTTCTAATTAGAGTTTTACAAATTTGGGTCGGGTGGCCGACATGAGTGGGGCTGGTAACTAGAGTAGGAAAAATAAACTTGATAACCAATGGGATGGTTATGATAATGATGACATGGATTTTAACTTATAACTATTATGGGGGGAGCGTGGGAAGGAAATCAAGTAGGGAAAAAAAACTTGATAAATAAAGAACCCTTATGAGAACCATGGAATGGATTTTAACTTTTAACCACTATGGGGGAAGGGTGGGGAAGGAAGCAAGGAAGATGGACTTGATAATGATGGGAATCATTATGTGGAGCATGAAATGGATTTGAGCTTATAACTACTACAAAGGGGAGGGAGAAATAAAGTAAAAAAATAAGAAAACAAGCAAAAAAGCAAGCAAGCAAGCAAGAAAGTAAGCAAGCAAGCAAGTAGCTTGAGTTGGATTACCAGCCTAAGTTAGGATACCATCCCAAGTTGGGCTTCATAGCCTGAGTTGGGCTACCATCCCTAGTTGGACTGCCAGCTTGAGTTGGTCTACCAGTCTGGGTTGGGTTGCCAAATAAATAGTGAATGGATGGGGGAAACCATATTTCCTCTTTAATGTGAGATCAAATGTTGGGTGAAATGATATTTTTTCCTCAGATATTTCATATTACAATTTGAACTCCACTTGCCCTACCAACCTTAGTTGTGTCTTAAGCTCAAGTTGAAAAAATGAACTCGATAATAAAATGGGATCCTTGTGAGAATCATGGAATGATTCTAACTTGTAACACTATGGGGGGAGTGTGTTTTTTGAGCTCATGTTAGATTGCCATCTCAATTTGGTCTTCTAGCCCAAGTTGGACTGCTAAGCCAAGTTGGGTTGTGAAAGAAATAGTGAATGGATGGGAAAACCATGTTTCATTTTTAAAGTGAGATTGAATGTTGGGCAGAACCATATTTTCACCTCAGATTTTCTATATTATGATTTGAACTAGAGTTGCACTATTGAACTAAGTTTCTTCTTGAGATCAAGTTTAAAAAATGAGCTTGATAATAAAATGGGATCCTTATGAGAATAATGTCACATATTTTAACTTATAACTACTATTAAGGGAGGGTATTCCTTGAATGCCCTTATGGGAAAACATGGGAAACATATTGCTCTCCGCTTTACCCACAAACAATTTTAGATACTTGAGTTGGGAAAGAAATACAAAATGGATGGAGGAAACCATGTTTCCTCTTTAATGTGATATCGATTATTGTGTTAAACTTTATTTTTGCCTCAAATTGTTTTATTACAGATGGAATTAGAGTTGGATTTCCAGCCAGCCTGAGTTGGACTACCATCCCAAGCTAGACTTCTAGCCTGAGTTGGATTGCCAACCTGAGTTGGGTTGTAAAAAAATGGTGAATTGATTAGGGAAACCATATTTCCTTTTTGATGCGAGATCGAATGTTGGGTGGAACCATATTTTTGCCTCAGATATCTATATTAAGGTTTGAACTCAGGTTTCACTGCCAACCCAAGTTGGCTTTTCAGATCAAGTTGAAAATATGAGCTTGTTCATAATATGGGATCCTTGTGAGAATCATGTGGATTTTAACTTATAACTACTATGTGGGGAAGGTGTTATTCGAATGCCCTTGTAGGAAAGCAAGTGAAAACATGGGAAAGATATTGTTAGCCCTTACTCATAAATAATTATGGATACTTGAGTTGGGAAAGAAATGAGAAATGGATGAAGGAAACCATGTTTCCTCTTTAATGCAAGATCAATTATTGCATGGAACTTTATTTTTGCCTTAGATTTATATATTGCAGATGGAACCTGAGTTAGATTACCATCTCAAGGTAGGCTTCTGGCCCCAGTTGGGTTGCAAAAAAAATAGTGAATGGATGGGGGAAACCATTTTTCCTCTTTCATGCAAGATCAAATTTTGGGTGGAAGCATGTTTTTGCCATAGTTTTTTGTATAGAGGTTCAAACTTGAGTTGTACAACCAACCTAAGTTGGGTTTTTTTGCCCAAGTTGAAAAAATGATCTTGATAATAAAATGGGATCCTTATGAGGATCATCACATGGATTTTAACTTATAACTACTGTGGTGGGAGGGTTTTCTTTGAATGCCCTTATGGGAAATCAAGTGAAAACATGAGAAAGATATTGTTCCCCCTTACACAAAAATAATTTTGAATACTAGAGATAGGAAAGAAATACAAAATGGATGAAGGAAACCATGTTTCCTCTATAATGTGAGATCGATTATTCCATGGAATTTTATTTTTGCCTCAAATTTTTGTGTTGTAGATGGAACTTGAGTTGAATTTCCAGCTTGAGTTAGATTGCCATCCTAAGCTAGACCTTCACCCCGAGTTGGGTTGTAAAATAAATAGTGAACGAATGGGAGAAACCATTTCCCTCTTTCATGTGAGGTCAAATTTTGGGTGGAAGCATGTTTTTGCAATGGATTTTTGTATTGTGGTTGAACTTGAGTTACACAGCCAACCTGAGTTGGGTTTTTTACTTGAGTTGAAAAAATGAGATTGAAAATAAAATGGGATCCTTATGAGAATCATCATGTGGATTTTAACTTATGACTACTATGGGGGGAGGGTGTTCTTTGAATGCCCTTGTGGGAAAGTAAGTGAAAATATGGTAGAGATATTTTTCCCCCCTTTTACCCATAAATAATTTCAGATACTCAAGCTGGGAAAGAAATGAGAAATGGATGAAGGAAACCATGTTTTCTCTTTAATGTGAGATTGATTATTCCATAAAACTTTATTTTTGCCTCAGATTTCTATGTTGTGTATGGAACTTGAGTTGGATTTCTAGCCTGAGTTGGACTTCCATCCTGAGCTAGATCTTCACCCTGAGTTGGGTTGTGAAAGAAATAGTGAACGAATGGGGGAAACCATTTTTCCTCTTTCATGTGAGATCAAATTTTGGGTGGAAGCATGTTTTTGCCATAGATTTTTGTATTACTGTTTGAACTCGAGTTACACAACCAACCCAAGTTGGGTTTTTTGCCTGAGTGGGAAAAATGAGCTTGATAATAAAATGGGATCCTTATGAGAATCATCTCATGCATTTTAACTTATAACTACTATGGGGGAGGTGTTCTTTAAATGCCCTTGTGGGAAAGCAAGTGAAAACACAAGAAAGATATTATTCCCCCCTTACTTGAAAATAATTTGGATACACAAGCTGGGAAATAAATGTAAAATGGATGAAGGAAACCATGTTTCCTCTTTAATTTGAGATCAATTATTGCATGGAAATTTATTTTTGCCTTAAATTTATATATTGTGGATGGAAATTGAGTTGTATTTCCAGCCCAAGTTGGGCTTCTAACCTAAGTTGGGTTGTGAAAGAAAGAGTGAATGAAAGGGGGAAACCATGTTTTTTCTTTAATGTGAGATCAAATGTTGGGTGGAACCATGTTTTTGCCTTGAATTTATATATTTGGGTTTGAACTCAAGTCGTACGGCCAACCTGAGTTGTGTGTTTTCTCTGAGTCAAAAAAACAAGCTTGAAAATAAAACGGGATCCTTATGAGAATCATCACACGATAACTACTATGGGGGGAGGGTATGTTCTTTAAACACCCTTGTAAGAAATCAAGTGAAAACATGGGAAAGATATTATTCCTCCTTTACCCATAAATAATTATAGATATTCAAGATGGGAAAGAATTGTGAAATGGATGAAGGAAACCATGTTTCTTTTATAATGTGAGATCAATTATTTGAAGGAACTTTATTTTTGCATTGGATTTATGTGTTGTGGATGGAAATTGAGCTGGATTTCTAGCCTGAGTTGGACTGCCATCCTGAGCGAGGCTTTTAGTACTAGTTTAGTTATGAAAGAAATAGTGAATAGATGGGGGAAACTATTTTTCTTCTTTCATGCAAGATCAAATGTTGGGTGGAAGCACATTTTTTCCTCAAATTTTTGTATTGTGGTTTGAACTTGAGTTGCACAGCCAACCCGAGTTTGGTTTTTTACTCAAGTTGAAAAAATGAGCTTGAAAATAAAATGGGATCCTTATGATAGTCATTGCATGGAATTTAACTTATGACTACTATGGGGGGAGGGTGTTTTTTGAATGCCCTTGTGGGAAAGCAAGTTAAAACACAAAAGAGATATTATTCCCCCCTTTTACCTGCAAATAATTGTAGATACTCTAGTTGGGAAAGAAATAGAAACCATGTTTTCTCTACAATGCAAGATTGATTATTGCATGGGACTTTATTTTTCCCTTAGATTTATATATTGCAGATGGAACCCAAGCTAGATTTCCACCCTGAGTTGGACTACCATCCTAAATGGGGATCTCAGCCTGAGCTGGGTTGAGAAAGAAATAGAAACCATGTTTCCTCTTTAATGTGAGATCAATTATTACATGGAACTTTCTTTTTGCCTTAGATTTGTGTATTGTAGATGGAACTCAAGCCATATTTATAGCATGAGTTGGACTGCCATCTTAAACTAGGCTTCAAGCCTCAAGTTGGGTTGTGAAATAAATGGAAACCATGTTTCCATATAATGAGAGATTGATTATTATGTGGGACTTTATTTTTGCCTTAGATTTCTATATTATCGATGGAACCTGAGCTAGATTTCTAGCCTGAGTTGGACTACCATCCCAAGCTGGGTTGTGAAAGAAATAGTGAACGAATGGGGGAAACCATTTTTACTTTGTGTCGGTGCTCTTGTTGTACTTGAAAAAATGAGCTTCATCAATATAATGGGATCCTTATAAGAACCATGGCATAGATTTTAGCTTATAACTAATATGAGGGGAGGGTGTTTTTTAAATGCCCTTTTGGGAAAGAAAGTGAAAACATGTGAAATATATTGTTCCCCCCTTACTCGCAAACAATTTTGGATACTCAAGTTGGGAAATAGATGGAAACCATGTTTCCTCTTTAATGTGATATCAAATTTTGTTTGGACTCCTAGTTTTGCCTTGGTTTTCCATATGTTTTGGTTATTTGTTTAGATCTCTTATTACTCTATGAAGAGTAGTAGGCTAATGATTAGGTGTTTCAATTCAATTTGAGATTTGGCCTCAAGCCATTGTTAGGATTGTTGATGCCTGGATCCTAGCTCACCCACCTAGTAGCAAACTTGATTACATGTATTTTGGCTTTTTTATTGTTCTTAAAGTTTTTCTCTAAAACTATTAGATCTAGCCACCCCTTACCAGTTTAGTTTACACTTTTGTGGATGGTTTTAGGATTGGACCTTTAGAATGCTATCAAAATTTCCTTTTCAGTGCAATTTTCACAACTCAAGCTTGAGCTAGGTCAATTTAATGAGTTACACTTGAAACAATGAGCTTGATCATAATCAGATACTCAAGTTGGGAAAGAAATAATGAAAGGATGAAGGAAACCATGTTTCCTTATCCTTAAAGTGAGATCAAATGGTGGGTGGACCCCCATTTTTGCCTTGGATTTCCATATTGTAGTTGGTTGGTTCAAATCTCTCTCTTATAAATCTACAAAGAATGGTGGGCAGATGATTCGGTGTTTTTGATTCAATCTGAGCTTTAGCCTTAGGCCATTGTTAGGGTGATCGATGCCTAGATCCTAGCTCACCCACCCAATAATAGACTTGATTAAATGTATTTTGGCTTTTTCTAATTGTTCCTAGAGTTATTCTTCAAAACTATCAGATCTAGCCACCCCTTGCTAGTTTGGTTTTATGTCTTTGCAGATGGTTCTAAGAGTAGACCTTCAGAACACTATTGGAGTTGCCTTTTTAGTGTGATTTGCACAAGTTGAGCTTGAGCTGGGTCAATTTAACAAGTTACACTTGAAAAAATGAGCTTGATCAATCTAATGGGATCCTTATGAGAATTATGACATGGATTTTAACTTATAACTACTATGGGGGGAGGGTGTTCTTCGAATGCCCTTACAGGAAAGCAAGTGAAAACATGGGAAAAATATTGTTCCTCCCTTACCTACAAATAATTATAGATACTCAAGTTGGGAAATAAATGGAAATAAAGTTTTCTCTGTAATGTGAGATCAAATGTTGTTTAGACTCATAGTTTTTCCTTAGATTTTAGTATTTATTGCTGTTTGGTTCAGATCTCTTATTATTTTACAAAGAGTGGTGGGTTGATGATCAAGTTTTTTGATTCAATTTGATCTTTATCTTCAAGCCATTTTTAGTATTGTCGATGATTGAATCCCAACTCACCCACTTAGTAACAAACTTGATTACATGTATTTTGGATTTTTTTATTGTTCTTAGAGTTGTTCTCTAAAACTATTGGATCTAGCCACCCCTTGCCACTTCAATTTTTGATCTTACTGATGGTTCCAAGAGTGGACCTTTAGAGTGCTATCAGAATTACCTATTCTCACATCTCAAGCCTGAGCTAGGTTGATTTGCTGAGTTACACTTAAGAAAATAAGCTTGATCATATTTTTGCCTCAAATTTCCATATTGTGATTAGTTGGTTTGGATCTCATATTACTCTACAAAGAGTGGTAAACTAATGATTTAATTTGAGTTTTGGCTTCAGGAAATTATTAGTGTTGTTGATTCCTAGATCCCAACTCACCCATGCAATAACAGTCTTGATGACATGTATTTTTGTTTTTTCTAATTGTTCCTAGAGTTGTTTTCCAAAACTATTAAATCTAGCTACCCCTTTCTACTTCTACTTTGTAGATGTGGGTGAGTGTAGTGCTTGTGCCATTTTCTCATTGGCATTTTTCAATTTTTATGAGGTGGAGGCGAAACCCTATTCCTGGCCATAGTGCCTACGACTGGGTTATTTGCTTTCTATTTGGGTTACAAACACTGAGCAAAATGGCTAAAGCATTTTTGCTCTTCTCATGTTTGTGAGTTGTTCTCAAAGATGATGTGGGCTGGAGTATACATTATTAATATTTGTACCACTATCTTTTCTTTGGCATGTTTTCTCATTGTGTTTAACTCATTATGCTTGTGTGGGAATTTATGATGGAAGGTGAGATTTGTCTCTTCTTCCACTATGATAATTCATTTTGGAAGTTTGCTCTAAAACTTGGCTTACCAGTTGGTCTAGGTGTAGTGTGAATGTTTCACATGTTTGATTAGATCACATATCTCTTAGTGGCTTCCAAGTATTTAGATATGTGTGTACATGAAAATAATGGCTTGAAATTTCTCTCTTGCATTGGTGACCATGATTGTGGTGATTTTACTTGCAGGCTAAGGTTGACATGTTTGGACTATTTTCACTAATTAAAAGTGTGTAGGGGACTATTGTAGGTAAGTAAGTTCTCAAGCAGTCTAAAAAGTGAGGTGGCCACATGCACAGTGTACTCTATCCTTTGTGTTTATCATGAGTTTGATCACTTCAAGATGTAGGGTGTAGGGATATGTATGTGATGTTCTTCATAGGTGCCTGTAAACTAAAAACTTGGGGCTAAAGTGTGATGGCCTACTTGCCTTTGCCCATGTTCCAAATGTTGCCTTTGTAAGGAGTCAAGGTGTATGTACTGGTCAAGATTTGGATTTTGTGGATGGCATGTGCCCTTTGAAAGTGTGTAGGGGGCTTTCCTGGGAAGGATATCCCTAATTGGCCTTATAATTGAGGTGGTCACATGCATGGTGTATATTATTGTTCCCAAAATTTGTCACTTGTTTTAATGGACAACATGTCGACCATTTTGGTCATACAAGCCAAAATGATCTCTTCTTTTCTCAAAAAATGTTCTAAGCAGTCAAGTTTTTCAATTAATCAAGCCTTTTCAACTAAGGTTATCATAGGTTCAATAGGTGGGCTTTCATAAAGAAAGTTCCAAACACTTAGGCATTTCCTAAAATGTACAAGTATGGTTCAATGCTGAGGTTTGATCAAAAGATTCATCAGCATGGTCCAAAGAGTTAGAATGAACCATTGAACTATTAAACCATTGAACTCTGAAATGTTCAAACAAGTTCAAAGTTTGAAAGGGTTCAATAAATCCCAAAGGTTCAATGACTCTGAAAGCTTCATAGAGTTCAAAGTTTAAAGTTCAAGTAGAAGATTCTAGAAGAAGTTAGAGCGGAAGGTTCAAGTGAAGGTTCAAAAGAGTTCAAATAATATGGAATGAACCTTTGAACCAACGAACCGATGAACCATTGAACCATTAAACTCCCAAAGAGTTCAAAGTGGTTCAAAGGTTTAAATAATTGGTTCAATGATATGTTGAACTCCCAAAATAGACTAAGTGAACATGGATCTTTGAAAGAAATATTGAACTGACAAGCTGATTGAACCACTCAAACTATTGAACCATTGAATCAGTGTACTCCAAAAATTTCAAGGTTCAAGGTTCAAAGTGGTTCAGGCAACCAGTGACTGGTGACGTCCCCATGGATGTCAAATTTAGGGTTATGAAATAATCATTGATTTTTAAATATGGTGTGGACCTAAGAACAAACTTAGTGACCAATTGAGGAAAGAGCTAAAAGAGCTAGTGAAAAGTTAGAAGATAGTTCAAGAGCTCAGATCACTAGGAAGAGACAAAATACATCAAGGAAAAGGGAACTATACAGAGAATCCAAAAATATCTACAAAGAGTTATTCCAGTAGGTGAATAGTCCACTAGGTGGAAATTAGAGAGTGTGAGCATTCAATGGCATCGTCTATTTTTTCCCCTTTGAGTAAAATCAAATAGACAGCCATGTAAATATCTTAAAGAGGACCAGGTGGCCCATAGTTTGGAGGAGACATTTGAGATGAATTAAAATGCAAAAGTTAAGGCTAATGACCTATTCCAGCATGGCCCCTTCACAAAATTTCAAATGCATTCAAGGCATTGAATGTAACATGGGCCATTTCCTAGAAATAAGTGCCAAAGTCTTTCTTTTGGCTGCTATATATTCTAATCTTTCATTTTACGCAAGGAAGATATCTCAGTTATCAGAAGCAAAACTCTACCCAAATTAAAAGGCATTCTTGAGACTTTGAGCTTAGATTGTTAATCATATTTTATCAAATGAATGAGAAAACAAGTGACCTTTCAGACTTTGCATTGAAATAACTTGTGTTATCTAGGAAATTGTTCTTATGTCTATTTTCTAAATACAGTCTTGTCCATTTAATCAAATAAGTAGAATTAGTGGAAATAATCTGAAAGGTGTCTTGAAGTTGACTATGGAAGACTTTGTGCTACCACAATTATCCTTAGTTTTTGTTTTATGTTTCAATGAAAAGGATATTGGAGAGACTTTGAGCTCCCATTATCTTTCATAACCTTTTATCTTGTTGTAGTTGAGGTGGAGACTTTGTGCTACACTTCATTCTACTATGTTATTGCATCTTGTTTTAGTAGGAGAAGCAATGAAAGACTTTATGCTTTCATGGGTTTCTTGTGGTTAAAATTACTATCCAGGAAGTCTTCCTTTGGTTTTATAACCATCATTTCTAGAAGAAGAGAAATTCCTTCAACAATTACCTACGAATTTTCCTCTACTCTATGAACATCATCTTTGAAAAAAGAGAGATGGATGGTGTTATCTCACTTGAGTCTATTTTTAGTTTATATTAGTATATAGTAGTTTATATGGAACCTCCCCTTGATGAGAGGAGATATTTATCTCATTATACTATGGTAAACCTACACATTTTTCTAATCAAATCTCCTTATGCTGAGGTTGATATACCTATTTTGGCATCAGTTAGCTAGTGACAAAATATTCACTCAATAGTTTTTGGTGACTCTAATGGTGATGAATGTGCAGTTTGAAGCCTCAAGCTTCAAACTGAAGTAGTTTCAATTTTTTTCTATTTTCATTTTACACTCTGGTAGATCCATAGTATACATGAAGCCAGAGAGCTCAAGGTATTGTTGACCCTATAATTGAGTTTGTGCAGCAAAATAATTTTGATCTTTCCCCTCCACAAACTCACTTTTAGTGAACCAAGAGTTTTCCTCCTATCAATGTCAGGTCTCCAATACTAGGCAAAACTTCTCTTTCCTCTACTAATAGAGCTTTATCTATACATACTCCACCAATATTTGTTATCCCTCCTTTCCATTGTCATATCATGGTAGCTCAAGGCCCCTAGGGTAACACCTTTGGTCCCCTGAATCTAACTCCACCCTTACACGAACTACTTCATAGTTCAAGGAAGAATTTCCCCTAGTTCTTTGGTGATGGGAGAGTTTATCTTGATGAGGATATTTCCACCTTCTGCATATCCTATGGTGTGATTGTGTGGAATATGAAGACATAGCAGTCAGACTATTTATAGAACCATTACAAGGTGCTGCTACAGACTGGTTCTATCATCTACAAGTGTAGACTATAACTAACTGGAACACTCTAAAAGCCAAGTTTGAAGCTACATTCAAACTTGCAAAAGATGCACATGCCTTGTTACCTTAGCTTACATAAATGAAGAAGGAGCCTCATGAGCCTACGCGAGACTTCATTTCTAAATTTAACAAGCTAAGGAATAGGATTCCTACAATTACTCAGCCAACACCTAAAAATCTTAAATGCGTCTTCTTAAATTATTAGGTTCCTAAAGTGAGTTTCTTATTAAGGTAGGTTGGGTGCATAGTCCTTGCTATAGATCAAGATTTGGCTACTGAGGTTGAAGATGATCTTATCTTGGTAGGAAAGATAAGAAGAGATCCTAACAAAAATAAATCTTCTTCATCTTTTGAATATTCTTCTACAGGCACCACTGATCCTATGGTGAAAAAGCTATCAAATAAATTACTAGCTCTAAAAAATCAAATGGCACAAGGGATGTCTGCTCCTCCTTCTTATCAGGATATACTAAGGAAGACATTTCCTAGCCAGTCATATCAAGGTAATGCTACCAGGAATCAAGGGTAACCAAATCATCTTCCTCCCCCACAGGGGAAGCTTGACATTGAAGTAGAACCAACTAACTCAATAGTTTGTTATCATGAATCTGAACATGATTCTTCTTTCCAACCTAAGTTTGATCAAGAAGATGATGCTAATATCTTCATATAAGGAGAAGAAGAATTAGCTAGTGACTCCAATATTAGTTTCCTGAATGACTAGGATGAAGCTTGAGGTACGAGAGAAATGTTTGATGGATCATACATTGTATTTACTAGGTCCCAAACCTAGTCAACTCAACAAGCTAATAAAGGGAAAATAAGGGAAGAATCTTGACCAAAAATTTCAATTGCTAAATGAGGGACTTCTATACCTTTCCAATCAAAAGACCTAGTGATTGCTAAAAAAGTACTTCAAATATTCCTATACCTTCTAATTCAATTTCTTAGACCTATACCACACCCCCTAAAAACTAAAATGATGGAATTTATTTCTCTATTCCTATTCCATTTTAGTCATTTAATATAATTGACCATACTAGGAAGACCAAAATTCAAATGACTGAGTTTGAATATTTATAAGCCAACCTTGAGCAGTTGAATAGGTTGGTTGAATATGTAAAGAATAAAGCCATCCCTATAAGACCAAATATTATAAAGTTGACTCCCACATTCACTCCAGATAACCTTGTCATTACTCCTCCTATTGTCCTTGGATAAATAGAACCTCTCTATGTTTTCTTATTGATAAATGGACACAAACTGAGCAACTACATAATTGATTCAAGTGCTTCAGACAATGTCATGCCTACCAAGGTGGCAGAATATATTGGCCTCACTCTAACTAAAACTTTTGGGAGATGTTTCTCCATGGAAAATAAACAAGTGCCTCTATTGGGTTAGATCAAAGATTGCCAATTCACATTAGTATTTTTTCTTAAAAAAGAGAATAAAATGAAAGTCTTGGTGGCTGACATTCCAACTTCTTATGGCATTATGCTGGGATGAAATTTCTACAAATATGTTGGTGGTAATTTTAGCATAGACCTATCTGAGGTGAGGATACATGTGAAAGGTGTCATGTAAAAGCTACTTCCTGAGAAGGAGTTAGAGTACATTGTCACCCAAACATCAACCCCTGAAGCTCAAATTCTATTTGAATCTTCAAGAATGGGTAATTACTTCTTAGAATCCACAAAGGATGTTCCTGTGTCATCAAATGAAAGTCCTATAGGTGACAATCCAAAAAGTTTAGATAGGAAACTAGAAGATTTGGTAGAGCACAGTTTAGGTGCAAAAGAATCCTCCCTCCCTAACAAAGAGAAATCTAAGAAAAGATCAATTTTTGATGATGTTTGGATTCTAGAATTTGATGGTAGTTTTTCTTCTACTAGTTTTAGAGTAGAAATTATTTTGATATCTCCTCAAGGAGATATTTTCTCCTATTCATACAAGTTACAATTCAACAATGCTAACAACATTGCCTAATATGAATCTTTGTTGCTCAAGTTGAAGGCATCTCAAGATAAAGGTGTTAAAATTCTTCATGCCAAAGGAGATGTTGAACTAGTGGTTTGTCAGGGGAAGAACCTGTATCAAACTAAGAATAAAATATTACACCATTATCACAATCTAGTATGAGACTGAATTGAAATATTTGATGCTTTTAGTATCTCTACCATGCCCAGAGAGTTAAATGATCGAGCAGATGCATTAGTTGTTTTTGTGACCCTAATGGTTCCTCACCCTAATTTCAATGGGAATAGGTACACTATGAAACTGGTCTTTCAACCAAGTGTGCCTAACAACACTAACCATTGGTAGGTATTTAATGGTGATAACCAAATCATTGTCTTTTTGAAATAAATAGATAGCTTTGAGGAGCTTTATTTTGAAGGCAGTAAGTCTCCACCATAGGAATCAGCTCATAAAACAAATTTAAATGCTGGTAAAGAATTCCTTCAGCTCAAAGGGAATAAAATCTCAAAAGGATTGGTTTCCCTTGAGAAACTATTTGATAAGCATGATAGGTTTGTCAAGTAGCAATAAATGGATTCAAGTTCCTCCCAGGAGTTTGTGTAGACACCGAAATCGTGTCGACTCCCCTGGTCACTCCCCGTCTTATTCTTCTTCGCCTATTTAACCCTTGTCGATCACTTGTTCCACCAACCTTGACCCTGGCAGCATGTAATAATGAGCACAGAGCTAAAGCTAGACTCTATCCCCATTGTGCACCTGCCAACGACGGTCTTTACCTGGCCGATGTCGCCGACGTCGGTCACTTATCGGCCGACATCGGCAATCCTGCCGACGTCAGTCACCTTGCCGTTATCCATTATCAGTTATCATTTGGTTTCCTAAAACGATTGACGAACCGTTTCTGGAACCGTCCCCCGCCTTCATCAACCTCTGCCAACCATTCAAGACCAGACCCCAAAATGTTATCCTGAACGCTATTCGAAATGCTGATCAATCGAACCCCGAGCAATCATCAACCTATGAACTCCGACATCAACACTCTCGGCATCAACCAACCTACACTCAATCCGGCACTGCACAGACAACTCCAACCATGGCTTTTATCGCATCTTCTGGCAGGTAAGTTTTTATTCTGTTTATTTTATTTCTTCCTTAGTTATTATTTATCAGTTCTATTATCCCGACTCTGTTCAGACCCAGCATCCCTCATTTACATCCCTATCCCTGTCCCGACTCTGTTCAGACCCAGCATCCCTCGTTTACATCCCTATCCCTGTCCTGACTCTCTCAGACCTTGCCCAGACCCTGTCCTGACTCTCTCAGATCCTGTCCTGAACCTGTTCAGACTTTTTCAGGACCTGCCCCGACCGACGCCGGTCACTACCCCGACCAACGACGGTACTTCAATCGATGTCGGCACCTTCCCAAACTGACGCCGACACCACAGAGACCGACGCTGGCGACTGTGCAAAACAGTGCTGCATATCAGGTATGCATTTTATTTTCTGTCATTTATTTTTGTCATTTCATCTTTTATTATCTACTTTCGTCCAACATTACGCTTTTTATTAGTGGGTTGATATCCTTCTAGGGAGTCTTCGTACTTCTGGGATCGGGCGTTCGCCTGACAACCCACCATATCTTTGACTAACATCTTTCCGTGTTTTAGTCTCTTTTTTGTAGGTGTCATTCCTCCACAGCCAAAGAGGAGAATCTTCCAACGTCTGATTTTGGTGCGCTCAACTTTATCAGGTACTTCTAGCCTTAACCTTTTATTTCAGTTTCTTATTTCTTCTTTGAATGTAGAAAGCAATTTTGCATAGAAACATTCTGGCACACCCGGTGGGACCCTAGGTCCTCCTTGGGTTCTTTCTTTCTTTCGTTCATTTAGGCGCATTAGGTTTCTTCCTTTTTTCCTCCTTTCATCTCTTCTTAAATGACATCATAAGCAGAACTAAAATGAACATTTCTTTCTTGCACTTTTAGACTAGCTAAACTCATATTCTTCGACTCTTTCTCCATTCATCTTCATACGAACAAACATTTTGACTTGGACATTAAAACACTTTGCATTCATTTCTATTTGCCTGCATCTCTTAGACCACACATAGTAATTAAACCGCATATTGAATTAATCTAGATCACTTGATGTTACACGACCAAACCACCTGCACAAAACAAACATCTTAACTTACCTAAGACAAGGCCCGACTGGGATTTCATCCCCCAGCGGATGCCTTACCCGTCCCGGTGACCCTACTTGGATTTCATCACCAAGGGGGAAGCCCACTCCGTTCTCTAGCGGAGTATAATCTCTAGGCGAGGTATATCTTGGCTAAGCGAAACCAGCTAACCACTGGAATCGTGAAGTGAGGGGAGCTTGCTCCTTAGCACCAGGCCACGTACCAGACCCTAACACAAACTTCTTGAGCACCATAACAAAACCCGAAACCATCCATAGACTTCTTCTAGGACCCGACTCACAAAGCCAACCTCCCCAAACACACATTCTAAGGCATAAGCCACTATAATCCTAAAAAATTTTACTTCTAGAATTTTAGGATCTGCTTGTGTCTTCATCTTTTTAGTTCTTATCTGCTTGTTTGAGCGTGTAAGGATGTTTTCTCTTGCCTTTTATGGTTTTGACACACAGTCAAACCAAGGCCCTTTTTGACCACTCTGACCGTCAACTACTTTCGTCTACCTCATCTCTAACCCGTCCTATCATGGAGTTCCACTCGGAGACTGAAAGAACTCCTACAGGACCGACCCTGACCCCGACTCAACTTCCCATCATCCCTGAAGGGGACCAGGATTTCAAAAAATTCTTGGACCTCAATACCACAGCCCTCCATAACTATCTCGCGAGAAACCCAACGCGAGACCTTTCGGGTGACATGGCGACGACATCGACACCATTCGCCACCCAACCTTTTTTGACTCAGCCTTTCACCCCAACCGTTAACTCAACCATGGCCAATACGAAAAGTTTGGCCTCTTCGTCTATTTTTAGACTGACCTCCATCGGGGTTTCGTTACCCCCTCAATCATCTACAAATCAACCAAGTTCTACATCGTATCAGAACTTGATTGCCTCGACCCCTTACACTCTTGCACCCAAAAATGTAGGAGTGCCAACCTATCCCTCTACCAGTGTCGCTATTCAACCACCTTTGGCGGTGCCTAGTCAACTTATACCTTCGACCTTCATGACGCAACCACCCTTAACCTCTACTTCTGCCCCTGCGACTAGTCATCCGTATGTTGCACCCTTACTGGTACAACCGACTATGTCGTATACCTCCTCTAGCCTCTTTCAAGCACCTTACAACCTTGGGGGCGCTCCGTCCACCAATCCGTCAGTAGACGTCATCAAGATGCTGATGGATAAAATGTCCAGTCTCGAAGCTTCTATTTCTGGTTCAAATAATATCTCTTCATATGACCAAATTTATAACGAGCCCATTCATCCTTCTGTCCCTATTCGACCATACCCCAACCATTGGGAGCTTCCTAAATTTACTCGCTTTTAGAGTAAGGAAGACCCACAACAACATCTACGGGCATTCAGACATGCCTGCTACCTTATTGCCCACGACGATGCGTTACTTTTACGCACGTTTCCTATGTCTCTTTTTGGCCCTGCCCTTGACTGGTATAGCTCCCTTACCAGACATTCTATCTTTTCCTTCATTCAACTCGCTCAATTATTCATTGACCATTTCTCAATCAATATCACTAAACAAGTCTCGATCACAGACCTTTACTCCATTAGGCAATTTGACGACGAATCAGTAGTTGATTTTGTCGCCCGTTGGAGAGACTTGATCAACCAGCTCTCTTTCTCCTTGCCTCAACCTGAGCTCATTGAGCTCTTTTCCCGAGCATGTGTCAGTCACATCTCATCCACCTTGTGGGTTCAAACATTCCACACTTTCGACGAGGCCTTCACCATGGCCTGAAAGCTTGAACTCCGCGCTATTGAAGAAGATAAGGTCAAATTGTGTAACACTAACACAAGAACCAATGACCATTCTTCTTCCAGACCTTCTTCTGCCCACTCTCAATCTAAGGGGTTGGCAAACACTGTCATCTTTAGACCATCATCTTCAACAATAACCAACCAACCAACATCTTCAACATTAGACTACATCAATAAGCATTTTCAACGTCAATCCATACAGCGTCAATTCACTCCAATTGGAGAGTCATATGCCTCTATCTTGGATAAACTCGTCAAGCAGGGGGTCCTCAATCTCCCTTCAATCTGGCCACATAAATTCGACCCCTCAACACCTATCCCTGCATGGTACAGGGAGAATCACTTTTGTAACTATCACCGTGTCAAAGGCCATGATACGGATCACTGTCAAAATTTTAAAAACCTCGTCCAGAACATGCTAGACAAGGGCGATCTTATCTTGGATAACCCAAATGCACCGCCCAACCAAAACCTTGACATCTTCAAACAACTTTTTCCTAATCACCCGCTTACTCAAGACAACATCCAAACCATGATCAAAGACCCTCAAGACCATATACACACCGTTAACACTATCTTACCTCTTGTCCCTGACCAACCTTCTTCACAGGATGAAAGATCCTCTTCTCCTATTAGTCCTCCATCGACCTCTCTCATACTAGAGGACGCCTTGACAACACCTACACCATTAGCCCTACCTTCATCCAATGACCATACCTTGCCTACTCCTCAAGCACAAGCAGAAGGCATGATCATCCCTACCCTCTGCCCACTTGAGGAGCCACCCTCTCCTATTTCTTCTCCGCCAAGAGAAGACCCTATCTCTTCACCCATTTTGATTGAGGAAGACCCAGTCATGATTTCCTCTTGCCCTTTGCCTGAGATTATTACATCTCACTCACCTCCGTCCACATCTAAACCCAAACCCGTATCTAACCTCGCCTCACACAATAGTGGCCCTCGACTCAAACCCATGAAGATCATTAGACCACATCAAAGGACTCCTCCCCCACCTTCGTCATTACCTTCAATCTTAGGCCTACATCCATCCACTTTAATTGGAGTGCTTTCTACTCCCATCCTTCACAGAGGCACGTCGCCTCCATTACTCTATCAACCTGTCAAATATATATCTTCTCTAAATCATCGACCAAAGTCTCTTACACCTCTCAAACCAACGTCATCAACCCTCACTGCAATAAAATATCCAGACCCATTAGCAGGTTCTTATACCTTGCTGTTACGGCACTTATTGCAGTCATCTCACCTCAACCTTCTGCCTCTCAAACCATATCATTCTCTCAGACCTAAACCACCTTGGTTTGACGACACTCGTATTTGTGCGTATCATCGCACACCTGGACACGACACGAAGCATTGTTGTGCCCTCAAGGTCGCCATTTGCCAATGTCTGGGGAATGACACCTCTCTTCTTGACCACGTTATCAAGCCTTCAACACCACCCCTCTCATCAACTCTCGAATCAAGACCCTCTTGGTTCGACAACTCTAAATAATGTCATTATCATCATACTCCAGGACATGACACTGAGCGTTGTTGCGCTCTTAAAGCTGTCATTCATCACCAACGGAGAAAGGATTCCCTTCTCATTAAGGATCCTCTTGACCTTCCCTCCCACAAATCATCAACACCAACTCATACCTCTCCAACCTCATCACCTAAATCGAGATCTCCACGCCAGGTTCTGGTTCCTTTATCACCTTTAACCCCCTTATTCGACATCAACACAGTCTGTCTGACCACTAAACCTCAACCGACCTTAACCAATCCATCAAACATTCTCCCTAGCCGCTGGGGGAATTCAACCTTCATCCAAACTTCGACCAATTTTTCAACACAGTCTCGACCACATATCAATCACTCTTTCAACTTAGCCTCAACCAGACTAGCAACCAAACATTTAACCTGACCTCAACCAAACATTCGACCCAACCAAAGACCAAATACCAACCAATCAACCCTCGACCAACCACTGACCAACTATCAAATGACCAAATCTCAATCAAACATTGACCAACCTTTTTATCCACACATTCAACCAGTCTCGATCAATCAACGACCATATCAGTCAACTTCACATCCGTCCACTCATCAATCAACACGTGACCAATATGGAGCGAAGTAAACGAGGCAAGTTTGCTCTTAATTGGCTTAGACCTTTTATTATCACGCACAAGTATGGATCAGGGACTTATCGTCTGTCTTCTCTTGATGGACGCCGAGAACCTGAGCCTCTTAATGCGTTGCATCTACGACCGTTCTATTGCTAGTCGAGTACTCATCCACTTGACACTTAACTTGAGCTCGTCCCTTGAGCAATCCCCATCCTCTTAATCCTACCTCCTTTCAACCCTATTCCTTTTAACAATTCCTATAACCCTTTTATGCGGTATGGATGCTTTGTCCTCATAAAAGGGAGTCCTTGACCTTCTATAATCTTGTCCATGACTCACATTTCTATAAAAACAAATCAAGATGTCAACATATCCATGGTCACTATATCAATATCAAAATCAAACAAGCAGACTGCTCCCTCGAAGGATAGCTGTACTATCATTGCTGTAATTAATAGACTGCTCCCTCGAAGGACAGCTATTCAAAAGCCTTTATATTAAACAAAAATCTAGACCACTCCCTTGAAGGATGGCTATGACTAATCTGGCAATAAACAGCACTATTTTAGAAGCTTCCCGCATTGATCAGCTTCACAACCTGACCACCAAATAAACGACATCTCTATGCAGGCTTCCCACATTGATCAGTCTGCGCCAAAAAAAAAATAAATAAATAAAAAATAAAAATAAAAAATTGAATAAGTCATGGACTTGACTTATAGTTGTCTCAGGGTCTCCTATAAAAAGGGGCATCGTTATCTTTGCTCTTAAAATGGGTTACCCTTCTTCCTCCTCCTATCACCCGCTCAAGGGACTTCGAGCTCACTTTAATGTCGAAGTGATTCGATTACCGCTCTAACATAACCACGGTCAACGACGTCACGCATGAATGGGGCTCTTGGTTCTCATAACCCCTATCTATGCTATCTTTTTGGTCCTTGTCAATGAAAGAGCAATATGCTTTTCACTTCTTCTACACTTTGGTCACATTCAGCTTCATCACTTGTCAATTGACTCAACTCAACTCTCTTTTCAAACCATCAACCTGACCTAGCCTATTCACCCTAGTTTTTATGGACACCAATACACATGGAAACTATCGACCCGCCACAATTTATGTTCAGCATAAACCAATACTTGCTGAAGCATAAATAAACCTCAATTCATTTTTAGCATACATCCATCACGAATATGGAATATTGCTAGGGATGAAAAACCCTTCAACCAATGTTGCAGAATACACCATTTGGAAAAGGCTGCAACATCTTTTTTTCCTCATCATTTCATCCAATCATCGACCAATCTATCAACCATTTTAACCACCTATCTACCACTCAGACGCTTTGTCTGAACTACATTGGTCTGAGGCCCTATCACCAGGGCTATGTAGGCAGCACTCAGTTGACATGGGGTTTTCTGAGGTTAGCTCGATCATTCTCGTTTGTTCGTCTCTCTGATGGACAAACCTTCTTTCCTTCTTTTAACCATAATCTTGTCCTTGACCATGACCCATTTTATCCCTTTGACCCTCCCTCCCTTCTAGGGAGAACTACATTGGCCTGAGGCCCTATCACCAGGGCTATGTAGGCAGCACTCAGTTGACATGGGGTCTTCTTGGGTTAGCTTGGCCACATCCTTTCGTCCATTCCTCCCCTCGACCACCAACCATTAGAGATCATGCCTATCTCCGCTGACCTCGACTACTTCCAAGACGTTGTTGCCTTGGTTGTTTTTACATGTATGCTACCTCATGACTGGTTAGCAAAATTGTGCACAGACCCTTTTTGAACCCTCACAAGTATAGGATCGCAAACCAGTTGATCTGCACTACTTGTGGCTTTTTCGTGTTTCTAGGAGCACTTCCTGAGCCCGAGATACCTGGAACGCGACGACCCATTTGGAGCTTTAGCTTAGATTGAGTGACTCGATCAATAGACGACTAAATGCTGGGGCCCGGTTACTTCGATTTTGGCACTCCTCGACCCTTGACCTGTGACACTTTGGCCTGACCATCTCATGCAGTGGTATGCGCACAATCACAAATTTTGCCGTGTTCATCCTCACTCCTTTTTCATCCACTCCTTATCAAATCAGCACCCGATTCTCGGTTCCCTTCCCTCGACTCCTGCTTTGAGGGGGAATACCTCATCCATAATCGGGGCAACCTATCCGCTTCCTATTTTTGTCTTGCAGTTCATTCGAACAACCAACAAGACGAAATAAACCTTATCCCTCACCTGGGGCAATCACTCTTATTTTTGTCTTGCAGTTCATCAAAACAACCAACAAGACAAAAAGGGGCAAATGTAGACACCGAAATCGTGTCGACTCCCCTGGTCACTCCCCATCTTATTCTTCTTTGCCTATTTAACCCTTGTCGATCACTTGTTCCACCAACCTTGACCCTGGCAGCATGTAACAATGAGCACAGAGCTAAAGCTAGACTCTATCCCCATTGTGCACCTATCGACAACGGTCTTTACCCAGCCGATGTCGCCGACGTCAGTCACTTATCGGCCGATGTCAGCAATCCTGTCAACGTCGGTCACCTTGCCGTTATCCGTTATCAGTTATCATTCGATTTCCCGAAACGGTTGATGAACCATTTTTGGAACCGTCCCCCGCCTTCATCAACCTCCGCCAACCATTCGAGACCAGACCCCAAAACGTTATCCTGAACGCTATTCAAAATGCTGATCAATCGAACCCCGAGCAATCATCAACCTACGAACTCTGACATCAACACTCTCGGCATCAACCAACCTGCACTCAATCTGGCACTGCACAGACAACTCCAACCATGGCTTTTATCGCATCTTCTGGCAGGTAAGTTTTTATTCTATTTATTTTATTTCTTCCTTAGTTATTATTTATCAGTTCTATTATCTCGACTCTGTTCAGACCCAGCATCCCTCATTTACATCCCTATCCCTGTCCCAACTCTGTTCAGACCCAGCATCCCTTGTTTACATCCCTATCCCTGTCCCGACTCTCTCAGACCTTGCCCAGACCCTGTCCTGACTCTCCCAGACCCTGTCCCGAACCTATTCAGACTTTTTTAGGACCTGCCCCGACCGATGCCGGTCACTGCCCCGACCGATGACGGTACTTCAACCAACGTCGGCACCTTCCCCGACCGACGCCGGCACCATAGAGACCGACGCCGGTGACTATGCAGAACAGTGCTGCATATCAGGTACGCATTTTATTTTCTGTCATTTATTTTTGTCATTTCATCTTTTATTATCTATTTTCGTCCAACATTACGCTTTTTATCAGTGGGTTGATATCCTTCTAGGGAGTCTTCGTACTTTCGGGATCGGGCATTCGCCTGACAACCCACCATATCTTTGACTAACATCTTTCCGTGTTTTAGTCTCTTTTTCGCAGGTGTCATTCTTCCACAGCCAAAGAGGAGAATCTTCCAACGTCTGATTTTGGTGCGCTCAACTTTATCAGGTACTTCTAGCCTTAACCTTTTATTTCAGTTTCTTATTTCTTCTTTGAATGTAGAAAGCAATTTTGCATAGAAATAGTTTGATCAAATAAATTTGAGTACTAAAGAAAATCCCAAGATGGTCAACATTGGGAAGTGTTGCACTCCTAATAAAAAACTCAAATTCATTACTCTACTTTGCCATTACATTGATGTTTTGGCATACTCCTATGATGATCTAAAGTCTCTCAAGCCTGAATAAATTTGGCATGAAATTCCTCTCAAAATTAGTTTATTACCTCATAAGCAGAAATCAAGATAGTACAACCCCAAGATATTAGGTACTATTCTGTTTGAGATTCAGAAAATGTTAAATGCAAGTATAATTTTCTCCAATCCATCATTCTACTTGGATTGCTAACATAGTCTCTATGAGAAAAAAGAATGGGGAAATTTGCCTTTGTGGTTATTTCAAAAACTTGAATCAATCCTCTCTAAAGGACAACTACCCCCTACCCATCATGGATCAAGTCTTGAAGATAGTGACTAATTTAGAGATGTTATCAATGATAGATGGTTTTTTGGGATATAATCAAGTGGAAGTTGGTGAAGTAGACCAACATAAGATCACTTTCACTACACCTTAGGGCACTTTTGCATATCACAAAATGTCTTTTGGTTTGATCAATATTGGTGCCACCTTATAGAGAGCCATGGATCTTGCCTTTAGGAATGAAATGGGGAATTTCATTATGGTATATCTCGATGACTTGACTATCTTTTCCAAACATCACCCTAATCATGTGCACCATCTATAACAAGTGTTATAATTATGTCGATAGAATGGCATTTCCCTTAATCCTAAAAAATTAGTTTTTGGGGTTACAGAAGGGAAACTTTTTGGTCACATCATATCTTGAGAAGGCATAAAAATTGATTGAAATAGATTTGAATCCATCTAAGAACTTACTCTGCCTACTAGTAAGACTATAGTTGATTCTTTCTTTATAAAGGTGAGTTTTCTATGAAGATTAATTCCTAAGTTTGCATAAAAGACTCACCACATCGTTGACATGATGAAGGGAAAATCTACTTTTCACTGGACTAAAGAAGGCAAGTTATCATTTAAAGATATCAAGAAATTTATTGCCTGTGTCTTAGTCCTAGTTTTCCCAGATTACACCAAAGACTTCACAGTGTATAGTTATGATTCTAAACACATGCTTTTAGCCATTCTGGTTTAGAAGAATAAAGGTGTGGAATCTCCCATTTCATTCATGATTTTTCCTCTTAAAGCTCATGAATTGAAATATTTAAACATGGATAAGTATGCTTATGTTATGGTTAAGGTGGTAAAATACTTCTGTTTCTACATCTTGAACTCACACACTATTGCTCTAGTACCTGATACCATAGTAAAGTCCATTTTAACTCAACAAGAGTTTGGTACCAGAAGGGGTAATTAGATTGCTAAAATCCAAGATTTTGATCTTATTATCAAACCTATGAATCTTGTGTGAGGAAGAGGCCTCTTCCAATTAATTTTTGATAACATACCAGAGGAAATAGGGTATGAAGAAACACAAGTTGAAAGCATGCATACAGTTCTCTTTTTCACTACTACGGATGAGTGGTATTCCAATATCACTTATTTCCTTACCTATGGTGAGTGTCGTACCCACTTGTCTCATAAAGAAAAGAGAACTATTAAATTGAAGGTTGCTAACTATGTCTTATGGGACAATGGTTTATACAAGAGGAGCCTTGATGGGGTATTCCTTCATTGTGTGGACAAAGTGCAACAGTCCAAATTTTTAGAGTCTTTTCACAATCTAGCCTATGGTAGACATGTTTTTGCACCTATGACTACTCATAATATTCTATGAGCTAGGTACTATTGGCCTACTCTATTTCAAGATACATACACTTGGGTGCGTAGATGTGAGATGTGTCAATAGTTCATTGGGAGACCCAAGTTACATGCATTGCCTCTCAAATCGGTGGTTATCAAAGAGCTATTTCAATAATGGGGTATTGATTTCATTGGAACTATAAACCCATCCTCAAGTATTGGACATGACTATGTTCTCACAGCCATAGACTACTTTACCAAGTGGGTGGAAACCATTCTAGCCAAGCATGCTACTTTAGAGGTGGTATGTGATTTTCTCAAGGAAAATATTATTTCCCAGTTTGGGGTCCCAACCAAGATTATAATAGACAATATAGCCTATTTATCTTCTCATGAGATTACCCAATTTTGCTATAATTATGGGATTACCCTCTCCCACTCCTCTGACTATTAGCTACAAGGAAATAGTTAAGCAGAATCAAGCAACAAGAACCTTGTGACAATTAACAAGAAGTTGGTAGATGACAATCAGAGAACCTATCATAAAGCATTATTTGATGCTTTATGGGTAGATAGGATTACACCCAAGAGGGCAATAAGTATGTCACCATTTCAACTTTTGTATGGTTTCAATGTAGAGATACCAATCGCCATAGAACTACCAGCACTAAAGTTGGTAAAGGCTATCGAAGATCAAACATTTAAAGATTCCATTGATAAGAGGATCATGTGCTTGACTGAACGAAATGAGCAGTGAACTATGGTGATGGACTATATTGCTGCACATCAATGTCTAGTAAAGAAGCTCTTCAACTAGAGAGCAAGGATTCATGATTTTTAGATTGGAGATCAAGTCTTTTTATGGGAAAAGAGGAGAGAACTAAAAGGGATGCATGGAAAATTAGATTCCATATGGAGAGGTCCATTTGCCATTTACTGAGTAAATGGTGGGAATAGTTTCTTGATAAAGTATCAAGATGGCACACTATTTTCATTACCTCATAGTGGGCAGTATCTGAATCATTTCAATCATTAAAGTATCAAATAAGATCATTTGTATATTTTTATAGTCTTTAGTTTTGTTTTGTGTTGTTCATCTTCATTTTTTTGCATCTGTCTTTTTGGGTGGCATGACTCCATAGCCCAATGGCATAGATAAAGGCACTAAGATTCTAGATTCTACTCCCTTTGATCATTTTTACAATTGATGGAAGTTCCCCAACTAGAGCCAGCTGTTGTTCCCAAAATCTATCACTTGTTTTTGTGGACAACATGTCGACCATTTTGGTCTGGCAGGCAAAAATGATGTATTGTTTTCTCAAAAAATGTTCTGAGTAATCAAGTTTTTCAATTAATCAAGCCTTTTTAGCTAAGGAAATCATAGGTTCAATAAGTGGGCTTTCACAAAGAAAGTTCCAAACACTTAGGCATTTCCTAAATGTTACAAGGATGGTTTAATGATGAGGTTCAGTCAAAAGGTTCATCAGCATGGTTCAAAGAGTTGGAATGAACTATTGAACCATTGAACTCTGAAATGTTTAAAAAAGTTCAAATGTTCAAAGGGTTCAATGAGTTTAATGACTTTGAAAGCTTCACAAAGTTCAAAGTTCAAGCAGAAGATTCTAGAAGAAGTTCAAGTGAAAGGTTTGAGTGAAGGTTTAAAAGAGTTCAAATAATATGGAATGAACCTTTGAACTAATGAATCGATGAACCATTGAACTCTCAAAGAGTTCAAAGTGGTTCAAAGGTTCAAATAATTGGTTCAATAATACAATGAACTCCTAAAATAGACTAAGTGAATGCAACTCTTTGAAAGAAATATTGAACTGACAAGCTAATTAAACTACTCAAACTATTGAACCATTGAACTAGTGTACCCTAAAAGGTTCAAGGTTCAAGGTTCAAAGTGGTTAAAGCAATCAACTACTAGTGATGTCCCTGTGGACATCAAATTCAAGGTTATAAAATAACCATTGATTTTTAAATATGGCACAGACCTAAGAACAAGCTCAATGACCAATTGAGGAAAGAGCTGAAAGAGCTAGCAGAAAGTGAGAAGATAGCTTGAGAGCTCAAATCACCAAGAAGAGACAAAATACAAGGAAAGAGGGAACTATATATAGAATCCAAAAACATCTGTAAAGAGTTATTCTAGTAGGTGGAGTAGTCTAGCAAGTGGACATTAGAGAGCATGAGCATTCAATGGCATGACCTATTTTTCTCCCTTTGAGTAAAAGTGAATGGACAACCATGTAAATATCTTGAAGAGGACCAGACAACCCATACTTTGGAGGAGACATTTAAGATGAATTAAAATGCCAAAGTTAAGGCTGATGACCTATTCTAGCATGGTCCCTTCATATAATTTCAAATAGATTCAAGGCATTGAATACAACATGGTCCATTTCTTGGAAATAAGTGATAAAGTCTTTATTTTAGCTGTTATATATTGTAATCTCTCATTTTATGCAAGGGATATCTCTCAGTTATTAGAAGCAAAACTCTACCCAAATTGAAAGGCATTCCTAAGACTTTGAGTTTAGATTATTAATCATATTTTATCAAATGAATGAGAAAGCAAGTGTCCTTTCAAACTTTGTGTTGAAATAGCTTGTGTTATCTAGGAAATTATTCTTATGTCTATTTCCTAAATATAGTCTTGTCCATTTAATCAAATAAGTAGAATTAGTGGAAATTATTTGAAATGTGTCTTAAAGCCGACTGTGGGAGACTTTATGCTGCCACAATTATCTTTAGTCTATGTTTTATGTTTCAGTGAAAAGGATATTGGAGAGACTTTGAGCTCCCATTATCCTTCATAACCTTTTATCTTGTTGTAGTTGAGGTGGAGACTTTGTGTTACACTTCATTCTATTGTGTTACTATGTCCTATTTTAGTAGGAGAAGCAACAAAAGACTTTTTGCTTTCATGGGTTTCTTGTGGTTATAATTACTACCCAAGAAGTCTTCCTCTAGTTTTTTGAACATCATTTTTGAAAGAAGAGAAATGCCTTCAACAATTACCCAAGAATTTTCCTTTACTCTATGAACATCATCTCTAAATAAAGAGATATGGATGGTGTTGTCTCACCCGAGTCTATTTTTAGTTTATATTAGTATATAGTAGTTTATAGGGAACCTCCCCTTGATGAGAGGAGAGATTTATCTCATTATACTATGGTAAACATACACATTTTATTGATCAAATATCCTTATGCTAAGGTTGATATACCTATTTTTCTGTTAGTTAGTTGGTGAAAAAATATTCACCCAACATATACTATCCATGGTTACCTTATCATGAGAAATTTGGTTTATTTGATGTAGGTTAAGTAGCTCTATATGGGATGAGCTTCCCAAGGGTTCATGAACTGAATCTCTCTACTTTTCTTGCTTTGACTTGTGCATCCTTCCCTTCTCATTTAATGTAAATTTTTTATGTCAATGCAACATATGTACAAAGGAGGCATCAAGGGTTCCCTCACTCTCTTCCATCCCATGCACATGTTAAGCACAAGGATTTTATGTTTGATTTCAAGGAAGAATGAATGATTTGCTCTAATTTCATATAGTAGTGGGTTTTTCCAATGCTTGTCAACATCTTGCTTGCATTTGGAATCTACCTGGTTGATCCTGTCAATAGTCATATACTTGTCTCAAAGATTAAGCCAATCATGTCGAAGTATGAACTATTTTAGACTATGAAACTGTAGATGTCTCATTAAATAAGTTATAGTTTCTTTGATGATACCTTACTACTTGGATAACCATAGTAATTCTAGAGCTAATATATGAACCAAATCTTAACTCTTAAAGTGATGAATTTATTAGATAAAAGGCTAGTGTGGGCTCACCTAGTATTTTGGTGATTCATGATAGATTGATGGATTCCATGGCCATTGTGCTAATGATGCTTCATTCAAATTTATACCCTTTCAACTTTAGATGGTAGGATAGAGGCCTACCATGGTGGTGATGGGTGATGGAGAATTAGGGTTTGATTTTAGAGAGGGAGTCTGAGAAACAGCTACCACATCCAAGGAAGGTAGTAGGTACACAAATTAACTAATCCTGACATGGGGAGGTAGTGACAATAAATAACAATACTGGGCTCATCAAGTCTAGTAATTGGAATGAGTATAATCTAAATCCCTTAATAAGGATCTATTGGAGGGTAATTTTGGTGCCAACAACCATGGTAATTCCAACTCCAATAGTGTGTATTTAAGTTGTTGTAGTTAAAAAGCTTATAGTTAGATCTTGGGTTGTCATGGTCATTTTGCCCCTTAGGTGTGCACTGGCCCTCACATCCTTTCTATTGGAAATGCATTTTTGGACTTATTTGGTTGGGTCACATTTCTGGTGCTATTACTTTGAAAAAATTAGAGTGCTCAAAGCAAACCTAAACTCTAAATACATTAACATGGAATAACATGATAGAAGTCTAGTCATGTTCCATTAGCCTTCAGGACCAGAGTAATGATTAATAAGGACTATCAGGGGCATTCATATTTCATTGTCAAAGGTGAAATTCTTGGATTTATGCAAGATGAACCACTATAAAAGCATTTTCCAAGGATGTTTTCATTAATCAAGAACAAATTTAGAGGATCAAAGATGATCAGATACCATCCTAGTCTCAATCATAAATGATGTTGACCAAGGATAAATAGATGTTGCTCTAAGGACTCTACCAGCACCTTCTGAGAAATTAGAGTGTTTGGGTTCTAGGGGGAGTATGGTCGTAAGGCTAAAACTTAAAGGAATTAATAGAAGGGCACCACTAAGAGTGGATCTTGTGGCTTAATTTGACTGAACATAGGGAAACTTACCAGGTCCATACATATTAATGATTGATATATTGAGAGCTCTTTCTTGATTTTATGGGTGGTGGTGCATGGCCATTCTTAGTTGGTGGAATGATTTATCTAGTTAATTCTATTAACAAAGGAGACCTTAGCCTGCTAACTTGCTACACAGAGGTTCCCCTTTATGGCCAGCTTCTTAGAGCGACTATGGCCATTTAGGCCATGGAAGTTTGAGGAAATAATAGGTCTATGATGCCCTTAGATGTTTTAGGCCACACACATACTACACTAATGTAACCAACATGTTTTTCTCCCTATTCTGAACAGTTCAAGAAATCTTACCAACATGCATCATGATGGGGATAGACCATTTTAATTATTGATCTTCAATGAGGAGTTCCTAGTAAGCAAGAGTCATCATCTTACATTGACTATATCCATACCCTTTATACACACTACCTATTGTTCCTACTGATTAAATGATCTAGTGAAGTGTTCAGATCACACTGATGATGGTGGTTTCCATCAATGATTTCACAAGAATTTCATTAAACCTTATCATTTAGAGGAAGGAGGTCACCTCCTCAAACCACACTCTCATTAGCATGTGGACTAGGGGCCCTATTGCTTTATCGTACTTCACTCCAGGTGGGTGTTATGGTAGGCCTCAGGCCTCTACAAGTCATTTTCTTATTATTCAATGTATATAATCTAAGGGAGTGATTGAGTGCCATGTTTTATGTTGTTGTGATGTGGATGTCCATTTTTTAACTATGATAGGTGTGTTTATTGACTTCTATCCCTGGGTGGTCCTATCATACTACATTTGGAAGGGGCCCCTTTGTTTCCCTTTTCAAGCCAATTATTTGAAAATTGCCCATGATTATCACTAGATTATTTCCTCCATGATGAGTCTGTGAGGTAGTTGTAACCCTCTTATTGCATTCCCAAGGATAGTTGTGATTCTCAAGAGTGATGGTGGTGTGTTTAGGAGTGTTGTCATGTAGGTCATGAGGTAAGACCTCTCATCGACATTCCTTTTCCCTCTTTGATGGCCTATATTCTTTTCGACATGGTAGGGTGGGGAACATCTCCCTTATTAAGTGCCCACCCATGAGGTCTTGCCCTCTAGACCATGGTGGCATTATGGGATTTGTGTTTGTCATAAACACTTGAGACAATGTGGTGCAATTCACACTAATGATTTGAAAGAAACAACAATGAAATCTGTGCATCATGTGTGTGTTAGACCATCAGTGCTATGAGAATATGACTCTCAGTAATGGATATCTTGGCTCTTACCATGATGAATAATGTAGTGAAATGTGATCCATAGTTTTAATTTTAGAATCCCATGAATCGTTAAGTCTTTGAATGTAAGTTACACCTAAGGCCTTAGCTAAGGGCATGCCTGCTTGGGCATCTTACTTCAAAATCACTCTCCCCCTTAGTGCATAGGTGAGAGTAATAGATATGTCCATCCATCTCCAAAGGGGGTGTGTTCAACTCAAATGGGCATGAGGTTTATCCCCTATGTCATGATGAATGGTGGCCCATGTGGGTTGGCATTGGTTTATGCCTGATTGGTGTGGATATGTGTGGAACTTTATATTAGAGTTGATGTATTTTTGCCTAATGTGTAGGCTAGATGGCTACCTTCTACGTCCCCAAGTTAGGTATGAACACCCACTAAGTTTAAGCATATCATTAAACAGAGGTAAATAAACTTGCAAGGATTCCCCTAGTAACAGTGAGCAAACTAAGAAGAGCCTAACATGAAAATTAGTGGCCATGCCTATCAAATTGTAGTCTCTAGAAGTGTCCTTAGTGATGGACCAGGCCCAAGTACCCTATAAGGGGACACTAGAGAGGGTGAGAGCCCCATTAGGACTGGTCCCTATCTACCATGAGGCACTGTCAGTGAGTTGGGTTGTTTGGGAATGCAGCCCTAATCAGGTGGTATATTCCATCTAAGGCTAAATATGGGTGAGATATTGATAGTGAAAAAGTACCACAAGGGAAAGATGAAAAGGACTTTTAAAATATAGTTAAGAAGTACATGAAATTATAGAAGGGAAGCAAATAGAGGCTTGTAATGTACCCCAGTTAGATGCCAAATGGTGTGAGCTAGTCTGTCACTTAGTTCAAGGGGTGTGCCAATGTGGGCCATCATAAAGGCACAAGGGCATCCTTTAGGTCACTCAATATACCTCTTTTGTGATGGTTAAGGAATGAAGTGTGTGCATATGGTGGGCCCCTGAGTACCTATGTGCTTGTGGCATTGGATAGTGGGCTTTCCATTTGACCCATCTTAAAACATAGACCAAGGAGTCTAACATGTGTGTGAGTTGGTAGGTTGGAAAACCTATGAGGCACAAGGAAGTTGACTAGTGATATCCCCTCTTAGGGCTGCACCACTAACTAACCATGATCTTCTATGAAGGGTTTGAGAGTGAGCACACCTATTGGGACCTAAAAGATGGTGAACTATGCCTAAGTAGGGTGAAGCTAGAGGAAACTCTGGTGGAGGATTGTAGTGATATTGACATGCAAATCATTTATCTGAGTTGGGTATAGGGGTGAAAAACCAATCAAAATATCTAGTAGCTATTTTCCTCTAAAGTTTTCCTCAAGATAGTTGGAGCTCACATGAGAGTTTTATTGGGTAAAGCAAATGATTAGAGGCATTAAGGGCATAACTCCCTCAACTTATTATCAAACTTTAAATAGGTAGGGTGGTGTGACTACTCTGTTGAGATGTGTTATGGAATCATGAGGTTCAAGTTGGACATTTTTGGTAATAAGAATTGGTGATCTAGGATGAACTAAAAGTCAAGTTATGGTACCAAATTATGCACTAACCCAGATCCCATAAAGGGTGTTGATTGATTAAGACAGTAGGATGGTGGTCATGGAAGTTGAAATATACTAAGGAGTGTGTAACAACTCACCTACCAAATCAACTAGCCCTAAAAATGGATGGTGCTAAAGTGTATACTTAGCCATCAGGGAAAATGCCATGCTTCGATAAGTAAGAGGACATGGGGGTTATTGTAAAACCTTGGGCATGATCCTAGGTGGACCATCCCCTGGTGTAGATCTTAGTGGTAGTAGCAAATATTCAAACGAGAACTTTTAAGACTGAAGTGGGGAAAGGTTCCATGTGAATAAAACTTGGACATGGGTTAGTTGATCCTAAGAGATGGGAAATTCCTATTTCAAGGCCACACTCTACGTGATCATCAAAAGGGAATCAGGTTAATATTCTTGAATTAGGATGTGGTGGTAGATGGAAATGTTAGGAAATTTAGAGACATCATTGGGGGCCCTAAGAAGAGTTATCTTTTCTTTTTAACATCTTGCCCACCCTAAAATTGGTTCAACTAGAGATAGGGTACATTCATTGGAAGAACACCATATGTCCTATGGTATCTAGTGTGCCTTTGGTAGCCCTTGAAAATTTGGAGGATTGAGTACCGTTCATGCTTGGTCATACTCATAACCACATCAGGTCTCCAAGGTGAATAGCCTTTAGTCAATAGAACAATGTAGGTAAGGGAAGTTAGCAAAATGGATCCATAACTTTAGGAAAAATATTGGCTCTGAGGGCTGGGCCTATGGGTCTATGCCAAAAACTTGTGGGCTATTGGTGGCCTACTCGAGCTTCTTATGTTGCAAGGGTGGGCTGTCACGTGTTTATCAGATGATAGGCATAGGATGCTCCCCTTGTGGGGGATTTACCTAGGTGGTAAACAACCAACTCAGAACTGGTATAAATAAGGGGAATCTAACTATTTAATTAAAATAAAGCATTGTGATGGTCCTTGTGGATGTTGATGCAATGTGATTTCTACCCAGTTCTCTAAATGTCAAAGTGAAGAAATTAAACCAAGCATGGGTAAATAGTGGGAGTAAATATGACTCTCTTACGGTAGCCAAATGCTTCATCATCTAATTAGTGAGATACATGAATGGATTAATAAGATTCCCAATATCCCTATCTACTATCTATCAAAACCTCAGCTAAGGGAATGGGCTTGGTAGAATCAATGGGTAAATAAGACCCTGTTGAGCTTGACTCTAGTCTGACTTTGTGAAATGACTTGAGAGGTGTAGAATAAGTGGGATCTATTTTAGTACAAGTGAAATACCACTACTTTTAATGTTATTTTACTTTATTTGTGAGGTATAGATGGGGAAATGCCCCTATTTTTGGCCTTAAATTACAGTCCAACATATCGATCCAGGTGGAAGACATTTTTAGGAGGGAATTTTGGTTAGGGTGGCACATCTATTAAAAGATACCATAGGTGTCTTAAGATGAGATCAAATAGAACAAAAATATCATGTCGAACAAAAGGGTAAAAGCTCATTTGATTTTGATTTTCAATACAAATACAAATTGTGAAAGCATGACATATCAATCCATTAGAATTTTGGAATTTAAAGCTATAGGTGTTAGAAAAGTTACCACAAGGATAACTAGTTTATGGCAGCCAAGCATTCATAGTGACATTGCTTTTTGATCCTTTGATGTCAGCTCTTTCTATCATTGTGAAGCAAAATTCACCAAGTGTTGGATTGTTCACCCACTAATAGGGAATGTGAGATAGGTTTAGACCATCATGAGATAGGTTATTTTTACCGTATTGATGATCCACACCATGATATTAATTCAACTTAGTATGAGAGGAACTATTGATTCACATATTTGGTCGTCACACTTGGTTGAAAAGCTAGTGGCATGAAGCTACCATGTGTCAAATTATGGTTGAATGCCTCTAAGTTATAATCCACAATAAATGTCATGCATCTCTCTCTCTAGCTACATCATGACCCATAGTAGGGGAACTTTTGTGCCCCTAGGGGCCTGTGTCATTGGCAACCTCTATTTGGTGTAATAGCCCATCTAGAACAACCTTATAAAATAATTTCAAGTGGTCAGTGAGAAGAATCCTTTATAGATGACTTAAATAAGTGATGGGGTATTGTAAGTGGTAGAGTGGCCTTACTAAAATTATCCACTAAGATTTATCCCTCTATCACCTTGATTCATACAACCTCAGGGCATTCAATGGGTGCAGTCCATGAGGAGATGCATTGGTGAATAGACATCTAATTGTAAACAAGGCTCAACTATATGTTTTGACAAAATATTTTCTCAAACACAAAATATCACCTGTATTCTTCTTCACATCTAGATAGTAGATAAAATTCGATTTGTTTTAGCCTATCTAGCTAGACTCTGTATGCTTAATTTTAAATGCTTAACTTAGTACTTCCACAAGGAAGAAGCTCATCACCATTCCAAACAAGCAACTTCTCATTGGCTAGAACATGAAGATTTGGTACAATTAAGGAATTAGGCCATAAAACATCATATAATCTGATCTTGTGACTGAAAGTAATGAGCCCAAATAAGGATCCTGGTGCTAGGGCCTCAAAAGCAGCAAGTAGATCACTCTTACCAATCTCTAAAAACTCCTCAGAAGTAATCACAACAATAATAAATCGATGTTCTCTATGTAGCATGCTGGATGCACTTTATGGAGTAGTGTAGATTCACTCCAATTGGCATACATTTGGATCATTTGTTCTACACTCAAAGGGCAAATCCAGAATGCTAGTTAGACTGTGATATAATAAATTAAACAAATGAAACCTGTCAAGTCAACCTACAACAACATAGACCCAACATTTGTATTTAATACTTAGATCTTGTCTACAAACAACAAACAACCTTTTCAAATATTCGATCTTAGAATCAATTTTTACTCAAATAGAATACACACTTCATTAATATTACAAGAGAATGTATCTGGTGTTGTTTGTGTATTACAGATCTCTCTCTCACTCTTCATTACTTTACCCATATATATATCCCTTATTTTTACATGAAAATCCCCATACAAAACCTTATTTTTTCAACTTAGATACTCAATACTATCCTAGGCTTCACACAACAACCTCCCAAAAAGTAAAATAGTTCTTCTAACATAAGAAAACTAAAATAACTTAAAATCTCACCCAACAGACTTGATTTCATGCTTAAAGGATACTTAGACAAATTTGAAAATTTGAAAACTAAAGAAATGGAGGAAACCAACTTAGTACACCTAGACATGCTAAAACTCAACCAAGAACATGACAAATACATTCCTAGCATGAAGATGCTCCTACATCATTCTTCCAAGGAGCAAAAGAAGTATTCTTCACTTGCTATTTTTTTCATCAATTCTTCTATGCTTGTGCCTAGCTTAAGGATGTCATTTGTAGTCAACCATGTTGCATCTTCAGCTGGTAGATTCTTCCACTTAGTTAGATACTAGAAATATTCTTTGCCCCTTATCTTTTTAACCACTTTCTTGTCTAAAATGCTCTCAATCTCTTTTGGCACTTCCTTTGGTAGTTGTTGCTCCCATTGGATAACTTCATCTACCCTTGTTTCAATCTCTTTAGCTGGTTGTCCTTCATCTTTATATGGATATAGATCTGCAACATTAAATATTGGAGAGATTCCAATTCCTTTTAGAAATTCTATTTCATATGCATTATTTGAAAACTTCCTTATTACCTTGCATGGTCCTATTTTCTTTACCTTTAGCCTATTATATTCCCTTTTTGGGAACCTCTCTTTTCTAAGGTGAACAAGAACAAAGTCTCCAACACTGAAACTGACCTCTCTTTTCTTTTGATCTACTCTTAGCTTGTACTTGATGGTGTTTTCTTCAAATTTCTTCTTTACCTATTCATGCAAATTTTGCATGGCATTGGCAAATTCTTCTGCATCAGCACTCCTTGTCTCCATGCTACTTAGATTTCTTAACTCATACACACCTCTTGGATGCATTCCATACGTAATTTGAAATGGACTCAATCCTGTACTTCTATGAGGAGAATCATTATAGGCAAATTTAGCTTGTGCAAGTGCAAGATCCCATTGTTTTGGATGCATACTTACCAAGCTTCTCAAGATGTTGCCTAAGCTCCTATTGACAACCTCTATTTGGCCATCAATTTGGGGGTGATAGGCTGAACTAAAACTCAATTGTGTACCCAATTTCTTCCATAAGGGTCTCCAAAAGTGTCCAACAAATTTGGTATCCCTGTTAGAAATAATGCTTATAGGCAATCCATGTAATCTAACAACATCTTGAAAGAATAGACTAGTTATGTGAGTAGAATCACTTATTTTTGAGCATGGAATAAAATGATCCATCTTTGAGAACCTATCTACCACTAAAAATATGGAGTCATGACCTTCTTGAGTTCTTGGCAAACCAAGTACAAAATCCATGCTTATTGAATCCCAAGGTCTATTTGGAATGGGTAGTGGCTGGTACAAACCTGTGTTTTGACTACTTCTCTTGGCATATTGGCATGTTTTACACCTTTCAAAAAAATTCTTGACATTAGTACCCATACTTGGCCAATAGTAATGAGCACTCAATTGTGCTAATGTCTTATTCTACCCAAAATGTCCTGATAAGATACCACTATGCTTTTCCTTCAACAAATTCTCTCTCATGGAACTCTTGGGAATGCAAAGCTAGCTACCTCTAAATAGTAAATCCTCTTGGACCATGAAATCTATCCAAGGACTTCTATCAACCCCTACTAGATTCATGCAAGCTTCATATGGTTCCTTGAAGTCTAGATCTTCCTTATATAGTTTCTTCAAATCTTCAAATCCCAAAATGCTCACTTGAGATTCCTGCATGATTAGATTCCTCCTGCTTAGAGCATCTGCAACCTTGTTATATTGTCCTTTCTTGTGTTTAATAGTGAATGTGAATCTTTGTAAAAATTCAATCCATTTAACATGCTTTTGACTCAACTTATTTTGATTGCTAATGAACTATAAAGCATAATTGTCAGTGAACAAAACAAATTCTTTAGGCAAAAGATAGTGCCTCCATTTCTTCAAAGCCTATACAAGAGCATAGAATTCTTGATCATAGGTTGAGTACTTCTTCTTAGCATCACTTAATTTCTCACTAAAGTATGCTATAGGCTTCCCATCTTGGCTTAAAACAATGCCTATTATAGTTCCACTAGCATCACATTCTAGTTGAAAAAGCTTATTGAAATTAGGCAAGGTTAGGATTGGTTCTTCAGTTACCTTCCTTTTCAATAATCTAAAACTCTTATCAGTAGCCTCAGTCCAACAAAAACTTCTTTTATCACCTTTGATTGTATCTATCATTGGAGCAACAATCCCACTAAAATTTCTTACGAATTTCCTATAAAAGCTAGCCAAATCGTGAAAGCTTCTTACCTAATATGTGCTCTTGGGTGTAGGCCACTCAAGTATAGCCTTAATATTCTCCTTATCCATCTTTAATCCTTCTTTTGAAATCACAAACCCCAAATATATCAACTCTGTCTTCAGGAAACTGCACTTTTTTACATTGATTAGCAATTTTTCTTCATGTAGCTTACTCAATACCATCCTCAAATGTTTCAAATGATCTTCCTTAGTTTGACTAAACACCAAAATATCATCCAAATAAACTATCACGAACTTAATAGTGAACTCCTTAAACACTTCATTCATCAGCCTCATGAAGGTGCTTGGTGCATTAGTTAGTCCAAATGGCATGACTAACCACTCATAGAGTCCATCATTGGTCTTGAAGGATATTTTACATTCATCCCCTTCTCTTATCCTAATCTGATGGTAACCACTTTTCAAGTCTATCTTAGAGAAATATGTAGATCCACTCAAACAATCAAGTAAGTCATCAATTGTAGGCAATGGGAATTTATACCTGATAGTAATCTTGTTGATTGCTCTGGAATCTGTACACATTCTCCAACTCACATCCTTCTTAAGACTCAACACTACGGGGACAACATAAGGGCTTAAACTCTCTCTTACCAATCCTTTGTTTAATAATTCTTGAACTTGGTGCTTGATCTCTTCATTTTCCTTTAGTGTCAACCTATAGGTAGCCTTATTTGGAAGATTTTCTCCTGGAATCAAGTCTATGTGATGGCTAATACTTCTCAATGGTGGTAACTCATTAGGTAAATCATCTACCACAATGTCAATTTAATCATTCAACATATCTTGAATCTCTAATGGCAAATCAATCAACTTAGTACTAGTGACTACACTCCTTGGCTTACCAATCACAACAAAGTTTACCTTTTATTTCTTCATTTGATGTAGATACTCTTTACCACTCATTATCAATACTTTAGAATTCTATCCTACAACATCATCAGCCTCTTATTTCAATGGTGTGAGTGTATGCTTGATCCCATCCTTTTCAAACATGTATGTATTCTGCCTTCCATCATGCATGGCCTTCCTATCAAACTGTCAAGGCCTTCCAAGCAAGATATGACATACATCCATGGGCATGACATCACATAAAATCTGATCCTTATATGTTCCTATTTGAATATCTACCTTACAATGTTCACTTACCAAGATTTTGTGTCCTTTTTGTAGCCAAGAGACTTGATAAGGTGTAGGATGTACCTCCTTCTTCAAGCCTAGTTTCTCTACCATCTCAGTTGACACAAGATTGTCAGTACTCCCACTATCTATGATGACCTTGCAGCATTTCCCCTTACTTTTACATGTGGTTCTAAATAGAGTTTTCCTTTGAGGTGGTTCTACAACTTCTTTGTTTGGCTTCAACAAGATTCTTTTCATCAAAAGAGACTCACCTTCTTCTGGGGTATCTTCATAAGCTGCTGCAATTTCTTCATTTTTTTCTTCACTTTGGGTCACATGTACACCCCTCTCATGGCTAGTAGAAGGGTTCTCTGGACACTCATATGCCCTATGTCCTACATACTTGTTGCACCTAAAGCATTTGCCCATGAATCTTCCTCTTCCTCTTTGATATCCTTGGTATGGCTTTCTTCCTCTTGGTGTATAGCTGCCTCTTGAGCTTCGTGTGCTGCTGGCTTCTTCTTGAGATGTTTGCAACTATCTTCTACCTCCTTGAAATCCTCTACCTCTATTGGATCTGCCCCTTCTGAATGTTTGTTTTCTTGCAATCTTCTCATCAACTTTCAAGGCAAATTAATATGCCTCTTCAACTGTCTTAGGAATGAGAAGACTAATCTCATCTTGAATGGAAAATTTCAAACCATTATTTTATCTAGCTACCTTCTCTATATCATCCTCAATATGACCTGATCTTATGGTTAACCTATAAAACTCTTCAATGTATTATTTTATAGACATCTCTTTTTGCTTCAAATTTTGTAATTGCTTGAAAAGATTGGCTTGATCATCTTTAGGCATAAACTTACCTTTCATTTTTGCTACCATTCTGTCCCAACTTCTGATCTTTGGCTTTCCTTTCCTCCTCCTTTCTTCTTGCACCCCATCCCACCATAGGGATGCATGGCTCTTTAGCCTTGTCATGGCATACTTGACTTTCTTATCATCTTCTTTAATTCCTTCATACTCAAAGTATTTGTCTAATGCACTAATCCAATCAATTAATTCTTCCACATTCAAATTACCTTCATACATTGGAACCTCCATTTTTGGCTTTGTGTTCACCTTCATAATGGCTCTAATCAACCTATCTTCAGCTATTTCTTCTTCCACCACCAATTCCTCCTCTGGTGGCTCCTCTTCTCTATCACTGACTTCACCCATGTCAGTGCCTCTTCTTTGAGCCATCTCTAGGTCTTGTAGCCTAGCTATCAGATTCCTAATCTCTTTTACCATTGCAACATATCCTCTAGGTCTCCTTCCTCTAGCTCCACCTCTATTCCTAACTCTCATGGCCATCTTACCTCTTCTTCACAATCATATTCTTCTTCTCTTTGACTTGGATCTTTAGATTGTGCACAATCCCTTGGGCTCTGATACCAAATGGTGATCAGACATCTAACTGCAAATAGGGCTAAACTATATGTTTTAACAAAATATTTTTTCAAACATAAAATATCACCTGGATTCTTCTTCACATCTGGATAGTAGATAAAATTCAATTTGTTTTGGCCTATCTGGCTAGACTCTGCATGCTTAATTCTAAATTCTTAACTTAGCACTTCCTTGAGGAAGAACCTCATCACCATCCCAAACAAGCAACTTCTCATTAGCTAAAACAAGAAGATTTGGTACAATTAAGGAATCAGGCCATAAAACATCATATAATCCGATCTTGTGACTGAAAGTAATGAGCCCAAACAATGATCCTAGTGATAGGGCCTCCAAAGCGGCAAGTAGATCACTCTTAACAATCTCTAAAAAATCCTCAGAAGCAATCACAATAATAATAAATTAGTGTTCTCTATGTAGCATGCTGGATGCACTTTATAGAGTAGTGCAGATTCACTCCAATTGGCATACATCTGGATTGTTCATTCTACACTCAAAGGACAAATCTAGAATGTTGGTTAGACTGTGATTAATAAATTAGACAAATGAAACTTGTCAAGTCAACTGCAGCAACATAGACCCAACATTTGTATTTAATACTCAGATCTTGTCTATAAACAACAAACAGCATTTTCAAATATTCGATCTTAGAATCAATTTTTACTCAAAAAGAATACACACTTCATTAATATTACAAGAGAATGTATCTGGTGTTGTCTACATATTAAATATCTCTCTCTCTCACTCTTCATTACTTCACCCATATACATATCCCTTATTTTTACATGAAAATCCCCATACAAAACCATATTTTCTCAACTTAGATACTCAATACTATCCTAGGCTTCACACAACCTCCCAAAATGAGTAAAATAGTTCTTCTAACATAAGAAAACTCAAATAACTTAAAATCTCACTCAACAGACTTGATTTCATGCTTAAAGGATACTTAGACAAATTTAAAAATTTGAAAACTAAAGAAATGGAGGGAAACAAACTTAGTACACTTAGACATGCTAAAACTCAACCAAGAACATGACAAATACATTCCTAGCATGAAGATGCTTTTGCATCATGCATCCATAAAAGTATGAGTAGTTTGTGGTTAAGAGAGATATGATTGGGTATTTTTTGAACTCACACCTCAAAATTTTTTGATAATGTTTTGAGTCATCCTATACAAATGTTGTTGTGTATAATAATTCACACTTAGAGAGGAAATTTTGACAAGTATTTCCAAAATAATATGGGTTTTTGCATATTTTGGGTGGGGTTTCCTATACCAATGTCATCACATGAATAAATTTGCACTTGGATAATTTTTTAACAAAATTTATAGTGGATTTTTTTAAATAATATGTGATGTTACATGTTATAGGTGGGGTTTCCTATACCAGCATCATCATAATGCAAATTAGGGAGGGGGTTGGGGTTCAAAATAAGATGTAGTGTTTGGATAGTTTTTGGTTGGGTTTTCCAATACTGACATCATCATAATGTAGCTCAAGGAGGGGGTTGAGGTTCGAAATAATATGCAGTGTTTGGATATTTTTTGGGTGGGGTTTCCTATACCAATGTCAACACATGAATAAATTTGCACTTAGAAAGACTTTGGATAATATTTCAAGTGGGGTTCCCTATACCATCATCATCATAATGAAACTCATGCAACTAATGCCAATTAGGAGAGGAAGGGGGGACGGGGTAGGCATAAGATTTTCCAAAAACAATAGGTAGTGTTGAGTATTTTAGGTGGGGTTTCCTATACTAATGTCATCACATAGATAAATTTGCACTTACATAGATTTTCAACAATACTTTTAGTGTGATTTCCAAAACAGTATGTGGTGTTACATATTTTGGGTGGGGTTCCATGTACCATCATCTTTGAAATACAACTTGGGGGATTCTAACAATATGCAAGTGTTGCATATTTTACTTGGGGTTTCCTATACCAATTTAGTCACATAGAGAAATTGACACTTGAATAGATTTTTGACAATATTTCAAGCGGGGTTTCCTACACCAACATCATCATAATGTAACTCAAGATCCCAATGCAACTTGGGGGGTTCTAAAACAACATTTAGTGTTACATATTTTAGTTGTGGTTTCTTATACCATTGTCATCACATAGAGAAACTTACACTTAAGATAGTTTTTTGACAATACTTCAAGTGGGGTTTCCTATACCAACATCATTACAATGTCACTTTGAGTTTTATTGGATTTCCTATACCAGTGTCATCACACAAATAAATTTGCACTTAGATTTTTAACAATATTTCAAGTGGGTTTTCCTATACCATCACCGTTACAATGCCACTCAGGGTTGCAATTCAACCTGGCCTCCCAATGCAACTTGGGGGGTTTCAAAACAACATGCAATGTTTGCATATTTTAGTTAGGGTTTCCTATACCAATGTCATCATGTATATAAATTCACACTTAGATATATTTTTGACAATATTTCAAGTGGGGTTTCCTATACCAACATCATTGCAATGCCACTCAGGCTCCCAATGCAACTTGGGGGATTCCAACAATATGCAAGTGTTACATATTTCAGTTAGAGTTTCTTATACCAGTGTCATCATGCAAATAAATTCACACCTAGATGGATTTTTGAAAATATTTTGATTGGGGTTTCCTATACCAACATCATCACAATGTCACCTAGGGTCACAATGCAACTCGACCTCCTAATGTAACTTTGGGGTTTCCAAAACAACATGCAATATTGCATATTTTAGTTGGGGTTTCCTATACTAGTGTTGTCACATAGAAAAATTCACACTTGGATGGATTTTTGACAATATTTTGAGTGGGGTTTCCTATGCCAATGCCATTGTAATGCCACTTAGGGTCGCAATGCAACTTGGCCTCCCAATGTAACTTCAAGGGTTCCAAAACAATGTGCAATCTTACATATTTTAGTTGGGGTTTCCTATACCAGTGTAATCACATAGAGAAATTCACACTTCAATAGATGGTTTACAATATTTTGAGTTGGGTTTCCTATACCAATGTCATCATAATGCAACTTGACCTCCCAATGCAACTTGGGGGTTCCAAAACAACATGCAATGTTGCATATTTTAGTTGGGGTTTCTTATACCAATGTCATCACGTAGATAAATTCACACTTAAAATGGATTTTTGATAATATTTCAAGTGGGTTTTCCTATTCCAATATCATTATCATTCAACTTGAAGGGGGGAGGTAGGGCAGGGGTTTTCCAAAATAATAGGTAGTGCTAAATATTTTAGGTGGGGTTTCTTATACCAATGTCATCACATAGCTAAATTCCCACTTAAACAAATTTTTGACAATAATTATAGTGTAGTTTCCAAAATAATATACAGTGTTGCATATTTTGGGTGGGGTTTCCTATACCAACATCATCGTAATGCCACTCAAGATCACAATACAACCTAGGCTCCCAATGTAACTTGGGTGGTTCCAACAATATGTTGTGCTGTATATTTTAGTTGGGGGTTCCTATACTAGTCTCATCATAAACATAAATTCACACTTAGATGGATTTTTTACAATATTTCAAGTGGGGTTTCCTATACCAACATCATCACAATGCCACTCAAGGTCATAGTTCAACTTGGCCTCCCAATTTAACTTCACCTTAGGGTTCCAAAACAACATGAAGTGTTGCATATTTTAGTTGGGATTTCCTATACTAGTGTCAATGCATAGATAAATTCACACTTAGATAGATTTTTGACAATATTTTGAGTGGGGATTCCTATAATGACATTGTCTTAATGTAAACTTAGGATCACAATGCAACTCGTGCTACTAATGCAACTTGAGCTCATAATGTGTGTTGGGAGTTCACAATGCAACTTGGGGGATGGTGGGTTGACAAAAAAAATAGGTAGTATTTCATATTTTAAGTGGGTTTTCCTATAAATATGTCATCACATGGATAAATTTGTACTTGGAAGGATTTTTGATAATATTTTAAGCAAGTAAGCACTTAGACATATTATTGATAGTATTTTTAGTGTGGATTCCAAAACAATATGTAGTTTTACATATTTTGGGTGGGATTTCTTATACCAATGTCATCACAATTCCACTCATGGTTGAAATGCACTTGGGCTCCCAATGTAACTTGTGGAGCTTCCAAAATAATATTCATTATTACATATTTTAGTTGGGGTTTCCTATACTAGCATCGTCACATAGAGAAATTCACACTTTGACAAAATTTTGAAAAATATTTTGAGTGGGGTTTTTGAAATAATATGTGGTGTTTCATATTTTGGGTGGGGATTCTAATACCATTGTCATCATGTGGTGTAATTCATGTCATTACATATTTTAGGGCTCATAATGCAACTCGGGGAGTTAAACCCCATGCCACTCAGGCTCACAATGCCACTCAAGGAGTTACTCCCAATGTAACTTAGGGAGTTGATCCTAATGCAACTAAAATTTGTGAACCAACTTATGCTTTCAATGTAACTCAAGGAGGTGATCCCAATGTAACTTAGATTCATGATGTAACTTGGGCTCATAATGTGACTCAGGGAATTTATACCACTCATGGAATTAATCCTAATGTAAATTAGATTCATGATGCAACTCAAGGTCAAAATACAACTAAGGCTTCCAATACAACTTGCGCTCACAATGTAATTTGGGGAGTTGTTCCCAATGCAACCCAAGTTCATAGTGTAACTTAGGTAGTAGTTCCCAATGCAACCTAGGGTTGTAATGCAAGTCAAGAAGTTGACTCTAATGAAAATTAGGTTCACAATACAACTTGGGGTCTCAATGTAGTGTAGGCTTGCATCTCTACTCAAGAGTTGATCCCAATGCCACTCAGGGAGTTACTCCCAATGAAACTCAAGGAGTTGATCCTAATGTAACTCAAATTCATGAAGTGACTTATGCTCATAATATAACTTAGGGAGGTGATCCCAATGCAACATAGAATCATGATGCAACTTTGGCTCGCAATGTGACTTAGGGAATTTCTGCCACTCAGGGAATTAATCCCAACATAAATTAAATTCACGATGCAACTCAAGGTCACAATACAACTAAGGATTCTAATACAACTCTGGATCCTTATGCAACTTAGGCTTACAATGCAATTTGGGGAGTTGTTCCCAATGTAACTCAAGGTCCTAGTGTAACTCGAGGAGTTGTTCCCAATACAACCTAGGGTCATAATACAAGTTAAGAAGTTGATCCTAATGCAAATTAGATTTAAAATGTAACATAGGGTCATAATGCAAGTTGGTAATTTGATCCCATTGCAAATCAGATTCATAATGTAACTTGGGGTCTCAATGCAATGCAACTTTGAAACTCTACTTGAAAAATTGATCCCAATACAACTGCCATTCATGATGTAACTTTGGGTTTGAACTCATAATGCAACTCAGGGAGTTGATCCCAATGCAAAATAGATTCACAATGCAACTTGGGACCATAATGCAACTCAGGGAGTTGTTCCCAATGTAACTTAGGGAATTGTTCCTAATGTAATTACTTGGGTTCACAATGTAACTCAAGCTCATCAAGTAATTCATGGAGTTACTCATAATGTAACTCATGGAGTTTTTTCCAATTCAACTCTGGGTCACCATGCAACTCATCTCCCATAGTGAAACCCATCTCATGAAGTGTAACTCACATAATGTAGCTTAATTTAGGTTGTGTCAACCCTGATAGCATTGATCATCTAATAAAGCTTGATACAATGTATTCCATGTAGAAAATCTCATCTCGCATAGCACACCTTGTGAATCTTAGCTTGTGCATCATATCTGGCAAAGCTCAACCCATGTAATGCCTCTTATGAAGCCTAGCTTATGAAACACAAATTATCTAACATAGTGTAATGCATGTAACACACATCCACATCATCAGAGTATATGTAAGGGGAACACAGACCACCCAATGTCTTGATAAAATGGGAAAAGAGGGTGCAACACTAGGAGCACAACACACCTCATGAATCTTAGCTTGTGCATCACATTTGGTGAATACTGACCCATGTAACACCTATCACAAAGCCTATCTTATGCAACATAAATCATCTTGTGTAGTATAGCAAGCACAACACACATCCACATCATCAGAGTATGTGCAAGGGGAACATAGGCCACCCAATGTCTTGATAAAATGGGGAAAAAGGGTGTAACACTAGGAGTTCCTGGGAGGTCACCCATCCCAGTACTACCTTGACCCAATTATACTTAATTATAAAGTTATGATGGGATATAATTCACTAACAATGGTATGATCACACCTAATATTTACTTTATCATGTTACTCTACTTATAAGAGACACATGGAAGACATCAGCCATACCTAATTTATTGCATGAGACTCATTTAGCCTCACTTATGTGTGAGTTTCAACACACAACTTTTTTGGCTCAATATGGCACACAAGGGGATCCCATCAGAAGTTAGTTTTAACACACTACTCTATTGGTATGGCACATAAGGGGATCCTAGGTTACACCAACTGACTCATGCATCTCATGTATCACAACTTGTCAACTCAACACAATGCATCTCACACATCATAATTAATCTCATGTAGTGTAACTCATATTGTTCACCATAACCTACATAGTGTGGGTTACACAATGCAACTTTGCCTAGGCTAGGATGATTGCATAATGCATGCCAACATGGAGCAACCCACCCAACACATCTCATAGATCATAATTCACATAGCATTGGATAATATTGCTTGTGTATCATGACCCATATTAGAAAATAAAACTCTTGTAGCATGTCTCATGCATCGTTCCTCTCTTAATGCAAATCCACCTACATTATGATGATCGCCTAACATAGCTCTACATAAGCTGAGTTAACTTGGGCTGAGTTAGCCAAGCACAACTCATGTAACATAACTCATCTTGAATAATTCAACCCACCTCACATAGTGCAACTCACCCAATATTGACCCAAGTTGTGTTGATCACCTAAGGTAGAGCACTCATGTAATATAACTCATATAATGCATCTCTATAAGCACAATGTGTGGCAACACATCTTACACAACACAACCCATGTAGGATGACTCATGAGATGCAACTCATCCCAACTAGTGCAACTTGCATATTGCAACTCACACAACATAGATTTCCCAATGCCTTGACATAAAGAAAAATGGGGTACAACACTTAGACTTCAATATGGTACATAAGGGGATATCATGCAACATAATTTATGTAGTATAGGTCACTCAACATAGCTCACACAATATAGGTCAAGTTGGGTTGTTCCAGCTCAGTAGTGTCACTTGCCTAATATATAGCTTAACCCAACATAGCTTGCATAATATAACTCATCTTGAACAACACAACCCATATTTCATAACACACCTCATCTCACATAATCCAAAAAGTGGATCCCAACTCATGCATCACATATGGTGAAGCTCAACTCAGGTAGAGTATCTCAGGAAGCCCAGCTCATGTAATGCAAATCATTCTGCACATTATATATCCACATCATAGCTTGCCCAATGTAATTTGACCTAGGTTGTGTTAATCTCCTAATGTAAAACAACTTGACACAACTCATGAAGTGTAGCTTACACAATATAACTCAAGGAAAAATACTTGTACAACACCACTTATGTAGTATAACATGTAATCATAGCTCATCCTATGCAGTGTTACTCATGTAGTACAACTCATGTAACATAACATGCCTAAATCATCTTGATCAGGGTTTTGGAAACCTATTTTGCATTGATCACCCCACGTTGAGTAACTCAATGAAACTTGGGAAATATATCTCACAAAGTGCAACTCACACGATACAACTTGGGTAGTGCATCTCATCTCACACAACTCAATGCAACTCATCATGTAGAACTCAATTGATGCCATGCAATGCAACTCAGTTAGTGTATCTCATCTCACACAATGCAACTTGTATCACATAATACAATTCATGCCATGCAAGACAACTTATATAGCACATCTTTTGAAACTCATCTTGCAAAGCATAGCTCATGTGATGTAACTCGTATAGCATAGCTTATGAAACTCATCTTTCAAATTATAGCTCATGTGATGCAACTTGGGTATTACATCTTGTCTCTCATAGTGCAACTCATCCTATTCAATGTAACCCATCTCGCTTAATGTAACTCATGCCATAAAGTATAACTCACATATTGTAGCTAGTACAACACAACTCATGCAATGCATTTTTACCTAGGTTATAATGATTGACTAAGGCTTCCATTACAAATTGAGCTCATAATGTAATTTGGGGAGTTGTTCCCAATGTAACCCAGGTTCATAATACAACTCAAGGAGTTGCTCCCAATGCAACCCGAGGTCATAATGCAAGTCAAGAAGTTAACCCCAATGCAAATCAAATTTGCAATGCAACTTGGGGTTTCAATGCAGTGTAGGCTCACAACTCTACTTAGGGAGTTGCTCCCAATGCCACTCAAGCAGTTTCTCCCAATGTAACTTAGGGAGTTGATCCCAATGCAACTCAGATTCATGAAGTGACTTATGCTCACAATATAGCTCAAGGGGGTGATCCCAATGCAACATATATTCATGATGCAACTCAGGCTCATAATGTGACTCATGTAATTTCTACCACTTAGGGATTTGCTCCCATTATATATCAGATTCATGATGTAACTCAAGGTCATAATACAACTAAGGCTTCCAATACAACTCAGGCTCCCTATGCAACTCGAGCTCACAATGCAATCTGGGAAGTTGTTCCCAATGTAACCTGGGGTCATAGTGAAACTTGGGGAGTTGTTCCCAATGCAACTTGGGGTCATAATGCAAGTCAAGAAGTTGATCCCAATGCAAATCATATTCATAATGTAACTCAGGGTCACAATGCAAGTTGGGAAGTTGATCTTGGTGTAAATTAGATTCACAATGTAACTTGGGGTCTCAATCCAGTGTAGTCTTACAACTATACTCAAGGAGTTTCTCCCAATGAAACTATCATTTGTGATGTAACTCTAGGTTCAAACTCATAATGTAACTCAAGGAGTTGATACCAATGCAAAATAGATTCACAAAGTAACTCAAGTTCTTAATGTAACTCAGGGAGTTATTCCCAATGCAACTCAGGGAATTGTTCCTAATGTAATTCAAACTCATGATGCAACTCAAGTTCACAATGTAACTTGAGCTCATGATGTAATTCATGGAGTTGCTCATAGTGTAACTTGAGGAGTTTCTCCCAATTCAACTCTACGTCACCATGCAGCTCATCTACCACAATCCAACCCACCTCATGAAGTGTAATTCACATAATGTAGCTTGATCTAGGTTGTGCTAACCTTGATAGCATCAATCATCTAATGCATCTCAATATGATATAGTTCATGTTGAAAAGCACATCTCACATATCACAAATAATCTTATGTAATGCACCTCATGAATCTCATCTCATGCATCGCATTTGGGGAAGTTTGGCCCATGCAATGCCTCTCATGAAGCCCAACTTATGTAACACAAATCATCTCATGTAGTGTAGTGAATGTGACACACATCCACATCATTAGCATATGTATGAGGGTAACATAGACCACCCAATACCTTGATAAAATGGGGAAATCAGGTGCAATACTGAGAGCATAGTGCACCCCATGAATCTAAGCTTATGCATCACATCTAGTGAAGCTTGACCCATATAATGCCTTTTTCAAAGCCCAACTTATGAAGCACAAATCATTTCACATAGTGCAACATGTAAAACACACATCCACATCATCAGATTATGTGCGAGGGGAACACAGACCACCTAATGTCTTGATAAAATAGGTAAAAAGGGTGAAACACTAGGACTTCCTGAGAGGTCACCCATCCTAATACTATGTCATTCCAAGTGCACTTAACTACAAAGTTCTAATGGGATTTGGTGCACTAACACTAGTATGATTACACTTAATATTTAATTTATCATGTTACTTTACTTGTAGGAGACACGAGGAAGACATCAGATAGATGAAATTAGTTTCATGGGACTCATTTGGCCTCACTTATGTGTGATTTTTGACAAACTACTCTGTTGGCTCAATATGGTGCACAAGGGGATCTGATCATAAGTGAGTTTCAACACACTACTCTATTAATTCAATATGGCATAGAAGGGGATCCCATCATAACTCATGCATTGTATCTAACTTAGTGAAACCCATCGCAGTAGTGTAACTCACATGGTACATCTCACTTAGTATAACTTGCCCAATGTAGCATGATCCAGGTTATGTCAATTGCCTAACATAACTCAACTCAGGGCATCTCATATAGTGAAACTCATCTCATGCTGCATGAATCATGCATTATAGCTCTACCTGGGTTATGCTAACCTAGGTTATGTAGTTTGACCTCATGTAATTCATCTCTCACAATATAACTCATCTTGTGACACATAGCTCATGTGGTCCATCCAATGCAACCTAACTCATCTCACATAACACACCCTACCTAATGCCAACCCAGGGTTCATTGATTCCCTAACACATCTCAACCTAGTGTAGCTATCATGATGTAAGTCATATAAGGCAACTAGAGAGGCACATGCCACACACAACATTTCACTCAACACTCACATAGTGCACCTCATGTAGTTTAGCTCACCCAATGCTAACCCAAATTATGTTGACCACCTAAGGTAGACTACACATGTAATGTAACTCATAGATTGAAAATCTAGAAGCATAAAACATAGCAACACATCTTGCATCATGCAACCCAGTAGGTCGACTCATGTAATGCAAATCATCCCCACCCAGTAGAAATTTCATAGTGTAACTCACATAACATAGATTTCCCAATGTCTTGACATAAATAAAAAGGGGGTGCAACCCCTAGACTCCTTAGCTAGTCACCCATTCTAGTACTACCCTGGCTAAAGCATGATTAACTATAGAGTTCTTATGGGATCCAAAGAACTAACACTAGTATGATCTCACTCAATAAATATTTTATCACCTTGTTATACTTGTAGGAGAGACATGGAGAGTTGATAACCTGATGTGGCTTTGATCTAGTGTATCTCATGAATTATAACTCACACAACACAATTCATGTAATATAGCTCACACAATGAAACTCATCTTGTGCTAAAAAAACTTTCATAATGCATCTCATTCATTATAGTTAGAACAATGTAGCTTGATTGAGGTTGTGCCAACCCATTTTGTTCTAAATCATGTAACACATCTCAAGTCGACAAATCTCATGTAGTGCATCCCACATAGATCATCTATTGTAGTGTAGCCCACACAACACATATCCACATCATAGCTCATCCAATGTTGTTAGACCCAAGCTATGTCAATTGCCTAACATAGCTCAACTTGGAAAATATCAAGCAGTGTAACTCATGTAACACACCTTGACCCTATTTTTGTTGATCACCTAATGCATATCATTCATCATAAGTTGTCAATATAACTCATGTAATAACAAAATGCATCTCGCTAAACACAACTCATCCCTTGTAGTATAGTGCATATACTGCACCCTGTGTGTAACATAACTTGCTCATTGGATTTTAAATTGAGATCTATGAATTGCATAAGGTAGCTCAACCTAGTACAGGTCAATCAATGCATCTCTTTTAACAAAACTCATCTTACACAATATGACTCCCTGATGTACCTTGACCTAGGTTGTGCCAATCATGTAATTTAGTTCAACCTGATACAACTCACATAATGCATCTCATCATGCATAATGTAACATGCATAATGAAAATCACTTAATAATTATTCCAAGGGAACTACCATGGCATAAATAAAAAGAGGCTCTCATACCCTTTGTGCTTGTCTATGTCATTCCTCCACCTAGATGCCCCTTCCCCCCACCCCTGAGACATTAGAGTATGTGTGAGAGGAACATAGACCACCCAATGTCTTAATAAAATGGAAAAAAAGGGTGCAACACTGGGACTTCCTTAGAGGTCACCCATCCCAATAATACCCTAGCCCAAGTGTGCTTAACTATAGAGTTCTGATGGGATTTGGTGCACTAATGCTCGTATGATCAGTATTGATATTTACTTTATCACATTACTCTAATTGTAGGAGACACATGGAAGACATTCAATAGATGCAATTTGTTTCATGGGACTCGTTTGGCCTCACTCATGTGTGAGTTTGGACACACTACTCTATTGGCTCAATATGGATAGAAAGGGATCCCATCATAAGTGATTTTTAACACACTACTCTGTATGTTCAATATGGTACATAATGTGACCCATCATAACTCATGCACTTTATCTTAGTGAAACCCATCATGTGTAGTTTTGACACACTAATCTATAGGTTGTGTCGATTGCCTAACATAAATCAACTTAGTGCATTTTGTGTAGTGAAACTCATCTCATGCCACATGAATCACACATTACAACTTGACCTGGGTTATGTTAACCTAGGTTATGTAGCTTGACCTCATGAAATTAATATCTCACAACCTAGCTCATCTTGTGGTCCCTAGCTCATGTAGTGCATCCAATGAAACGTAACTCATCTCATATAGCACAACCCATGAAATGCCAACCTAAGGTTTTCCTATTTTCTAACACATTTTGAGCTGGTGTAGCTAGTGTGATGTAAGTCATACAAGGCAATGAGAGAGGCACATGTCACACACCCCATCTCGCTCAACACTCACATAGTGTATCTTAAGCAGGGAAACTCATCATTTGTAATACAACTTACACAATGCATCTCCTATAACATAGATCACCCAATGTAGCATGATCCTCAACTCATAAATATATAAGGTAGGGCCTCTAATACAACTCTATGGGGGTTGGGTAGAATGCATAACATAAATCAACAAAATGCATCTCATAACTTAGCATTAATCTCATGTAGTGCAACTCATATTATTCATAACAACCTATGTAGTGTGGGTTTTGCAATGTGACTTCACCTAGGTTGTGATGATGGCCCAATGCATCTCGACCCAGAGCAATACACCTAATACATCTCATGGAGTGTAGCTCATGTATAATTTCACAACATAGCTTGTGTAGTATTCCCCATATTAGATAGTTCAACTCTTGTAGCATGTCTCATGCATCATTGTTCTCTCAATTTAAATCCACCTACATTGTGGTGATCGCCTAACATAGATTGACCTGAGATAACTTGACCTAGGTTGAGTCAGTTGGGCACAACTTGTGTAATGAAACTTATCTTGAATAATTCAATGCACCTCATGTAGTATAGCTCACCCAATTTCAACTTAGGTTGTGTCAATCACCTAAGGCAGAATGCTTGTGCAATATAACTCATAGAATACAACTCTATAAGCATAACATGTGAAAACACATCTTGCATTATGTAACCCATGTAGGATGACTCATGTGACATAACTCATCTTGCCTAGTGCAACACACATAGCATAGATTTCCTAATACCTTGACATAAAGAAAAAAGGGGTGCAAAACCTAGACTTTAATGGCACACAAGGGGATCTCATGGAACACAATTTACGTAGTATATATTACTCATCATAGTTCACACAATATAGGTCAAGTTGGGTTGTACCAGCTCGGTAGTGACACTCACCTAATATATAGCTCAACCCAACATATCTCATATGACATAACTCATCTTGCACAACAAAACCCATCTTGTACAACACACCTCATCTAACGTAACCCAAAAAGTGGATCCCAACTCACACATCACATCTAGTGAAGCTCAACTTGGGAAAAGTATCTCATATAGCCTAGCTCATGTAATGAAAATCATTTTGCACATTACATATCCACATCATATCTCACTCAATGTAGTTTAACCTAGGTTATGTCAATCTCCTAATGCAGCACAACCTAACACAATTCATGAAGTGTAGCTTGCATAATGTAACTTGAGAAAAAATACTCATGCAACACCACTTGTGTAGTATAACTTATAATCATAGCTCATCCTATGTAGTGTGACTCATATAGTTCAACTCATGTAACATAACATGCCCAAATTATCCTAATCAAGGTTATGGAAACTTAATTTACATTGATCACCCCACATTGAGTAATTTGGTACAACTCAAGCAACACATCTCGTAAAGTGAAACTCACATGATATAACTTGGGTTGTACATCCCATCTCACATAACTCAATGCAACTCATCATATATAACATAATTGATGCCATCTAGTGTAACTCAGTTGGTTCATCTCATCTCGTACAATGCAACTTGTATTGCATAATGCAACTCATGCCCCATAGTGAAACTTGTATAGCACATCTTGTGAAACTCATCTTTTAAAGCATAGCTCATGTGATTCAACTCATATAACACATCTTGTGAAACTCATCTTGCAAATCATAGTTGATGTGATGCAACTCAAGTATTACATCTTATCTTGCATATCATAACTCATCATGTGAAATATAACCCATCTCACTTAATTTAGCTTGTGCCATGAAGTGTAACTCACATAGTGTAACTAGTGCAACACAACTCATGTGGTGTATTTTGACCCAAGTTACACTGACTGAATCATGTATCTCATGCATCACAACTTGTCAATTCAAATTTAGAATATAACTTGCATAGTGCAACTCGAGCAACACATCTCATCTTGTGAAATGTAACTCCAATAACATAGCTTGTGATGGGTACCTTACCCCATCCATCTTGACCCTCAGTCCATAGATATATAGGGCAAGGCATATAGTGTAGCTCGACATGGGTTGTGTCACTCACCTAAAGTAACTCAACATAGAGATATTTTTGTAATGCATCTTGTGCATTTTAACTCATATTACATGGTGTAACTCATCATGTGCACCATAATTTACATAGTGTATCTCTCACAACATAGCTCTAATGATGCAACTCAACTCATGTTCTTCCTAGTTAGGTTGTGTCATTCACCTAACACAACTTGATTTGGTACTACTCATGTATTAAAACTAATATTTCACAACACAACTCATCTCACTCAACAAAACTTATGAAGCCTAGCTTAATCATCTCATCTGGTGAATCCTAGCCCATACATTAGATCTCAAAAATCCTCATTGACATAACACAACTCATCTCATGTAACATATCTCACATAGTGCATATTCATAGAGTATCTCACTTGAAGCATCTCAACCTGATTGTGTTGACATGCATTATGTCCATCACTAAGCACAACTCAACCATCATAACTCATGCATCATAACTCACACATCAAAACTTAAGAAGTATATCTCATGCAATGTAACCCATGCAGTGCAGCTCAACTAACATAGATCACATATTACAACCCAAACCACATAGTGAAAATCATATCACCAATGTAGCTCATGAAACATTGCTTGCTAAATGTACCTTGACAAGGGTTACATAGACCCAATTTGGGTCTATCCTTGAATACAAATCATGTAGTGTAGCTTGTAAGGTACACCATGACTCATCTCATATGACATAATTCATCTCACTTAATGTAACTCATCTCATGTAGCACAACTCATCTTTATAGTGTAACTCATGTAGCACAGCTCATATAATACATCTCATGTAGCATAGCTCAACCCAAATTTTGTCAGTTTCTTAACACGAGTCACATTGTAACTTGTTAGCCCAATTTTCACAATAGAGAATGTGCATCCCCATTTATCTCACAAATAAAACTCATGTTGTGCAACATAACTCATCTTATGCAGTGCAACTCACATGATGTAGTTAAGCATAATTTGTGTCAATCACCTAATGTAACTAAACATAGAATATCTCTCTCAATGCATCTTGTATAGCATAACTCCTGTTATGCATCTCATGTAGCACATGTTATGCATCATAACTCATATCGCACAATGTAACTTGCTAGTGTAGCTTGCTTGATTATATCCTGGCCCAGGTTGTGTCGATCTCTTAATATATCTCAACCATGTACAAATCATGAAGAGTTTCTCATATAATGCTTTTTACATAATGTAACTCATCTCACATAGTGCAACTCATCTTGTGAAATGAAAATTGCATAGTGTACCCTTCTTAGAGTAACTTTTATGATGCATCTTGACCTGGGTTGTGCCAATTGCTTAACATAACTCTACCTAGCATAATTTGTGTAGTCTAACTCATCTCACACAATGTAATTCACCTTACACAATGCACCTCATCTTGCATAGTGTAATCTCATGAAGGCTAGTTCATGCATTGCATCTGACAAAGCCCAACTTGTGTAATGTATCTTCATAGTGTAGCACACCCATCAAAGCTTGATTAGGGTTAGTGTATCTCATATCACACAATGTAACTTGTATCACATAATATGACTCATGCCATGAAGTGAAACTCACATAACATAGCTCATGCAACTCAACTTGTAAAGTGTAGCTCATGCCATGTAAATTAGGTATTACATCTTGTCTCGTATAGCGCAACCTACCCTATGCAATGCAACCCATCTCACTTAACACAACTTATGCCATGAAGTGTAACTCATGTAGTGAAGGAAGTGCATCATAACTCATGTGGCACATCTTGACCCAAGTTATGCCAATCAACTAATGCAAATCATGCATCACAACTTGCCAACTCAAATTTGAAATATAACTTGCATAGTGCAACTTGAGCAACACATCTCATCTTGTGTAATGCAACTCCTATAACACAACTTATGCACCCAATGTACCCTAACCAGGGTTGTGTCAACCTAATTTATGTGGATTACTTGATGTAGGTTAATGCAAGGCAACTCACGTAGTGTATCTTGGAAAGTGCAGCTCACACAACATGACTCATCTCGTATGACACAACTCATCTTGTGTAATGCATCTTGCATATCACAGTGCAACTTATAACTACTATGGGGGAGGGTGTTTCTTTAAATGCCTTTGTAGGAAAATAAGTAAAAACATGGGAAATGTTTTGTTCCCTGCTTTACCCAAAAATAATTTAGTATACTCCAATTGTGAAATAAAAATTAAATGTATGAATGAAAACATGTTTCCTCTTTAATGTGAGATCAAATTTTGTGTGGAACTTTATTTTTGCCTTGGATTTTCATATTGTGGTTTGAACTTGAGTTGGACTACCAGCTCAAGTTAAAAAAATGAACTTGATAATCATGGGATCCTTATGATAGTCATGACATGGATTTTAACTTATAAATACTATGGGGGGAGGGTGTTGTTTGAATGCATTTATAGGAAAACAAGTGAAAACATGGGAAACATTTTGTTCCCCCCTTTACCCTCAAACCATTCAGTATATTCTGATTGTGAAATAAATAGTAAATGGATAAAGGAAACCATGTTTCCTCTAGAATGCAAGATCTAATGTTGGGTGGAAATTTATTTTTGCCTTGTATTTATGTATTGTAGTTTGAACTAGAGTGTAATCCTAGCTATAGTTTGACATCCATCCTGAGTTGGACTGCCAATGCATGTTGGATTGCTAGCCTGGGTTGGGTTGGCATCTCAAGTTGAAATAATGATCTTGATTTTAATGGGATCCTTATGAGAATCATGACATGGATTTTAACTTATATTTACTATGAGGGAAGGGTGTTCTTTGAATGCTTTTGTGGGAAAACAAGAAAAAACATGGGAAATAATTTGTTCCCCTCTTTACCCACAAGTAATTCAGTATACTCCAGTTGCAAGAAAAAATAATAAATAGATTGATGAAACCATGTTTCATCTTCAATGAAAGATCCAATTTTGTGTGAAACTTAATTTTTGCCTAAAATTTTTGTATTACAATTTAAACTAGACTTGGACTATCAGCCTGAGCTAGTTATACAACCCAAGCTGGGTTGCCAGTTTGATCTGGGTTGCTAACCCAAGCTAGGTTACCAGCCCAAGCTGGGTCGCTAGCTTGAGTTAGGTTGATATCCTAAGCTAGGTTGCCAGTCTAAGCTAGGTTACTATCTTGAGTTGGGTTACCAGCTTGAGTTGGGTTGCTAGCTCGATCTGGGTTGGTAGCGTGAGCTTAAAAAATGAACTTGATAATCATGGGATCCTTATGAGGATCATGACATGGATTTTAATTTATAACTACTATGGTGTAATGGTGTTCTTTGAATGCCTTTTTGTGGAAAGAAATGAAAACATGGGAAATGTTTTGTTCCACCCTTTACCTACAAATAATTTGGTATACTTTAGTTGTGAAAAGAAATAATAAATGGATGAAGGAAGACATGTTTCCTCTTGAATTCAAGATCCAATGCTGTGTGGGAATTGATTTTTTTACATGGATTTTTGTGTTATGATTGGAGGATGAGTTGCACTCCCAATTGGAGTTCTAAAAATCTGAGATGGGTGGCCGATATGAGTGGGGCTAGTAACTAGAGTAGGAAAAATGAACTCGATAACCAATGGGATGGTTATGAGAATGATGACATGGATTTTAACTTATAGTTACTATGGGGGGAGGGTGGGCAAGCAAGAAAGTAGGGAAAACAAACGTGATACACAAGGGACCCTTATGAGAACCATGGAATGGATTTTAACTTTTAACCACTATGGGGGGAGGGTGGGGAAGGAAGAAAGGAAGATGGACTTGATAATGATGGGAATACTTATGTAGATCATGATATGGATTTAAACTTATAACTACTATGAAGGGGAAGGAGCAAGTAAGCAAGTGTAATGGGAACACATGTGGGAGCTCAAGTTGGATTCCCACCCTGAGATGGGCTTCCAGCCAGGGTTAGGCATTCAGCTTGAGTTGGGCTGCCATCCCAATTTGGATGACTAGCTTGAGTTCAACTACCATCTTGAGTTGGATTACTAGCCCAAGTTGGGCTGCCATCCAGAGTTGGGCTTCATAACCTAAGTTTAGGCTATCATCCTTAGTTGGATTACATCCTGAGTTGGTATGCCAAAGAAATAGTGAATAGATAGGGGAAAATATGTTTCCTCTTTAATGAGATATCAAATGTTGGGTGAAATGATATTTTTTCCATTTTTTTGTATTATGGTTTAAACTCCACTTCAGAGCAGGAAAAATGAACTTGATAACCAATGGGATGGTTATGAGAATGATGACATGGATTTTAACTTATAACTACTATGGGGTGAGGGTGGGCAAGCACAAAAGTAAGGAAAATAATCTTGATAAATAAGTGACCCTTATGAGAACCATGGAATGGATTTTAACTTTTAACCACTATGGGGGGAGGGCAGGGAAGGAAGCCAGGAAGATGGACTTGATAATGATGGCAATCCCTATGTGTAACATGACATAAATTTGAACTTATAACTATTATGAAGGGGAAGGAGTAAGTAATCAAGAAAACAAGTAGCTCAGGTTGGATTACCAACCTGAGTTGGGCTACCATCCTGAGTTGGGCTTCACAACCTGACTTGGGCTGCCATCCCTAGTTGGCTTGCTAGCCTAAGTTGGTCTACAAGCCCAGGTTGGGTTGCCAAAGAAATAGTGAATAGATGAGGGAAACCATATTTCATTTTTAATGTGAGACTGAATGTTGGGTGGAATGATATTTTCACCTCAAATTTTTTGTATTATAGTTTGAACTCCACTTGCCCTGCCAACCCGAGTTGTGTCTTGAGCCTGAGTTAAAAAAATGAGCTTGATAATAAAATGGTATCCTTGTGAGAATCATGTAATGGATTTTAACTTGTAACTACTATGGGGGGGAGTGTGTTTTTGAGCTCATGTTGGATTGCCATCTTGATTTGGACTTCCAAGCCAAGTTAGACTACCAACCCAAGTTGGGTTGTGAAAGAAATAGTGATTAGATGGAAAAAACCATGTTTCCTCTTTAATGTGAGATCGAATGTTGGGAAGAACCAAATTTTTGCCTCAGATTTTCCATATTGTGATTTGAACTAGAGTTTCACTACTAACCCAAGTTGCTTCTTGAGATGGAGTTGAAAAAATTATCTTGATAATAAAATGGGATCCTTATGAGAATCATGTCATGTATTTTAATTTATAACTACTATGAGGGGAGGGTGTTCCCCTTATAGGAAAACATGGGAAAGATATTGTTCCCCTCTTTACCCATAAATAATTTTGGATACTTGAGTTGGGAAATAAATCAAAAATGGATGGAGAAAACCATGTTTCCTCTTTAATGTGAGATCGATTGTTGTGTTGAACTTTATTTTTCCCTCAGTTTTTTTATTGCAGATGAAACTAGAGTTGGACTTCCAACTAGCCTAAGTTTGACTACCATCCTAAATTGGACTTCCATCCTAAGTTGGATTGCCAACCCAATTTGGGTTGAAAAGAAAATGGTGAATCGATGGGGGAAACCATATTTACACTTTGATGTGAGAGTGAATGTTGGGTGGAACCATAATTTTTCCTCAAATTTCCATATTGTGGTTTGAACTTGGGTTGCACTACCAAACTAAGTTGGATTTTTAGATCAAGTTGAAAAAATGATCTTGATCATTAAATGGGATCCTTATGAGAATCATCACATGGATTTTAACTTATAATTACTATGTGGGGAGGGTGTTCTTCGAATGCCCTTGTGGGAAAGCAAGTGAAAACATGGGAAAGATATTGTTCCCCCCTTGCAAACAATTTTGGATACTTGAGTTGGGAAAGAAATGAGAAATGGATGAAGGAAACCATGTTTCCTCTTTAATGTGAGAATGATTATTTTGTGGAACTTTATTTTTGTATTGTAGATAGAACCCGAGTTAGACTGCCATCTCGAGCTGGGCTTCTAGCCCCAGTTGGGTTACAAAAGAAATAGTGAATAGATGGGGGAAACCATTTTTCCTCTTTCATGCAAGATTGAATTTTAGGTGGAAGCATATTTTTTCCATGGATTTTTGTATTATGGTTTGAACTCGAGTTGCACAACCAACCTGAGTTTAAAAAATGATCTTGATAATAAAATGGGATCCTTATGAGAATCATCATATGGATTTTAAATTATAAATACTATAGGGGGAGGGTGTTATTTGAATGCCCTTACAGAAAAGAAAGTGAAAACATGGGAAATATATTGTTCTTCCCTTACCTACAAATAATTTTAGATAATCAAGCTGGGAAAGAAATGCAAAATGGATGAAGGAAACCATGTTTCCTCTATAATGCGAGATCAATTATTTTATATAAATTTAGATTTGCCTTTGATTTACATGTTGTAGATGGAACCTAAGTTTAATTTCTATCCTAAGTTGGACTGCCATCTGAAGTTGGACCTTCACCTTGAGTTGGGCTGTGAAAGAAATAGTGAATGGATGGGGGAAACCATTTTCCCTCTTTCATGTGAGATTGAATTTTGGGTGAAAGCATGTTTTTGCCATGATTTTTTATATTGTGGTTTGAACTCAAGTTGCACAACCAACCCAAGTTGAAAAAATGAGCTTGAAAAAAAATGGGATCCTTATGAGAATCATTACATGGATTTTAACTTATGAATACTATGAGGGGAGGGTGTTATTCAAATGCCCTTGTGAGAAAGCAAATGAAAACATGGGAGAGATATTTTTCCCCCGTTTTACCTCCAAAAAATTCTAGATACTCAACCTAGGAAAGAAATGAGAAAAAACCATGTTTCCTCTTTTATGCGAGATTGATTATTCTATGGACCTTTATTTCTACCTCATATTTCTATGTTGAGGATGGAACCTAAGTTGGATTTATAGTTTGATTTGGACTACCATCCTAAGCTAGACCTTCACTGAGTTAGGTTACAAAATAAATAGTGAACGGATGGGGGAAACCATTTTTTCTCTTTCATGCAAGATTAAATTTTGGGTGGAAGCATGTTTTTGCCATGGATTTTTGTATTGCGGTTTGAACTTGAGTTTCATAGCCAACCTGAGTTGGGTTTTTTACTTGAGTTAAAATAATGAGATTGATAATAAAATGGGATCCTTATAAGAATCATCATGTGCATTTTAAATTATAACTACTATGGGTGGAGGGTTTTCTTTGAATGCCCTTACGAGAAAGCAAGTGAAAACATTGGAAAGATATTATTCCCCTTACCCACAAATAATTTCAGATACTCGAACTAGGAAAGAAATGTGAAATGGATGAAGGAAACCATGTTTCCTCTTTAATGCAAGATTGATAATTACATGGAACTTTATTTTTGCCTCAAATTTATGTGTTGCAGATGGAACCCAAGTTGGATTTCTAGCCTAAGTTAGACTGCCATCCTGAGTGGGGCTTCCAGCCCTAATTGGGTTATGAAAGAAATAGTGAACAAATGGGGGAAACCATTTTTATTCATTCATTTGAGATAAAATTTTGGATGGAAGAACATTTTTGTCTCACATTTTTGTATTGTGGTTTGAACTTGAGTTGCACAGCCAACCTGAGTTGTTTTTTTGCCTGAGTTGAAAAAATGAGCTTGAAAATAAAATGGGATCCTTATGAGAATCATCATGTGGATTTTAAATTATGAATAATATGGGGGGAGGGTGTTCTTTGAATTCCATTGTGGGAAAGAAAGTGAAAACATGGGAGAGATATTATTCCCCCCTTTTACCTGTAAATAATTCTAGATACTTCAGTTGGGAAAGAAATGGACACCATGTTTTCTCTATAATGTGAGATTGATTATTGTGTGGGATTTTATTTTTGCCTCAAATTTATATATTTTTGATGGAACCCAAGATATATTTATATCTTGAGTTCGACTGCAATCCTAAACTAGGCTGCCAGCCTAAGCTGGGTTGTGAAAGAAATGGAAACCATGTTTCCTCTTTAATGCAAGATCAATTATTACATGAAACTTTCTTTTTGCCTTAGGTTTATGTATTACAAATGGAACTTGAGATGGATTTCCAACATGAGTTTGACTGCCATCCAAAATTGGGCTTCTAACCTTGAGTTGGGTTGTGAAAGAAATGGAAACCTCATTTCCTTTGTAATGCAAGATCAATTATTTCATGGGACTTTATTTTTACCTTATATTTCTATATTTTAGATGGAACGCAAGATGGATTTCTAGCCCAAGTTGGACTACCATCCTGAGCTAGGTTGTGAAAGAAATAGTGAACGGATGGGGGAGACTATGTTTCCTCTATGTCAATTTGCTCAACTTGAGCCTGAGCTAGGTCGATGCTCTTGTTGTACTTGAGAAAGTGAGCTTGATCAATATAATGGGATCCTTATGAGAACCGTGGCATGGATTTTAACTTATCACTACTATGAGGGGAGGGTGTTCTTTGAATACCCTTATGAGAAATCAAGTGAAAACACATGAAATATATTGTTCCCCCTTACTAGAATTTTTTTTTTAGATACTCAAGTCAGGAAAGAGATGGAAACCATGTTTCCTCTTTAATGTGATATCAAATGTTGTTTGGACTCCTAGTTTTGCCTCAGTTTTCCATATGTTTTAGTTTTTTGGTTCAGATCTCTTATTACTCTACAAAGAGTGGTGGGTTGATGATCAGGTGTTTTGGTTCAATTTGAGCTTTGGCCTCAAGACATTGTTAGGATTATTGATGCCTGAATCCCAACTCACCCACCCAGTAATAGACTTAATTACATATATTTTATGTTTTTTTATTATTCTTGGAGTTGTTCTCCAAAACTATTAGATCTAATCACCCCTTACTAGTTTAGTTTACACTTTTATGGATGGTTCTAGTAGTGGACCTTTGGAATGCTATTGGAGTTACCTTTTTAGTGAGATTTGCATAAATCAATCCTGAGCTCAGTCGATTTAATGAGTTGCACTTAAAATAATGAGCTTGATCATAATCAGATACTTGAGTTGGGAAAGAAATATAGAAAGGATAAAGGAAATCATGTTTCCTTCTGCTTAAAGTGGGATCAAATTGTAGGTGGCCCCCATTTTTTCCTTGGATTTCCATATTGTGGTTTGTTGGTTCAAATCTCTCTCTTATAGCTTTATGAAGAGTGTTAGGTTGATGATCAATTGTTTTTTATTCAATCTAAGCTTTAACCTCAGGCCATTGTTAGGGTTATGGATGCCTAGATCCTAGCTCACCCACCTAGTAATAGACTTGATTAAATGTATTTTATCTTTTTCTGATTATTCCTAGACTTCTTTGAAACTATCAGATCTAGCCACCCCTTGTCAATTTGGTTTTACACATTTATGGATGGTTCTAAGAGTGGACCTTTAGAATGTTATTAGAGTTGCTTTTTGAATGAGATTTACACAACTTGAGCCTAAACTTGGTTGATTTAATGATTTTCACTTGAAAAAATGATCTTGATCAATATAATGAGATCCTTATGAGAATCATGGCATGGATTTTAACTTATAACTACTTTGAGGGGAGGGTGTTCTTTGAATGCCCTTGTGAGAAAGTAAGTGAAAACATGGGAAACATATTGTTCTTCCCTTACCTACAAATTTTTTTGGATACTCGAGTTAGGAAATAAATGGAAATGAAGTTTTCTCTATAATGTGAGATCAAATGTTCCTTAGATTTTAGTATCTATTGTTGTTGTTTGGTTCAGATCTCTTATTACTCTGTGAAGAGTGGTGGGCTAATGATCAAGTCTTTTAATTTAATATGAGCTTTGGCCTTAGGCCATTGCTATGATTGTTGATGCTTGAATCCCAACTCACCCACCTAGTAATAGACGTGAGTACATGTATTTTTGCTTTTTTTTATTGTTCTTGGAGTTTTCCTCTAAAACTATTGTATCTAGCTACCCCTTGCCACTTCAATTTTTGATTTTACTAATGGTTATGGGAGTGGATCTTTGGAGTGATATTAGAGTTACCTATTTATTTCCTATTCACAAATCTTGATCTTGAGCTAGGTTGATTTTCTAAGTTACACTTGAGAAAATGAGCTTGATCATATTTTTGCCTTGAATTTTCATATTACGGTTGGTTGGTTTATATCTCATATTACTCTATGAAGAGTGGTATGCTAATGATCATGTCTTTTAATTCAATTCATGCTTTGGCCTCAAGCCATTATTAGGTTTGTTGATTCTTAGATCCTAACCCACCCACCCAGTAACAAACTTGATGACATGTATTTTAGGTTTTTCTGATTATTCTTGGAGTTATTCTCCAAAACTATTAGATCTAACCACCCCTTTCCACTTTTGATTTGTAGATGTGGATAAGTGTAGTGCTTGTGTCATTTCCTCACTAGTAATTTCAATTTCTATGAAGTGGAGGTGAAACCCTATTCCTAGCCATAATACCTATGACTAGGTTATTTTCTTTCTATTTGGGTTATGAATGTTGAGTAGAAGAGTCATAACATTTATACACTTCTCATGTTTGTGAGTTATTTTCAAAGATGATGTGGGTTGGAGTATACATTATTAGATTTTTTTCCACAATCTTTACTCTGGCACATTTGCTCCTTGTGTTGAAATCTTTGTGCTTGTGTGGGAATTTATGATGGAAGGTGGGATTTGTCTTTTCTTCCACTACGATGATTCAATTTAGAAGTTTTCTCTAAAACTTGGCTTGCTAGTTGGTCTAGGTGTAGTGTGAATTTTTTGCATGTTCAATCAGATCACACATCTTAGTAGCTTCCAAGTATATGTTAGATCTATGTGCACATGCAAATAATGGCTTGGAATCGCTCTTTTATAGTGGTGGCCATGATTGTGGTATTTTTCCCTATAGGCTAAGGTTGATGCATTTGGACTATTTACACCAATTAAAAGTGCATAGGGGGATATTATGGGTAAGTAAGTTCTTGAGTGGTCTTAAAATTAAGGTGGTTACATGTACGGTGCACTCTATCCTTCATGTCGATTGTGATTTTGATCACTTTAGGATGTAGGGTGTAGGGCTTCATACACAATGTTATTTATAGGTGCATATAAATTGAAAACATGAGGCTAGACTGCTATGGCCTATTTGCCTTTGCCCCTATTCCAAATGATGCCTTTATAGGGACTCAAGGTGCTTGTGTTGATTGAGATTTGGATTTTTTGGATGGCATGTGCCCTTTGATAGTATGTAGGGGACTTTCTTGGGAAGGATATCCCTAAATGTCCTTATAATTGAGGTGGTCACATGTATGGTACATATTGTCCATGATTGCCTTATCATGAGCAAGTTGGTTGAGTTGATGTAGGGTAAGCAACTCCATATGGGATGAGCTTCCCAAGCATCTATGAACTGAAGCTCTCTACTTTTCTTGATTTGACTTTTGCATCCCTCCCTTCTCATTTAATGACACATTTTTATGTTAGTGCAATGTATGTGCAAAGGAGGCATCAAGGATTATGTCACCCTCTTCCATCCCATTCACATGTCAAGCACAAGGATTTTATGTTTGATTTCAAGGAATAATGAATGATTCACCTTGATTTCACATAGCAGTGGGTTTTACCAATGCTTGTTGGCATCTTACTTGTGGTTGGAAGCTACTTGGTCGATCCTACTAGTAGTCATATGCTTGTCTCAAATATTAAGCCATGCATGTCTAAGTATGAACTATTTTAGACTATGAAACTATATATGGCTCATTAAATTAGTTATAGTTTCTTTGATGGTACCTTACTACTTGAATAACCATAGAAATTCTAGAGCTAATGCATGCACCAAATCTTGATTCTTAGAAGGGATGCATTTATTAGATAAAATTCTAACATGAGCTCACCCACTATTCTAGTGATTCATGATAACTCAATGGATTGCATATCCATTGTGTCAATGATGCTTCATTCAAATTTCCTCCTTATCAACTTTCAATGGTAAGATAGAGACCTACCATGTTGGTGATGATAAATAACAATACTATGCTCATTGAGTCTAGTAATTGGAATGAGTACAATCTAAATCCCTTAATGAGGATCCATTAAAGGGTAAGTCTGGTTCCAATATCCATGGTAATTCTATCTCCAATAGTGTATATTTAAGTTATTGTAATTAAAAAGCTCATAGTTGGATCTTGGGTCATCATGGTTGGTCCACCCCCTGAGTGTGCACTGGCCCTCACATCCCTTCTATTAGTGGCATGTTCTTGGACTTAGTTGGCTAGGTCACAGTTCTAACATTGTTAATTTGAAAAAATTAGAGTGCTCAAAGCAACCCTATGATCTGAATACATTAGCATGGGATAACATGATAGGAGTTTGGTCCTATTCCATTGGCCTTTGGGAATAGAGTAATGATTAATAGGGACAGTTGGGGGCATTCATATTTCATTATCAGAGGTGAAATTATTAGATTTATGGAAGATGAACCATTGTGAAAGCATGTGACAAGGATGTTTTCATTAATCAAGAACTAAAGTTGGGGGCTTGAAGATGATCATATATCATCCTAGTCTCAACCATAAATGATGTCAACCAAGGATCAATAGATGTTACTCTAAGGATTCCACCAATGCCTTCTAAGAAATAAAAGTGTTTGGGTTCCAAGGGGAGTATGGTCACAAGGTTGAAACTTAAAGGAATTGATGAAAAGGCACCACAAAGAGTGGAACCTATGGATTAATTTGACTCCACATGTGGAAATTTACTAGGTCCAAAAATAGTAAGGATTTATTGATTGAGAGATCTTTCTTGATTCTATGGGTGGTGGTGCATGGCCATTCTTAGTTGGTGGAGTGATTTGTCTAGTTAATTCCATTAACGAATGAGACCTCAGCCTACTAACTAGCTATATGGAGGTTCCCCTTTGTGCCCAACTTCTTAGAGGGACTATGGCCATATAGGCCATGGAAGTTTGAGGCAATAATAGATCTATGATGCACTTATATGTTCTAGGCCACATGCATGCTACACTAATGCAACCAATGATTTTTTCTCCCTGGTTTAAAAGGTTCAAGAAAACTTGCCAAATTGTATCAAGATGGGGATAGACCATTGAAATTATTGATCTTCAACATGGAATTCCTAGTAAGCATGAGTCATCAACTTGCATTGACTACATCCCTACCCTTTTTACACATCATCCATCACTCTTACCAATTGAATGATCTAGTGAAGTGTTCATCATGCTGATGATGGTGTTTTCCATTAGTGACATCATGAGAAGTTAATTTATACTTATCATTTAGAGGAAGGAGAAGTTATAACAAGGTTATCATAAGTAAACTTATGGTAGGATCATTTTTAGTTTTGAGCCCATGAACTATGTAGGGGAGGGGGTGAGCCTGATGTGGTTAGACTCATCACCTTTTCAAACCATGCTCTCATCAACATTTGGACTAGGGGCCCTGTTACTTTGTCATGATCACTCTAGGTGGGTGTCATGGTAGGCCTCAGGCCTCTACAAGTTATTTGATTATTATTCAAGGTATATAGTCTAAAGGTATTATTGAGTGTGATGCTCTAAGTTGTGGTGATGTGGATGGCCCTTTTTCAACTATGATAAGTGTGTCTAGTGATTTCGATCCCTAGGTAGTCCTACCCTGCTACATTTCAAAGGGGCCCCCTCATTTACCTTTACAAGATAGTTCCTTAAAAATTGCCTATGGTTGTTAATATATTTTTGCCTCCATGATGAGTTAATGAGGCAGCTATAACCCCCTTTTTGCATTGCCAAGGATAGTTATGCTTCTCAAGAGTGATGGTGGTATGTTCAAGAGTGCAGTCATATAGGTCATAGGGTAGGACCTCTCATCACCATTCCCTTTATCTCTTTGATTACCTAAAACATTTTGACATGGTGGGGTAGGGGACATTTCCCTTCTCTAGTGACCACACATGAGGTCTTACCCTCTAGACCATAGTGGCATTATGGAATGAGTGTTTGTCACAAACACTTGAGATACTATGGTGTAGTTCGCACCAAGGATTTAAAAGAAATAGTCATGTGATCCATGTGTCATGTGCATGATAGACCATTAGTTCCATGAGAATATGACTCTTGTAAATTAATATCTTAGCTCTCACCATGATGAAGAATGTAGTGAGATGTGATACTTAGTATGAATTGTAGAATCTCATGAATCATTGAGTCTTTGAATGCATGTTGTGCGTAAGGCCTCAACTGAGAGAATGCATACTTGGGAATTGCACTTCAAAATTTCTCTCCCTCTTGGTACATAGGTGGGAGAAACAAATATGGTCATTTGTCCCTAAAGGGTGTATGGTCAAACAAAATTAGCATGAGGTTTGTCCCCTATGTCACAATGACTGGTGGCCTACGTGGGTTGGTGTTGGTTTGTGTCTGATGGGTGAAAATATTTGTGGAAATTTATCTTAGAGTTAATGGAATTTTGCCTAATGTGCAAGCTAGATAGCTACTTTCCATGTCCCCAAGTTAGGTTTGAACACCTGCTAAGTTTAATCATATCATTAAGTAGATGAAAAAAAACTTACAAAGATTCCCCTAGTAATGGTGAGTGAACCAGGAAGAGGCTTGCATGAAAATCGATGGCCATGCCTATTGAATTTTAGTCTATAAAAGCATCCTCAGTGATAGATCATGCCTAATTACCTTAGAAGGGGGCACCAAAGAGGGTGATATCCCCTTCAAGCCTGGACCCTATCGTACCATGAGGCATTGTCAGTGTGTCAAATTATTTAGGAATGTATCCCTAATCAGGTGGTAAATTCCATCCAAGGTTAAATATAGGTGAGAGACTGATAGTGAAAATTATTGTGAGGGAAACATGAAAAGGACTTTGAAAAGAGAGTTAAAGTGTGATTGAAATTATTGGGAGGGAAGTAGATGGAGGTTGGTGATGTGCCCTTGTCAGATGTAGAATGACATGAGCTAGTCCATCACTCAGCTTAGGGGGTATGCCAATAGAGGTCATCATGGAAGCACAAGTGTATCCTTTGGGTCACTCAATATACCTACTTTGTGATGGTCATGGAATTAAGCATCCACCTATAGTATTCCCTTAGGCACCTACACACTCATGGTTTTAGCTAGCAGGGTCTCCATCTAGCCCATCTTGAAACATGGACCAATGAGTCTAACATGTGTGTGAATTGGTGGGTTGGGAAACCTACAAGGTGAAATGAATTTGATTAGTGAGATCTCCTCTTAGGGGGTGCACCATTGATTGACCTTGATCTTCTATGAAGGGTTTGAGTATGAGCACACCTGTTGGGACCTGAAAGATGGTAAACTATGCCTGAGCAAGGTGAAGCTAGAGGAAACTCTAGTGGAGTCCTATAGTGATACTAATGTGCAAACAATTCATCTAACTTGGGTATAGGGCTGAAAGACTAATCAAACCATCTATTAAATGGTTTGATCTAGAGTTTACCTTAAGATAGTTAGAACTCACATGTGAGTTTTATCAAGCAAAGCAAATGATTAGAGGCATCAGGGGCATAATGCCCTCAACCTATTCTCAAACTTTAAATAGGTAAGGTAGCATGGTTGATCCATTGAGCTACACCATAGAATCATGAGCTCTAAATGGGCCATTTTTGGTAATCAAAATTAGTGATGTGGGATGAATTGAAAGTTGAGTTATAGTGCCAAATTACGTGATAACCCAGATCCCATAAAGGGTGTTGGTTGATTAAGACAGTAGGATGATGGTCATGGAAGTTGAAATCTATTAAGGGGTGTGTAACAACTCACCTTCTAAATCAACTAGCCCCAAAAATGAATGGTTTTAAAGTAAGAAACCTATACTCAGCCATTGGGGCAAGTGCCAAGCTTTGATGAGTAGGAGGATGTGGGGGTTGTTGCAACACCTTGGGCATGATCCTAGTGGACTGGTCCCCAATGCAGATCTTGGTGGTAGTATCAAATATTCAAATGAGAACTTTGAATATTGAAGTGGGGAAAGGTTCCATGTGAACAACACTTAGACATTGGTTAGTTGATCCTAAGAGATGGGGAAATCATATTTCAAGTCCACACTCTACATGATCATCAAAATTTAATTAGGTTATTATTCTCAAATCAAGACATGGTGGTAGATGATAATGTTAGGAAATCTAGAGACATCGGTGGGGGCCCTAAGAAGAGTTATCTTTTTTTAATAGCCTACCCACCCTAAAATTGGTTTAACTAGAGATATGGTCCAGTGTCTTGAAGATCGCTACACACCCAGTAGTATCCAATGTGCCTTCAGTGGCCCTTAAAAATCTATAGCACCAAGTATCATTCACATCCAATCATACTCATAATCACATCAGGTCTCTAAGGTGAACAACCTCTAGTCAATAGAATAATGTAGGTAAGGGAAGTCAATAAAATGGATCCATAACTTTAGGAAAAGGATTGGCTCTGAGGGTTGGGCCTAGGGATCTATGCCCCAAACCCATGGGATGTTGGTGGCATACCTAAGATGCTTTTGTGGTGAGGGTGGGCCTTCAAGTGTTGACCAGGTGATGGGCATAGGATGCTTCACTTATGGGCGAATTTCCCTAGGTGGTGAATAGCTAACTTAGAACTAGTACAAACAAGGGAAATCTAACTATTTAATTAAAACAAAGCATTGTGATGGTCCCTATGGATGCTGACATAATGTGATTTTTGCCTAGTACTCTAAATGTAAAAGTGAAAAAATTTAACCAAGAACAGGTAAATGGTGGGAGTAACTATGACTCTCTTAAGATAGATAAATGCCTCATCATCTAATTAGTGATGCACATGAATGGATTAATGAGATTCCCACTATCCCTATTTACTATCTAGTGAAACCACACCAAGGGAATGGGCTTGGTAAAATCAGTGGGGAAAGAAGACCCTGTTGAGGTTGAATCTCATCTGACTTTTTGAAATGACTTGAGAGGTGTAGAATAAGTGGGATCCATTTTTGTTAAAGTTAAATACCACTACTTTTAACATTATTTTACTTATTTTGTGAGGTGGAGATGGGGTAATTCATCTATTTTTGGCCTTAAGTTGTGCTCTAGTGCATGGATCTAGGTGGAAGACATTGTCAAGTGGGGAGTTTGGCTAGGGTAGCACATCTGTTGAAAGATAACATAGGTGTCCTAAGATGAGCTCAATGAGAACATAAATCTTGTGTGGAACAAAAGGGTAAAAGATCATTTGATTTTGATTTTTAGTATGAATACAAATTGTGAAAGTGTGGCCTATCGATCCTTTAAAATTTTAGAATTTAAAGCTAGAGGTGTTAAAAAAGTTACCACAGGGATAACTAGCTTGTGCTAGCCAAGCATTCATAATGACATCACTTTTTGATCCTTGGATGTCAGTGCTTCCTATCATTGTGAAGTAGAATTCACCAAGTGTTGGATTATTCACCCACCTATAGGGAATGTGAGTTGGGTTTAGACCATCATGAGATAGGTTATTTTTACCCTAATGATGATCCACACCATGATATTAATTCAACTTAGTATAAGATGAATCATCGATTCACATATTTAGTGATCATGCTTGGTTTAAAATCTAGTGGTGCAAAGCTACCATGTGTCAGATTATGACTAAATGCCTCTATGTCAAAATCCACACTAGATGCAGTGCATCTCTCTCTCTAGCTAAATCATGACCCATAATAGGGATGATTTTATATCTATAGGGGCTCATATCATTGGTAACCTCCACTCAGTGCAACAACCCATCCAGAGGAACCTTGTATAACAATTTCAAGTAGTTAGCAAGAAGAATCCTTTATAGATGACTTAAATAAGTGATAGGGTATTGTAAGTGGCAGAGTGCCCTTTCTACTATGATCCACTAATATTTATCACTTTTTCACCCTAATTTTTACAACTTCAAGTCATTTTATGGGTGGGGTTGATGGGGAGATGCATCAAAAAAAGTATGAGCAGCATGTGGTTGAGAGAGATATGATTGGGTATTTTTTGAATTCACACCTCAAACATTTTTGATAATGTTTTGAGTCATCCTATACTAATGTTCTTGTTCTAAATAATTCACACTTAGAGAGTAAATTTCAATTTGGATTGAAAAAATAATATAGGTTGTTGCATATTTTGGGTGGGGTTTCCTATACCAATGTCATCGCACGAAGAAACTCACACTTAGACAATTTTTTGACAAAATTTCTAGTGGAGTTTTCAAACTAATATGTGAAGTTACATGTTTTGGGTGGGGTTTCTTATACTAGCATCATCACAATGCAACTTATGGAGGTGGTTGGGGTTCAAAATAATATGTAGTGTTTAGATAGTTTTTGGGTGGGGTTTCCTATATCGGCATCATTGTAATACAACTCAGGGGGGGGGTTGGGGTTAAAATTAATATGTAGTGTTTGGATATTTTTGGGGTGGGTTTTCCTATACCAATATTAATATATATAAAAATTTGTACTTAGACAAACTTTGGATAATATTTTAAGTGGGGTTCCCTATACTATCATCATTATAATACAACTCATGTAACCAATTGCACTCGGGAGAGGTGGGGGGGGGGGAGGGGGCAAGCATGAGATTTTCCCAAAACAATAGGCAGTGTGGAGTATTTTAGGTGGGGTTTCCTATACCAATGTCATCATGTAGATAAATTTACACTTACACATATTTTTGACAATAATTTTAGTGTGATTTCTAAAACAATATGTGGTGTTGCATATTTTAGATGGGGTTCCTTGTACCAACATCTTTGCAATGCAACTTGGGGGATTCCAAAAATGTGCAAGTGTTTCATATTTTAGTTGGGATTTCTTATACCAGTGTAATTACATAGATAAATTCACACTTCAACATATTTTTGAAAATATTTCAAGCAAGGTTTCTTACATTAATGTCATCATAATGTAACTATGGCTCCCAATGAAACTTGGGGGGTTCTAAAATAACATGTAGTGTTGTATATTTTAGTTGGGGTTTCTTATACCAATGTCATCACATAGAAAAATTCACACTTAATATGGATTTTTGAAAATACTTTGAGTGCGGTTTCCTATACCAATGTCATCGCCATGCCACTCTGAGTTACATTAGATTTCCTATACCAGTGTCATCACACATAGAAATTCACACTTATAGTTTTAACAATATTTCAAATGGGGTTTCCTATACCATCACAATCGTAATGCCATTTAGGGTTGTAATGTAACCTAACCTCCCAATGAAACTTGGGGGGTTTCAAAACAACATGCAATGTTTGCATATTTTATTTGTGATTTCCTATACCAATGTCATCTCATAGATAAATTCACACTTAGATTTTTGTTTGAAAATCTTTTTAGTGGGTTTCCTATATTAACGTCATCACAATGCCACTCAGGATCCCAATGTAACTTGGGGGATTCCAACAATATGTAAGTGTTGTATATTTTTGTTAGGGTTTCTTATACCAGTGTCATCATGTAGATAAATTCACACCTGGATGTATTTTTGACAATATTTGAAGTGGGGTTTCCTATACCAACATCATCTCAATTCCACTCAGGGTCACAATGTAACTTGAACTCCCAATGTAACTTTGGGGGTTTCAAAACAACATGCAGTGTTGTATATTTTAGTTAGGGTTTCCTATTCCAGTGTCAACATGTAGAAAAATTCAAACTTGGATGGATTTTTAATAATATTTCAAGTGGCGTTTCCTATACCAACATCATCGCAATGCCACTTAGGGTCTTAATGCAACTCAGCCTCCCAATGCAACTTTAGGGGTTCCAAAACAATGTGTAGTCTTACATATTTTAGTTGGGGTTTCTTATACCAGTGTAATCATGTAGATAAATTTTCACTTTAACAAATTTTTAAAATATTTCTAGTGGGGTTTCCTATACCAATGTCATCACAATGCAACTCAACTTCCCAATGCAACTTGGGGGATTCCAAAACAACATGCAGTATTACATATTTTAGTTAGGGTTTCTTATACCAGTGTCATCACATAGACTAATTCACACTTAAAATGGATTTTTTAAAATATTTTGAGTGAGGTTTCCTATGCCAACATCATTTCAATGTAACTTGAAGGGGAGAGGTAGGGCAGGGATTTTCCAAAATAATAGGTAGTGCTAAATATTTTAGGTGGGGTTTCCTATACTAATGTCATCACGTAGAGAGATACCAGTTAGATAAATTTTTGACAATACTTTTAGTGTGGGTTCTAAAATAATATGTAATATTTCATATTTTGGGTGGGGTTTCTTATACCAATGTTATCGCAATGCCACTTAAGATTTTAATACAACTTGGGCTCCTAATATAACTCAGGGCATTTTAATAATATGTAGTGTTGCATATTTTAGTTGGGTTTTCCTATACCAGTGTCATCATGTATATAAATTCACACTTAGATGTATTTTTGACAATATTTTGAGTGGGGTTTCCTATACCAACATAATCACAATGCCACTTGGGTTCACAGTGCAACTTGGCCTCCCAATGTAACTTCACCCTGGGGTTCCAAAACAACATGCAATGTTGCATATTTTAGTTGGGATTTCTTATACCAGTGTCATAACATAGATAAATTCACACTTAGATATATTTTTGAAAATATTTTGAGTGGGTATTCATATACTGACATCATCTCAATGCAAACTTGAGCTCATAATGCAACTCATGCACTAATACAACTCAAGCTCACAATGTGCATTGGGAGTTTACAATGCAACTTGAGGGATGGGGGGTTGGAAAAACAAATAGGTAGTATTACATATTTTTGGTGGGGTTTCCTATACTTATGTCATCACATGGATAAATTTTTACTTCAAAGGCTTTTTGAAAATATTTTAAGCAAGCAAGCACTTAGACAGGATTATTGATAATATTTTAAGTGCAAATTCCAAAACAATATGCAATGTTGCATATTTTTGGTGGGGTTTCCTATACCAATGTCATCTTAATTCCAATCATGGTCAAAATTCAATCAGGCTCCCAATGAAACTAAGGGAGTTTCCAAAACAATATGCACTATTGCATATTTTAGTTGGGGTTTCTTATACTAGCATAATCACATAGATAAATTAACACTTTGAAGAATTTTTGACAATATTTTGAGTGGGATTTTTAAAATAATATGTGGTGTTTCATATTTTTGTGGGGTTTCCAATACCATTTTCATCATGTGGTGAAATTCATGGCATTGCATATTTTGGGGCTCATAATGTAACTCAAGGAGTTAAACCTCATGCCACTCAGGTTTGCAATGCCACTCAAGGAGTTACTCCTAATGTAACTTAAGGAGTTGATCCCAATGCAACTCAAATTTTCAAAGTGACTTGTTCTTGCAATGCAACTTGGGGAGGTGATACCAATGCAACTTAGATTCATGATACAACTTAGGCTTGCAATGCAACTCAAAGAATTTATACCACTCAGGGAATTGCTCCTAATGTAAATAGGATTCATGATGTAACAAAGGTCACAATAAAACTAAAGCTTATATTACAACTCAATCATGCACTACAATTTATGGATTTTATCCCAATATAACCTAGGATTGTAGTGTAACTCAGGGAGTTTCTCCTAATGTAACTTGAGGTTGTAATACAAGTCAAAAAGTTGACCCTAATACAAATCAGATTCATAATGCAACTTGGGGTCTCAATGTAGTGTAGGCTTAAAACTCTACTTGGGGATTTTCTCCCAATGCCACTCAATGAATTACTCATAATGTAACTCAGGGAGTTGATCCCAATGCAACTTAGATTCATGAAGTGACTTATGCTCATAATATAGCTTAGGGAGGTGATCCCAATACAATGTAGATTCATGATGCAACTCATGCTCATAATGTGACTCAATGAATTTATTCCACTCAGGGAATTATTCCAAACATAAATTGGATTCATGATGCAACTCAAGGTCACAATAAAGCTAAGGCTTCTAATTCAACTCGAGCTCCTTATGCAACTCAAGCTCATAATGTAATTTGGGGAGTTGTTCCTAATGTAACTTGAGGTCATAGTGTAACTTGGGTAGTTTTTCCCAATGCAACTCAAGGTTGCAATGCAAGTCAAGAAGTTGATCCTAATGAAAATTATATTCACAATGCAAGTTGGGAAGTTGATACCAATGTAAATTAGATTCACAATGTAACTTGGGGTCTTAATGCAGTACAACCTCACAACTCTACTCAAGGAGTTACTCCCAATGTAACTACCATTCATGATGCAACTCTGGGTTCAAAATTATAATACAACTTATGGAGTTTATCCCAATGCAAAATATATTCACAAGGCAACTGAGGGTTGTAATGCAACTCAAGGAGTTGTTTCCAATACAACTTAGGGAATTATTCCAAATGTAATTCAAATTCATGATGTAACTTGGGTTCATAATGTAACTTAAGCTCATGATCCAACTTTATCTCATGATGCAACTCATGGAGTTTCTCATAATGCAACTCTAGGATTTTCTTCTAATTCAACTCTGGGTCAACATGCAACTCATCTCCCAGAGTGAAACCCATCTCATGAAGTGCAACTCACATAATATATCTCATTCTGGGTTGTGCTGACCTTGATAGCATCTATCTTATAATATAGCTTGATATGATGTAGTTCATGTAGTAAATCTCATATCACATATCACACATAATCTCATGTAGCACACCTCATGAATCTCAGCTCATGCATCACATATAGTGAAGCTTGACCCATGCAACACCTCTCGCGAAGCCTAGATTATGCATCACAAATCATCTCACATAGTAAAATTCATGAAACACACATCCACATCATCAAAGTATGTGTGAATGTAACATATACTACCTAATGTCTTGATGAAATAGGAAAATATGGTAAAACACCAAGAGTGCAGTGCACCTCATGAATCTTAGCTCATGCATCACATCTAGTGAAGCTCAACCTATGAAACACCTCACATGAAGCCTAACTTATGTAACACAAATCATATTCATTAGTGTAGTGCATGAAACACACATCAACATCATTAGAGTATGTGTGAGGGGACCATAAACCACAAAATGTCTTGATAAAATGGGGGAAAAAGGTGAAACACTAGGACTTCCTAGGAGGTCACCTATCCTAGTACTACCCCAACCCAAGTGCACTTAACTATGGAGTTATGATGGGATTTGATGCACTAACGCTATTATGATTGCACCCAATATTTACTTTATCACATTAATCTACTTGTAGGAGACACATGGAAGACATTAGATAGACCTAATTTGTTACATGAGACTTATTTGGCCTCATTTATGTGTGAGTATCAACACACTACTATGTTGGTTCAATATGGCACACAAGAGGATCCCATCATAAGTTAATTTTAACACACTACTTTATTGGTTCAATATGGCACACAAGGGGATCCTAGGTTATGCTGACTGACTCATGCATCTCACACATCACAACTTGCCAACTCAACACAATACATATCATACATTATAATTCATCTCATGTAGTGTAACTCATATTGTTCAACATAACCTACGTAGTGTGGGTTTCACAATACAAATTTGCCTAGGTTGTGATGATGGCTGAATGCATCTTGACCTAGAGCAACCCACCTAATGCATCTCATGGAGCATAACTCACATAGCATTGCACAACATAGCTTGTGTATCATGACCCATCCTAGACAACATAACTCTTGTAGCATGTCTCATGCATCATTTCCTTCTCAATGCAAATCCACCTGCATTATGGAAATTGCCTAACATACCTTGACTTGAGCTAAGTCAACCTGGGCTAAGTCAGTTGGGTACAACTCATGTAACGTAACTCATCTTGAATAATGAAACCCACCTCATATAGTGTATCTCACCCAATACTAACCCAAGTTGTGTTGATCACCTAAGGTAGATTGCTCATGCAATGTAACTCATAGAGTGTAGCTCTATAAGCATAATTCATGGTAACACATCTTGCATAATGTAACCCATGTAGGATGACTCATGAAATTCAACTCATCCCACCAGATGTAACTTGCATAGTGTAACTCACACAACATAGATTTCCTAATGCCTTGACATAAATAAAAAGGGGTTACAACACTCAGACTTCAATATGGAACACAAGGGGATATCATGTAACATAATTTGCATAGTACAACTCACTCATCATATCTTACACAACATAGGTCAAGTTGGGTTATGCCAACTTGATAGTCCCACTCACCTAATGTATAACTTGACCCAATGTAGCTCACATGATGTAACTCATCTTTCACAACACACCTCATCTCATGTATCCTAAAAAGTTGATCCCAACTCATTCATCACATATGGTGAAGCTCAACCCAAGTAAAGCATCTTGCAAAGCCTAACTCATGTAATGTAAACCATTCTACACATTACGTATCCACATCATAGCTCACCCAATGCAGTTTGACCCAGGTTATGTTAATCACCTAATGCAGCATAACCTAACACAACTCCTGAAGTGTAGCTTGCATAATGTAACTTGAGAAAAAATACTCATGTAACACCACTTGTGTAGTACAATTTGTAATCATAGCTCATCCCATGTAGTGTAACTCATGTAACATAACATACCCAAATTAACTTGATCAATGTTTTGGTAACCCAATTTGCATTAATCACCCCATGTTGAGTAACTCGATGCAACTCGAGTAACACATCTCACAAAGTGAAACTCACATAGTGCAACTTGGGTAGTGTATCCTATCTCATACAACTCAATGCAACTCATCATACATAACATAATTAATGCCATATAGTGCAATTTGGTTAGTGTATCTCATCTCACATAATGTAACTTGTATCATGTAACACTACTCACGCCATGTAGTGCAACTCATATAGCACATCTTGTGAAACTCATCTTATAAAGCATAGCTCATGTGATGCAACTTGTATAGCACATCTTGTGAAAATCATCTTGTAAAGCATAGCTCATGTGATACAACTTGAGTATTACATCTTGTCTCACATAACACAACTCATCTTGTGTAATGAGACCCATCTCACTTAATGCAACTCATGTCATGAAGTGTAACTCACATAGTGTAGCTAGTGCAGAATAACTCATGTGGTGCATCTTGACCTAGGTTACACTGACTGACTAAGGGTTCCAATACAACTTAGGCTCATAATGTAATTTAGGAAGTTGTCCGTAAAGCAACCTAGGGTCATAGAACAACTCAAGGAGTTGCTCCTAATGCAACTCAAGGTCATAATGCAAGTTGGTAAGTTGACCCCAATGCAAATCAAATTCACAATGCAACTTGGGGTCTCAATGTAGTGCAGGCTCACAACTCTACTCGAGGAGTTACTCTCAATGCACTTAGGGAATTACTCCTAATGTAACTTAGGGAGTTGATCCCAATACAACTTAGATTCATGAACTGACTTATTCTCACAATAGAGCTTAGGGGGGTGATCCAAATGTAATGCAGATTCATGATGTAACTTAGGCTCATAATGTGACTCAAGGAATTTTTTCCATTCAGGGAATTTATCCCAATGTAAATTGGATTCACAATGTAACTTGAGGTCACAATACAACTAAGGCTTATAATACAACTCAGGATCATAATGCAATTTGGGCAGTTATTCCTAATGCAACCCAAGGTCATAGTGTAACTCAGGGAGTTATTCCCAATGTAACCTAGGGTTGTAATGCAAGTTAGGAAGTTAATCCTAATTCAAATTAGATTTACAATGAAACCCAAGGTTGTAATAGAAGTCAATAAGTTGATCCCAATGAAAATGAGATTTAAAATGCAACTTGGGGTCTCAATGTAGTGTAGCATTACAACTCTACTTGAGGATTTTCTCCCAATACAATGTCCATTCATGATGTAACTCTAGGTTCAAACTCATAATGTAACTCATAGAGTTGATCCCAATGCAAAATAGATTCACAAGGAAACTTAGGGCCACAATTCAACTTGGGGAGTTATTCTTAATGTAAGTCAAGGAATTATTCTCAATGTAATTTAGATTCATGATGCAACTTAGGTTCATAATGTAACTCAAGATCATGATACAACTCATGGAGTTTTTCATAATGCAACTTAGGAAGTTTCTCCCAATTCAACTCTGGGTTGCCATGCAACTCATCTCCCATAGTGTAACCCATCTCATGAAGTGCAACTCACATAATGTAGCTTGACCTGGGTTATGCTGACCTTGATAGCATTGATCATATAACACAAATAAATATGATGTAGTTCATATATCAAATCTCATCTCGCATATCACACATAATATCACATAGTGCACCTCATGAATCTTAGCTCATGCATCACATCTAGGGAAGCTTGACCCATGTAATGCCTCTTATGAAGCCTAGGTTATGCAACACAAATCATCTTGTATAGTGAATTGCATGAAACACACATCCACATCATCAAATAATGTGTGAGGGGAATGTAGACTACCCAATGCCTTGATAAAATGGGGAAAGAGGTTGTAACACTAGGAGCATAGTGTACCTCATGAATCTCAGTTCATGCATCACATCTGGTGAACCTTGACTCATCTAATGCCTCTCATGAATCCCATTTTATGCAACATAAATTATCTCACATAGTGTAACATGCACAACACACATCCACATCATCAGAGTATGTGTGAGGGAAACACAAACTACCTAATGTCTTGATAAAATAGGGAAAAAGGGTCTAACACTGAGACTTCCCAAGAGGTCACCCATCCTAGTACTACCTTAGCCCAAGTGCACTTAACTATAGATTTATGATGGGATCTAGTTCACTAACGCTAGTATGATCACACCTGATATTTAGTTTATCATGTTACTCTACTTGTAAGAGACACGTGGAAGACATCATATAGACCCAATTTGTTACATGAGACTTATTTGGCCTCACTTATGCATGAGTTTCAACACATTACTCTATTGGTTCAATATGGCACATAAGGATATCCCATCATAAGTTAGTTTCAACACACTACTCTATTGATTAAATATGGCACACAAGGGGATCCCATCGTAACTCATGCAACATGCATAGTGCAACACAAATCATCTCACATAATGCATTGCATGTAACACACATCCACATCATAGCTCATCCAATGTTTTTAAACTTGGGTTATGTCAGTTGCCTAATGTAGGTCTATTTGAGATAGCTCATGTAGTGTAACTCATGTAACACACCTTGTAAAATGTACCTTGATCATATTTTCAATGAATTCCTAATGCATCTTGTGCATCATACCATACTAGTGTAACTCGTGTAACAATGCAATGCATCTCATAAAACACAACTCCTCCCTTGTATTAAAACACAAGTATCATACCTTGTGTGAAGCATAACTTACCTAATGTATTTTAAATCAATCTTTGTTAATTGCTTAATGTAGCTTGACTTGGTGCATGTCACTCAATGTATCTTGTGTAGTAAAACTCATCTCGCACAGTATGACTCATTGATGTAACTCAACCTAGGTTGTGCCAATCTCCTAAATTAGTTCAACCTGATGTAGCTCATGTAACATAACATGCATAGTTTAGCTTGCTCAATAATTCTTCCAAGGCAGCTACCATGGTATAATAAAAAGAGGCTCTTATACCCTTCATGCTTGTCTATGTCATTTTCCCCCTGCACCCCTACCCCCTCCCACTCTAAGAAATTAGAGTATGTGTGAGGGAAACACAAACCACCTAATGTCTTGATAAAAGGGGGGAAAAGGGTGCAACATCAAGACTTATTGGGAGGTCACCCATCCCAGTACTACCCTATCCCAAGTTTACTTAACTATAAAATTTTGATGGGATCTAGTTCACTAAAGCTAGTATGATCACACCTGATATTTACTTTATCACGTTACTTTAATTTTAGAAAACACATGGAAGACATCAAATAAACACAATTTTTTAAATATGACTCATTTGACCTCACTTATGTGTGAGTTTCAACACACTACTCTATTTGTTCAATATGGCACACAAGGAGATCCCATCATAACTCTCATACTATCTTTACTTAGCAAAACCCATTATGTGCAGTGAAACTCACATGGTGCATCTCACATAGTATAACCCAATGTAGCATGATCCAAGGTGTGTCTATTACCTAACACAACTCAATTCAATGTATCTCATGTAGTGCAACTCATCTCATGCCACACAACTTATGCATTATAGCTCGACCTAATTTACGTTAACCTAGGTTATGTAGCATGACCTTATGCAATTCATTTCTCACAATGTAACTCATATATAAAAAGAGGGTCCCATACCCTTTATCCTTGTCTATGTCATTCTCCCCACTTGACATTGGAGTATGTGTGAGGGGAACACATACTAATTGATGTCTTGATAAAATGGAAAAAAGGGTGCAACACTGGGACTTCCTAGGAGGTCACCCATCCCAGTACTACCTCAGCCCAATCACACTTAACTATAGAGTTCTGATGGGATCTGATATTCTAACACTAGTATGATCACACTTGATATTTACTTTATCACATTACTCTACTTATAGGAGACATGTGGAAGAAATAAAATAGATGTAATTGGTTGCATTTAACTTGCTTGGCCTCACTTATGTGTGCATTTTGAAACACTACTCTATTGGATCAATATGGTGCATAATGGGATCCCATCATAAATGAATTTTAACAAACTACTATATCAATTTAATGTGGAACATAGGGGGATCCCATAATAACTTGTGAACTATATCTAATTTAGTGAAACCCATCACATGCAGTGCAACTCGCATGTAACTCACATGGTACATCTCACATAGTGTAACTCTTGCGGTACATCTCACATAATGTAACTCACCCAATGTAGCATGATCCAATTTATGTCGATTGCCTAACACAACTCAACTTAGTGCATCTCATGCAATGTAAGTCATCTCATGTCACATGACTCATGCATTACAATTCAACCTAGGTTATGCTAACCTAGGCTATGCTAACCTAGGTTATGCAGCTCAACCTCATGTCATTCATCTCTCACAACATAACTCATCTTATAGCACCTATCTCGTGTGGTACATCCATTGAAACCTAACTCATCTCACATAACACACCCTACCTAATGCTAACCTAGGGTTCATTGATTCCCTAACACATCTTGACCTAGTGTAGCTATCATGATGTATGTTATCTAAGGTAGCTAGAGAGGCACATGGCACACACCACATCTCACTCAACATGAATGTAGTGCAACTCAATTAGGGAATTGTATCTTGTGTAATGTAACTTGCATAGTGCATCTCATGTAACATAGATCATCGAATGTAGCATGAGCCTCAATTCATAAATATATAAGGTAGCGCCTCCAATATGGCTCAACATAGGTTGGGTCAACCATGTAATGCAACTTAATACAATACATCTCACACATCAAAATTAATCTCATGTAGTGCAACTCATATTTTTCACAATGCCCTATATAGTGTGGTCTACATAATATGACTTTGCCTAGGTTATGATGATGGCCTAATACATCTTGACCTAGAGTAACCCACCCAATGCATCTCATGTAGCATAACCCATGTAGCAATACATAACATAGCTCATGTATCATGTCTCATGTATCATTGTTCTCTCAATGCAACTCCACCTACATCATGGTGATCACCTAACACATATTGACTAGAGCTAAGCTGACTTAGGCTAAGTCAATTGGGCACAACTCATACAATGTAACTCATCTCAAACAATGTAACCCACCTCATGTAGTGCATCTCACCCAATGTCAACCTAGGTTATGTCAACCACCTGAAGTAGACTGCTCATGTAATGTAACTGATATAATGCAAGTCTAGAAGCACAACACATGGAAACACATCTTGCACAATGCAACCCATGTAGGCTGACTCATGTAATGCAACTCATCCCCACCTAGTGTAACTCACACATCATAGATTACCCAATGCCTTAACATAAATAAAAAGGGGGTGCAACCCCTAGACTCCTTGGTGGGTTACCCATCATAGTACTACCTTAGCTAAAGCATGCTTAATTATGGAGTTCTAATGGGATCCAAAGTACTAACACTAGTATGATGACACTCATGAAATATTATATTACCTTAATATACTTGTTTGAGAGATGTGGAGAGCCAATCACCAAATGTGGCTTTGACCCAGTGTATTTTTCGCATTATAACTCATACAACACAATTCACATAGTGTAGCTCGCATAATGCAACTCATCTCTTGATAAAAAACTCACATAATGCATCTCATTCAATGTAGCTAGCATAATGTAGCTTGACTAGGGTTGTGCAAACCCATTTTGTTCCAAATCATGTAACACATATCAAGCCAAAAAATATCATGTAGTGCATCCCAATTAAATCATCTCACATAGTGTAACCCATACAACACACATCCACATCATATCTCATTCAATCTCACTGGACTTAGGCTATGTTGATCGCCTAACCCAGCTTAACCTAGCATAGCTCATCTAGTGCAACTCATGCAACACACCTCCACCCTATTTTTGTTGATCACCTAATACATATCATGCATCATAACCTGCTAGTGTAACTCATGTAACAAGACAATGAATCTCACTAAACATAACTCATCCCTTGAGGTTCAGTGCACATACAACATCCTATGTGTAGCATAACTTGCTTGATGGATTCCAAATTGATCTCTACAAATTACATAACGTAGTTCAACCTAGTGTAGGTCAATCAATGCATCTCATTTAGAAAAAATCATCTTGCATAGTGTGACTCACTATTGTAGCTCAACCTCGGTTGTACCAATCATGTAACCTAGTTCAACCTAACATAACTCATGTAATGCATCTCATCCTGTACAACACAACATGCATAATGCAACTCACTCAACTATTCTTACAAGGGAGCCTCCATGGTGTAAATAAAAAGAGTCTCTCATACCCTTCATACTTGTCTATGTCATCCCTCCACCTGGCTACCCCTGCTCCCTACCCCTAAGACATTAGTGTATGTGCGAGGGGAACATAGACTACCCAATGTCTTGATAAAATGAAAAAAAATGGTGCAACACTAGGACTTCTAAGGAGGTCACCCATCCTAGTACTACCATAACCCAACCATGCTTAATTGTATATTTTTGATGGGATTTGGTGCACTAATAATGGTATGATTACCCCTGATATTTAATTTATCACATTACTCTACTTATAGGAGACACATGGAAGACATTAGACAAACACAATTTGTTGCACGAGACTCATTTAGCCTCACTCATGTGTGAGTTTGGACACACTACTCTATTGGCTCAATATGGTACACAAGGGGATACCGTCATAAGTGAGTTTTTACACACTACTCTATAGGTTTAATATGGCACACAAGGGGACCTATCATAATTCATGCACTATATTTAACTTAACAAAGCCCATCATGTGCAGTTTTGACACACTACTTTATAGGTTGTGTTGATTGCCTAACAAAACTCAACTCAATACATCTTTTGTAGTGTAAATCATCTCATGCCACATGACTCACACATTATAACTTGACCTAGGTCATGTTAACCTAGGTTATGTAGCTCGACCTCATGAAATTCATCTCTCACAACCTAACTCATCTTGTGGTACCTAGCTCATGTGATGCATGTAGTGCAACCTAATTCATCTTGCATAGCACAACTTGTGAAATGCCAACCCAAGGTTTTTAAATTACCTAACACATCTTGAGTTGGTGTAGCTAGTGTGATGTAAGTCATAAAAGGCAATGATATAGGTACATGTCACACACTACATATCACTTAATACTCATGTAGTGCAGCTCAAGTAGGGTAACTCATCATGTGTAATACAACTTGCATAATGCATCTCCTATAACATAGATTACCCAATGTAGCATGAACCTCAACTCATAAATATATAAGGTAGGGCCTCTAATATAGCTCAATTGGGATTAGGTCGATCACGTAATGTAACTCAACATAATACATCTCGTACATCAAAACTCATCTCGTGTAGTGCAACTCATATTATTCACCATAACTTGCGTAGTGTGGGTTGTGCAATGCAACTTCACCTAGGTTGTGATGATGGCCCAATGCATCTCAACCCAAAGCAACCCACCCAATGCATCTTGTGGAGTATAACTTGCATAGCATTATACAACATAGCTTATGTAGCATGACCCATCTTAAATATCATAACTCTTGTAGCATGTCTCACACATTGTTTCTCTCTCAATGCAAATCCACCTACATTATAGTGATCACCTAACATAGCTTGACCTAAGCTAAGTTGACCTAGGTTGAGTTAGTTGGGCACAAATTGTGAAATGTAACTCATATCAAATAATGCAACCCACTTCATGTAGTGTAGTTCACCCAATGCTAACCCAGGTTGTGTCGATCACCTAAGGTAGACCATTCATGAAATGTAACTCATAAAATGAAGCTCTATAAGCACAATGCATGGCAATAAATCTTGCACAATGCAACCCATATATGACAACTTATGTGACACAACTCATCCTACCTAGTGTAACTTTCTTATTGTAACTCACACAACATAGATTACCTAATGCCTCAACATAAAGAAAAAGAGGGTACAACACTTAGACTTTAATATGTCACATAAGGGGATCTTGTCTAATAAAATTTACATAGTACAACTTGCTCAACATAGCTCACAAAACGTAGGTCAATTTAGGTTGTACCCACCTAGTAGTGCCTCTCACCCAATATATAGCTCAACCCAGCATAACTCACATGATGTAACTCATCTTGCATAACATAACCCATATTTCACAACACACCTCATCTCACATAGCCCAAAAAGTGGATCCCATCTCATGCAACATATCTAGTGAAGCTCAGCTCAGGCAAAGCATCGCATGAAACCTAGCTCATGCAATACAAATCATTTTGCATATTACATATCCACATCATAGCTCACCCAATGCAATTTGACCTAGGTTATTTCAATCACCTAATGTAGCACAAACTGACAAAACTCATGAAGTGTACCTTGCATAACATAACTTGAGAAAAAATACTCATACAGCACCCCTTATGTAGTACAAATTACAATCATATCTCATCCCATGTAATGTAAATCATGTAATGTAGCTCATGTAACATAACATACCCAAATCAACTTGATCAAGGTTTTGGCAACCCAATTTACATTGATCACCCCATATTTAGTAACTCATTGCAAATCAAGAAACACATCTCTCAAAGTGAAACTCCCATGGTTAAACTTAGGTAGTGCATCCCATCTCACACAACTCAATATAATTCATCATGCATAATGTAATTGATGCCATATAGTATAACTTAGTTGGTGCATCTCATCTCACACAATGTAAATTGTATCACATAATACAACTCATTCCATATAGTGCAAATCATATAGCACATCTTATAAAACTCATCTTAAAAAGCATAGATCATGTGATGTAACTCGTATAACACATATTGTGAAACTCATCTTGCAAAGCGTAACTCATGCGATGCAACTTGGGTATTGTAACTTGTCTCACATAGCGTACCTCATCCAATGTAATGTAACCCATCTTGCTTAATACAACTCATGCCATGAAGTGTAACTCATGTAGCATAAATAGTGAAACATAACTCACATGGTGCATCTTGACCCAAGTTACACTAATTGACTCATGCATCTCATGCATCATAACTTGTCAGGTCAAATTTATTATATAACTTGCATAGTGCAACTCAAGCAACACATCTCATTTTTTGCAATGAAACTCCTGTAACACAACTTGTGCTAGGTATCTTACCCCATCCATCTTGACCCTCAGTCCTTAGATATATAAGGTAGGTCATCTAGTGTAGCTCGACATGGGTTGTGTCACTTGCCTAAAGCAACTCAACCTAGAGATATTTGTGTAGTGAATCTTATTCATCATAACTCATCTTACATGGTGTAACTCATCTTGTGCACCATAATTTACATAGTGCATCTCTCAAAACATAGCTTTGACAATGTAACTCAACTTGTGTTCTTCCTAGTTGGGTTGTTTCATTCACCTATCATAGCTTAATTTAACACTACTCATGTATTACAACTCATTTCATACAACACAACTCATCTCACACAATAAAACTTATGAAGCCTAGTTTAAACATCACATCTAGTGAATCCTAGCTTGCGCATCACATCTCACGAATCCTCATTCACATAACACAACTCATCTCACATAACATAGCTTAGATAGTGCATCTTCATAGAGTAGCTTAGCCAAAGCATCTCAACTTGATTGTGTCAACTTGCATTATGTCCATCACTAAACACAACTCAACCCATCATAGATCATGCATCATAACTCACATATCACAACTTTAGAATTATATCTCATGCAACTTAACCCATGTAGTGTAGCTCAAGCAACATAGATCACATATTTCAACCTAAACCATGTAGTGCAAATCATATCTCTAATGTATCTTGTGTAACATTACTCACCTAATGTATCTAGACAAGGGTTTTATAGACCCAGTTTGGGTTTATCCCCAAATACAAATCATGTAGTGCAGCTTACAAGGTAAAACATGACTCATATCATATGACATAACTCATCTTGATTAATGTAACTCATCTCATATATCACAACTCACCTTTGTAGTGCAACTCGTGTAACACAACTTATGTAATGCATCTCATGTAACATGGCTCCACCCAAGTTTTTTTAGTTTCCTAACACATATTTCACATTATAACTTGTTAGCCTAGCTTTCATAATAGAGGATGCACATCACCATTCATCTCATGTAATGCAACTCATGTTCTGCAACATAACTCATCTTATGTAGTGCAACTCACATGATGTAGTTAGACATGAGTTATGTCAATCACCTAACACAACTCAAACCAGTATAGCTCTCTTAATGCATCTTATGTAGCATAACTCTTGGAATGAATCTCATATAGCACATGTTATGCATCATAACTCATATCCCACAATGTTACTTGATATCATAGTTCACTTGATTATATCTCGACCTAGGTTGTGTCGATCTCTTAATACATCTCAACCATATACAACCCATGAAGCATTGCTTGTATAATACTTCTTGTGTAATACAACTTGTCTCACAAAGTACAACTCATCTTGTGAAATTAAAATTGTATAGTCTACCCTTATTAGAGTAATTTTCATGATGCATCTTGAATTGGGTTGTGCCAGTCACTTAATGCAACTCTACCTAACACAATTCATGTAGTCAAAATCATCTCACACAATGAAACTCACCTTATGTAATGCACCTCATCTTGCATAGTTTAATCTCATAAAGGCCATATCATGCATTTAATCTAATAAATCCCAACTTGCATAATGTATCTTCATAGTTTAGCATGCCAAATAAATCTTGATTGGGGTTAGTGCATATCATCTCACACAATGCAACTTGTATCATGTAATATGATTTATGCCATGAAGTGAAACTTGCATAACATAGCTCATGCAACTCAACTTGTAAAGCATATCTCATGCCATGAAACTTTGGTATTACATCTTATCTCATACAGTTCAACTCACCTTGTGCAATGAAACCCATCTCACTTAACAAAACTCATGCCATGAAGTGTAACTCATGTAGCATAGGTAGTGCAACATAAATCATGCGGCACATCTTGACCCAGGTTATGACAGTCAACTGATGTAGCTCACACATCACAACTTTCTAGCTCAAATTTGCAATATAACTTACATAGTTTAGCTTGAGCAACACATCTCATCTTGTGTAATGCAACTCTTGTAACATAGCTTATGTGCCTAATGTACCTTGATCGAGGTTATGTCAACCTAATTTGTGTTGATTACTCAACCTAAGTAAATGCAAGGCAACTCACATAGTGTAACTTGGAAGGTGGAGCTTGCAAAACATGACTCATCTCATATGACACAACTCATCATTTGCAATGCATCTCGCATATCATACTGCAACTTATAACTACTATGGGGGGAGGGTATTCTTTGAATGCCTTTACGGGAAAACATGTGAAAACATGGGAAATGTTTTGTTCCCCTCTTTACCCACAAATAATTTATTATAATCCAATTGTGAAATAAAAAGTAAATGTATGAAGGAAAACATGTTTCCTATTTAATGTGAGATGAAATTTTGTGTGGAACTTTATTTTTGACTCAGATTTTTGTATTGTGGTTTGAACTCAAGTTGGACTACCAGCCTGAGTTGAAAAAATAAACTTGATAATCATGGGATCCTTATGAGAGTCATAACATGGATTTTAACTTATAACTACTATGGTGGGAGGGTGTTATTTAAATGAATTTGTAGGAAAATAAGTGAAAACATGGGAAACATTTTGTTCCCCCCTTTACCCTCAAACCATTTGGTATATTTTGGTTGCAAAAGAAATAGTAAATAGAAGAAGGAAACCATGTTTCCTATAGAATAAAAGATCTAATGTTTGGTGGAAATTTATTGTTTCCTTGTATTTATGTATTTTGGTTTTAACTTTCTATGTACCTAGGGATATGATATATTAATGTATATGGGTTGATGGAGATGCTGACATGTGGCACACATCCCCTTAGTTAGTTATATGGGTACAATATATTAGGATAATGGAGTAACGTGTGGAATTAGTACATTGAGTAATGTTCGGCCTACATTAGGATTAGGAGGTTACCCATCTATGGGTTAGATAGATGTATATATATAGGAGATGATTATCATGGTAAATATATCAAGTAAGCATTGAGTCTTCTATTATAAGAGGATATTAGAGGTTGTCCCCTCAAAGAGACATTGTGGAGTTATTCCTTCCTAAAGGAGTATTATATGGTGTTTCCCTACCTTAAAGGTATTTCTACATATATTGAATATTTGAATCATATGAAGACCATATCAAGTGGTATCAGAGCTTTGATTTGGGCAATTTGTGGAGTGAAACCCTAGTTTTTTGAATCATCAATAACTTTTGATTGGTTGCAATTTTTTCTACAATTATTTTACTAGATATGGAGAATATTTAAAATAAGTCATAGTAAAAAAATTGAGATTTTTTTAGTAGTATTGAGGGATTTATTATTATTTTAGGGTTTATACTAATTTTTCTATATATTCCAAAATATAAGGAATTTTTATTCAAAATTTTTATTGGAGATATACGAAGATATAAGAGAAGCACAAGAAACATTTTAGAATTTTTTGAGTTTTTTTGAGTGATTTGTTGTGATTTTAATTAGAGAAAAAAAATAATGATGATAAAAAGGAAGAAGAAGAAGAAGAAGAAGAAGAAGAAGAAGAAGAAGAAGAAGAAGAAGAGAAGGGTTCAAATAATTTGGCTCCAAACAAAAAATACTATGGCACATGGAATGAATAGGGAAATCACTATGACTATGCATGGAAGAATACCTATTATGATCATGAACAAAATTAGAGGAGCACAATGGAATTTGGAAACAAGCTTGGAGAGATATCACATGCCAAGATCACATATGGATGGCTAGATGATCAAGATTGGAGATAAGTGTGCAATGATTTGAAGCACACTCATTATTTGGTTTCTTCCTATGTTTCAAGAATGAAACATGTCAAGGAGGGAAGTAGTGATATGTACCTAGGGATATGATATATTAATGTATATGGGTTGATGGAGATGCTGACATGTGGCACACATCCCCTTAGTTAGTTATATGGGTATAATATATTAGGATAATGGAGTAACTTGTGGAGTTAGAACATTGGGTAATGGTCAGCCTACATTGGAATTAGGAGGTTACCCATCTATGGGTTAGATAGATGTATATATATAGGATATGATTATCATGATAAAGATATCAAGTAAGCATTGAGTCTTCTATTGTAAGAGGATATTAGAGGTTGTCTCCTCAAAGAGACAATATGGAGTTATTCCTTTCTAAAGGAGTATTATATGGTGTTTCTCTACCTTAAGGGTATTTCTACATATATTAAATATTTGAATCATATCAAGACCATACCAAGTGGTATCAGAGCTTTGATTTGGGAAATTTGTGTGGAGTGAAACCCTAGTTTTTTGAATCATCAATAACTTTTGATTGGTTGCAAATTTTTCCACAATTATTTTACTGGATATGGAAAATATTTAAAATAAGTCATCATAAAAAAATCAAGATTTTTTGAGTAGTTTTGAGGGAGTTATTTCTATTTTAGGGTTTATAATAATTTTCTATATCTTCCAAAATATAAAGAGTTTTTATTCAAAATTTTTACTAGAGATATACAAAGATATAAGAGAAGCACAGTAAAAATTTCAGAATTTTTTGAGTTTTTTTGAGTGATTTGTTGTGATATTATGAAGAGAAAAACTAATAATGATGATAAAGAAGAAGAAGAAGAAGAAGAAGAAGAAGAAGAAGAAGAAGAGGGTTCAAATAATTTGGCTCCAAACAAAAAATACTATGGCACATGAAATGAATGGGGAAATCACTATGACTATGCATGGAAGAATACCTATTATGATCATGAACAAAATCAGAGGAGCACAATGGAATTTGGAAATAAGCTTGGAGAGCTATCACCTACCAAGATCACATATGGATGGCTTGATGATCGAGATTGGAGATAAGTGTGTAATGATTTGAAGCACACTCATTATTTGGTTTCTTCCTATGTTTCAAGGATGAAACATGTCAAGGAGGGAAGTAGTGCTATGTACCTAGGGATATGATATATTAATGTATATGGGTTGATGGAGATGCCGACATGTGGCACACATCCCCTTAGTTAGTTATATGGGTATAATATATTAGGATAATGGAGTAACTTTTGGAATTAGAACATTGGGTAATGGTCAGCCTATATTGGAATTAGGAGGTTACCCATCTATGGGTTAGATAGATGTATATATATAGGAGATGATTATCATGATAAAGATATCAAGTAAGCATTGAGTCTTCTATTGTAAGAGGATATTAGAGGTTGTCTCCTCAAAGAGACACTATGGAGTTATTCCTTCCTAAAGGAGTATTATATGGTGTTTCCCTACCTTAAGGGTATTTCTACATATATTGAATATTTGAATCATATCAAGACCATACCAAGTGGTCTCAGAGCTTTGATTTGGGAAATTTGTGTGGAGTGAAACCCTAGTTTTTTGAATCATCAATAACTTTTGATTGGTTGCAAATTTTTCCACAATTATTTTACTGGATATGAAAAATATTTAAAATAAGTCATCATAAAAAAATAGAGATTTTTTGAGTAGTTTTGAGGGAATTATTTCTATTTTAGGGTTTATAGTAATTTGCTATATCTTCCAAAATATAAAGAATTTTTATTCAAAATTTTTACTAGAAATATACAAAGATATAAGAGAAGCACAGTAAAAATTTTAGAATTTTTTGAGGTTTTTTGAGTGATTTGTTGTGATATTATGAAGAGAAAAAATAATAATGATGATAAAGAAGAAGAAAAATAAGAAGAAGAAGAAGAAGAAGAAGAAGAAGAAGAAGAAGAAGAAGAAGAGAAGGGTTCAAATAATTTGGATCCAAACAAAAAATACTATGACACATGAAATGAATGGGGAAATCACTATGACTATGCATGGAAGAATACCTATTATGATCATGAACAAAATTAGAGGAGCACAATGGAATTTGGAAACAAGCTTGAAGAGCTATCACCTACCAAGATCACATATGGATGGCTTGATGATCGAGATTGGAGACAAGTGTGCAATGATTTGAAGCACACTCATTATTTGGTTTCTTCCTATGTTTCAAGGATGAAACATGTCAAGGAGGGAAGTAATGCTATGTACCTAGGGATATGATATATTAATGTATATGGGTTGATGGAGATCTTAACATGTGGCACACATCCCCTTAGTTAGTTATATGGGTACAATATATTAGGCTAGTGGAGTAACTTATGGAATTAGTACATTGGGTAATGGTCAGCCTACATTGGGATTAGGAAGTTACCCATCCATGGGTTAGATAGATGTATATATATATGAGATGATTATCACGGTAAAGATATCAAGTAAGCATTGAGTCTTCTATTGTAAGAGGATATTGGAGGTTGTCCCCTCAAAGAAACATTATGGAGTTATTCCTTCCTAAAGGAGTATTATATGGTGTTTCCCTAACTTAAGGGTATTTCTACATATATTGAATATTTGAATCATATCAAGACCATATCAAAACTTAAGTGTAATCTTAGCTAGAGTTGGACATCCATCCCGAGTTGGACTACCAACATGAGTTAGATTGCCAGCCTAGGTTGGGTTGGCAGCTTGAGTTTAAAAAAATGAGATTGATTTTAATGGGATCCTTATGAGAATCATGACATGGATTCTAACCAATAATTACTATGGGGGAAGGGTGTTCTTTGAATGTTTTTATTGGAAAATAAGTAAAAACATGGGAAACATTTTGTTCCCCTCTTTACCTGTCAATAATTTAATATACTCTAGTTGTGACAAAAATTACTAAATGGATTAATGAAACCTTGTTTCATCTTCAATGCAAAATCCAATGTTGTGTAGAACTTAATTTTATACTCAAATTTATATATTGCAATTCAAACTAGAGTTCGACTACCAGCCTAAGTTGGGTTGACAGCCTGAGCTAGGTTGACAGCTTGAGCTGGGTTGCTAGCCTAAGTTGGGTTTCTAGCCTGAGCTAGGTTTCTAACCCAAGTTGGGTTGCCAGCCCAAGCTGGGTTGGTAGCCCAAGCTAGGTTGGGAGCTTGAGCTAGGTTGACATCTCGAGCTAGGTTGCCTACTTGATTTGGGTTGTTAGCCTAAGCTGGGTTAGCAGCCCAAGCTTAAAAAATGAACTTAATAATCATGGGATCCTTATCAGGATCATGACATGGATTTTAACTTATAACTACTATGGTGGAAGGGTGTTCTTTCAATTCATTTCTAGGGAAAGAAGCAAAAACATGGGAAAATTTTTATTCCACCCTTTACCCATAATTAATTTGATATACTTTAGTTGTGAAAAGAAATAATAAATAGATGAAAGAAACCATGTTTCCTCTTGAATTTAAGATCCAATGTTTCATGGGAATTGATTATTTGACATGTATTTTTTTGTTGTGATTGGAGGATGAGTTGCACTCCCAATTAGAGTTTTGTGAATCTGAGTTGGGTGGCTGACATGAGTGGAGCTGGTAACCAGAGTAGGAAAAATTAACTTGATAACTAAAGTATATCAAATTATTTATGGGTAAAGGGTGGAATAAAACTTTTCCCATGTTTTTGCTTCTTTCCCTAGAAAGGCATTCAAAGAACACCCTTACACCATAGTAGTTATAATTTAAAATCCATGTCATGATCTTGATAAGGATCCCATGATTATTAAGTTCATTTTTTAAGCTTGGGCTGCTAACCCAGCTTAGACTGGCAACCCAAATCAAGTAGGCAACCTAGCTCGAGCTATCAACCCACCTCAAGCTCCCAACCTAGCTTGGGATGGCAATCCAGCTTGGGCTGGCAACCCAGCCCAAGCTAGAAACCTAGCTCAGGCTAGCAACCCAACTTAGGCTAGCAACCCAACTTAGGCTAGCAACCCAACTCAGGTTGTCAACCCAGCTTGAGCTAGAAACCCAACTTAGGCTAGTAGTCTAACTCTAGTTGTGATAAAATAATACTAAATGGATTAATGAAACCATGTTTCATCTTCAATGCAAAATCAAATTTTGTGTAGAACTTAATTTTTACCTCAAATTTCAATATTGCAATTCAAACTAGAGTTGGACTGCTAGCCTAAGTTGGGTTTCCAGTGCAAGCTGGGTTGACAGCCTGAGCTGGGTTGCTAGCCTGAGTTGGGTTGCTAGCCTAAGTTGGGTTGCTAGCTTGAGCTAGGTTTCTAGCCTAGGCTAGGTTGCCAGCCCAAGCTGGGTTGCCAGCCCAAGCTAGGTTGGGAGCTTGAGTTGGGTTGACAACTTGAGCTAGGTTGCCTACTTGATTTGGGTTGCCAGCCTAAGCTGGGTTAGCAGCCCAATCTTAAAAAATGAACTTAATAATCATGGGATCCTTATCAGGATCATGACATGGATTTTAACTTATAACTACTATGGTGGAAGGGTGTTCTTTGAATGCCTTTCTAGGGAAAGAAGCAAAAACATGGGAAAAGTTTTATTCCACCCTTTACCCATAAATAATTTGATATACTTTAGTTGTGAAAAGAAATAATAAATAGATGAAAGAAACCATGTTTCCTCTTGAATTTAAGATCCAATGTTGTGTGGGAATTGATTTTTTGACATGGATTTTTCTATTGTGATTGGAGGATGAGTTGCACTCCTAATTAGAGTTCTGTGAATCTGAGTCAGGTTGTTGACATGAGTGGGATTGGTAACCAGAGTAGGAAAAATGAACTTGATAACTAATGGGATGGTTATGAGAATGATGACATGGATTTTAAATTATAACTACTATGGAGGGAGGGTGGGAAAGTAGGCAAGCAAGGAAAATAAACATGATAAAAAAGGGACCCTTATGAGAACCATGGAATGGATTTTAACTTTTAACCACTATGGGGGTAGGGTAGGGAAGGAAGAAAGTAAGATGGACTTGATATGATGTGAATCCTTATGTGAGGCATGACATGGATTTGGAATTATAACTACTATGAAGGGAGGGAGAAAGCAAGCAAGTGTGAGGGGAACACATCTGGGAGCTTGAGTTGGATTCCCACCTTGAGTTGGGCTTCCAGCTCAAGATGGGATGCCATCTTGAGTTGGATGACTAGCCCAAGTTGGGATACCATCCTGAGTTTGATTACTAGCCTGAGTTGGGCTACCATCTAAAGTTGGGCTTCACAGCCCAAGTTGGGCTACCATCCATAGTTGGATTTCTAACTCGAGTTGGTCTACTAGCCAAGGTTCGGTTGCCAAAGAAATAGTGAATGGATGTGGGAAACCATGTTTCCTCTTTAATGAAAGATCGAATGTTGGGTGGAATAATATTTTTACCTTGAATTTTATGTATTATGGTTTGAACTCCACTTCCAATAAGATTTCTACAAATCCAAGTTAGGTGGCCAACATGGGTGGGCCTGGCAACCAGAATAGGAAAAATGAACTTGATAACCAATGGGATGGTTATGATAATGATGACATGGATTTTAAATTATAACTAATATGGGGGGAGGGTGGGAAACAAAGCAAGTAGGGAAAAAAACTTGATAAATAAAGGACCCTTATGAGAACCATGGAATGGATTTTAAATTTTAACTAATATGGGGGGAGGGTGGGGAAGGAATAAAGGAAGATGGACTTGATAATAATGGGAATCCTTATGTAGAGCATGACATGGATTTGAAATTATAACTACTATGAAGGGGAGGGAGCAAGTAAGTTAGAAAGCAAGCAAGCAACCAGCTTAAGTTGCATTACTAGCCCAAGTTGGGCTTCACAGCTCAAGTTGGGTTGCCATCCCTAGTTGGATTGCCACCTTGAGTTGGTCTACCAGCCCAGGTTGGGTTGCTAAAGAAATAGTGAATGGATGGTAGAAACCATGTTTCCTCTTTAATGTGAGATAAAATTTTGGGTGGAATGATATTTTTGCCTAAGATTGTCTATATTATGGTTTGAACTCCACTTTCCCTACCAACCCGAGTTATGTCTTGAGTCCAAGTTGGAAAAATGAGCTTAATAATAAAATGGGATCCTTTTGAGAATCATGGAATGGATTTTAACTTGTAACTACTATGGGGGGAGTGTGTTTTTTAGCTCATGTTGGATTGCCATCTCAATTTGGACTTCCATCCTGAGTTGGACTACCAACCTGAGTTGGGTTGTGAAAAAAGTAGTGAATGGATGGGAAAAACCATGTTTCCTCTTTAATGCAATATTGAATGTTGGGGAGAACCATATTTTCACCTCATATTTTCTATATTGTGATTTGAACTAGATTTGCACTACCAGCCTAAGTTGCTTCTTGAGATCGAGTTAAAAAATGAGCTTGATAATAAAATGGGATCCTTATGAGAATCACGTCACATATTTTAAGTTATAACGACTATGAGGGGAGGGTTTTCCTTGAATGCCCTTATGGGAAAACATTGGAAAGATATTGTTCCCTACTTTACCTATAAACAACTTTGGACACTTGAGTTGGGAAAGAAATCTGAAATGGATGGAGGAAACCATGTTTCCTCTTTACTGTGAGATCAATTGTTGTGTTAAACTTTATTTTTGCCTTAGATTTTTTTTATTGTGAATGGAACTAGAGTTGGATTTCTAGTCAGCCCAAGTTGGATTGCCATCTTGAGCTAGACTTTCAGCCTGAGTTGGATTTCCAGTCTGAGTTGGGTTACAAAAAAAATGGTGAATCGATGGGTGAAACCATCTTTCCTCTTTGATGCGAGATCGAATGTTGGATGGAACCATATTTTTTCCTCAAATTTCCATATTATGGTTTGAACTTGGGTTGCACTGCCAACCCAAGTTGGCTTTTTAGATTGAGTTGAAAAAATGAGCTTGATCATAAAATGGGATCCTTATGAGAATCATCGTGTGGATTTTAAATTATAACGACTATGTGGGGAGGGTGTTCTTTGAATGCCATTGTGGGAAAGCAAGTGAAAAAATAGGAAAGATATTGTTCCCTCTTTAATCACAAATAATTCTGAATACTTGAGTTGGGAAAAAATGAGAAATGGATGAAGGGAACCATGTTTCCTCTTTAATGTGAGATCAATTATTGTGTGGAGCTTTATTTTTCCCTCAGATTTCTATATTGCAGATGGAACCTGAGTTGGAATACCATCCCAAGATTGGCTTTTGACTCCAGTTGGGTTGTGAAATAAATAGTGAATGGATGGGGGAAACCATTTTTCCTCTTTCATGTGAGATCAAATTTTGGGTGAAAGCATGTTTTTCCCATAGATTTTTGTATTATGGTTTGAACTCAAGTTGAACAGCCAACCTAAGTTGGGTTTTTTGCCCAAGTTGAAAAAATGAGCTTGATAATAAAATGGGATCTTTATGATCATCATCACATGGATTTTAACTTATAACTAGTATGGGGGGAGGGTGTTCTTTGATTGCCCTTATAGGAAAGTAAGTGAAAACATAGGAAAGATATTGTTCCCCCTTACCCATAAGCAATTCCAAATACTCAAGCTAGGACAAAAATGTGAAATGGATGAAGGAAGCCATGTTTCCTCTATAATGTGAGATCGATTATTCTATGGAAATTTATTTTTGCCTCAAATTTCTATGTTGTAGATGGAACCCAAGTTGGATTTCCACCCTGAGTTGGACTGCCATCTTGAGTTAGACCTTCACCCCAAGTTGGGTTGTGAAATAAATAGTGAACGGATGGGTGAAACCATTTTTCCTCTTTCATGCGAGATCAAATTTTGGGTGGAAGCATGCTTTTGCTATGGATTTTTGTATTTCAATTTAAACTCAAGTTACACATCCAACCCGAGTTGGGTTTTTTACCTGAATTGAAAAAATGAGATTAAAAATGAAATGGGATCCTTATGAGAATCATCGCATGGATTTTAACTTATGAATACTATGGGGGGAGGGTGTTCTTCAAATGCCCTTATAAGAAAGAAAATGAAAACATGGGAGAGATATTGTTCTCCCCTTTTACTTGTAAATAATATTGGATACTTGAGCTGGGAAAGAAATGAGAAATGGATGAAGGAAACCATGTTTCCTCTTTAATGCAGGATCGATAGTTCCATGGAACTTTATTTTTTCCTTAGATTTATATGTTGTGGATGGACCCTGAGTTGGATTTCTAGCCTGGGTTGGACTTCCATCTCGAGCTAGACCTTCACCCCGAGTTGGGTTGTGAAAGAAATAGTGAACAGATGGGGGAAACCATATTTCCTCTTTCATGTGAGATTGAATTTTGGGTGGAAGAATGTTTTTGCCATAGATTTTTGTATTGCAGTTTAAACTGAAGTTGCCTAACCAACCCAAGTTAGATTTTTTGCCTGAGTTAAAAAAATGAGCTTGACAATAAAATGGGATCCTTATAAGAATCATCGCATGGATTTTAACTTATGACTACTATGGGGGGAGGGTGTTCTTTGAATGCCTTTGTGGGAAAGAAAGTGAAAACTTGGGAAAGATATTTTTCCCCCTTTACCCGCAAATAATTCTAGATACTTAAGTTTGGAAAGAAATGTGAAATGGATGAAGGAAACCATGTTTCCTCTTTAATGTGAGATCAATTATTACGTGGAAATTTATTTTTGCCTTAGATTTCTATATTGCAGATGGAACCTGAGTTGGATTTCTAACTTGCGCTGGGATTCTAGCCTGAGTTGGGTTATGAAAGAAATAGTGAATGGAAGGGGGAAACCATGTTTCCTCTTTAATAAGAGATCAAATGTTAGGTGGAACCATGTTTTTACCTTGGATTTTTTTATTGGGGTTTGAACTCGAGTTGCATGGCCAACCTGAGTAGTGCATTTTCTCTGAGTCAAAAAATGAGCTTAAAAATAAAATGGGATCCTTATGAGAATCATCACATGGATTTTAACTTATAACTACTATGGGGGAAGTTTGTGTTCTTCAAATGCCTTTGTGGGAAAGCAAGTGAAAACATGGGAAAGATATTGTTCCCCCCTTACCCACAAATAATTTTGGATACTTGAGTTAGGAAAGAAATGTGAAATGGATGAAGGAAACCATGTTTCCTCTATAATGTGAGATTAATTATTTTGTGGAACTTTATTTCTGCCTTAAATTTCTATGCTGTGGATGGAACTTGAGTTGGATTTTGAGCCTGAGTTGGACTACCATCCTAAGCAAGGCTTCCAAGCCCAGTTGGGTTATGAAAGAAATAGTAAACGAATGGGGGAAAGTATTTTTCCTCTTTCATGTGAGATCAAATGTTGGGTGGAAGCATGTTTTTACCTCAAAATTTTGTGTTGTGGTTTGAACTCAAGTTGCACAGCCAACCTGAGTTGGTTTTTTCGCCTGAGTTGAAAAAATAAGCTTAAAAATAAATGGGATCATTATGAGAATCATAACATGGATTATAACTTATGAATACTATGGGGGGAGAGTTTTATTTGAATGCCCTTATGAGATAGAAAGTGAAAACATGGGAAAGATATTGTTCCCCCCTTTTACCTGAAAACAATTTTAGATACTCCAATTGGGAAAGAAATGGAAACCGTGTTTTCTCTATAATGAGAGATCAATTATTGCATGTGAATTTATATCTACCTTAGATTTCTATATTGAAAATGGCACCCAAGTTGGAATTCTAGCCCAAGTTGGACTACCATCCCAAACTAGACTCCCAGCCTGAGTTGGGTTGCAAAAAAAATGGAAACCATGTTTTTTCTTTAATGTGAGATCAATTATTGCATGGAACTTTATTTTTGCATAAAATTTATATACTAAAGATGGAAATCAAGCTAGATTTATAGCATGAGTTGGAATACCATCTAGAACTAGGCTACCATCCTTAAGCTAGGTTGTGAAAGAAATGGAAACCACATTTCCTCTATAATGTGAGATCGATTATTACATGGGAATTTTTTTTGCCTTAAATTTCTATATTTTAGATGGAACCCAAGCTAGATTTTCATCCCAAATTGGACTTGCATCCTGAGCTAGGTTGCAAAATAAATAATGAATGGATGGGGGAAACCATGTTTCCTTTATGTCAATTTGCACAACTCAAGCCTGATCTGGGTTAGTGCTCTTGTTGTACTTGAAAAAATGAGCTTGATCAATATAATGGGATCCTTATGAGAACCATGGAATGGATTTTAACTTATAACTACTATAAGGGGAGGGTGTTATTTGAATGCCCTTGTGGGAAAGCAAGTGAAAACATGTGAAAGATATTATTCCCCCCTTACCCACAAATAATTTTAGATACTCAAGTTGGGAAAGAGATGGAAACCATGTTTTCTCCTTAATGCAATATCAAATGTTATTTGGACTCCTAGTTTTTCCTTGGTTTTCTATATGTTTCAATTGTTTGGTTCAGATCTCTTATTACTCTATGAAGAGTCATATGTTAATGATCAGGTGTTTTGATTTGATTTGAGCTTTAGCCTCAGGCCATTTTTAGGATTGTTGATGCCTAAATCCCAACTCACCCACCCTATAACAGACTTGATTACATGTATTTTGGCCTTTTTTTATTATTCCTAGAGTTTTTATCTAAAACTATTAGATCTAGACACCCCTTGCTAGTTTGGTTTACACTTTTGCAAATGGTTTTAGGAGTGGACCTTCAAAATGTTATTAGAGTTGCCTTTTTAGTGTGATTTTCACAACTCAAGCCTGAGCTCAATCATTTTATTGAGTTACACTTAAATAAATGAGCTTGATCATAATTGGAAAATTGAGTTGGGAAAGAAATACTGAAAGGATGAAGGAAACCATGTTTCCTTCTCCTTAAAGTAGGATCAAATGGAAAGTGGACCCCCATTTTTGCCTCAAATTTCCATATTATAGTTGGTTGGTTTAGATCTCTCTCTTATAACTCTGTGAAGAGTGGTAGGATGATGATCAAGTGTTTTTAATTCAATCTGAGCTTTGGCCTCAGACCATTATTAGGGTTATGCATGCCTAGATCCTAGTTCACCCACTTACTAATAGACTTTATTAAATGTATTTTGGATTTTTATAATTTTTCTTAGAGTTCTTCTTTAAAACTATCATATATAACCACCCCTTGCTAGTTTAGTTTTACACCTTTACAAATGGTTCTAGGAGTGGACCTTCAGAATGCTATCAAAGTTGGCTTTTCAGTGTGATTTGCACAACTTGAGCCCAAGCTAGGTTGATTTAATGAGTTGCACTTTAAAAAATGAGCTTGATAAATATAATGGGATCCTTATGAGAATCATGGAATTGATTTTAACTTATAACTACTATGGGGGGAGGGTGTTCTTCGAATGCCCTTGTAGGAAAGCAAGTGAAAACATGTGAAAGATATTTTTCCTCCCTTACTTCCAAAAACTTTAGGATACTCGAGTTGGGAAATAAATGGAAATGAAGTTTCCTCTATAATGTGAGATTAAATGTTGTTTGGACTCATAGTTTTACCTTAGATTTAAATATATATTGATGTTGTTTGGTTCAAATCTCTTATTACTCTACAAAGAGTGGTAGGTTGATGATTGAGTCTTTTGATTCAATTTGAGATTTGGCCTCAGGCCATTGTTAGGATTGTTGATGCCCAAATCCCAACTCACCCACCTAGTAATAGACTTTATTACATGTATTTTGGATTTTTTTATTGTTTATGAAGATGTTCTCTAAAAATATTAGATCTAGCCACCCCTTACCACTTTAGTTTTAGCTTTTGTTGATGATTTTAGGAGTGGACCTTTAGAGTCTTATCAAAGTTGCCTATTCATTGGATATTTTCACATCTTGAGCCTGAGCTGGGTCGATTTGCCAAGTTGCACTTGAGAAAATGAGCTTGATCATATTTTTACCTTAGATTTCCATATTGTGGTTGGTTGGTTCAGATATCATATTACTTTATGAAGAGTGGTGGGTTGATGATCATGTTTTTTGATTCAATCCAAGATTTGGCCTTAGACCATTGTTAGGGTTGTCAATTCCTAGATCCCAACTCACCCACCTAGTAACAAACTTGATGACATGTATTTTGGAGTTTTCTAATTATTTTTGGAGTTGTTCTCTAAAAATATTAAATCTAGCCACCCCTTTCCACTTCTACTCTATAGATGTGGATGAGTGTAGTGCTTGTGCTGTTTCCTCATTGGTATTTTGAAATTTCTATGAGGTGGAAATGAAACCCTGTTCTTGGCCATAGTGCCTATAATTGGGTTATTTACTTTCTATTTGGATTATGAATGCTAAGTGAAAGGGTTGGAGCATTTCTACTCTTCTCATGTTTGTGAGTTCTAAAAGATAATGTGGGTTGGATTATACATTCTTAACATTTATGCCACTATCTTTGCTTTGGCATGTTTACTCCTTATGTTGAACTTCTTGTGCTTGTGTTGGAATTTATGATTGAAGGAAAGATTTGTCTCTTCTTCCACTATGATGATTCATTTTGGAAGTTTACTCTAAAATTTAGCTTGTTAGTCAGTCTAAGTGTAGTGTGAATGTTTCACATGTTTGATCAGACCACACATCTCCTAGTGGCTTCCAAGTATATGTCAGATCTATGTGCACATGAAAATAATGGCCTGGAATTGCTCTTTTGTAGTGATGGTCATTATTGTGGTGCTTTTCCTTGCAGGTTGAGGTTGATGCATTCAAACTATTTACACCAATTAAAATCACGTAGGGGGATATTATGGGTAAGGAAGTTCTTGAGTAGTTTTAAAATTGAGGTGGGCATGTGCATGGTGCACTCTGTCCTTCATGTAGATAATCTACTTTTATCACTTTGGGATGTAGGGTGTAGGGCTTCATACATGATGTTCTTCATAGGTGCCTATAAATTGAAAACCTAGGGCTAGAGTGCTATGGCCTAATTACCTTTGCCCCTATTCCAAATGTTACCTTTATAAGGAGTTGATGTGTTTGTGTTGTTCAAGATTTGGCTTTTATGGATGGCATGTGCCCTTTGTAAGTGCATAGGGGTCTTTCTTGGGAAGGATGTCCCTAAGTGGCCTTATAATTAAGGTTATCACATGCATGGTGCATACAATCCTTAGTTGCTTTATCATGATCAAGTTGTTTGAGTTGACATAGGGTAAGTAGCTCCATATGGGATGAGCTTCCCAAGGGTCTATGAATTGAAGCTCTCTACTTTTATTGCTCTAACTTGTGCATCCCTCCCTTCTCATTTAATGGTAAATTTTTATGTCAGTGTAATGTATGTGCAAAGGAGGCATCAAGGGTTCCATTACCCTCTTCCATCTTATTCACATGTCAAGCACAAGGATTTTATGTTTGATTTCAAGGAAGAATGAATGCTTTACTCCAATTTCACATAGTAGTGGGTTTTTTTTGTGCTTGTTAGCATCTTACTTATGGTTAGAAGCTACCTGGTTGATCTTACTAGTAGTCACATTCTTGTCTCAAAGATTAAGCCATGCATATTGTTGACGTAATGGATTACACCTAGGGCAGGAGGCTAAGCTCCTGCCTTCCACACGTCAAAATGGAAACTCCCTTCTCACCTATGGGACTAGTGAAGCTGGAGGGAAGAGTCTCTAGGTAAGGGATAGAGACTCTCCCCTCTAGCTTCACCAGTCCCATAAGTGAGAGGGGAGTTTCCATTTTGATGTGTGGAAGGTAGGAGCTCAGCCTCCTACCCTGGGTACAATCCACTGTGTCAATAATTTTTGGCACACCTAGTGGGACCCAATTTTACACTCACTAAAGTTTTAGGATTGATGTTGGTCTTGTTATAGCAAATCAACTATTTTTAGCATCTAGTGACTCCACTAGTAAGAACTTCATTTCCTAATCAAAGACCAGTCTGACTTCCTATGCCTAAAGTCACCACACAGTTTGCTTCTAAGGGTGTCCCTTTCAAATTTGTTGAATTGCCTTTAAACTTGGAAAAAAGAATAAGGTTTGAGAGGACCCATCCTTATTCAGTAAACCACCTTCCCAGACTTGTTGTAAGGAATGCATACGTAGCAACACCACAGTTACATCCCATCCCAGCTATGGCATTACCCTTTGTGACTTTTCATGGTCAGAGCCCCTTGAATCTCCCATGTTATGACCCAATTCTAGGAGCATCCCTAAAAATGTGTCTTCTTTTGATGGAGAGGGGCCCATTACAGTCATTAAACACATCAAAATTTTTGCTAACCTCTATAATATTCACAATGTCACTGAGGAAAATATTGTAATCAAATTGTTGGCATTGTCTCTCAAGGGCAAAGCTCTTGACTGGTATGGGACTTTGGCTATAAATTTAATCAGTTCTTGGAATGAATTGGGTACTCACTTGATAGACTATTTTTGGGAAAAGAGCGACCACCTCTCACTTGTTGAGTAGTTGACTACCATGAAAAGAGCCCCACATGAATACATGCAGGACTTCAACACTTAGTTTTAGAAGACATGGGATAGAATCCCTATTCTAGTAGGACCAACTGATAGCTATGATTTCCTATATTATTTAAGAGCATTGAATAGTGATATCATTTTTATGATATAATCCATGGGAGGACATGTGTTACCTATTACCTATGATATAGCTATAATAGCTAAAAATTGCTTAGTGTAGGCTGGGAAAATAGCCCCTAGACCCCATATGCCACTTTTCCCCAAAATGCTACCTCCAATTCAAACCACTACTCCCACATTAGCTCCTCTACCTAGAATAGAGACACCAACTGCTACTCCATCTAATGAGCTTCATGGAGTTAAGAGTCTATTGCAAATTATGTCAAATGAACTTGTGGCTCTTTAAAGGCAATAAGCTCAAAGTAACTGACCAAATCATGGATACCAATAGTATGGTCAAGCTCTTAGACCCTCTTTCTAAAATTACTATCAAGGATAGGGTTAGCTTACTCAAACTAGACCTTTTCAAGGCTACAACCCAGGTGCCCCTTCATCATCTAAGGTCATGGTGCCCGTTCAGAACAACCTAGTATAGGAACAACCAAGTTGTTCAACCATGGGATATGTTTAGGAGAAAACTATTTATACAAATGAGATGATGGGATATTGCCCAAATGTGTAAGAAAATTAGGTAGCCACCCATTCCCAAGTCTTTGAGGCTCTAATGTAACCCAACATGAGCAGCAGTCAGGCCCAACCTGATTCTACCCTCATGAATCATCTAGAAGGAGAATTCTATTCAGTGAATTATGTGGGCACTACAAGCAATCAGACTGACTATGTTATAGCCAACACAAGATTCAAAAGAAGGGTGATGGAAGAAACTTAGGCTGTTGCCCAGGTATTAGCAATGCCTTCTTCATCACACACAAATCAAAAAGTCCCAAGTTTTAGACCATCAGTTGTACCTTTAGCTCCTCAGCCTGCCCCTTAGGCTGTACATAATTCCAAATAAATTTTGAAGGAAGGCAACCCTTGAGTCAATGTGGTTAACCAAATGAAGAAGCTACACATGAAAATCTCCTTATGGGATTCAATGTCAATACTATGGTAGAAAGACATGCTGTAAAAGGAATGCATGAACTAGATGAACAAGATATTCCAACAAAAGCTGATAACATTTTGATGATAAATGGGCAGCCTTCCACCTCACGTCAGACCTAGAAGGAAGAGAAGATTCCTATTTTTTATGTGTCCCTGGTCATAGGAGAATTCTTGGTGCATAATTGCATCATTGATAGCAGAGCAAGCACCTTGGTGATGCCCAAATGCATAGCCAACAAGTTGGGCTTGAAATATGAAGAAATGACCAAGGGGGTCCTACAACTAGATGGAACTCCAATAAAGACAATTTGGGTGGTAAGAGGTTTGAGCTTGATGCTCCATGCTTTCCTAAATTTCTTAGTTCCTCATGATGTGGTAGTGTCAGATGTCCTTCCCTACTTTTCCATCTGCTTATCTAGGGATTTTACATCTAAGATAGGTGGCTACTTGGTAGCAAACTGGTCTTATCTAGTTTTTAGAACCAAGTACAGGACTAAAGTCAAGATTGAATCTGAGCCACTCCACAAAGATCATCTAGAACCTTACTCACTAAAGGCATCAAATGTTAGCTACACCATCATTGACTAGGAAGAGTTCCAAATAGACCAATCTCCATCCTCTACCATTGAAGGAGTTACAGACCTACTCTTAGATGAATGGGGATGTGACAATTTTTAGCATGATCCCTACAAATTCAGAGAGGAGGGGGGGCTTGGAATTTATTACATGTATGAAGAGGGTAATTTTTTACCAAATTTGATGAAAGCTAGGTAGGAGAACTCAAGGCTATGGTAGTTGTTCTTTGATTGTTCAAGGAGTAAGTTGGGAGCTAGTGGTGGAGCGGTGCTAGTCTCTCCTTTAAAAGAAAGGTATTTTTTAGCCTTCTGGTTCCAATTTTCCTACATATGCAATGTTTCATAATATGAATCTCTCATCCATGGCTTGGGGTGGGTGAGGAAAAGAGTAATCAAAGAGTTGCAAGTGTTTGGTGATAGCAAGCTAATTGTCAACCAGGTAAGAGGCCAAAATTTGATGAAGAATTCTCTACTAAATTCTTACAAACATAGGGTATGGGACTTAGTGGAAAATTTCTATGCTTTCAATATTACTTCCATCCCTAGAGAATAGAACAAGCAAGTAGACAGGCTAGCAATAGTTGGTGCCTAGTTTGATATTGCTCAGGAAATAGGTCGAGACCATAGCTCACATCACTTGAAAGTAGTGATTTGGCCTTCTATACCTAACAATATCACCAACTGGTAGGTTTTCAATAGTGATCAACAAATAGCACTTTTCCTATAAGAAGAAGCAAAATTTGCTACAAAAAACTAGGCAAAGCTACAGCAACAATATGGCAGCCAAATTGCTCAACTGAAGAATGATAAGCTCCCCAAAGGTCTGGTCACTCTAGAGAATATCTTTAATGGATATGACCAATTGAGAAGTGATAAGGTGTGTATTGAAATAAAGGAAGAGCACCATGAGAAGGTGGAAATATTCAAGGACAAGCTTCTTGCACTTGGAAAAGTGTGTATAGACCAAGAAAATTAGGCCTTCATCTTGTTGTGCCAAGAATTTGCCAATATCTTTACTTGGGAGTATAATGATTTGAAGGGTTTTGACCCAAGCTTGGCCCATCATACCATTGAGCTAGAAGAAGGTGCCAAGATAATTAAGTAGAAGTAAAGGCCTGTCAACCCAATGATAGAGCCTCTCATGTGCATGGAGCTCACCAAATTGATTAAGTCTAAAATAATATTTCTAATCAAACACTCTTCTTGGTTGGCAAATCTTGTTCCTATTTGGAAAAAGAATGGAGAGATTAGACTATGAATCAATTTCAAAGATCTCAATAGAGTCTCTTTGAAAGACCATTATCCTCTGCAAATCATGAAGCATATCCTTTAGATGGTAATAGGCAATGAGTGTTTCTCCCTCTTGGATGGATATTCAGGATCCAACTAGATTTTGGTGCAAGACTATGACCAGCACAAAACATCCTTCAAAACCAAGTGGGGAACATTTTCTTACAATAAAATGCCTTTTAGACTATCTAATGCTGGTGCCACTTTCTAACGAGCTATGGACATGGCCTTTTAAGGCCTTATAAACAAGACTGTGTTGGTATATCTTGACGATGTGATAGTTTTCTCCAAAGAAGTGAGCTAGCACATGAAACACCTCAGACAAATCTCTGAGAGGTGTAGAGAGTTTGGTATCTCTCTCAATCCTAAGAAATGTGTGTTTAATGTCCATGAGGGAAAACTAATTGGTCACATTGTTTCTTCGAAAGGTCTGGCTACTGATCCAGAAAGAGTTTGCTCCATCCTGGAGCTGTCCTTACCCAAGCACAAGAAACGCTTGCAAAGCTTCTTTGGTAAGATAAATTTCATATGAAGATTTATCCCAAATTTTGTAGAAATAGTCAAGCCATTGACCTCTATGCTGAGGGAGGGTGAGGAGTTCATATGGACAATATAGAGAAAGTATAGTTTTGAAGAAATCAAGTAGGTCATTGTTCGGGCTCCTACTTTGATCAGCCCTGACTTCACCAAAGATTTCAACCTCTACACCTTCAACAATGAAGAGGTAATCTCTGCCATGCTTACCCAAGTAAGTGATGATAACCTTGAGTAGCCAATTGCATTTTTTAGCCAAGGATTAGAAGGTTTTAAAGTTAGATACACATATGTGGAAAAGCAAGTCTTGGCAGTCATACAGAGTTTGAAGAAATTTAGACACATGTTGTCCAATAGCAGAATCCACCTCATGGTTCCACATCCTAACATCAAATATTTCTTGATCAACCGAGATCTAAATGAGAAGAGAGCAGGGTGGATTACTAAGGTGATGGAATATGATGTAGATATCAAGATCACCAAAATGGTAAGAGGGAGAGGCTTGTGTGAACACCTCACTGTAGACTTTAAGCAGCAAAAGGAAGATAATCTACTAATCCTTGATGTAGTTATAGCAGAAGAACCAAATATCATGAAGGATTGGGCATTAGACATGAGGCATTTCCTTCTCACTAGTGAGTGCCCATACTCACTTGATAGGACCAAGAGAAGGTATTTCAAACTCTAGTGTCTCCCTTATGCCTTGATTAATGGAGTGTTATTCAGGAAGGATCTCTCAAGAATATTTTTGAGATGCTTGGAATTGAGTTAGGCTGATAGGGTGCTGTCTGAGTTCCATGATGGACTAGCTAGAGGTCATTTTTCTCCTAGGGCTATTGTAACAAGAATAATGAGAGTTAGCTATTTCTATCCTACTCTTTTCAGGGACACCCATGCCTGGGTAAGAAAGTGCTAGAAGTGCACACTTTTTGATGGGAAGCAATAGTTGACTACCATACCTTTACAACCTATTCAGGTGGAGCAACCATTCATATAGTGGGGCCTAGACTTCATAGGGATGATTAATCCTCCCTCCAGTGCTAGACACAAGTGGGTCTTGACTGCCATAGATTATTTCACAAGGTGGGTAGATGATGTTGCCTTGAAGGAGGCAAATGAAAGTGTGGTCCTAGATTTTTATGAGACCTAGTGGTGAGGTTCAGGGTTTTAGCAACCGTAATCTCAAATAATGCATTAGCTTTTTTGGGAACCAAAAAAAGTGAATTGGCTCTGAGATATGGTATATATCTCAGTACTTCATCTAGTTACTACCCACAGGGGAATGGACTAGCTGAGTCAACAAATAAAAACTTGATCAAGATCATCAAGCAGACCTTGGAGGAAAATCAGAGGACTTCGCATGCCAAGTTGAAAATAGCCCTATGGGTGGATAGGGTCACCCTGAAGAGGGTAATTGGCAACTCACCATACACGCTCATCTATGGAAGGGAAGCTAGGCTCCCCATTTCACTCGAGTTGCCAGCCCTGGATCTCACTCACTAGCTATAATTAGAAGAAGGAAATAACATAGAAGTTAGATTATGTGAGTTGATGGAAATCTAAGAGGTAAGGGATTAGGCTATGGTTTCTATGACTAGCTACCAACAATAAGTGAAGAGACAATTTGACAAGAAATCTTCATCAAAAGGTTTCTCTAAAGGAGACATTATCTTGAAATGGGATGGAGACCAAGCTAAGCCTGGAAAGCATGTGAAGTTCAATGCCCTATGGAGTGGCCCATATGTAATCACTCAGTGTAAGGAGCATAATGCATTCCAACTCTCTAGGTTGGATGGTGAAGAACTGTATATCCTAGTTAATGGGATACATCTTAAGCATTACCATTGAGCCCCTTCTCCATTATATATATATATATATATTCCCTTGCTTTTTTCCTATTTTCACTAAGTGCTTCCTGCACATGTTGGTAGTTTTCTTAGCTTTGTGTGTGTTTCATTTCCCTTTGGAGGTAAGTCTTCATGATTGGTTCTAGATTTATCAGAGATATTATTGATCTTTAAGTTACAATCTAACCCTGTGCCCAATAGATTTTGAGGCAACTGGCTTCTAAGCATAGTAGGAATGCTTCCCCTAAGAGTCACCAATTTATTTACCATTTTTGGGTCTAACATGCCAAAAATTTGGCCCCTTCTTCCTCTAATGTTTTAGGCCATTTCATTTTTGTTTTCGCACAAGTCTAGGATTTTTTATGGACTCTACAAGTCTAAATCTATGGACTCTGCAAGTCCAAATCTATAGACTCTGTAGGTTTCTACAGACTTAGCAGGGTTTGATTTTCTATGGACTTAGCAGGGCTTGTTCTTCTACAAACTCAGTAGTGAGTTTATTTTATGAACTCTGCAGGTGTAATCTTTTGATAGATGAAGAACCAATTCAGAGAGTGCAAGCTTTTTCAAAGCTTCTTCAAACTCTAGTCTAAAGAAATTCATAAGGAAGGCTAAAATGGTTCAGAAGAAACTTTTCCTTAAGGTTAGAAGAGTGGTTCAATGACATAATCTTTCCAAGAATTAGCACCTTTGAACCATTGACTTGGTTCAACACCTTTGATTCATCACTTAGTTCAATGCCTTCAGTTCATCACTTGGTTCAACACCTTCAGTTCATTGCTTGTTTCAATACCTTCAGTTCATCACTTGGTTCAATGCCTTTAGTTCATTACTTGGTTCAACACCTTTGGTTCATCACTTGGTTCAATCAGTGAGTTCAATCACTTGGTTTAATCAGCAAGTTCAACACTTGGTTCAATCAATCAGTCCATTGGTAAGTTCATCAGTGCGTAGTGTTGAACTATTGAACTGGTTCAAGCATTGGTTCAATGAGTTAGTTCAAACACATGGTTCAATGAGCTTGGTTCAAAGGCTTAGCATGTAGCATTGAATTGTTAAACTATTGAACCAATTTTGGTTCAATGGGTGGTTTAATAGCTTGGTTTAAGGGGGTGTCCCAAAGCTGAAGGATAGGTGCCCTTATAGAGGGTAGTCCTAGATTTAGGATCCCTTGTGAAGGGCAAGAAACTCTTCAAAAGTAGTTAAAGGGGTAAATTTTTTGGAATTTTGTTTAAGTCATAATTCCTTCAAACTTTTTGTCTGAAGGAATTATTGAAAGGCTACAGGAAAAATTCCAAAGTAAGAAGCCCACCTGAAGGGTATGTGCCCTTATAGAGGGCTCTCACCAAGGATGAGGATGGTTCTCAAGAAGTCGAAGGGTCTTTTCCTCTCTAGGAAGGATCGATAAAGGAAATCTGTGAGAAAAAGCTTGAAGCAATAAACCTGTAGAAAAGCCCACCAAAGACCTAACAGTTTTTTGCCAATGATGATGATGTCTTGAAAGCCATCAATTTTAAGGAGATAGAATAGCCATTGGGTATCAAATTTCAAGGTGATAGCTACATGAATGTCAAATTTAAGGTAGTAAAATAGCCATTGGTTTTTAAATACTTGCGTGCCAACCATGGAAAGAACCCAAGGAATGTAGTGACCAACTAGATGATCACCCCTGAGGGCTAAAGGAGTAGAAGAAGACAAAGCAAGAAAATGACAAAGAGCCCAATGGACAAGCAGATAGCCCAAGTGGTGAATGGAGGCATCGATTCAAGAAGTTACTCCAGTAGGTGATATAGTGCCTATGAATTGATTACTAGGAGGCACAAACAGCTAAAGTGCAACCTATTTTCTTTATTTTGCATTAATGAGCAGATAAACTATGTAATCACCTAGAAGAAGCGGTCTTGAAAGTAGACAAATAGTGTGGCTCATTTGTGTTTAAGTGGCTTGCACTTCCCAATGATAGGGGTGTAAATGGGTCATTTGTAAAAAGGGGTGCCAAAAGGCCTCCTTCCTTCCTCTATATATTGGAGACTTGTCATTTGGAAAAGGATCTTTCACTTTTGTAAGGTGAAGCCCTAGCAAAATTTTCACTTGAAATCAAATAAATGCATTTTTACCTCTATTCTGGTTAGACATCTTTGTGTGTGTTTGAGTGTTAGTTTGTGTTTAGTCATTACTTCTTAATTCTTCCACAGGTTTAACACCAACACACCTAGTGTCTACAAGGTGCCATTTATGTAAGTGACAAGGAGAGCTATATTTGGAAGTGCAGAGATAGAAGAAGCTACTATGTAGTGTGCTTTTCTACAACACCTTTGGTGAGTCTCTATTTTCTATGTGTTCTATTAAATCCTCCCTATTAAGCTTCCTATAACTTGGTCTTTCTCCCAGTTTGAAGTGTACGTATGTGTTTTTCTAGCTTCAAGTGTGAGTGTGAGTAGGTCGAATCATTTGGTGCATCACCTCTTTTAGAGTAGATTTTTTTTCTTATAATTCTTCTCCCTTTTCACCCCCCCATTTTATATTTATATACCTATATTATCACTTATTGGAACAACTCAGATGCATCAAGGGAGCTGGCCCTTACCTAGAGACTCTCCCCTCTAGCTTCACTAGTCCCACATGTGAGAGGGGAGTTTCCATTTTGACGTGTGGAAGCCAGGAGCTTAGCCTCCTATCCTAGGTGCAATCTACTACATCAACACATATCTAAGTATGAACTATTTCAAACTATGAAAATATGGATGGCTCATTAAATTAGTTATAGTTTTTCTGATGGTAACTTACTACTAAAATAATCATAGTAATTCTAGAGCTAAACGTGCACCAAATCTTAAATCTTAGAAGGGATGTATTTAGTAGATAAAAGGCTGGCATGGGCTCACCCATTACTCTAGTGATTCATGATAACTCAATAGATCACACAGACATTATTCCAGTGACACTTCATTCAAATTTATTACCTATCAACTTTTGATGGTAGGATAGAAGCCTACCATGGTGGTGATGAGTGATAGAGAATTAGGGTTTGATTCTAAAGAGGAGCTTAAGAAATAGCTACCACATCTAAGGAAGGTAGTAGGCACACAAATCACCCAATCTTGACATGGGGATGTAGTGATAATAAATAACAATACTGGGCTCATCAAATTTGGTAATTAGAATGAGTACAATCTAAATACCTTAATAAGGATCCATCAGAGGTAAAGTCTAGTGCTCGCAGCCACAATAATTCTTGCTCTAATAACATATATTTAAGTTTTTGTAGTTAAAAATATCATAGTTAGATCTTGGGTCATCATGGTCAGCCCACCCCTAGTTGTGCACTGGCCCTCATGTCCCTTTTACTAGTGGCACACTCTTAGACTTAGTTGATTGGGTCATGGTTCTAGCACCGATTCTTTTAAAAAATTAGAGTGCTCAAAGTAAGCCTACACTTTGAATACATTATCATGGAATAATGTGATAGGAGTCTGGTCCTATTCCATTGGCCTTCATGACCAAAGTAAGGATTAATATGGACTATCTAGGGCATTCATATTTCATTTTCAAAGGTGAAATTTTTAGATTTATTGAATATGAACCACTACGAAAGCATTTTTTAGGGATGTTTTTATTAATTATGAATGAAATTTAGGGGTTCAAAGATGATCAAATACCATCCTAGTCTTAACCATAAATGATGTCGACCAAGGATCAATGGATGTTACTCTAAGGACTCCACCAACACCTTTTGAGAAATTAGAGTGTTTGGGTTTTAGGGGGAGTATGGTCACAAGGCTAAAACTTAAAGGAATTGATGGAAGGGAACCACTAGGAGTGGACCTTGTGGCTTAATTTGACTTAACATGGGGAAACTTACCAGGTCCAAATATAGTAAGGATTGATATATTGAGAGCTCTTTCTTCATTTTATGGGTGGTGGTGCATGGTCTTTCTTAGTTGGTGAAGTGATTTTTCTAGTTAATTTCATTAACTAATGAGACCTCAACCTACTAACTAGCTATGTGGAGGTTCCCCTTCATGGCTAACTTCTTATAGGTACTATGGCCATTTAGGCCATGCAAGTTTGAGGAAATAATAGGTTTATGATGCCCTTAGATGTTCTAAGCTACATGCACGCTACAATGATGTAACCAATGAGTTTTTCTCCCTGGTCTGAAAGGTTTGGGAAATCTTGCCAAATTACATCATGATGGGGATAAACCATTGAAATTATTTATATTTAATGAGGAATTCTTAGTAAGCATGAGTCATCATCTCATGTTTGTTACGTCCCTACCCTTTGTACATACCACTCATTGCTCCTACCAATTGAATGATTTAGTGAAGTGTTTAGATCATGCTCATGATGGTGGTTTCCATTAGCGACGTCATAAGAAGTTCATTGAACCTTATCATTTAGAGGAAGGATAAGTCTTAACAAGGTTACCATAGGTAAACCTACATTAGGATCATTATTGGTTTTGAGTCCATGAACTATGTAGGGGAGGGAGTGAGCCTGATGTGGTTGGACTTGTCACCTCCTTAAACCCTACTCTCATCATTATTTGGATTGTAGGCCTATTACTTTATCATTCTTCCCTCCAAGTGGGTATCATGGAAGGCCTTAGGCCTCTTCAAGTCATTTTCTTGCTATTTAGGGTATATAATATAAGGGCATGATTGAGTGCCATGATTTATGTCATGGTGATGTGGATGGCCCTTTTCTGATTGTGACAAGTGTGTTTAGTGACTTTGGTCCCTAGGTGGTCCTACCCTGCTACATTTAGAAGGGGCCCCTTTATTTCCCTTTGTAAGCTAGTTCTTTAAATAGTGCCTACAACCATTTATATATTTCTGCCTCCATGAAGAGTTTGTGAGGTAGTTACAACCCCCTTATTACATTGTCAAGGATAGTTGTGCTTCTCTAGAGTGATGGTGGTGTGTTTGAGAGTAAGTCATGCAGGTCACAAGGTAGGACCTCTCATCACCATTACCTTTCCCTCTTTGATGGCCTATATCTCTTTTGATGTGGTAGGGTAGGGGACATCTCCCTTATTTGGTGCCCACCCATAAGGTCTCGCCCTCTAGACCACAATGGCATTATGGGATGGGTGTTTGTCACAAACACTTGAGACATTATAGTGTAGTTCACACTAAGGATTTGAAAGAAATAGCCATGTAATCCATGTGTCATGTGCATGTTATACCATCGGTGCCATGAGAATATGACTCTTAGTAACAGATATCTTGGCTCTTGCCATGATGAAGAATGTAGCAAAATGTGATACTTAGTGTGAATTATAGAATCCCATGAATCATGTTTTTGAATGCAAGTTATGCTAAAGGCCTCAACCAAGGGCATGCCTACTTAGGTGTAACACTTTAAAATCACTCTCACCTTTAGTTCATATGTGGGAATAGCAGATATGGCCATCTATCCCCAAAGGGGGTATGGTCAGCTCAATTGGGCATGAGGTCTATCCCTTATGTCATGATGAATAGTGGCCCATATAGGTTGGCATTGGATTATGCCTGGTAGGTGTAGATATGTGTGGAAATATATCTTGGATTTGATGGATTTTTGCCTAATGTGTAGGCTAGATGATTACCTTCTAAATCCCCAAGTCAGGTGTAAACACCCACTGAGTTAGAGCATATCAATAAGTAGAGGAAAAAAACTTACAAAGATTCCCCTAGTAATGATGAGTGAACCAAGAAGATTCCAACATGAAAATTAGTGGTCATGCCTTCAAATTATAATATGTATAAACATCCTTAGTGATGGATTAGACCTAAGTCCCCTAGAAGGGGGTGCTAGAGAAGGTGAGAGCCCCATTAGGGTTGGACCCTATCACACCATGAGGTGTTGTCGGTGAGTCAGGTTGTTTGGGAATGCAACCCTAATCGGGTGATAAATTTTGTCAAAGGCTAAATATGGGAAAGAGATTGATAGTGAACAAGTACCATAAGGGAAATATGAAAATGAATTTGAAAAGAGAATTAAAAAGTGCTTGAAATTGTTGGGAGGGAAACAGATGGAGGCTAGTGATTTACTCTAGTCAAATGTAGAATGGTGTGAGATAGTTTGTCACTCAACTCGGGGGGCATGCCAATGTGGGACATCATGGAAGAACAAGTTCATCCTTTGGGTCACTCAATGTACCTCCTTTACAATGGTTGAGGAACAAAGTATACACCTATGGCATTAGCTAGTAGGCTTTTTATTTGACCTATCTTGAAACATGGACCAAAGAGTCTAACATGTGTGTGATTTGGTAGGTTGGGAAACCCATGAGGCATAAGGAAGATAACTAGTGAGATCCCCTCTTAGGGGTGCACATCTAACTAAAATTGATGTTCTATGAAGGTTTTGAGTGTAAGCACACCTATTAGGACCTAAAAGATGGTGAACTATGCCTAAATAGGGTGGAGCTAGAGCAAACTCTAGTAGAGGCCCACATTAATACTGACATAAAAATTATTCATCTGACTTGGGTATAGGGGTGAAATACTAATCAAACCATCTAGTAGCTAGTTTCCTCTAAAGTTTCCCTCAGGATATCTAACAAGTTTTATTGAGTAAAGAAAATGATAAGAGGCATTCAAGGTGTAATGCCCTTAACCTATTCTCAAACATTAAATAGGTAAGGTGGTATGGATACTCTATTGAGCTATGCCATTGAATCATGATCTCCAAGTGGGACATTTTTTGGTAAGTAGAACTGGTGATGTGGGATGAACCAAAAGTTGAGTTATCGTGCCAAATTTCAAGCTAACCTAGATCCCACAAAGGGTGTTGGTTGATTAAGATAGTAGGATGGTAGTCATAGAAGCTAAAATTTGCTAAGGAGTGTGTAATAACTCACCTGCCAAATCAACTAGCCTAGAAAATGGATGGCATTAAATTAGAAAACCTATACTCAACCATTGGGGCAAGTGTTAGGCTTTGATGAGTAGGAGGATGCAAGGATTATTGTGAAACTTTAGGTGTGAGCCTAAGTGGACCAAACCTTGATGTAGATCTTAGTGGTAGTAGTAAATATTTAAATGAGAACTTTGAAGACTGAAGTGGGGAAAGGTTCCACGTGAATAGCATTTGGACATGGGTTAGTGTATCCTTAGAGATGGGGAAGTCCTATTTCAAGGCTGCACTCTACATGATCATCAAAAGGGAATCAAGTTAATATTCCTAAACTAGGATGTGGTGGTAGATGGCAATGTTAGGAAACATAGAGACATTAGTGGGGGCCCCAGGAAGAGATATCTTTTCTTTTTAATAGCCTACCCACCCTAAAATTAGTTTAACTAGAGATATGGTATAGTGGTTAGAATAACATCACACATCCTATGGTGTCAGTGCACCTTTGATAGCCCTTGAAAATATGGAAGACTAAATACCATTCACACTCAGTTATACTCATAACTACATCAAGTCTCCAAGGTGAATAACCTCTAGTCAATAAAAAAATGTAGGTAAGGGAAGTTAGCAAAATGGATCCATAACTTTGGGAAGAGGATTGGCTCTGAGGGATGGGCCTAAGGGTCTATGCCCTAAACCTATGGGTTATTGGAAACCTACCTAAGCTACTTCCATGGCAAGGGTGGGCTGTCACGTGTCGACAAGGCAATGGGTACAAGATGCTCCTCTTGTGTGGGATTTCCATAGGCAATAAACAACCGACTTAAAACTAGTATGGACAAGGGGAATCTAACTATTTAATTAAAACAAAGCATTGTGATGGTCCCTATAGATGTTGATGTAATGTGATTTTTGCCCAGTGCTCTGAATGTTAAAGTGAAGAAATTCAACTAAGCATGGGTAAATAGTGGGAGTAACTATGACTCTCTTAAGGTAGCCAAATGCCTCATCATCTAATTAGTGATTCACATGAATGGATTAAAGAGATTCCCACTATCCCCATATACTATCTAGTGAAACCATAGCCAAGGGAATGGGCTTGGTAGAATTAGTAGGGAAAGAAGACCCTGTTGAGCTTGACTCTAGTCTAACTTTGTGAAATAACTTGAGAGGTGTAGAATAAGTGGGATCCATTTTAGTGCAAGTTAAATACCACTACCTTTAAGGTTAATTTACTTATTTTGTGAGGTGGAGATGGGGTAATGCCCCTATTTTTGGCCTTAAGTTGCACTCTAAGGCATCAATTTAGGTGGAAGACATTATCAGGTGGGGATTTTGGCTAGGGTGGCACATCTATTAAAAGATAACATATGTGTCCTAAGATGATCTCAACAAGAACAAAAATATCATGTGTAATAAAAGGGTAAAAGCACATTTTATTTTGATTTTTGGTATGAATACAAACCATGAAAGTGTGGCCTATCAATGCTATAAAATTTTAGAATTTTAAGCTAGAGGTATAAAAAAATTTACCACAGGTATAAATGGCTTGTTGTAGCCAAGCATTCATAGTGACATTGCTTTTTGATCAGTCAATGTCAGCTCTTCCTATCATTGTGAAGCAGAATTCACCAAGTGTTAGATTGTTCACCCACCAATAGGGAACGTGAGTTGGGTTTAGACCATCATGAGATAGGTTAGTTTTAACCTAATAATGATCCACACCATGATATTAATTAAACTTGGTATGAGAGGAACCATTGATTCACACATTTGGTCATCACACTTGGTTGAAAAGCTAGTGGTGCAAAGCCACCATGTGTCAGATTATGACTAAATGCCATTAAGTCAAAATCTATGCTAGATGCAATTCATCTCTCTCTCTCTTTGGCTACATTTCAACCCATATTAGGGGTGATTTTATGTCCCTAGGGGCCCATGTCATTAGAAACTTCCATTTAGTGCAACATCCCATCTAGACCAACCTTGTATAACAATTTCAAGTGGTCAGCAAGAAGAATCCTTTATAGATGACTTAAATAAGTGACAAGGTATTATAAGTGCCAGAGTGGCCTTACTACCATGATCTAATAATATTTATCCCTCTATCACCTCGATTCATACAACCTTAGGTCATTCTATGGGTGGGGTTCATAGGGAGATGCATCCATAAAAGTACAAACATCATGTGGTTGAGAGAGCTATGATTGGGTATTTTTCCAATTCACACCTTGAACATTTTTAACAATATTCCTAGTCATCTTGTACCAATGTTGTTATGTAAAATAATTAACACTTAGAGAGGAAATTTCAAGTGGTGTTTCTAAAATAATATAGGTTATTGCATATTTTGGGTGGGGTTTCCTATACCAATGTCATCACATAGAGAAACTCACACTTGGATAATTTTTTGACAAAGTTTATAGTGGAGTTTTTGAAATAATATGGATGTTACATGTTCTAGGTGGGGTTTCCTATACTAGCATCATCATAATGCAACTTGGGGAGGGGGCTGGGATTCAAAATAATATGTAGTGTTTGGATAGTTTTTGGGTGGGGTTTCCTATATCAGCATCACAATGCAACTCAGGGAGGGGGTTAGGGTTCAAAATAATATGTAGTGTTTGGATATTTTTTGGGTGAGGTTTCCTATACCAATTTTAACACATGAAGAAATTTTCATTTAGACAAACTTTGGATAATATTTCAAGCATAGTTCCCTATACTAGCATCGTCATAATGCAACCAATACCACTCAAGAGAGGTGGGGGGGGGAAGAGGTGGGCACAAACATGGGCTTTTACAAAAACCATAGGTAGTGTTGAGTATTTTAGGTTGGGTTTCCTATACCAATGTCATCACATAGAGAAATTCACACTTACATAGATTTTTGATAATACTTTTAGTGTGATTTACAAAACAATATTCATTATTACATATTTTGGGTGGGGTTCCCTGTACCAACATCTTCACAATGCAACTTGGGGGATTCTAACAATATGCAAGTGTTGCATATTTTAGTTGGGGTTTCCTATACCAGCATAATCACATAGAGAAATTTTCACTTTAATTTATTTTTGATAATATTTTGAGTGGGGTTTCTTATACCAACATCATCATAATACAACTCAAGGTCCCAATTCAACTTGGGGGGTTCCAAAATAACATGCAGTGTTGCATATTTTAGTTGGGGTTTCTTATATTAGTGTCATCACGTAGATAAATTCACACTTAAGATGGATTTTTGACAATACTTCAAATGGGGTTTCCTATACCAATGTCATCACAATGACACTCTGAGTTGCATTTGATTTGCTATACTAGTATCATCACACAGAGAAATTCACACTTAAATTTTTGAAAATATTTCAAGTGGGGTGTCCTATACCATCATCATCATAATGCCACTTAGGGTTATAATGTAACCTAGCCTCCCAATGAAACTTGGGGGGTTTCAAAACAACATGCAATGTTTGTATATTTTAGTTGGGATTTTTGACAATATTTCGATTGGGGTTTCTTATACCAACATCATCACATTACCACTCAGACTCCCAATGTAACTTGGGGGATTCCTATAATATGCAAGTGTTGCATATTTTAGTTGGGATTTATTATACCACTATGAACATGTAGATAAAATCACACTTGGATGTATTTTTAACAATATTTGGAGTGGGGTTTCCTATACCAATGTCATCACAATGCCACTCAGGGTTGTAATGTAACTTGGCCTCCCAGTGCAAATTTGGGGATTCCAAAATAACATGCAATGTTTCATATTTTATTTGGGGTTTCCTATACCAGTGTCATCACATAGATAAATACATGCTTGGATGGATTTTTTATAATATTTTGAGTAGGGTTTCCTATAAAAACATCATCGCAATGCCACTTAGGGTCACATGCAACTCAGCCTCCCAATACAACTTTAGGGGTTTCAAAACAATGTGTAGTCTTGCATATTTTAGTTAGGGTTTTCTATACTAGTGTAATCACATAGATAAATTCTCACTTTAATGGATGTTTGACAATATTTTGAGTGGTTTTTCCTATACCAATGTCATCACAATACAACTCAGCCTCCCAATGTAACTTAGGGGGTTCTAAAATAATATGTAGTGTTGCATATTTTAATTGGGGTTTCTTATACCAGTGTCATCATACATATAAATTCACACTTAAAATATATTTTGGATAATATTTTGAATGTGGTTTCCTATGCCAACATCATTTCAATGCAACTTGAAGGGGGGAGGCAGGGTAGGGGTTTTCCAAAATAATAGGCAGTGCTAAATATTTTAGGTGGGGTTTCTTATACCAATGTCATCATAGAGAAATTCCCACTTATACAAATTTTTGAAAATAATTTTTTTGTGCTTTTTAAAATAATATGTGGTGTTGCATATTTTTGGTGGGTTTTCCTATACCAACGTCATCATAATGCCACTCAAGACCACAATATAACTCGAGCTCCCAATGTAACTTAAGGGTTTCCAAAAATATGTAGTGTTTCATATTTTAGTTGGGGTTTCCTATACCATTGTCATCACATAGAGAAATTCACACTTATATGGATTTTTGAAAATATTTTGAGTGGGGTTTCCTATATCAATGTCATCATAATGCCACTCGAGGTCGGAGTGCAACTTGGCCTCCCAATGCAACTTCATCCTAGGGTTCCAAAACAACATGTAGTGTTGCATATTTTAGTTTGGATTTACTATACTGGTGTCATTTCATAGATAAATTCAAACTTAGATATATTTATGATGATATTTTGAGAGGGAATTCCTATACTGACATTGTCTTAATGTAAACTCAGGCTCACAATGCAACTCGTGCTACTAATGTAACTCGAACTCATAATGTGGATTGGGAGTTCGTAATGTAACTTGGGGGATAGGGGGTTACCAAAAAAAATATGTAGTATTGCATATTTTAGGTGGGGTTTCCTATATTAATGTCATCACATGGATAAATTTATACTTGAAAGGATTTTTGACAATATTTTAAGTAAGCAAGTACTTAGACAGATTGTTGACAATATTTTTAGTGTGGATTCTAAAACAATATGTAGTGTTGCTTATTTTGGGTGGGGTTTCCTATACCAATGTCATTATAATTCCACTCATGGTTGAAATTCACTCGGGATCCCAATGCAATTTGGGGAGGTTCCAAAATAATATGCATTATTGCATATTTTAGTTAAGGTTTCCTATACTAGTGTCATCGCATACAGAATTCACACCTTAATGAATTTTTGACAATATTTTGTGTGGGGGTTTCAAAATAATATGTGGTGTTTCATATTTTGGGTGGGATTTCTAATACCATTATCATCATGTGGTGTAATTCATGGAATTACATATTTTGGGGCTCACAATGCAACTCAGGGAGTTGAACCTCATGCCACTCGGGTTCACAATGTCACTTAAGGAGTTTCTCCCAATGCAACTCAGGGAGTTGATCCCAATGCAACTCAAATTTTCTAAGTTACTTATGCTCACAATGTAACTTAGGGAGGTGATCCCAATAAAACTTACATTCATGATGCAACTCAGGCTCGTAATGTGACTCAAAGAATTTTTTCCACTCAGGGAATTGCTCCTAATGTAAATTAGATTCATGATGAAAATTAAGGTCATAATACAAGTAAGGATTCCAATACAACTTGGGCTCATAATGAAATTTGGGGAGTTATTTCTAATGCAACCTAGGGTCATATTGCAACTCAAGGAGTTGCTCCCAATGCAACCTAGGGTCATAAAGCAAGTAAGGAAGTTGACCTTAATGTAAATCAGATTTGTAATGTAAATTGGGGTCTTAATGTAGTGTAGGCTCATAAATCTACTCAAGGATTTGTTCCCAATGCCAATCAAGGAGTTACTCCCAATGCAGCTCAAGGAGTTGATCCTAATGCAACTTAGATTTGTAAAGCAACTTATGCTCATAATATAACTTAGGGAGGTGATCCCAATCTAACATAGATTCATGATGCAACTCAGGCTCATAGTGTAACTCAAGGAATTTATACCACTCAAGGAATTGCTCCCAATGTAAATTAGATTCATAATACAACTCAAGGTCACAATACAACTAAGGCTTCCAATACAACTTGGGCTCCCTATGCAACTCAGGATTACAATGCAATTTGGAGACTTGTTCCCAATACAACCTAGGGTCATAATTTAACTAGGGGATTTTTTCCCAATACAACCTAGGGTTATAATGTAAGTTGGGAAGTTGATCCTAATGAAAATCAGATTCACAATGTAACTCGGAGTCATAATACAAGTCAATAAGTTGATCCCAATGTAAATCAAATTCACAATGTAATTTATGGTCTCAATGTAGTACAACCTCATAGCTCTACTCAAGGAGTTTTTCCCAATACAACTGCCATTCATGATGTAACTCTGGGTTCAAACTCATAATGTAACTCAGGGAGTTAATCCCAATGTAAAATAAATTCACAAGGCAACTCAGGGTTGCAATGTAACTCAAGGAGTTGTTCCCAATGTAACTTAGGGAGTTGTTCCCAATGAAATTTAGATTCATGATGTAACTCAAGTTCATAATGTAACTTGAGCTCATGATGCAACACAAGCTCACGATGTAACTCATGGAGTTTCTCACAATGCAACTCAGGGAGTTTCTCCCATTTCAACTCAAGGTCACCATGCAACTCATCTCCCATAGTGCAACCCATATTGTGTGAAGTGTAACTCACATAATACAATTCAATCTAGGTTGTACCAACCCTAATAACATTGATCATCTAATACAACTTGTTATGATGTAGTTCATGTAGCAAATCTCATCTTGCATAGCATACATAATCTCATGTAGTACACCTCATGAATCTCAGCTCATGCATTGCATCTAGAAAATCTTGACCCATGCAATGCATCTCATGAAGCCCAACTTATGCATCACAAATCATTTTGCATAGTATAGTGCACATAACACACATCCACATCATCAGAGTATGTGTGAGGGGAACATAGACTACCGAATATCTTGATAAAATGGGGAAAGAGGGTGTAACACTAATAGCATAATGCACCTCATGAATCTTATCTCATGTATCACATCTAGCAAATCTCAAACCATGCAACACCTCTTACGAAGCTAAGCTTATGCAACACAAATCATCTCACATAGTGTAGTGCATACAACACACATCCACATCATCAGATTATGTGCAAAGGGAACACAGACCACCTAATGTCTTGATAAAATGAGGAAATGGGGTGCAACACCAAGACCTCCCAAGAGGTCACCCATCCCAGTACTACCCTAACCCAATCATGCTTAACTATGGAGTTATGATGGGATCTGATGCACTAACACTATTATGATCACACCTAATATTTACTCTATCATGTTACTCTACTTGTAGGAGACACATGGAAGATATCAAATAGACCCAATTTGTTACACGAGACTCATTTGGCCTCACTTATGTGTGAGTTTCAACACACTACTCTATTGGTTCAATATGGCACACAAGGGGATCCCATCATAAGCTAATTTCAACACACTACTCTATTGGTTCAATATGGCACACAAGGGGATCCCAGGTTATGCCGACAGACTCATGCATCTCACACATCACAACTTTTCAACTCAACACAATACATCTCACACATCAAAATTCATCTCATATGGTATAACTCATATTTTTCACCATAACCTATGTAGTGTGGGTTACATAATGTGACATTTCCTAGGTTATGATGATGGCCCCACACATCTCAACCTAGAACAACCCACCTAATACATCTCATGGAGTGTAACTCATGTAGCATTACACAACATAGCTTGTGTAACATGACTGATCTTAGATAGTGCAACTCTTGTAGCATGTCTCATGCATCATTGCTCTCTCAATTCAAATCCACCTACATTTTGGTGATTACCTAACATAACTCAACCTGAGCTGAGTCAACCTAGGCTAAGTTGGTTGGGCATAGCTTGTGCAATGTAACTCATCTTGAACAATGAAACCCACCTTGTGCAATATGGCTCACCTAATGTTGACCCAAGTTGTGTTGATCACCTAAGGTAGACCATTTGTGTAATTTAACTCATATAATGCAATTGTATAAGCACAACATGTAACAACACATCTTGCATAATGTAATCCATGTAGGATGATTCATGTGATGCAACTCATCCCACCTGGTACAACATGCATAGTGTAACTCACATAACATAGATTTACCACTACCTTGACATAAACAAAAATGGGGTGCAACACCTAAAATTCAATATGGAACATAAGGGGATATTGTGCAACATAATTTGTGTAGTATATCTTGCTCAACATAGCTCACACAATGTAGGTCAAATTGGGTTATGCCAGCCTAATAGTTCCACTTGCCTAATGTATAACTCAACCCAATGTAGCTCACATGACATCACTCATCTCGTACAACAAAACCCATCTTACATAACATACCTCATCTCACATAGCCCAAAAAGTGGATCCCAACTCACGCATCACATATGGTGAAGCTCAACTCAGGTAGAGCATCTCGTTAAGCCCATCTCATGTAATGCAAATCATTTTACACATTGCGTATCCACATCATAGCTCACCCAATGTAATTTGAATTGAGTTGTGTCAATCACCTAATACAACACAACCTAACACAACTCATGAAGTGTAGCTTGCATAATGTAACTTGAGAAAAAATACTCGTGCAACACCACTTGTGTAGTATAACTTGTAATCATATCTCATCCCATGTAGTGTAACTCATGTAACATAACATGCCCAAATCAGCTTGATCAAGGTTTTAGAAACCCAATTTTCATTGAACTCCCCACATTGAGTAACTTGGTACAACTTGAGAAACACATCTCACAAAGTACAACTTGCATGGTACAACTTGGGTAGTGCATCCCATCTCTCACAACTCAATGCAACTCATCATGCATAATGAAATTAATGCCATGTAGTGCAACTTAGTTAGTGCATCTCATCTCACATAATGTAACTTGTATCACATAACACAACTCATGTCATGTAGTGTAACCTATATAACACATCTTGTGAAACTCATCTTACAAAGTGTAGCTCATGTGATGCAACTCATATAACACATCTTGTGAAACTCATCTTACAAAGTGTATCTCATGTGAAGCAACTCAAATATTACATCTTATCTGACATAGCGCAACTCATCCTATGTAATTTGACCCATCTCACTTAATGCAACTTGTGCCATGAAGTATAACTCACATAGCATAGCTAGTGTAACACAAGTCATGGAATGCATCTTGACCCAAGTTATGCCAACCAATTAAGGCTTTTAATATAATTCAGGCTCATAATGTAATTTGGGTAGTTGTTCTTAATGTAATCCAGGGTCATAATACAACTCAGGGAGTTACTCCCAATGTAACCCAAGGTTGTAATGCAATTCAAGAAATTGACCCTAATGAAAATCAAATTCACAATGTAACTTGGGGTCTAAATGTAATGCAAGCTCACAACTCTACTTGGGGAGTTGCTTCCAATGCCACTCAAGGAGTTGTTCTCAATGCAACTCAGGGGGTTGATCCTAATGTGACTCAAATTCATGATGCAACTTATGCTTACAATATAGCTTGGGGGGGCGATCCCAATGCAATGTATATTCATGATGGAACTCAGGCTCATAATGTGACTTAGGGAATTTTTGCCACTTAGGGAATTATTCCCAATGTAAATCAGATTCATGATGCAACTCATGGTCATAATACAACTAAGGCTTCTAATACAACTCAGACTCCCTATGCAACTCTAGCTCACAATGCAATTTGGGGAGTTGTTCCTAATGTAACTCAAGGTCATAGTGTAGCTTGGGGAGTTGTCCCCAATATAACCTAGGGTCACAATGTAAGTTGGGAAGTTGATCCCAATGTAAATTAGATTCATAATGCAACCCAGGGTTGCAATACAAGTCAGGAAGTTGATCCCAATGTAAATTGGATTCATAATGCAACTTGGGGTCTTAATGTAGTGTAGCCTCACAACTCTACTTAAGGAGTTGCTCCTAATGTAACTGCCATTCATGATGTAACTTTGAGTTTTAACTCATAATGTAACTTAGGGAGTTGGTGCCAATTCAAAATAGATTCACAAGGCAACTTAGGGCCATAATGCAACTTGGGGAGTTATTTCAAATGCAACTCAGAATTCTTCCCAATGTAATTTGGATTCATGATGCAACTCAAGTTCATAATGTAACTCAAGCTCATAATGCAACTCAAGCTCATAATGTAACTCATAGAGTTGCTCATAGTGTAACTTAGGGAGTTTCTCCCAATTCAACTCTGGGTCACCATACAACTCATCTTCCATAGTGCAACCCATTTTGTGAAGTGAAAATCACATAAGGCAACTTGATCTAGGTTGTGCTGACCCTCATAACATTGATTGTCTAATAAAACTTGATATAATTTAGTTCATGTAGTGAAGCTCATCTTGCATAGCATACATAATCTCACATAGCACACCTTATGAAGCTCATCTCATACATCACATCTAGGGAAGCTCAACCTATGCAATTCCTCTTGTGAATCCTAACTTATGTATAAAAAATAATCTCACATAGTTCAATGTATGAAACACACATCCACATCATCAGAGTATGTGCGAGAGGAACACAAACCACCCAATGCCTTGATAAAATGGGGAAAGAGGGTACAACACTGGGAGTATATCACACCTTATGAATCTCAGCTTGTGCATCACATCTAGTGAAGCTCAACCCATGTAATACTTCTCATGAAGACCAACTTATGCAACACAAATCATCTCATATAGCACAACATGTGAAACACACATCCACATCATCAGAGTATGTGCGAGGTGAACACAGACCACCTAATGTCTTGATAAAATGGGGAAAAGGGTGCAATATCAAGACTTCTTAGGAGGTCAACCATCCTAGTACTACACTGGCCCAAACATGCTTAACTTATATTATTTTGATGGGATTTGATACACTAATGCTAGTATGATCACACCTAATATTGACTTTATCATGTTACTCTACTTTTAGGAGACACATGGAAGACATCAAATAGACCCAATTTGTTGCATGAGACTCATTTAGCATCACTTATGTGTGAGTTTCAACACACTACTCTATTGGTTAAATATGGCACACAAGGGGATCCCATCATAACTCATGTAACATGTATAGTGGAACACAAATCGTCTCATGTAGTGCAATGCATAAAACACACATCCACATCATAGCTCATCTAATGTCATTGATCCAAGGTTGTGTTGGTTTCCTAACATAGCTCGATCTGGGATAGCTCATGTAGTGAAACTCACATAACACACCTTGTATAATATACCTCAACCCTATTTTCATTGATTTCCTAATGTATTTCATGCATCATACATTACCAGTGTAACTTGTGTAACAATGCAATGCATCTCATGCAACACAACTCATCCCTTTTAGTGTAATTCATGTATCACACCCTGTGTGAAGTGTAACTTGTCCTATCCATTTCAAATTAAGCTTTGTCAATTGCCTAACATAGCTTGACCTGGTGTAGGTCACTTGATGCATCTCATGTAGTAAAACTCATCTCACAAAGTGTGGCTCGTTGATGTAGCTCAACCTAGGTTGTGCAAATCACCTAACTTAGTTCAACATGATGCAACTCACATAACATAACATGCATAGTATAGCTCACTCAACAATTATTTTAATGGAACCACCATGGCATAAATAAAAAGAGGCTCATATACCCTTCATGCTTATCTATGTCTTTATCCCCTTGCACCCCCACCCACTCCCACTCTGAGACATTAGAGTATGTGCAAGGGGAACATAGACCACCCAATCTCTTGATAAAAGGGAGGAAAAGGGTGTCAAAATAGGACTTCTCAAGAGGTCACCCATGCTAGTACTACCCTATCCCAAGTATGCTTAACTATGGAATTTTGATGAGATCCAATACACTAACATTGGTATAATCACACCTAATGTTTACTTTATCACATTGCTTTAATTTTAGGAAACATGTGAAAGACATCAGACATACATAATTTGTTGAATGGGACTCATTTGGCCTCACTTATGTGTGGGTTTCAACACAATACTCTATTGGTTCAATATGGTACACAATGGGATCCCATCATAACTCTCACACTGTCTCTGACTTATTGAAACCCATCATGTGTAGTGTGACTCATGTGGTGCATCTCACATAGTGTAACTCACCCAATGTAGCACAATCCAAGGTGTGTCAATTGCCTAACACAACTCAACTAAATGTATCTCATGCAATGCAACTCATCACATGCTATACAACTCATGCATTATAGCTCAACTTGGGTTATGCTAACCCAAGTTGTGCAATGTGACCTCATACAAAATATTTCTCACAATGTAACTCATAATTAAAAAGAGGGTCCCATACCCTTCATTCTTGTCTATGTCATTATCCCCCCCCTTGACATTGGAATGTGTGAGGGGAACATAGACCATCAAATGTCTTGATAAAATAGAAGAAAGGGTGCAACACTAGGATTTCTTAGGAGGTCACCCATCCCAGTACTACCTTAGCCTAAACATGCTTAATTATTGAGTTCTAATGGGATCCAATGCACTAATTTTCATATGATCACACCTAATATGTACTTTATCACATTACTCTACTTATAAGAGACATGAGGAAGACATCAGACAGATGTAATTGGTTGCACAGGACTCATTTGGCCTCACTTATGTGTGATTTTTGACACACTACTTTGTTGGATCAATATGACACACAAGGGGATACCATTATAAATGAGTTTCAACACACTACTCTATCAATTCAATATTACACACAAGGGGATCCCATCATAACTCATGAACTATATTTGACTTAGGAAAATCCATTACATGTATTGCAACTCATGTGGTACATCTCACACAGTGTAACTTGCCCAATGTAGCATGATCTAGGTTGTGTTGATTGCCTAACAAAACTCAACTCAGTGCATCTCATGTAGTGAAACTCATCTCATGCTACATGAATCATGCATTACAACTCAACCTAGGTTATACTAACCTAGGTTGTGCAGCTTGACCTTGAGCAACTCATATCCCACAACATAGCTCATCTTGTGGTACCTAGACTATGTAGTGTATCTAATACAACTTAACTCATCTCACATAACACACCCTACCCAATGCCAACCTAGGGTTCATCTATTCCCTAACACATCTCAACCTGGTGTAGTTAACATGATGTAAGTCATATAAGGTAGCTAGAGAGGCACATGCCACACACCACATCTTACTCAACACTCATGTAGTGTAACTCAAGCAGGGTTGTATCTTTCATAATGCAACTTGCACAATGCATCTCATCCAACATAGATCATCTAATGTAGCATGAGCCTTGATTCATAAATATATAAGGTAAGGCCTCTAATACAAATCATCATGGGTTAGGTCAACTATGTAATGCAACTCAACATAATCCATCTCATACATCAAAATTCATCTCATTTAGTGCAACTCATATTGTTCACCATACCCTGCATAGTGTGGCTTCCACAATGTGACTTCACCTAGGTTATGATGATGGCCCAATACATCTCGACCTAGAGTAACCCACCCGACATATCTTATGAAACACACCCTACATAGTAATTCATAACATAGCTCATATAGCATGTCTCACACATCATTTCTCTCTTAATACAACTTCACTTACATCATGGTGATCATCTAACATAGCTCGACATGAGCTAAGTCAACCTGGGCTGAGTTAGTTAGGCATAACTCATGTAACATAACTCATATCAAATAATACAACCCACCTCATGTAGTGTAGCTCACCCAATGTTGACCCAAGTTATGTTGACCACCTAAGGTATATCGTTCATGCAATTTAACTCATAGAATACAAATCTAGAAGCACAACAAATGGTAATACATCTTGCACAATGTAACCCATGTAGGCTAACTCATGTAATGTAACTCATCCCTACCTGGTGAAACTTATATAATGCAACTCACATAGCATAGATTTCCCAATGCCTTGACATAAATAAAAAGGGGGTGAAACCTATGGATTCCCTAGTAGGTTACCCATTCTAGTACTACCCCAACCAAAGCATTCTTAACTATAGAGTTTTGATGGGATCCAAAGCACTAACACTAGTATAATTACACTCAAAAAATATATTATCACCTTGATATACTTGTAGGAGAGACATGGAGAGTTAATCTTCTAATGTGGCTTCAACCCTATGCATCTCATACATTGTAACTCACACAACACAATTCACATAGTGTAGCTCACACAATGCAACTCATCCCATGTTGAAAAACTCATGTAATTCATCTCATTCAATGTAGCTATCATAATGTAGCTTAACTAGGGTTGTGCCAACACATTTTTTTTCCAAATCATGTAACACATCTCAAGTTGACAAATATTATGTAGTGCATCCCACACAAATCATCTCACAAAGTGCAGCTCATGCAACACACATCCACATCATATCTTATCCAATGTCACTAGACTCAGATTATGTTGATTGCCTAACATAACTTGACCTGACATAGCTCATGTAGTGTAACTCATGTAACACATCTCAACCCTATTTTTTTTTATCATCTAATTCATATCATGCATCATAACCTACTAGTGTAACTCATGTAACAATGCAATGCATCTCACTAAACACAACTCATCCCTTGTAGTGAAGTTCATGTATCACATCCTATGTGTAACATAACTTACCTGATGGATTTCAAATCAAGCTCTATGAATTACATAACATATCTTGACCTGGTGTAGGTCACTTGATTCATCTCATCTAGCAAAACTCATCTCACATAACATGACTCACTGATGCATCTCAACCTGGGTTTTACCAGTCATGTAACTTAGTACAACTTGATTCAACTCACATAACACATCTCATCCCACATAGTGCAACATGCATAATGTAACTTGCTCAACAATTCTTCCAATGGAGTCTCCACAGTGTAAATAAAAAGAGGCTCTCATATCCTTCATGCTTGTTTATGTCATTCCTCCACCCAGCTACCCCTACCCCCCACCCTTAAGACATTAGAGTATGTGCGAGGGAAACATAGACCACCCAATGTCTTGATAAAATGGAAAAAAAGGGTGCAACACTAGGACTTCCCAGGAGGTTACCCATCCCAGTACTACCCCATCCCAAACACACCTAACTATAGAGTTCTAATGGGATCTGATGCACTAACATTGGTATGATCACCCCTAATATTTACTTTATAATTTTAATCTACTTGTAGGAGACATGTGGAAGACTTTAAATAGATGAAATTTGTTGCACAAGACTCGTTTGACCTCACTCATGTGTGAGTTTAGACACACTACTCTATTGGCTCAATATGACACACGAGGGGATCCCATCATAAGTGATTTTTGACACACTACTCTGTAGATTCAATATGGCACACAAGAGGACCCTTTGCAACTCATGCACTATATCTAACTTAGTGAAATCCATCATGTGCAATTTTTACACACTACTCTATAGGTCTCTCAATTACCTAACACAACTCAGCTTAGTCCATCTCGTGTAGTGAAACTCATCTCATACCACATGACTCACACATTACAACTCAAACTTGGTTATGTTAACCCATGTTGTGCATCTTGACCTCATGAAATTCATATATCACAACCTAACTCATCTTGTGGTACCTAGCTCGTGTAGTGCATCGAGTGAAACCTAACTCATCTTACATAACACAACCCGTGTAATGCCAACCTAGGGTTTTTCATTTGCCTAACACATCTCAAGCTGGGGTAACTAGTGCAATGTAAGTTATACAAGGTAGTGAGAAAGGCATATATCACACACTGCATCTTTTTCAACATTCACATAGTGTAGCTCAAGTAGGGTAACTCATCATGTGTAATATAATTTGCACAATTCATCCTCTACAACATAGATCACCTAATGTAGTATGACCCTCAACTCATAAATATATAAGGTAGGGTCTCTAATATGGTTCAATGGGGGTTGGTTTGATCATGTAATACAACTCAACATAATGCATCTCACACATCAAAATTCATCTCGTGTAGTGTAACTCATATTATTCACCACAACCTACATAGTGTGGGTTGTGTAATGTGACTTCTCCTAGGTTGTGATGATAGCCCAATGCATCTTGACCTAGAGCAACCCACCCAACATAGCTCATGGAGCATAGATCATGTAGAATTGTATAACATAGCTTATTTATCATGACCCATCTTAGATAATGTAACTCTTATAGCATGTCTCATGCATCATTTCTCTCTCAATGTAAATCCACCTATGTTATGGTGATCACTTAACACAACTCAACCTGAGCTGAGTTGACCTAGGCTGAGTCACCCAAGCATAACTCATGCAATGTAAGTCATCTCAAACAACACAACCCAGCTCATGTAGTGCAACTCACCTAATTCTGACCCAGGTTATGTCAATCACCTAAGGCAGACCACTTGTGTAATGTAACTCATAGAATGTATCTCTATAAACACAACATGTGGCAACATATCTTGCACAATGTAACCCATACATAACTCATCCTACCTGGTGCAACTTGCATAGTGAAACTCATACATCATAGATTTCCCAATTCCTTGACATAGATAAAAGGGGGGTGCAACATCCAAACTTTAATATGGCACACAAGGAGATCTCATGCAACACAATTTACATAATACAACTCGCTCAACATAGATCACATAACATAGGTCAAGCTGGGTTGTGATAACTAGGTAGTGTTGCTTGCCCAATGTATAGCTTGACCCAACATAGTTCACATGACATAAATCATCTTATACAACACAACACATCTTACACAACACACCTCATCTCATGTAACACAAAAACTAGATCCCAACTCATGCATCACATCTAGTGAAGCTCAGCTCTAGCAGAGCATCTCACAAAGCCTCGCTCATGTAATGCAAATCATTATGCACATTACATATCCACATCATAGCTAACCTAATGCAATCTGACTTGGGTTGTGTCAATCACCTAATGTAGTAAAAATTGACATAACTCATGATGTGTAACTTACACAATGTAAATTGAGAAAAAATACTCATGCAATACCACTTGTGTATTAAAACTTATAATCATAGCTCATCCCATGGAGTGTAACTCATGTAACATAACATGCCAAAATCAGTTTGATCAAGGTTTTGGCAACCCAATTTGCATTGATCACCCCACATTGAGTAACTCAGTGTAACTTAAGCAACATATCTCACAAAGTACAACTCACATGGTGTAACTTGGGTAGTGCATCCCATCTTTCCAAACTCAATGCAACTCATCATGCATAACACAATTGATGCCATGTAGTGTAACTTAGTTGGTGTATCTCATCTCACATAATGTAACTTGTATCACATAATGCAACTCATGCCATGCAGTGTAACTCATATAGCACATCTTTTGAAATTCATCTTGCAAAGCATAGCTCATGTGACATAACTCATATAACACATCTTGTGAAACTCATCTTACAAAGCATAACTCATATGATGTAACCTAGGTATTTCATCTTGTCTCATATAACACAACTCATCTTTTGTAATTTAACCTATCTCGCTTAATGCAACTCATGCCATGAAGTGTAACTCATGTAGTGTAGATGGTACAACACAACTCACATAGTGCATCTTGACCCAAGTTACACTGAATGACTCATGCATCTCAAACATCATAACTTATTATCTCAAATTTACAATATAACTTGCATAGTGTAGCTTGAGTAACACATCTCATCTTATGTAATACAACCCCTGTAACACAACTTGTGCTGGGTACCTTACCCCATCCATCTTGACCCTCGGTTTATAAATCTATAAGGCAAGGCATCAAGTGTAGCTTGAAATGAGTTGTGTTTCTCACCTAAAGCAACTCAACCTAGATATATTTGTGTAATGAATCTTGTGCATCATAACTCATCTTACATGGTGTAACTCATCTTGTGCACCATAATTTACATAGTGCATCTCTCACAACATAGCTCTGATAATAAAACTCGACTCATGTTCTTCCTAGTTAGGTTGTGTCATTCACCGAACATAGTTTGATTTGGCATTGCTCATGTATTATAACTCACTTTCATAACACAAATCATCTCACACAATAAAACTTGTGAAGCCTAGCTTCAGCATCACATTTGGGGAATCTTAGCTCATACATCACATCTCATGAATCCTCATTCACATAACAAAACTCATCTCATGTAACATAGCTCAGATATTGCATCTTCATAGAGTAGCTCACCTAAAGCATCTTAACCTGATTGTGTCGACATACATTATGTCCATCACTAAGCACAACTCAACCCATCATAAATCATGCATCATAACTTGCATATCATAACTTAAGAAGTATAGCTCATGCAATGTAACCCACATAGTGTATCTCAAACAATATAGATCGCATATTACAACCCAAACCATGTAGCATAAATCATATCACCAATGTAAGTCATACAACATTACTTGCCCAATGTACCTTGACAAGGGTTGCATAGACCTAGTTTGGGTTTATCCATGAATGCATCTCATGTAGTAAAACTTAGAATGTACAACATGACTCATCTCATATGACATAACTCATCAAACTCAATGTTACTCATCTCATGAACCATAACTCATCTCTATAGTGTAACTCAAATAGCACAACTCATGTAATGCATCTCATGTAGTATAGCTCAACCCAAGTTTTGTTAGTTTCTTAACATATCTTTCATATTGTAACTTGTTAGCCCAACTTTCACAACAAATAATTTACATCTCTATTCATCTCACACAATGCAACTCGACCTAGGTTATGCCAATCACTTAATGCAACTCTACTTGACACAATTCATGTAGTCCAACTCATCTCATAAAATGCAACTCACCTTATGCAATGCACCTCATCTTGCATAGTGCAATCTCATGAAGGCTAGCTTGTACATTGTATCTAATAAATCCCAACTTGTGTAATGTATCTTCATAGTGTAGTGTGCCTAATAAATCTTGATCAGGGTTAGTGCATCTCATCTCACACAATACAACTTGTATCATGTAATACGACTCATGCCAAAAAGTACAACTCCCATAACATAACTCATGTTACTCAACTTGTAAAGCATAGATCATGCCATACAACTTGGGTATTGAATCTTTTCTTGTACAATTTAACTCACCCTGTGCAATACAACCCATCTCTCTTAACGTAACTCATTCTATGAACTATAACTCATGTAGTGTAGGTAGTGCAACACAACTCATGTAGCACATCTTAACCTAGGTTACACCAGTTGAATGATGCAGCTCATGCATCAAAACTTGCCATCTCAAATTTGTAATATAACTTTCACAGTGTAGCTCAAGCAACACATTTAATCTTGTGTAATAAAACTCCTATAATATAGCTTGTGCGCCCAATGTACCCTGACCAGGGTTGTGGTGACTTGATTTATGTTGATTATTTGATGTAGGTCAATGCAGGGCAACTCACATAGTGTAACTTGGAAGGTGAAGCTTGCACAATATGACTCATCTAATATGACACAACTCATCTTATGTAATGCATCTCATATATCATAGTGCAACTTATAACTACTATGGGGGGAGGGTGTTCTTTGCATGCCTTTATAAGAAAACAAGTGAAAAAACAAGAAATGTTTTATTCCCCCCTTTACCCACAAACAATTCAGTATACTCCAATTGTGAAATAAAAACTAAATGTATGAAGGAAAACATGTTTCCTCTTTAATGCAAGATCAAAATTTGGGTGTAACTTTAATTTTGCCTCAGATTTTCATATTGTGGTTTGAACTTGAGTTAGATTTCCAACCTGAGTTGAAAAAATGAACTTAATAATTATGGGATCCTTATGAGAGTCATGACATGGATTTTAACTTATAATTAGTATGGGGGCATGGTTTTCTTTAAATTCATTAATGGGAAAACAAGTGAAAACATAGGAAATGTTTTTTTCCCCCCTTTACCCTCAAACCATTTGGTATATTCTAGTTGTGAAAGAAATAGTAAATGGATGAAGGAAACCATTTTTCCTCTAGAATGAAAGATAAAATGTTGGGTGGAACTTTATTTTTGCCTTTTATTTATGTATTTTGGTTTGAAATTGAGTGCAATCCTAATCGGAATTGGACATCCATCCCGAGTTGGACTGCCATCATGAGTTGGATTGCTAGCTCGGGTTGGGTTGGCAACTTGAGTTGAAAAAATGACCTTAATTTTAATGGGATCCTTATGAGAATAATGACATGGATTTTAATTTATAAATACTATGGGGGAAGGGTGTTCTTTGAATTTTTTTGTGGGAAAACAAGTGAAAACATGGAAACATTTGATTCCCCTCTTTACTTGCAAGCAATTTAGTATACTCTAGTTGTGAGAAAAAATAATAGATGGATTGATGAAACCATTTTTCATCTTCAATGCAAGATCCAATGTTGTGTGAAACTTAATTTTTGCCTTAGATTTATATATTGTGATTCTAACTAGATTTGGACTATGAGCCTGAGTTGGGTTGCAAGCCCAAGCTAGTTTGCCAGCCTAAGTTGGGTTGCTAGCCCAAGCTAGGTTGCTAGCCTGAGCTAGGCTGACAGCCCAAGCTGGGTAGCCAACCTGAGCTGGGTTATCATCCCAAGCTAGGTTGGTAACTTGAGCTTAAGAAATAAACTTGATAATCATGAGATCCTTATGAGTATCATGACATGGATTTTAACTTATAACTATTATGGCAGAAGGGTGTTATTTGAATGCCTTTCTAGGGAAAGAAGCAAAAACATGGGAAATGTTTTATTCCACCCTTTACACACAATTAATTTGGTATACTTTGGTTGTGAAAATAAATAACAAATGGATGAAGGAAACCATGTTTCCTCTTGAATGAAAGATCCAATGTTGCATGGGAATTGATTTTTTGACATGGATTTTTGTGCTACAATTGGAGGATGAGTTGCACTCCCAATCAGAGTTTTGCAAATTTGAGTCGAGTGGCTGATATGAGTGGGGCTAGTAACTGGAGTAGGAAAAATGAACTTAATAACCAATGGGATGGTTATGAGAATGATGACATGGATTTTAACTTATAACTACTAGGGGGGAGGGTGGGCAAGCAAGCAAGTAGGGAAAATAAACCTAATAAATAAGGGACCCTTATGAAAACCATGGAATGGATTTTAACTTTTAACCACTATGGGGGGAGGGCAGGGAAGGAAACAAGGAAGATGGAGTTGATAATGATGAGAATCCTTATGCGGATCATGACATGGATTTGAAATTATAACTATTATGAAGGGAAAGGAGCAAGCAATCAAGTAATCAAGTGTGAGGGGAACACATATGGGAGCTAAACTTAGATTCCCACCACAAGTTGGGCTTCTAACCTAGGTTGGGATTCTATCTTGGGTTGGGCTACCATCCTAATTTGGATGACTAGCCTGAGTTGGGCTGCCATCTCAAGTTGGATTACCAACCTGAGTTGGGCTACCACCCTGAGTTGGGATTCAGAGCCTGAGTTGGGCTGCCATCCCCAGTTGGATTTCTAGCCTAAGTTGGTATACCATCCTTGGTTGGGTTTACAAAAAAATAGTGAATGGATGGGGGAAACCATGTTTCCCCTTTAATGTGAGATTGAATTTTGGGTGGAACAATATTTTCACCTCAGATTTTTTATATTGTGGTTTGAACTCCACTTCCAATCAGAGTTCTACAAATCTAAATTAAGTGGTTGACATGAGTGGGGCTAGCAACCAGAGAAGGAAAAATGAAGTTTATAACCAATGGGATGATTATGAGAATGATGACATGGATTTTAACTTATAACTACTATGGGGTGAGGGTGGGAAAGCAAGTAGGGAAAACAAACTTGATAAACAAGGGACCCTTATGAGAAACATGGAATGGATTTTAACTTTTAACCACTATGGGGGGATGGTGGGGAAGGAAGTAAGGAAGATGTAATTAATAATGATGGGAATAATTATGTGAATCATGACATGGGTTTGAAATTATAATTACTATGAAGGGGAAGGAGCAAGAAAACAAGCAAGTAAGCCTAAGTTGGGCTACCATTTTGAGTTGGATTGCCAACCTGAGTTGGTCTACTAGCCTAGGTTGGGTTGCCTAGGTTGGGTTGCTAAGGAAATAGTGAATGGATGGGGGAAACCATGTTTCTTCTTTAATGAGAGATCAAATTTTGGGTGGAATGATATTTTTGCCTTAAATTTTCTATATTACAGTGTGAAATCCACTTGCCCTACCAACCTGAGTTATGTCCTGAGCTCGAGTTGATAATATGAGCTTGACAATAAATGGGATCCTTGTGAGAATCATGGAATGTATTTTAACTTGTAACTACTATGGGGTGGAGTGTGTTTTTTGAGCATGTGTTGGATTGCCATCTCAATTTGGACTTCCAACCTAAGTTGGACTACCAACTTGAGTTGGGTTGTGAAAGAAATAGTGAATGAATGGCAAAAAACGTGTTTCCTCTTTAATGCAAGATCAAATTTTGGGAAAAAACCATATTTTTCCTTGGATTTTTTGTATTGTGATTTTAACTAGAGTTGTATTGCCAACTTGAGTTGCTTCTTGATATGAAGTTGAAAAAATGAGCTTGATAATAAAATGGGATCCTTAGGAGAATCATGTCACATATTTTAACTTATAACTACTATGAGGGGAGGGTGTTCCTTTAATGCCTTTGTGGGAAAACATGGGAAAGATATTGTTCCCCACTTTACCCATAAACTATTTCAGATACTCAAGTTGGGAAAGAAATCCAAAATGGATGGAAGAAACCATATTTCCTCTTTAATGTGAGATTCATTGTTGTGTTGAAATTTATTTTTGCCTTAGATTTTTTTATTGTGGATGGAACTAGAGTTGGATTTCTAGCCAGCCTGAGTTAAACTGCCATCCCGAGTTGGACTTCTAGCCTAAATTAGATTGTCAGCTCAAGTTGGGTTGAAAAAAAAATGGTGAATCAATGGGGGAAACCATATTTCCTCTTTGATGTGAGATTGAATGTTGGGTGGAACCATATTTTTTCCTCAAATTTCTATATTGTGGTTTGAACTCAGGTTGCACTGCCAACCTGAGTTGGCTTCTTAGATCAAGTTGAAAATATGAGATTGATCATAAAATGGGATCCTTATGAGAATCATCACATGGATTTTAACTTATAAATATTATGTGGGGAGGGTATTCTTTGAATGCCCTTATGAGAAAGCAAGTGAAAACATGGAAAATATATTATTCTTCCCTTCATCACAAATAATTCTAGATACTTGAGTTGGGAAAGAAATGAGAAATGGATGAAAGAAACCATGTTTCCTCTTTATTGCAAGATCAATTATTATGTGGAACTTTACTTTTTCCTCAAATTTTTGTATTGCGGATGGAACCCGAGTTGGACTACTATCTCGAGCTAGGCCTTCGACCCTAGTTTGGTTGTGAAAGAAATAGTGAACAATTGGGGGAAACCATTTTTTGTATTTCATGAGAGATCGAATTTTGGGTGGAAAAATGTCTTTGCCACATATTTTTGTATTGTGTTTTGAACTCGAGTTGCACAGCCAACCTAGGTTGGGTTTTTTCCCTGATTTGAAAAAATGAGCTTGATAATAAAATGGGATCATTATGAAAATCAGCACATGGATTTTAAATTATAACTACTACAGGGGGAGGGTGTTCTTTGGATTCCCCTATAAGAAAGTAAGTGAAAACATGGGATAGATATTGTTCTCCCCTTACCCACAAACAATTCTAGATACTTAAGTTGGGAAAGAAATGTGGAATGGATGAAGGAAATCATGTTTCCTCTATAATACAAGATCAATTATTCCATGAAACTTTATTTTTGCCTCATATTTTTGTGTTGTAGATGGAACCTGAGTTGGATTTCTAGCTCAAATTGGACTACCATCCTAAACTGGACCTTCACCCCGAGTTGGGTTGTAAAAGAAATAGTGAACGAATGGGGGAAACCATTTTTCCTCTTTAATGTGAGATTGAATTTTGGGTGGAAGCATGTTTTTGCCATGGATTTTTGTATTTTGGTTTGAACTTGAGTTGCACAGCCAACCCGAGTTGGGTTTTTTTCTTGAGTTGAAAAATTGAGCTTGAAAATAAAATGGGATCCTTATGAGAATCATCACGTGGATTTTAACTTATGAATACTATGGGGGAAGGGTGTTCTTAGAATTCCCTTAAGGGAAATAAAGTGAAAACATGGGAGAGATATTATTCCCCCATTTTACTTGTATACAATTCTAGATACTCAAGCTGAGAAAGAAATGAGAAATGGATGAAGGAAACAATGTTTCCTTTTTAATGTGAGATTGATTATTTTTTAGATCTTTATTTTTGCTTTAGATTTCTATGTTGTGGATGGAGCCCAAGTTAGAATTCTAGACTGAGTTGGACTACCATCCCAAGCTTGACCTTCACCCTGATTGAGTTATGAAAGAAATAGTGAATGGATGGGGGAAACCATTTTTCCTCTTTCATGTGAGATCAAATTTTGGGTGGAAGAATGGTTTTGCCATAGATTTCTATATTATGGTTTGAACTCAAGTTGCACAACCAGCCCAAGTTGAAAAAATGAGAGTGATATAAAATAGGATCCTTATGTGAATCGTCACATTGATTTTAACTTATAACTACTATGGAGGAGGGTGTTCTTTGATTGCCCTTATGGGAAAGCAAGGGAAAACATGGGAAAGATATTATTCCTCCCTTACCCACAAATAATTTTAGATACTCAAGTTGGTAAAGAAATGTGAAATGGATGAAGGAAACCATGTTTCCTCTTTAATGCAAGATTGATTATTTTATGGAACTTTATTTTTGCCTTAGATTTCTATATTGCAGATGGAACTCGAGTTGGATTTCCAGCCTGAGCTGGGCTTCCAACCCAAGTTGGGTTGTGAAATAAATAGTGAATGAAAGGTTTAAACCATGTTTCCTCTTTAATGTGAGATTGAATGTTGGGTGGAACCATGTTTTTGCCTCAAATTTTTGTATTGGGTTTTTAACTCAAGTTGCATAACCAACCCAAGTTATGTGTTTTCTTTGAGTCAAAAAAATGAGCTTGAAAATAAAATGTGATCCTTTTGAGAATCATCACATGGATTTTAACTTATAAATACTATGGGGGGAGGGTATGTTCTTTGAACACCCTTAAAATAAAGCAAGTGAAAACAAGGGAAAGATATTGTTCCCCCCTTACCCACAAATAATTTCAAATACTTGAGCTGAGAAAGAAATGTGAAATGGATGAAGGAAATCATGTTTCTTCTACAATGTGAGATTGATTATTCCATGGAACTTTATTTTTGCCTCATATTTCTATGTTGTGGATGGAACCTTAGTTAGATTTCTAGCATGAGTTGGACTACCATCCCAAGCAGGGTTTCCAATCCCATTTGGGTTGTGAAATAAATAGTCAACAGATGGGGGAAACCAATTTCCCTCTTTCATGAGACATTGAATGTTGGGTGGAAGCACATTTTTGCCTCAAATTTTTGTATTATGCTTTAAACTCAAGTTACACAACCAACCTGAGTTGGGTTTTTTGCGTGAGTTAAGAAAATGAGCTTGAAAATAAAATGGGATCCTTATGAGAATCATCATTTGGATTTTAACTTATGACTATTATGTGGGAATGGTTTTCTTTAAATGTCGTTGTGGGAAAGCAAGTGAAAACATGAAAGAGATATTATTCCCCCCTTTTACCCATAAACAATTATGGATACTCCAGTTGGGAAAGAAATAGAAACCATGTTTTATCTATAATGTGAGATTGATTATTGCATGGGAATTTATTTTTTCCCTAGATTTTTGTATTGTGGATGGAAACCGAGCTATATTTCTAGCCCAAGTTGGACTACCATCCTGAACTAGGCTCCCAGTCTAAGCTGGGTTGCCAAAGAAATGGAAACCATGTTTCCTCTTTAATGAGAGATCGATTATTGTGTAGAACTTTATTTTTACCTCATATTTTTGTATTGTAGATAGAACTCAAATAAGATTTCCAACATGAGTTAGACTGCCATCTGGAACTTGGCTTCCAACCTTAAGCTAGGTTGCAAAAGAAATGGAAACCATGTTTCCTATATATTGCAAGATCAATTATTACATGGGACTTTATTTTTGCCTTGGATTTATATATTATAGATGGAACACAATCTAGATTATTGACCCAAGTTGGGCTATCATCCTGAGCTGGGTTATGAAATAAATAGTGAATGGATGGGGGAAATGATGTTTCCTCTGTGTCAATTTGCATAACTCAAGCTTGAGCTGCGTTGGTGCTCTTGTTGTACATGAAAAAATGAGCTTTATCAATATAATGGGATCCTTATGAGAACCATGGCATGGATTTTAACTTATAACTACTATGAGGGGAGGGTGTTCCTTAAATGACCTTATAGGAAAGTAAGTGAAAACATGTGAAAGATATTGTTCCCCCATTACCTGTAAACAATTCCAGATACTCAAGTTGGTAAAGAGATAGAAACCATGTTTCTTATTTAATGTGATATCAAATTTTGTGTAGACTCCTAGTTTTGCATCAGTTTTCCATATGTTTTGGTTATTTGGTTCAGATCTATTATTACTCTATGAAGAGTGGTAGGCTGATGCTTGGGTGTTTCAATTTGATTTAATCTTTGACCTCATGCCATTTTTAGTATTGTCAATTCCCAAATCCTAACTCATCCACCTAGTAACAGACTTGCTTACATGTGTTTTGTCTTTTTATGATTATTCCTAGAGTTATTCTCCAAAACTCTTGGATCTACCCACCCCTTGCTAGTTTAGTTTACACTTTTATGGATGGTTCTAAGAGTGGACCTTCAGAATGTTATTAGAGTTGCCTTTTCAGTTCAATTTGCATAACTCAAGCCTGAGCTAGGTCAATTTAATGAGTTACACTTGAAATAATGAGCTTGATCATAATCAGATACTCAAGTTGGGAAAGAAATACTAAAAGGATGAAGGAAACCATGTTTCCTTCTCCTTAAAGTGGGATCAAATGGCAAGTAGACCCCCATTTTTGCCTTAGATTTCCATATTATGATTAGTTGGTTTGGATCTCTCTCTTATAACTCTACGAAAAGTGGTGGGATAATGATCATGTGTTTTTGATTCAATCTAAGCTTTGGCCTTAGGCCATTATTAGGGTTATGGATGCCTAGATCCCAGCTCACCCACCTAGTAACAAACTTAATTACATGTATTTTGGATTTTTATGATTGTTCCTAAATTTCTTCTCTAAAACTATCAGACCTAGCCACCTCTTGTTAGTTCAATTTTACACCTTTGTGGATAGTTCTAGGAGTGGACCTTCAAAATGCTATTAGAGTTTCCTTTTCAGTGTGATTTGCACAACTTGAGCCTGAGTTGGGTTAATTTAACAAGTTGCACTTGAAAAAATGATCTTGATCAATATAATGGGTTTTTTTATGAGAATCATGGTGTGAATTTTAACTTATAACTAGTATGGGGGGAGGGTGTTATTTGAATGCCCTTATAGGAAAACAAGTGAAAACATGGGAAAGATATTGTTCCTCCCTTACCCACAAATAATTTAGGATACTTGAGTTGGGATATAAATGGAAAAAAAGTTTTCTCTATAATGTGAGATCAAATGCTATTTGGACTCATAGTTTTACCTTAGATTTTGATATATATTGTTATTGTTTGGTTCAGATTTCTTATTACTTTATGAAGAGTGGCAGGTTGATGATCGAGTCTTTTTATTCAATCTAAGCTTTAGCCTCAAGGCATTGTTAGAATTTTTGATGCGCAAATCCCAACTCACCCACCCAATAATAGATTTGATTACATGTATTTTGGATTTTTTTTATTATTCCTAGAGTTGTTCTCTAAAACTATAGGATCTAGCCACCCCTTACCACTTCAATATTTTCTTTTACTAATAGTGATAAGAGTGGACCTTTAGAGTGTTTTTAGAGTTTCCTATTTAGTTCCTATTCACACATCTCAAGCTTGAGCTAGGTTGATTTGCCAAGTTTCACTTGAGAAAATGAGCTTGATCATATTTTGCCTCAAATTTCCATATTGTAGTTGGTTGGTTCAGATCTCATATTACTCTATGAAGAGTGGTGGGCTAATGATCAGGTCTTTTGATTCAATCTAAGGTTTGGCCTCAAGCCATTATTAGGGTTGTAAATTCCTAGATCCCAACTAACTCACCTAGTAACAAAATTGATGACATGTATTTTAGATTTTTTTTTGTTCTTAGAGTTCTCTAAAACTATTTGATTTAGCCACCCCTTTAAACTTCTACTCTATAGATGTAGATGAGTGTAGTGCTTATGCCATTTCCTCATTGGTATTTTTCAATTTCTATGAGGTGGAGGTGAAACCCTATTCCTAGACATAGTGCCTATGACTAAGTTATTTGCTTTCTATTTGGGTTATGAATGTTGAGTAGAAGGGCTAGAGTATTTTTTCTCTTCTCATGTTTGTGAGTTATTCTCAAAGATGATGTGGGATAGAGTATACATTATTAGAATTTGTGCCACTATCTTTGCTCTAGCATGTTTTCTCCTTGTGTTTAACTCCTTACACTTGTGTGGGAATTTATGATGGAAGGTTCCATTATGATGATTCATTTTGGAAGTTTTCTCTAAAACTTGGCTTGTCGATAAGTCTAGGTGTAGTGTGAATGTTTTACATGTTCAATGAGATCACGCATCTCCTAGTGGATTCTAAGTATATATTAGATCTATGTGCACATGCAAATAATGGCATGGAATTACTCTTTTACAGTGGTGGCCATGATTGTGGTGTTTTTCCCTATAGGCTGAGGTTGACACATTCAAACTATTTGAGCTAATTAAAAGTGCATAGGGGGATATTTTGGGAAAGGAAGTTCTCAAGTGATCTTAAAATTGAGGTTGTCACATTCATGATGCACTCTATCTTTTATGTTGATCATGAGTTTGATCACTTTAGGATGTATGGTGTAAGGTTCCATATGTAATGTTCTTCATAGGTTCTTATAAACTAAAAACTTAGGGCTAGAGTGCTATAGCCTACTTACCTTTTCCCATGTTCCAAATGTTGCCTTTGTAGGGATTTAAGGTGTTTATGCCAGTCAAGATTTGGATTTTATGGATGGCATGAGCCCTTTGAAAGTGCATATAGGCCTTTCTTAGGAAGGATGTCCCTAAGTGGCCTTATAATTGAGGTGGTCACGTACATGGTGCATACTACCCATGGTTGCCTTATCATGAGCAAGTTGGTTGAGTTGATGTAGAGTAAGTGGCTCCATATGGGATGAGCTTCTCAAGGGTCCATGAGTTGAAGCTCTCTAATTTTCTTGCTCTGACTTATACATCCCTCCTTTTTCATTTAATGACACATTTTTATGTTAGTGCAATGTATGTGCAAAAGAGGCATCAAGGGTTCCATTACCCTCTTCCATCTTATTCACATGTCAAACATAAGAATTTTATGTTTTATTTCAAGGAAGAATGAATGCTTTGCTTCAACTTCACATAGTAGTGGGTTTTATCGATGATTTTTGGGTTCTCACTTGCATTTGGAAGCTACTTGGTCAATCCTACCAGTAGTCATATTCTTCTCTCAAATATTAAGCCATGCATGTCTAAGTATGAACTATTTCAGACTATGAAACTGCAGATGGCTCATTAAATTAGTTATATTTTTTTATGGTACCTTACTACTCAGATAACCATAGTAATTCTAGATCTAATATGTACACCAAATCCTAAATATTAGAAGGGATGAAATTATTAAATAAAATGCTAGCATAGGCTCACTCGTTATTCTAGTGATTCATGATAACTCAATGAATTTCATGGCCATTATGCCAATGATGCTTCATTTAAATTTGTACCCTATCAACTTTTGATGGTAGGATAAAGGCCTACCATGGTGGTGATGGGTGATATAGAATTAGGGTTAAATTCTAAAGAGGGAGCCTAAGAAATGCATACCACATCTAAAGAAGGTATTAGGCATGTACATTACCCAATCTTGACATGGGGTGGTAGTGACAATAAATAACAATACTAGGCTCATTGAGTCTAGTAAATATAATGAGTATAATCTAAATCCCTTAACAAGGATCCATTAAAGGACAAGTCTAGTGCTAATAGCCATGGTAATTGTATCTCTAATAATATATATTTAAGTTGTTGTAGTTAAAAAGCTCATAATTGGATCTTGGGTCATCATGGTCAATCCACCCCTTGGGTGTGCACTAGCCCTCACATCCCTTCTACTAGAAGTATATTCCTAGACTTAGTTGGTTGGGTTGTGGTTCTGACATTGTTACTTTGAAAGAAATAGTGTGTTCAAATCAAGCCTATACTCTGAATACATTAGCATGGAATAATATGATAAGAGTCTGGTCTTGTTCCATTAGCCTTCAGAACTTGAGTAATGATTAATAGGGACTATCATGGGCATTCATATTTCATTATCAGAGGTGAAATTCTTGGATTTAAGGAAGATGAACCACTATGAAATCATTTTCCAAGGATGTTTTCATTAATAAAGAATGAAAGTTGGGGGCTTGAAGATGATCAGATATTGTCCTAGTCTCAACCATAAACGATGCTGACCAAGGATCGATGGATGTTGCTCTAAGGACTCCACCAGCACCTTTTGAGAAATTAGAGTGTTTGGGTTTTGGGGGGAGTAAGGTCACAAGGCTAAAACTTAAAAGAATTGATAAAAGGGCACCACCAAAAGTGGAGCCTATGACTTAATTTGAATCAACATAGGGAAACTTACTAGGTCTAGATATAGTAAGGATTGATAGATTGAGAGCTCTTTCTTGATTCTATGGGTGGTGGCACATGGCTATTTTTAGTTGGTGGAGTGATTTGTCTAGTTAATTTCATTAATGAATGAGACCTAAGCCTCATAAATAGCTACATGAAGGTTCCCCTTCATGGTCAAATTATTGGAGGGACTATGGCCATTTAGGCCAGAGAAGTTTTAGGCAATAATAGGTTTGTGATGCCCTTAGATGTTCTAGGCTACATGTGTGATACATTGATGTAGCCAACAAGTTTTTCTCCCTAGTTTGAAAGGTTAGGGAAATATTTCCAAATTACATCATGATGAGGATAAACCATTACAATTATTAATCTTCAATGAGGAATTCCTAGTAAGTGTGAGTCATTAGCTCACATTGACTGTCCCTACCCTTTATACACACTACTCATCTCTCCTACTAATTCAATGATCTATTGAAGTGTTCAAATCACACTATTGATGGAAATTTCCATCGATGACGTTATGAGAAGTTCATTGAACCTTATCATTTAAAGGAAGGAAAAGTCATAACAAGGTTACCATAGGTGAACTTGTGATAGGATCATTGTTGGTTTTAATCCCATGAACTTTATAGTGGAGGGGGTGAGCCCAACATGGTCAAACTCATTACCTACTTAAACCCTACTCTCACCAATGTTTGGACTAGGGGCCCTACTGCTTTGCCATGCTTCACTCTGGGTGGGTGTTATAGTAGGCCTCAAGCCTCTACAAGTCATTTATTTTTTGTTTAAGGTATATAATCTAAGGGCATGATTGACTACTGTGTTCTATGTTTTGGTGATGTGGATAGGCCTTTTTGACAATGATAGGAGTGTCTATCAACTTCAGTCCCTGGGTGGTCCTACCTTGCTCCATTTGGAAGGGGGCCCTTCATTTCCATTTACAAGCTAGTTTCTTAAAAAGTGCCCATGGATGTAACTAGATTTTTTCCTCCATGATGAGCCCACAAGGTAGTTTTAACCCCCTTGTTACATTTACAAGGATAGTTGTGCTTCTCAAGAGTGATGGTGGTGTATTCAGGAGTCCAGTCACATAGGTCATGGGGTAGGACCTCTTATTGCCATTCTATTTCCCTCTTTGATGGCTTATATCCTTTTTGATGTGGTAAGGTGAGGTAAATCTCCCTTATTTGGTACCTACCCATGAGGTCTCACCCTCTGTACCATGATGGCATTGTTGGATGGGTGTTTATCACAAACATTAGAGACACTGCAGTGTAGTTTACACCAAGGATTTGAAATAAATAGATATGTGATCTATGCATCATGTGTGTGTTGGACCATTAGTTCCATGAGAATATGACTCTCAATAATGGATATCTCATCTCTCACCATGATGAAGAATGTAGTTAAATGTGATACTTAGTGTGAATTGTAGAATGCCATGAATCATCGAGTCTTTGAATGCAAGTTACACTAAAGGCTTCAACCAAGGGCACACCTACTTGGGAATTGCACTTCAAAATTGCTCTCCCCCTTAGTGCATAGGTAGGAGTAGTGGATATGGCCATCCATCCCCAAATGGGGTGCGGTTGGCTCAAATGGGAATGAGGTTTGTCCCTTGTGTCACAACGAGTAGTGGCCCATGTGGGTTGGCATTGGTTTATGCCCAATGGGTGCAAATATGTGTGAAACTTTATATTAGAGTTGATGGATTTTTGCCTAATGTACAAGATATATGGCCACCTTTTACATCCCTAAGTTAGGCATGAACACCCATTGAGTTTAATCATATCATTAAGTGGAGGAAAAGAAACTTACAAGGATTCCCCTAGTAATAATGAGCAAACTAGGAAGAGCCCAACATGAAAATTAGTGACCATGTCTATTGATTTATAGTCTATAGAAGTGTCCTCAGTGATGGACTAGGCCTAAGTCCCCTAGAATGGGGCACTAGAGAGGGTGAGATCCCTGTTAGGCCTAGATCCTATCACACCATGACGCATTATTGTTGAGTTGGGTTATTTGGGAATGCAGCCCTAATTGGGTGGTAAATTCTATCTAAGGCTAAATATAGGTGAGAGACTAATAGTTAACAAGTACCATGAGGGAAAGATGAAAAATACTTTGAAAAGAGAGTTAAAGAGTGATTAAAATTTCTAGGAGGGAAGTAGATGGAGGTTGGTGATGTGCCCCAGTTAGATGTGGAATGGCATGAGCTAGTCTGTCACTTAGCTTGGGGGACATGCCAATATAGGCCATCATGGAGGTAAAAGTGCATCCTTTAGGTCACTCAATGTACCTCATTTGTGATGGTTAGGGAATAAAATGTGTGCCTATGGTGGGCCCTCAAGTACCTACATGCTCATGGCATTAGCTAGTGGGATTTTCATTTGACCTATCTTGAAACATAGACCAAGGAGTCTAACATGTGTGTGAGTTAGTAGGTTGGGAAACCTTTGAGGTGCAAGGAAGTTGACTGGTGAGATCCCCTCTCAAGGGGTGCACCACTAACTAACCCTAGTCTTATGTGAAGGTTTTAAGTGTGAGCACACCTATTAGGACCCAAAAGATGGTGAACTATGCCTAAGTAGGGTGAAGCTACAAGAAACTCTAGTGGAGGCCTACAGTGATACTGATGTGCAAATCATTCATCTAACTTGGGTATAGGGGCAAAAGACTAATCAAACCATCTAGTAGTTTGTTTCCTCTAAAGTTTCCCTTAGGATGGTTATAGCTCACATGTGAGTTTTATTAGGTAAAATAAATGATTAGAGGCATCAGGGGCATAACACCCTCAACCTATTCTCAAAATTTAAATAGCTAAGGTAGCATGGATACTCTATTGAGCTATGCCATGGAATCATGAGCTCTAAGGCAGCCATTTTTGGTAATTATAATTGGCGATGTGGGATAAACCAAAATTCAAGTTACGATGCCAAATTACACACTAACCTAGATCCCATATAGGGTATTGGTTGATTAAGATAGTAGGACAGTGGTCATGGAAGTTAAAATCCATTAAGGAGTGTGTAAAAACTCACCTTTCAAATCAACTAACCCCAAAAATGGATGGTGATAAAGTGCATAACCTATACTCAATCATCAAGGAAAGTGCCAAGCATTGAAGAGTAGGAGGACATGGGGGTTATTAAAAAAACTTGGGTGTGAGCTTGGGTGGATTGGCCCTTAGTGTAGATCTTAGTGGTAGTAGCAAATATTCAAATGAGAACTTTGAAGATTAAAGTGGGGAAAGGTTCCATGTGAATAGAACTTGGACATGCATTATTCAATCCTAAGAGATGATGAAGTCCTATTTCAAGGCCACACTCTATGTGATCATCAAAAGAGAATCAAGTTAACATTCCCAAACTAGGATGTGGTGATGGATATCAATGTTAGGAAATATAGAGACATTAGTGGGGGCCTCAAGAAGAGTTATCTTTTCTTTTTAACAGCCTAACCACCCTAAAATCAAATCAGCTAGATATAGGGTCCTACAGTTGGAAGAACACTACATGTCCTAAGTATCTAATGCACTTTTGGTAGCCCTTGAAAATCTAGAGGACTGAGTACCATTCATGGCTAGTTATACTCATAACCACATCAGGTCTCCAAGGTGAACAACCTCTAGTCAATAGAACAATGTAGGCAAAGGAAGTCAGTAAAATGGATCTATAAATTTGGGAAAAGGATTGGATTTGAGGGCTGGGCCTAGGGGTCTATGCCCTGAAACTATGTGTTGTTGGTAGCCTGCCCAGGCTACTTATGTGGTGAGGGTGGGTTATCACATGTTGACTAGGTGATGGGAGTAAGACACTCCCCTTATGGGGGCTTTCCATAGGTGGTAAAAAACCAACTTAGAATTGGTATGGACAATAAGAATCTAACTATTTAATTAAAAAAAAAGCATTGTGATGGTCCCTATAGATGCTGACTCTCTAAATGTCAAAGTGAAGAAATTCAACCAAGCATGAGTAAATAGTGGGAGTCACTATGACTCTCTTAATGTAGAAAAATTCCTCATCATATAATTAGTGATGTGCATTAATGGATTAATGAGATTTTGACTATCCCTATATACTATCTAGAAAAATAATAACTAAGGGAATAGGCTTGGAAGAATTAGTGGGGATAGAAGACCTTGTTGAGCTTGACTCTATTCTAACTTTGTGAAATGACTTCAGAGGTGTAGAATAAGTGGGATCCATTTTGGTGTAAGTGAAATACCACTACTTTTAACATTATTTTACTTATTCCATGAGGCAAAGATGGGGCAATGCCCCTATTTTTGGCTTTAACATGTGCTTTAACACATCGATTCAGGTAGAAGACATTGTCATGTGGGAGTTTGGCTAGGGTGGCACATCTATTAAAAGATAATGTAGGTGTTCTAAGATGAGCTCAATGAGAATGAAAATCTCATGTGGAACAAAAGGGTAAAATCTCATTTGATTTTTATTTTTAGTACAAATACAAAACATGAAAGTGTGGCTTATCGATCCTTTAAAATTTTGGAATTTGAATCTATAGGTGTTAGAAAAGTTACCATAGGGATAACTGGCTTGTGGTAGCCAAGAATTCATAGCAATGTTGGTTTTTGATCCTTTGATGTTGGCTCTTCCTATCATTATGAAGTAGAATTCACCAATTGTTAGATTGTTCACCCACTAATAGGGAACATGAGCTAGGTTTAAACCATCATGAGATAGGTTAGTTTTACCCTATTAATGATCTATGTCATGAAATTAATTAAACTTAGTATGATAGGAACCATTTATTCACACATTTGGTCATCACACTTGGTTGAAAAGATAGTGACATAAAGCTACCATGTGTCACATTATGACTGAACACCTCTAAGTTAGAATCCATGCTAGATGTAGTGCATCTCTCTTATTGGCTACATCATGACCCATTATAGGGGAAATTTTGTGTCCCCAAGGGTTCATGTCATTATAAACTTCCATTCAAAGCAAAAACCCATCTAGAGCAACATTGTATAACAATTTCAAGTGGTCGGTGAGAGGAATACTTTATAGATGACTTAAATAAGTGACAAGGTATTATAAGTGGGAGAGTGGCCTTACTACCATGATCCACTACAATTCAGCCCTATATTGCCCTAATTCATACAACCTCAGGTCTTTCTATGAGTGTGGTTCATGGGGAGATACATCCATAAAAGTATGAGCAATGTGTGGTTGAGAGAGCTGTGATTGGGTATTTTTTGAATTTGCACCTCAAACATTATTGACAATGTTTTGAGTCATCCTATACCAATGTTGTTCTAAATAATAGTTCACACTTAGAGAGGAACTTTCAAGTGGGATTTTTAAAATAATATGGGTTGTTGAATATTTTGGGTGGGGTTTCCTATACCAATGTTGTTGCATAGAGAAACTCACACTTGGACAATTTTTCAACAAAATTTCTAGTGGGGCTTTTGAATTAATATGAGATGTTACATGTTCTAGGTGGGGTTTCCTATACTGGCATCATCATAATGCAATTAAGGGAGGAGGTTGGTGTTTAAAATGATATGTAATATTTGGATAGTTTTTGGGTGGGGTTTCCTATACCGACATCATCACAATATAACTTGGGGAGGGGGTTGGGGTTCAAAATAATATACAGTGTTTAGATATATTTTGGGTGGGGTTTCCTATACCAATGTCAATGTATGAATAAATTTTCACTTAGATGGAATTTAGATAATATTTCAAGTGGGGTTCCCTATACCATCATCATCATAATGTAACTCATGCAACCAATGCCACTCGAAAGAGGTGGGGGGGGAGGGTGCAGGCATGAGATGTTCCCAAAATAATAAGTAGTGTTGAGTATTTTAAGTGGGGTTTCCTATACCAATGTCTTCATGCATATAAATTCATGCTTACATAGATTTTCAATAATACTTTTAGTGTGATTTCCAAAACAATATGTGGTGTTGCATATTTTGGGTGGTGTTCCCTATACCAACATCTTCACAATGTAACTTGGGGGATTTTGACAATATGCAAGTGTTGTATATTTTAGTTGGGGTTTCCTATACCAATGTCATCACATAGAAAAATTCTCTCTTAGATGTATTTTTTGCAATATTTCAAGTGGGGTTTCCTACACCAACGTCATGAAAATGCAATTCAAGATCTCAATGAAACTTGGGGGGTTTCAAAAAAACATGCAATGTTACATATTTTAGTTGGGGTTTCTTATACCAGTGTCATCGTGCAAAAAAATTCACACTTAAGATGGATTTTTGGCAATAATTTGAGTGGATTTTCCTATACCAACATTATCATAATGCCACTTTGAGTTGCATTGGATTTCATATACCAGTGTCATCGCACAGAGAAACTCAATTATATTTTTGACAATAATTCAAGTGGGGTTTCCTATACCATCATTGTCACAATGCCACTCGAGTTTGTAATACAACCTGGCCTCTCAATGTAACTTGAGGGGTTTAAAAATAACATATAATGTTTGCATATTTTAGTTGGGGTTTCTTGTACTAATGTCATTACATAGAGAAATTTACATATAGATGGATTTTTGACAATGTTTCAAGTGGGGTTTCCTACACCAATGTCATTGCAATGCCATTGAGGATCCCAATGTAACTTGGGGGATTCCAATAGTATGTAAGTGTTGCATATTTTAGTTGGGGTTTTTTATACCAATGTCATTGTGTAGATAAATTCACACCTAGATGGATTTTTGATAATATTTGGAGTGGGGTTTCCTATATCAATGTCATCACAATGCCACTCAGGGTCACAATGCAACTCAGCCTCCCAATGTAACTTTGGGGGTTCCAAAACAACATGAAGTGTTACATTTTTTAGTTAGGTTTTCCTATACTATTTTCATCATGTAGATAAATTCACACTTGGATGGATTTTTGATAATATTTTGAGTGGGGTTTCCTATACCAACATCATCACAATGTCACCTAGGGTCTCAGTACAACTCAACTTCCCAATGCAACTTTAGGGGTTCCAAAACAATGTGTAGTCTTCCATATTTTAGTTGGGGTTTCCTATATAAGTTTAATCAAGTTGATAAATTATCACTTAAATATATGTTTGAAAATATTTCAAGCAGGGTTTCCTATACCAATGTCATCGTAATGCAACTTGACCTCCAAATGCAACTTGGGGGGTTCAAAAAAAACATGTAGTGTTACATATTTTAGTTGGGGTTTCCTATACCAATGTCATCACGTAGATAAATTCACACTTAAAATGTATTTTTGACAATATTTCAAGTGGGGTTTCTTATGACAACATCATTTCAATGCAACTTGAAGGGGGGAGGCAGATTAGGGGTTTTACAAAATAATAGGTAGTGGTGAATATTTTAGGTGGGGTTTCTTATACCAATGTCATCACACAAAAATTCCCACTTAGAATTTTTTTTGACAATACTCTTAGTGCAATTTCCAAAATAATATGTGGTGTTTCATATTTTATGTGGGGTTTCATATACCAACATCAGCACAATACCACTCAGGATTGCAATACAACTTGGGCTCCCAATGTAAATCAAGGGGTTCCAATAATATGTAGTGCTACATATTTTAGTTGGGGTTTCTTATACCAGTGTTATTGCATAGATAAATTCACACTTATATGGATTTTTTATAATCTTTTGAGTGGGGTTTCCCATACCAACATTGTCACAATGTCACTCAGGGTCATAGTGCAACTTGGCCTCCCAATGTAACTTCACCCTGGGGTTCCAAAACAACATGCAATGTTGCATATTTTACATGGGATTTCCTACACTAGTGTCATCACACAAATAAATTCACACTTGGATAGAATTTTCACAATATTTTGAGTGGGGATTCCTATACTGACATCATCTCAATGCAAACTCGGGCTCACAATGCAACTCATGATACTAATGCAACTCAAGCTCACAATGTGCATTGGGAGTTCACAATACAACTCAGGGGATAGTGGTTACCAAAATAAATAGGTAGTATTTCATATTTTAGGTGGGTTTTTCTATACCAATGTCATCACATGGAGAAATTTGTACTTACAAGGATTTTTGACAATATTTTAAGCAAGCAAGCACTTAGATGGATTATTGACAATATTTTTAGTGTAGATTCCAAAATAATATACAGTGTCACATATTTTAGGTGGGGTTTCTTATACCAATGTCATCACAATGACACTCATGGTTGAAATACACTTAGGCTCCCAATGCAACTTGGGGAGGTTCCAAAACAATATGCACTATTGCATATTTTAGTTGGGGTTTCCTATACCAGCATCATCACATAGAGAAATTCACACATTGATGAATTTTTGACAATATTTCAAGTGGGGTTTTTTAAATAATATGTGGTGTTTCATTTTTTAGGTGGGGTTTCAAATACCATTTTCATTGTGCAATGTAATTCATGGGATTGCATATTTTGGGACTCAAAATACAACTTAGGGAGTTGAACCCCATGCCACTTGGGCTTACAATGCCACTCAAGGAGTTGATTCCAATGCAAATTAGGGAGTTAATCCTAATGTAACTCAGATTCATGAAGTGACTTATGCTCATAATGTAACTTTGGGAGGTGATCCCAATGAAACTTAGATTCATGATACAACTTGAGCTCATAATGTTACTTAGGGAATTTATGCCACTCGAGGAATTACTCCCAATGTAAATCAGATTCATGATGCAACTTGAGGTCACAATACAACTAAGGCTTCCAATATGACTCAAGCTCATAATGCAATTTGGGGAGTTGTTCCTAATGTAACTCGAGGTCATAGTCTAACTCAAGGAGTTGCTCCCAATACAACCTAGGGTTGTAATAGAATTTGGGAAGTTGACCCTAATGCAAATTAGATTCATAATGCAAATTAGGGTCTCAATGTAGTGCAGGCTCACAAATCTACTTGAGGAGTTACTCCCAATGCTACTCAGGGAGTTTCTCCTAATGCAACTTAGGGAGTTGATCCCAATGTAACTCAAATTCATGAAGTGACTTATGCTCACAATATAGCTCAATGAGGTGATCCCAATGCACCATAGATTCATGATTCAACTTAGGCTCACAATGTGACTCTAGGAATTTTTGCCACTCAAGTAATTGCTCTTGATGTAAATTGGATTCATGATGCAACTCAAGGTCACAATACAACTAAGAATTCCAATACAACTTAGGCTCCCTATGTAACTCGAGCTTGCAATGCAATTTGGGGAGTTATTCCCAATGCAACCCAAGGTCATAGTATAACTTGGGGAGTTGTTCCCAATGCAACCCAAGGTTGTAATTCAAGTTAAGAAGTTGATCTTAATGTAAATCAGATTCACAATGCATCATGAGGTTATAATCCAAGTCAACAAGTTGATCCCAATGTAAATCAAATTTACAATGTAACTTGGGGTCTCAATGTAGTATAACCTCACAACTCTACTTGAGGAGTTACTCCCAATGTAACTACCATTCATGATGCAACTCTAGGTTTAAACTTGTAATACAACTCATGGAGTTGATCCTGATACAAAATAGATTCACAAGGCAACTTAGGGATGCAATATAACTTAGGGAGTTGTTCCCAATACAACTCAAGGAATTTTTCCCTAAATAATTTAGATTCACAATGTAACTTGAGTTCACAATGTAACTCAAGCCCATGATGAAAATCAAGCTCACGATGTAACTCATGGAGTTTCTCATAATGTAACTTTGGGATTTTCTCCCAATTCAACTTTGGGTCACCATGCAACTCATTTCCCATAGTGCAACCCATCTCATGAAGTGTAACTCACATAATGCAACTTGATCTAGGTTGTGTTGACCTTGATAGTGTCAATCATTTAATACAACTTGATATGATGTATTTCATGTAGAAAATCTCATCTCTCATGAAACACATAATCTTGTGTAGTGTAGCTCATGAATCTCAGATCATGCATCACATCTAGTGAATCTTGACCCATGTAATGCCTCTCATAATGTCCAACTTATGTAGCACAAATCATCTCACATAGAGAAGCATGTGTAACACACATCCACATCATCAGAGTATGTGTGAGGGGAACATAAACTACCTAATGTCTTTATAAAATGGGAAGAGAGGATGTAACATTAGGAGCACAATGTACTCCATGAATCTCAAATCATGCATCACATTTGGCAAAACTCAACCCATGCAACACCTCTCATGAATCCTAGATTATGTAGCACAAATCATCTCGCATATTGGAACATATGCAACACATATCCACATCATCAAAGTATGTGTAAGGGGAACATTGACCACCTAATATCTTGATAAAATGAGGAAAAGGGGTGCAACATTGAGACTTCTTAGGAGGTCACCCATCCCAGTACTACCCCAACCCAAGCATGCTTAACTATAGAGTTTTGATGGGATTTGATGCACTAACATTGGTATGATCTTACCTGATATTTACTTTATCATATTACTCTACTTGTAGGAGACATGTGGAAGACATCAGATAGACCCAAATTTTTCCATGAGACTCAATTGGCCTCACAATGTGTGAGTTTCAACACACTACTCTATTGGTTCAATATGGCACACAAGGGGATCCCATCATAAGTTAGTTTCAACACACTAATCCATTGGTTCAATATGACACAAAAGGGGATCCAAGGTTATGGTAACCAACTCATGCATCTCATTCATCACAACTTATCAACTCAACATAATGCATCTTACACATCATAATTCATCTCATGTATTGTAATTCATATTGTTCACCATAGCCTACATAGTGTGGTTTGTGCAATATGACTTTGCCTAGGTTGTGATGATGGCCAAATGCATCTCAACCCAAAGTAACCCACCCAATGCATATTGTGGAGCATAACTTGTATATCATTGCATAACATAGCGTATGTAGCATGACCCATCTTAGACAATATAAATCTTATAGCATTTCTCATGCATCATTGCTCTCTCAATGTAAATCCACCTACATTATGGTGATCACCTAACACAACTTGACATGAGCTGAGTCAACCTAGACTAAGTTAGCCAAGCACAACTTGTACAACATAGCTCATCTTAACACAACCCACCTCATGCAGTGCAACTTGCCCAATGTTGACCTAAGTTGTGTTGATCACCTAAGGCAAACTGCTCATGTAATGTAACTCATAAAATGCAGCTCTATAAGCACAATGCATGGTAACACATCTTGTATAATGTAGCCCATGTAGGATGACTCATGTTATGCAACTCATCCTACCTAGTGCAGCTTACATAGTGCAACTTAGATAGCATAGATTCTCCAACACCTTGACATAAAGAAAAAGGGGGTCAAACACGTAGACATTAATATGACACACAAGGGGAAATCATGCAACAAAATTTGCATAATATAGCTTGATCATCATAGCTCACACAACATAGGTCAAGTTGGGTTGTGCCAACCTAATAGTTCCACTCACCCAATGTATATCTTGACCTAACATAGCTCATATTATGTAACTCATCTTTCACAACACAACACACCTCTTCTCACGTAGCCCTAAAAGTGGATCCCAACTCACGCATCGCATATGGTGAATCTTAGCTTGGGTAGAGCATCTCACAAAGCCCAGCTCATGTAATGAAAATCATTCCACACATTATGTATCCAAATCACAACTCACCTAATGTAGTTTGAATTAGGTTGTGTCAATTTCCTAATGTAGCACAACCTAACACAGCTTATGAAGTGTAGCTTGCATAATGTAACTTGAGAAAAAATACTCGTGCAACACCACTTGTGTAGTACAACTTGTAATCATAGCTCATCCCATGAAGTGTAACTCATGTAACATAACATGCCCAAATCAGCCTAATCAAGGTTTTGGCAACCCAATTTGCATTGATCACCCCACATTGAGTAACTTGATGTAACTTGAGCAACACATCTTGCAAAGTGCAACTCACAAGGTGTAACTTGGGTAGTGCATCCCATATTACACAACTTAATTCAACTCATCATGCATAATGTAATTGATGCCATGTAGTGTAACTTGGTTAGTTCATCTCATCTCACACAATGCAACTTGTATGATGTAATACAACTCATACTATGTAGTGCAAATCATATAGCACATCTTGTGAAACTCATCTTGAAAATTATAGCTCATGTGATGCAACTCATATAACACATCTTATGAAATTCATCTTACAAAGCATAGATCATGTAATGCAACTTGGGTATTACATCTTGTCTCTCATAGTGCAACTCATCCTATGTAATGCAACTTATCTCACTTAATGTAACTCATGCCATGAAGTGTAAATCATGTAGAGAATCTAGTGCAACACAACTCATGCAATGCATCTTGACCTAGGTTATGCCAACTAACTAAGGCTTTCAATACAAATTGAGTTCATAATGTAATTTAGGGAGTTGTTCCTAATGTAACTTGGGGTCATATTGAAACTGAGGGAGTTGCTCCCAATACAACTTGAGGTGATAATGCAAGTCAGGAAGTTGACCCCAATGCAAATTATATTCATAATGTGACTTGGGGTCTTAATGTAGTGCAAGCTCACAACTCCACTCAGGGAATTACTCCCAATGCCACTCAAGGAGTTGCTCCCAGTTCAACTCAAGGAGTTGATCCCAATTGAACTTAGATTTGTGAAGTGACTTATGCTCACAATACAGCTTAGGGGGGTGATCCTAATGCAATGTAGATTCATGATGCAAATCAAGCTCATAATTTGACTTAGGGAATTATTCCTAATGTAAATCAAATTCACAATGCAACTTGAGGTCACAATATAACTAAGTCTTACAATACAACTTAGGCTCCCTATACAACTCAAGCTCATAATGCAATTTTGGGAGTTATTCCCAGTACAACCCAAGGTCATAATGAAACCTGGGGAGTTGTTCCCAATATAACCTAGGGTCATAATGAAAGTTGAGAAGTTTATCCTAATGCAAATTGGATTCATAATGTAACCCAAGGTTGCAATGCAAGTCAGGAAGTTGATCCCAACACAAATTGGATTCACAATGCAAATTAGGGTCTCAATGTAGTGCAACCTCATAACTCTACTCAAGGATTTGCTCCTAATACAACTGCCATTCATGATGTAACTCTAGGTTTGAACTCATAATACAACTCAGGGAGTTGATCCCAATGCAAAATAGATTTAGAAGGCAACTTGGGGCTATAATGAAAATCAGGGAGTTGTTCCCAATGTAACTTAGGGAATTATTCCCAATGTAATTTATATTCATGATGCAACTCAGGTTCACAATGTAACTCAAGCTCATGATGTAACTCAAGGTCATGATGTAACTCATGGAGTTACTCATAGTGCAACTTGGGGAGTTTCTCCCAATTTAACTCTGGGTCACCATAAAAATAATCTCTCACAGTGTAACCCATCTTGTGAAGTGTAACTCACATAATATAGCTCAATCTGGGTTATGCTAACCCTGATAGTGTTGATTGTCTAATCTATATGAAGTAGTTCTTGTAGTGAAGATCATCTCAATTAGCACACATAATCTCGCATAACGCACCTCATGAATCTCAGCTCATGTATTACATCTAGGGAAGCTCATCCCATATAATGCCTCTTCAAAGCCTAGATTATGTAACACAAATAATCTCATGTAGTGCAACATGTGTAACACACATCCACATCATCAGAGTATGTGTGGGGAATATAGACCACCCAATGCCTTGATAAAATGGGGAAAGAGTTTGAAACATCAAGAGCACAATGCACCTCACGAATCTCAGTTTGTGCATCACATTTGGTGAAGCTCAACCCATGTAACACCTCTCATGAAGCCTAGCTTATGTAGCACAAATCATCTCACATAGTGCAGTGCATGAAACACACATCCACATCATCAGAGTATGTGTAAGGGGAACATAGACCACCCAATGTCTTGATAAAATAAGGTAAAAGGGTGCAACACCAAGACTTCTTGGGAGGTCACCCATCCTAGTACTACCTCAGCCTAAGCACACTTAACTATGGAGTTCTGATGGGATCTAGTACATTAACACTGGTATGATCACACTTGATATTTACTTTATCACATTACTCTACTTGTAGGACACATGTGGAAGACATCAGATAGACCCAATTTGTTACATGAGACTTATTTGGCCTCACTTATGTGTGAGTTTTAACACACTACTCTATTAGTTCAATATGGCACACAAGGGGATCCCATCATAAGTTAGTTTCAACACACTACTCTATTGGTTCAATATGGCACATAAGGGGATCCCATCATAACTTGTGCAACATGCATAGTGTAATACAAATCATCTCACATAGTGTAGTGCATGCAACACACATCCACATCATAGCTTATCAAATATCATTGAACCCAGGTTATGCTGGTTGCCTAACACAACACATTCTGGGATAGCTTGTGTAGTGTAACTAATGCCACACACCTCATATAATGTACCTCAACCCTATTTTCATCAATCACCTAATGTATCTTGTGCATCATACCCTACCAGTGCAACTCGTGCAACAACACAACATATCTCATGTAACACAACTCATCCCTTATAGTGTAATACACATATCACACCATGTGTGAAGCATAACTTTCCTAATGAATTTCAAATCAAGCTTTGCCAATTTCTTAATGTAGCTCAACCTGGTGCAGGTCACTCGATGCATCTCATGTAGCAAAAATCATCTCGTACAATGTGGCTCATTGATGCAACTTGACTTGGGTTATGTCAATCACCTAACTTAGTTCAACCCAATATAACTCATGTAATGCGCAACATGGATAGTGTAGCTCACTTAATAATTCCTTTAAGGGAGCTACCATAGTGTAAATAAAAAGAGGCTCCCATACCCTTCATGCTTGTTTATGTCATTTTACCACCACATCCCTGCCCCCTCCCACTTTGAGACATTAGAGTATGTGTGATGGGAACACAAACTACCTAATGTCTTGATAAAAGTGGGAAAAAGGGTGCAATATTGGGACTTCTTAGAAGGTCACCCATCCCAGTACCACCCCAACCCAAGCATGCTTAACTATGGAATTCTAATGGGATCCAATGCACTAATGCTAGTATGATCACACCTAATATTTACTTTAGCATGTTACTTTAATTTTAGAAAACATGTGAAAGACATTATACAGACATAATTTATTGAATGGGACTTGCTTGGACACACTTATGTATGAGTTTCAACACACTAATTTATTGGTTTAATATGGCACACAATGGGATCCCATCATAACTCTCACACTATCTTTGACTTATCAAAACCCATTATGTGCAGTGTGACTCACATGGTGCATCACACATAGTGTAACTCACCCAATGTAGCATGGTCTAGGGTATGTCAATTGCCTAACACAACTCAACTTAGTGTATCTCATGCATCACAACTCATGTCATGCCACACCACTCATGTATTACAACTTGAATTTGGCTATGATAACCCAGGTTGTGTAGCATAACCTCATGTAATTCATTTCTCACAACGTAACTCATAAATAAAAAGAGGGTCCCATATCTTTCATGCTTGTGTATGTCATTCTCCCCCCTTGACATTAGAGTATGTGTGATAGGAAAATAGACTACCAGATGTCCTGATAAAATGGAAAAAAGGTGTAACACTTAGACTTCTTGGGAGGTCACCCATCCCAATACTACCCCAGCCCAAATGTGCTTAATTCTAGAGTTCTGATGGGATTTGGTGCACTAACACTGGTATGATTACACTTGATATTTAATTTATCACATTACTCTACTTGTAGGAGACATGAGGAAGACATCAAACAAATGTAATTGGTTACTCAAGACTTATTTGGCCTCACTTATGTGTGAGTTTCAACACACTACTCTATTGGGTCAATATGGTGCACAAGGGCATCCCATCATAAGTGAGTTGCAACACAATACTCTATTAGTTCAATATGGCACAAAAGGGGATCCCAATATAACTCATGCACTATATATGACTTAGTTAAACCCATCACATGTAATTAAACTCACAAGGTACATCTAACATAGTGTAACTCACCCAATGTAGCATGATCCAGGTTGTGTCACTTACCTAACACAACTCAACTCAGTGCAACTCATGTAGTTCAATTCTTCTCATGTCACATGACTCATGCATTACAGCTCCACCTAGGTTATGCTAACCCAAGTTTTATAGCTCAACCTCATGCAATTCATCTCTCAAAATGTAACTCATCTTGTGGTGCCTAGCTCATGTGGTGCATCTAGTATAACCTAACTCATCTTGCATAGCACACCCTACCCAATGCCAACCCAAGGCTCATCAATTACCTAACACATCTTGACATGGTGTAGCTAGCATGATGTAAGTCATATAAGGTAGCTATAGAGGCACATGCCACACACTATATCTCACTCAACACTCATATAATGTAGCTCAAGCAGGGAAATGCATCTTATGTAATGCAACTTGCACAATGCATCTCATGTAACACAGATCATCCAATGTAGCATGAGTCTCGATTCATAAATATATAATTTAGGGCCTCCAATATGGATCAATATGGGTTGGTTAAACCATGTAACATAGCTCAATGCAATGTATCTTTCACATCATATTTCATCTCTTATAGTGCAGCTCATATTGTTCACCGCACCCTACATAGTGTGGCTTGCATAATGTGACTTCACCTAGGTTATGATGATGGACCAATGCATCTTGACCTAGAGAAACCCACCCAATGTATATCATACAATATAACCCATGTTGTAATGCATAATATAGCTCATGTGGCATGTCTCATGCATCCTTGATCTCTTAATACAACTCCACCTATGTCATGGTGATCACCTAACATAGCTCGACTTGAGCTGAGTTGACCTAGGTTGAGTCAACCAGGCATACCTTGTGTAACATAAATCATCTTGAAAAACACAACCCACCTCATGTAGTGTATCTCACCCAATGATGACCTAGGTTGTGTCAACCACCTAAGGCAGACCACTTATGTAATGTAACTCTATAAGCACAACACACCACAACACATTTTACATAATGCAACCCATGTAGACTGACTCGTGCAACACAACTCATCCCCACCTAGTGAAACTTGCATGGTGTAACTTTTAGAGTAATTTCCTACTCTACGTCATATTTTTTTTTGGTTAAAGCACTACAATTTTGGTTCCTGCACACCTTGGACGCCATGGCAGAATTTTAAAGTAGAGGGCTGGTTCATTTTGCCTAAGTGTCAAAGTGCAATGGAAGCTACCAAGTGTCACCCTCTAGTAGCAGATCCCTTTTTCCCCTTTTTTTTCCTTCATCTCTTTTTACCCAAGTATCAAGTTCAAGCAGATGTTTCCAAATGTGAATTTCCAGGGGATGAAGCTGGACAGTTGGTGTTCTCTGAGGCCCCTTTTTGTAACTTTCTAGAGAATCATGGACCGTGCCATGTACCTAGTAGAAATTAAGTAGAATGCACCACATGTCAGTGTTTGATTCTCATAGAGGCACCCATGTTTCATTTGGCAAAGATTTTCAATGGGTTAAGCCACACAGAGAGTGGAAAGTGCCAGGTGGCAATTGTGGAGGCCCTAAACTACCTTTTGGATGAAGCAGCAGAGATTGCCATGTGTCAACATTTGGGAAGATGCAAGTCCAATACTTTCATTTAATGCACAAAGGCATCATTTTATTCTACTTAAGTGCCATAAATTAGTGGATGTTGCCAAGTGTCACTCTCTGGGTCCCTCTCTACTCCATCCCTAAAGAAAGTTGAAGGCACCACATACCCCTAGAAGGAGAAGCGGAAGATGCCATGTATCTTCCCAAGAGTAGCAGAGATCACCATGTGTCAACCTCTGAGAAACCATCTTGAGCCTAATTATTGAATAAAGATTGTGGTGGGTCTTGGATGATATTTCAAAGGACTGAGGAAATGCTAAGTGTTAACAAGTGAAGACTGCCATGTGCATCCATCCTTTCTTAAAGGTTTCCTAGGTAAGGAATGCACTGAGTTTTATTTCAATAAAGCTATAAAGTATCAAGGAAGTGGGCTATGATAGGTGTCAAAGGTGGAGCATTCCTCAACATAATATAAAGAAAGCAGAAGAGGCCAAGTGTCATCCTTCGGTGCCTTCTAGATCAAAAGGAGAGAAATTTCATAAATTGACTAGGTCTCCTTGTGTCTATCTATCTGCTACAATAGAGATGGGGAAAAATAGGCAAAAGTTATTCCTAGTAGATAGAATAGTGCACCGAGTAGATTTTTGGGGCTTAAAAGTATTGAAGATGTCGTCTATTTGTCCCCTATAAGCAGAGGTAGAGTAGACAGTTGAGCGGCCAAACAGGGATGGAACAAAGAATTTTAGGTGCAAAGAGAGGTACTAGACAGGGATCACCATGCCACAGTTAGGACAGTCCTTGATAAAGACCAAGATGCATCTGAGGCATTGAATGCACCATCTGATTTGTCCCCTACGAATGAAGGATAGAGTAGACTTGTGTGGGAAAGAAAGTGACACCAAGAGACATATGAAGTTATATAAGAAGGATTGTAAAATCAAGAAAATGGGGGGAAATTCTCATAGTTTTAGACTTTCAGAGTTTTAACCAATAATATCATTTGCTTTTGTTTCATTTTCCTAAGTTGAAAGGTTTATATGACTATGTGTGTTTCTGCATCTTTTGTATGACTGGAAGATTCAATAAGAAGATTGAACACTATGCCCTTGTTGATGTTATCTATTTCATTTTCAAAGTAGTCTATGCTATAGATTTTCTAGTGTTGTGATTGGAAATGTTATTTGCTTTTGTCTCATTTTTTGGAGTCTGAAGTTCTACATAATTGTGCATTACTTTTGTGCCTCTTATGTGATGGGAAGATTCTATAAAGAAGATCAAACACTATGCCTTTGTTGATAATTCTTGTATCTTAGCAAAAGACTCCCCTATTGTGAGCCTTTATTTCTATTATTCCAATCTTTTACATTGATCATACACTTGTCTGCTCTTAAATGTAATTGAATTGTATAATAGTCTCACTATGCTCATGTTAGGATTAGGATTACACTTAGGCACATTACCATAGTTAGGTTTCAATTCCTGCATTTTTCATTTTTGTTTAGTCTCCTATCCCTTTTCCCCAACACCTATAAAATAGAAGAGACCAACTTCTTTAAAACCTGGAGGTTGTTTCAAGCCGCATTGTCCCATAGCTTGAAACTCCCCATTGTCGATTGATTAAAATCAAGTGCAATTTTTGTCTTCAACAATTTTTGGCACGCCTGGTGGGACCGATCTTTTAAGGAGTTGAATAAAATTTGGTGTGTTTTTTGACCAATTAGCCTTTGGAGGTTTTAACAACACCAATAATGACTCTGTGTCAAATCAGTCAATCAAGGAGTTTTGGTATCATCAAGAAATCCCTTAGATATAGTTGATTTTAGATATTAAATCTCAAGATAAGATAAGATAAGATAAGATAAGATAAGATAAGATAAGATAAGATAAGATAAGATAAGATAAGATAAGATAAGATAAGATAAGATAAGATATATAGGGAGGGGGAGGGCCAAAAAAACTCTCTATTGTGCCACCCCCTCTATCTCTATCTATCATAGTTAATATATATTGTGGGGGGCACAGTATAGAGATAGATATAGAGATAGAGTAGATAGGGGGAATGTTCAACGGATCCAGATAGAGTAGTATGTATAAATTTATTACTCATAGCTATGAGTCTTATTCTCCTTATATATTTAATTGAGAACAAGATTCTCCTACAATCATTTCAAGTAACTAGGATGTAGATGGTTATGAGCTATACCAATCTTATGACCAGCCTCCTCAATATGATGCATATCATGCTCAACTTGACCTTATTTTCACCTTCAAAAAGGCATTATTGGGATTTTAAAAATATGTATTAAAGCTTGACAACAGAAGAGGATATGGCAAAGAAATTCCTTGTCATGTCATCCATCAAGTAAGGGATGTAATAGACATGATTAAAAGTGAGTGGGATCCCATTGAAAGGGGAAATTGGTAAGAACTTACATATGAGATGCTATATGTGTGTGGATTGATTGCATTTATAGAAGAGAGGCTAAGCATTCATGAGAACCAGCCTTACCAAGTCTACCAAACTCCATATTCACCACCACAAATTCTATATCAAACATACGCCACCCCTGTTCATGAGTAAGGTCAAACCTATCAAGATCACTTCCCCAATAATGCAAAACCTATGACATCAGCAAGGGAAGAAGACCCCAAACCCCCACTATCTCCTCAAACCCCTTCCTTTCTTCCTCAAGAAGCTTCTTGTTTTTTATCATAGCCTTCTTCTTCATCCCCTTTTAAAGAAGAATATATTTTGAAGGAAGTAGTTGAGTATGCAAAAGAGTACACTCAATTCATGGCTAGTCAAGAGGATTCCATAAGTGTAGATAAGGAGGAAATCACCGTAGATTCCCCCTTTGATGAGCAAGAGGATAAGCCACAAGATTTTTCCTTTACTTCAGATGAGGAGGAGAGCATTTCTAACTTTTTCCTTATTTTGCAATAAGATACAGAGGAACATGGATACTCCCTTGACCAAGTCATTGAGACAGATGACACTATCTTGCAAAAAGGATATGAATTGGCTAGATGTCGAGAAGACAACATCAAGACTCAGCTGAGTATGCAAAAGGAATGCTAGCTTAAATATTTATCCTTCCAAGAGGATAAAGCCATTAAGGAACATGATGATGTAATAGAGCTAGAATCTGAAGGAGATAAGCCAAAAGAGAATGGGTATCAAAAGGCACAGAGTGAAGAACCAATAGCCAATGATTTCTTGATGACACCCGACAACATGAAGAACCAATATTCAATAGGCATTCAAGGACAAGACAAGTGCATAGGTGTTGAATACACATTTTGCTCAAACTCGTTCGAGTGTAGGCAATCATGTGGCTTGCATAGAAGACATCCCATCAAAGGCATAACCGTTACAATTGTTGGTATGGCAACATAAGTTGATTTGTCATAAAGAAGATGTTGGAAAGTTCATTTTTGATCCTAGAGGAAATAAGGATTTGTAATTAATGTAGTTAGGCTGTTTCCCATTCCCACATTGCTTTGTTTTGTTTTTTCTTTCCCACTTTTCTTTTAAAAATAAGTGTTTTAAACATAGAGTCAGCATCCTAGAAGCTTTAATGCTTTAAATTTTGCCACAATAAATGCTTCCCTAGATCTTTGAGATCTCTAAGGTACCTTGCACTGCATAATGTGTCTACCTCACTATTTCTCGAAGATTGAGTAGGATTTGCTAATGGTCACCTTAATTTAATGCTATTTGGGACTTGATAGGGCCATAAATATCCCTTAGCAAATTTTAAAGTTTACAAACTCTCAAGTATTCTTGTAAAAATATCCTACTCATTGTGATTGATAGCACCTAGTGAAATTTGTTTCAGCAAGTGTGTCTTTTATCTTGCATAAGGTTCATACCAAGATAATATACAAGAGAAATAGAGATAATAGGAGCATCATCATCTTAACAAGGAGCAGGGGCACTGGATACCTTGATAGGTTACTGGCTAGCAAATCTTACACTATAGCCCCTATGTAACCACTAAGAACCTACCTAAAATCAAAGCCTTAGGAGTCGGTCAGACCAGTGACCCATCCAAAGTAAGGGATTATGTAAATGGGATAATGGACCCAACCCTATAAAGAGCCAATGGCATGAACCTCAAAGAAGGGGCACACCAAAGGTGTCTGCAAAGAGCTAGAGTAAGGCAATACAAAATATTGAAAATGAGGATATGGAATTCACAATTGGCTTAGTTTGAACTCCCAGCTAGGAACCCATGCTTAGATATAATCGAGTCATGTGTAGACTTGCTTCATCTACAATCTTTCTCTATTCAACAAGGCCCCTTCATGCTGTAGGTCACCCCACAAGCCATCATGGACATGCTTGCCCTGTAATATGATGATACCACCACCTTCCCCACCATTGATAAGATGCAAAGAATGTGGGCAAATGTCAATAATCAGACTATGTTTTTGAAGTCTGAGTTGCAAATAGCCAATGGCAACAAAATAGTACCGATGCTCTCGGCATCAAGAACTCAGTTCGTGCCCACTAGCCAAGACACACTGTCGATGATGGCTCTCATCTTCCGCATGAAGGATGATATGGTGGTATATGCTGAGTAGATGGCCATTCTCTTTAGGCTAAAAATAGTTGACAAGATGTAGGAGTAACATCTTGACTTCTCTGAGCACCTCACCTTCTTGATGGTCGAGTAGCTGACCCAATTTAGGGCAAAAGGAATATTCAGGTATTCCTCCTTTCTGTTTCATAACCCTGACCTCTTCTCCTAGTTTATAAGCCAAAACCTATATGACCCAACCTTCGATCCCTAAAGAACTATACCTGTGTCTGCATGGACACATGTTTTATCAAAAACTAGTGACACATATGATTTCTAGGAACTATCCGTCACCCCTATTCTTCATTACCTCAACCTCAAGCCTATCATAAATAGGTTATTCCTAAGTGTTACAAACCTCTTAGTCAGCTACCCAATTCCATGTGACTTCTATTTTGGGGCCCATCACATGACCGTAAGGGTCCATGGATTTTGTGGGGAGCCAGTGTTGCTACCAAAAGTTTTGACTCTCTAGTTAGCATTCATAGAAATTGCCAGGCAGGTGTCAGTGGTTGATAATGAATATGGCTCTAGAAAGAAGAAGAGGAGAATGTACAATCTCCCATGGATGGCAGGAAACATGAGCTTAGAAGCCAAAAAAGTTGAGACTATGTTGCTATAGAAATTGACCTTCTTGGGGTTTCTATTAGTCCAAGACAAGTGGGTTTATGACCCAACAAATTACATAGCCTTCGTAGTGAGGAAAAATAGAATTGGAGCTAGGATTGTGCATGAAAGCCGTCCCTATTAGGAAACCAAAAAAAATCCTACAGAAGACACCCCTGGTCTCTATGTTGAGTTGATAGACCTACCTCTCCCACCAAATAGGCCATGGGAGACCTTCTATGATAAATAGAGGGAGTACAATCCCAAGGTTAGGATGACCTTTGGTTTGAGAGGGACACTGAGGAATAAAGGATGGGATGCAAAGAAAATTGAGGCCTATTGGAGAAATAGGTAGGAGATCTCCCAAACTACCCATGCCTCTAGAGGCATAGACTCAGATGAAAAGTTGGAAGAAATCTAGGATGAATGGCATCCATCCCCTGTGTCTAACCTAGAAATAAGCCAAACTTTGACACTTAGGGTGGAACAAGCAGTTGGAGTAGGACCAAGCCAACAACTGCAAACTTTAGAGCAAGCTAAAGCTATAATAGAGTAACAAAGAAGTGTGGTGTCTTCACCACCATGAGCCTCCACATCAGTGGGAGTAATTAAAGTCCCCAGTTCCCCACATGCACCATTGACAATAGTAGAGGTAGAAGGGAGACAAACACAACCTGAGGTAGAGATGCCCAAAAAGAGAAGGGTATAGTTCTAATTAGACCTAGAAGAGGAAGAGGAGCCTTCACAATGCCCAATGTAGAACACTACAACTTCCTCATAGGTAAGTGTTCCTCCCCCTTCTCCCTCTCAATCTATTCCTCACCCTACTGGCATGATGCCTCCACCCAGTCAGATGACACCTCTCACCATTGCTGCCATTCCCATCTCACAAGCCACCCCATCATCCATGCCTTAGGCCCTCACACTACCCCATTTCTCTCCCTTCATTCCCATAAATATGCCCCTAAAACTCACCCCTACCTAACCAATGGCTCTCTAATATGGCCTGCAACAAGGATTTCCCTTTGCAGGGGGACATATTACATCCCCTTCCACCTTCTAGACATAGGCTGATGCCACTAGGAAGGCAAGAAAAGCTCGATTAGAGAATAGGATTAAAGAGAATAAGGCTCTAGCTATTCCACATTTGAGGTCATAATTTAACCCCATTCAATAACAACTGATGATGACCCATTTTTCACCCAATGTTGCCAGGCTGAGCGAACAAATGTGACTAGAAGACTACACCATGAACGCAGTGGCCATTAACATGTCCTTGTTCAAGCCTCAAGGTAGAGTTGAGCTGTGAACTAAATCCACTTCTATAGTCATAGAATATTACTTGAAGAAATCAAGGAGATTATAGAAGATGGAGGCTGATTTGGCCTAGGAGAAGGCAAACTATAATAGTTTGGCCAAACAAATAAATAAGAAAGATAATAAGATAGCTAGTCTACAAAAATAGTTGTAAGATACTATTTCCCTTCAAACTCAATGGGAAATTTAGGCCCAAAATGATTCATTAAAGATGGAGCTTACTCTTGCAAAGGATGTAGCAACAACTCTAAGATAGGAAAATGCAACATTGTAGGGAAGAGTCAAAGGACTCCAATTATAGGTTACCCAATCATAGCAAGGGTTGCTAGAAGAATAGAACAAAGCTATGGCTTTTCAAGCCCAGCTCCAAGCTAAGAAATAGAGGACCACACAACTGAAAATTAAGCTAGCCAATAGGCTAAGAGGTGTTAGATTAGTTTAATTAGTGAAGGAGCTTTATAAGTCAGCATGGGTGAGAATCTCTTTAGAGATTCTCTAACTTAGGCCATTTTTCACCTTCTTGCTCAACGTGAAGCAACTATGTGAAAGGGTAGAGAATCTAGTACAAAACACTCTGGCCATGATCTCTAGGAGAGTCACAAACTCTCATTCATTACTGGAGAAGCTCTAAAGCTCAATGGATACAACATTGGTAGCTATGGGAATCCCAAATAGAATGGCCGTTGCGAGATGGATCAATGAAGAACTCAGTCACAATGCTGTGGCCAATAGTTGTAAAAGTTATCTCGATGTCGTAAAAGAAGGCATTAGTGAGATGAGATGCCACATTGAAGATTTGGTGTAACTAGGCCTCCCTTCCCCATTTCTAGATGCAAGGATGGTACTGATAGTGGATCAACTTAAACTATTACTGCTCACTAAATAAAGGGATCAAACAGTTTTCCAAAGTCTGCAAGATGATTCCTCACCCCTAGAGGTCGAAACTATTATGGTTCCTATTTTTTAGCTAGAATCCAAGCTAAAAGCCATGGTTTAAATCCTAAAAACTTTTTCACACAAGGATCTCATTAACTTGGATCTGGCTTTTGTTGAGTTGCAGAGTGCATAAGGATTATCTAACCATGAGTGGTCTATCTTCCAAACAGCATTGTTGAAGCTATAAATTTTGAAATTTTGATCGAGTGAGATTCAAGTTCTTTTTGAGCAGGATCAAAAGTCTTAGAGGTCACTAATAACTGTAGAGTAATTTCCTACTCTACGTCATATATAATTTATTTTTATTGGTTCAAGCACTACAATTTTGGTTCCTACACACCTTGGACGTCATGGCAAAATTTTGAAGTAGAGGGCCAGTTCATTTAACCTAAGTGTCAAAGTGCAATGGAAGCTACCAAGTGTCACCCTCTGATAGTGGATCCCTTTTTCCCCTTTTTGTTTCCTTCATCTCTTTTTGTCCAAGTATCAAGTTCAAGCAGATGCTACCAAATGTTGATTTCTAGGGGATGAAGTTGGATAGCTGGCATTCTCTGAGGCCCCTTTTTGTAACTTTCTAGAGAACTATGGACCATGCCATGTACCTAGTAGCAATTAAGTGGAATGTACCACATGTCATCATTTGAGTCTCATAGAGGCACCCATGTTTCATTTTGCAAAGATTTTCAATGGGTTAAGCTGCACATAGAGAAAAAAGTGCCAGGTGGCAGTTGTGGAGGCCCTAAACTACCTTTTTGATGAAGCAACAGAGATCACCATGTGTCAAAATCTAGGAAGATGCGGGTCCAATGCTTTCATTCAATGCATAAAGACATCATTTTATTTTGCTTAAGTGTCATAAAGTAGTAGACGATACCAAGTGTCACTCTCTAGGTTCCAAAGCGGAAGGCACCACATACCCCCAGAAGGAGAAGTAGAAGATGCCATGTATCTTCCAGGAGTAGCAGAGATCGCCACGCGTCAACCTTTGAGAAACCATCTTGATCCTAATTACCAAATAAAGATTGTGATGGGTCCTAGATGATATTTCAAAGGACCGAGGAAGCACCGAGTGTCAACAAGTGAAGACTACCATGTGCATCCATCCTTTTTTAAAGGTTGCTTGGGCAAGGAATGCACTGAGTTTTGTTTCAATAAAGCTACAAATTATCAAGGAAGTGGGATGCAATAGGTGTCAAAGGTGGAGCATTCCTCAACATAATATAAAGAAAGTAGAAGAGGCCAAGTGTCATCCTTCGGTGCCTTCTAGATCAAAAGGAGAGAAATTTCATAAATTGACTAGGTATCCTCGTGTCTGTCTATCTGCTACAACAGAGATGGGGAAAAATAGGTGAAAGTTATTCCTAGTAGATAGAATAGTGCATCAGGTAGATTTTTGGGGCTTACAAGTATTGAAGATGCCATCTATTTGTCCCCTATAAGCAGAGGCAGAGTAGACAGTTGAGTGGCCAAATAGGGATGGAATGAAGAATTTCAAGTGCAAAGAGAGGTACTAGACAGGGACTACCATGCTGCAATTAGGATAGTCATTGATAAAGACTAGGATGCATCTAAGGCATTGAATGCAGCATCTAATTTGTCCCCTACGAGTGAAGGATAGAGTAGACTTGCATGGGAAAGAAAGTGACACCAAGAGACATTCGAAGCTATATAAGAAGGATTGTAAAATCAAGAAAATGGGGGGAAATTCTCATAGTTTTAGACTTTCAGAGTTTTGACAAATAATATCATTTGCTTTTATTTCATTTTCCTAAGTTGAAAGGTTTATATGAATGTGTGTGTTTTTGCATCTTTTGTATGACTAGAAGATTCAATAAGAAGATTGAACACTATGCCCTTGTTGATGTTATCTATGTCATTTGCCAAGTAGTCTATGCTATAGATTTTCTAGTGTTGTGATTGGAAATGTTATTTGCTTTTGTCTCATTTTTTGGAGTCTGAAGTTATACATAACTATGCATGAATTCTACACCTCTTATGTGATTGGAAGATTCTATTAAGAAGATTGAACACTATGCCTTTGTTGACAATTCCTATATCTCAGCAAAAGACTCCCCTATTGTGAGCCTCTATTTCTGTTATTCTAATCTTTTACATTGATCATGCACTTTTTTGCTCTTAAATTTAATTGAATCGTATAATAGTCTCACTGTGCTCAGGTTAGGATTAGGATTACACTCAGGCGCATCGCCATAGTTAGGTTTCAATTCTTACATTTTGCATTTTTGTTTAGTCTCTTATCCCTTTTCCCTAGCACCTATAAAATAGAAGAGACCAACTTCTTTAAAACCTGGAGGTTGTTTCAAGCCGCATTATCCCATAGCTTGAAACTTCCCATTGTTGATTGATTAGGATCAAGCACAATTTTTGTCATCAACACAACTCACACATCATATATTTCCCAATGCCTTGACATAAATAAAAAGGAGGTGCAACCCCCAAACTCCCTAGTGGGTCACCCATCCTAGTACTACCCCAGCTAAAGCACACTTAACTACAGAGTTCCAATGGGATCTAAAGCACTAACACTAGTATGATCACACTCAATAAATATTGTATCACCTTGTTATACTTGTAGGAGAGACATGGAGTGTTAATCACTAGATGTGGCTTTGACTTGATGTATCTCATGGATTATAACTCACACAACACAATTCATGTACTATATCTTGCACAATGAAACTCATCCCATGCTAAAAAACTCATGTAATGCATCTCATATAACATAGCTAGCACAATGTAGCTTGACCAAGGTTGTGTCAACCCATTTTTTTCCAAATCACATAACACATCTCAAGTCAGCAAATCTCATGTAGTGCATCCCACACAAATCATCTCACATAGTACAGCTTGTGTAACACACATCCACATCATAGCTTGTCTAATGTCACTAGACTCAAGCTATGTTGATTGCCTAACATAGCTCAACTTGGTATAGTTCATGCAGTGCAACTAGTGTAACACACATTGACCCTATTTTTTTCAATTTCCTAATGCATATCATGCATCATAACCTATTGGTGAAACTCATGTAATAACGCAATGCATCTCACTAAACAAAACTCATCCCTTCCAGTGTAGTGCACGTACTGCATCTTATGTGTAGTGTAACTTGCCCAATGGATTTCAAATTGAGCTCTGCAAATTACATAGCATAGCTCAACCTAGTGTAGGTCACTCAATGCATCTCATTTAACAAAAATCATCTTTTATAACATGACTCACTGATGCATCTTGACCTAAGTTATGCTAATCATGTAACTTAGTTTAACCTGACATAACTTGTGTAACACATCTCATCCCACACATCAAAACATGCATAATGTAACTCACTCAACAATTATTCTAAGGGAGATATCATGGCATAAATAAAAAGAGGCTCTCATACCCTTCATGCTTGTATATGTCATTCCTCCACCCAGCCACCCCTGCCCCACACCCCCAAGACATTAGAGTATGTGTGAGGATAACATAGACCACCCAATGTCTTGATAAAATGAAAAAAATGGTGTAACATTGAGACTTCCCAGGAGGTCACCCATCCCAATATTACCCCAACCCAATCATACTTAATATATATTTTTGATGGGATCTAGTGTAGTAACATTGGTATGATCACCCCTGATATTTACTTTATCATGTTACTCTACTTATAGTAAACACATGGAAGACATCAAATAGACACAATTTGTTGCATGAGACTCATTTGGCCTCACTTATGTGTGAGTTTGGACACACAACTCTGTTAGCTTAGTATGGTGTATAAGGGGATCCCATCATAAGTGAGTTTCGACACACTACTTTGTAGGTTCAATATGGCACATAAGGGGACCCATTGTAACTCATGCACTATATCTAATTTAGTGAAACCCATCATGTGTAGTTTTAACACACTACTCTGTAGGTTGTGTTGATTTCCTAGCACAACTCAACTCAATGCATTTCATCCAGTGCAACTCAACTCATGCCACACAACTCACACATTACATCTCAAACTCATGAAATTCATCTCTCACAACCTAACTCATCTTGTGGTGCCTAGTTTGTGTGGTGCATCTAGTGCAACTTAACTCATCTCACATAGAAAAACCCATGCAATGCCAACATAGGGTTTTTTGATTGCCTAACACATCTCAAGCTGGTGTAGCTAGTGTGATGTAAGTCATACAAAGGAATGAGAGAGGAACATATCACACACCACATCTCATTTAACACTTATGTAGTGCAGCTCAACCAGGGCAACTCATCATGTGTAATACAAATTGCATAGTGCATCTCTTGTAACATAGATCAGCTAATATAACATGACCCTCAACTCATAAATATATAAGACAAGTCCTCTAATATGGCTTGGTGGGGGTTGGGTCGACTACGTAATGTAACTCAACATAATGCATCTCACACATTAGAATTCATCTCATGTAGTGCAACTCATATTACTCACCATAGCTTGCATAGTGTGGGTTGTGTACTATAACTTCAATTAGGTTATGATGATGGCCCAATGCATCTTGACCTAGATCAACCTACCCAATGTATCTCATGGAGCATAACTCTTGTACCATTGCATAACATAGCTTGTGTATCATGACCCACCTTAGACAATGCAACTCTTGTAGCATGTCTCATGCATCGTTACTTTCTTAATGAAAATCCACCTATGTTTTGGAGATCACTTAACACAGCTTGACCTGAGCTTAGTCAACCTAGGATGAGTTAGTTGGGCACAACTTGTGTAATGTAACTCATCTCAAACAACACAACCCACCCCATGTTGTGGAGCTCACCTAATGCTCACCCAGGTTGTGTCGATCACCTAAGGCAGACTGCTCATGCAATGTAACTCATAGAATGCATGTCTATAAGCACAATGTGTGGTAACACATCTTACACAATGTAACCCATGTAGGATAACTCATGTGATAAAACTAATCCTACCTGGTGAAACTTGCATATTACAACATAGATTACCCAACACCTTGACATAGAGAAAAAGGGGATGTAATACCTAGACTTCAATATGGCACACAAAGGGATCTCATGCAACATAATTTACATAGTATAGCTCGCTCAACATAACTCATACAACATAGGTCAAGTTGGGTTGTACTAGCCTAGTAGTGGTTCTCACTTAATGTATATCTCAACCCAACATAGCTCACATGGCATAACTCATCTTACACAACACAACCCATCTTGAACAACACACCTCATCTCACATAGCCCAAAAAGTGGATCCCAACTCATGCATCACATATGCTAAAGCTCAACTTAGGCAGATCATCTCACAATGCCCATATCATGCAATTAAAATCATTCTACACATTATGTATCCACATCATAGCTTGCCCAATGTAATTTGACCCAAGCTATGTCAATCTCCTAATGCAACACAACATGACACAACTCATGAAGTATATCTTACACAACATAAATTGAGAAAACATACTCATACAACACAACTTGTGTAGTACAACTTGTAATCATAGCTCATCCCATGCAATGTAACTCATATAGGGCATCTTATGTAACATAACATACCAAAATTAGCTTGATCAAGGTTTTGACAACCCAATTTGCATTGATCACCACACATTGAGTAACTCAATGCAACTTGAGCAATACATCTCACAAAGTACAACTCACACAGTGTAAATTAGGTAGTACATCCCATCTTTCACAACTCAATGCAACTCATCATGCATAATGCAAATGATGCCATGTAGTGTAACTTGGTTGGTGCATCTCATCTCATATAATGCAACTTGTATCACATAATGTAACTCATGCCATGTAGTGCAACTCATATATCACATATTTTGAAACTCATCTTTCAAAATGTAGCTTATGTGATGAAACTATTATAATGCATGTTATGAAACTCATCTTGTAAAGCATAGCTCATATGATGCAACTCGGTTATTACATCTTGTCTCACATAGCGCAACTCATCCTATGAAATGCAACCCATCTTGCTTAATGAAACTCATGCCATGAAGTGTAACTCATGTAGCATAGCTAGTGAAACATATCTCATGTGGTGCTTCTTGACCTAGGTTATGCCAATTGACTCATGCATCTCATGCATCACAACTTGTCAGCTCAAATTTATAGTATAAATTGCATAGTGTAGCTTGAGCAACACATCTCATCTTGTGCAATACAAATTTTGTAACATAGCTTGTGCTAGGTACCTTACCCCATCCATCTTGACCCTTGGTCTATAGATATATAAGGTAGCACATCTAGTGTATCTAGACACAGGTTGTGTCACTCACCTAAAGCAACTCAACCTAGAGATATTTGTGTAGTGAATCTTGTGCATCATAACTCATCTTACATGGCATAACTCATCTCTTGCATAATAATTTACATAGTGCATCTCTCACAACATAGATCTAATAATTAAACTTGACTCATTTTATTCCTATTTGGGTTGTTTCATTCACCTAACATAGCTTGATTCAGCACTGCTCATGTATTACAACTCTTTTTCCATAACACAACTCATCTCACACAACAAAAAATGTGAAGCCTAGCTTAAGCATCATATCTAGTGAATCCCAACTCACACATCACATCTCATGAATCCTCATTCACATAACACAACTCATCTCACATAACATAGCTCAAATAATGCATCTTCATAGAGTAACTCACTCAAAGTTTCTCGACCTAATTGTTTCAAGTTGCATTATGTCTATCACTAAGCACAACTCAACCCATCATAGCTCATGCATCGTAACCCACATATAAAAAACTAATAAGTATAGATAATGTAATTTAACCCATGAAATGTAGATTTAGTAACATATATCACATATTACAACCCAAACCATGCAGTGTAAATCATATCACCGATGTAGCTTGTGCAACAATGCTTACCCAATGTACCTTAACAAGGGTTACATAGACCCATTTTGGGTTTATCCTTAAATGCAACTTATGTAGTATAACTTGTAAGGTATAACATGACTCATCTCATACAACATAACTAATCTTACTCAATATAGCTCATCTCATGTAATACAACTCATCTCTATAGTGCAACTCATGTAGCATAGCTCAACCTAAGTTTTGTCAATTTCCTAACACATCTTTCAAATTGTAACTTATTATCCTAACTTGCATAGTATAGAATGTGCATCACCATTCATCTCACATAATGTAAATCATGTTGTGCAACATAACTCATATTATGTAATGAAACTCACATGATGAAGTTAGGCCTGAGTTGTGTCAATCACCTAATGCAACTCAACTCAGCATAGCTCTCTCAATGCATCTTGTATACCACATATTATGCATCATAACTCATATCACACAATGTAACTTTCTAGCATAGCTCACCTGATTACATCTTGACCTAGGTTATGTCAATCTCTTAATACATCTCAACCATGCACAACCCATGAAGCATTGCTCGTACAATGATTTTTGTGAAATAAAACTTGTCTCACATAGTGTAACTCATCTCATGAAATGAAAATTGCATAGTTTACCCTTCTTAGAGTAACTTTCATGATGCATCTAAATCTAGGTTGTGCCAATAAATTAACATAACTCTACCTGACAAAATTTATGTAGTCTAACTCATCTCACATAATGCAACTCACCTTACACATTGCACCTCATCTTACATAGTGCAATCTCATGAAGGCTAGCTCATTCATTACATTTGACAAAGACTAACTTACATAACTTATCTTTGTAGTGTAGTGTAGCCAACAAAGCTTGATTGGGGTTAGTGCATCTCATCTCACACAATGCAACTAATATCACATAATACAACTCATGCCTTGAAGTGTAACTCACATAACACAACTCATGCAGCTCAACTTATAAAGCGTAGCTCATGCCATGTAACTTGGGTATTACATCTTGTCTCATAAAGTGCAACTTTCCCTATGCAATGCAACCCATCTCACTTAATTAAAATCATGTGATGAAGTGAAAATCATGTAGTGTATGTAGTGAAATATAACTCATATAGTGCATCTTGACCCAAGTTATGCTAGTCAATTGATGCAGCTCATGCATCATAGCTTGCTAGGTCAAATTTTCAATATAAATTGCATAGTAAAACTTGAGAAACACATCTCATCTTGTGTAATGCAACTCCTATAACATATCTTATGTACCTAATGTACCCTAATTAGAGTTTTCAACCTAATTTGTGTTGATTTCTTGACATAGGTAAATGCAAGTCAAATCACGTAGTGTAACTTGGAAGGTGTAGCTCAGACAACATGAATCATCTTGTACGACACAAATCATCTTGCGAAATGCATCTTGCATATCACAATGCAACTTATAACTACTATGGGGGGAGGGTATTCTTTGAATGCCTTTATAGGAAAACAAGTGAAAACATGATAAATGTTTTATTCCTCCCTTTACCCACAAATAATTTAGTATACTCCAATTATGAAATAAAAAGTAAATGTATGAAGGAAAACATGTTTCCTCTTTAATGTGAGATCAAATTTTGTGTGAAACTTTATTTTTTCCTCATATTTTCATATTACGGTTTGAACTCAAGTTGGACTGCTAGCCTAAGTCAAGAAAATGAACTTGATAATCATGGGATCCTTATGAGAGTCATGACATGGATTTTAAATTATAAATAATATGGGGGAGGGTTTTATTTGATTGTGTTTGTGGGAAAACAATTGAAAACATAGGAAACACATCTCATCTTGTGTAATGCAACTCCTATAACATAGCTTGTGCACATAATGTAACCTAACTAGGGTTGTGTTGACCTAATTTGTGTTGATTGCTTGACATAGGTAAACACAAGGAAACTCACATAGTGTAACTTGGAAAGTTCAGCTCGTACAACACGACTCATCTTGTAAGACACAACTCATCTTGTGCAATGCATCTTGTGTATCACAATGCAACTTATAACTACTATGGGGGGGGAGGGTATTCTTTGAATTCCTTTATAGGAAAACAAGTGAAAACATGAGAAATATTTTGTTCGCCCCTTTACCCACAAATAATTTAGTATATTCCAATTGTGAAATAAAAAGTAAATGTATGAAACAAAACATGTTTCCTCTTTAATGTGAGATCAAATTTTGTGTGAAACTTTATTTTTGCCTCGGATTTTCATATTGCAGCTTGAACTCAAGTTGGACTACCAGCCTATGTTGAAAAAATGAACTTGATAATAATGGGATCCTTATGAGAGTCATGACATGGATTTTAACTTATAACTACTATGAGGAAGGGTTTTCTTTGATTTTTTTGTGGGAAAACAAGTGAAAACATAGGAAACATTTTGTTCCCCCCTTTACCCTCAAACCATTTGGTATATTCCAGTTGTGAAAGAAATAGTAATTGGATGAAGGAAACCTTGTTTAATCTAGCATGAAAGATCAATTGTTGGGTGTAAATTTATTTTTTCCTTGTATTTATGTATTGTGGTTTGAAATCAAGTGCAATCCCGATTGGAGTTGGACATCCATCCCGAGTTGGACTGGTAGCACAAGTTGGATTGTCAGCTTAGGTTGGGTTGGCATCTCGAGTTGAAAAAATGAGCTTGATTTTAATGGGATCCTTATGAGAATCAGGACATGGATTTTTACTTATAAATACTATGGGGGAAGGGTGTTCTTTGAATGTTTTTTTAATAAAATAAGTGAAAACATGGGAAACATTTTGTTTCCCTCTTTACCCACAAGCAATTTAGTATACTCTAGTTGTGAGAAAAAATAATAAATGGATTAATGAAACCATGTTTCATCTTCAATTCAAAATCTAATTTTGTGTTGAACTTAAATTTTTCCTTAAATTTTTGTATTGGGATTCAAACTATAGTTGGACTACTAGCCTGAGTTAGGTTGCCAGCCCGAGCTAGGTTGCCAGTCCAAGCTGGGTTGCCAGCCCGAGCTAGGTTGACAGCCTAAGCTGGGTTGCTAGCCTAAGCTGGTTGCCAGCCTAAGCTTAAAAAATGAACTCAATAATCATGGGATCTTTATGAGGATCATGACATGTATTTGAACTTATAGCTACTATGGTCGAAGGCTATTCTTTGAATGCCTTTCTAGGGAAAGAAGAGAAAACATGGGAAACATTTTGTTCCACCCTTTACCCAAAAATAATTTAGCATACTTTAGTTGTGAAAATAAATAATAAATGGATGAAGGAAACCATGTTTCCTCTTGACTGAAAGAACCAATTTTGCATGGGAATTGATTTTTTGACATAGAGTTTTGTGTTATAATTGGAGGACAAGTTGCACTCCCAATCAGAGTTCTGCAAATCTAATTCAGGTGGCTAACATGAGTGGGGATAGTAATTAGAGTAGGAAAAATGAACTTGATAACCAATGGGATGGTTATGAGATTAATGACATGGATTTTATTCTATAACTACTATGGGGGGAGGGTGGGAAAGCAAGCAAGCAGGGAAAACAAACTTGATAAATAAGGGACCCTTATGAGAACCATGGAATGGATTTTAACTTTTAACCACTATTGGGGGAGGGTGGGGAAGGAAGCAAGGAAGATGGAATTGATAATGATGGGAATCCTTATGTAGGGCATGACATGGATTTAAACTTATAACTACTATGAAGGGGAGGGAGCAAGTAAGCAAGTGTGAGGGGAACACATCTGGGAGCTTGAGTTGGATTCCCACCCCGAGTTGGGCTTCTAGCTTGGGTTGGGCTTCCAGCACAAGTTAGGCTGCCATCTTGAGTTATATTACCAACACGAGTTGGGCTGCCATCTTGAGTTGGGCTTCACAGCTTGAGTTGGGCTACCATCCCTAGTTAGATTGCTAGCTTGAGTTTGTCTAACATCCTGGTTTGGGTTTCCAAAGAAATAGTGAATGGATGGGGGAAACCATGTTTCCTCTTTAATATGAGAACAAATGTTGGGTGGAATGATATTTTCACCTTGGATTTTTTGTATTTTGGTTTGAACTCCACTTCTAATCAGATTTCTACAAATCTGAATCAAGTGGTTGACATGAGTGGGGATGACAACCAGAATAGGAAAAATGAACTTGATAACCAATGGGATGGTTATGAGAATGATGACATGGATTTTAACTTATAACTACTATGGGGGGAGGGAGGGAAAGCAAGCAATTAGGGAAAACAAACTTGATAAATAATGGACCCTTATGATAAGCATGGAATGAATTTTAACTTTTAACCACTATGAGGGGAGGGTGGGGAAGGAAGCAAGGAAGATGTACTTAATAATGATGAGAATCCTTATGTGGAACATGACATGGATTTGAACTAATAACTACTATGAAGGGGAGGGAGCAAGTAATCAAAGAAGCCTAAGTTGGGTTGCCATCCAAAGTTGGGCTTCATTGCCTAAGTTGGGCTACCATCCCTAGTTGGATTACCAACCCTAGTTAGTCTACTAGCCCATGTTGGGTTGCCAAAGAAATATTGAATGGATCAAGGGAACCATGTTTCCTCTTTAATGTGAGATAGAATGTTGGGTGGAATGATATTTTCACCTTAGATTTTTTGTATTGCAGTTTGAACTCCACTTGCCATACCAACCCGAGTTATGTCTTGAGCCTAAGTTGAAAAATGAGCTTGATAATAAAATATGATCCTTATGATAATCATGGAATGGATTTTAACTTGTAACTACTATGGGGGGAGTGTGTTTTTTGAGCTCTTGTTGGATTGTCATCTCAATTAGGACTTCTAGCCCAAGTTAGACTACCAACCCAAGTTGTGTTGTGAAAGAAATAGTGAATAGATGGGAACAACCATGTTTCCCCTTTAATGTGAGATCAAATGTTGGGAAGAACCATATTTTTGCCTTAATTTTTTTGTATTACAATTTTAACTATAGGTGCACTACCAACATGAGTTACTTCTTGAGATCCAGTTGAAAAAATGAGATTAATAATAAAATGATATCCTTATGAGAATCATGTCATGTATTTTAACTTATAACTACTATGAGGGGAGGGTATTCCTTGAATTCCCTTGTGGGAAAACAATGGAAAGATATTATTCCTCACTTTACTCGTAAACAATTTTGGATACTTGAGTTGGGAAAGAAATCTGAAATGGATGGAGGAAACCATATTTCCTCTTTAATGTGAGATTGATTGTTGTGTTGAACTTTATTTTTGTCTCATATTTTTTTATTGTGGATGGAACTAGAGTTGGATTTCTAGCCAGCCTAAGTTAGATTGCCATCCTGAGCTAGACTTCCAGCCCGAGTTGGATTGCCAGCCCAAGTTGGGTTGTAAAAAAATGGTGAATCAATGGGGGAAAACCATCTTTCTTCTTTGATGTGAGATTGAATGCTGGGTGGAACCATATTTTTTCCTCAAATTTCCATATTATGGTTTAAACTCAGGTTATACTACGAACCCAAGTTGGCTTTTCAGAATTCAAGTTGAAAAAATGAGTTTGATCATAAAATGGTATTTTTATGAGAATCATCGCATGGATTTTAACTTATAACTAATATGTGGGGAGAGTGTTCTTTGAATGCCCTTGTGGGAAAGCAAGTGAAAACATGGGAAAGATATTGTTCTTCCCTTACTGGAAAATAATTTTGGATACTCGATTTATGAAAGAAATGAGAAATGGATGAAGGAAACCATGTTTCCTCTTTAATGTGAGATCAATTATTGTGTGGAACTTTATTTTTCCCTTATATTTCTATATTTTAGATGGAGCCTAAGTTGGACTACCATCCTGAGCTGGGCTTTTAGCCATAGTTGGGTTGTGAAAGAAATAGTGAATAGATGGGGGAAACCATTTTTACTCTTTCATGCAAGATCAAATTTTGGGTGGAAACATGTTTTTGCCATAGATTTTTGAATTGTGGTTTGATTTTGAGTTGCACAACCAACTCGAGTTGGGTTTTTTGCCTGAGTTGAAAAAATGAGCTTGATAATAAAATGGGATCCTTATGAGAATGACAACATGGATTTTAATGTATAACTATTATGGGGGGAGGGTTTTCTTTGAATTCCCTTATGGGAAAGCAAGTGAAAACATAGGACAAATATTATTCCCCCCTTACCCACAAATAATTTTGGATACTTGAGCTAGGAAAGAAATGTGAAATGGATGAAGGAAACCATGTTTCCTATATAATATGAGATTTATTATTCCATGGAACTTTATTTTTGCCTCAAATTTTTGTGTTGCAAATGGAACTCAAGTTGGATTTCAAGCCTACGTTAGACTGCCATCCTGAGTTGAGCCTTCACCCCAACTTGGGTTACAAAAGAAATAGTGAATAGATGGGGGAAACCATTTTTCCTCTTTCATGCAAGATCAAATTTTGGGTGGAAGCATGTTTTTGCAATAGAATTTTGTATTGCGGTTTGAAATCAATTTGCATAGCCAACCTGAGTTGGGTTTTTTACTCGAGTTGAAAAAATGAGATTGAAAATAAAATGGGATCATTATGAGAATCATCACATGGATTTTAACTTATCACTACTATGGCGGGAGGTTATTCATTGAATGCCCTAAGGAGAAAGCAAGTGAAAACATGGGAAATATATTGTTCCACACTTACAAATAATTTTAGATACTCGAGTTGGGAAAGAAATGCAAATTGGATGAAGGAAACCATGTTTCCTCTTTAATGTAAGATCGATTATTTCATGGAATTTTATTTTTGCCTTGGATTTCTATATTGTGGATGAAACTCGAGTTGGATTTCCTACCCAAGTTGGGCTGCAAAAGAAATAGTGAATAGAAGGGGGAAACCATGTTTCCTCTTTAATGCAAGATAAAATGTTGGGTGGAACCATGTTTTCGGCTCAAATTTTTGTATTGGGGTTTGAAATCATATTGCATGGCCAACCTAAGTTTTGTGTTGTCTCTAAGTAAAAAAAATGAGCTTAAAAATAAAATGGGATCCTTATGAGAATCATCATGTGGTTTTTAACTTATAACTACTAGAGGGGGAGGGTGTGTTCTTCAAATTCCCTTGTGGGAAAGTAAGTGAAAACATTGGAAAGATATTATTCCCCCCTTACCCTCAAACAATTTTAGATACTCGAGCTAGGAAAGAAATGTGAAATGGATGGAGACCATGTTTCCTCTATAATGCAAAATCGATTATTCCATGGAACTTTATTTTTTCCTTGGATTTCTATGTTACAGATGGAACTTGAGTTGGATTTCCAGCCTAAGTTCGACTATCATCCTGAGTGGGGCTTCTAGCCCTAGTTGGGTTATAAAAGAAATAGTGAACGGATGGGGGAAACCATTTTTCATCTTACATGTGAGATCTAATGTTGGGTGAAAACATGTTTTTGACTCATATTTTCATATTGCAGTTTGAACTAAATTTACACAGCCAACCTGAGTTGGGTTTTATGCCTGAGTTGAAAAAATGAGCTTGAAAATAAAATGGGATCCTTATGAGAATCATCACATAGATTTTAAATTATGACTACTATGGGGGGAGGGTTTTATTCAAATGCCATTATGGGAAAGCAAGTGAAAACATGGAAGAGATATTGTTCCCCCTTTTACCCACAAATAATTCCAAATACTCCAATTGGGAAAGAAATGGAAAACATGTTTTCTCTATAATGTGAGATCAATTATTACATGGGACTTTATTTTTACCTTATATTTATGTATTGTGGATGGAACCTGAGCTAGATTTCTAGCCCAAGTTGGACTGCCATCCTAAACTGGGCTCCCAGCCCAAGATGGGTTGTGAAAGAAATGGAAACCATGTTTCCTCTTTAATGCAAGATCGATTATTACATGGAACTTTATTTTTAACTCAAATTTATATATTACAGATGGAACTCGAGCTATTTTCTAGCATGAGTTGGACTACCATCTAGAACTGGGCTTCTAACCTCGAGCTAGGTTGTGAAAGAAATGGAAACCACATTTCCTGTATAATGCAAGATTGATTATTGCATAGGACTTTATTTTTGCTTCAGATTTCTTTATTATAGATGGAACTCAAGCTATATTTCTAGCCTAAGTTGGACTACCATCCTAAGCTAGGTTGTGAAATAAATAGTGAATGGATGGGGGAAACCATGTTTCCTTGTGTCAATTTTCACAACTCAAGCTTGAGCTAGGTCGGTGCTCTTGTTGTACTTGAAAAAATGAGCTTGATCAATATAATGGGATACTTATGAGAACTATGGCATGGATTTTAACTTATAAATACTATGAGGGGAGGGTTTTATTTGAATGCCCTTATGGGAAAGCAAGTAAAAGATATTGCTCCCCCTTACTTGTAAATAATTCTAGATACTCAAGTTGGGAAAGAGATGGAAAACATGTTTCCTCTTTAATGCAATATCAAATGTTGTTTGGACTCCTAGTTTTGCCTTAGTTTTCCATATATTTTAGTTGTTTGGTTTAGATCTCTTATCACTCTACAAAGAGTGGTAGGCTGATAATCAGGTGTTTCAATTTTATTTGAGCTTTGGCCTCAGGCTATTATTAGGATTATCAATGCCTGAATCCCAACTCACCCACCTAGTAACAGACTTGATTACATGTATTTTATATTTTTTTAATTGTTCCTAGAGTTGTTCTCTAAAACTATTATATCTATCCACCCCTTGCTAATTTAGTTTATGCTTTTACAGATGGTTCTAGGAGTAGACCTTTAGAATGTAGTTAGAGTTGCCTTTTTAGTGTGATTTGTACAACTTGAGCTTGAGATGGGTTTATTTAATGAGTTTCCCTTGAAATAATGATCTTGATCGTAATCAAATACTTGAGTTGGGAAAGAAATATTGAAAGGATGAAGGAAACCATGTTTCCTTCTCCTTAAAATAAGATCAAATGGTGGGTAGACCCCCATTTTTGCCTTAGATTTCCATATTATAGTTGGTTGGTTTGGATCTCTATCTTATAACTCTATGAAGAGTGATAGGCTGATGATCAAGTGTTTTAAATTCAATCTAAGCTTTAACCTCATGTTATTATTAGGGTTATGGATGCTTGTATCCTAGCTCACTTACCTAGTAATATACTTTATTAAATTTATTTTGGATTTTTATGATTGTTCCTAGAGTTCTTCTCTAAAATTATCAAATCTAGCCACCCCTTGTCAGTTCAATTTTATGCCTTTACAGATGGTTCTAGGAGTGGACCTTTAGAACACTATCAAAGTTGTTTTTTTAGTGTGATTTATATAACTCAAGCCTGAGCTAGGTCGATTTAACAAGTTGCACTTGAAAAAATGAGCTTGATCAATATAATGAGATCTTTATGAGAATCATGGCATAGATTTTAACTTATAACTACTATGGGGAGAGGGTGTTCTTTGAATGGCCTTATGGGAAAGCAAGTGAAAATATGGGAAAGATATTGTTCCTCCCTTACTTGCAAACAATTCTAGATACTCAAGTTGGGAAATAAATGGAAATGAAGTTTTCTCTATAATGTGAGATCAAATGTTGTTTGGACTCATAGTTTTGCCTCAGATTTTGGTAGATATTGATGTTGTTTGGTTCATATCTCTTATTACTCTATGAAGAGTGGTGGGAAAATGATTGGGTCTTTTGGTTCAATCTGATCTTTAACGCCAGGTCATTATTATGATTTTTGATACCTAAAACCCAACTCACCCACCTAATAATAGACTTGATTACATGTATTTTGGCTTTTTTTAATTGTTCCTAGAGTTGTTATCCAAAACTATTGGATCTAGCCACCCCTTACCACTTTAGTTTTCACTTTTACGTATGGTTTTGGGAGTGGACCTTTAGAGTGCTATCAAAGTTGCCTACTTAGTGCCTATTTTCACATCTCAAGCCTAAGCTAGGTCAATTTGCTGAGTTACACTTGAGAAAATGAGCTTGATCATATTTTCACCTCAGATTTCCATATTGTGGTTGGTTGGTTCAGATCTCATATTACTCTACAAAGAGTGGTAAACTGATGATCTAGTCTTTCAATTCAATCTATGCTTTGGCCTAAAGCCATTGTTAGGGTTGTCAATTCCTAGATCCCAACTCACCCACCCAATAACAAAATTGATGACATGTATTTTAGCTTTTTCTAATTATTCTTGGAATTGTTCTTCAAAACTATTAGATCTAGACACCCCTTTCCACTTCTACTCTATAAATGTGGATGAGTGTAATGCTTGTACCATTTCCTCACTGGTATTTTGCAATTTCTATGATGTGGAGGTGAAACCTTATTCCTGGCCATAGTGTCTATGACTAGGTTATTTACTTTATATTTGGGTTACGAATGCTGAGCAAAAGGTCTAGAGCATTTTTTCTCTTCTCATGTGTGTGAGTTGTTCTCAAATATGATGTGGGCTAGAGTATATATTATTAGCATTTGTGCCACTATCTTTACTCTAACACATTTTATCCTTATGTTGAACTCCTTATGCTTGTGTGGAAAATTTATGATGGAAGGTGGGATTTCTCTTCTTCCACTATGATGATTATTTTTGGAAGTTTGATCTAAAACATGGCTTGCCAATTGGTCTAGGTGTAGTGTGAATGTTTCACATGTTTGATCAAATCACACATCTCCTAGTGGCTTCCAAGTATATGTTAGATCTATGTGCATGTGCAAATAATGGCTTGGAATTCCTCTTTTGTAGTGGTGGCCATGATTGTGGTGCTTTTCCCTATAGGTTGAGGTTAACACATTTGGACTATTTATGCTAATTAAAAGTGCATAGGGGGCTATTCTAGGTAAGGAAGTTCTAAAGTGGTCTTAAAATTAAGGTGGCCACGTGCATAGTACACTTTATCCTTTGTGTCAATCGTGAGTTTGATCCCTTTAGTATGTAGGGTATAGGGCTGTATACACAATGTTCTTCATAGGTACCTATAAACTAAAAACCCAAAACTAGAGCACTATGACCTACTTACCTTTGCCCCTATTTCAAATGTTTCCTTTGTATGGAGTTGAGGTGTTTTTTCTAGTCAAGATTTGGCTATTTTGGATGGCATGTTCCCTTTGAGAGTGTTCATCAAGATTTCCTAGGAAGGATGTCCCTGAGTGGCCTTATAATTGAGGTGGTCACATGCATGGTGCATAGTATCCATGGTTGCCTTATCATGAGCAAGTTGGTTGAGTTGATGTAGGGTAAGTGGTTCTTTATGGGATGAGACTCTTAGGGGTCTGTGAAATTTTATTGCTCTAACTTATGTGTCCCTCCATTCTCATTTAATGTCACATTTTTATGTTCGCATAACATATGTGAAAATGAAGTATCGAGGGTTCCCTCACCCTCTTCCATCCCATTCACATGTCAAGCATAAGGATTTTATGTTTGATTTTAAGGAAGAATGAATGCTTTACTCTAATTTCACAAAGCAATGGGTTTTGTTGATGCTTGTCAACATCTCGCCTATGGTTGGTAGCTACCTGGTCGATCCTTCTAGTCGTCATATGCTTGTCTCAAATATTAAGCTATGCATTTCTAAGTATGAACTATTTTAGACTGTGAAATTATAGATGGGTCATTAAATCAATTATAGTTTCTTTGATGGTACCTTACTACTCAAATAATTGTAGTAATTATGGATCTAATACGTGCACCAAATCCTATCTCTTAGAAGGGATGCATTTATTACATAAAATTCTAGTGTGAGCTTGCCTACTATTATGGTGATTCATGATAACTTAATAGATCACACAGCCATTATGCCAACAATGCTTCTTTCAATTTTTTGCCCTATCAACTTTTTATAGTAGCATAGAGGACTACCATGGTGGTGATGAGTGATGGAGAATTAGGGTTAAATTCTAGAGAGGGAGCATGAGAAATGGCTACCGCATCTAAAGAAGGTAGTAGGCATGAAAATTACCCAATCTTGAAATGGGGAGGTGGTGACAATAAATAACAATATTGGGCTCATCAAGTCTGGTAATTAGAATGAGTACAATCTAAATCCCTTAATGAGGATCCATTGGAGTGAAAGTCTAGTGCTACCAACCATGGTAATTCTAGCTCCAATAGTGTATATTTAAGTTGTTGTAGTTATAAATCTTGTAGTTGGATCTTGGGTCTTCATGGTCGGTCTACCCCCTGGTTGTGCACTGGCCCTTATGTCCCTTTTACTGGTAGTGTATTCTTGGAATTAGTTGGCTAGGTCACAATTCTCGTGCCATTACTCAAAAAAAAAATAGAGTGATCAAAGTAAGCCTATACTCTGGATACATTAGCATGAAATAACTTAATAGGAGTTTGGTCCTGTTCCATTGAACTTTAGGACCAAAGTAATGATTAATAGGGACTATTGGGGGCATTCATATTTCATTGTTAGAAGTGAAATTCTTGGATTTATGTAAGATGAACCACTATGAAATCATTTTCCAAGGATGTTTTCATTAATCAAGAATGAAAGTTGGGGGCTCAAAGATGATCAGATACCATCCTAGTCTCAACCATAAATGATACCAACTAGGGATCGATGCATGTTACTCTAAGGAATTCGCTAGCACCTTTTGAGAAATCAGAGTGTTTGAGTTCTAGGGTGAGTATGGTCACAAGGATGAAAATTAAAGGAATTGATGGAAGGGCATCACCAAGAGTGGAGCTTGTGGCTTAATTTGACTCAACATAGGGAAACTTACTAGGTCCAAACATAGTAAGGATTTATAGATTGAGAGCTATTTATTGATTCTATGGGTGGTGGTGAATGGTTATTCTTAGTTAGTGGAGTAATTTTTATTTTTAATTCTATTAATGAAGGATACCTCAACCTAATAACTAACTACGTAAAGGTTCCCCCTCACAACTAACTTCTTAGATGGACTATGGCCATTTAGGCCATGGAAATTTGAGGCAATAACAGGTTTGTGATGCCCTTAGATGTTCTGGGCTACATGCATACTACACTAATGTAATTAATGAGTTTTTCTCCCTAGTCCAAAAGGTTCATGAAATCTTTCCAAATTGCATCATGATGGGGATATACCATTGTAATTATTGATCTTCAATGAGGAATTCCTAGTAAGCACAAGTCATCATCTCACATTGACTACATCCCTACCCTTTGTACACACCACCCATCACTCCTACTGATTGAATGATTTGGTGAAGTGTTTAGATTACACTAATTAAAGTGGTTTCCATTAGTGATTTCACAAGAAGTTCATTGCACCTTATAATTTAGAGGAAGGAGAAGTCATAACAAGGTTACCATAGGTGAAATTACAATAGGATCATTATTAGTTTTGAGCCCATAAATTGTGTAGGGGAGGGGGTGAGCCTGATGTGGTTAGACTCATCACCTCCTCAAACTCCACTCTCATTAGTGTTTTAACTAGGGGACCTATTGCTTTGTTTTTCTTCACTCTGAATTAGTTTCATGGCATGCTCAAGACTTTACAAGTCATTTACTTGTTATTTAGGGTATATTATCCAAGGGTGTGATTAAGTGCCATACTCTATGTTTTGGTGATGTATACAGCCCTTTTTTTACTATGATAGGTGTGTTTAGTGACTTTGATCCCTAGGCAGTCTTGCCCTACTACATTTGGAAGGGGCCCCTTCATTTCCCTTTATAAGTTGGTTCCTTGAAAAGTGCCCATAGTTGTCACTAGATTTTCACCTCCATGATGAGTCTGTAAGGTAGCTACAACCCCCTTTTTATGTTTCCAAAGATAGTTTTATTTCTCAAGAGTGATGGTGGTGTGTTTAGGAGTGCAGTCATGTAGGTCATGGGGTAGGACCTCTCATCATTGTTTCCTTTTCATATTTGATATCCTATATCATTTTTGATGTGGTAGGGTAGGGGACATTTCCCTTCTCTAGTGCCCACCCATGAGGTCTCACCCTTTAGACCATGGTGGCATTATGGGATGGGTGTTTGTCACAAACACTTGAGACACTGTGATGTAGTTCACACCAAGGATTTGAAAGAAATAGCCATGTGATCCATGCATCATGTGCATGCTAGACCATTAATACCATGAGAATAAAACTTTTGGCAATGTATATCTCAGCTCTCACCATGATGAAGAATGTAGTGAAATGTGATAGTGTGAATTTTAAAATACCATGAATCATTGAGTATTTGAATGAAAGTTTTACCCAAGGCCTCAATTGAGGGCATGCCTACTTGGGAGTCACACATTAAAATCACTCTCCCCCTTAATGCATAGGTGGGAGTAGTGGATATGGCCATCCATCCCTAAAAAGGGTGTAGTTGAATCAAATGGGCATTAGGTCTACCCCCTATGTCATGATGAGTGGTGGCCCATGTAGGTTGGTGTTAGTTTGTGCCTAGTGGGTGTAGATATGTGTGGAACTTTATCTTGGGGTTGATGGATTTTTTCTTACTATGTAGGCTATATAGCTACCTTCCACATCCCCAAGTTAGGTGTGAACACCCACTGAGTTTAAGCATATCATTAAGTGGAGGAATATAAACTTACTAGGATTCCCTTAGTAATGGGGAGAAAATTGGGAAGAGCCTAGCATGAAAATTGTTAGCCATGCTTATTGAATTATAGTTTATAGAAGCATCCTCAGTGATAGACTGGGCCTAAGTCCCCTAGAAGGGGGGATCAAAGAGGGTGAGAGCCCCATTTAGCTTGGACCCTGTCATACCATGAGGTATTATTAGTGAGTCAGGTTTTTTGGGAATACAACCCTAATCAAGTCGTAAATTCTAGCTAAAGCTAAATATAGGTGAGAGAATGATAGCGAATAAGTACCATAAGGAAAAATATAAAAAGGACTTTGAAAATAGAGTTAAAGAGTGCTTGAAATTTCTAAGAGGGAAGTTGATGGAGGCTAGAAATATGCCCCAATTAGATGTGGAATGGTGTGAGCTGGTCCATCACTTAGCTTGGGGGTATGCCAACATGGCCTATCATAGAGGCACAAGTGCATCGTTTATGTCACTTAATGTACCTCCTTCATGATAGTTATGGAATGAAGCATGCACCTATGGTAGGCCCTCAATTACCTATATGTTCATGGCATTGGCTAGCAGGATTTCCATGTAACCTATCTTGAAACATAGACTAAGGAGTCTAACATGTGTGTGAGTTGGTGGGTTGAGAAACCTATGAGGCATAAAAAAGCTGACTGGTGAGATCCCCTCTCAGGGGGTGCACCACTGACTAACCCTGATCTTCTATGAAGGGTTTGAGTGTGAGCACACTTATTGGGACCCAAAAAATGGTGAACTATGCATGAGTAGGGTGAAGGTAGAGGAAACTTTGGTGGTGGCCCATAGTGATACTGATGTGTAAATCATTCATCTAACTTGGGTATAAGGGTGATAGACTAATCGAACCATCTAGTAGCTAGTTTCCTCTAAAGTTTCCCTCAAGATATATAGAGCTCACATGAGAGTTTTATTGGGTAATGTAAATGATTAGAGGCATTGGGGTCATAACACCCTTAACCTATTCTTAAAATTTAAATAGGTAAGGTGGCATGGTTGCTTTATTAATCTATGCCACAAAATCATGAGCTCTAAGTGGGCCATTTTTGGTAAGCATAACTGGTGATGTGGGATAAACTAATAGTCAAGTTATGGTGGCAAATTATGTGCTAACCCAAATCTCACAAAGGGTGTTAGTTGATTAAGATATAAAGATGGTGGTCATGGAAGTCAAAATCTGCTAAGGAGTGTGTAACAAATCACCTTCTAAATCAACTAGCCCCAAAAAAGGATGGCACTAAAGTGTGTAACCTATACTTAGCTGTCAGGGCAAGTGCCAAGCTTTGATGAGTAGGACGATGTGGGGGTTATTATGAAACCTTAGGTGTGATCCTAGGTTGACTAGCCCCCAATTCAAATCTTAGTGGTAGTAGCAAATATTCAAATGAGAACTTTGAAGATTGAAGTGGGGAAAGGTTCCATGTGAACAACACTTAGACATGGGTTAGTCAATCCTAAGAGATGGGGAAGTCATATTTCAAGGTTGCACTCTACATGATAATTAAAAGGGAATCAAGTTAATATTATTGAACTAGGATGTGGTGGAAGATAACATCATTGGGAAATCCAAATATGTTGGTGGAGGCCCTAAGAAGAGTTTTCTTTTCTTTTTAACAACATACCCACCCTAAAATTGGTTCAACTAGAGATAAGGTCTAACAATTAGAAGAGCACTACATATCTTATGGTGTCTAATGTGCATTTAGTGGCCCTTGAAAATCTAGAAGACTGAGTACTATTCATTCTTAGTCATACTCATAATTGCATCAAGTCTCCAAGGTGAATAGCCTCTGGTTGATAGAATAATGTAGGTAAGGGAAGTAAAAAAAAGGATTCTTAACTTTAGGAAAAGGATTGGCTCTAAGGGATGGGCTTATGAGTCTATGCCCTAAACCCATGGGTTGTTGATGGTATGCCTAAGCTACTTCCATGGCAAGGGTGGGACATCATGTGTCAAGTAGGTGACAGGCATAAGATGCTCCCCTTTTGGGGGCTTTCCCTAGGTAGTGAATAGCCAACTTAGAACTGGTATAGATAAGGGGAATTTAACTATTTAATTAAAACAAAGCATTATAATGGTCCCTATAGATGCTGATTTAATGCAATTTTTTCCCAATGCTCTGAATGATAAAGTAAAGAAAGTCAACCAAGCACAGGTAAATGGTAAGAGTAACTATGACTCTCTTAAGGTATCCAAATGCCTCATCATCTAATTAGTGATTCACATGAATGGATTAACAAGATTCCCAGTATCCCTATCTACCATATAGATAAACCACAGCTAAGGGAATAGGCTTGGCAAAATTAGTGGGGAAAGAAGATCCCGTTGAGCTTGACTCTAGTCTAACTTTGTGAAATGACTTGAGAGGTGTAGAATAAGTGGGAGCCATTTCAGTAAAAGTGAAATACCACTACTTTTAATGTTATTTTACTTATTCTATGAGGTGGAGATGGGGAAATGCCCATATTTTTGGCGTTAAGCTACACTTCAACATGTTGATCTAGGCAAAAGACATTTTTAGGTGGGGAGTTTGGCTAGGGTAGCACATCTATTAAAAGATAATGTAGGTGTCCTAAGATGAGCTCAATGAGAAAATAAATCTCATATGGAATAAAAGGGTAAAATCTCATTTGATTTTGATTTTTAGTATGGATATAAACCATGAAAGCATGGACTATCGATCCTTTAAAATTTTGGAATTTGAAACTAGAGGTGTTAGAAAAGTTACCATAGGGATAACTAGCTTGTGGTGGCCAAGCATTCATAGCAATATTGAGTTTTGATCCTTGAATGTTAGCTCTTCCAATCATTTTGAAGTAGAACTCACCAAGTTTTGGATTGTTCACCCACCAATAGGGAACATGAACTAGGTTTAGACCATCATGAGATCACTTAGTTTTACCTTACTAATGATCCACACCATAATAATAATTCAACCTAGTATGAGAGGAACCATTGATTCACACATTTGGTCATCATACTTGGTTGAAAATCCAATAGTATGAAGCTACTGTGTCAGATTATGACTAAACAGCTCTAAGTTAGAATATATGATAGATGTGGTGCATCTCTCTTTAGTTGCATTGTGACCCATATTAGGGGCATTTTTGTGTCCCCAAGAGCCCTTGTCATTGAAAAACTCCATTCAGTGCAACAACCCATCTAGAACAACCTTGTATAACAATTTCAAGCAGTTAGTGAAAAGAATCCTTTACAAATAACTTAAATAAGTGATGGGGTATTTTAAGTGGTAGAGTGGCCTTGCTACCATAATCCACTAAGATTCATCCCTCTATTACCCTAATTCATATAACCTTAGGTCATTTTATGGGTGGGGTTCATAAGGAGATGAATCTGTAATAGTATGAGTAGTGTGTTGCTGAGAGAGCTATGGTTAGGTATTTTTCAAATTCATACCTCAAACATTTTTGAGAATGTTTTGAGTCATCCTATACCAATGTTGTTGTGTAGAATAATTCACACTTAGAGAGGAACTTTCAAGTGTAATTTCCAAAATAATATGGGTTGTTGCATATTTTAGGTGGGGTTTCCTATACCAATGTCATCGCTTAGAGAAACCCACAATTGGACAATTTTTTGACAAAAATTCTAGTGGAGTTTTCAAAATAATATGTGATGTTACATATTCTAGGTGGGGTTTCATATAATAGCTTCATCATAATTTAACTTAGGGAGGGGGTTGGGGTTTAAAATAATAAGTAGTGTTTGGATAGTTTCAGGGTGGAGTTTCCTATACTGACATCATCATAATGCAACTTAGGGAGGGGGTTGGGGTTCAAAAAAATATGTAGTGTTTGGATATTTTTTAGGTGGGGTTTCCTATGCAAATCTCAATTCAAGAAGAATTTTACACTTAGACAGGCTTTGGATAATATTTCAAGTGGGGTTCCCTATACCAGCATCATCGCAATGCAACTCATGTAACCAATGTTACTCAGGAGAGGTGGGGGAGAGGGGGTGGGTGCGGGCTTTTCCCAAAATAATAGGTAGTGTTGAGTATTTTAGGTGGGGTTTCCTACACCAATTCCATCACATAGAGAAATTTAGAGTTACATAGATTTTTGACAAAACTTTTAGTGTGATTTCCAAAATAATATGTGGTGTTGCATATTTTGGGTGGGGTTCCCTATACCAACATATTCATAATGCAACTTAGGGGATTCCAAAATTATGCAAGTATTGCATATTTTAGTTGGGGTTTCCTATACCAGTGTAATCATGTAGAAAAATTCTCACTTCAATGGATTTTTGATAATATTTCAAGTGGATTTCCTAAACCAATGTCATCGCAATGCAACTCAGGATCCCAATGCAACTTGGGGGATTCCAAAATAACATGTAGTATTTCATATTTTTATTTGGGTTTCTTATTCCAGTGTCATCATGTAGAAAAATTCACACTTAAGATAGATTTTTGACAATACTTCGAATGGGGTTTCCTATACCAACATCATCGTAATGCCACTCTGAGTTACATTAGATTTCCTATACCAATGTCATTACATAGAGAAATTCACACTTAGATTTTTTACAATATTTCAAGTGGGGTTTCCTATACCATCATCATCATAATGCCACTCAAGGTTGTAATGCAACCCGACCTCCTAATGCAACTTGAGGGGTTTCAAAACAACATGTAATGTTTACATATTTTAGTTGGGGTTTCTTATACCAATGTCATCATGTAGATAAATTCACACTTAGATATATTTTTGACAATATTTCAAGTGGGGTTTCCTATACCAACATCGTCATAATACCACTCAGGCTTCTAATGTAACTTGGGGGATTCTAACAATATATTAGTGTTGTATATGTTATTTTAGGTTTCTTATACTAGTGTCATTATGTAGAAAAATTCACATATGGATGGATTTTTGACAATATTTAGAGTGGGGTTTCTTATACCAATGTCATCGTCATGCCACTCAGGGTTGTAATACAACTTAGCCTCCCAATGCAATTTTGGGGGTTCCAAAACAACATGTAGTGTTGCATATTTTAGTTGGGGTTTCCTATACCAATCTCATCATGAAAATAAATTCACTCTTGGATGGATTTTTGATAATATTTTGAGTGGGGTTTCCTATACCAACGTCATTTTAATGCCACTCGAGGTCACAATGCAACTTGACCTCCCAATGCAACTTCAAGGGTTCTAAAACAATGTGCAATCTTGCATATTTTAGTCAGGGTTTCCTATACCAGTGTAATCACTTAGATAAATTCACATTTCAATGGATGTCTAACAATATTTCAAGTAGTGTTTCCTATACCAATGTCATCACAATGAAACTTAGCCTCCCAATCCAACTTGCGGGTTTCCAAAACAACATGCAGTGTTGCATATTTTAATTGGGGTTTCTTATATTAGTGTCATCACATAGATAAATTCACACTTAAAATGTATTTTTGACAATATTTCAAGTGGGGTTTCCTATGCCAACATTGTTGCTATGCAACTTGAATTTGGGAGGTAGGGCAAGGGTTTTCCAAAATAATAGGAAGTGATGAATATTTTAGGTGGGGTTTTCTATACCAATGTCATCATGTAGAGAAATTCCCACTTAGACAAAAAAATTACAATACTTTTAGTGTAGTTTCCAAAATAATATGCAATGTTGCATATTTTGGGTTGGGTTTCCTTTACCAATGTCATCATAATGCCACTCGAGGGGTTTCAACAATATGTAGTGCTACATATTTTAGTTAGGGTTTCCTATACCAGTGTCATCACATAGATAAATTCACACTTAGATGGATTTTTGAAAATATTTCAAGTGGGGTTTCCTATAACAACATCGTCACAATGCCACTTAGGGTCACAGTGTAACTTAAGATTCTAATGTAACTTCACCCTAGGGTTCCAAAACAACATGCAGTGTTGCATATTCTAGTTGTGATTTCCTCTACTAGTGTCATCTCATAGATAAATTCACACTTATATATATTTATGACAATATTTTGAGTGGGGATTCCTATACCAACAACATCTCAATACAAACTCAAGCTCACAATGTAACTCACACTACTAATGCAATCGAGCTCACAATGTGCATTGGGAGTTCATAATGCAACTTGGGAGATGGGGGGTTGCAAAAACAAATATAAAATATTACATATTTTAGGTGGGGTTTACTATACTGATGTCATCACATGGATAAATTTGTACTTGGAAGGATTTTTGACAATATTTTATGCAAGTAAGTACTTAGATAGTTGTTGAAAATATTTTTAGTACAAATTCCAAAACAATATGCAGTGTTGCATATTTTGGGTGGGGTTTCCTATACCAATGTCATTATAATTCCACTCATGGTTGATATGCACTCGAGCTCCCAATGTAACTTGGGGAGGTTCCAAAACAATATGTGTTATTGCATATTTTAGTTGGAGTTTCCTATACCAGCATCATCACACAGAGAAATTCACGCTTTGATGAATTTTTGACAATATTTCATGTGGGGTTTTCAAAATAATATGCGGTGTTTCATATTTTGGGTGGGGTTTGCAATACCATTGTCATCATGTGGTGAAATCCATAGCATTGCATATTTTGGGGCTCATAATGCAACTTAGGGAGTTGAATCCCATGCCACTCAGGCTCACAATGCCACTCGAGGAGTTTCTCCCAATGTAACTTAGGGAGTTGATCCCAATGCAACTTAGATTCATGGAGTAACTTATGCTCACAATGTAACTCGAGGAGGTGATCCCAATGTAACTCAAATTTATGATGCAACTTAGGCTTGTAATGTGATTGAGGGAATTTTTGCCACTCAGGGAATTACTCCCAATGTAAATTGTATTCACAATGTAACTCAAGGTCACAATACAACTAAGGATTCTAGTACAACTTGGGCTCATAATACAATTAGTGGAGTTATTCCCAATGTAACCCAAGGTCATAGTGTAATTAAGGGAGTTACGCCTAATATAACTTGAGGTCATAATGCAAGTCGAGAAGTTGACCCCAATGCAAATCAAATTCACAATGCAACTTGGGGTCTCAATGTATTACATGCTCACAACTTTACTTGAGGAGTTGCTCCTAATGCCACTTGGGGAGTTGCTCCCAATACAACTTAGGGTGTTGATCCCAATGCAACTCAAATTCATAAAGTGACTTATGCTCAAAATATAACTTAGGGAGGTGATCCCAATGTAACATAGATTCATGATGTAACTCAGACTCACAATGTCACTCAAGGAAATATGCCCCTCAAGGAATTTTTCCCAATGTAAATTAGATTCACGATGCAACTCGAGGTCACAATACAACTAAGTCTTCCAATACAACTTAGGCTCCCTATGCAACTCGAGCTCATAATGCAATTTGGGTAGTTTTTCCTAATGCAACTTGGGGTCATAATGCAACTTAGAGAGTTATTCCCAATGTAATCCATGGTTATAATGCAAGATGGGAAGTTGACCCTAATGCAAATTGGATTCAAAATGAAAATTGAGGTCATAATGAAAGTCAAGAAGTTGATCCCAATGCCAATCAGAGTCATAATGTAAATTGGGGTCTTAATGTAATGCAGCCTTAAAACTCTACTCAAGGAGTTTCTCCCAATGGAAATACCATTCATGATGCAACTCTAGGCTTAAACTCATAACACAACTCAGGGAGTTGATCCTAATGCAAAATAGATTCACAAGGTAACTCGGGGCTGTAACGCAACTCAGGGAGTTATTCCTAATGCAACTCAAGGAATTGTCCCCAATGTAATTTAGATTCATGATGCAACTTAGGTTCATAATGTCACTTAAGATCATGATGCAAATCATGGAGTTTCTCATAATGTAACTCAAGGAGTTTCTCCCAATTCAACTTTGGGTCACCATGCAACTCATCTCCCATAATACAACCCATCTTGTTAAGTGTAAATCACATAATGTAGATCAATATGGGTTATGCCTACCTTTATAGCATCGATCATCTAACACAGCTCAATATGATGTATTTTATGTAGTGAAGCTCATCTCACATAGCACACATAATCTTATGTAGTGCACCTCATGAATCTTAGCTCATGCATCGCATCTAGAGAAGCTCAACCCATGTAACACCTCTTGAAAAGCCCCTATTATATATCACAGATCATCTCACATAGTGTGGCACATGCAACACATATCCACATCATTATAGTATGTGTGAGGGGAACACAGACCACTAAATGTCTTGATAAAATGGGGAAAGAGGGTACAACACTAAGAACACAACACACCTCATGAATCTCAGCTTGTGCATCACATTTGGTGAAGATCAACCCATGAAACACCTTCATGAAGCCCAAATAATGTAGCACAAATCATCTTATGTAGTGTAGCATGTGCAATACACATCCACATCATCAGAGTATGTGCAAGGAGAACATATATTGTCTAATGTCTTGATAAAATGGGGAAAAAGGGTGCAACATCAAGACTTCATAGGAGGTCACCCATCTAGGTACTACCCAATGGGATCTTATGCATTAATGTTGGTATGATAGCACCTGATATTTACTTTATCATGTTACTCTACATGTGAGAGACACATGGAAGACATAAGATAGACCCAATTTATTACACAAGACTTTTTTGGCCTTACTTATGTGTGAGTTTCAACACACTACTCTGTGGGTTCAATATGACACATAAGGGGATCCCATTATAAGTTAGTTTTAACACACTACTTTGTTGGTTCAATATGGCACACAAGGGGATTTGAGGTTACGTTGACCAATTCATGCATCTCATGCATCACAACATGTCAAATCAACACAATGAATCTCGCACATCTAAATTCATCTTATGTAGTGAAACTCATATTGTTCACCATAACCTACATAGTATCAATTATGTAAAGCAACTTTACCTAGGTTGTGATGATGGCCCAATGCATCTCAACCTAGAGCAACCCACCCAATGCATCTCATAGAGCATAAATCACATAGTATTGTATAACATAGCTTGTGTAACTTGACCCATATTAGATAACATAACTCTTGTAGCATGTCTCACACATCATTTCTCTCTCAATGCAAATCCAATTATGTTGTGGTGATCACTTAACACATCTCAACCTAATCTAAGTTGACCTAGGCTAAGTCAGTCAGACATAACTCATGTAATGTAACTCATCTCAAATAATGCAACCCACCTCATGTAGTGTAGCTCAATCAATGCTGACCTAGGTTGTGTCAATCACCTAAGGCAAAATACTCATGTAATGTAACTCATAGAATGTAGCTCTATAAACACAACATCTAGCAACACATCTTGTACAATCCAACCCATGTAGGATGACTCATGTGATGTAACTCATCCTACCCAGTGTAACTTGTATAGTGTAACTCACATAACATAGATTGCCTAATACTTTGACATAAAGAAAATTGGGGTGTAACACCTAGACCTCAATATGGCATAAAATGGGATCTCATGCAACACAATTTACATAGTATAGCTCATTCAACATAACTCACACAATGTAGGTCAAGTTGGGTTATGCCAACTTGATAGTGCCACTCACCCAATTTATAACTCAACCCAACATAGCTCACATAACGTAACTCATCTTTCACAACACAACCCATCTCGCATAACACACCTCATCTCACGTAGCCCAAAAAGTGGATCCCAACTCATGCATCACATCTCATAAAGCCCAGCTCATGTAATGCAAATAATTCTACACATTATGTATCCACATCATAACTCACCCAATGTAGTTTGACCTGAGTTATGTCAATCACCTAATATAACACAACTTGACATAACTCATGAAGTGTAGCTTTCATAACGTAAATTTAGAAAAAATACTTATGCAACACCACTTATGTAGTACAACTTTTAATCATAGCTCATCTTGTGTAGTGTAACTTATGTAGTGAAGCTCATGTAACATAACATGCCCAAATTAGCTTGATCAAGGTTTTTACAACCTAATTTTTATTGGTCGCCCCACATTGAGTAAATTGGTGTAACTCAAGTAACACATCTCAAAAAGTGCAACTCATATGATGTAACCTGGGTAGTGCATCCCATCTCACATAACTCAATGCAACTCATCATGCATAACACAATTTATGCCATGAAATGTAACTTGGTTAGTGCATCTCATCTTACACAATTCAACTTGTATCACATAATTCAACTCATGATGTGTAGTTCAAATCGTATAGCACATATTGTGAAACTCATCTTGCGAAGCATAGCTCATGCAATTTAACTCATATATCACATCTTGTGAAACTCATCTTACAAAGCATAGCTCATACAATGAAACTTTGGTATTACATCTTGTCTCACTATCATAACTCATCTTTTGCAATGCAACCCATCTCAGTTAATACAACTCATTGCTTGAAGTGTAACTCACATAGCGTAGTTAGTGTAACACAACTTACATGGTACATTTTGACCTAGGTTACGCTAACTGACTAAGGCTTCCAATACAACTCATGCTCACAATGAAATTTGGGATGTTGTTCCCAATGCAACCTAGGGTCATAGTGAAACTTAGGGAATTACTCCTACTACAACCTAGGGTTATAATGCAAGTTGGGAAGTTGACCCTAATGTAAATTAGATTTGTAATTCAACTTGGGTTTTCAATGTAGTGCAAGCTCATAACTCTACTTGAGGAGTTTCTCCTAATGCCACTTGGGGAGTTACTCCCAATGCAACTCAGGGAGTTGATCCCAATGCAACTCAGATTCATGAAGTGACTTATGCTCACAATATAGCATAGGGGGTGATCCTAATGTAACATACATTCATGATACAACTTAGGCTTGTAATGTGACTCAAGGAATTGATCCTAATGTAAATAAAATTCATGATGCAACTCGAGGTCACAATAAAAATAATGATTCCAATACAACTTTGGATCCCTATCCAACTCAAGCATGTAATGTAATTTAGGGAGATATTCTCAATGCAACATGGGGTCATAGTTTAACTTGGGGAGTTGTTCCCAATATAACCTGGGGTCAGAATGCAAGTCAAGAAGTTGATCCCAATGCAAATTAGATTGACAATGTAACTTAAGTTCATAATGCAAGTTAGGAAGTTAATCCTTGTACAAATTGGATTCCTAATATAACTTAGGGTCTTAAAATAGTGCAGCCTCACAAATCTACTCAAGGAGTTGCTCCTGATGTAACTACCATTCACAATGCAACTCTGGGTTTGAAATCATAATGTAACTCAAGGAGTTAATCCCAATGCAAAATAGATTCATAAGGCAACTCAAGGCCATAATGCAACTTAGGGAGTTTTTCATAATGCAACTTAGGGAATTGTTCCCAATGCAATTTAGATTCATGATGCAACTCAGGTTCACAATGTAACTTGAGCTCATAATGCAACTCAAGCTCATAATGCAACTTATGGAGCTTCTCATAGTAAAACTCAAGGAGTTTCTCCCAATTCAACTCTAGGTTGCCATGCAACTCATCTCCCATAGTGCAACCCATCTCATGAAGTGCACCTCACATAATGTAGCTCAATCTAGGTTGTGTTGACCCTGATAGCATTGATTATCTAATATAACTCAATAGAATGTATTTCATGTAGTAAAGCTCATCTAACATATCACACATAATATCATGTAGCACACCTCATTGATCTTAGTTCATGGATCACATCTAGGGAAGCTTGACCCATGCAACACCTCACACAAAGCCTAGTTTATGTAGCACAAATCATCTCACATAGTACAATGCATGCAACACACATCCACATCATCAGAGTATGTGTGAGGGGAACATAGACCACCCAATGCCTTGATAAAATGAGTAAATAAGGTGCAATATTAAGAGCATATCACACCTCATGAATCTCAGCTCATGCATCATATCTAGTGAAGCTCGACCCATGCAATGCCTCTCATGAAGCCTAGCTTTTGTAGCACAAATCATCTCGCATAGTGCAACATGTGAAACACACATCCACATCATCAGAGTATGTGCAAGTGGAACATAGACTACCTAATTTCTTGATAAAATGGGGAAAAAGGGTGCAACACTAAGACTTCTCAGGAGGCCATCCATCCCAATACTACCCTAGCCCAAGCACACATATTTGCAGAGTTCTAATGGGATCTAGTGTACTAACACTGGTATGATCACACCTGATATTTACTTTATCACATTACTCTACTTGTAGGAGACATGTGGAAGACATCAGATAGACTTAATTTGTTTCACGAGTCTCATTTGTCCTCACTTATGTGTGAGTTTCAACACACTACTTGTTATTTCAATATGGCACACAAGGGGATCCCATCATAAGTTAGTTTCAACACACTACTCTATTAGTTCAAAATGAACATAAGGGGATCCCATTGTAACTCATACAACATGTATAGTGTAGGACAAATCATCTCACGTAGTGTAGTGCATGTAACACACATCCACATCATAGCTCATCAAATGTCATTAAACCTAGGTTGTGCTAGTTCCCTAATGTAGCTCAATCTAGGATAGTTCATGTAGTGAAACTTGCATAACACACCTCATACAATGCACCTTGACCCTATTTTCATTGATCACCTAATTCATCTCATGCATCATACCCTACCAGTGCAACTCGTGTAACAATATAATGCATCTCATGCAACACAACTCATCCCTTATAGTGCAATGCATGTATCATACCCTATTTGAAGCGTAACTTGCCTAATGCATTTCAAATCAAGATTTTCCAATTACCTAATGTAGTTTGACCTAGTATAAGTCACTCGATGCATCCCATGTAGAAAAACTCATCTTGCATAGTGTGGCACATCAATGCAGCTCAACCTCGGTTGTGTTAATCACCTAACTTAGTTCAACATGATGCAACTTGTGTAACATAACATGCATAGTGTAGCTTGCTCAATAATTCTTCTAAGGGATCTGCCATGGCATAAATAAAAAGAGGCTCTGGTACCCTTCATGCTTGTCTATATAATTTTTGCCCCACACCCTTACCCCCTCCCACTTCGAGACATTAGAGTATGTGTGAGGGGAACATAGACTACCAAATGTCTTGATAAAAGGGAGAAAAAGGGTGCAACACCAAGACTTCCCAGGTCACCCATCCTAGTACTACCCCAGTCCAAGCATGCTTAACTATGGAATTCTAATGGGATCCAATGCACTAATGTTGGTATGATCATACCCATTATTTACTTTATCACATTACTTTAATTGTAGTAAACATGTGGAAGACATTAGTTAGATGCAATTTGTTGAATGGGATTCGTTTGGCCTTACCTATGTGTGAGTTTCAACACACTAATCTATTGGTTTAATATGGCATACAAGGGGATCCCATCATATGTAATGTGACTCATGTGGTGCATCTCACATGGTGTAACTCACCTAATGTAGCACAATCTAGGGTGTGTAAATTTCCTAACACAACTCAACTTAGTGTATCTCATGTAGTGCAACTCATCTCATGCCACACAACTCATGCATTACATCTCAACCTGGGTTATGCTAACCCAAGTTATGTAACATGACCTCATGCAATTCATTTCTCATAATGTAGCTCATAAATAAAAAGAGGGACTCATACCCTTCATGCTTTTCTATGTCATTTTACCCCCCTCAACATTGGAGTATGTGTGAGGGGAACATAGACCACCAGATGTCTTGATAAAATGGAAAAAAAGGGTGGAATATTGAGACTTCCTGGGAGGTCACCTATCCTAGTACTACCCTAGCCCAAGCACACTTAACTCTAAAGTTTTGATGGTATCCAATGCACTAATGTTGGTATTATCACACCTAATATTTACTTTATCACATTACTCTACTTATAAGAGATATAAAGAAGACATCAGACAAACATAATTGGTTGCATGGGACTCATTTGGCCTCACTTATGTGTGATTTTCAATGCACTACTCTATTATCTCAATATGACGCACAAGGGGATCCCATCATAATTGAGTTTCAACACACAACTCTGTTAGTTTAATATGGTGCATAACAGGATCCCATCATGACTCCTGCATTATATTTGACTTATCAAAACCCATTTCATGTAGTACAACTCATGTAGTACATCTCACATAGTGTAACTTACCCTATGTAGCATGATTTAGGTTGTGCTGATTTCCTAACACAACTCAACTAAGTGCATCTCATGTAGTACAACTCATCTCATTCTGCATGACTCAGGCATTACAACTTGACCTATGTTATGTTAACCCAGGTTGTGAAACTTGACCTCATGCAATTCATCTCTCACAATCTAACTCATCTTGTGGTGCCTAACTCATGCAGTGAATCCAATGAAACCTAACTCATCTCACATATCACACCCTACCTAACGCCAACCTAGGGCTCATTTATTCCCTAACACATCTCAACTTGGTACAACTATCATGATGTAAGTCATAAAAGGTAGCTAGAGAGGAACATGCCACACACTGCATCTTGCTCAACACTCACATAGTGCATCTCAAGTAGGGAAATGAATCTTGTGTAATGAAATTTGCATAGTTCATCTCATGTAACATAGATAATCTAATGTATCATGAGCCTCAATTCATAAATATATAAGGCATAGCCTCTAATATGACTTAGCATGGGTTGGGTCAACCATGTAATGTAACTTAATGCAATGCATCTTACACATCAAAATTCATCTCATGTAGTGAAACTCATATTATTCACCACACCCTGCATAGTGTGGCTTACACAATGTGACTTCACTTAGGTTGTGATGATGGCCAAACACATATTGACCTAGAGCAACCCACCCAACACATCTTGTGCAACTTAACCCATGTAGTAATGTACATCATAGCTCATCTAGCATGTCTCATGCACTATTTATCTCTCAATGTAACTCTACCTACATCATGGTGATTAGCTCAACCTGAGCTAAGTTGACATAGGCTAAGTTGGCTAGGCATAACTCATGCAACATAACTCATCTCAAACAACACAACCTACCTCATGCAGTGAAGCTCACCTAATGCTAACCTAGGTTGTGTCAACCACCTAAAGCATACCACTCATGCAATGTAACTCATAAAATGTAACTCTATAAGCACAACACATGGCAACACATCTTGCATAATTTAACCCATGTATACTGACTCATACAACATAACTCATCCCCACCTAGTGCAACTTACATACTGAAACTCACACAGCATAGATTTCCCAATGCCTTGACATAAATAAAAAATGGGTTCAACCCCTGGACTCCCTAGTGGGTCACCCATCCTAGTACATCCCCAGCCAAAGCATGCTTAACTAAAAAGTTTAGATGGGATTTGAAGCACTAACACTAGTATTTTCTCACTCAAGAAATATTATATCACCTTTTTATACTTATAGGAGAGACATGGAGAGTCAATCACCTAATGTGGTTTTAACCTAGTGTATCTCATGTATTATAACTTGCACACCATAATTCATGTAGTGTAGCTCACATAATGCAAATCATCCCATGATGAAAAACTCACATAATGCATCTTATTCAATGTAGTTATCACAATACAACTTGATCATGGTTGTGCCAACCCATTTTGTTCCTAATCATGTAACACATCTCAAGCCAAAAAATCTCATGTAGTGCATCCCACACAAATCATCTCGTATAGTCCAGCCTACATAACACACATCCACATCATAGCTCATCTAATGTTGTTGGACTCAGGTTGTGTCAATCTCCTAACATAGCTCAACTTGGAATAGCTCATGTAGTGCAACTCATGTAACACACCTTGACCCTATTTTTATCAATCACCTAATGTATATCATGCATCATAACCTAATAGTTCAACTTGTTTAACAATGTAATTCATCTCACTGAACATAACTCATCCCTTGTAGTGCAGTGCACATACTACATCTTATGTGTAGCGTAACTTCCTTGATGGATTTAAAATAAAGCTTTATAAATTGCATAACATAGCTTGACCTGGTGTAGGTCACTCGATGCATCTTATTTAACAAAACTCATCTCACATAGCATGACTCACCGATGCATCTTGACCTAGGTTGGGCCAATCATGTAACTTAGTTTAACCTAATGCAACTCATGTAATGTATCTCATCTTACATAGTGAAACATGCATAATGCAACTCACTCAGCAATTCTTCTAAGGGAGCTACCATGGTGTAAATAAAAAGAGGCTCTTATAACCTTCATGCTTATCTATGTCATTCCTCCACCTAGTTTCCCCTACCCCCCACCCTTGAGACATTAGAGTATGCATGAGGGGAACATATACCACCCAATGTCTTGATAAAATGTAAAAAAATAGTGAAACATTAGGATTTATTAGGAGGTCACCCATCCTAGTACTACCCAACCCAAACAAGCTTAACTACAAAGTTTTTATGGGATTTGGTACACTAACACTGGTATGATCAACCTTGATATTTACTTTATCACATTACTCTACTTGTGGAAGACACATGGAGGACATTAGATAGATACAATTTGTTGCACGAGAATTGTTTGGCCTCTGTCATGTGTGAGTTTGGACACACTACTCTATTGGCTCACTATGATACACAAAGGGATCCCATCATAAGTGAGTTTTGACACACTACTATGTAGGTTCAATATGACACACAAGGGGGCCAATCATAACTCATGCACTATATCTAAATTATCAAAACCCATTGTGTATAGTTTTAACACACTACTTTGTAGGTTATGGTGATTACCTAACATAACTCAACTCAATACATCTCATGCAGTGTAACTCATCTCATACAAGATGACTAACACATTATAGCTCAACTTATGTTATATTAACCCAAGTTATGTAGCTCAAACTCATGCAATTCATCTCTCACAACCTAATTCATCTTGTAGCACCTAACTCATGTGGTGCGTCCAGTGCAACCTAACTCATCTTGCATAACACAACCTGTGTAATGCTAACCTAGAGTTTTTTGATTGCCTAACACATCTTGATCTGGTGTAACTAGTGTGATGTAAGTTATATAAGGTAGTAAGAGAGTCACATGTCACACACCACATCTCACTCAACACTCAAGTAATGTAGCTCAAGTAGGGCAACTCATCATGTGTAATACAACTTGCACAGTGCATCTCTTGCAACATAAATAACCTAATATAACATGACCCTTGACTCATAAATATATAAGGTAGGGTCTCCAATATAGCTCGATGAGGGTTGGGTTGACCATGTAATGGAACTCAAGATAATGTATCTTACACATTAGAATTCATCTCATGTTGTGTAACTAATATTATTCACCACAACCTATGTAGTGTGGGTTATGCAATGTGACTTCACCTAGGTTATGATGATGGCCCAATGCATCCTAACATAGAGTAATCCACCCAATGCATCTTGTGGAGCATAAATCATGTAGAATTACACAACATAGCTTATGTATCATGAACCATATTATAAATCATAACTCTTGTAGCATATCTCATGCATCATTACTCTCTGAATGCAAATCCACCTACATTGTGGTGATTGCTTAGCATAACTCAACCTAAGCTCAGTTGGCCTAGTCTGAGTTAGCTAGGCACAACTCATATAATGTAACTCATCTCAAACAATGCAACCCATCTTATGTAGTGTAGCTCACCCAATGCTGACCCAAGTTGTGTCAATCACCTAAGGTAGACTACTTATGCAATGCAACTCATATAATGTAGCTCTAAAATCACAACACATGGCAACACATCTTTCACAACACAAACCATGCAGGATGACTCATGCAATGTAACTCATCCTACCCAGTTCAACTTTCATAGTGAAAATCACATAACATAGATTACCTAATGCCATGACATAAATAAAAAGGGGGCGCAACACCTAAACTTCAATATGGCATACAAGGGGATCTCATGTAACAAAATTTACATAGTACAACTCACTCAACATACCTCACATAATGTATGTCAAGTTGTGTTGCGCCAACTTGGTAATGTTGTTCACCCAATGTATAGCTCAACCTAATGTAGCTCACATAATGTTACTCATCTTGTACAACACAACCCATCTTGTATAACACACCTCATCTCACATAGCCCAAAAAATGGATCCTAACTCATGAATCACATCTAGTTAAGCTCAACTTGGGTAGAGCATATCATGAAGCCTAGCTCATGTAATGTAAATCATTTTGCACATTACATATCCACATCATAACTCACCCAATGTAGTTTGACCCAGGTTGTGTCAATCACCTAATGTAGCACAACCTGACATAATTCATGAAGTGTACCTTGCATAATGTAGCTTTAGATTAAATACTTGTACAACACCACTTGTGTAGCATAACTTGCAAACATAGCTCATCTCATGTAGTGTAACTCATGTAGTGAATCTCATGTAACATAACATGCCCAAATCAGCTTGATCAAGGTTTTGGCAACCCAATTTGCATTGATCACCCCACATTAAGTAACTCAGTGCAACTCAAGCAACACATCTCACAAAGTGAAACTCACATGGTATAAATCAATACAACTCATCATGCATAACACAATTGATGCCATGTAGTGAAACTTAGTTGGTGCATCTCACCTCACACAATGTAACTTATATCACATAATACAACTCATGTTGTTCATTACAACTCATATAACATATCTTGTGAAACTCAACTTGCAAAGCATAGCTCATGTGATATAACTTGTATAGCATATCTTTTAAAACTCATATTGTAAAGCATAGCTCATGAGATGTAACTCAGGTATTACATCTTGTCTCTGATAGCACAACTCATCCTATATAATGCAACCCATCTCACTTAATGCAGCTCATGCCATGAAGTGTAACTCATGTAGCATACCTAGTGCAACATAACTCATGTGGTGCATCTTGACCTAGGTTATGTTGACTAGCTCATGCATCTCACGCATCACAACTTGTCATCTCAAATTTATAATATAACTTACATAGTTTAGCTTGAGTAGTACATCTCATCTTGTGAAATACAACTCTCATAACATAACTTGTGCTGGGTACCTTACCCCATCCATCTTGACCCTCGGTCCATAGATATATAAGGTAGGGAATTTAGTGTAACTAGACACAGGTTGTGTCACTTGCCTAAAATAACTCAACCTATATATATTTGTGTAGTGAATCTTGTGCATCATAACTCATCTTACATGGTGTTTTTCATCTTGTGCACCACAATTTACATAGTGTATCTCTCACAACGTAGCTCTGACAATGTAACTCAACTTGTTTTCTTCCTAGTTGGGTTAAGTCATTTACCTAACATACCTTGATTTGGCATTGCTCATGTATTACAACTCATTTTGCATAACACAACTCATCTCATACAAAAAAACTTGTAAAGCCTAGCTTAAGCATTGCATGTAGTGAATCCCAGCTCACACATCACATCTCATGAATCATCATTCACACAACACAACTCATCTCACATAACATAGCTTAGATAGTGCATCTTCATAAAGTATCTCACCCAAAGCATCTTGACCTAATTGTGTCGACCTGCATTATGTCCATCACTAAGCACAACTCAACCCATCATAGTTCATGCATCGCAACTCACATATCACAACTTAAGAAGTATAGCTCATGTAACATAACCCATGTAGTGTAGCTCGATCAACATAGATCACATATTTCAACCAAAACCATGTAGTAAAAATCATATCACCAATGTAGCTTGTGAAACATTGCTTAACTAATCTACCCTAATAAGGGTTACATAGACCTAGTTTGGGATTATCCCTAAATTTAACTCATGTAGTACAACTTGTAATATACAACATGACTCATCACATAGGACATAACTCATCTCACTCAATGTAGCTCATCTCATGCAACACAACTCATCTCTATAGTGTAACTCACATAGCAAGCTCATGTAATGCATCTCATGTAGCATAGCTTAACCCAAGTTTTGTCAATTTCCTAACACATCTTTCACATTGTAACTTGTTATCCCAACTTACACAATAGATAATGTGCATCACCATTCATCTCACATAATTCAACTCATGTTGTGTAACATAACTCATCTTATGTAGTGCAACTTACATGATGCAATTAGGCACAAGTTATGTCAATCACCCAATGCAACTCAACCTAGCATAGATCTCTCAATGAATCTTGTATATCATAACTCCTATAATGCATCTCAAGTAGCACATGTTATGCATCATAACACATATTACACAATGTAACTTGCTAGTGTAGCTCACTCAATTATGTCCTGACTGAAGTTATGTTGATCTCTTTATACATCTCAACCATTCACAACCCATGAATCATTACTCATACAATGATTTTTGTGCAATGCAACACATTTCACATAGTGTAACTCATCTCATGAAATGAAAATTTCATAGTGTACCCTTTTCAGAGTAACTTTCATGATGTATCTCAACCTAGGTTATGCCAATCACTTAATGCAACTGCACTCGATAAAATTCATGTAGTCCAACTCATCTCACACAATGCAACTCACCTTATGCAATGCACCTCATCTTGCATAGTGAAACCTTATGAAGGCTATATCATGCATTACATCTAATAAATCCCAACTTGCATAACATATCTTTGTAGTGTAGCACATCCAACAAAGCTTGATCAAGGTTAGTGTATCTCATCTCACACAATGCAACTTATATCACATAATATGACTCATGACATGAAGTACAAACTGCATAACATAACTCATGCAAGATAACATATCTTATCTCATATAGCTCAACTTGACCTATACAATGCAAACCACCTCACTTAACATAGCTTATGCCATGAAGTATAACTCATGTAGTGCAAGTAGTGTAGCCCAACTCATATGGTGCATCTTGACCTAGGTTATGTTAGTCAACTGATGTAGCTCATGCATCACAACTTACCAACTCAAATTTACAATATAACTTACATAGTGTATCTTGAGCAACACATCTCATATTGTGTAATGAAACTCCTGTAACATAGCTTGTACACCTAATGTATCCTAACCAAGGTTGTGTCAACTTGATTTGTGTTAATTGCTCAATGTAGGTCAATGTAAGGCAACTCATGTAGTGTAATTTGGAAGGTGAATCTCATATAACATGACTCATCTTGTATGACACAACTCATCTTACACAATGCATCTCACATATCACAATGCAAATTATAATTACTATGGGGGGAGGGTGTTCTTTGAATGCCTTTACAGGAAAATAAGTGAAAACATAGGAAATGTTTTGTTCCCCCCTTTACTTGTAAATAATTAAGTATGAAGGAAAACATGTTTCCTCTTTAATGCAAGATTTAATATTCTGTGGAACTTTATTTTTGCCTCAGATTTTTGTATTGCAATTTGAAATCGAGTTGGACTGCTAGCTCGAGTTAAAAAAATGAACTTGATAATCATGGGATCCTTATGAGAGTCATCACATGGATTTTATCTTATAAATACTATAGGGGGAGGTTTTTTTTAAATGCATTTGTGGGAAAACAATTGAAAACATGAGAAACATTTTGCTCCCCCCTTTACCCTCAAACCATTCAATATATTCCAGTTGTGAAATAAATAGTAAATGGATGAAGGAAACCATGTTTCCTCTATAATGCAAGATCAAATTTTGGGTGGAACTTTATTTTTTCCTTGTATTTATGTATTTTAGTTTGAACTTGAGTGTAATCCTATCTAGAGTTGGACATCCATCCTGAGTTGGACTGCCAGCATGAGTTGGATTGCCAACCTGAGTTGGATTGATAGCTTGATTTGAACAAATGAGCTTGATTTTAATGGGATCCTTATGAGAATAATGACATGTATTTTTAATTAAAAATACTATGGGGGAAGGGTGTTTTTTGAAAGATTTTATAGGACAACAAGTGAAAACATGGGAAACATTTTATTCCCCTCTTTACTTGTAAGCAATTCAGTATACTCTGGTTGAAAGAAAAAATAATAAATGGATTGATGATACCATGCTTCATCTTCAATACAAGATCTAATGTTGTGTGGAACTTAATTTTTACCTCAGATTTTCATATTGAAATTCAAACTAGAGTTAGAATGCCAACCTAAGTTGGGTTACTAGCCCAAGTTGGGCTGACAACCTGAGTTGGGTTGTCAACTTGAGCTAGGTTGACAACTCAAGCTAAGTTGCTAGCCTGAGCTAGGTTGACAACCTCAGCTAGGTTACTAGCCTGAGCTGGGTTGCCATCCTAAGTTAGGTTGGTAGCTAAAGCTTGAAAAATGAACTTAATAATCATGGGATCATTATGAGGATCATGACATGGATTTAACTTGTAACTACTATGGTGGAAGGGTGTTCTTTGAATGCCTTTCTAGGGAAAGAAGTGAAACCATGAGAAATGTTTTGTTCCACCCTTTACCCATAAATAATTTGATATAATTCAATTGTGAAAATAAATAATAAATGGATGAAGTAAACCATGTTTCTTATTAAATGCAAGATCTAATGTTTCATGGGAATTGATATTTTGACATGAATTTTTGTGCTATGTTTGGAGGATGAGTTGCACTCCCAATCAGAGTTCTAAAAATATGAGTCAAGTATCCAACATGAGTGGGGCTGGTAATTGGAGTAGGAAAAATTAGATTGGTAACCAATGGGATGGTTATGAGAATGATGACATGGATTTTAACTTATAACTACTATAATTGGAGGGTGGGAAAGCAAGAAAGTAGGGAAAATAAACTTGATAAATAAGGGACCCTTATGAGAACCATTGAATGGATTTTAACTTTTAACCACTATAGGGGGAGGGCAGTGAAGGAAGCAAGGAAGATGGACTTGATAATTATGGGAATCCTTATGTGGAGCATGAAATGGATTTGAACTTATAACTACTATGAAGGTGAGGGAGCAAGCAAGTAAGTGTGAGGGGAACACATCTGGGAGCTTGAGTTGGATTCCCACCCTGAGTTGGGCTTCTAGCCTAGGTTAGGATTCTAGATCAAGTTGGGATGCCATCTCGAGTTGGATAACTAGCCTAAGTTGGGTGGCCATCTAAAGTTGGATTACTATCCTGAGATAGGCTGCCATACTTAGTTGGGCTTCATAGCCTGAGTTGGGCTTCCATCCCTAGTTGGATTGCTAACCCAAGTTGGTCTACTAGCCTAGGTTGGGTTGCCAAATAAATAGTGAAAGGATGGGGGATACCATGTTTTATATTTAATGTGAGATCAAATGTTGTGTGGAATGATATTTTTTCCTTAGATAATCCATATTGTAGTTTGAACTCCACTTCCAATAAGAGTTCTACAAATATAAGTCAGGTGTCTGACATGAGTGGGGCTGGAAACTAGAGTAAGAAAAATGAACTTGATAACCAATGGGATGGTTATCAGAATGATGACATGGATTTTTACTTATAACTACTATGGGAGGAGGGTGGGAAATCAAGCAACTAGGGAAAATAAACTTGATAAACAAGGGACCCTTATGAGAACCATGAAATAGATTTTAACTTTTAACCACTAGGGGGAAAGGATGGAAGGAATCAAGGAAGATGGAATTGATAATGATGGGAATCCTTATGTCGAGCATGACATGGATTTGAACTTATAATTAATATGAAGGGGAAGGAGCAAGCAAGTAGCTTGATTTTAATTTCTAGCCTGAGTTGGGCTGCCATCCCGAGTTGGGCTTCATAGCTTGAGTTGAGTTAGCATCCCTAGTTGGATTGCCAACCCAAGTTGGTTTTCCATACCAATTTGGGTTGCCAAAGAAATAGTGAATGGATGGTGGAAACCATGTTTCCTATTTAATATGAGATCAAATGTTGGGTGGAATGATATTCTTACTTTGGATTTTTTGCATTGTGGTTTGAACTCCAGTTGCCCTACCAACCCGAGTTGTGTCTTGATCCCGAGTTGAAAAAATGAGCTTGATAATAAAATGGGATCCTTGTGAGAATCATGGAATGAATTTTAACTTGTAACTACTATGGGGGGATTGTGTTTTTTAAGTTCATGTTGGATTTCCATCTCGATTTGGACTTCCATCCTAAGTTGGACTATCAACCTGAGTTGGGTTGTGAAATAAATAGTGATTAGATGGGATAAACCATGTTTCCTCTTTAATGTGAGATAGAATGTTGGGTGGAACCATATTTTTTCCTTAGATTTTTTGTATTATGATTTGAACTAAAGTTGCACTACCAACCCAAATTGCTTCTTGAGATAGAATTGAAAAACTGAGCTTGGTAATAAAATGGGATCCTTATGAGAATCATGTCACACATTTTAAATTATAACTACTATGAGGGGAGTGTGTTCCTTGAATTAACTTGTGGGAAAATTAAAGAAAGATATTATTCCTTGCTTTACCAGCAAACAATTTTGGATACTCAAGTTGGGAAATAAATCTGAAATGGATGGAGGAAACCATGTTTCCTATTTAATGCGAGATCGATTGTTGTGTTGAACTTTATTTTTGCCTTAGATTTTTTTTATTGTGGATGGAACTAGAGTTGGATTTATAGCCAGCCTGAGTTGGACTGCCATCCTGAGATGGACTTCCATCCTGAGTTAGATTGCTAGCTTGAGTTGGGTTGAAAAAAAAATGGTGAATCGATGGGGGAAACCATGTTTCCTCTTTGATGTGAGATCAAATGTTGGGTGGAACCATATTTTTGCCTCAAATTTCTATATTGTGGTCTAAAATCAAGTTACACTTCCAACCTGAGTTGGATTTTTAGATCAAGTTGAAAAAATAAGATTGGTCATAAAATGGGATCCTTATGAGAATCATTGCATGGATTTTAACTTATAACTACTATGTGGGAGGGTGTTCTTCAAATGCCCTTATGCAAAATCAAGTGAAAATATGGGAAAGATAATATTCCCCCTGACTCAAAAATAATTATGGATACTTGAGTTGGGAGAAAAATGAGAAATGGATGAAGGAAACCATGTTTCCTCATTAATGCAGGATTGATTATTATGTGGAACTTTATTTTTTCCTTAGATTTATGTATTACAAATGGAACCTGAGTTAGATTGCCATCTTGAGCTAGGCTTCTGGCCCTAGTTGGGTTGAAAAATAAATAGTTAATGGATGGGGGAAACCATTTTTCCTCTTTCATGTGAGATTAAATTTTGGGTGGAAGCATGTTTTTGCCATGGATTTTTGTATTATAGTTTGAACTCGAGTTGTACAGCCAACTTGAGTTGGGTTTTTTGCCCAAGTTGAAAGAATGAGCTTGATAATAAAATGGGATCCTTATGAGAATCATCACATGGATTTTAACTTATAAATACTATGGGGAGAGGGTGTTATTTGAATGCCCTTATAGGAAAGCAAGTGAAAACTCAAGAAAGATATTGTTGCCCCCTTACCCACAAACAATTCTAGATACTTGATATATGAAAGAAATGCGAAATGAAGGAAACCATGTTTCCTCTATAAAGAGAGATCAATAATTTTGTGGAACTTTATTTTTGCCTTAGATTTTTCTATTGTGGATGGATCTTGAGTTGGATTTCTAGCCTGAGTTAGACTACCATCCTGAGTTAGACCTTCACCTTAAGTTAGGTTGTAAAATAAATAGTGAACAGATGGGGGAAACCATTTTTCCTCTTTCATGTGAGATTGAATTTTGGGTGGAAGCATGTTTTTGCCATAGATTTTTGTATTACAGTTTGAACTTGAGTTGCACAGCCAACCCAAGTTGGGTTTTTTGTCTAAGTTAAAAAAATGAGATTAGAAATATAATGGGACCCTTATGAGAATCGTGGCATGGATTTTAACTTATAACTACTATGGGGGAAGGGTGTTCATCGAATGCTCTTGCAAGAAAGTAACTGAAAACATGGGAAAGATATTGTTCTTCCCTTACCTGTAAACAATTTTGGATACTCGAGTTGGGAAATAAATGGAAATGAAGTTTTCTCTATAATGTGAGATTAAATGTTGTTTAGAATATAACTTTTTCCTTGGATTTTGGTATATATTTCTATTATTTGATTAAGATCTCTTATTACTCTAAGAAGAGTGGCAAGATGATGATCAAGTCTTTAAATTTAATCTGAGCTTTGGCCTTAGGCCATTGTTAGGATTGTTGATGCATGAATCCCAACTTACCCACTTAGTGATAGACTTGATTACATGTATTTTGGGTTTTTTGGATTGTTCCTAGAGTTTTTCTCCAAAACTATTAGATCGAGCCACCCCTTACCACTTTAGTTTTTACTTTTGTTGATGGTTTCAAGAGTAGACCTTTAAAGTAATATTAGAGTTGCCTATTAAGTTCTTATTCACACATCTCAAGCCTCAACTACTAGATCAATTTGCTAAGTTATACTTGAGAAAATGAGCTTGATCATATTTTTGTCTTAGATTTCCATATTGTGGTTGGTTGGTTTAGATCTCATATTAGACTATGAAGAGTGGTAGGATGATGATCAAGTCTTTTGATTCAATCTAAGCTTTGGCCTTAGGACATTTTTAGGGTTGTCAATTCCTAGATCCCAACTCACCCACCCAATAATAGACTTGATGACATGTATTTTGGCTTTTTCTAATTGTTCTTGGAGTTGTTTTTCAAAATTATTAGATCTGGCCATCCCTTTCCACTTCTACTCTATAGATGTGGATGAGTGTTATTTTTGTGCCATATAATCACTAGTATTTTTCAATTTATATGAGGTGGAGGTGAAAACTTGTTCCTAGCCACAGTGCCTATGACTAGGTTATTTACTTTTTATTTGGGTTACAAATCCTGAGTGAAAGGGATAGAACATTTCTACTCTTCTAGTGTTTGTGAGTTATTCTCAAAGATGATGTGGGTTGGAGTATACATTATTAGCATTTGTGCCACTATCTTTGCTATAAAACATTTACTCCTTGTGTTAAACTCCTTACACTTATGTGGGAATTTATGATGGAAGGTAGGATTTATCTCTTCTTCCACTATGATGATTCATTTTGGAAGTTTCATCTAAAACTTGGCTTGCCAGTCAGTCTAGGTGTAGTGTGAATTTTTGCCATGTTTAATTAGATCACACATCTCTTAGTGGATTCTAAGTATATTTTAGATCCATGTGCATGTGCAAATAATGGATTAGAATTACTCTTTTGTAGAGGTGGCCATGATTGTGGTGTTTTTCCTTACAGGTTGAGGTTAACATGTTTGAACTATTTGTGCCAATTAAAAGTGTGTAGGGGGCTATTCTAAGTAAGGAAGTTCTTTAGTGGTCTCAAAATTGAGCTGGCTATGTGTATGATACACTCTATCCTTCATGTCAATCATGAGTTTGATCATTTTAGTATGTAGGGTGTAGGGATATGTATGTGATGTTCTTCATAGGTGCTTGTAAACTAAAAATGTAGGGATAAAGTGTTATGGCCTAGTTGCCTTTGCCCCTATTGCAAATGTTACCTTTGTAGGTAATTGAGGTGTTTGTTTTGGTTGAGATTTGGATTTTGTGGATGGCATATGCCCTTTGAAAGTGCATAGGGGGATTTCCTAAGAAGGATATCCCTGTATGGCCTTATAATTGAGGTGGTCACATGCATGGTGCATACTTTCCATGCTTTCCTTATCATGAGTAAGTTGGTTGAGTTGATGTAGGGTAAGTAGGTTCATATAGGACAAGCTTCCCAGTGGTCCATGAACTAAATCTCTCTAATTTTCTTTCCTTGACTTGTGTGTCCCTCCCTTCTTATTTAATGGCATATTTTTATGTCAGTGTAGCATATGTGCAAAGGAGGCATCAAGGTTTCCCTTACCCTCTTCCATCTTGTTCACATGTCAAGAACAAGGATTTTATGTTTGATTTCAAGGAAGAATGAATGATTTTCTCTAATTTCACATAGTAGTGGGTTTTTTTGCACTTGTCAGCATCATGATTATGGTTGTAAGCTACCTAGTTGATCCTTCTAGTAATCATATGCTTGTCTCAAAGATTAATCCATGCATGTCTAAGTATGAAATATTTCAAACTATGAAAGTATGGATGGCTCATTAAACTAGTTATATATTATTTTATGGTACCTTACCACTCATATAACCATAGTAATTCTAGAGCTAATATGTGAACTAAATCTTGACTCTAGAAAAGGATGCATTTATTCGATAAAAGGATAGCATGGGATCACCCACTATTTTGGTGATTTATGATAACTTGATGGATCGTACAACCATTATGTCAGTGATGCTTCATTAAAATTTCTAACCTATCAACTTTTGATGGTAGGATAGAGGCCTACCATGGTGGTGAAGGGTGACAGAGAATTAGGGTTTGATTTTGGAGAGGGAGCTTGAGAAATGGTTACCACATATAAGGAGGGTAGTAGGTTTGTAAATTACCTAGTCCTAACATGGAGAGGTAGTGACAATAAATAATAATACTGGGCTCATCAAGTTTGGTAATTAAAATGAGTACAATCTAAATCCCTTAATGAGGATCTATTAAAGGGCAAGTTTGGTGCTAGCAGCCATAATAATTCTAGCTCCAATAACATTTATTTAATTTATTATAGTTAAAAATATTGTATTTAGATCTTGGGTCATCATGGTTAGTATGCCCCCTAGGTGTACACTAGACCTCACATCCCTTTTTCTAGTTACACATTCCTAGACTTAGTTTGTTAGGTCCTGGTTCTAGCATCGTTACTTTGAAAAAAATTAGAATGCTCAAATCAAGCCTACGCTTTGAATACATTAGCATGGAATAATGTGATAGGAGTCTAGTCTTATTCCATTAGCCTTCAAGACCATAGTAATGATTAATAAGGACTATCAGGGGCATTTGTATTTCATTATCATAGGTGAAATCAAAGTGTTTGGGTTCTAAGGGGAGTATGGTCACATGGTTGAAACTTAAAGGAACTGATGGAAGGGAACCACTAGGAGTGGAGCCTATGGCTTAATTTAACTCAACATGGGGAAACTTACTAGGTCCTGACATAATAAGGATTAACAAATTGAGAGCTCTTTCTTGATTTTATGGGTGGTGGTGCATGGCCATTTTTAGTTGGTGGAGTGAGTTGTCTAGTTAATTTTGTTAATGAATGAGACCTCACCTTACTAAATAGCTACATGGAGGTTCTCCTTCATGTCTAGCTTCTTATAGGGACTATGGCCATTTAGGCCATGAAAGTTTGAGGCAATAATAGGTCTCTAATGCTGGTAGATGTTCTGGGTTACATGTGCACTACACTCTTGTAACCAATGAGTTTTTCTCCCTAGTCTAAAAGGTTCAAGAAATATTGCCAAATTACATCATGATGGGGATAGACCATTACAATTATTGATCTTTAATTAGGAATTTTTAGTAAGTGTGAGTCATCATCTCACATTGACTATGTCCCTACCCTTTATACACACCACCCATCACTCCTACTGATTGAAAGATCTAATGAAGTGTTTAGATTACACTCATGATAGTGGTTTTCATCAATGATATCACAAGAAGTTCATTGAACCTTATCATTTAGAGTAAGGAGAAGTCATAACAAGGTTACCATAGGTGAACCTCTAGTAGGATCATTATCAGTTTTGAGCCCATGAACTATGCAAGGGAGGGGGTGAGCCTGATGTGATTAGACTCATCACTTCCTCAAAGCTTGATCTCACCAATATTTGGACTAGGGGCCCTGTTGCTTTATCATGCTTCACTCTGGGTGGGTGTCACGATAGACCTCAGGCCTTTATAAGTCATTTTCTTGCTATTTAGGGTATATAATCTAAGGGCATGATTGAGTGTCATGATCTATGTTATGGTAATGTTTATGGCCCTTTTTCAACTATGATAGGTGTATCTAGTGACTTTGGTCCCTAGGTGGTCTTACCTTGATACATTTGGAAGGGTCCCCTTCATTTCCCTTTGCAAGCTAGTTCCTTAAAAAGCACCCATGGTTGTCAAATTTTTGCCTCCATGACAAGTCCATAAAGTAGATGCAACCCCCTTATTTCATTGCCAAGGATATTTTTACTTCTCAAGAATGATGGTGGGGTGTTCAGGAGTGTAATTGTATAGGTTGTAAGGCATGACCTTTCATCACCATTCCCTTTCCCTCTTTGATGACCTATATCCTTTTTGATGTGGTAGGGTGGGGGACATCTCCCTTCTCTGGTGCCCACCCATGAGGTCTCACCCTTTGGACCATAGTGGCATTATGGGATGGGTGTTTATCACAAACAAATGATATACTGTAGTATAGTGTGCACCAAGGATTTTAAAGAAATAGTCATGCAATCCATATATCATGTGCATGCTGGACCATCAATGCCATGAGAATATGAGTATCAAAAATAGATATTCAACTCTTACCATGATTAAGAATGTAGTGAAATGTGATACTTAGTGTTGATTATATAATCCCATGAATCATCAAGTCTTTGAATGCAAGTTACACCTAAGGCCTTGGTTGAGGGAACACCTACTTGGGTGTAACACTTAAAAATCACTCTCCCCCTTGGTGCATAGGTGGGAGTAGTAGATATGGTCATCCATCCCTATAGGGGGTATGGTCAGCTCAAATGGGCATGAGGTATGTCCCCTATGTCATGATGAGTAGTGGCCCATGTGGATTGGCATTGGTTTGTGTCCACTGGGTGCAGATATATGTGGAACTCTATTATAGAGTTGATCAATTTTTACCTAATGTGTAGGCTAGATGGCTACCTTCTACATCCCCAACTCAGGCATGAACACCCATTGAGTTTAAGCATATCATTAAGAAGAGCAAAAGAAACTTATAAGGATTCCCCTAGTAATGTTGAATGAATCAGAAAGATCCCAACATGAAAATCAGTGGCCATGCCTATTGAATTGTAGTTTATAAAAACATCCTCAGCAATGGACTGGGCCTAAGTCTCCTAGAAGGGGCACTAGAGAGGTTGAGAGCCCCATCAGGCCTAGAACCTATCACACCATGAGGTGCTATCAATGATTTAGGTTGTTTGGGAATACAACCCTAATCAGGTGGTAAATTCCATTTAAGGCTAAATATGGGTGAGAGATTGATAGTGAATAAGTACCATGGGGGAAAGATGAAAAGGACTTTGAAAAGAGAGTTAAAGATTTATTGAAACTTTTGGGAGGGAAGTGGATGGAGGTTGGTGATGTGCCCCAATCAGATGTCAAATGATGTGAGCTAGTCCATCACTCAACCAGAGGGCATGTCAATATGGGCTATCATGGAGGCACAAGTGTGTCCTTTGGGTCACTCAATGTACCTCCTTTATGATGGTCAAGAAATAAATCATGCATCTATGGTGGGCCCTTAGGTACCTACATAGTCATGGCATTGTCTAGTGGGATTTCCATCTAACCCATCTTAAAACATAGACCAAGGAGTCTAACATATGTGTGAGTTGGTAGGTTGTGAAACTTTTGAGGTGCAAGGAAGCTAACTAGTGAGATCCCCTCTCGAGGGGTACAATACCAGTTGACCTTAATATTCTATGAAGGGTTTGAGTATAAGCACACTTGTTGGGATCCAAAAGATGGTGAGTTATGCCTAAGTAGGGTAAAGCCAAAGGAAGCTCTAGTGGAGGCTCATAGCGATACTGATGTGTAAATCATTTGTCTGACTTTGGTATAGGGGTGAAATACTAATCAAACTATCTAGTAGTTAGTTTCCTTCAAAGTTACCCTCAAGATAGATAGAGATCACATGTGATTTTTATCAGGTAAAGCAAATGATTAAAGGCATCAAGGGTATAACTCCCTCAAATTATTCTCACACTTTAAATAGGTAAGGTGGTGCAACTACTCCATTGAGCTGTGCCATGAAATCATGAGCTCTAAGTGGGCCATTTTTGGTAAGTAGAAATGGCGATGTGGGATGAACCAAAAGTCAAGTTATGATGCCAAATTATGTGCTAAACAAGATCCCATAAAGGGTGTTGGCTAATTAAGATAGTAGGATGGTGGTCATGGAAGTCAAAATATGTTAAGGAGTGTGTAATAAATCACCTACTGAATCAACTAGCCTTAAAAATGGATGGTGCTAAAGTGCACAACCTATACTCAACTATCAGGGCAAGTTCTAGGATTCAATGAGTAGGAGGATGTGGGGGTTGTTGTGAAACCTTAGGTGTGAGCCTAAGTGGACTAGCCCCCAATGCATATCTTAGTGGTAGTAGTAAATATTCAAATGAGAACTTTGAAGACTAAAGTGGGGAAAGGTTCCATTTTAATAGCACTTGGACATGGGTTAGTTGATCCTAAGATATGGGTAAGTCTTGTTTCAAGGTAGCACTCTATGTGATCATTGAAAGGGAATCAAGTTAATATTCCCAAACTGGGACATGGCAGTGGATGAAAATGTTGGGAAATCTATAGACATTGATGGCCCCCCCAAGAAGAGTTATCTTTTTTTTAATAGCCTACCCACCATAAAATTGGTTCAACTAGAGATAGGCTCCATTAGCTAGAAGAGCACTACATGTCCTATGATGTCTGGTGCACCTTTGGTGGCCCTTGAAAATTTGGATGGCTAAGGACCATTCACACTCAGTCATATTCATAATTGCATCAGGTCTCTAAGGTGAATAGCCTCTGGTCAATATAATAATGTAGGTAAGGGAAGTTAGCAAAATGGATCCATAACTTTGGGAAAAGGATTGTATCTAAAGGCTAGGCCTAGGGGTCTATGCCTTGAACCTGTGAGATGTTGGTGGCCTACCTAAAATACTTCCATGGTGAGGGTGGGTCATTATGTGTCAATCAGGTGACAAGTATAGGATGCTCCCCTTGTGGGGGCTTTCCCTAGGTGATGAACAACCAACTTAGAATTAGTATGGATAAGGGAAATATAAATATTTAATTAAAACAAAGCATTATGACGGTCCCTATAGATGTTGATATAATGTGATTTCTACCTAGTACTCTAAATGTCAAAGTGAAGAAATTCAACCAAGCATGGGTAAATAGTAAGAGTAATTATGACTCTCTTAAGTTATCCAAATGCCTCATCATCTAATTAGTGACATGAATGAATGGATTAATGAGATTCCCATTGTCCCTATCTACTATCTAGTGAAACCATAGACAAGGGAATGGACTTGGCAGAATCAGTGGGGAAAGAAGACCCTATTGAGCTTGACTCTAGTCTGACTTTGTGAAATGACTTGAGAGGTGTAGAATAAGTGGGATCCATTTTAGCACAAGTGAATACCACTACTTTTAATGTTATTTTACTTATTCCATGAGGAAAAGATGGGGCAATGCCCCTATTTTTGGCCTTAATCTACATTCTAATGCATTAATCCAAGTGGAAGACATTGTTAGGTGGGGAGTTTGGCTGGGGTAACACATCTATTAAAAGATAATGTAGGTGTCCTAAGATGAGCTCAATGAGAAAAAAAATCTCATGTGGAACAAAGGGTAAAAGCTCATTTGATTTTGATTTTTAGTATGAATACAAACCAAGAAAGTGTAGCCTATAGATCCTTTAGAATTCTGGAATTTGAAGCTAGAGGTGTCAGAAAAGTTACCACAAGGATAACTAGCTTGTGGCAGCTAGGCATTCATAGAGACATTACTTTTTGATCCTCTGATGTCAGCTCTTCCTATCACCGTGAAGCAAAATTCACCAAGTGTTGGATTGTTCACCCACTAATAGGGAACATGAGGTGGGTTTAGACCATTGTGAGATAGGTTAGGTCTACCCTACTGATGATCTATGCCATGATAGTAATTTAGCTTAGTATAAGAGGAACCATTTATTCTCACATTTGGTCATCACGCTTGGTTGAAAAGGTAGTGGTGTAAAGCTACCATGTGTCAGATTATGACTAAATACCTCTAAGTTAGAATCCATGCTAGATGTAGTGCATCTCTCTCTCTAGCTACATTATGACCCAAAATAGGGGCACTTTTGTGTCCCTAAAGGCCTGTGTCATTAGTAACCTCTATTCATTGCAATAGCCCATCTAGAGTAACCTTGTATAATAATTTCAAGTGATCAGTGAGAAGAATCCTTTGTAGATGACTTAAATAAGTGATGGGGTATTGTAAGTGGCAGAGAGGCCTTACTACCATAATCCACTAAGATTTAGACCTCTATCACCCTAATTCATATAACCTCATGTCATTATATGGGTGGGTTTCATAGGGAGATGCATCCATAAAAGTATGAGCAATGCGTGGTTGAGAGAGTTGTCATTGGGTATTTTTTAAATTTGCACCTCAAATTTTCTTGACAATGTTTCAAGTCATCCTTTACCAATGTTATTGTGTAGAATAATTCACACTTAGAGAGGAACTTTCAAGTGGAATTTCCAAAATAATATGGGCTGTTGCATATTTTTTAGTGGGGTTTCCTTTACCAATGTCATCGTACAAAGAAACTCACACTTGGACATGAGGACATTTTTTCTTAACCACTCCCATTTAGGCTAGACTTCCTGGTCTCCCTTTAGAATTTTGGCATGAGGACATTTTTAAAGGTATTTCCAATTCTTTTGGTGAAATTGTGGCATTGGATAATGCTACGGTTTCTAGAACCAAACTTTAAAGTGCTAGACTTTATGTTAAAGTGGAAGACCTGAATCATCTCCCAGAAAAGGTGGAACTAATATCCAAGCTTGGTAAAAAAACCCAAGATTTTTTTTTGAAGATTTTCCAAACTCTTGCTATGCTTGTAAGAAATAGGGGCATCTGGTTAAAAATTGTCCCTCCAAAAGTAAAAATCATCCTAGTAGTGTTTCAAATGGGAAAAAGACCAAGGTCCAGCAAAAGAAAGTATGGAAACCCAAAGAAGATCATCACTGAGAACAAAAGAATAATGAAGATTCTAAAGCTCCACATGCTGAGGTGGATAAAGAGCCTTCTTTTGAAGACTATAATGCTCCACATGCTGAGGCAAATAAAGAGCCTTCTTTTGAGAAAGTAAACTCTGAGAAAGAAGGACATGGTTTGCAATTAGATACCATAATACCTAAATAAAGAATAGATGATCTGACAGATCTATCAAAATAAATTGTTATCTATCAAAGGATAGAAGATCAATCGAGAGATGTAGATGACAAAATTGTGCTAGAGGAAGGTGAATTCTTGGCTGAAGCTAGAAATAAATTAGAGGGAGATCTTCTTTTTTCTCAGTTCAGGAAGATCCAGGTGTTATCTCAGGCTGATAATGACTTTCCTTTGGATGAGCCTCCTCCCCTAAAAGTTGTGAAAGATAATGGAGTAAACTCAAAGTATAAACTAAACCAAAGAAAAAGGGCTAAAAAAAAGATCAATACTAAGGGGGTAGAAACTAGAAGCATCAAAATAGATTAGAAAACTAAGGTGAAACCTCTTGCTTCTATTTTGAATAAATCTAGAAAAAAGAGCTGAACAACATTCTAAGGTAAAACCAGATGTTGGTTCCCTAGAAAAACCTAGAAGAAGATCCACTAAGAAAACTAGAGAGTTAGAAAGTATGTAGAATATTACTGATGGTAGGCAGGCAACTATTCTAGATTTTACCTCTAAAAAATAGATATGAATATTGTTGATGGTAGGCAGGCAACTATTCTAGATTTTACAAAGATGGAGCAGGTAACATCAAGCATATGTGCTATTGTAGCTAGCCTTGGTAAAAGAGCAAATGAAGAAACAATATCCTTAGAGGGTCAAAGTAAGAGGACAAGGCAGAGTTCAAGGAAGAAAGCCTTGCAAGCTACTACTACTTTGGCTACTAACTCCAACCAGGATACTGCTATAATTGGGAAGGAGGCTATCAAGATGATCATGGAACTACAATAGAAGCTTAGGGTCTTGTTTGCTAGTTTTGTTCCTATTTAGGTCCTTATTGCTAGTTGTTGTAACTGGTTCTTATTTTTGATCCTATTTTTTGGTTCTTGGTCTAAAACTTTATTTGAGGATCTAGGTCCTTATAAAACCTAGGTACTTTTATTGGACTATGTTTGTGGTTTCAGGTCCCTATAAAACCTGATTTTGATGCTAATCTTCAGTGGATTTTAGGACTGCTTTTCATGGTGGTTGTTAATGCTTTATCTTTTTTGATTCTATTTAAGGGTTTCAAGGTCCCTTCAAAACTTGCTTTTATCGTAATCTAAAACTCACACTTGGACATTTTTTTGACAAAATTTTCAATAGAGTTTTTGAAATAATATGCGATGTTACATGTTATGGGTGGGGTTTCCTATACTGGCATCATCACAATGCAACTCAAGGAGGGGCTTAGGTTTCAAAATAATATGTAGTGTTTGGATAGTTTTTGGGTGGGGTTTCCTATACTGATGTCATCCCAATGCAACTTGAGGAGGGGGTTGGGGTTTAAAATAATATGAAGTGTTTGGTATTTTCTAGGTGGAGTTCCCTATACCAATGTTAATGCATGAAAAAAATTTCACTTAGATGGACTTTGGATAATATTTTGAGTGGGGTTCCCTATACCAGCATCATCATAATGTAACAATTACAACCAATGCCACTCAGGAGAGGTAGGGGGGAGGGGGTGGGCACGAGCTTTTCCCAAAAAATAGGTAGTGTTGAGTATTTTAGGTGGGGTTTCCTATAACAATGTCATCACATAGATAAATTTTTACTTACATAGATTTTTGACAATACTTTTAGTGAAATTTCCAAAAAAATATATGGTGTTGCATATTTTGGGTGGGGTTCCCTATACCAACATCTTCACAATGCAACTTGGGGGATTTCAAAAATATACAAGTGTTTCATATTTTATTTGGGGTTTAATATACCAGTGTAATCACATAGATAAATTTTTAGTTCAATGGATTTTTGACAATATTTCAAGTGGGGTTTCCTACACCAACATCATTTCAATATAACTCAGGCTCCCAATGCAACTTGGGGGGTTCCAAAACAACATGTAGTGTTGCATATTTTATTTGGGGTTTCTTATACCAGTGTCATCACATAGAGAAATTAACACTTAAGATGGACTTTTAACAATACTTTTAGTGGAATTTCCTATACCAACCTCATCATAATGCCACTCTGAGTTGCATTGGATTTCTTATACTAGTATCATTGCACAGAGAAATTTTCACTTAGATTTTTAACAATATTTCAAGTGGGGTTTCCATTACCATCATCATCATAATGCCACTCAAGTTTTTAATGTAACCCAACCTCCCACTGCAACTTGGGGGGTTTCAAAACATGCAATGTTTGCATATTTTAGTTGGGGTTTCCTATACCAACATCATCATGTAGAGAAATTAAAACATAGATGGATTTTTGATAATATTTTGAGTGGGGTTTCCTATACCAACATAATCACAATGCCACTCAGGCTCTAAATGTAACTTGGGGGATTCCAACAACATGGAAGTGTTGCATATTTTAGTTAGGGTTTCTTATACCAATGTTAGCATGCAGATAAATACACACCTAGATGGAATTTTGACAATATTTGGAGAGGGTTTTCCTATACCAACTTCATCATAATGCCACTCAGGGTCATAATGCAACTCAGCCTCCCAATGCAACTTTGGGGGTTCTAAAACAACATGTAATGTTGCATATTTTAGTTGGGGTTTCCTATACCAGTGTCATCACGTAGATAAATTCACACTTATATGGATTTTTTACAATATTTTGAGTGGGGTTTCCTATACCAACATCGTTTTAATGCCACTTGGGGTCATAATGCAACTCGACCTCCTAATGCAACTTCATGGGTTCCAAAACAATTTGAAGTCTTGCATATTTTAGTTGGGGTTTCCTATACCAATGTAATCATGTAGATAAATTTGCACTTGAATGTATGTTTGACATTATTTCAAGTGGGGTTTCCTATACCAATGTCATCTCAATACAACTCGGCCTCCCAATGCAACTTGGGGGGTTCCAAAACAACATGCAATGTTGCATATTTTAGTTGGGTTTTCTTATACTAGTGTCATCACATAGATAAATTCACACTTAAAATGGATTTTTGACAATATTTTGAGTGGGTTTTCCTATGACAATGTCATTGAAATAAAACTTGAAGTTGGGAGGCAGGGCAGGGGTTTTCCAAAATAATAGGTAGTGTTAAATATTTTAGGTGGGGTTTCTTATACTAATGTCATCACATAGAGAAATTCCCACTTAGAAAATTTTTTGACAATAATTTTAGTGAAGTTTATAAAATAATATGTGGTGCTGCATATTTTGGGTGGGGTTTCCTATACCAATGCCATCGCAATGCCACTCAAGATCACAATACAACTCGGGCTCCCAATGTAACTCAGGGGGTTCTAATAATATGTAGTGCTACATATTTTTGTTGGGGTTTCATATAATAGTGTCATCACATAGATAAATTCACACTTAGATGGATTTTTGACATTATTTGGAGTGGGATTTCCTATACAAATTCATTGTAATGCCACTCGAAGTCATAGTGCAACTTGGCATCCCATTGCAACTTCACCTTGAGGTTACAAAACAATATGCAATGTTGCATTTTTTAGTTGGGCTTTCCTATAATGGTGTTATTAGATAGATAAATTCACACTTAGATAGATTTATGACAATATTTTGAGTGGGGATTTCTAAACTAACATCATCTTAATGCAAACTTGGGCTCACAATGCAACTCACACTACTAATGCAACTCAAGCTCACAATGTGTATTAGGAGTTCACAATGCAACTCAGGGGATGAGGGGTTGCCAAAAAAAGAGGAAGTATTGCATATTTTAAGTGGGTTTTCTTATATCTATATCATCACATGGAGAAATTTTTACTTAGAAGTATTTTTGACAATATTTTAAGAAAGCAAGCACTTAGATGGATTATTGATAATATTTTTAGTGTGGATTCCAAAATAATATGTAGTGTTACATATTTTGGGTGGGGTTTCCTATACCAATGTCATCACAATGCCACTCATGGTTGAAATGCACTTGGGTTCCCAATGCAACTTGGGTAGGTTCCAAAACAATATGCATTATTGCATATTTTAGTTGGGGTTTCCTATATTATCATCATCGCACAAAGAAATTCACACTTTGACAAATTTTTGACAATATTTTGAGTGGATTTTTCTAAATAATATGTGTTGTTTCATAGTTTGGGTTGGGTTTCCAATACCATTATCATCATATGGTGTAATTATGGAATTGCATATTTTAGGGCTCATAATGCAACTCAGGGAGTTAAACCCCATGCCACTCAGGCTCACAATGCCACTCAGGGAGTTGCTCCCAATGTAACTCAAGGAGTTGATCCCAATATAACTTAAATTTGTGAAGCAACTTATGCTCACAATGCAATTTAGGTAGGTTATCCTAATGTAACTCATATTCATGATGTAACTTAAGCTTGTAATGTGACTCAGGGAATTTTTACCACTTAGGGAATTGCTCTCAATATAAATCAGATTCATGATACAACTCGAGGTCACAATACAACTAAGGCTTCTAATACAACTTAGGCTTGTAATGCAATTTGGGGAGTTATTCTCAATTCAATTGGGGGTCATAGTTCAACTTGAGGAGTTACTCCAAATGTAACCTAGGGTCACAATTCAAGTTAAGAAGTTGACCCCAATGCAAATCAAATTCACAATACAACTTGGGGTCTCAATGCAGTGCAAGATCACAAATCTACTTGGGGAGATGATTCCAATGCCACTCAAGGAGGTACTCATAATGTAACTTAAGGAGTTGATCCTAATACAACTTAGATTCGTAAAGCAACTTATGTTTACAATACATCTTGGGGAGGTGATGCCAATGTAACATAGATTCATGATGTAACTCAAGCTAGCAATGTGACTCAGGGAATCTTTGCCACTCAAGGAATCACTCCCAATGTAAATTGGATTCATGATGCAACTCAAGGACATAATACAACTAAGGCTTCCAATACAACTCAGTCTCCCTATGCAATTTGGGCTCATAATGAAATTTGGGGAGTTGTTCCCAATGTAACCCAAGGTCATAGTGTAACTTGGGGAGTTGTTCCCAATGCAACCTAAGGTCACAATACAAGTAATGAAGTTGATCCTAATGCAAATTATATTCACAATAAAAACTAGGGTCACAATGTAAGTTAGGAAGTTGATCCCAATGTAAATTAGATTCATAATGTAACTTGGGGTCTTAATGTAGTGTAGCCTCACAACTCTCCTTAAGGAGTTTCTCCCAATGAAACTACCATTCATGATGAAACTCTGGGTTCAAACTAAAAATGTAACTTAGGGAGTTGATCCCAATGCAAAATAGATTCACAAGGCAACTTAAGGATGTAATGTAACTTGGGGAGTTATTCCCAGTGTAACTTAGGGAATTGTTCCCAACTCAATTTAGATTCATGATATAACTCAGGTTCACAATGTAACTTGGGCTCATGATGAAACTTGAGCTCACAATGTAACTCATGGAATTATTTATAATGTAACTTGGGGAGTTTGTCCCAATTCAACTCTGGGTCACCATGTAACTCATCTCCCATAGTTCAACCAATCACAGGAAGTACAACTTGCATAATGCAACTCAATCTGGGTTATGCCTACCCTAATAGCATCGATCATATAATATAGTTTGATATGATGTAGTTCATGTAGTGAAGCTCATCTCTCATATCACATAATCTCATGTAGTGTACTTCATGAATCACAACTTGTACATCACATTTTGTGAAACTTGACCCATGCAATGCCTCTCATGAAGCCTAGCTTATGTAGCACAAATCATCTTGTATAGTGCATTGCATGCAACACACATCCACATCATTAGAGTATGTGAAAGGGGAACACAAACCACCTAATGTCTTGATAAAATAGGGAAAGAGGGTGTAACATTGGGAGCATAGTGCACCTCATGAATATCAGCTTGTTCATCACATCTGGTAAAGTTAGACCCATGCAACACCTCTCATAAAGCCCAGCTTATGTATCACAAATCATCTCACATAGTGCAACATGTGTAACACACATCCACATCATTAGAATATATGTGAGGGAAACACAGAGCACCCAATTTCTTGATAAAATGAGGAAAAAGGGTGCAACACTGGGACTCCTCAGGAGGTCACCCATCCCGGTACTAGCCCAACCCAAGCACACTTAACTATAGAGTTATGATGGGATTTGATGCACTAACATTGGTATGATCACACTTGATATTTACTTTATCATTTTACTCTACTTGTAGGAGACATGTGGAAGACATTAGATAGACCCAATTTATTGCATGAGACTCGTTTGGCCTCACTTATGTGTTAGTTTCAACACACTACTCTCTTGGTGAAATATGGCACATAAAGGGATCCCATCATAAGTCAGTTTCAACACTACTCTATTGGTTCGATAAGGCACACAAGGGGATCATAGGTTACACTGACCAACTCATTCATCTCATGCCTCACAACTTGTCAACTCAACAAAATACATCTCATACACTAGAATTCATCTCATGTAGTGTAACTCATATTGTTCACCACAACCTACATAGTGTGGGTTGTGTAATGTGACTTCACTTAGGTTGTGATGATGGCTCAATGCATCTTAACCCAGAGTAACCCACCCAACACATCTCATTGAGCATAACTCACATAACATTACATAACATATCTTGTGTAGAATGACCCATCTTAAACAACACAACTCCTGTAACATGTCTCACAAATCATTGCTCTCTTAATGCAAATCCACCTACATTGTGGTGATCGCCTAACATAACTCAACTTGAGCTAAGTTGACTTGGGTTGGGTTGGCCAGGCATAACTCATGCAACATAACTCATCTCGAATAATGCAACCCACCTCATGCAGTGTATCTTACCTAATGTTGACCCAAGTTGTGTTGATTACCTAAGGGAGATCGTTCATGTAATGTAACTCATAAAATGTAGCTATACAAACACAACACATGGTAACACATCTTTCACAATGTAACCCATGTAGGATGAATCTTGCGATGCAACTCATCCCACCTAGTGCAACTTGCATAGTGAAACTCACATAGCATAGATTTCCCAATGCCTTGACATAAAGAAAAAGGGGGTGCAACACCTAAAATTAAATATGGCACACAAGGGGATATCATGCAACATAATTTTTATAATATAGCTTGCTCAACATAGCTCACACAATGTAGGTCAAGTTAGGTTGTGCCAGCCCAATTGTGTTGCTCACCCAATGTAGCTCACATGATGTAACTCATCTTTCACAACACAACCCATCTTGCACAACACACCTCATCTCACATAGCCCAAAAAGTGGATCCTAACTCACGTATCACATATGGTGAAGCTCATCTTGGGTAAAGCATCTTGTAAAGCCCAACTTGTGCAATGCAAATCATTCCACACATTACATATCCACATCATAGCTCACCCAATGTAGTTTTACCTAGGTTATGTCAATTGCCTAATGCAACACAACCTAACACAACTCATGAAGTGTAGTTTACACAATGTAACTTGAGAAAAAATACTCATGCAACACCACTTGTGTAGTATAACTTGTAATTATAGCTCATCCTATGTAGTGTAACTCATGTAGTGCAACTCATGTAACATAACATGCCCAAATCATCTTGATCAAGGTTTTGGCAACCCAATTTACATTGATCACCCCACATTGAGTAACTTAGTGTAACTTGAGCAACACATCTCATAAAGTGGAACTTGCATGGTGCAACTTGGGTAGTACATCCCATCTCACACAACTCAATGCAACTCATCATACATAATGCAATTGATGCCATGTAGTGTAGCTCAATTAGTTCATCTCATCTCACAAAATGCAAATTGTATCATGTAATGTAACTCATGATGTGCAGTGTAACTCATATAGCACATCTTGTGAAAATCATATTTCAAAGCATAGCTCATGTGATGCAACTCATATAACACATCTCATGAAACTCATCTTGTAAAGTGTAGCTCATATAATGAAAATTGGGTATTACATCTTGTCTTTCATAGTGTAACTCATCCTATGCAATGCAACCCATCTTGCTTAATGCAACTCATGCCATGAAGTGTAACTCATGTAGCAAAACTAGTGTAACATAGCTCATGTGATGCATCTTGACCCAAGTTACATTAACTGACTAAAGCTTCCAATACAACTCAGGCTCACAATGCAATTTGGGGAATTGTTCTCAATGCAACTTGAGGTCATAGTGCAACTTGGGGAGTTGCTCCTAATGCAACTTAGGGTTGTAATATAAGCTATAAAGTTGACCCCAATTCAAATTAGATTCATAATGTAACTTGGGGTCTCAATGCATTATAGGCTCACAACTCTACTCAAGGAGTTTCTCCTAATGCCACTCAGAGAGTTATTCCTAATTTAACTTAGGGAATTGATCACAATGTAACTCAAATTCATGAAGAAACTTATGCTTGTAATATAGATTAGGGGGGTGATCCTAATGCAATGCAAATTCATGATACAACTTGGGATCGTAATGCGACTCTAGGAATTAATACCACTTAGGGAATTTCTCCTAATGTAAATCAGATTCATGATGTAACTCAAGGTCATAATAGAACTAAGGCTTTCAATAAAACTTTACCTCCCTATACAACTCGGGATCATAATGCAATTTGGGGAGTTATTCCCAATCCAACTTGGGGTTGTAGTGCAACTCAGGGAGTTGTTCCCAATGCAACCCAAGGTCACAATGCAAGTCAAGAAGTTGATCCCAATGCAAGTCAGATTCACAATATAACCTAAGGTCATAATTTAAGTTAGGAAGTTGATCCCAATGAAAATTAAATTCACAATGCAGCTTGGGTTCTCAATGCAGTGCAACCTCATAACTCTACTCAAAGAGTTTCTCTCAATATAACCACCATTCATGATGCAACTCTGGGTTTGAACTCATAATGTAACTCAAGGATTTGATCCTAATGCAAAATAGATTCACAAGGAAACTTAGAGCCATAATGTAACTCAGGGAGTTGTTCCTAATGTAACTTGGGGAATTATTCCTAATGTAATTCAAATTCATGATGCAACTTGAGTTCATAATGTAACTCAAGCTCATGATGTAACTTGATCTCATGATGCAACTCATGGAGTTTCTCATAGTTTATCTCAAGGAGTTTCTCCTAATTCAACTCTAGGTCACCATGCAACTCATCTCCCATAGTGTAACCCATATTTTGAAGTGTAACTCACATAATGCAACTTAATCTAGGTTATGTTGACCCCAATAGCATCAATCATCTAATATAGCTCGATACAATGTAGTTCATGTAGCAAATCTCATCTCACATAGCACACATAATCTCATGCATTGTACTTCATGAATCTTAGCTCATGCATCACATCTAGGGATGCTTAACCCATGCAATGCCTCTCATGAAGCCTAGCTTATGCAATACAAATCATCTTGTGTAGTGTATCTCATGCAACACACATCCACATCATCAGAGTATGTGCAAGGGGAACATAGACCACCTAATGCCTTGATAAAATGGGTAAATACGGTACAACACTAGGAGTGTAGTACATCTCATGAGTCTTAGCTCATGCATCACATCTAGTGAATCTCAACCCATGCAAAGCCTCTCACAAAGCCTAGATTATGTAGCATAAATCATTTCATGTAGTGAAACACATGCAACAGACATCCACATCATCATAGTATGTGTAATGGGAACATAGATCACCTAATGTCTTGATAAAACATGGAAAAAGGGTGAAACATTAGGACTTCTTGGGAGGTCTGTCATCTTAGTACTACCTTGGCCCAAGTGTGCTTAACTATGGAGTTCTAATGGGATCCAATGTACTAACAATAGTATGATTATACCCAATATTTAGTTTATCACGTTACTCTAATTGTAAGAGACACATGGAAGACATTAGATAGACCCAATTTGTTGCATGAGACTTGTTTGGCCTCACTTATGTGTGATTTTTAGCACACCACTATGTTGATTTGATATGGCACACAAGGGGATGCCATCATAAGTTAGTTTCAACACACTAATCTATTGGTTCAATATGACTCACAAAGGGATCCCATCATAACTCACACAACATGCATAGTGTAGCATAAATCATCTCACATAGTGCAGTGCATGCAACACACATCCACATCATAGCTTGTCTGATGTTATTAAACCCAGGTTGTGTTAATTGCCTAACGTAGCTTGAACTAGGATAGCACATGTAGTGAAACTCATGTAACACACCTCAAAAAATTCACCTCAACCCAATTTTCATCAATCACCTAATGCAACTCATGCATCATACCTTGCCAATGCAACTCATGTAATAATGCAATGCATCTTGTTAAATATAACTTATCTCTTATAGTGTAATGCATGTATCACACCCTATGTGAATCATAACTTGCCTAACGCATTTCAAATCAAGATTTGTCAATTACCTAATGTAGCTTAACCTAGTGTAGGTCACTTGATGCATCTCATGTAGAAAAACTCATCTCACATAATGTGGCTCATTGATGCAGGTCAACCTAGGTTATGCCAATCACCTAACTTAGTTCAACCCGATGTAAATAATGTAATATAACATGAATAGTGTAGCTTGCTCAACAATTCTTCCAAGGGAGCCACCATGGAATAAATAAAAAGAGTCTCCCATACCCTTTGTGCTTGTCTATGTCATTCACCCCTCGCACCCCTACCCCCTCCCACTTTGAGACATTAGAGTATGTATGAGGGAAACAAAGACCACCCAATGTCTTGATAAAAGGGGGAAAAAGGGTGAAACACTAAGACTTCCCAAGAGGTCAATCATCCCAGTACTACCCAAATCCAAGCATGCTTAACTATGGTATTCTGATGGGATCTAGTGCACTAACATTGGTATGATCACACCTGATATTTACTTTATCACATTACTTTAATTTTAGGAAACATGTGGAAGACATTAGAAAAATCCAATTTTTTGAATTAGACTCATTTGGCCTCACTTATGTGCAAGTTTCAACACACTACTATGATGGTTCAATATAACACACAAGGGGATCCCATTGTAACTCTCACACTATCTCTAACTTAGTGAAACCCATTCTGTGCAGTGTGAATCATGTGGTGCATCTCACATAGTGTAACTCACCCAATGTAGCATGATCTAGTATGTGTCGATTGCCTAACACAACTCAACTTAGTGTATCTCATGTAGTGTAACTCATCTCATACCATATAACTCATGCATTATAGCTCAAGCTATGTTATGCTAACCCAAGTTGTGTAATGTGATTGCATGCAATTCATTTCTCACAATGTAACTCATCAATAAAAATAGGGTCCCATACCATTCATGCTTTTCTATGTCATTCTCCTTCCCTTGACATTGGAGTATGTGCAAGGGGAACATAGACCATCAAATGTCTTGATAAAATGGAAAAAAAGGGTGCAACATTAGGACTTCTTGGGAGGTCACCCATCCTAGTACTACCCCAACCCAAGTGTACTTAAATACATAGTTCTAATGGGATCTAGTGCACTAACATTGGTATGATTACACCTGATATTTACTTTATCACATTACTCTACTTGTAGGAGACATGAGGAAGACATTAGATAGTCATAATTGGTTACATGAGACTCATTTGGCCTCACTTATGTGTGAGTTTAGACACACTACTATGTTGGCTTAATATGGTGCACAAGGGGATCCCATCATAAGTGAGTTTAAACACACTTCTATATTAGTTCAATATGGCACACAAGGGGATCCCATCATAACTCATGCACTATATCTGAATTAGCAAAACCCATCACATATAGTGTAACTCACTTGGTATATCTCACATAGTGTAACTCACCCAATGTAACATGATTTATTTTGTGTCGATTGCCTAACACAACTAAAACTCAGTTCATCTCATGCAACGCAACTCATCTCATGCCACATGACTCATGCATTATAGCTCAACCTAGGTTATGCTAACCTAGGTTATGTATCTTGACCTCATTCAATTCATCTCTCATAATGTAACTCATCTTGTGGCATCTATTTTGTGTAGTGTATCCATTGCAACCTAATTCATCTTACATAACATACCCTGCCTAATACCAACTAAGGGTTCTTTGATTCCCTAACACATCTCAACTTGGTGCAGCTAGCATGATGTAATTCATACAAGGTAACTAGAGAGGCACATGCCACACAATGTATCTTGCTCAACACTCATGTAGTGAAACTCAAGTAGGGCAATGCATCCTATGTAATGCAACTTACATAGTATATCTCATACAACATAGATCATCTAATGTAGCATGAGCCTCGATTCATAAATATATAAAGTAGGGCCTATAATATAGCTTGGCATGAGTTGGTTCAGCCATGTAATGCAACTCAATGTAATGCATCTCACACATCAAAATTCATATCATGTAGTGTAACTCATATTATTTACCACACCCTGCATAATGTGGCTTGTGTAATGTGATTTTGCCTAGGTTGTGATGATGGTCCAACACATCTTGACCTGGAGGAACCCACCCAATGCATCTCATGTATCATAACTAACATAGAAATGCATAGCATAACTCGTGTAGCATGTCTCATACATCATTTCTCTCTTAATACAAATCTACCTACATCATGGCGATCACCTAACATAACTTGACCTAAGTTAAGTTGACTTGGGTTGAGTTACCTAGGCACAACTCACATAATGTAACTCATCTTGAACAACAAAACCCACCTCATGTAGTGGAGCTCACCTAATGCCAACCTAGATTATGCCAACCACCTAAGGTAGACCACTCGTGTAATGTAACTCATAGAATACAACTCTAAAATCACAACACAAGACAACACATCTTGCACAATGTAACCCATGTAGACTAACTCATGCATAATGTGACTTTACCTAGGTTATGATGATGGCCCAATGCATCTCAACCTAGAACAACCCACCTAATGCATCTCATGCAACATAACCCACATAGTAGTGCATAACATAACTCATGTAGCATGTTTCATGCATCTTTTCTCTCTTAATGCAACTCCACATATGTCATGGTGATCACCTAACATTGCTCAACCTGATCTGAGTTGACTTGGGTTGAGTCGACCATGCATACCTTGTGCAACATAAATAATATTGAACAACACAACCCACCTCATGTAGTGTAGCTTACCCAATGATAACCTAGGTTGTGTCAACCACCTAAGGTAGACCACTCATGCAATGTAACTCATAAAATGTAACTCTATAAACACAACACACCGCAACACATCTTTCATAATGCAACCCATATAAACTAACTCATGCAACACAACTCATCCCCACCTAGTGCAACTTACATAGTGAAACTCACACATCATAGATTGCCCAATTTCTTGACATAAATAAAAAGGGGGTGCAACCCCCAGACTACCTAGTGGGTCACCCATCATAGTACTACCCCAACCAAAGAATGCTTAACTATAGAGTTCTAATGGGATCCAAAGCACTAACACTAGTATGATCACACTCAATAAATATTGTATCACCTTTTTATACTTGTAGGAGAGACATGGGAAGTCAATCACCTTATGTGGCTTTGACTTAGTGTATCTCATGTGTTGTAACTCACACAACATAATTCATGTAGTAAAACTCACATAATACAACTCATCCCATACTGAATAGCTTACATAATGCATCTTGTTCAATGTAGCTAGCATAATGTATCTCGATCGGGGTTGTGTGAACCTATTTTGTTCCAAATCATGTAACACATATCAAGATATAAAATCTCATGTAGTGTATCCCACACAAAACATCTTGCATAGTGAAGCTCACACAACACACATCCACATCATAGCTCATCCAATGTCATAGACCTAGGCTATGCCAATCACCTAATGCAGCTCAACCTATCATAACTCATGTAGTGCAACTTATGTAACACACCTCAACCATATTTTTGTCAATCATCTAATGCATATCATGCATCATAACCTACTTGTGCAACTCATGTAACAACACAATGCATCTTGATAAACACAACTCATCCCTTGTAGTGTAGTGCACGTACCACATCTTATGTGTAGTATAACTTACCTGATGGATTTCAAATTGAGCTATATTACTTGCATAATGTATTTTGACCTGGTGTAGGTCACTTAATGCATCTCATTTAGTAAAACTCATCTTTCATAGTGTGACTCACTAATGCAGCTCAACTTGGGTTATGCCTATCACAGAACTTAGTTTAACTTGACGTAACTCACATAATGCATCTCTTCCCACATAGTACAACATGCATAATGCAACTCTCTCAACAATTCTTCCAAGGGAGCTACCATGGCATAAATAAAAAAGGCTCTCATACCCTTCATACTTGTCTATGTCATTCCTCCACTCGTTCACCCCTGCCCCCTACCCCTGAGACATTATATTATATGCAAGGGAAACATAGACCAACCAATGTCTTAATAAAATGTTAAAAAATGGTGCAACATTAGGACTTCCTAGGAGGTCACCCATCCTAGTACTACCCCAACCCAAGCATGCTTAACTATAGAGTTCTAATGGGATTCGATGTAGTAACACTGGTATGATCACCCCTGATATTTACTTTATCATGTTAGTCTACTTGTAAGAGACACGTGGAAGACATCAAACAAATGCAATTTTTTGCATGGGACTCATTTGGCCTCACTCATGTGTGAGTTTGGACACACTACTCTATTGGCTTAATATGGTACACAAGCGGATCCCATCATAAGTGAGTTTTGACACACTACTCTGTAGGTTCAATATGGCACACAAGGGGACCCATCATAACTCATGCATTGTATCTAACTTTTTGAAACCCATCATGTATATTTTTGACACACTACTCTATAGGTTGATCAATTTCCTAACACAACTCAACTCAGTCTATCTCATGCAGTGCAACTCATTTCATGCCACATGACTCACACATTATAGCTTGACTTGGGTTAAGTTAACCTAGGTTATGTAGCTTGACTTCATTTAATTTATCTCTCACAACCTAACTCATCTTATGGTGCCTAGCTCTTACAGTGCATCCAGTGAAACCTAATTCATCTCACATAGCACAACCCATGTAATGCCAACCTAGGGTTTTATGATTGCCTAACACATTTCAAACTAGTGTATCTAGTGTGATGTAAGTCATACAAGGTAGTGAGAGAGGCACATGTCACACACTACATCTTGCTCAATACTCATGTAATGTCGCTCAAGTAGGGACACTCATCATGTGTAATACAAATTGCATAGTGAATCTCCTACAACATACATCACCCAATGCAGCATGACCCTTGACTTATACATATATAAGGTAGGGCCTCTAATATAGCTCGATGGGGGTTGGGTCAACCACATAACACAACTCAAAATAATACATCTCACACATTATAATTCATCTCATGTAGTGTAACTCATATTTTTCACCACAACCTATGTAATTTGGGTTGTGTTAATGGCCTAACACATCTCAACCTAGAGCAACCCACCCAATACATCTCATAGAGTGTAACTCATGTAGAATTTCACAACATAGCTTGTGTAGCATGACCCATCTTAGACAACACAACTCTTGTAGCATGTCTCATGCATCATTGCTCTCTCAATTCAAATCCACCTACATTGTGGTGATCAACTAACATAGCTTGACTTGAGATGAGTCGACCTGGGCTAGGTTGACTTGGCACAACTCATGCAATGTAACTCATCTTAAACAACATAACCCACCTTATGTATTGTATCTTGCCCAATGTTGACCCAGGTTGTGTAGATCACCTAAGGCAAACTGCTTATGCAATGTAACTCATAAAATGTAGCTCTATAAGCACAATGCATGGCAACACATTTTAAATAATGTAACCCATGTAGGATGACTCATGCAACATAACTCATCCTACCTAGGGCAGCTTGCATAGTGCAAATTACAAAACATAGATTGCCTAATGCCTTAACATAAATAAAAAGTGGCTACAACACTTAGAATTCAATATGGTACACAAGGGGATCTCATGCAAAAAAATTTACATAGTACAGGTTGCTTAACATATCTCACACAACATAGATCAAGTTAGGTTATGCCACCCTGATAGTGACATTCACCCAATGTATATCTCAACCCAACTTATCTCACACGATGTAACTCATCTTGCAAAACACAACACATCTTTCATAACAAACCTCATCTCACATATCCCAAAAAGAGGATCCTAACTCACACATTACATCAAGTGAAGCTCATCTTGGGTAGATCATCTCATGAAGTGCAACTCATGCAATGAAAATCATTTCACACATTATGTATCCACATCATAGCTCACCCAATGCAGGTTGACCCAAGTTATGTCAATCACCTAATACAACACAACTTGACAAACTCATGAAGTGTAGCTTGGACAACATAACTTGAGAAAAAATACTCATGCAACACAACTTGTGTATTATAACTTGTAATCATAGCTCATCATGTGTAGTGTAACTCATGTATTATATCTCATGTAACATAACATGCCCAAATCAGCTTGATCAAGGTTTTGGCAACCCAATTTGCATTGATCACCCCACATTGAGTGATTCAATGTAACTTGAGAAACACATCTCATAAATTACAACTTTTATGATATAAGTTAGATAGTGTATCCCATCTTGCACAACTCAATGTAACTTATCATGCATAACACAATTGATACTATGTAGTGCAACTCAGTTAGTGCATCTCATCTCACACAATGCAACTTGTATCATGTAACACAACTCATGTCATGTAGTACAACTCATATAACAAATCTTGTGAAAATCATCTTAAAAAGTGTAGCTCATGTGATATAACTCATATAACACATCTTGTGAAATGCATCTTGCAAAACATAGCTCATGTGATGCAACTCAAGTATTACGTCTTGTCTCGCATAACACAACTAGTCTTGTGTAATGAAACCAATCTCACTTAATGCAAATCTTGCCATGAAGTGTAAGTCATGTAACATAGCTATTACAACACAACTCACATGGTGCATCTTGACCCATGTTACACTGACTGACTCATGTATCTCACACATCACATCTTGTCATCTCAAATTTATAATATAACTTACATAGTGAAACTCACACAACACATCTCATCTTATATAATACAATTATTGTAACATATCTTATTTTGGGTACCTTACCCCATCTATCTTGACCCTTAGTCCATAGATATATAAGGTAGGGCATCTAGTGTAGCTTGACACACGCTATGTCACTCACCTAAAGCAACTCAACCTAGAGATATTTTTATAGTGAATCTTGTGCATCATAACTCATCTTACATGGTGTAACTCATCTTGTGCACCATAATTTACATAGTTCAAATCTCATAACATAGCTCTAATAATGAAAATCAACACGTGTTCTTCCTAGTCAAGTTGTGTCATTCACCTAACATAACTTTATTTGGCATTGTTCATGTATAATAACTCATTTTTCACAACACAACTCATCTCATGCAAAAAAGAACTTGTGAAGCCTAGCTTAAGCATCACATCTAGCGAATCCCAGCTTGCACATCACATCTCATGAATCCTCATTCACACAACACAAGTCATCTCATGTAGCATAGCTTAGATAGTACATCTTCATAGAGTATCTCACCTAAAGCATCTCGACCTAATTATGTCAACCTATATTATTTCCATCACTAAGTATAACTCAACTAATCATAAATCATGCATTGTAACTCATATATCACAACTTAAGAAGTATAGCTCATGAAATGTAACCCACATAGTGTATCTTGAGCAACATAGATCACATATTGCAACCTAAACAATGCAGTGTAAATCATATCACCAATGTAGCTCATGCAACATTACTCACCCAGTGTATCTTGACAAGGGTTGCATAGACCCAATTTGGGTTTATCTCTAAATGCAACTCATGTAGTGCAACTTGCAATGTACAACATGACTCATCTCTTATGACATAACTCATCTCACTCAATGCAACTCATCTCATGTAGCACAACTCATCTTAGTAGTGTAAATTGTGTAGCATAGCTCATGCAACACATCTCATGTAGCATAGCTCAACCCAAGTTTTGTCAATTTCCTAACACATATTTCACATTGTAACTTGTTACCCTAACTTACACGATAGATAATGTGCATCACCATTCATCTGATGTAATGCAACTCATGTTGTGCAACATAACTCATCTTATGCAGTGCAACTCATATGATATAGTTAGGCATGAGTTGTGTCAATCACATAATGCAACTCAACCCATCATAACTCTCTAAATACATCTTTTGTAGCATAACTCCTGTAACACATCTTGTGTATCACATGTTATGCATCATAACTCATATCACATAATGTAACTTGCTAGCAAAGCTCACCCAATTACAGCCTAACCCAGGTCATGTCGATCTCTTAATACATCTCAACCATTCACAACCCATGAATAATTACTCATATAATGCTTATTTCACAATGCAACTCATCTCACATAGTGAAACTCATCTCATGAAATGAAAATTACATAGTGTACCCTTTTTAGAGTAACTTTCATGACGCATCTCAACCTAGGTTGTGCCAATCGCTTAGTGTAATGCTACCTGACATAGTTCATGTAGTCCAAATCATCTCACACAATGTAACTCACCTTACGTAATGCACCTCATATTGTATAGTGAAATCTCAATAAGGCTAGCTCATAAATTACATTTGATAAAGCCCAACTTGTGTAATGTATCTTCATAGTGTAGCATGCCTAACAAAGCTTGATCAGGGTTAGTGCATCTCATCTCACACAATGTAACTTGTATCATGTAAAATGACTCATGCCATGAAGTGTAACTCACATAACATAGCTCATGAAACTCAAATTTTAAAGTTTAGTTCATACCATGCAACTTGGGTATTACATCTTGTCTTATACAGTGTAACTCACCCTATGCAATGTAACCCATCTCACTTAATGCAACTCATGCCATAAAGTGTAACTCATGTAGAATAGGTAGTGAAACACAAATCATGCATTGCATATTGACCCAGGTTATGCTAGTTGATTAATGTAGTTCATGCATCATAACTTGGCAGCTCAAATTTGTAATATAACTTACACAGTACAACTTGAGCAACACATCTCATCCTGTGTTATGTAACTCTTGTAACATAGCTTGTGCACCTAATGTACCCTAACCAAGGTTGTGTCAAAATGATTTATGTTGATTACTCAATTTAGGTCAATATAAGGCAACTCACCTAGTGTAGCTTAAAAGGTGCAGCTCACACAACATGACTCATCTCATACGACAAAACTCATATTGTGCAATGCATCTCACATATCATAATGCAAATTATAACTACTATGGGGGGAGGGTGTTCTTTGAATGCCTTTTCAAGGAAACAAGTGAAAAGATAGGAAATGTTTTATTTCCCCCTTTACCCACAAATAATTTAGTATACTCCAATTATGAAATAAAAAGTAAATGTATGAGGGAAAACATGTTTTCTCTTTAATGAAAGATCAAATTTTGTGTGGAACTTTATTTTTGCCTCAAATTTTTGTATTGCAGTTTGAACTCACGCTCGACTACTAGCTCGAGTTAAAAAAATGAACTTGATAATCATGGGATCCTTATGAGAGTCATGACATGGATTTTAACTTATAACTACTATGGTGGGAGGTTGTACTTTGAATGCATTTGCAGGAAAACAAGTGAAAACATGAGAAACATTTTGTTCCCCCCTTTACCCTCAAACCATTTGATATATTCTAGTTATGAAAGAAATAGTAAATGGATGAAGGAAAACATGTTTCCTCTAGAATGAAAGATCAAATTTTGGGTGAAACTTTATTTTTGCCTTGTATTTATGTATTGTGGTTTGTACTCGAGTGCAATCTTGACCAGAGTTGGACATCCATCTCGAGTTGGACTACCAACATGAGTTGGATTGCCAGCCTGGGTTGGGTTGGCAGCTCAAGTTGAAAAAATGAGCTTGATTTTAATGGGATCCTTATGAGAATCATGACATGGATTTTAACTTATAACTACTATGGGGTAATGGTGTTTTTTGAATGCTTTTATGGGAAAACAAGTGAAAACATGGGAAATGTTTTATTCCCCTCTTTACCTGCTAACAATTTGGTATACTCTAGTTGTGAGAAAAAATAATAAATGGATTGATGAAACCATGTTTCATCTTTAATGAAAGATCTAATATTATGTGGAACTTAATTTTTGCCTCAAATTTTCATAGTGTGAATTGAATTAGAGTTGGACTGCCAACTCAAGTTGGGTTTCCAGCCTAAGTTAGGTTGAGAGCCTAATCTAGGTTGACAGCCTGAGCTTACTTGCCAACATGAGTTGGGTTGCCAGCCTAAGTTGGGTTATCATCCTGAGCTAGGTTAATAGCCTGATCTAGGTTGCCAGCTTGAGATGGGTTACCAACCTAATCTAGTTGGTAGCCTGAGCTTAAGAAATGAACTCGATAATCATGGGATCCTTATGAGGATCATGACATGGATTTTAACTTATAACTACAATGGTGGAAGGGTGTTCTTTGAATGCCTTTCTAGGAAAAGAAGCGAAAACATGGGAAAAATTTGGTTCCACCTTTTATTGACAAATAATTTGGTATACTTTAGTTACAAAAAGAAATAATAAATGGATGAAGGAAACCATGTTTCCTCTTGAATGAAAGATCCAATGTTGCATGGGAATTGATTTTTTGCCATGAATTTTTGTGTTGCAATTGGAGGATGAGTTGCACTCCCAATCAGAGTTCTATAAATTTGAGTTAGGTGGCCAACATGAGTGGGGTTGGTAACTAGAGTAGGAAAAATGAAGTTGATAACCAATGGGATGGTTATGAGAATGATGACATGGATTTTAACTTATAACTACTATGGGGGGAGGTCAGGCAAGCAAGCAAGTAGGGAAAACAAACTTGATAGATAAGGGACCCTTACGAGAATCATGGAAAAGATTTTAAATTTTAACCACTATCGGGGGAGGGTGGGGAAGGAAGCAAGGAAGATGGACTTGATAATGATGGGAATCCTTGTGCAGAGCATGACATAGATTTGAAATTATAACTAATATGAAGGGAAGGGAGCAAGCAAGTGCTAGGGGAACCATCTGGGAGTTCAAGTTGGATTCCCACCCCAAGTTTGGCTTCCAGCCTAGGTTGGGATTCTATCCCAAGTTGGATACCATCCTGAGTTGGATGACCAGCTTGAGTTAGGCTACCATCCTGAGTTTGATTACCAACCCAAATTGGGCTAGCATCCTAAGTTGGGTTACCATCCCTAGTTGGATTGCTAGCCTGAGTTAGTCTATTAGCCTGGGTTGGGCTACCAAAGAAATAGTGAATGGATGGGGGAAACCATGTTTCCTCTTTAATGAGAGATCAAATATTGGGTGGAATGATATTTTTGCCATGGATTTTCTATATTATGGTTTGAACTCCACTTCCAATCAGAGTTCTATAAATTTGAGTTGGGTGGCTGACATGAGCGGGATTGGCAACTAGAGTAGGAAAAATGAACTTGATAACCAATGGGATGGTTATGATAATGATGACAAGGATTTTAAATTATAACTATTATGGGGGGAGGGTGGGAAAACAAGTAAGTAGGGAAAACAAACTTAATAAATAAGGGACATATATGAGAACCATGAAATGGATTTTAACTTTTAAGCACTATGGGGGGAGGATAGGGAAGGAAACAAGGAAGATGGACTTGATAATGATGGGAATTCTTATGTGGATCATGACATGGATTTGAACTTATAACTACTATGAAGGGGAGGGAGCAAGCAAGTAAACAAGCAAGAAAGCAAGTAGATTGAGTTGTATTACCAACCTGAGTTGGGATGCCATCTTAAGTTGGGCTTCATAACTTGAGTTACGCTACCATCCCTAGTTGGATTACCAACCTAAGTTGGTCTATTAGCCTAGGTTGGGTTGCCAAATAAATAGTGAATGGATGGGGGAAACCATCTTTCCTCTTTAATGCAAGATCAAATGTTAGGTGGAATGATATTTTTGCCTTGGATTTTTTGTATTATGGTTTGAACTCCACTTTCCTTGCCAACCCGAGTTGTGTCTTAAACTTGAGTTGAAAAAATGAGCTTGATAATAAAATGGGATCCTTGTGAGAATCATGGAATGGATTTTAACTTATAACTACTATGGGGGGAGTGTGTTTTTGAGCTCATGTTGGATTGTCATCTCGGTTTAGACTTCCAACCCATGTTGGACTACCAAACTGAGCTAGGTTATGAAAGAAATAGTGAATGGATGGGGAAAACCATGTTTCCTTTTTAATGTGAGATTGAATGTTGGGCAGAACCATATTTTCACCTCAAATATTTCATATTGCAATTTTAACTAGAGTTTCACTACCAACCCAAGTTGCTTCTTGAGATTGAGTTAAAAAAATGAGCTTGATAATAAAATGGGATCCTTATGAGAATCATGTCATGTATTTTAACTTATAACTACTATGAGGGGAGGGTGTTTCTTGAATTCCCTTGTAGGAAAACATGGGAAAGATATTATTTCCCACTTTACTTGCAAACAACTTTGGATACTCAAGTTGGGAAAGAAATCCCAAATGGATGGAGGAAACCATGTTTCCTCTTTAATGTGAGATAGATTGTTGTGTTGAACTTTATTTTTGCCTCAAATTTTTTTATTATAGATGGAACCAGAGTTGGATTTCCAGCTAGCCTGAGTTGGATTGCCATCCTAAGCTAGACTTCTAGCCCAAGTTAGATTGCCAGCCTGAGTTGGGTTATGAAAAAAATGGTGAACCGATGGGGGAAACCATATTTCCTCTTTGATGCAAGATTGATTGTTGGGTGGAACCATATTTTTGCCTCAAATTTTTGTATTATGGTTTGAACTTAGGTTGCACTTCCAACTTGAGTTGTCTTTTCAAATTGAGATGAGAAAATGAGATTGATCATAAAATGGGATCCTTATGAGAATCATTAGATGGATTTTAAATTATAACTACTATGTGGGGAGGGTGTTCTTTGAATTCCATTATAGGAAATAAAGTGAAAACATGGGAAAGATATTATTCCCCCTTACTTGTAAACAATTATAGATACTTGAGTTGGGAAAGAAATGAGAAATAGATGAAGGAAACCATGTTTCCTCTTTAATGCAAGATCCACTATTATGCACAAATTTATTTTTGCCTCAGAATTATGTATTGTAAATGGAACTTGAGTTGGACTACCATCCCAAGCTAGACTTTCAGCCCCTGCTAGGTTGTGAAAGAAATATTGAATGGATAGGGGAAACCATTTTTCCTCTTTCATGCAAGATCTAATTTTGGGTGGAAGCATGTTTTTGCCATGGATTTTTGTATTATAATTTGAACTCAAGTTTTAGATTATGGTAAAAGTAAGTTTTGAAGGGACCCTAAAACCCTTTAACATAATCAAGAAAGATAAAGCATTAACAACCACCAGGAAAAGTAGTCCTGAAACCTACTGCAGAGCAGCATCAAAATTAGGTTTTACAGGGACCTAAAACCACAAACATAGACCAATAAAAGTACCCAGGTTTTACAAGGACTTGAAACCTCAAAGAACTTACAGCATAGGGTAAAGAATGCAAAAAAATATATATCTTTAGCATTCTGCCCTGGCCAACAATGTAAGTTGCCATTGCAATAAAGACACACAAGCATTTACCAGGACATTAAAATTCCACAAAATACCTTTAGTTACTCTATCCCTTTGATTTGGTGAAGACACTATCAGATCCAACAATAATGATAGCCATAGCCATGTCAAGAAAAAGGTTGTGCTCCACCATGCCCTCAAACCCTAAAATCACACTGCCCATAGCCCTGGCATCCTTACACCAGTGGATGCCCCTTGTCAAACACTAGAACCACATTGTTTAGCTAGTTCCATGCCCCACTTTTAGGATCCATGTTTTTCACCACGATTATGTTCCATAGCTTCAAAAACTACCTCAGGAATATCCTACCATATTTATATAGAATTGAGGCATATGATGTTTGATAGGTTTTGAGTGAAGGAGATTTCCCCTAGGTCCATTTTCTCATCCATCATCTCCCGCAACCATGCCTCCACAGGGGTGGCCTTCAACAAGAACCCTAAATCAGGCACTGCAATTTGAACTCAAGTTACATAGCCAACCTGAGTTGTATTTTTTTCCTGAATTGAAAAAATGAGCTTGATAAGAAAATGGGATCATTATGAGAATCATGGCATGGATTTTAACTTATAAATACTATGGGGGGAGGGTGCTCTTTAAATGCCTTTGTGGGAAAGCAAGTGAAAACTTGGGAAAGATATTGTTCCTCCCTTATAAAAAATTTTGGATACTTGAGTTGGGAAATAAATGGAAACAAAGTTTTCTCTATAATGTGAGATCTAATGTTGTTTGGACTCTTAGTTTTTCCTTAGATTTTGGTATATATTGTTGTTATTTGGTTTGGATCTCTTATTACTCTATGAATATTAGCAGGCTAATGATCAGGTCTTTTGATTCAATCCAAGCTTCGGCCTTAGGCCATTGTTAGGATTGTCAATGCCTAAATCCCAACTTGCCCACCCAGTAATAGACTTGATTACATGTATTTTGGATTTTTATGATTGTTCCTAGAGTTGTTCTTTAATATTATTAGATCTAGCCACCCCTTGCCACTTCAGTTTTTGATTTTGTGATGGTTCTAGGAGTGGACATTCAAAGTTCTATCAAAGTTTCCTATTCAGTGCCTATTCATACATCTCAATCTTGAGCTAAGTTGATTTGCCAAGTTTCACCTGAGAAAATGAGATTGATTATATTTTTGCCTTAGATTTCCATATTAAAGCTGGTTGGTTTGGATATCATATTACTCTATGAAGAGTGGTAGGTTGATGATTGAGTCTTTCAATTCAATCTGAGCTTTGGGCTGAAGTCATTATTAGGGTTGTCAATTCCTAGATCCTAACTCACCCACCTAGTAATAAACTTGATGACATGTATTTTAACTTTTTTTATGGTTCCTGGAGTTTCTCTCCAAAACTATTAGATCTAGCCCCCCCTTTCCACTTCTACTCTATAGATGTGAATGAGTGTAGTGCTTGTGTCATTTCCTCACTGGTATTTTGCAATTTCTATGAGGTGGAGGTGAAACCTTATTCCTAGCCATAGTGCCTATGACTAGGTTATTTGCTTTCTATTTGGGTTATAAACACTGAGCAGAAGGGACAGAGTATTTCCACTCTTCTCATGTTTGTGAGTTGCTCTCAAAGATGATGTGGGCTAGATTATACATTATTAGCATTTGTGCCACTATATTTTCTCTAGCACATTTGCTCCTTATGTTGAACTCCTTACACTTATGTGGGGATTTATTATGAAAGGCGAGATTTGTCTCTTCTTCCACTATGATGATTCATTTTGGAAGTTTTCTCCAAAACTTGGCTTACCAGTTAATGTAGGTGTAGTGTGAATGTTTCACATGTTTAACTGGATCACACATCTCCTAGTGGCTTCCAAGTATATGTCAGATCCATGTGCACATGCAAATAATGGCTTGGAATTGATCTTTCACAGTGTTGGCCATGATTGTGGTGCTTTTCCCTATAGGTTGAGGTTGATGCATTAAAACTATTTGCACCAATAAAAAGTGTGTAGGGGGCTATTTTGGCTAAGGAATTTCTCAAGTGGTCTTAAAATTGAGGTGGCTGCGTTCAAGATGTACTCTATCCTATGTGTTGATTATGAGTTTGATCACTTTGAGATGTAGCATGTAGGGCTCTGTATGTAATGTTATTTATAGGTGCCTATAAACTAAAAAACTAGGGATAGAGTGTTATGGCCTACATGCCTTTGCCCCTATTATAACTATTTACTTTATAGGGAGTTGATGTGTTTGTGCTAGTTGATATTTGGATTTTGTGGATGGCCTGTTCCCTTTGAAAGTGCATACAGGGATTTCTTAAGAAGAATGTCATTGAGTAGCCTTATAATTGAGGTGGTCATGTGTATGGTGTATACTATCCATGGTTACATTATCATGAGAAAGGTGGTTTAATTTACATAAGGTAAGTGGCTTTGTACGGGATGAGCTTCATAGGGGTTTATGAACTAAAGCTCTCTACTTTTCTTAATCTGACATGTACATCCCTCCCTTCTCATTTAATGGCACACTTTTAAATTAGTTTAGCATATGTGAAAAGGAGGAATAAAGGGTTCCCTCACCCTCTTCCATCCTATTCACATGTCAAGCACAAATATTTTATGTTTGATTTCAAGGAATAAGGAATGCTTTGCTTCAATTTCACATAGCAGTGGGTTTTGTTAGTGCTTGTTGGCATCTTTCTTGTGGTTACAAGCTATTTGGTCAATCTTTCTAGTATTCATATGTTTGTCTCAAATATTAAGCCATACATGTCTAAGTATGAACTATTTTATACTATGAAACTATGGATGGCTCATTAAATTAGTTATAGTTTTTTTTATGGTACCTTACTACTCAAATAATCATAGTAATTCAAGAGATAATACATGCACCAAATATTTACTCTTGGAAGGGATGCATTTATTAGATAAAAGGTTGGCATGGGCTCATCCACTATTCTAGTGATTCATGATAACTCGATGGATTGCATGGCTATTATGTTGGCAATGTTTCATTCAAATTTATACCCTATCAACTTTTGATGGTAGGATAGAGGCCTACCATGGTGGTGATAGTTGATGGAGAACTAGTGTTCAATTTTAGAGAGGGAGCCTAAGAAATGACTACCACATCCAAGGAAGGTAGTAAGCATGTAAATTACCCAATCTTGGCATGGGGAGGTAGTGACAATAAATAATAATATTGGGGTCATCAAGTTTGATAATTGGAATGAGTACAATCTAAATCCCTTAATGAGGATCCATTAGAGGGAAAGTCTGGTGCTAGTAACCCTGTAATTCCAACTCTAATAGCATATATTTTAGTTATTTTAGTTAAAAATCTCACAATTGGATCTTGGGTCATCATGGTCAGTCCACCCACTAGGTGTGCATTGGCCCTCACATCCCTTCTGCTAGTGGCATGCTCCTAGACTTAGTTGGCTGGGTCACAATTCTAGCACCTTTACATGAAAAAATTAGAGTGATTAAAGCAAGCCTATGCTATGAATACATTAGCATGGAATAACATGATACAATTTTGGTCCTATTCCATTGGCCTTTAAGACTAGAGTAATGATCAATAAGGACTATCAGGGGCATTCATATTTCATTATCAAAGGTGGAATTTTTAGATTTATGGAAGATGAACCACTGTGAAAGCATTTTCCAAGGATGATTTCATTAATCAAGAACAAATGTTTGGGGCTCAAAGATGATCAGATATCATCCTAATCTCAACCATAAATGATGCCAACCAGGGATCAATGGATGTTACTCTAAGGACTCTACTAGCACCTTCTAAGAAATCAGAGTGTTTGGGTTCTAGGGGAGTATGGTCACAAGGCTAAAACATAAAGGAATTGATGAAAGGGTACCACCAAGAGTGGAGCCTATAGCTTAATTTGACTCAACACAAGGAAACTTACTAGGTCTAGACATAGTAAGGATTCATAGATTGAGATCTTTTTCTTGATTCTATGAGTGGTGGTGCATGGTTGTTCTTAGTTGGTGGAGTGATTTGTCTAGTTAATTCTATTAATGAATGAGACCTCAGCCTGCTAACTATCTATGTGGAGGTTCCCCTTCGTGGCCATCTTCTTAGAGGGACTACGTCCATTTAGGCCATGGAAGTTTGAGGAAATAATAGGTCTATGATACCCTTAGATGTTATATTCTATACACGTGCTACACTAATGAAATTAATGAGTTTTTCTCCCTAGTTTGAAAGGTTTAGGAAATATTGACAAATTACATCATGATGGGGATAGACCATTGAAATTATTGATCTTCAAAGAGGAATTCTTAGTAAGTGCAAGTCATCAGCTCACATTGACTATGTCCTTGCCCTTTATACACACTGCTTGTTTCTCCTACCAATTGAATGATCTGGTGAAGTGTTTAGATCACAATGACAATGGTGGTTTCTATTAGTGACATCATGATAAGTTCATTGAACCTTATCATTTAGAGATAGGAGAAGTCATAACAAGGTTACCATAGGTGAACCTACAATAGGATCATTATTAGCTTCTAGCCCATAAACTATGTAGGGGAAGGGGTGAGCCTAATGTGGTTAGAATTTTTACCTCCTTAAACCCTACTCTCATTAGCATTTGGATTGGGGGATTTTTTGTTTTGTCATGCTTCACTCTAGGTGGGTGTCATGATAGGCCTCGAGCCTCTGCAAGTTGGTTGCTTATTATTTATGATATATAATCCAAGGGTGTGATTGAGTGTCATGATTTGTGTTATGGTGATGTGGATGGCCCTTTTTCAGCTAAAATAGGTGTGTCCAGTGAAATTGGTCCCTAGGTGGTCCTACCCTACTACATTTGGAAGGGGCCCCTTCATTTCTCTTTACAAGCTAGTTTTTTGAAAAGTGCTCACAAATATCACCTAATTTTCACCTCCATGATGAGTCCATGAGGTATTTTTAACCCCCTTGTTGTGTTTCCAAGGATATTTGTGTTTCTCAAGAGTGATGGTGATGTGTTCAAGAGTGCAGTTGCACAGGTCAAGGGGTAGGACCTCTCATCGTCATTCCCTTTCCCTCTTTGATGGACTATATCCTTTTTGACATGGTGAGGTGGGGGACATCTCCCTTCTCTAGTACCCACCCATGAAGTCTCACCCTCTAGACCATGGTGGCATTGTGGGATGGGTGTTTTTCACAAACACTTGAGAAACTATAGTGTAGTTCACACCAAGGATTTGCAAGAAATAATCATGCAATCTATGAATCATGTGCATATTAGACCATCTGTGCCATGAGAATATGACTCTTAATAATGGATATCTTAGCTCTTGCCATGATGAATAATCTAACAAAATGTGATAATTTATGTGAGTGGTAAAATCCCATGAATCATCAATTCTCTAAATACAAGCTGCACCTGAGGCCTCAGTCAAGGGCACACTTGCTTAGGTGTCCTACTTCAAAATCACTCTTGCATTAGTGCATAGGTAGGAGCAATAGATATGTCCATCCATCCCCAAAGGGGGAATAGTTAGATTAAATGGGCATGAAGTCTATCACCTGTGTCACAATGAGTGGTGGCCCACATAGGTTGGCATTAGTTTGTGCCTGGAAGGTACAAATATGTGTGGAAAATTATCTTGGAGTTTATGTATTTTTGCCTAATGTGTAGGCTAAATAGCTAACTTCCATATCTTTAATCAGGCATTAGTACCCACTGAGTTTAAGCATATCATTAAGTAGAGGAAAAAAACTTACAATGATTCCCCTAGTAATGATGAGCAAATTGGGAAGAGTCCAGCATGAAAATTAATGGCCATGCATATCAAATTGTAGTTTGTAGAACAATCCTTAATGATAGACCAAGCACAATCCCCTAGAAGGGGGTGCTAGAGAGGGTGAGATACCTATAGGCTTGGACTTTGTCATATCATGAGGTGTTATTGGTGAGTCAAGTTATTTGGGAATGCAAACCTAATTGGGTGGTAAATTTTTTCCAAGGATAAATATAGGTGAGAGACCAATAAAAAACAAGTACCATGAGGGAAAGATTAAAAGGGCTTTGAAAAGAGAGTTAAAGAGTGATTGAAATTTATAGGAGGGAAGTAGACGGAGGCTAGTGATGTGCCGTACTTAGATGTGGAATAATGTGAGCTGGTCCGTCACTTGACTTGGGGGGCATGCCAATGAAATCCATTATAAAGGCATAAGTGCATCTTTTGGGTCACTCAATGTACCTCTTTTATGATGGTTAGGGAATAAAATGTGTGCCTATGGTGGGCCCTTAAACACCTATAGACTTGTGGCATTGGATAGTGGGCTTTCCATCTAACCCATCTTGAAACATGGACCAAGGAGTCTAACATGTGTATGAGTTGGTGGGTTGGGAAACCCATGAGGTGTAAGGAAGCTGACTAGCGAGATCCCTTCTCAGGGGGTGCACCACCAACTAACCCTAATGTTTTGTGAAGGTTTCAAGTGTAAGCACACCTATTGGGACCTAAAATATGGTGAACTATGCCAGAGTAGGGTGAAGCTAGAGGAAACTCTAGTGGAGGCTCATAGTGATATTGACATGCAAATCATTTGTCTAACTTGGGTATAGGGGTGAAAGACTAATTGAACCATCTAGTAGCAAGTTTCTTCTAAAGTTTCCTTTAGGATAGTTGGAGCTCACATTCTAGTTTTATTAGGTAAATCAAATGATTAGAGGCATCGAGGGAATAATTCCCTTGACCTATTATCAAACTTTAAATAGGTAAGGTGGTGTGTCTGCTCCATTGAGCTGTACCATGGAATCATGAGCTCCAAGTGGACCATTTTTGGTAAGCAAAATTGATAATACAGGATGAACCAAAAGTTGAGTTATGGTGCTAAATTATGTGCTAACCTAGATCCCACAAAGGGTGTTGGTTGATTAAGACAACACTATGGTCATGGAAGTCAAAATCCACTAAGGAGTGTGTAACAACTCACCTATCAGATAAACTAGCCACAAAATGGATGGCACTAAAGTGTGCAACCTATACTTGGCCATTGAGGTAAGTGTCAAGCTTCGATGAGTAAGAAGGCATGGGGGTTGTTGTGAAACCTTGATCATGAGCCTTGGTGGACTAACCCCTAGTATAGATATTGGTGGTAGTAGCAAATATTCAAATGAGAACTTTGAAGATTGAAGTGGGGAAAGGTTCCATGTGAATAGCACTTGGACATAAATTAGTTGATCTTAAGAGATGGGGAAGTCCTATTTCAAGATTGCAATTTATTTGCTCATTGAAATGAAATTAAGTTAATATTCTTGAATTGGGATGTGGAAGTAGATGGCAATGTTAGGAAATTTGGAGATGTCGATGGGTCCCTAGGAAGAGTTATCTTTTCTTTTTAATAGCCTGCCCACCCTAAAATCAGTTCAACCAGAGATAATTTCTAGTGATTAGAAGAGCACTACATGTCCTATAGTGTCTAGTGTACCTTTGGCCAACCCTTGAAAATATAGAGGAATGAGTACCATTCACGCCTGGTCATACTCATAACCACATCAAGTCTCCAAGGTGAATTACCTCTAGTCAATAAAACACTGTAAGGGAAGTTGGCAAAATAGATCCATAACTTTTGGAAAAGGATTGGATCTAAGGGCTAGGCCTAGGGGTCTATGCCCCAAACCCATGGGCTATTGGTGGCCCACCCAAGCTACTTCCATTATGAGGGTGGGCCATCACATATCAACTAGGTGATGGGTGTAAGATGCTCCCCTTATGGGGGATTTCCCCAGGTGGGTAATAGCCAACTCAAAATTACTACAAATAAGGGGAATCTAATTATTTAATTAAAATAAATCATTGTGATGGTCCCTATAGATGCTAATGAAATGTGATTTCTACCCAGTGCTTTAAATGTCAAAATGAATAAATTCAACCAAGCATGGGTAAATGGTGGGAGTAACTATGACTCTCTTAAGGTAGCCAAATGCCTCATCATCTAATTAGTGACACACATGAATGGATTAATGAGATTCCCACTGTCCCTATGTACTATCTAGTAAAACCATAGCCAAGGGAATGGGCTTGATGGTATCAATGGGGAAAGAAGACCCTATTGAGCTTGACTCTAGTCCAACTTTATTGAATGACTTGAGAGGTGTAGAATAAGTGGGATCAATTTTTGTGTAAGTGAAATATAACTACTTTTAATGTTATTTTACTTATTTTATGAGGTAGATATGGGGCAATGGCCCTATTTTTAGCCTTAAGTTGTACTTTAGCATGTCAATCTAAGTAGAAGACATTGTCAGGTGGGGAGTTTGGCTAGGGTGACACATATATTAAAAGATAAATCATGAGTCTTAAGATGAGCTCAATGAGAACATAAATCTTGTATGGAACAAAAGGGTAAAATCTCATTTGATTTTGATTTTTAGTACAAATACAAACTATGAAAGCATGGCCTATAGATTCTTTAGAATTTAAAAATTTGAATCTAGAGGTTTCAAAAAAGTTACCATAGGGATAACTGGCTTGTGGTAGCCAAGCATTCATAGTGACATTGCTTTTTGATCCTTTGATGTTGGCTCTTCCTATCATTGTGAAGTAACATTCATCAAGTGTTGGATTGTTCACCCACTAATAGGGAATGTGAGTTGGGTTTAGACCATCATGAGATAGGTTAGTTTTATCCTACTAATGATCCATGCCATGATGATAATTCAACTTATTACAAGAACAACCATTGATTCACACATTTGCTCATCACACTTCACTGAAAAGCTAGTCGCATGAAGCTACCATGTGTGAAATTATGATTGAATACCTATAAGTCAAAATCCATAATAGATGTGGTGCATCTCTCTCTCCTAATACATCACAACCCATAGTAGGGGAAATTTTATGTCTTGTTGACATAGAAGATTACACCCTTGGCAGGAGGCCGAGCTCCTGCCTTCTCCTCACAACTATGGAAACTACCCTCTTGCCTGTGGGACTAGCGAAGCTAGAGGGGAGAGTCTCTAGATAAGGGCTAGCTCCTTTTGATGCATCATGTTCATTCCAGCAAGTGCAAATACATGTATATATACAGATATATAATGGGGGGGATGAAAAGGGAGAAAAATGTAGGAAAACAAACTACTCTAAGGAGGTGATACACCAAAATGAAATGACCTTCTCACATCCACACTTAAAACTAGATGAATGCATACATATGCTTCACACTTGGTAGAACGGCCATATTTCAAAAGCTTGACAGGGAGGTTTTAATGAAAACACAGAGAATAGAGGTTCACCAAAGGTGTTATGAGAGGCACACTTAAAGGTGATTTCTCTATTTATACACCCCCAAATAGAACTCTCTTCCTATCAGATATAGAGATGGCACCTTGTAGACAACAAATATGCTAGTGTTGAACCTGTGAAAGCATCAAGAAATAATGACTGAACACAAACAAACACTCAAGACATACTCAGAAATGTCTATCCAAGATAGAGGTCAAAAATGTATTTATTGATTAAGGTGAATATTTCTAGGGCTATGCCTTACAAATGTGGAATATCCTCTCTCTAAAATGACAAGTCTTCAATATATAGGAGAAGAAAGGAGGCCCATTTGGTACCCCTTTTTTACAAGTGGCCTATTGCATCCCTTTAATGGGAAGAGCAAGTCACTCAAAACATTAATGAGTTACACGCTTTGTCTATTTTTAAGGTTACTTCTTTAAGGTGATTACATAGTTTGTCTACTGATTAATGTGAAATGGAGAAATTGGTTGCACTGCTAGTTGTTTGCATCCCCCAATGGTCAATTCACAGGCATTGTTTCACCTGCTAGAGTCACTTCTCGAATCAGCACTTCCCTTCACCTCTTGGACTAACTTCCTATTCTATGCTTGTCACTTTGTCCTTTTCCCCTTCTTGTCTCTTTTGGATCCTTTGCCCCTTAGGGGTGAACTTTTGGCAGGTCGCTACATTCTAGGCTCTCATGGTTAGCGCTCTCTCACTTTGAAAGTAAATAGATATTTTATTGTGCTAATTTTGACATTCACATGGCTATCATTGGTTTGAAAACTAATGGCTAATTTTATTTTTTAATTTTGATAGCCTTCAGGATGTCCTCATCTCGGTTAAAATGTCATCAAGTCCTTCACTGGCTTTTTGTGGCTTTGCTTTCCTTGGCCCTCTCTATGGGCACTTTTTTGCCTTTGTTTCTTCTTAGCACATTTCCTAAGGGAAGGTGACCCTCTAGCCCTCAAAAGTGTCTTTTGTATTTGGCCGAGATTCCCCTACAAGGGCACCTGCCCTTTGGGGCCTTTGGTGGGTCGTTCTTTGCCTTTGGATGCCTCCCAGGTTCCCACAGACCTTTGTCCGCAGACAATTTCCCTGCAGACAATTTCCCATAGACATTTTGTCTATAGAGATTTTTCCTAGGCCTTTGCCTTTTCTTTGAAGTGTGGCCCAAATTCCTTCAGACTTTTTGTTTGGAGGAATTGCTTCAGACAAAAAGTTTGAAGGAATTCGGGACTTAAACAAATTTAAACTTGCCTAGTTTTTTCCTTTTGTTTGAAGTGCCTACCCTCTGCAAGGGAATTTGAACATTGGACTTCCCTTCAGCCAACTGGGCATACCCTTGAACCAAGCCATTGAACCAAAAAAGGTTCAATAGTTTAAGTAGTTCAACCATGTGTGCCAATGAACTAGGCCGATAAACCAAGTGATGAACTGGTGACTTGTCTAAAATTGAAGATGGATGAACCAAGTGTCGATGAACCAAGAGGCTAAACCAAAGATAAAGAACCAAGACATGAACTTGTGCAACCTAAAAATGACTGGCATTGAATAGTAAGGGAAGAAGGGGACCAAAATTGTTGCCTGTGGGCAAAAATTGGTTAACAAATTGGTGAATCCCAGGGGAAGCATGCCTGCTATGATTAGAGACTAGTTGCCTTGTAGTCCATTAGGCACAAAGTCAGATGGTAACTTGAAAAACTAGCAATAGCTCTGATAAATCTAGAACTAGTCACACAAATCTACCTCTAAGGAAATGAAAACACACACAAGACTAAGAAAACTACTACTTGTACAACATCACTTAGGGAAAATAGGGAAAGAAAACAAGGGAAAATATATACAAATGAAAGGGGACTTAGTGGCAATGATTCAGATGTATCCCATTAATTGGGATATGCAGTTCTTCACCATCCAACTTGGAGAGTTGGAATGCATTATACTACTTGCACTAAGTGATTATGTATGGGCCACTCCATAGGGCATCAAATTTTGTATGCTTTCCAAGCTTAGCTTAGTCCTTATCCCATTTCAAGACAATGTCTCCTTCAGAGAAATCTTTTGATGAATATTTCTTCTCAAAGTGTCTCTTCACTTGCTATTGGTGACTGGTCATAGAAGCCATAGCCTGGTCCCTTGTCTCTTGCAGCTCCATCAGCTCGTACAGCCTAACCTCCATGCTACTTCCTTCTTCTAATTGCAGCTAGTGAGTGAGGTCCAATGATGGCAATTCAAGTGAGATGGGAAGCCTAGCTTCCCTTCCATATACAAGTGTATATGGATAATTTCTAATTTCTCTCTTTAGAGTGATTTGATAAGCCCACAGAGCTATCTTCAGCTTGGCATGCCAAGTCCTCTAATTTTCTTCCATGGTCCTCTATGATTCTGATCAAATTTTTATTGGTGGACTCAGCTAGCCCATTCCCCTATGGGTAATAATTGGATGAAGTGTTGAGGTATATACCATACCTTAGCACCCATTCACTTGTTTTGGTTCCTAGAAAAGCCAATGAGTTATCTGAGATTATGGTGGCTGGGACCCTGAATCTTGTTACCAAGTCCTCATAAAACTCTAGGACTACACTTTCATTTGCCTCTTTCAGAGCAATAGCCTCCACCCACCTTGTGAAATAGTCCATGGTAGTTAGGATCCACTTGTGTCTAGCACTAGAGGGAGGATTGATCATACCTATGAAATCTAGGCCCCACTGCATGAATGGTTGCTCCACTTGAATAGGCTGTAAAGGCATGGCAGCCAACCATTGTTTCCCATTCAAAAAGTGCACACTTCTAGCACTTTCTTACCTCGGCATGGGTGTCCTTGAAAAGAGTAGGCCAAAAATATCTAGCTCTCATTATCCTTGCTACAGTAGCTCTAGGAGTGAAATGACTACCTGCTGGCCCATTGTGGAACTTAAATAGTACCTTATCAACCTGGTTTGGGTCAATACACCTTAGAAGGCCCCAGAGACATCCTTCCTAAAAAATACTTCATCAACCAAGACATAAGGGAGAGATTGGAGCCTAAAGTACCTTCTTCTAGTCCTATCAAGACCCTATGGGAACTCACCAGTGAGAAGGAAATGCCTTAGGTCCAACATCCATTCCTTTACAACATCTGGTTCCTCTACAGTGGCTGCATCATGAATTAGGAAGTTGTCTTCCCTTCTCTGCTTGAAGTTTGTAGCAAGTTATTCACACAGGCCTCTTCCCCTCACCAACTTGGTGATATTGATGTCTACGTCATACTCCATCACTTTGGTGATCCACCCTGCTCTCTTCTCACTTAGGTCTTGATTGGTCAAGAAATCCTTGATGCCAGGATGTGAGACCATTAGGTGAATCCTATTGTTAGACAACATATGCCTGAATTTCTTCAAGCTCTACGCTACTGCTAAGACTTTCTTCTCTACATACGTGTATTTGACTTTGAAATCCTTTAAGCCTTGACTAAAAAAGCAAGTGGTTTCTTGAGGTCATCACCATTTACTTGGGTAAGCATGGCAGAGATCACCTCTTCATTGCTGAAAGTGTAGAGGTTGAAGTCTTTGTTGAAGTCAGGGCTGATCAAAGTAGGAGCCTAGGTTATGGCCTACTTGATGGCTTTAAAGATATACTTTCTTTGTATTTTCCACTTGAACTCCTCACCCTTCCCAAGCATAGAGATCAGTGGCTTGACTATCTCTGTGAAATTCAAAATGAATCTTTGAATGAAATTTATTCTGCCAAAAAAAATTTGAAGGCCTTTCTTATGCTTTGGTAGGGACATCTCCAGGATAGAATGAACTCTCTTCGGGTCAATGGATAAGCCTTCCTTGGACATGATGTGGCCAAGGAGTTTCCCCTCATGGACAACAAACATGCATTTCTTTAGATTAAGAGAGATGTCAAATTCCTTACACCTTTCAAAAATCTGCCTGAGCTATTTTATGTATTGGCTTGCTTCCTTGGAGAATACCATCACATCATCAAGGTATACTAGCACATTGTTGTTTATCAAGCCTCCAAAAGCCATGTCCATGGCTCACTGAAAGGTAGCACCAGCATTAGATAGCCTGAATGGCATCTTCTTGTAGGCAAACATTCCCCTTTTAGTGGTGAAGGCCATTTTGTGCTGGTCATAGCCTTGCACTAGAATATGATTATACCCTAAATAACCATCTAGGAGGGAGAAACACTCACTACCTATTACCTTCTAAAGGATTTGCTCCATGCTTGGGAGGGGATAATGGTCTTTTAAAGAGACTTTATTAAGGTCTCTAAAGTCGACACATAGCCTGATCTCCCCATTCTTCTTTCTAACAAGAACAAGGTTGGCCAGCCAAGAGGAATGTTTGATTGGAAATATAATTCCAGACTCAATCAATTTGGCCAGTTCCCTCTACATGAGGGGCTCAATTTTTAGGTTGATAGGTCTCTACTTTTGTGCGACTGGCCTGGTGCCTTTTTCTAATTCGATGGTGTGTTGGGTGAGTCTTGGGTCAAAGCCCTTCAAATCACTGTAATCCCATGCAAAATCATCAGAGAACTCCTGACACAACAAAATAAAAGCTTGCCTTTTTTGAATCATGCAGACTTTTCTAAGTGTAAGCAGCTTGTCTTTGAAGATCTCAACCCTTTCATAATTCTCCTCTTTATTTGTGTTCCATGCCTTGTCATTTCTCAATTGGTCATCTCCATTAAAGATGCTCTCAAGTGTGACCAAACCTTTAGGGAGCTTATTGTTCTTCAATTAAACAATTTGGTTGCCATATTGTTGTTGCAACTTCACCTAGTTCTGTGTTGTGAACTCAACTTCCTCCTTCAAGAAGAAAGCTATTTTCTAGTCATTTTTGAAAACCTGCCAATTTGCAATGTTGTCGAGGATAGAGGGTCAAACTACCACCTTCAAGTGGTGTGAACCACAATTTTGACTTATTTCCATTGAAACATCAAACTAAGCACCAATTGTTGCTAGCCTATCCACTTGTTTGTTCTACTCTCTGGGAATGGAAGTGATATTGAAAGCAAGGAAATATTCCACCAAGTCCAAAACCCTATGCTTGTAGGATTTTAGCAAGGAATTCTTGGTTAGATTTTGGCCTTTCACCTAATTTACAATTAGCTCACTGTCTCCCAAAACTTGCAACTCCTTGATCCCTTTTTGCTTGCCTATTTTAGACCATGGATAAGGGAATCATATTCTACAACATTTCTTGTGTAAGAGAATTGGAAATGAAAAGCTGAAAAGTACCTATCCTTTGAAGGGGAGACTAACATGGCCCCACCACTAGCTCCCAGCCTACTTTTGGAACCATTGAAGTACAGCTACCATAGACCTAAGTCCTCTTGGCTTGCCTTCATTATATTTGGTATGAAGGTGCCCTCTTTATGCATGTAATAGACTCCAAGGTTTTCCTCCTCTATGAACTTGTAAGGATCATGTTTGAAGTTATCATTTCCCCACTCATCCAAGAGTAGGTTTGTAACTCCTTCAAGGGCAAAGGATAGAGATTGGTCTGTCTGGACTCTTTTAGGTCGATAATGGTGTAACTAACATTCATTTCCTTGGGTGAATATGGTTCTAGATGGTCCTTTTAGAGTGGCTCAGATTTGATTTTTACCTTGGTCCCATACTTGGTTCTAAAAACTAGATATGACCAATTCGCTACTAGATAGCCACCTATCTCTGATGTGAAGTCCCTAGATAAGCAAATTGTGAAATAAGGAGGAACATCCACTACCACTATATCATGGGGGATTAAGAAGGTTAGGAAAGCATGTAATGTCAAGCTTAAACCCTTCAAAATCCCAACTATCTTTGTAGGTGTCCCATCTAGTTGTAGGACTCCTTTGTTCATCTCTTCATATTTCAGTCCCATCTTGTCAACTATGCACTTGGGCATCACTGAGGTACTAGCCCCACTATAAATAATGTAGTTGTGTACCAAGAAATCCCTTATGACCAAGGATACATAGAAAGGGGGAATTTTATCTTCCTTTTTTACCTGACCTAAAGTGGAAGGCTATCCATTCATCATCAAGACATTATCAGTGCTCACTGGGACAGCTTGTCAATCTAGCTCATGCAATTCCTTCTTCAATATGTCCTTCTGTCTTGGAAGAGACAATGAATCCCATAAAGAGATGTTCATATGCAGATTCTTCATCTGGTCCACTATATTGACCTAGGGACTACTTGCTTTCAAGCCTTCTTTGGGGCTGATTCTAACTTGAGCTACAAGCTGAAGGGCTGAACATACAAATGGCTATCTAAAGTTTGGGGCCTTTGAATTAGAGTGTGATGGAGAAGGTGCTGCTACTGCTTGAGTGGTAGCTTGGGCTTTTCCCATTTCTCTTCTCTTGAATCTTGTGTTGGCTGTAACATAGTCAGCCTAATTATCTGTAGTTCCCACATAATTCATTGAATAAAATTCCCCTTTTAGATGATTCATGAGGGTAGAATCTGGTTGGGCCTGATTGCTACTCGTGCTGGGTTGAATTAGAGCCTCAAAAATTTGGGAATAAGTGGCTACCTAATTGTCTACATTTTGGAAATAAATCATCATCTCATTTGTGTAAATAGCCTATTCTTGATGATATCCCATGGTCAAACAACTTAGTTGTTCCTATACTAGATTGTTCTGAACTAGCACCATGACTTTAGATGATGAAGGGGGGCTTGAGTTGTAGCCTTGGAATGGCCTGGTCTGAGTGATCTGACCCTATCCTTGATTATAGTTTTGGAAAGGGGGTCTAAGGGCTTGACCATAATGCTGGTATCCTTGATTCGATCTTTTACTTTGAGCATGCTACCTTTTAAGAGCCACAAGTTCATTTAACATGCTCTACAATAGACTCTTAACTTTGTGAAGCTCATTGGATGGAACATCAGCTAGTTTCTCAATTCTAGGTAGAGGGGATAATGTGGGAGCAATGGTCTAAATTAGAGGTAGCATTTCTGGGAAAAGTGGCATGTGAGGCTTAGGGGCTATTTTCCCAGCCTATACTAAGCAATTTTTAGCTATGGCTATGTCATAAGCAGCAGGCAGTATATGCCCTCCCATGGATTGTATCATTACTGCAATATCACTATTTAATGCTCTTAAATAGTATAAGAAAGCATAGCTAGGTGTCAGTCTTACCAGGATGGGAATTCTATCCCAAGTCTTTTGAAACTGCGTGTTGAAATCTTGCATATACTCGTGTGGAGCTCTTTTTATGGTCGTCAACTACTCAGTAAGCAAGAGGCTATTGCTCTTTTCCCCAAAATGATCTATCAACTAAGTGCCCAATTCATTCCATGAATGGATTGAATTTATAGGCAAAGTTTCATACCAGTCAAGAGCCTTGCCTTTGAGAGACAATGCTAGCAATCTGATGGCAATATTTTCCTCCGTAACATTGTGAATATTGTAGAGATTATAAATATTCATAATATGCTTGATGACTATAATGGGCCCCTCTCCATCGAAAGAAGGCACATTTTTTAGGGATATTCTCAAAATTGGATAATAACATGGGAGATTCAAGGGGCTTTGACCACGAAAAGCTGCAAAAGGTAAAGCCATAGCTAGGATGAGCTGAAATTGTAGATCTACTACATATGTATCCCTTACAACAAGTCTAGGAGGGTGGCTTGTCAGATAAGGATGGGTCCTCTCAAACCTTAGCCTTTTTGTAGAATTTAAGGGCAACTCAATGAAATTGAAAGGAACCCCTTTACAAGTAGACTTTGATTGGAAAACTAAAGCTCTTACCAGTGGAGTCACTAGATGCTAGAAATATTTGATTTGTTGTGATAGGACCAACATCAATCTTGAAACCTAACTGAGTTATAAAAACTATGTCCCATTGGGCATGCCAAAACTGTTGACATAGAAGATTACACCCTTGGCAGGAGGCCGAGCTCCTACCTTTTCCTTGCAACTATGGAAACTCCCCTCTTGCCTATGTGACTAGAGAAGTTAGAGGGGAGAGTCTCTAAATAAGGGCTAGCTCCCTTTGATGCATCATGTTCATTCTAGCAAGTGTAAATACATGTATATATATAGATATATAATGGGGGGATGAAAAAGGAGAAAACTATAGGAAAATAGACTACTCTAAGGAGGTGATACACCAAAATGAAATGACCTTCTCACATTCACACTTAAAACTAGATGAATGCATATATATGCTTCACACTTGGTAGAAGGACCAGACTGCAAAATCTTAACAAGGAGGTTTTAATGAAAATATAGAGAATAGAGGTTCACCAAAGGTGTTATGAGAGGCACACTAAAAGGTAATTTCTCTATTTTTGCACCCCTAAATAGAACTCTCCTCCTATCAGCTGTAGATATGGCACCTTGTAGATAATAGATATGCTAGTGTTGAACCTATGAAAGCATCAAGAAAAAATAATTGAACACAAACAAACACTCAAGACATACTCAAAAATGTCTATCCAAGATAGAGGTAAAAAATGTGTTTATTGATTCAGGTGAAATTTTTCTAGGGCTATGCCTTACAAATGTGGAAGATCCTCTCTCTAAAATGACAAGTCCTCAATACATAGGAGAAGAAAGGAGGCCCATTTGGCACCCCCTTTTTTCCAACTGGGCTATTGTGTCCCTTCAATGGGAAGAGCAAGTCACTCAAAACATTAATGAGCTGCATGCTTTGTCTATTTGTAAGGCCACTTCTTCAAGGTGATTACATAGTTTGTCTACTCATTAATGTGAAATGGAGAAACTAGTTACACTACTAGCTGTTTGTGTCCCCTAATGGTCAATTCATAGGCACTGTTTCACCTGCTAGAGTCACTTCTCAAGTCGGTGCTTCCCTTTGCCACTTGGACTAACTTCCTATTCCATGCTTGTCACTTTGTCCTTTTCCCCTTGTCTCTTTTGTCTCCTTTGGCCTTCAGGGGTGAACTTTTGACAGGTCGCTGCATTATAGGCTCTCATGGTTAGCGCTCTCTCAGTTTTAAAGCAAATGGCTATTTCATTGCACTATTTTTGACATTGGCATGGCCATCATTGGTTTGGAAACCAATCACTAATTTTCTTTATTAATTTTTATGGCCTCCAAGACGTCCTCATCCCAGTCAAAATGTCATCAGGTCCTTCACTGGCTTTGTTTGGCTTTGCTTTCCTCGGCCCTCTTTACGGGCACTTTTTTGCCTTTATTTCTTCTTAGCACCTTTTCGAAGGGAAGGTGACCCTTTGGCCCTCAAAAGTGTCCTTTGTATTTGGCTGAGAGTCCCCCATAAGGGAACCTACCCTTCAGGGCCTTTGGTGGGTCGTTCTTTGCCTTTGGATGCCTCCTGGGTTCTCACAGACCTTTGTCCACAGACAATTTCCCCACAAACTTTTGTTCATGGATGTTTTCCCACAGAAATTTTATTCACAGAGATTTTTCCTGAGCCTTTGCCTTTACTTTGAAGTGTGGCCTGAATTCCTTTAGACTTTTTGTCTGGAGGAATTCCTTCAGACAAAAAGTCTGAAGGAATTTGGGACTTAAACAAATTTGAACTTACCTAGTTTTTTCCTTTTATTTGAAGTGCCTACCCTCTGTAAGGGCATTTGAACATTGGACTGCCCTTTGGCCAACTAGGCATACCCTTGAACCAAGCCATTAAACCAAAAAAGGTTCAATGGATCAAGTAGTTCAACCATGCATGCCAATGAACTAGGCCGATGAACCAAGTGATGAACTGGTGACCTGTCTAAACTTGAAGATGGATGAACCAAGTGCCAATGAACCAAGAGGCTGAACCAAAGTGTTGAACCAAAGTTGAAGAACCAATACATGAACTTGTGCAACTTCAAAATGACTGGCATTGAATAGCAAGGGAAGAAGGGGACCAAATTTTTTTCCTGTGGGCAAAAATTGGTCAACATGTCCCTAGGGGCCTATGTCATTGGCAACCTCTATTCTATGCAATATCCCATCTAGAGTAACCTTGTATAATAATTTCAAGCAGTTGGTGAGAAGAATCCTTTACAAATGACTTAAATAAGCACTGGGGTATTATAAGTGGTAGAGTGGCCTTGCTACCATGATCCACTAAGATTGAACCCTTTATCACCATGATTCTTACTACCTTATGTTGTTTTATGGGTGGGGTTCATGGGGAGATGCATCCATAAAAGTATGAGAAACGTGTGGTTGAGAGAGAGAGAGTTGTGATTGGGTATTTTTTGAATTTGCACCTCAAACATTTTTGATAATGTTTCAAGTCATCTTGTATTGATGTTATTGTCTAGAGTAATTATCACTTAGAGAGTAAATTTTGAGTGGCATTCCAAAATAAAATGGGTTATTGCATATTTTGGGTGGGGTTTCCTATACCAATGTCATCAAACAGAGAAACTTGCACTTAGACAATTTTTTGACAAAATTTCTAGTGGGTTTTTCAAAATAATATGTAATATTACATGTTCTCGATGTGGTTTCCTATACTAACATCATCATAATACAACCTGGGGAGGGGGTTGGGGTTCAAAATATATGTAGTGTTTGGATAGTTTTAGGGTGGGGTTTCCTATACTGACGTCGTCGCAATGTAACTCAGGAAGGGGGTTGGGGTTCAAAATAATATACAGTGTTTGGATATATTTTGGGTGGGGTTTCCTATACCAATGTCAATGAACAATGAAATTTACACTTAGATAGACTTTGGATAATATTTTGAGTGGAGTTCCCTATACCAACATCATCATAATAAAACTTATGAAACCAATGCCACTCAGGAAAGGTGGGGGGGAGGGGGCGAGCATAGGATTTTCCCTAAGCAATAGGAAGTATTCAATATTTTAAGTGGGGTTTCCTATACAAATGTCATCATGTAGAGAAATTCACACTTACATATATTTTTGACAATACTTTTAGTGTAATTTCCAAAATAATATGTAGTGTTACATATTTTGGGTGGGGTTCCCTATACGAACATCTTCACAAAATAACTTGGGGGATTCTAATAATATGCTAGTGTTGCATATTTTAGTTGGGGGTTCTTATAATAGTGTAATCATGTAGATAAATTCATACTTCAATATATTTTTGACAACATTTTGAGTGGGGTTTCCTACACCAACATCATCAAAATACAACTCAAGCTCTTAATGGAACTTGGGGGGTTACAAAACAACATGTAGTGTTGTATATTTTAGTTGGGGTTTTTTATACTAGTGTCATCACATAGATAAGTTCACACTTAAGATGGATTTTTGATAATACTTTGAGTGGGGTAACCTATACCAATGTTGTCTTAATGCCACTCTAAGTTACATTGGATTTATTATACCAATGTCATTGCATATAGAAATTCACACTTAGATTTTTGACAATATTTCATGTGGGGTTTCCTATACCATCATCATCGCAATGCCACTCAGGGTTGAAATGTAACCTGACCTCCTAATGCAATTTGGGGGGTTTCAAAATAACATGCAATGTTTGCATATTTTAGTTGGGGTATTTTTAAACTAATGTCATCACACAAAGAAATTCACACTTATATTTTTGAAAATGTTTTGAATGGGCTTTCCTTTACTAACATTATCATAATGCCGCTTGGGCTCCCAATGCAACTTGGGGGATGCCAATAATATACAAGTGTTGCATATTCTAGCTGAGGTTTCTTATATGAGTGTCATCATGCAAAGAAATTAACATCTAGATGGATTTTTGATAATATTTAATGTGGGGTTTCCTAAACCAACATCATCACAATGCCACTCAAGGTTGAAATGTAACTCAGCCTCCTAATGTAACTTTGGGGGTTCTAAAACAACATGTAGTGTTGCATATTTTAGTTGGGGGTTCCTATACCAGTGTCATCACATAGAGAAATTAACACTTGGATGGATTTTCAAAAATATTTTGAGTGGGGTTTCCTATACCAACGTCATCATAATGCCACTCGAGGTCACAATGTAACTTAGCCTCCCAATACAACTTTAAAGGTTCTAAAACAATGTGCAGTCTTACATATTTTTAGTTGGGGTTTCCTATACTAGTGTAATCACATAGAGAAATTTGCACTTCAATAGATTTTTGAAAATATTTCAATCATGGTTTCCTATACTAATGTCATTTCAATGTAACTCATCCTCCCAATGCAACTTGGGGGGTTCCAAAACAACATGCAATATTGCATATTTTAGTTAGGGTTTCTTATACCAGTGTCATCAAGTAGAGAAATTCAGACTTAAAATGAATTTTTGACAATATTTTGAGTGGGTTTTCCTATGCCAATATATTTACAATGCAACTTGAAGGGAGGAGGAAGGGCATGGGTTTTCCAAAATAATAGGCAGTGCTAAATATTTTAGGTGGGGTTTCCTATACCAGTGTCATCACTCAAAATAATTCCCACTTAGAATTTTTTTTAAAAATACTTATAGTGTAATTTAAAAAATAATATGTGATGTTGCATATTTTGGGTGGGGTTTCCTATACCAATGTCATCATAATGCCACTTAGGATCACAATATAACTCAGGCTCCCAATGTAACTCAAGGGGTTCCAACAATATGTAGTGCTACATATTTTAGTTGGGGTTTCCTATACCAGTGTCATCACATATATAAATTCACACTTAGATGGATTTTTGACAATATTTCAAGTGGGGTTTCCTATACTAATTTCATCGTAATACCACTTAGGTTTACAGTGCAACTTGGCCTCCCAATGCAACTTTACCCTAGGGTTTCAAAACAAAATGTAGTCTTGCATATTTTAGTTGGGATTTCCTATACCAATGTCATCACATAGATAAATTCACACTTAGATAGATTTATGACAATATTTTTAGTGGGGATTCCAATACTGACATCGTCTCAATGCAAACTTAGGCTCATAATGTAACCCACACTAATAATGCAACTCAAGCTCACAATGCACATTAGAAGTTTGCAATGCAACTTAGGGGATGGGGGTTGCCAAAAAAATAGGTAGTATTGCATATTATAGGTTGGTTTTCCTATACCAATGTCATCACATGGAGAAATTTGTACGTAGAAGGATTTTTGACAATATTTTAAGCAAGTAAGTGCTTGGATGGATTATTGATAATATTTTTAGTGTAAATTCCAAAACAAATTGTAGTGTTGCATATTTTAGGTGGGGTTTCCTATACCAATGTCATCACAATTCCACTCATGGTCAAAATGCACTAGAGCTCCCAATGCAACTTGGGGAGGTTTCAAAACAATATGCACTATTGCATATTTTAGTTGGGGTTTCTAATACCAGCATCATCACACAGAGAAATTCACACTTTGATGAATTTTTGACAATATTTAGAGTGGGGTTTTTGAAATAATATTTGGTTTTTTATATTTTGGGTGGGATTTCCAATACCGTTGTCATCATGTAGTGTAATTCACAACATTGCATATTTTGGGTCTCATAATGCAACTCAGGGAGTTGAACCCCATGCTACTCAGGCTCACAATGTCACTCAGGGAGTTACTCCCAATACAACATAGGGAGTTTATCCCAATGCAACTCATATTTGTGAAGTGACTTATGCTCATAATGCAACTTGGGGAGGTGATCCCAATGTAATTCAAATTCATGATGTAATTAGGGCTTACAATGTGACTCCAATAATTTTTTCCACATGAGGAATTACTCCCAACTTAAATTGGATTCACGATCTAACTTGAGGTCATAATACAACTAAGGCTCCCATTACAGCTCAGGCTCACAACACAATTTTGGGATTTGTTCCAAATGTAACCTAGGGTCATAGTGTAACTCAAGGATTTGATCCCAATGTAACTTGGGGTTGTAATGTAAGTCAAGAAGTTAACCCCAATGCAAATCAGATTTTAAATGCAACATTGGGTCTCAACACATTGCAAGCTCACAACTCTACTCAAAGTGTTGCTCCCAGTGCCACTTGGGGAGTTGCTCCCATTGCAACTCAAGGAGTTGATCCTAATACAGCTTAGATTCATGAAGCAACTTATGCTTACAATATAGCTCAAGGAGGTGATCCTAATGTAATGTAGATTCATGATGTAACTTAGGCTCGTAATATGACTCAAGGATATTCTACCACTCAGGGAATTACTCCCAACATAAATTAGATTCATGATGCAACTCAAGGTCACAATACAACTACGACTTCCAATATAACTCAGGCTCCCTATGTAACTTAAGCTTACAATGTAATTTGGGGAGTTATTCCCAATATAACTTGGGGTCATAGTAAAACTCTAGGAGTTGTTCACAATGCAACCCAAGGTCACAATGCAAGTCAATAAATTGATCCTAATGCAAATTAGATTCATAATGTAACTTGGGGTCACAATGTGAGTCAAGAAGTTGATCTTAATGCAAATTAGATTCACATTTAACTTGGGGTCTCAATGTAGTGAAGCCTTGCAACTCTACTCAAGGAATTGCTCCCAATGCAACTGCCATTCATGATGTAACTCTAGGTTCAAACTTGTAATGCAACTTGGTGAGTTGATCCTAATGCAAAACAAATTCATAAGGTAACTCAAGGATGCAATGCAACTCGAGGAGTTGTTCCTAATATAACTTAGAGAAATGTTCCCAATGTAATTCACATTCATGATGTAACTTGGGTTCATAATGTTACTCAAACTCGTGATGTAACTCATGGAGTTGCTCACAGTGCAACTTACAGAATTTATCCCAATTCAACTATAAGTCACCATGCAACTCATCTCCCATAGTGAAACCCATCTCGTGAAGTGTAACTCACATAATACAACTCAATCTGGTTTATGTTGACCCCAATAGCATTGATCATCTAATATATATTGATTAAATTTATTTCATGTAGTGAAGCTCATCTCGCATAACACACATAATCTCACATAGTGTACCTCATGAATCTTAGCTCGTGCATTGCATCTGGTTAAGCTCAACCTATGTAATGCCTCTTATGAAGCCCAAATTATGTAGCATAAATCATCTCATATAGTGTAGCATGCACAAAACACATCCACATCATCAGAGTATGTGCAAGGGGAACATAGACTACCTAATTTCTTGATAAAATAGGGAAATAGGGTGCAATAATGGGAGCATAATGCACCTCATGAATATTAGCTTGTGCATCACATTTGGCAAATCTCAACCCATACAACACCTCTCATAAAGCTTAGCTTATGCAACATAAATCATCTCATGTAGTGTATCATACATAACACACATCCACATCATCAGAGTATGTGCGAGGGGAACACACACTGCTCAATGTCTTGATAAAATAAAGAAAAAGGGTGTGATACTAGGACATCCGAGGAGGTCACCCATCCCAGTACTACCCTGACCCAAGCATGCTTAATTATGGAGTTTTGATGGGATTTGATGCACTAAAGCTAGTATGATCACACATGATATTTACTTTAACACGTTACTCTACTTATAAGAGACACATGGAAGATATCAGATAGACCTAATTTGTTACACGAAACTCATTTGGCCTAACTTATGTGTGATTTTAAACACACTACTCTATTGGTTCAATATGGAACATAAGGGGAACCCATCATAATTTAATTTCAACACACTACTCTATTGGTTCAATATTGCACACAAGGGGATCCCAGGTTATATTGATCAACTCATGCATCTCATGCATCACAACTTGTCAACTCAACACAATGCATCTCATACATAAGAATTCATTTCATGTAGTGCAACTCATATTATTCACCAAAACCTATGTAGTGTGGGTTGTGTAATGCGACTTCACCTAGGTTATGATTATGGCCCAATGCATCTTGACCTGGAATAACCCACCCAATGCATCTCATGGAGCATAACTTACATAGCATTACACAACATAGCTTGTGTAGAATGACCCATCTTAGATAGTGAAAATATTATAGCATGTCTCATGCATCATTGCTCTCTCAATGCAAATCCACCTAGATTATGGTAGTCACCTAACACATCTCAACCTGAGTTAATCCAACTTGGGTTGATTCAGCTAAACATAACTCATGAAATGTAACTCATCTTGAATAATGCAACCCACTTCATGTAGTGTAATTTACCCAATGTTGACCTAGGTTGTGTCGATCACGTAAGGTAGATGAATCATGCAATATAACTTGTAGATTGTAGTTCTATAAGCACAATGCATGGCAACACATCTTCCATAATGCAACTTGTTGACATTGGAGATTGCACCCAGTGGCAGGAAAATAGGTTCCTACCTTCTCCTCACAACATGGAAATTCCTCTCTCACCTATGGGATGGTAAAATCAGGAGAGGGGAGTCTCTAGTTAAGGGCTAGCTCCATTTGGTGTATCATTATTTGTTTTAGGTAGTGCAAAAAATACATACATGCATATATATATACAGCTATAATAAAAGGGGGGATGAAAAGGGAGAAGAAATGGAAGAAAACAAACCTACTCTAAGGAGGTGATACACCAAAACAATATGACCCTTTCACACCCACTCTCAAAATTAGACAAAACACATTTATACACTACACCCTTGACAGAAGAAGCAATCTGTAAACTTGATAGGGAGGTAAAATGAAAGATACAAAAAGGAGGTTCATCCAAAGGTGTTATAAGAAGCACTCTATAGATAATCACCTCTATTTTGCACTCCAAAATAGAACTCTTCTCTTATCAGCTATAGATGGTGACTTGTAAATAGCTGGTGTGTTGATGTTAAACCTGTGGGAGCATCAAAGACAATGACTAAACATAGATCAACACTTAGAACATACACTAGATATCTATTCAAGAAGAGATAAAAACATACTGTGTTTATTTGATTCAGGTGGAAATTTTAACAGGGTTGTGCCTTGTAAAATTCATAAAAAGATCCCTACAAATGACTAAGTTTGCAATATATATAGGAAGCAAAGAGGCCCATTTGGTGCTCCTACTCTTACAAGTGGCATACGTGTCCCTTTCAAAAGAAAACAAGTCGCTCAAAAATATTAATGAGCTATTCATTTGCCTACTCGAGACCTACACTTTCTGCTTATGTGACTTACTTGACTTGCCTTTCAATTAATGCAAATGGAGAAATCAATTGTTGATGCTGGCCACTATCATCCCAAATGATCAATTTGCTGGCATATCTCACCTGCCAAAGTTGTTTCTTCAATCTACACCATTTGGACTTAATTGCTCACTCATTCTTTACTTATCGCTCTGTCTAATTGTTCTTTATGCCATCAAGCAGTAAATGCCTTCTATGTATGTTAATTGGATCGCTCAATTGCTCCTTACCCTATCATCTTTGCTTACCACTTGGAATTTGTCCCCTTTTGGCCACTTGGCCCCTCTCGGCAAACTCCTTGGTGGGTCACTACATTTCTAGCTCTTTTCCATGGTCTACGCTTCTTTTGCTTTTGAAGACAAACAACCACTTTGCTTCATTAAAATTGACATCCTCAAGGACGTCATCAGGCCTGCTGGCTTTTTTGCAGCTGATGCACCTTAGCACCTAGTCAGGCACTTTTCCTTTGAAGTGTGGCCTCCTTGAACCAAGCCGTTGAACTCTTTAAACTAGAAACTGCCGAAACACTTGAACTAGGCCATGAACCAAACTTATTGAACTTGCTAAACCCAAAAACGACTGGCATTAAGATAGCAGGGGAGAATTTGATTGAGATTTTGCCTATGGGCAAAATTGGTCAATAGATTAGTGACTCACAGGGGAAGCATTCTTGCTATGCTTAAAATCCAATTGCCTTGCATTCCATTGGGCACGGAGTCAGATTGTAACTTTAAAATAGCAACAGCTTTGATAAATTCTAGAATCAATCACATAGATTCACCTCCATGAAATGAAAACACACACAAGACTAAGAAAACTACTTGTGCAATAGTACTTAGGGGAAACAGGGAAAGAAAATTGAAAGCAACCTACTATATACAGTTAACCAAGTATTTTTGATTCCCCCTGGATCAAAGGGAAAGTTTTTATCATCTCTTTCATCTGACACATCCAGTATTGATAATGGATCCCATAAGGAAATATTTATGTGCAGCTCCTTCACCTGGTATTCCATGTTGATCTAAGGATCGCTCCCTTCCATATTTTCTTTGGGGTCACTTACAACCTTCTGAGGTGTAGGCTGGGGAGCTGAATTTACGATTGGTGGCTTGAAATTTGGGAAATCTTGGTTCACTTGTGGTGGAAGAGATGGTGTGGATGTTTGAACAGCTACTTGAGTTTCTTCTATAGCTCTCCCTTTGAATCTTGTGTTGGCTACACCACAGTCAACTTGATTATCTACAGCACCTACATAATTGTTTGTGTAGAACTCACCTTCTAGGTGGTTCATAAGAGTAGAGTTAGGCTGACTCTGACTACTACTTGTGTTGGGTTGAGTTGGAGCCTCAAAAAATTGGGAAAGAGCAGCAGCTTGATTTTCTATATTGTAGAAATAATTCATCATCTCATTTGTGTGAATAGCCTATTCTTGACCATATCCCATGGTCAAATAGCTTGGTTGTTCTTGTACAAGATTATTTTGGATAGGCATCATGACCTTAGATGATGAGGGGGGCCTGTATTGTAATTTTGAAATGGCATAGTTGTAGTGAGCTACCCCTGACCTTGATTATAATTCTGGAAAGGGGGTCTAGGGGCTTGACCATAATTCTGGTACCCTTAGTTTGGTCTATTACCTTAAGTTTGCTACCTTCTGATGGTAGCGAGTTCACTTGTCATACTCTGCAATAGCCTCTTAACTTCCTGAAGCTCATTAGATGGAGTAACGACTGGTTTCTTTATGTTGGGTAATGTCGTAGCAATAAGGGGATTCAAATAGGGTACTTCTCTTGTGAAGAAAGCACCTGTAGCTAGACTAGGAAGATGACTCCCTAAATAAGGATGAGTCCCTTTGAACCTCAGTCACTTTGCTGAGTTGAGAGGTAATTTGATGAATTTGAAAGGGACACCCTTATTAGCAGATTGTGTGCTGAATTTAGGCATCAGAAGATTAAGAAACTAGTCTTGAAATTATAAAATTGAAGCTCTTACCAGTGGAGTCGCCAAATGCTGGAAAACTTGAAATTTATTGTAGCAGGACCAACATCAATCTTGATATCTTACTACGTTATCAAACTATGTCCCACCAGGCATGCCAGAACTGTTGATGCTAGAAAGATTGCACCTAGTTGCAGGAAAATAGGTTCCTACCTTCTCCTCACAACATGGAAACTCCTCTCTCACCTGTGGGACAATGAAGCAGGAGAGGAGAGTCTCTAGTTAAGGGCTAGCTCCCTTTGGTGTATCATTGTTTGTTTTAGGCAGTGCAAAAAATACATACAGGCATATATATATATATATATATATATATATATATATATATATATATATATATATATATATATATATATATATATAGCTATAATAAAGGGGGGGGGATGAAAAGGGAGAAGAAATGCAAGAAAACAAACCTACTCTAAGGAGGTGATACACCAAAACAATATGACCCTTTCACACCCACTCTCAAAATTAGACAAAACACATTTATTTTTTGCACCCTTGATAGAAGAAGCAATCTGCAAACTTGACAGGGAGGTAAAATGAAAGATACAAAAAAGGAGGTTCATCTAAAGGTGTTATAAGAAGCACTCTATAGATAATCCCCTCTATTTTGCACTCCAAAATAGAACTCTTCTCCTATTAGCTACAGATGGTGACTTGTAGATAGCTGGTGTGTTGATGTTAAACCTATGGGAGCATCAAAGATAATGACTAAACACAGATCAACACTCAAAACATACACCAGATATATATTCAAGAAGAGGCAAAAAAATACTGTGTTTATTTGATTCAAGTGGAAATTTTAACAGGGCTACACCTTGTAAAATTCATAAAATGATCCTTACAAATGACTAAGTTTACAATATACATAAGAAGCAAAGAGGCCCATTTGGTGCTCCTGCTCTTACAAGTGGCATACGTGTCCCTTTCAAAAGAAAACAAGTTGCTCAAAAATAGCTATTCATTTGCCTACTTGAGACCTGAACTTTCTACTTAGGTGACTTACATGGCTTGCCTTTCAATTAATGCAAATGGAGAAATCAGTTGTTGATGCTAGCCGCTATCATCCCAAATGATCAATTTGATGGCATATCTCACCTACCAAAGTTGCTTCTTCAATCTGTGCCATTTGGACTTAACTGCTCACTCATTCTTTACTTATCACTCTGTCCAATTGTTCTTTATGCCATCAGGCAGTAAATGCCTTTTGTTTATGTTACTTGGATCACTCAACTACTCCCTTCCCTATCATCTTTGCTTGCCACTTGGAATTTGTCCCCTTTTGGCTGCTTGGCCCCTCTGGGTGAACTCCTTGGCAAGTCGCTGCATTTCCAACTCTTTTCCATGGTCTGTGCTTATTTTTCTTTTGAAGACAAATGACCACTTTTATTCATTAAACTTGACGTCCTCAAGGACATCATCAGGCCTATTGGCTTTTCTATGGCTGCTGCACCTTAGCACCCAGTCAGGCACTTTTCCTTTGAAGTGCGGCCTCCTTGAACCAAGCCGTTGAACTCTTTGAACCATAAGCTGTTGAAACACTTGAACTAGGCCATGAACCAAACATATTGAACTTGCTAAACCCAAAAATGATTGGCATTAAGACAGTAGGGGAGAAGTTGACCAAGATTTTTCCTATGGGCAAAATTGGTCAACACAACCCATGTATAATGACTCATGTGATGTAACTCATCCCACCTAGTGTAACTTAATGCAACTTGTGCCATGAAGTGTAACTCACATAGTGCAGCTAGTACAACATAACTCATGTGGCACATCTTGACCCAGGTTATGTTGACCAACTAAAGCTTCCAATACAACTCGAGCTTGCAATGTAATTTGGGGAGTTGTTCCCAATGTAACCCAAGGTCATAGTGTAACTTAGGGAGTTACTCCTAATACAACATAGGGTCATAATACAAGTCAGGAAGTTGATCCCAAATACAAATCAGATTTGCAATGCAACTTAGGGTCTCAATGTAGTGCAAGCTCATAACTCTACTTGGGGATTTGCTCCCAATGTCACTCAAGGAGTTTCTCCTAATAAAACTCAATGTGTTGATCCCAATGTAACTTAGATTCATGAAGCAACTTATGCTCACAATACAGCTCAGGGGGTGATCTTAATGTAACATAGATTCATGATGTAACTCAGGCTCATAATGTGACTCAGGGAATTTATGCCACTTGGGGAATTTATGCCAATGTTAATCAGATTCATAATACAACTTAAGGTCACAATACAACTAAGGTATCCAATATAACTCAGACTCCCTATGCAACTCAGTCTCATAATGCAATTTGGTGAGTTGTTCCCAATAAAACCTAGGGTCATAGTGTAACTTAAGGAGTTATTCCAAATACAACCTAGGGTCATAATACAAGTTAGGAAGTTGATCCCAATGCAAATTAGATTCATAATACAACCTAGGGTCATAATGCAAGTTGGGAAGTTGATCCCAATGCAAATCAGATTCATAATACAACTTGGGGTATCAATGCAATGTAGCCTCATAACTCTACTCAAGGATTTACTCCCAATGCAACTGCCATTCATGATGCAACTCTGGGTTTGAACTTGTAATGCAACTCAGGGAGTTGATTCCAATGCAAAATAGATTCATAAGGCAACTCAGGGTTATAATGCAACTTAGGGAGTCATTCCCAATATAACTCAAGGAATTATTCCCAATGTAATTTAGATTCACAATGCAACTTAGGTTCATAATGTAACTTGAGCTCATGATGTAACTCTTAGAGTTGCTCATAGTGTAACTCAGGGAGTTTCTCCCAATTCAACTCTAGGTCACCATGCAACTCATCTCCCATAGTGTAACCCATCTCATGAAGTGTAACTCACATAATGCAACTTGATATGGGTTGTACCAACCTTGATAGTATCGATCATCTAATATATCTTGATATGATGTATTTCATGTAGTGAAGCTCATCTTGCATAGCATAAATAATCTTTCACAATGCACCTTATGAATCTTAACTCATGCATCATATCTATGGAAGCTTAACTCATGTAATGCCTCTCATGAAGCCCAGCTTATGTAGCATAAATCATCTCATCTAGTGCAGCATGTGCAACACACATCCACATCATCAGAGTATATATGAGGGGAATATAGACTACCCAATGCCCTGATAAAATGGAGAAAGAGGGTGTAACACTAGGAGCATAGTGCACCTCATGAATCTTAGCTCATGCATCACATTTAGTGAAGCTTAACCCATGTAATGCCTCTTGTGAAGCCTAGCTTATGCAGCACAAATCATCTAGCATAGTGCAACTTGTGCAACACACATCTACATCATCAGAGTATGTGTGAGGGGAACATAGATTGCCTAATGTCTTGATAAAATGGGGAAAAAGGGTGCAACACCAAGACTTCCTAGGAGGTCACCCATCCCAGTACTACACAGGCCCAAGCATGCTTAACTATGGAGTTTTGATGGGATTTGGTGCACTAACGCTAGTATGATCGCACTTGATATTTACTTTATCAAGTTACTCTACTTGTATAAGACACATGGAAGACCTCAAATAGACCCAATTATTGCATGAGACTCATTTGGCCTCACTTATGTGTGAGTTTCAACACACTACTTTGTTGGTGTAATATGGCACACAAGCGGATCCCATCATAACTCTCACACTATCTCTGACTTAGTGAAACCCATCATGTGTAGTGTGACTCACGTGGTGCATCTCACATAGTATAACTCACCAAATGTAGCATGATCTAGGGTATGTAGATTTCCTAACACAACTCAACTCAATATATCTCATGCACTACAACTCATCTCATGCCACACAACTCATGCATTACAACTCAACTTGGGTTATGCTAACCTAGGTTGTGTAGCATGACCTCATGTAATTTTTTTCTCACAATATAACTCATAAATAAAAATAGGGTCTCATACCCTTCATGCTTGTCTATGTCATTTCCCCCCTGACATTGGATTATGTGTGAGGGGAACACAAACTACTGGATGTCTTGATAAAATGTAAAAAGGGCTACAACACCAAGACTTCCTGGGAGGTCACCCATCCCAATACTACCCCATCCCAAGTATGCTTAAATACAAAGTTATGATGGGGTCTGGTGCACTAACTCTGGTATGATCACTCTTGATATTTACTTTATCATGTTACTCTTATTATAAGAGACATGTGGGAGACATTAGACAGACCCAATTTATTGCATGAGACTTGTTTGGCCTCACTTATGTGTGAGTTTCAACATACTACTTTGTTGGTTCAATATGGCACACAAGGGGATCCCATCATAAGTTAGTTTCAATATAATACTCTATTTGTTCACTATGGCACATAAAGGGATCCCATCATAACTCATGCACTATATCTGATTTAGTCAAACCCACACATGTAGTACAACTCATGTGGTACATCTCACATAGTGTAACTTGCCCAATGTAGCATGGTACAGGTTCTGTTGATTGCCTAACAAAACTCAACTCAGTGTATCTTGTGTAGTGTAACTCATCTCATGCCACATGACTTGTGCATTATATCTTAACCTCATGTAATTCATATCTCATAATTTAACTCATCTTGTGGTGCCTAGCTCATCTACTGTATCTAGTGCAACCTAACTCATATCACATAGCACACCCTACCCAATGCCAACCCAAGGGTCATTGATTCCCTAACACATCTTGACCGAGTACATTTAGCATGATTTAAGTAATACAAGGTAGCTAGAGAGGCACATGCCACACACTACATTGCACTCAACACTTACATAGTGCAACTCAAGTAGGGAAATGCATCCTATGTAATGCAACTTGCACACTGTATCTCATGCAACATAGACTATCCAATGTATCATGAGCCTTGATTCATAAATATATCAGGTAGGGCCTCTAATATGGCTCAGCATAGGTTGGGTTGATTGTGTAATGAAAATTAATGTAATTCATCTCACACATCAGAATTCATCTCATATAGTGTAACTCATATTGTTCACCACATCTTGTGTAGTGTGTCTTATGCAATGCGACTTTGCCTAGGTTGTGATGATGGCCCAACACATCTCAACCCAAAATAACCCACCCAACACATCTTATGTGTAGTGTAACTTTTTTGATGGATTTCAAATAAATCTCTATGAATTGCATAATGTAGCTCAACCTAGTGCAGGTCACATGATGCATCTTATTTATCAAAACTCATCTCACACTATGTGACTAATTGATGCATCTTGACCTAGGTTGTGTTAATCACATAACTTAGTTTAACCTAATGCAACTCACATAACGCATCTCATCACACACATTACAACATACATAATTAAACTTGCCCAACAATTCTTCCAAGGGATCCACCATGGCATAAATAAAAAGAGGCTCTCATACCCTTCATGCTTGTCTATGTCATTCCTCCACCTAGCTTCCCCTACCCCCTGCCCCTGAGATGTTAGAGTATGTGTGAGGGGAACATAGACCACCCAATGTCTTGATAAAATGGAAAAAATGGTGCAACACTAGGACTTCCTAAGAGATCACACATCCTAGTACTACCCTAACCCAAACATGTTTAACTATAGAGTTCTAATGGGATCTAGTGCACTAACATTGGTATGATTGCCACTAATATTTACTTAATCATGTTACTTTACTTGTAAAATACACATGGAATACATTAGATAGAGATAATTTATTACACAATACTCATTTGGCCTCACTCATGTGTGATTTTGGACACACCACTCTATTGTCTAAATATGGTGCACAAGGGGATCCCATTATAAGTGAGTTTTGACAAACTACTATGTAGGTTCAATATGGCACACAAGGGGACCCATCATAACTTGTGCCCTAAATTGGACTTAGCAAAACCCATCATGTATAGTTTTGACACACTACTCTTTAGGTTGTGTCAATTTCCTAACACAACTCAACTCAATTAATCTCATGCAATACAACTCATCTCATGCCACATGACTTACACATTACAACTTGACCTAGGTTATGTCAACCTAAGTTATGTAGTTTGACCTCATGCAATTCATCTCTCATAACCTAACCCATCTTGTAGCACCTAGCTCATGTGGTGAATTTAGTGCAACCTAACTCATCTTGCATAGCAAAACCTATGTAATGCCAACCTAGGGTTTTTCAATATCCTAACACATCTTGAGCTAGTACAACTAGTGTGATAAATGTCATACAAGGTAGTGAGAGAGGAACATGTCACACACTACATCTTTTTCAACACTCATGTAGTGCAGCTTAAGTAGGGAAACTCATCATGTGTAATATAACTTGAATAATTCATCTCTTATAACCTAGATTGCCCAATGCATCATGACCCTTGACTCATAAATATATAAGGTAGGGCCTCTAATACGGCTCGATGGGGTTTGGTTCGAACACATAATGCAACTCAACATAATGCATCTTAGACATCAAAATTCATCTCATGTATTGAAACTCATATTGTTCACCATAACCTACATAGTGTGGGTTGTGTAATGTGACTTTGCCTAGGTTGTGATGATGGCCCAACACATCTCAACCCAGAGCAACCCACCCAATGCATCTCATGGAATGTAACTTGTATAGCATTACATAACATAGCTTGTGTATCATGACCCATCTTAGATAGTACAAATCTTGTAACATGTCTCATGCATCATTTCTCTCTCAATGCAAATCCACCTACATTATGGTGATTGCCCAACATAGCTCAACCTGAGCTGAGTTGACCTAGGCTAAGTCAGCCAAGCACAACTCATGCAATCTAACTCATATTGAACAACACAACCCACCTCATGTAGATTAACTCACCTAATGCTAGCCTAGGTTATGTCAATCACCTAGGGTAGACCACTCATGCAATGTAACTCATAGAATGCAACTCTATAAGCACAGCACATAGTAGCACATCTTACACAATGCAACCTATGTAGGATGACTCATGTGATGCAACTCATCCTACCTAGTGTAACTTACATAGTGAAACTCACATAGAATATATTGACTAATGCCTTGACATAAATAAAAAGGGGGTGTAACACTTGGACTTCAATATGGCACACAAGGGGATCTCATGCAATACAATTTATGTAATATAACTCACTCAACATATCTCACACAATGTAGGTAAAGTTGGGTTGTGCCACCCTGGTAGTGCCACTCACTCAATATATAGCTTGACCCAACATAGTTCACATGATGTACCTCATCTTTCACAACGTAACCCATCTTTCACAACACACTTCATCTCATGTAACCTAAAAAGTGGATCCCAACTCATGCATCACATCTAGTGAAGCTTAGCTGAGGCAAAGTATCTCATGAAGCCCAACTCATGTAATGTAAATCATTCCAAAAATTACATATTCACATTATAACTCCCCTAATGTAGTTTGACTCAGGTTGTGTCAATCACCTAATGCAACACAACCTAACACAACTCATGAAGTGTAGCTTGCACAATGTAACTTGAGAAAAAATACTCTTTTAATAGCACTTGTGTAGTACAACTTGTAATCACAACTCATCCTATGTAGTGTAACTCATGTAGTGTATTTCATGTAACATAACATACCCAAGTCATCTTGATCAAGGTTTTGACATCCCAATTTGCATTGATCACCCCACATTGAGTATTTTGGTGTAACTCAAGAAATGCATATAAAAAAGTGCAACTCACATGGTGTGACTTGGGTAGTGTATCCCATCTTGCACAACTCAATGTAACTCATCATGCACAATGCAATTGATGCCATGCATTGCAAATCGATTGGTGCATCTCATCTCGAATAATGCAAATTTTATCTTGTAATGTAACTCACGCCATGTAGTGCAACTTGTATATCACATCTTGTGAAACTCATCTTTCAAAACATAGATCATGTGATGCAACTCATATAGTACATCTTATGAAAATCATCTTGCATAGTGTAGCTCATGTGATGCAACTTGGGCATTACATCTTGTATCTCATAGCAAAACTCATCTTGTGTGATGCAACTCATCTCACTTAATGCAACTCATGCCATGAAGTGTAACTCACATAGTGTAGCTAGTGCAACACAACTCACATGATACATCTTGACCTAGGTTATGTTGACTAACTCATGCATCTCACACATCATAACTTGTCAGATCAAATTTACTATATAACTTGCATAGTGCAGCTTGAGAAACAAAACTCATATTTTGTAATGAAACTCCTATAACACATATTATGTTGGGTATCTTACCCCATCCATCTTATCCCTCAGTCCATAAATATATAAGGCAGGGCATCCAATGTAGCTTGACATGGGCTATGTCACTCACCTAAAGTAACTTAACCTATATATATTTATGCAATGAATCTTGTGGATCATAATTCATCTTGCATGGTTTAACTCATCTTATACACCACAATTTACATAGTGCATCTCTCACAACATAGCTCTGATAATGCAACTCGACTCATGTTCATCCTAGTTGGGTTATGTCATTTACCTAACACAACTCAATTCAACACTGCTCATGTATTACAACTCATTTCACACAACACAACTCATCTCACATAACAAAACTTGTGAAGCATAGATTAAGCATTGCATCTAGTGAATCCTAGATCACACATCACATCTCATGAATCCTCATTCACATAACACAACTCATTTCACATAACATAACTCAGATAGTGCATCTTCATAGAGTAGCTCACCCAAAGCATCTTGACCTGATTGTGTCGACCTAAATTATGTCCATCACTAAGCACAACTCAACCCATCATAACTCATACATCATAACTCACATATCATAGCTTAAGAGCTATATCTCAAGAAACATAACCCATATAGTGTAGCTCAAGCAACACAGATCACATATTGTAACCCAAACCACATAGCTTAAATCATGTCATCAGTGTAGCTCATGTAACATTACTCACCCAATGTACCTTGACAAGGGTTACATAGACCTAGTTTGGGTTTATCCCCGAATGCAACTCATGTAGTGAAACTTGCAAGGTACAACATGAATCATCTCATATGACATAACTAATCTCACTCAATGAAACTCATCTCATGTAGCACAACTCATCTCTGTAGTGCAACTCATGTAGCACAGCTCATGCAACTCATCTCATATAGCATATCTCAACCCAAATTTTATCAAATTTCTAACACATCTTTCACATTGTAACTTGTTAGCCCAACTTGCACAATAGAGAATGGACATCACCATTTATCTCACATAATGCAACTCATATTGTGAATCATAACTCATCTTATGTAGTAAAACTTGCATGTTGTAGTTAGGCATGACTTGTGTCAATCACCTAACATAACTCGACCCAGTGTATCTCTCTCAATGCATCTTGTGTAGCATAACTCCTAAAATGCATCTTGTGTAGAACATATTATGCATCATAACTTAGATCACACAATGTAACTTGCTAGTTTAGCTCACCTAATTACAACCTCATCTACCTTGTCTCGATCTCTTAATACATCTCAACCATGAACAACCCATGAAATGTTACTCATACATTGCTTCTTAAGCAATGCAACTCATCTCACATAGTGTAACTCATCTCATGAAATGAAAATTGCATAGCATACCCTTCTCATAATAAATTTCATGATGCATCTCAACCTGGGTTGTGTTAATTACTTAACATAACTCTACTTGACATAATTCATGTAGTCTAACTCATCTCACACAATGCAACTCACCTTACACAATGTACCTCATCTTACATAGTGAAATCTCATGAAGGCCAACTCATGAATTACATCTAACAAATCCCAACTTTCATAATGTATTTTCATAGTGTAATGTGCCCAACAAAGCTTGATTAAGGTTAATGAATCTCATCTCACACAATGTAACTTATATCACGTAATACGACTCATGCCATGAAGTGCAGCTCACATAACATAGCTCATGCAACTCAACTTATAAGGCATAGATCATGCCATGAAACTTGGGTATTACATCTTGTCTCATAAAATTCAACTCTCCTTGCATGATGTAACTCATCTCACTTAACGCAACTTGTGCCATGAAGTGTAACTCATGTAGCGCAAGTAGTGTAGTAAAACTCATATGGCATATCTTGACCTAGTTTACACTGGTCGACTGATGTAGCTCATGCATCATAACTTGCCATATCAAATTTTAAATATAACTTTCAAAATGTATCTTTAGAAACATATCTCATCTTTTGTAATGAAACCCCTATAACACAGCTTGTGCATCCAATGTACCCTGACTAGGGTTGTGTCAACCTGATTTGTGTTTGTTGCTCAACATAGGTCAACACAAGGTAACTCACATAGTGTAACTTGGAAGGTGTAGCTCACACAACATGACTTATCTCATATGACACAAATCATCTTGCATGATGCATCTCGCATATCATAGCACAACTTATAACTATTATGGGGGGAGGGTATTCTTTGAATGCCTTTGTAGGAAAACAAGTGAAAACACAAGAAATGTTTTGTTCCCCCTTTTACCTACAAATAATTTAGTATATTCAAATTGTGAAATAAAAAGTAAATGTATGAAGGAAAACATGTTTCTTCTTTAATGTGAGATCGAATTTTGTGTGGAACTTTATTTTTGCCTTGGATTTTTGTATTGTGGTTTGAACTCGAGTTGGACTGCCAGCCCAAGTTGAAAAAATGAACTTGATAATCATGGGATCCTTATGAGAGTCATGACATGGATTTTAACTTATAAATACTATATGGGAGGGTGTTATTTGAATGTGTTTATGGGAAAATAAGTGAAAACATGGGAAAAATTTTGTTCCCCCCTTTACCCTCAAATCATTTGATATATTTTGGTTATGAAAGAAATAGTAAATGGATGAAGGAAACCATGTTTCCTCTAGAATGCAATATCTAATGTTGGGTGGAACTTTATTTTTGCCTTTTATTTATATATTATGGTCTAAAATAAAGTGTTATCCTAGCCAGAGTTGGACATCCATCCCAAGTTGGACTACTAATGTGAGTTAGATTGCCAGCCCAGGTTGGGTTGGCAACTCGAGTTGAAAAAATGAGCTTGATTTTAATGTGATCCTTATGAGAATAATGACATGGATTTTAAATTATAACTAATATGGGGTAAGGGTGTTCTTTTAATACTTTGTGGGAAAATAAGAAAAAAACATGGGAAACATTTAGTTCCCCTTTTTACCCATAAGAAATTTGGTATACTCTGGTTGTGAGAAAAAATAATAAATGGATTGATGAAACCATGTTTCATCTTCAATGCAAGATACAAAGTTATGTGGAACTTAATTTTTTCCTCAAATTTATGTATTGTGATTTGAACTAGAGTTAGAATTCTAGCCTAAGTTGGGTTGCCAGCCTAAGCTAGGTTGAGAGCCTGAGTTAGGTTGCTAGCCTGAGTTGGGTTGCCAACCTGAGCTTGGTTGACAGCCCAAGGTATGTTGCCAACCTGAGCTAGGTTGGAAACTCAAGCTTAAAAAATGAACTTGATAATCATGGGATCCTTGTGAATATCATGAAATGGATTTTAACTTATAAATACTATGGTTGAAGGGTGTTCTTTGAATGCCTTTTTAGGGAAAGAAATGAAAACTTGGGAAACATTTTATTCCACCCTTTACCTGCAAATAATTTGGTTGCAAAAATAAATAACAAATGGATGAAGGAAACCATGTTTCCTATTGAATGAAATATCCAATGTTTCATGGGAATTTATTTTTTGACATGGATTTTTGTGTTGTGATTGGAGGACGAGTTGCACTACCAATCAGAGTTTTGAAAATTTGAGTCAGGTGGCTGACATCAGAGGGGCTGGTAACCAAAGTAGGAAAAATGAAATTGATAACCAATGGTATGGTTATGAGAATGATGACATGTATTTTAACTTATAACTACTATTGAGGGAGGGAAAGCAAGTAAGCAAGTAGGGAAAACAAACTTGATAAATAAGGGACCCTTATGCGAACCATGGAATGGATTATAACTTTTAACCACTCTGGGGGAGGGCAGGGAAGGAAGTAAGAAAGATGGACTTAATAATTATGGGAATCCTTATGTGGAGAATGACATGGATTTGAACTTATACCTATTATGAAGGGAGGGAGCAAACAAGTAAGTGTGAGGGGAACACAACTAGGAGCTCGAGTTGGATTCCCACCCCTAGTTGGGCTTTCAGCCTGAGTTGGGTTGCCATCCTGAGTTGGATGACCATCCCAAGTTGGGCTGCCATCTCGAGTTGGATTACCAACCTAGGTTAGGCTGCCATCCTTAGTTGTGCTACCATCCATAGTTGGATTACAAGCCTGAGTTGGTCTGTCAGCCCAGGTTGGGTTGCCAAATAAATAGTGAATGGATGGGGGAGACCATGTTTCCTCTTTAATGAAAGATTGAATGTTGGGTGGAAAGATATTTTTTCCTTAGTTTTTTTGTATTGTGGTTTAAACTCCACTTCTAATCAGAATTCTATAAATTTGAGTCAGGTGGTTGACATGAGTAGGGCTGGCAACTAGAGTAGGAAAAATGAACATGATAACCAATGGGATGGTTATGAGAATGATGACATGGATTTTAAGTTATAACTAATATGGGGAGAGGGTGGGAAAGCAAGCAAGTAGGGAAAACAAACCTAATAAACAAGGGACCCTTATACAAACCATGGAATGGATTTTAACTTTTAACCACAATGGGGGGAGGGCAGGTAAGGAAGTAAGGAAGATGGACTTGATAATGATGGGAATCCTTATGTGGAGCATGACATGGATTTGAACTTATAACTACTACAAATGGGAGGGAAAAAGCAATCAAGCAGCTTGAGTTAGATTACTAGCCTGAGTTGGGTTGCCATCCCGAGTTGGGCTTCACAGCTTGAGTTGCGCTGCCATCCCTAGTTGGATTACCAGCTTGAGTTGGTCTACTATCCTAGGTTGGGTTGCCAAATAAATAGTGAATGGATGGGGGAAACCATGTTTCCTTTATAATGTGAGATTGAATGTTGGGTGGAATGATATTTTTGCCTCACATTTTCCATATTACGGTTTGAACTCCACTTGCCTTATTAACCCAAGTTGTGTCTTGAGCCTGACATGAAAAAATGAGCTTGCTAATAAAATGGCATCCTTTTGAGAATCATGGAATGGATTTTAACTTGTAACTACTATGGGGGGAGTGTGATTTTTGAGCTCATGTTTGATTGCCATCTCAATTTGGACTTTCAACCTGAGTTGGACTACCAACTTGAGTTGGGTTGTGAAAAAAATATTGAATGGATGGGAAAAACCATGTTTCTTCTTTAATGTGAGATCGAATGTTGGGTGGAAACATATTTTTGCCTCAAATTTTTTGCATTGCAATTTGAACTAGATTTGCACTACCAACCTGAGTTGTTTCTTGAGATCGAGTTGAAAAAATGAGCTTGATAATAAAATGGGATCCTTATGAGAATCATGTCACATATTTTAAATTATAACTACTATGAGGGGAGGGTGTTCCTTAAATTCCCTTATGTGAAAATATAGGAAAGATATTGTTCCCCACTTTTTCAGCAAATAATGTCAGATACTCAAGTTGGGAAAGAAATACGAAATGGATGGAGGAAACCATGTTTCCTCTTTAATGCAAGATAGATTATTGTGTTGAACTTTATTTTAGCCTCAATTTTTTTATTATGGATGGAACCAACATTGGATTTCTAGCTAGCCTGAGTTGGACTGCCATCTCGAGCTAGACTTCCATCCTGAGTTGGATTGCTAGCCTGAGTTGGGTTAAAAAAAATGGTGAATCAATGGGGGAAACCATCTTTCCTCTTTGATGTGAGATTGAATGCTAGTTGGAACCATATTTTTTCCTCTAATTTCTATATTGTGTTTGTAACTTAGGTTGCATTACCAACCCGAGTTGGCTTTTCAAATCGAGTTGAAAAAATGTGCTTGATCTTAAAATGGGATCCTTATGATAATCGTCACATGGATTTTAACTTATAACTACTATGGGGGGAGGGTGTTATTCAAATTCCCTTATAGGAAAGCAAGTGAAAACATGGGAAAGATATTGTTCCCCCCCTTACTCATAAACAATTCCAGATACTCGAGTTGGGAAAGAAATGAGAAATAGATGAAGGAAACCATGTTTCCTCTTTAATGAGAGATTGATTATTTCATGGAACTTTATTTTTGCCTCAGATTTATCTATTGTGGATGGAACCTGAGTTGGACTGCCATCCCGAGTTAGGCTTTTGGCCCCAGTTGGGTTGTGAAATAAATAGTGAACAAATGGGGAAACCATTTTTCCTCTTTCATGTGAGATTAAATTTTTGGTGGAAGCATGTTTTTGCCATGGATTTTTATATTATAGTTTAAAATTGAGTTGCATAGCCAACCTGAGTTGGGTTTTTTTCCTAAGTTGAAAAAATGAGCTTGATAATAAAATGGGATCCTTATGAGAATCATTGCATGGATTTTAACTTATAACTACTATGGGGGGAGGGTGTTCTTCAAATGCCCTTATGGGAAAGCAAGTGAAAACATGAGAACAATATTATTCCCCCCTTACTTGCAAATAATTCCAGAAACTTGAGCTGGGAAAAAATGCAAAATGGATGAAGGAAACCATATTTCCTCTATAATGCAAGATATATTATTCTATGGAACTTTATTTTTGCCTCAAATTTATATGTTATAGATGGAACGTGAGTTAGATTTCTAGCTTGAGTTGGACTGCCATCTTGATCTAGACCTGCACCTCGAGTTGGGTTGTGAAAAAAATAGTGAACAGATGGGGGAAACCATTTTTCCTCTTTCATGTGAGATCAAATTTTGGGTGAAAGCATGTTTTTTCCATGGATTATTATATTGTGGTTTAAACTCGAGTTACATAGCCAACCTGATTTGGGTTTTTTGCCCTAGTTGAAAAAATGAGACTAAAAATAAAATGGGATCCTTATGAGAATCATTGCATGGATTTTAAATTATGACTACTATGAGGGGAGGGTGCTATTCAAATACCCTTATGGGAAAGCGAGTGAAAACACATAAGAGATATTTTTCTCCCCTTCTACCCACAAATAATTACGGATACTCAAGCTAGGAAAGAAATGAGAAATGGATGAAGGGAACCGTGATTCCTCTTTAATGTGTGATCAATTATTTTATGGAAATTTATTTTTACCTCAAATTTATATGTTGTAGATGGAACTTGAGTTGGATTACCAACTTGAGTTGGACTGCCATCCCGAGCTAGACCTTCACCCTGAGTTGTGTTGTGAAAGAAATAGTGAACAGATGGGGGAAATCATTTTTCCTCTTTCATGTAAGATCAAATTTTGGGTAGAATCATGTTTTTGCCATGGATTTTTGTATTGCAGTTTGAACTCGAGTTGCACAACCAACTTGAGTTGGGTTTTTTGCTTGAGTTAAAAAAACAAGATTAATAATAAAATGGGATCCTTATGAGAATCATCATGTGGATTTTTACTTATAACTACTATGGGGTGAGGGTGTTCTTTAAATGACCTTGCGAGAAAGTAAGTAAAAACATGGAAAAGATATTATTCCCCCTTACCCACAAATAATTTAGATACTCGAGCTGGGAAAGAAATGTGAAATGGATGAAGGAAACCATGGTTTTTCTTTAATGCGAGATTGATTATTATGTGGAACTTTATTTTTTTCTCAGATTTCTATATTGTGGATAGAACCTGAGTTGGATTTCCATCCTGAGTTGGGTTTTGAAAGAAATAGTGACTGAAAGGGGGAAACCATGTTTCCTCTTTAATGCAAGATTGAATGTTGTGTGTAACAATGTTTTTGCCTTGGATTTTTGTGTTGGGGCTTGAACTCGAGTTGCATGACCAACCCAAGTTGTGTGTTTTCTCCAAGTTGAAAAAATGAACTTGAAAAAAAATGGGATCCTTATGAGAATCATCACATGGACTTTAACTTATAAGTACTATGGGGGGAGGGGGTGTTCTTTGAACATCTTTATGAGAAAGCAAGTGAAAACATAGGACAGATATTGTTGCCCCCTTACCTACAAATAATTTTAGATACTCAAGCTGGGAAAGAAATGTGAAATGGATGAAAGAAACCATGTTTCCTATATAATGTGAGATTGATTATTTCATAGAACTTTATTTTTGCCTCAAATTTCTATGTTGTAGATGGAACCTGAGTTGGATTTCTAGCCTGAGTTGGATTGCCATCCTGAGTGGGGCTTCCAACCCTAGTTGGGTTGTATAACAAATAGTGAATGGATGGGGGAAACCATTTTTCCTCTTTCATGTGAGATTAAATGTTGGGTGGAAGCACATTTTTGCCTTATATTTTTTTATTTTAGTTTGATCTTGAGTTGCACAACCAACTCAAGTTGGGTTTTTTGCTCGAGTTCAAAAAATGAGCTTGAAAATAAAATTGGATCCTTATGAGAATTATCTTGTGGATTTTAACTTATGACTACTTAGGGGGGAGGGTATCCTTTGAATTCCCTTATGGGAAAGCAAGTGAAAACATGAGAGAGATATTGTTCCCCCCTTTTACCTACAAACAATTTTAGATACTCCAGTTGGAAAAGAAATGGAAACCATGTTTTCTTTGTAATGTGAGATCAATTATTACATGGGAATTTATTTTTACCTTAGATGTTTGTATTGTAGATGGAACTCAAGCTAGATTTCTATCCTGAGTTGGATTACCATCCTGAACTGGGCTCCCAGCCTGAGCTGGGTTGTGAAAGAAATGGAAACCATGTTTCCTCTTTAATGAGAGATTGATTATTTCATGGAACTTTATTTTTACCTTATATTTTTGTATTACAGATATAATTCAAGTTGAATTTCTAGAATGAGTTGGACTACCATTTGAAATTGGGCTTCCAGTTGGGTTGTAAAAGAAATGGAAACCATGTTTCCTCTATAATACAAAATTGATTATTGCATGGGAATTTATTTTTGCTTTAGATTTCTATACTATGAATGGAACCTGAGCTATATTTCTAGTCCAAGTTAGACTACCATCCTGAGCTAGGTTGTGAAATAAATAGTGAATAGATGGGGGAAACCATGTTTCCTCTGTGTTGATTTACACAACTCAAGCCTAAGTTGGGTCGATGCTCTTGTTGTACTTGAAAAAATGAGCTTGATCAATATAATTGGATCCTTATGAGAACCATGGCATGGATTTTAACTTATAACTACTATGAGGGGATGGTGTTCTTTGAATGCCCTTATGGGAAAGCAAGTGAAAACACGTGAAAGATATTGTTCCCCCCTTACCTGCAAATAATTATGGATACTCGAGTTGGGAAAGAGTTGGAAACCATGTTTCATATTTAATGTGATATCAAATGTTGTTTGGAATCCTAGTATTTCCTTAGTTTTCCATATGTTTTAGTTTTTTGGTTCATATATCTTATTACTCTATGAAGAGTGGTGGGATGATGATCAAGTGTTTCAATTTTATTTGATCTTTAGCCTTAGGCTAATTTTAGGATTGTCAATGCCTAAATCCTAACTCACCCACCTAGTAATAGACTTGATTACATGTATTTTGGTTTTTTTATTGTTCCTAGAGTTGTTCTCTAAAACTATTAGATCTACCCTTCCCTTGCTAATTTCGTTAAAGCTTTTACAGATGGTTCTAAGAGTGGACCTTTAGAATGTTATCAAAGTTACCTTTTCAGTGTGATTTACACAACTTGAGCTTGAGCTGGGTCAATTTAATGAGTTACACTTGAAACAATGAGCTTGATCATAATCAGATACTCAAGTTGGGAAAGAAATACTGAAAGGATGAAGGAAACCATGTTTCCTTCTCCTTAAAGTAGGATCAAATGGTGGGAAGACCCTTATTTTTTCCTTAGATTTCTATATTGTGGTTGGTTGGTTTGGATCTCTCTCTTATAACTCTATAAAGAGTGATAGGCTGATGATTAGGTGTTTTTGATTTAATATAAGCTTTGGCCTTAGGCCATTGTTAGGGTTATAGATGCCTAGATCCTAGCTCACCCACCCATTAATAGACTTGATTAAATGTATTTTGGATTTTTTTATTCCTAGAGTTCTTCTCCAAAACTATCAGATCTAGCTACCCCTCGCCAGTTCAATTTTACACCTTTGTGGATGGTTTTAGGATTGGACCTTTAGAAAGCTATCAGAGTTACCTTTTCTATGTTATTTTCATAACTCAAGCCCAAGCTGGGTTGATTTAACAAGTTTCTCTTGAAAAAATGAGATTGATCAATATAATGGGATCTTTATGAGAATCGTGGCATGGATTTTAACTCATAACTACTATGGGGGGAGGGTGTTCTTTGAATTCCCTTGTAATAAAGTAAGTGAAAAGATGGGAAAGATATTTTTCCTCCCTTACCCACAAAAAATTCTAGATACTGAAGTTGGGAAATAAATGGAAATGAATTTTTTTCTATAATGTGAGATCAAATGTTGTTTGGACTCATAGTTTTACCTCAAATTTTGGTATATATTGCTGTTGTTTGGTTCAAATCTCTTATTACTCTATGAAGAGTGGTAGGCTAATGATCAGGGCTTTTGATTCAATCTAAGCTTTGGCCTCAAACCATTGTTAGGATTATCGATGCCCAAATCCCAATTCACCCACCTAGTAATAGACTTGATTACATGTATTTTTGCTTTTTATAATTGTTTTTAGAGTTATTCTCTAAAACTATTAGATCTATCCACCCCTTATCACATCAATTTTTGCTTTTGTTGATGGTTCTAGGAGTGGACCTTTAGAGTGATATTGGATTTGCTTATTCAGTGCCTATTTTTACATCTCAAGTTTGAGTTGGGTTGATTTGCCAAGTTGCACTTAAGAAAATGAGCTTGATCATATTTTCACCTTGGATTTCCATATTGCAATTGGTTAGTTCAGATCTCATATTACTCTATAAAGAGTGGTAGGCTGATGATCATGTCTTTAGATCTGAGCTTTGGCCTCTGCCCATTGTTAGGGTTGTCAATTCTTAGATCCCAACTCACCCACCCAATAATATACTTGATGACATGTTTTTTAGTTTATTATTATTATTATTGGAGTTGTTCTCCAAAACTATTAGATCTAGCCACCTCTTTCCACTTTTGCTCTATAGATGTGGATGAGTGTAGTCCTTGTGTCATTTCCTCACTGGTATTTTACAATTTCTAAGAGATGGAGGTGAAACCTTAATCCTATCCATAATACTTATGACAAGGTTATTTTCTATCTATTTGGGTTATGAATGCTAAGTAGAAGGTCCAGAGCATTTCTACTCTTTTCATGTTTGTGAGTTATTCTCAAAGATGATGTGGGCTAGAGTATACATTGTTAGCATTTCTGCCACTATATTGTCTTTGGCACATTTACTCTTTGTGTTGAACCAATTATATGGGAATTTATGATGAAAGGTGATATTTGTCTCTTCTTCCATTATGATGATTCATTTTGGAAGTTTTATCTAAAACTTGGCTTGTCAATCAGTCTAGGTGTAGTGTGAATGTTTCACATGTTTGATCAGATCACACATCCCCTAGTGGCTTATAATTATATGTTATATCCTTGTGCACATGCAAATAATGGCTTTAAATTGCTCTTTTGTAGTGGTGGCCATGATTATGGTACTTTTCCTTGTAGGCTAAGGTTGATGCATTCAGATTGTTTGTGCCAATTAAAATTGCATAGGGGGATATTCTAGTTAAGGAAGTTCTTGAGCAATCTTAAAATTGAGGTGGTCACATGCATGGTGCACTCTATCCTTCGTGTCAATCATGAGTTTGATTGCTTTAGGATGTAGGGTTCTATACATGATGTTCTTTACATGTACCTATAAACTAAAAACCTATGGCTAGAGTGTTATGGTCTACTTGTCTTTGTCCCTAATCCAAATTTTGCCTTTGTAAGGAGTCAAGGTGTTTGTGATAGTCAAGATTTGGCTTTTATGGATGGCATGTGCTCTTTGAAAGTGCATAGGGGGCTTTCCTGGGAAGTATGTCCTTGATTAACTTGAAAATTGAGGTGGTCACATGTATGGTGCATATTATCCATGGTTACCTTATCATGAGCAAGTTGGTTGAGTTGACATATGGTAAGTGACTTTGTATGGGATGAGATTTCCAGGGGTTTGTGAACTAAAGATCTCTACTTTTCTTGTTCTAACTTGTTTATCCCTCCCTTCTCATTTAATGGCATAATTTTACATTGGTGTAATGTATGTGAAAAGGAGGTATTGAGGGTTCCCTCACCCTCTTCCATACTGTTCACATGTCAACCATAAGGATTTTATGTTTGATTTCAAGGAATAATGAATGCTTTGCTCTGATTTCACATAGACATGGGTTTTTCCAGTGCTTATCAGCATCCCACTTGTAGTTGGAAGCTACCTAGTTGTTACTACCAGTAGTCATATACTTGTCTCAAATATTAAGCCATACAAGTCTAAGTATGAACTATTTTAGACTATGAAATTACGGATGGCTCATTAAATGAGTTATAGTTTCTTTGATGGTACCTTATTACTCAAATAATTTTAGTAATTCTAGATCTAATACATGCCCTAAATCTTGACTCTTAGAAGGGATGTATTTATTAGATAAATTTTTGGTGTGATCTCACCCACTATTTTTGTGATTCATGATAACTCGATAGATCACACGGCCGTTATGCTAATGATGCTTCATTCAAATTTATACACTATCAACTTTCAATGGTAGGATAGAGCCCTACCATGGTGGTGACATGTGATAGAGAATTAGGGTTTGATTCTAGAGAGGGATCCTGAGAAATGGCTACCACATCCAAAAAAGGTAATAGGCACACAAATTACCCAATCCTGACATAGGGAGGTAGTGACAATAAATAATAATATTGGGCTCATCAAGTCTAGTAATTGGAATGAGTACAATCTAAATCCCTTAACAAGGAACCATTAGAGGGAAAGTTTAGTGCCAGTAGCCATGGTAATTCTAGCTCTAATAACGTATATTTAAGTTATTTTAGTTAAAAATCTCATAGTTGGATCTTGGGTCATCATAGTCGATCTACCCCCTAAGTGTGCACTAGACCTCATATCCCTTCTACCAATGGCATGTTCCTTGACTTAGTTGGCTAGATCACAATTCTAGTGCCATTACTTTAAAATAATTAGAGTGATAAAAGTAAGCCTACACTTTGCATACATTAGCATAGAATAAAATGATAGGTGTCTAGTCCTATTTTGTTGGCCTTTAAGACTAGAGCAATGATTAATAGGGACTATCAGGGGCATTCATATTTCATTTTCAGAGGTGAAATTATTGGATTTATGGAAGATGACCCACTACAAAAGCATTTTTTGAGGATGTTTTCATTAATTAAAAACCAAATTTGGGGGCTCGAAGATGATCAGATACCATCCTAGTCTCAACCATAAATGATGCCAACCAAGGATCAGTAGATGTTACTCTAAGGACTCTACCATCGCCTTCTAAGAAATTAGAGTTTTTGGGTTCTAGGGGGAGTATGGTTGCAAGGCTAAAACTTAAAGGAATTCATAGAAGGGCACCATTAGGAGTGGATCATATGGCTTAATTTGACTCAACATGGGGAAACTTACAAGGTTTAGACATAGTAAGGATTGACAGATTGAGAGTTCTTTCTTGATTCTATGGGTGGTGGTGCATGGCCATTCTTAGTTAGTAGAGCAATATGTCTAGTTAATTTTTTTAATGAATGAGACCTCATCTTGATAACTAGCTATGCAGAGGTTCCATTTTGTGGCCAGCTTCTTAGAGGTACTATGGCCATTTAGGCCATGAAAGTTTGAGGTAATAACAAGTCTGTAATGCCCTTAGATGTTATAGGCTACACACGTGTTACATTGATGCAAACAATGATTTTTCTCCATATTCTGAAAGGCTCAATAAATCTTGCCAAATTACATCATGATGGGGATATACCATTGCAATTATTAATCTTCAATGAGGAATTACTAATAAGTGCAAGTCATCATCTCATATTGACTACATCCCTACCCTTTATACACACTTCCCATCACTCCTACTAATTTAATGATTTGTTGAAGTGTTTGGATCACACCAATGATGGTAGTTTCTATCAGTGACATCATGAGAAGTTAATTAAACCTTATCATTTATAGGAAGGAGAAGTCATAACAAGGTTACCATAGGTGAACCTATGGTATGATCATTATTAGTTTTGAGCCCATGAATTATGTAGGGGAAGGGGTGAGCTTGATGTGGTCAAACTCATCACCTACTCAAACCCTACTCTCATTAACATTTAGACTAGGGGCCCTATTGCTTTATCATGCTTCACTCCAGGTGGGTGTCATGGTAGGCCTTAGGCCTCTATAAGTCATTTGTGTGTTATTCAAGTTATATAATCCAAAGGCATGATTGAGTGCTATGTTTTATGTTGTGGTGATGTGGATAACCTTTTTTTGACTATGATAGGTGTGTCTAGTGACTTTAGTCCCTAGGTAGTCCTACCCTACTACATTTGGAAGGGGCCCCTTTATTTCCCTTTACAATTTGGTTCCTTGAAAAGCACCCATGAATATCACTATATTTTTGCCTCCATGAGGTAGGTATAACCCCCTTGTTATGTTACTAAGGATAGCTGTGCTTCTCAAGAGTGATGGTGTTGTGTTCAGGAGTATAGTCATGTAAGTCATGTGGTAGAAACTCTCATCACCATTACCTTTCCCTCTTTGATGGCCTATATAATTTTTGATGTGGTGGGGTAGGGGACATCTCCCTTCTCCAGTACCCACCCATGAGGTCTCACCCTCTAGACCATGGTGGGATTGTGGGATGGGTGTTTTTCACAAATACTTGAGACAATGTAGTGCATTTTGCACTAAGGATTGGAAAGAAATAGCTACATGATTTGTGTATCATGTGCATGTTAGACTATCCATGCCATGAGAATATGACTCTTGATAATGGATATTTTAGCTCTCAACATGATGAAGAATGTAGTGAAATGTGATACTTAGTGTGAATTGTAAAATCCCATGAATCATCAAGTCTTTGAATGTAAGTTTCACTTGAGGCTTCAATTGAGGGCATGCCTACTTGGTCATCACACTTTAAAATCTCTCTCCCCCTCGATGCATAGGTAGGATCAATGGATATGGACATCCATCCCTAAAGGGGGTGTGGTTGGCTCAAATGGGAATAAGGTCTATCCCCTATATCATGATGATCAGTGACCCACATGGGTTGGCATTGGTTTGTGCCCAATGAGTGTGAATATGTGTGGAAATTTATCTTGGAGTTGATGGATTTTTTCCTAATGTGCAAGCTAGATAGCTACCTTCCACATCCCCAAGTTAGGCATGAACACCCACTGAGTTTAATAATATCATTAAGTGAAGAAAAAGAAACTTACAAAGATTCCCCTAGTAATGGTGAGTGAACTAGGAAGAGCTCAACATGAAAATTGATTGCCATGCCTATCAAATTGTAGTCTATAGAAGCATCCTCAGTGATAGACTAGGCCCAATTCCCTTAGAAGGGAGCACTAGAGAGGGTGAGATCTCCGTTAGGATTGGACCCTATCACACCACGAGGTGTTGTCAATGAGTCAAGTTATTTGGGAATGTATCCCTAATCAGGTGGTAAATTTTATCCAAGGCTAAATACAGGTGAGAGACTAATAAAGAATAAGTATTATGAGGAAAATATGAAAAGGAATTTGAAAATAAAGTTAAAGAGTGCTTGGAATTTTTGAGAGGGAAGTGGATGGAGGTTGGTGATGTGTCACAGTTAGATGTAGAATGACATGAGCCAATCCATTACTCATATCAGGGGGCATGCTAATATGGGCCATCATGGAGGTATAAGTGTGTCCTTTGGGTCACTTAATGTACCTCCTTTGTGATGGTTGGGGAATAAAAATTACACCTATGGTGGGACCTTAGGCACCTACACAATCATGGCATTAGCTAGTAGGCTTTCCATCTAACCCATCTTGAAACACGGACCAAGGAGTCTAACATGTGTGTGAATTGGTAGGTTACAAAAATTGTGAGGTGCAAAGAAGTTGACTGGTGAGATCCCTTGTCAGGGGGTGCACTATTGACTGACCCTAATCTTCTATGAAGGGTTTGAGTGTGAGCACACCTATTGGGACCTGAAAGATGGTGAGTTATGATTTAGTAGGGTGAAGCCAAAGGAAACTCTAGTGGAGCCCCATAATGATATTGATGTGCAAATCATTCATCTAACTTAGGTATAGGGGTGAAAAACTAATTAAACCATCTATTAGCTAGTTTCCTCTAATGTTTCCCTTAAGATAGGTGGAGCTCACATGCAAGTTTTATCAGGTAAATAAAATTATTAGAGGCATCAGGGGTGTAATTCCCTCGACCTATTATCAAACTTTAAATAGGTAAGGTGGCATGGCTACTCCATTGAGCTGCACCATAAAATCTTGAGCTCCAAGTGGGCCATTTTTGGTAAGTAGAACTAGTGATGTGGGATGAATTAAAAGTCAAGTTATAGTGCCAAATTGCACACTAACCTAGATCCCACAAAGGGTGTTGGTTTATTAAGATAGTAGGATTTTGGTCATGGAAGTTGAAATCCACTGAGTGTGTAATAACTCACCTGTAAAATAAACTAGCCCTAAAAATGGATGGTATTGAAGTGCACAACCTATACTCAGCCATTGGGGTAAGTGCTAGGCTTTGATGAGTAGGAAGATGTGGGGGTTGTTGTGAAACCTTAGGTGTGAGCCTAGGTAGACTAGCCCCTGATGTAAATCTTAGTGGTAGTAGCAAATATTCAAATGAAAACTTTGAAGACTGAAGTGGGGAAAGGTTCCATGTGAATATCACTTAGACATAGGTTAGTTGATCCTAAGAGATGGGGAAGTCCTATTTCAAGGTTGCACTCTATGTGATCATCAAAAGGGAATTGAGTTAATATTATTGAATTGGGACATGGTGGTGGATGGAAATGTTAGGAAATCTAGAGATTTCAGTGGGGTCCCTAGGAAGAGTTATCTTTTCTTTTTAATAGCCTAACCGCCCTAAAATTGGTTCAACTAGAGATAGGGTTCAGTAGCTAGAAGATAACCACATGTCTTGCATTGTTTGGTGCACCTTCAGTGGCCTTTGAAAATCTAGAGGACTAAGTACCATTCATGCCTAGTCATACTCATAACTATATTATGTCTCTAAGGTGAATACCCTCTAGTCAATAGAATAATGTAGGTAGGAAGTTGGAAAAATGGATCTATAACTTCAAGAAAAGGATTGGATCTAAAGGCTGGGCCTAAGGGTATGTTCCCCAAACCCATGGGTTATTAGTGGCCTTCCCTAGAAGTGTCCATGATGATGGTGGGCCATTATGTGTCAATTGGCTGATGGGCACAGGATCTTCCCCCTATGGGGGATTTCCCTAGGTGGCAAACAACCAACTCAAAATTGGTATAGACAAGGGGAATCTAACTATTTAATTAAAACAAAGCATTGTGATGGTCCCTAGATGTTGATGTAATGTGATTTCTACCTAGTGCTCTAAATGTCAAAGTGAAGAAATTTAACCAAGAATGGGTAAATGGTGGGAGTAACTATGACTCTCTTAAGGTATCCAAATGCCTCATCATCTAATTAGTGACACACATTAATAGATTAAAGAGATTCCCACTATCCCTATCTACTATCTAGTGAAACCATAGCCAAGGGAATGGTCTTGATAGAATCAGTGGGGATAGAAGACCCAATTGAGCTTGACTCTAGTATGACTTTGTGAAATGACTTAAGAGGTGTAAAATAAGTGGGACTTATTTCATTGCAAGTGAAATACCACTAATTTTAACATTATTTTACCTATTTTATGAGGCAGAGATGGGGCAATGCCCCTATTTTTGGCCTTAAGCTATGCTCTAGTGCATCGATCTAGGTGGAAGACATTGTCAAGTGGGGAGTTTAGCTAGGGTGGTACAACTATTAAAAGATAACACAGGTGTCCTAAGATGAGCTCAATGATAATAGAAATCTTATGTGGAACAAAAGGGTAAAAGCTCATTTGATTTTGATTTTTAGCATCTCTCTCTTTGGATACATTGTGATTTGTAGTAGGGTTACTTTTGTCTCCCCAAGGGCCCATGTCATTGGCAACCTCTATTTGGTGTAATAACCCATCCAAAGCAACCTTGTATAACAATTTCAAGCAGTTAACAAGAATAATCCTTTGTAGATAACTTAAATAAGTGATGGGGTATTATAAGTGGCAGAGTAGCCTTTCTACCATCATCCATTAAGATTCAACCATCTATCACCCTAATTCATACAACCTTAGGTCACTATATGGGTGGGGTTCATGGGGAGATGCATATATAAGAGTACAAGAAGTGTGTGGTTGAGAGAGCTATGATTGGGTATTTTTTAAATTTGCACCTTGAACATTTTTGATAATGTTTCAAGTCATCCTATACCAATGTTGTTGTGAAAAACAATTCACACTTAGAGAGTAAATTTTGAGTGCACTTTCTAAAATAATATGGGTTGTTGCATATTTTGGGTGGGGTTTCCTATACCAATGTCATCACACAAATAAACTCACACTTGGATTTTTTTTTTAAAAAATTTCTAGTGGAGTTTTCAAAATAATATGCGATGTTACATGTTTAGGGTGGGGTTCCCTATACTGATGTCGTCACAATGCAACTCCAGGGAGGGGGTTGGGGTTCAAAATAATATGTAGTGTTTGGATAGTTTTTGGGTGGGGTTTCTTATACCTATGTCATCATAATGAAACCTAGGGAGGGGGTTAGGGTTCAAAATAATATGTAGTGTTTGGATATTTTTTGGGTGGGGTTTACTATACCAATGTTAATACATGAAGAAATTTGCACTTAGATGGAATTTGGATAATATTTCAAGTAGGGTTCCCTATACCAGCATCATCATAATGAAACTCATGCAACCAATGCCACTTGGGAGAGGTGGGGTGAGGGGGTAGGCATAAGATTTTCCCAAAATAATAGGCAATGTTGAGTATTTTAAGTGGAATTTCCTATACCAATGTCATTACATAGAGAAATTTTCACTTACATATATTTTTGATGATACTTTTAGTGTGATTTCCAAAACAATATGTGGTGTTGCATATTTTGGGTGGGGTTCCCTGTACCAACATCTTCAAAATGCATCTTGGGGGATTACAACAATATTCAAGTGTTACATTTTTTAGTTGGGGTTTCTTATAATAGTGTAATCACATAGAGAAATTCAGACTTCAATGGATTTTTGATGATATTTCAAGTGGGGTTTCTTACACCAACATCATCATAATGTAACTTGGGCTCCCAATACAACTTGGGGGGTTCTAAAACAACATGAAGTGTTGCATATTTTAGTTGGGGTTTCTTATACCAATTTCATTGCATAGATAAATTCACACTTAAGATGGATTTTTGACAATACTTTGAGTGGGGTTTCCTATACTAACGTCATCAGAATGCCACTCCAAGTTGCATTGGATTTCCTATACTAGTGTAATTGCACAAAGAAATTCACACTTATATTTTTGACAATATTTCAAGTTGGGTTTGATATACCATCTTCATCACAATGCCACTTAGGGTTGTAATGCAACCCAACCTCCCAATACAACTTGGGGGGTTTCAAAACAACATGCAATGTTTTCATATTTTATTTGGGGTTTTCTATACCAATGTCATCATGTAGATAAATTCACACTTAGATGGATTTTTGAAAATATTTGGAGTGGGGTTTCCTATACCAACATCATCGTAATATCACTCAGGGTCACAATGTAACTCGACCTCCCAATGCAACTTTGGGGGCTCTAAAATAACATGTACTATTACATTATTTAGTTGGGGTTTCCTATACCACTATCATCACATAGATAAATTCACACTTGGATAGATTTTTAATAATATTATAAGTGGGGTTTACTATAAAAACATCATCATAATGCCACTTGGGGTCATAATGGAACTCGACCTCCCAATTCAACTTTGAGGGTTCCAAAACAACATGCAGTCTTGAATATTTTAGTTGGGGTTTACTATACTAGTGTAATCACATAGAGAAATTAGCACTTCAATGGATTTTTGACAATATTTTGAGTGGGGTTTCGTATTCCAATGTCATCACAATGTAACTTAGCCTCCAAATGCAACTTGGGGGTTCCAAAACAACATGTATTATTCCATATTTTAGTTGGTGTTTGTTATACCAGTGTCATCACATAGAGAAATTCACACTTAAAATGGATTTTTGAAAATATTTTGAGTGGGGTTTCCTATGCCAACATCATTGTAATGTAAATTGAATGAAGAAGGTAGGGTAGGGGTTTTCCAAAATAATAGGTAGTGTTGAATATTTTAGGTGGGGTTTCCTTATACTAATGTCATCATGCAGTGATCTGGGAAACACTTTGGGTGACCACTCAGGTGGCAAAAATGATCCAAAAACCATTTGGGTGACCATTCAGGTGATAATTAATTCATTAAATCTTGTATTTTTTTCATTCTTAGAAGTCACATTGTTGATAATAGTTATTTCCTCGTGCCATTATGTCCTCAAGCACTGTACTATTTTAATTTTATTATTTCTATCAAGCCACTCATTCTTAAAAGGTCACCATTAATTCCTCGAGCCACTCAATCTCCCAATGTTTTCAAAATATGTATAAATGCATTGTAACCCAAAAAGGGAAGGCATACATCTCTTCCCAAAGATAATCCTATATCTGTATTATGATCTGTAAGTAATACGACGTCTCTTCTCAGAGAATTCATTGTTATTGTGTTGTTTCTATGCTATTACAATCTTCGTCAACCAGTACTTCTGAATTTTGGATCAGTTGTATCAGACCAATTTGTCTTAGGAGTGTATGTTCTCGAGGATGAGGTCAAGATACAAGAAACTTGGGTGGGAAGTGACAGAGCTTCTAAAATCTCCACCTATGTGCCCCAAATGAACTTAATTGGTAGATGACACTGAGACATCTGATCCTTTCAAGGAAATGGTGAATGAAGCCCTCCAGTGGCAATAAGTGTAGATGCTCCAACAATTTGCTTAAATTATTCAAACACTTTCAATGGGGAATTTTGGCTCTGTAGCTACACATCCAGGTTGCTCATCGAGGGAGCTTCCTTTTAGTACCCCAACACCCTTCAAGGTTTAGGTAAATTTTGATATTCCCACATTTGAAGGAAAAATCAATGCTGATGTAGTGGAAAATTGGTTGGATCAACTGTCATCCTACTTCTCCAAAAATAAGTTCACTGATGGAGAAAAGATCACTTTTGCTCTTTTGAAATCATCATTGCTCGTGAAAAACTAGTGGTTAGTGTACAAAAAGAGGTTCACTATGGATATCATTGGCCTTAGGGTGGAACCCACCTGGGATGATTTTATAGAAGTAGTAAAATAAGAATACTATCCCATTAGCATGTATGATGATTTATACATATAGTGGCAACAACTTCACCAAGGCAAGGACCAATCTATTCAAGATTACATAGACACTTTTCATTCTTTGTCTACAAGACTGGGCATTCAAGAAAGTGAGAAACATAAAACTCTCAAATATCATGGTGGACTATAATGGTACATCCAGGGGGAAATGGAACTCTTCAATTTGGAAACCCTCAGTGAGGCATATAAATTTGTAGTGAAGATTGAACAAAAGCATGGCAAGAAGAATACGAAGAGTCAACCTTCAAAATGGGAAAGTGACAAGGAAGGTCAAACACAAGGCCAAAATTAGAAGCAGAAGGAGTTTCAAGATAAGAAATCCTAGAAGGGGAAGGCTAGAAAATGGTGTGATTACCACAAAACTAGAACTCACTCTAAAGAAGAATGTCAAGCCATCAAGTCACTGCTCTCTGAGTCACAATACTTGATGTCTACTACTCTGCTTCATACACAACCTACAGTCAAAGAGGATGAAGAAGAAATTGTAGATGCTAAGCTCAACACCATTGTCACTTCATCATAAACCCTTGAGGAAACACCAGATGACAAAGAAAGATCATTTCACTCCAAATTATGGGTAAAAGGTAAGCCTCTGCATTTCATTCTTGATAGCGGGAGTCAAAAGAATTTAATCTCGGCTAAAGTTGTGAAAAGTCTAGGTTTATCCATGAAGCCTCATCCAAAGCCATATAGTATTGGGTGGTTGAGCCTAGGGAGAGACCTTCGTGTCACCCATCAGTGTCTTTTTTCATATGCTATAAAACCATTCCAAGATGAAATCTTCTGTGATGTGGTCAATCTAGACATTTGTGATGTCCTCCTTGGTCAACCGTTCATGTATGAGCGACATGGCATCTATGAATCTTGAACCTGAAGGATCACCCTCACTCTTAGAACATGGTGATATAGGGTACCAAAGGTACCACCTCCCACATCTGTTTCCTTGATCAGTGCTAAGTAATGCAAGATATTGGTGGAGAAGACAAAGCAATTTATTCTCATGATGGTCAAACCATAGAGACCCAAGGAGGTTGATGTTGTGGTCCTAACTACACAATCAACATAAAAACAAACACAGATAAGATGCATCACAAGTGAATATGATGACTTATTCAAGTCACCCATAGGAGTTCCACTGCATTTCCAGGTAAAACATTATATCGATTTAATCCCAAGATCACCTTTGCCTAATAGTCTTGTGTATTACAGATTAGTTTTGGAGAATGATGAGATAAAAAGATAGATTCATGAATTGATCTAAATGGGTCACATCAGGCCAAGCTCTTCACCTTGTGGTAGCCCAATCATCTTGACACCAAAGAAGATGGAACATGGAGGCTTTGCATTGACTATCGAGCCTTGAATAAAATCTATGTGAGGAATCGCTACCCTCTTCCCATAATCAATGACCTAATGGACCAGCTCTATGGTGCAAAGTTCTTCACCAAAATTGATCTCAAATTTGGTTATCACCAAATTCCCATCAATCCCACTAATGTCTAAAAAATTTCATTCAAATCTAAGGAGGGGTTCTTTGAATGGTTGGTTATGCCTTTTGGCCTAACTAACGCACTTACAACCTTCATGAAGATGATGGATGACATCCTACGACCCTTCACCAACTCATTTGTGGTTGTCTACTTAGATTACATTCTCATCTATAGCAAAACATGGGAAGAAAATTTGCAACATGTCTATAAGGTTCTTCAAACTCTTCAGGAGCACAAGTTGTACACAAATTTTGACAAATGCACATTCGAAATGACAACAATTTAGTACCTCAGGTACATTGTGAATGAGGAAGGGGTCCATGACGATCCAAAAAAGATTTAGGTTATTCAAGAATGGCCCACACTAAGGACCCTCATAGAGCTTTGTAGCTTTTTGGCCCTTGCAAATTTCTACCGTAGGTTTGTTCTTAGATTTTCACATGTTGCTAGGTCACTAGCCCAAGTGACTAAAAGAGGAGCTAAAGCTACATTTTAGTGGGGTGAAATATAGCAAAGGGCATTTGAGAATTTGAAGAATAGACTCTACTCAACCCCTATTCTTGCCTTACCATATTTTCATCAATCATTTGAGTTGATGATAGATGCATCTAAATATGCCATGGGAGCTATCATCATGCAACATGGCCATCCTATTGCATACCACAGTGAAACTTTCATTGATACAGTCAAGAAATATCTAACATATGATAAGGAGATCTACACCATTATACAAGCCTACAAACATTAGAAACACTACATCTTTGGGAAAGAGACAGTCATCCACACTGACCATAGACCATTGGAATTCATCTAGATGTAAAGCAAACTATGAAATGAGAGGCACTAAAAATGGGCTATGTATCTTCAGCAATTCCACCTAATAATCAAACATAAAAAGGGGAGATCAAATACAGCTATAGATTGCCTAAGCTACCCACCAATTACTGCACTCACAATAGTGCTTGACCTATGCGAACATGAGACTGCCATTTGGGGTGATCTGTATGAAGCAGATCCTACCTTTGTTGACACATATCAAGCACTCTAAAAAGGTTAACATGTCTCTAACTTATATTTTCAAGATAATGACCTCTGCCATATGGGTTACATCTATGTTCTTATTACAGAGCAATAAAAGATGATATGGGAAGCACACTTCAGTAGGACAGCTGGCCACTTTGGTATCGAAAAAACATTGGCAGTTCTTCAAAAACACTTATATTGGCCCCATATGCAGAAAGATGTGGAAAGATATCTCAAATATTTCACCCCATGTGAAATCACCAAGCCAACAAATAAGAAGCAAGGACTGTACATGCCATTGCCAGAACCAACCAGGCCTTGGGAATCCATCTCAATGGATTTTCTCTCAGGTTTGCCCACTTCCAAACATGGTAAGGACTGTATTTTTGTGGTAGTTGATTTTTTTTCAAAAATGGCTATCATGCTTACTTGTAAGAAAAATATGTCTACTGAGGAAACTACTCAACTATATTTTAGTCATGTATGGCTCCATTTTGGTTTCCCCAAGTCCATTATCTCTGATTAAGATAGCAGGTTCCTGAGCATCTTCTGGTCCACTCTATGGAAGATGATGGATACTAAGCTAATGAAGTCCACAACCTTCCATCCATAGACTGATGGTCAGACTGAGGTGGTAAACCACTTGATTGTTCACATGATTTAGATGTATCACTCAAAACATCCATGCACATGGGATGAGGGACTTTCATTTATCTAACATAGATAAAATTGAGCATTGCACAACTCGACCAAGCATAGTCCATTCCAAGTATGTTTTGGGTTCCAACCCATAGCACCAATTGATATAGTTTTTCCATTCTCCACCATGGAATACACACCTCATGGAAGCTCTAAGGCAACAAAAGTGACCAAGTTTATTGAACACATGCAGCATATCCAACAACAAGTTCATGACATCCTAGAGAAGATGAATTAGAAGTATAAACTACGCCATGATAAACATAGGATTGTACACCATTTTACTGTGGGTGACAAGGTTTGGTTGCGGCTTTAGAAGGAATGGCTTGTAGGCCCACACAAAAAGATTCAGCCTCTGTGATATGGTCTAGACACCATCACTAGAAAAGTTGTAAAAAATGCTTTTGAGTTGAACCTACTAGCCTACCTTGGCCTACATCCAATATTTAATGTGAAGCTCCTCAAACCATATCACCCACCTCTATTGGACACTTCAATTATGGTGGGACAACTAGACATTGATGAGCTTGACCCACAAAGTTTTACTCTACTATAAGAGGATTAGATTGTGGATACTTGGATGAAGACAACAAGAGGATGCTCTATTCCATTATATCGAGTCATCAGAAGAGGCCAGCTTAGCCACTAAGGTGAGTGGCTCACCATGAATCAAATCAAGACACAACTACCCCACCTGATGGATAATATTGATGCAATGGGGACCATTGCTTTTCAAGGAGGGAGGAATGATCCAAGAAACACTTTGGGTGACCACTTGGGTGGCAGAAATGATTTGGCAACCATTTGGGTGACCATTCAGGTGACAGTTAACTCCCTAAATCTTGTATTGTTTTCATTCTTAGAAGTCACATTATTAGTGATAGTGATTTCCTTGAGCCATTATGTCCTCAAGCACTGTACTAATTTAATTTTTTTATTTCTCTTGAGCCACTCATTCTTAAAAGGTCACCATTAATTCCTCGAGCCACTCAATCTCTTGATGTTTTCAAAATATGTATAAATGCATTGTAACCTAAAAAGGGAAGGCAGACATCTCTTCCCAGAGATAATCCTATATTTGTATTGTGATCTATAATTAATACGACATCTCTTCTCAGAGAATTCATTATTATTGTGTTGTTTCTATCCTATTACAATCTTCATCAACCAAAATTTCTTTGTTTTGGATCATGCAGAGAAATTCCCACTTAGACAAATTTTTGACAATAATTTTAGTGCAATTTCCAAAATAATATGTAGTTTTACATATTTTGGGTGGGGTTTCCTATACCAACATCATCTCAATGCCCCTCAAGATCGTAATACAACTCAGGCTCCCAATGTAACTTAGGGGGTTCCAACAATATGTAGTGCTGCATATTTTAGTTGGGGTTTCATGTACCAGTGTCATCACATAGATAAATTCACACTTAGATGGATTTTTGAGAATATTTTTAGTGGAGTTTCCTATACCAACATCATCACAATGCCACTCAAGTTCACTATGCAACTTGGCCTCCCAATGCAATTTCACCCTGAGGTTCCAAAACAACATGAAATTTTACATATTTTAGTTTGGGTTTCCTATACCGGTGTCATCACATAGATAAATTTACACTTAGATTTTTGACAATATTTTGAGTGGGGAATCCTATATCAACATCGCCTCAATGCAAACTCAGGCTCATAATGCCACTTGCATTACTAATGCAACTCAAGCTCATAATGCGTATTGGAAGTTCACAATTGAACTAGGGAGACAGGGGGTTGCCAAAACAAATAGGTAATATTGCATATTTTAGGTGGTGTTTCCTATACCAATGTCATCACATGGAGAAATTTATACTTGGAAGGATTTTTGACAATATTTTAAGCAAGCAAGCACCTAAATGGATTGTTGACAATAGTTTTAGTGTGGATTCCAAACAATATGCAATGTTGCATATTTTGAATGGGGTTTCCTATACCAATGTCATCCAAATGCCACTCATGGTTAAAATACACTTAGGGTCCCAATATAACTTGGGGAGGATCCAAAATAATATGCACTATTGCATAATTTTAGTTGGGCTTTCTTATACCAGCATCATCACACAGAGAAAGTCACACTTTGATGAATTTTTGATAATATTTCAAGTGGGGTTTTTGAAATATAATGTGTTGTTTCATATTTTGGGTGGGATTTCCATTAGCATTGTCATAGTGTGGTATAATTCACAACATTAAATTTTTTGGGGCTCATAATGCAACTCAAGGAGTTAAACCCCATGCCACTCAATCTCACAATGAAACTCAAGGAGTTGCTCTTAATGTAACTTAAGGATTTGATCCCAAAACAACTTAGATTCATGAAGTGACTTATGCTCATAATGTAACTCAAGGAGGTGATCCCAGTGAAACTCAGATTCATAATGCAACTTGGGCTCACAATGTGACTCAAGGAATTTTTCCCACGTGGGGAATTATTCCTAATGTAAATTAGATTCATGATGTAACTCGAGGCCATAATACAACTAAGGCTTCCAATAAAACTCTGGTTCACAATACAATTTGGGGAGTTGTTCCCGATGTAACCCAGGGTCATAGTACAACTCAAGGAGTTGTTCTTAGTGTAACTTGGGGTAGTAAAGAAAATTAAGAAGTTGACCCTAATGCAAATTAGATTCACAATGTAACTTAGAGTTTTAATGCAGTGCAGGCTTGTAACTCTACTCAACAAGTTACTCCTGATGCCATTCAAGGAGTTGTTCCCAATGCAACTAATGGATTTGATCATGATATAACTTAGATTCATGAAGTGACTTATAATCACAATATAATTCATGGAGGTGATCGTAATGCAACATAGATTCATGATGTAACTTAGGCTCATAATGTGATTAGGGAATTTCTACCACTCGAGGAATTATTCTCAACATAAATTAGATTCATGATGCAACTCAAGGTCACAATACAACTAAGGCTTCCAATACAACTCAAGATCCCTAAGCAAATCAGACTCATAATACAATTTGGGGAGTTGTTCCCAATGCAACCTAGGGTCATAGTATAACTTGGGGAGTTGTTCCCAATATAACTTGGGTTCACAATGTAAGTTGGGAAGTTGATCCTAAGGCAAATTAGATTCACAATGCAACCCAAGGTCATAATGCAATTTGGGAAGTTGATCCCAATGCAAATTGAATTCACAATCTAACTTGGGATCTCAATGCAGTTTAGCCTCACAACTCTACTCGAGGAGTTGCTCCTAATTTAATTACCATTCATGCTGTAATTTTAGGTTTAAACTCATAATACAACTCAAGGAATTTATCCCAATGTAAAATAGATTCATAAGGCAACTCAGGGTTGTAATACAACTCAGGGAGTTATTCCTAATGTAACTCAAGGAATTATTCCTAATGTAATTTAGATTCATGATGCAACTTGGGTTCACAATGTAACTTGAGCTCACAATGCAACTCAAGCTCATGATGGAACTCATGGAATTTCTCATAATTTAATTTGGGGATTTTCTCCCAATTCAACTCTAAGTCACTATGCAACTCATCTCCCATAGTGCAACCCATCTCATGAAGTGAAACTTGCATAATTTAGTTTGATCTAGGTTGTACTGACTCATATAGCATCGATCATCTAATACAACTTGATATGATGTAGTTCATGTAGTGAAGCTCATCTTGAATATCACACATAATCTCATGTAGTGCACCTCATGAATCTCAGCTCATGCATCACATCTAGTGAAGATCGACTAATGCAATGCCTCTTTTAAATCACAACTTATGCATCAAAAATCAATTTTCATAGTGCATCATATGTAACACACATCCACATCATCAGAGTATGTGTGAGGGGAACACAACCCACCTAATGTCTTGATAAAATAGGGAAAAGAGTGTAACACTGGGAGCACAATACACCTCATGAATCTTAGCTTGTGCATTACATTTGGCAAAGCTTGACCCATGAAACATCTCTCACAAAGCCTAGATTATGCAACATAAATCATCTCACATAGTGTAGTGCATGAGACACACATCCACATCATTAGAGTATGTGTGATGGGAACACATACCACCCAATGTCTTGATAAAATAAAGAAAAAGGGTACAACATCGAGACTTTTTAAGAGGTCACCCATACTATTACTACCTCAACCCAAGAATGCTTAACTATAGAGTTTTGATGGGATCCAATACACTAACACTAGTATGATCACACCCAATATCTACTTTATCACATTACTCTACTTGTAGGAGACATATGGAAGACATCAGATAGACCCAATTTGTTGCATGAGACTCATTTGGCCTCACTTATGTGTGAGTTTCAACATACTACTCTATTGGTTGAATATGGAACACAAGGGGATCTAGGGTTATGCCAACCAACTCATGCATCTCACACATCACAACTTTTCAACTCAATATAATACATCTCACACATTATAATTCATCTCATGTAGTGCAACACATATCATTCACCACAACTTGTGTAGTGTGGGTTTTGTAATGTGACTTTGCCTAGGTTGTGATGGTGACCCAAAAAATCTCAACCTAGAGAATCAGACCTAATGTATCTCATGGAGCATAACTCATGTAACATTACACAACATAGCTTGGGTAAAATGACCCATCTTATATAGTACAGCTCTTGTAGCATGTCTCATACATCATTACTCTCTCAATGCAAATCCACCTATGTTATGGTGATCACCTAACATAGCTCAAACTGAGCTGAGTTGACCTAGGCTAAGTTAACTTAGGCTAAGTTAGTCAAGTACAACTCATATAACATAACTCATCTTGAAAAATTTAACCCACCTCATGCAATGTATCTTACCCAATGCTGATCTAGGTTGTGTCGATCACCTAAGGTAGACCACTCATGTAATGTAACTCATAAAAAGTAGCTCTATAAGCACAGTGCATGGCAACACATCTTACATAATATAACCCATGTAGGATGACTCATGCAACATAACTCATCCTACCTTATGCAACTTTCTTAGTGCAACTCACACAACATAGATTGTCCAACACCTTAACATAAAGAAAAAGGGGGTGTAATACCCAGACATCGATATGGCACACAAGGGGATATCATGCAACACAATTTGTGTAGTACAGATCGCTCAACATAGCTTACACAATGTAGGTCAAGTTGGGTTATGCCAACCTAGTAGTGTTACTCACCTAATATATAACTTAACCCAATGTAGCTTGCATAATGTAACTCATATTGCACAACATAACCCATCTTACACAACACACCTCATCTCAAGTAGCCTAAAAAGTGGATCCCAACTCATGCATCACATATGGTGAAGCTCAACTTAGGTAGAGCATATCATGAATCCCAGCTCATGTAATGTAAATCATTTTACACATTATGTATCCACATCATAGCTCACCTAATGTAGTTTGACTCAGGTTGTGTCAATCACCTAATGCAACACAACTTGACACAACTCATGAAGTGTTGCTTGCATAATGTAACTTGAGAAAAAATACTTGTGCAACACCACTTGTGTAGTACAACTTATAATCATAGCTCATCCCATGTAGTATAACTCATGTAGTATAGCTCATGTAACATAACATGCACAAATCAGTTTGATCAATGTTTTGGCAACCCAATTTGCTGATCACACCACATTGAGTAACTTGGTGCAACTCAAAAAACACATCTCACAAAGTGAAACTCACACAGTGCAACTTGGGTAGTGCATCCCATCTCACACAACTCAATATAACTTATCATGCATAACACAAATGATGCCATGAAGTGCAACTTAGTTAGTGTGTCTCATCTTGTATAATGCAACTCGTATCACATAATGCAACTCATGCCATGTAGTGCAACTCATATAGCACATCTTGTGAAACTCATATTAAAAAGGATAAATCATGTGATGCAACTCATATAACACATCTTGTGAAACTCAACTTGCAAAGCGTAGCTAATGTGATGCAACTTAGTTATTACATCTTGTCTTGCATAGTGAAACTCATCTTGTGTAATGTAACCCATCTCTCTTAATGCAACTCATGCCATAAAGTATAACTCATGTAGCATAGATAATTCAACACAAATCTTGTGGCACATCTTGACATAGGTTACACTAACTGACTAAGGCTTCCAATATAACTCAAGCTCATAATAAAATTTAGGGAGTTGTTCCTAATGCAACCTAGGGTTATAGTACAACTCAGGGAGTTGCTCCCAATGCAACCCAAGGTCGTAATGCAAGTCAAGAAGTTTAGCCCAATGCAAATTGGATTCATAATGTAACTTGGGGTCTCAATGTAGTACAGGCTCACAACTCTACTTAGGGAGTTACTCTTAATGCCACTCAAGGATTTATTCCCAATACAGCTCAATGAGTTGATCCTAGTGAAACTTAAATTTGTGAAGTGACTTATGCTCACAATATGGCTTAGGGGTGATCCCAATGCAATGTATATTCATGATGCAACTCAGGATCATAATGTGACTAAAGGATTTATTTCCACTCAAGGAATTGCTTCCAATGTAAATTAGATTCATGATGCAACTCAAGGTCACAATACAACTAAGGATTCCGATACAACTTAGGCTCCTTATACAACTCAGGCTCATAATGCAATTTGGGGAGTTGTTCCCAATGTAACCTAAGGTTGTAGTGCAACCTAGGGAGTTGTTCTTAATGCAACCTTGGGTCATAATGCAAGTTAGGAAGTTAATCCCAATGCAAATCAAATTCATAATACAACTCGAGGTCACAATGCAAGTTGGGAAGTTGATCCCAATGTAAATCAAATTCACAATACAGCTTGGGGTCTCAATGCAATGTAGCCTCACAACTCTACTTAAGGATTTGTTCCTAATTCAAATGACATTCATGATGTAACTTTGGGTTTAAACTCATAATGCAACTCAGGGAGTTAATCCCAATGCAAAACAAATTCATAAAGTAACTCAGGGCCATAATACAATTTAGGGAGTTGTTCCCAATGTAACTCAAGGAATAATTCCCAATGTAATTCAAATTCATGATGTAACTTAGGTTCATAATGTAACTTGAGCTAATGATGCAACTCAAGCTCATGATGCAACTCATGGAGTTACTCATAGTACAACTCAGGGAGTTTGTCCCAATTCAACTTTGGGTCATTATGCAATTCATCTCTCATAGTGCAACCCATATCATGAAGTGCAACTCACATAATGTAGCTTGATCTAGGTTATGCCAACCCTAATATCATTAATCATCTAACATAGATCGATATGATGTAGTTAATGTAGCAAAGCTCATCTTGCATAGCACACATAATCTCATGTAGTGCACCTTATAAATCTCATCTCGTGTATCACATCTAAGGAAGCTCAACCCACTTAATGCCTCTCGTGAATCTCAGCTTATGCAACACAAATCATCTCATATAGTACAGCATATGGAACACATGTCCACATAATTAGAGTATGTGTGAGGGGGACATAGACCACCCAATGCCTTGATAAAATGGGGAAAGAGGGTGCAACACTAAGAGTATAGTGTACATCATGAATCTCAGCTCATGCATCACATCCGGCAAAGCTCAACCAATTTAACACCTCTTATGAATCTAATATTATGTAGAAAAAATCATCTCAATGTAGTACAACATACACAACACACAATCACATCATCAGAGTATGTGTAAGGGGAACACAAACCACCCAATGTCTTGATAAAATAGGGAAAAAGGGTGCAACACTGGGACTTCTTGGGAGGTCACCAATCACAGTACTACCCTAGCCTAAGCATGCTTAACTATGGATTTTTGATAGGATTTAATGCACTAAATCTAATATGATCACACTTGATATTTACTTTATCACATTACTCTACTTGTAGGATACATGTGGAAGACATCAGATAGACCCAGTTTGTTACATGAGACTCATTTGGCCTCACTTATGTGTTAGTTTCAACACACTGCTCTATTGGTTCAATATGGCACACAATGAGATCCCATCATAACTCATGCAACATAAATTTTGTAGCACAAATCATCTCACATAGTGCAATGCATGCAACACACATCCACATCATAGCTCATCTAATGACATTGACCTCAGGTTGTGCCAGTTGCCTAACATAGCTGATCTAGGATAGCTCATGTAGTGAAACTCACATAACACACCTCATATAGTGAACCTTAACCCTATTTTTATTGATATATTAATGTATCTCATGCATCATACCTTACTAGTGTAACTCATGTATCAATGCAATGCATCTTATGAAACACAATTCATCCCTTGTAGTGCAACACATGTATTACACCCTATGTGAAGTGTAAGTTACCTAATGCATCTAAAATCAAGTTTTGTTAAATGCCTAACATATCTTGACTTAGTGCAGGTTACTTAATGCATCTCATGTAGCAAAAATCATCTCATATAGTGTGGCTCATTGATGCAGCTCGACTTGGGTTGTGTCAATCACCTAACTTAGTTCAACTTGATGAAACTCATGTAATACAATATGCATAGTGCATCTCACTCAACAATTCTTCTAAGGGAGCCACCATGGTGTAAATAAAAAGATGCTCTTATACCCTTCATGCTTGTCTATGTCATTCAACCCCTACACCCCTACCCCCTCCCATTTTGAGACATTAGAGTATGTGTGAGGGGAAAATAAACCACCTAATGTCTTGATAAAAGGAGGGAAAATGATGTAATACCTAGACTTCCTTGGAGGTCACCCATCCCAGTACTACCCCAGCACAAGCATGCTTAAGTATGGAGTTCTGATGGGATCTGGTACACTAACGCTAGTATGATCACACCAAATATTTACTTTATCAAATTACTTTAATTTTAGGAAACATGTGAAAGACATTAAATAGATTCAATTTTTTAAATGGGACTCATTTGTCCTCACTTATGTGTGATTTTCAATACACTACTTTGTTGGTTTAATATGGCACATAAGGGGATCCCATCATAACTCTCAAACTATCTCTGACTTAGCAAAACATATCATGTACAGTGTGAATCATGTGGTGCATCTCACACACTGTAACTCACCCAATGTAACATGATCTAGGGTGTGTTGATTTCCTAACACAACTCAACTTAGTGTATCTCATGTAGTGCAACTCATCTCATGCCGCACAACTTGTGCATTATAGCTTAACCTAGGTTATGTTAACCCAATTTGTATAATGTGACCTTATGTAATTCATTTCTCATAATGTAACTCATAAATAAAAATAAGATCTTGTACCCTTTGTGCTTGTCTATATTATTCTCCCCCCTTGATATTGGAGTATGTGTAAGGGGAACATAGACTGCCAGATGTCTTGATAAAATGGAAAAAAGGGTGCAACACTGGGACTTCCCAAGAGGTCACCCATCCCAATACCACCCTAGCCCAAACATGCTTAACTATGGAGTTCTGATGAGATTTGATGTACTAAAAATGGTATGATTGCACTCAATATTTAATTTATCACATTAATCTACTTGTAGGAGACACGAGGAAGACATCAAAGATATGCAATTGGTTGCATGGGACTCATTTGGCCTCACTTATGTGTGAGATTCGACACACTACTCTGTTGGCTCAATATGATGCACAAGTAGATCCCATCATAAGTGAGTTTCAACACACTACTCTATTAATCCAATATGTCATACAACGGGATAAAATCATAACTTATGCACTATATCTAACTTATTAAAACCCATTGCATGTAGTACAACTCATGTGGTAAATCTCACATAGTGTAAATTTCCCAGTGTAGCATGATTTAGGTTGTGTCGATTACTTAATGTAACTCAACTCAGTGCATCTCATGTAGTGCAACTCATCTCATGCCATATGACTCATGTATTATATTTCAACTTGGGTTATGCTAACCTAGGTTTTGTAGCTTGACTTTATGCAATTCATCTCTCACAACATAATTCATCTTGTGGCTCCTAGCTCATGCAATGCATCTAGTGCAACCTAACTCATCTCACATAGCACACCCTAACCAATGCTAGCCTAGGGTTCATTGATTCCCTAACACATCTCAACCTGGTATAGCTAGCATGATGTAAGTTGTACAAGGTAGTTAGAGAGGCACATGCCACAAACTGCATCTCACTCAACACTCATGCAATGTAGCTCAAGTAGGATAATTTATCTTGTGTAATGCAACTTGCATAGTGCATCTCATGTAACACAGATCATCTAATGTAGCATGAGCCTCAATTCATAAATATATAAGGTAGGGCCTCCAATATGGCTCAGTGTAGGTTGGGTAGACCATGTAATACAACTCAATGCAATGCATCTCGCATATTAGAATTCATCTGATGTAGTGTAACTCAAATTATTTACCACACCCTCTATAGTGTGGCTTATACAATGCAACTTTGCGTAGGTTATGATGATGCCTTAACTCATCTTGACCTAGAGCAACCCACCCAATGTATCTTATGTAGCATAACCCACATAAAAATACACAACATAGCTCATGTATCATGTATCATGCATCATTTCTCTCTTAATTTAACTCCACCTACATCATGGTGATTGCCTAACATAGCTCAACTTAAGTTGAGTAGACCTAGGCTAAGTTAGTCAAGCACACCTCATACAATGTAAATCATTTCAAATAATGCAACCCACCTCATGTAGTGAAACTCACCCAATGCCAACCCAAGTTGTGTCGACCACCTAAGGTAGACCATTCATGCAATGTAACTCATAAAATGCAACTCTAGAAACACAAAAGATGATAACACATCTTGCATAATGCAACTCATATAGGCCAAATCATGTAATGCAACTCATCCCCACCTGGTGCAACTTACATAGTGAAACTCACATAGCATAGATTTCCCAATGCCTTGACATAAATAAAAAGGGGGTGTAACCCCCAAACTCCCTGGTGGGTCACCCATCCTAGTAATACCCCATCCAAAGCATGCTTAACTACAAAGTTATGATGGGATTCAAAGCACTAACACTAGTATGATCTCACTCAATAAATAGTGTATCACCTTGCTATACTTATAGGAGAGACATGGAGAGTCGATCACCTGATGTGGCTTTGACCTGCTATATCTCATGCATTATAAATCACACAATAAAATTCTAGTGTAGCTCATATACTGTAACTCATCCCATTCTAAAAAACTCATGTAATGCATCTTGTTTAATGTAGCTATCATAATGCAACTTGACCAGGGTTGTGCCAACCCATTTTATTCCAAATCATGTAACACATCTCAAGCCAAAAAGTCTCATGTAGTGCATCCCACACAAATCATCTCATGTAGTATAGCCCACACAACATAGATCCACATCATATCTCATCCAATGTCATTGGACCCCTACTATGTTAATCACCTAATGAAGCTCAACCTGGCATAAATCATGTAGTGCAACTCATGTAACACACCTTGACCCTATTTTTATCAATCACCTAATGCATATCATGCATCATAACCTATCGGTGTAACTCATGTAAAAATGCAATGCATCTCACTAAATATAACTCATCCCTTGTAGTGCATTACATGTACCACATCCTATGTGTAGCATAAGTTACTGATGGATTTCAAATTGAGATCTACAAATTGCATAATATAGCTCAACCTAGTGCAGGTCACTTGATGAATCTCATTTAGCAAAAATCATCTCACATAGTGTGACTCACTAATCCATCTTGACCTAGGTTGTGCCAATCATGTAACCCAATTTAACCTAATGCAACTCATGTAAGACATCTAATCTTGCACAGTGCAACATGCATAATGCAACTCACTCAACAATTCTTCCAAGGGAGCCACCATGGCATAGATAAAAATAGGCTCTCATACCCTTCATGCTTGTCTATGTCATTCTTCCACCCAGCTGCCCCTTCCCCCCACCCTTGAGACAATAGAGTATGTGTGAGGGGAACACAAACCACCCAATGTCTTGATAAAATGGAAAAAAATGGTGCAACACTAGGACTTCCCAGGAGGTCACCCATCCCAGTACTACCCTAGCCCAAGCATGCTTAAATACAAAGTTTTGATGGGATCTAGTGCACTAACATTAGTATGATCACCCCTGATATTTACTTTATCACATTACTCTACTTGTAGGAGACACATGGAAGACATCAGATAGATACAATTTGTTGCATGGGACTCATTTGGCCTCACTCATGTGTGAGTTTGGACACACTACTCTATTGGCTCAATATGGCACACAAGGGGATCCCATCATAAGTGAGTTTTGACACACTACTCTATAGGTTCAATATGGCACACAAGGGGACCCATCATAGCTTGTGCACTATATCTAACTTAGAAAAACCCATCATGTGTAGTTTTGACACACTACTTTGTAGGTTTTGTCAATCAGTGTATCTCATGTAGTGAAACTCATCTTATGCCACGCAACTCACACATTACAACTCAACCTAGGTTATATTAACCCAAGTTGTGCAACTCAACCTCATGTAATTCATCTCTCACAACCTAACTCATCTTGTGGTAACTATCTCTTGCAGTTCATCTAGTGAAACCTAACTCATCTCACATAGCAGAACCCATGCAATGCCAACCTAGGATTTTTTGATTGCCTAATATATCTTGAGCTGGTAAAACTAGTGCAATGTAAGTTGTAAAAGGTAGTAAGAGAGGCACATGCCAAACACTAAATCTCACTCAACACTCACATAGTGTAGCTCAAGCATGGTAACTCATCATGTGTAATATAACTTACATAGTGCATCTCCTACAACATAGATCAGCTAATGCAACATGACCCTTGACTCATAAATATATAAGGTAGGGCCTCAAATATAGTTCAGTGGGGCTTGGGTCAACCTCATAATGCAACTCAACATAATGCATCTCACACATCAGAATTCATCTTGTGTAGTGCAACTCATAATATTCACCATAACCTACATAGTGTGTGTTGTGCAACGTGACTTCACCTAGGCTGTGATGATGGCCCAATGCATCTCAACTTAGAGCAATCCACCCAATGCATCTTTTGGAGTGTAACATGTGTAGCATTGCATAACATATCTTGTGTAACATGACATATCTTAGATAATGCAAATCTTGTAACATGTCTCATGTATCATTGCTCTCTTAATCCAAATCCACCTTCATTATGGTGATCACTTAACACAGCTTGACCTAAGCTGAGTCAACCTAGGCTAAGTCAACTAGGCACAAATCATGCAATATAATTCATCTCAAACAACACAACCCACTTCATGAGGTGTAACTCAATTAATGCCAACCTAAGTTGTGTCGATCACCTAAGGCAGACCGCTAATGCAATGTAACTCATAGATTGCAACTCTGTAAGCACAATGCATGGCAACAAATCTTGCACAATGAAACCCATGTAAGATGACTCATGTGACATAACTCATCCTACCTATTGTAACTTGCATAGTGAAACTCACACAACATAGATTGCCTAATTCCTTGACATAAAGAAAAAGGGGGTGTAATACCCAGATGTTAATATGGCACACAAGGGGATCTCATGCAACATAATTTATGTTGTAAAACTCAATATAATTCACACAACATAGGTCAAGTTGCATTGTACCAGCCTAGTAGTGTAATTCACCCAATTTATAACTTGACCCAATGTAGCTCGCATGATGTAACTCATCTTACATAACATAACCCATCTTATGAAATACACCTCATCTCACATAGCCCAAAAATTGGATCCCAACTCAAGCATCATATCTAGTGAAGCTCAACTTGGGCACAACATCTCACAAATCCCAACTCATGTAATGTAAATCATTTCACACATTACATATCCACATCATAGCTCACCCAATGCAGTTTGACTCAAGTTGTGTCAATCACCTAATGCAACACAACCTGACACAACTCATGAATTTTAGCTTGTACAATGTAACATGAAGAAAAATAATCATGCAACACCACTTCTATAGTATATCTTGTAATCATAGTTCATCCTATGTAATATAACTCATGTAGTGAAGCTCATATAACATAACATGCATAAATCATCTTGATCAAGGTTTTGGCAACCTAATTTGCATTAATCACCCCATATTGAGTAACTCGGTGGAACTCAAAAGACACATCTTTCAAAGTGAAACTCGCACAATGTAACTTGGGTAGTGCATCCCATATCACACAACTCAATGTAACTCATCATGCATAATGTAATTGATGCCATACAATGTAAATTAGTTGATGCATCTCATCTCACATAATGTAACGTATATTTTGTAACACAACTCATTCCATGTAGTGCAACTCATATAGCACATCTTGTGAAAGTCATCTTGCAAAGCGTAGCTTATGTGATGCAACTCATACAACACATCTTATGAAACTCATCTTATGAAGTGTAGCTCATGCAATGCAACTCAGGTATTACATATTGTCTCATATAATGTAACTCATCCTATGTAATACAACCCATCTCACATAATGCAACTCATGCCCTAAAGTGTAACTTACATACCATAGCTAGTGAAACATAACTCACATGGCACATCTTGACCCAAGTTACACTGACTGACTCATGCACCTCATGCATCAACTTGTCAGCTCAAATTTACAATATAAATTGCATAGTGCAGCTTGAGCAACACATCTCATCTTGTGTAATGAAACTCCCATAACAAAACTTGTGTTGGGTACCTTAACCCATCCATCTTAACCCTCATTTCATAGATATATAAGGTATGGCATCTAGTGTAGCTTGACACAAGCTATGTCACTCACCTAAAGCAACTCAACCTAGAGATAATTTTTTAGTTAATCTTGTGCATTATAACTCATCTTACATAGTGTATCTCATCTTGTGCACCATAATTACATAGTGCATCTCTCACAACATAGCTCTAAAAATGCAACTCAAATCATGTTCTTCCTAGTTGGGTTATGCCATTCACCTAACACAACTCGATTTTCCATTTCCATTATATTGTAATTCATTTCATATAACATAACTCATCTCACACAATAAAAATTTTGAAGCCTAGCTTAAGCATCGCATCTAGTGAATCCCATCTCGCACATTGTATCTCATGAATCCTTATTCACACAACACAACTCATCTCATGTAACATAGCTCAGATAGTGCATCTTCATAAAGTAGCTCACCCAAAACATCTCAACCTAATTATGTTGACCTGCATTATGTCCATTATTAAGTACAACTCAACCCATCATAACTTATGCATCATTACTTGTATATCACAACTTAAGAAGTATAGCTCATGCAATGTATCCCATGTAGTGTATCTCAAGCAACATAGATCACATATTGCAACCTAAACCATATAACACAAATCATATCACCAATGTAGCTCATGAAATATTTATAACCCAATGTACCTTGAAAAGGGTTGCATAGACCTGGTTTGGGTTTATCCCTGAATGCAACTCATGTAGTGCAACTTGTAAGGTACAACATGATTCATCTATTATGACATAACTCATATGGCTTAATACAACTCATCTCATGCACCATAAATCATCGCTATATTTCAACTCATGTAGCATAACTCATGCAATGCATCTCATGTAGCATAGCTCAACCCAAGTTTTTTTAGTTTCCTAACACATATTTCACATTGTAACTTGTTATACCAACTTTCAAAATAGAGAATGTGCATCACCATTCATCTCACATAATTCAACTAATGTTGTGTAACATAACTCATCTTATATAGTACAACTCACATGATGTAGTTAAGCACGATTTGTGTCAATCACCTAACATAACTCAACCTAGCATAGCTCTCTCAATACATCTTGTGTAGCATAAATCCTATAATGCATCTCATGTAGCACATGTTATGCATCATAACTCATATCACACTATGTAACTTGCTAGCGTAGCTCACCTAATTACAGCTTGACCCAGGTTGAGTCGATCTCTTAATACATCTCAACCATGCACAACCCATGAAGCATTGCTCATACAATGCTTCTTGTACAATGAAACTCATCTCACACAGTGCAACTCATCTCATGAAATGAAAATTGGATAGTGTACCCTTCTCAGAGTAACTTTCATGATGCATCTCAACCTGGGTTATGCCAATCACTTAATGTAACTCTACTTGACACAATTCTTGTAGTCCAACTCATGTCACACAAGGCAACTCACCTTATGCAATGCACCTCATCTTACATAGTGAAATATCATGAAGGCCAACTCATGTACTAAATCTGACAAAGCCCAACTTACGTAATGTATATTTATATTCTAACATGCCTAATAAATCTTGATCGGGGTTAGTGCATCTCTTCTCACATAATGTAACTTATATCTCATAATATGACTCATGCCATGAAGTGTAACTCACATAACATAGCTCATGAAACTCAACTTGTAAAGCGTAGCTCATGCCATGGAACTTGGGTATTACATTTTGTCTCATACAATGCAACTCACCCTGTGCAATGCAACCTATCTCACTTAATTTAACTCATGCCATAAAGTGTAACTCATGTAGCATAACTCATGCAACACATCTTAACCCAAGTTATACTAATTGATTGATGCATCTCACACATCACAACTTGCCATCTCAAATTTGTGATATAACTTACACAGTGTAACTTGAGTAACACATCTCATCTTTTATAATGCAACTCTTGTAACACAACTTGTGTGCCCAATGTACCCTGACCAAGGTTGTGTTGACCTGATTTGTGTTCATTACTTAACATAGGTCAACATAAGGGAGCTCACATAGTGTAACTTGGAAGGTGAAGCTCACACAACATGACTCATTTGATATGACATAACTCATCTTGTGCAATGCATCTCACATATCATAGTGCAACTTATAACTTCTATGGGGGGAGGGTGTTCTTTGAATGCCTTTGTAGGAAAATAAGTGAAAACATGGGAAATGTTTTGTTCCCCACTTTACCTAAAAATACTTCAATATACTCCAATTGTAAAATAAAATGTAAATGTATGAAGTAAAACATGTTTCTTCTTTAATGTGAGATCAAATTTTGTGTGAAACTTTATTTTTGCCTCAAATTTTCATATTGCAGTTTGAACTCAAGTTGGGCTACCAGTTTGAGTTGAAAAAATGAACTTTATAATCATGGTATCCTTATGATATTCATGACATGGATTTTAACTTATAACTACTATGGGGGGAGGGTGTTATTTGAATGTGTTTGTGGGAAAACAAGTGAAAACATGAGAAACATTTTGTTCCCCCTTTTACCCTCAAACCATTCGATATATTCCAATTGTGAAAGAAATAGTAAATGGATGAAGGAAACCATGTTTCCTATAGAATGCAAGATCTAATGTTGGGTGAAACTTTATTTTTTCCTTGGAGTGCAATCCTAGCCAGAGTTGGACATCCATCTCGAGTTGGACTACCAGTGTGAGTTGGATTACCTACCCGAGTTGGGTTGGCAGCTCAAGTTGAAAAAATGAACTTGATTTTAATGGGATCCTTATGAGAATCAAGACATCAATTTTAAATTATAAGTACTATGGTGGAAGTGTGTTCTTTGAATTATTTTGTGGGAAAATAAGTGAAAACATGGGAAACATTTTGTTCCCCTCTTTACCCATAAGTAATTCAGTATACTCTAGTTGCAAGACAAAATAATAAATGGATTGATGAAACCATGCTTCATCTTCAATGTAAGATCCAATTTTTTGTAAAACTTAATTTTTTCCTCATATTTTTGTATTACAATTCAAACTAGAGTTGGACTACCATCTCGAGTTGGGTTGCCAGCCCAAGCTAGGTTGACAACCCAAGCTAGGTTGCTAGCCTAAGCTAGGTTACCATCTTGAGCTAGGTTGCCAGCCCAAGCTAGGTTGACAGCCTGAGTTGGGTTACCAGCCTAAGCTGAGTTTCCAGCTTGAGCTAGGTGGGTAGCCTGAGCTTCAGAAATGAACTCGATAATCATGGGATCCTTATGAGGATCATGACATGGATTTTAACTTATAACTACTATGGTGGTAGGGTATTCTTTAAATGCCTTTCTAGGGAAAAAAGCAAAAACATGGGATACATTTTATTCCACCCTTTACCTACAAGAAATTTAGTATACTTTAGTTTCAAAAATAAATAATAAATTGATGAAGGAAACCATCTTTCCTATTGAATGAAAGATCCAATGTTGCATGGGAATTGATTTTTTGACATGGATTTTTGTGCTATAATTAGAGGATGAGTTGCACTCCCAATCAGTGTTTTACAAATTTGAGTTGGGTGGGTGACATGAGTGGGGCTGGTAACTAGAGTAAGAAAAATGAACTTGATAATGAATGGGATGGTTATGAGAATGATGACATTGATTTTAACTAATAACTACTATGGGGGGAGGGTGGGCAAGCAAGCAATAAGGGAAAACAAATTTGATAAACAAGGGACCCTTATGAGAACCATGGAATGGATTTTAACTTTTAACCACTATGGGGGGAAAGCAGGGAAGGAAGTAAGGAAGATGGACTTGATAATGATGGGAATCCTTATGTAGAACATGACATGGATTTGAACTTATAACTACTATGAAGGGGAGGGAGAAATCAAGTGCGAGGAGAACACATATGGGAGATTGAGTTAGATTCCCACCTCGAGTCGGGCTTCCAACGTAGGTTGGGATTCAAGCTTGAGTTGGGTTACCATCCTAAGTTGGATGGCCAGCCCAAGTTGGGCTACCATCCTTAGTTAGATTACCAACTTGAGTGGGCTACGATCCTAATTTGGGATTCATATCCTGATTTGGGTTGCCATCCCTAGTTGGATTGCCACCCTGAGTTGGTCTGCCACCCTAAGTCGAGTTACCAAAGAAATAGTGAATAGATGGGGGAAACCATGTTTCCTATTTAATGTAAGATCAAATGTTGGGTGGAACAATATTTTCACCCTGGAATTTATGTATTATGGTTTAAACTACACTTCCAATCAGAGTTATATAAATCTAAGTTGGGTAGCCAACATGAGTGACATTGGAAATCAGAGTAGGAAAAATGAACTTGTTAACCAATGGGATGGTTATGAGAATGATGACATGGATTTTAACTTATAACTACTATGTGGGGAGAAAAGGTAAGAAAGCAAGTAGGGAAAACAAACTTGATAAACAAAGGACCCTTATTAGACCCATGGAATGGATTTTAACTTTTAACCACTATGGGGGGAGGGTGGGGAAGGAAGCAAGGAAGATGTACTTGATAAATATGGGAATCCTTATGCAGAGCATGACATGGATTGAAAATTATAACTACTATGAAGGGCAGGGAACAAGTAAGAAATCAAGCAAGTAAGATCCTCAAGTTGGATTACCAGCTTGAGTTGTGTTGCCATCCCAAGTTGGTCTTCACACCCTGAGTTGGGATGCCATCCCTAGTTAGATTGCTAGCCTGAGTTGGTCTGCCAGCCTAGGTTGGGTTGCCAAATAAATAGTGAATGGATGGTGGAAACCATGTTTCCTCTTTAATACAATATTGAATTTTGGGTGGAATGATATTTTTGCCTTAAATTTTCTATATTACGGTTTGAACTCCACTTGCCCTACCAACCCAAGTTGTGTCTTGAGATTGAGTTGAAAAAATGAGCTTGATAATAAAATGGGATCCTTTTGAGAATCATGAAATGGATTTTAACTTATAACTATTATGGGGGAGTGTGCTATTTGAGCTCATGTTGGATTACCATCTTGATTTGGACTTCTAGCCTGAGTTGGACTACCAACTCGAGTTGGGTTGTGAAAGATACAGTCAAAAGATGGGGAAAACCATGTTTCCTCTTTAATGCAAGATCAAATGTTGGGTGGAACAATATTTTCACCTCAAATTTTTTATATTGTGATTTGAACTAGATTTTCACTACCAACCCAAGTTGCTTCTTGAGATCGAGTTGAAAAAATGAGGGGATGGTGTTCCTTGAATACCCTTACAGAAAAACATGGGAAAGATATTGTTCCCTACTTTACTCACAAATAATTTTGGATACTCAAGTTGGGAAAAAAATCTAAAATGGATGGAGGAAACCATGTTTCCTATTTAATGTGAGATCAATTGTTATGTTGAACTTTATTTTTACCATATATTTTTTATTGTGGATGGAACTGGAGTTGAATTTCTAGCCAGCCTGAGTTGGACTACCGTCTTGAGCTGGAGTTATAGCCTGAGATGGATTACAAACCTGAGTTGGGTTGCAAAAAAATGGTGAATCAATGGGGAAAACCATCTTTCCTCTTTGATGCAAGATCAAATATTGGGTGGAACCATATTTTTGCCTTAGATTTCCATATTGTGGTTTGAACTTGGGTTGTACTGCCAACCCAAGTTGGCTTTTCAGATCGAGTTGAAAAAATGAACTTGATCATAAAATGATATCCTTATGAGAATCATTGCATGGATTTTAACTTATAACTACTATGTGGGGAGGGTGTTCATCGAATTCCATTATGGGAAAGCAAGTGAAAATATAAGAAAGATATTGTTCCCCCTTACTCACAAACAATTCTAGATACTTGAGTTGGGAAAGAAATGAGAAATGGATGAAGGAAACCATGTTTCCTCTTTAATGCAAGATTTATTATTGCATGGAACTTTATTTTTTCCTTAGATTTATATATTACAGATGGAACCCAAGTTAGACTGCCATCTCGAGTTGGGATTATGGCCCCAGTTGGGTTTTGAAAGAAATAGTGAACAGATGGGGAAACCATTTTTCCTCATTCATGTGAGATAAAATTTTAGGTGGAAACATGCTTTTGCCATGGATTTTTGTATTGTAGTTTGAAATCGAGTTACACAACCAACTTGAGTTGAAAAAATGTGATTGATAATAAAATGGGATCCTTATCATAATCATCACATGCATTTTAACTTATAAATACTATGTCGGGAGGGTGTTCTTCAAATGCCCTTATGGGAAAGCAAGTGAAAACATGGGAAAGATATTGTTCCCCCCTTACCCACAAATAATTTTGGATACTCGAGCTAGGAAAGAAATGAAAATTTGATGAAGGAAACCATGTTTCCTCTATAATGTGAGATTGATTATTCTATGGAACTTTATTTTTGCCTCAGATTTCTATGTTACGAATGGAACCCAAGTTAGATTTCCATCTCGAGTTGGACTACCATCTCGAGCTAGACCTTCACCCTAAGTTGGTTTGTGAAAGAAATAGTGAATGGATGGGGGAAACCATTTTTCCTCTTTCATGCAAGATCAAATTTTGGGTGGAAGCATGTTTTTTCCACAAATTTTTGTATTTTGGTTTGAACTCAAGTTACATATCCAACCTGATTTGGGTTTTTTGCCTATATTGAAAAAATGAGCCTAAAAATAAAATGGAATCCTTATGAGAATCATCACATGGATTTTATCTTATGAATACTATGGGGAGAGGGTATTATTTGAATGCCCTTATGGGAAAGCAAGTGAAAACATGGGAGAGATATTTTTCCCCCTTTTACTTGTAGATAATTCTAGATACTCAAGTTGGGAAAGAAATGAGAAATGGATTAAGGAAACCATGTTTCCTCTTTAATGTGAGATCAATTATTCCATGGAACATTTTTTTGCCTCAGATTTTTATGTTGCAAATGGAACCTGAGTTGGATTTTTATCCTGAGTAAGACTGGCATCCCAAGCTGGACCTTCACCCTAAGCTGGGTTATGAAAGAAATAGTGAAAATATGGGGGAAACCATTTTACCTCTTTCATGAAAGATCAAGTTTTGGGTGGAAGTATGTTTTACCACATATTTTTGTATTGTGGTTTGAACTCGAGTTGCACAGCTAACCTGATTTGGGGTTTTTTCCTGAGTGGAATAAATGAGCTTGATAATAAAATGGGATCCTTATGAGAATCATCCCATTGATTTTAACTTATAACTACTATGGGGGAAGGGTGTTCTTTGAATTCCCTTGCGAGAAAGTAACTGAAAACATGGGCAAGATATTGTTCCCTCCTTACCTACAAATAATTCCAGATATTCAAGCTGGGAAAGAAATGTGAAATGGATGAAGGAAACCATGTTTCCTCTTAAATGCGAGATTGATTATTGTAAGGAACTTTATTTTTGCCTCGAATTTCTATATTGTGTATGGAACTCGAGTTGTATTTCTAGCCCAAGCTGGGCTTCCAGCCCAAGTTGGGTTGTGAAAGAAATAGTGAAAAAAAGGGGCAAACCAATTTTCCTCTTTAATGCAAGATCGAATGTTGGGTGGAACCATGTTTTTGACTTAGATTTTTGTATTGGGGTTTGAACTTGAGTTTCACAACCAACCTAAGTTATATGTTTTCTTTGAGTCAAAAAAATGAGCTTGGAAATAAAATGGGATCCTTATGATAATCATCACATGGATTTAAACTTATAACTACTATGGGGGGAGGGTGTGTTATTTAAATTCCCTTATGGGAAATCAAGTGAAAACATGGGAAAGATATTATTCACCCCTTACCCACAAATAATTTTGGATACTCAAGCTGGGAAAGAAATGCAAAATGGATGAAGAAAAACATGTTTCCTCTATAATGAGAGATCAATTATTTTGTGGAACTTTATTTTTGCCTTAGATTTCTATGTTGTGCATGGAACTTGAGTTGGATTTCTAACCCAAGTTGGACTTCCATCCCAAGTCAAGTTTCCATCCCTAGTTCAGTTATGAAAGAAATAGTGAACTGATGGGGAAAACCATTTTCCCTCTTTCATACAAGATAAAAATTTGGGTGGAAGCACATTTTTTCCTCAAATTTTTGTATTGTGGTTTGAACTCGAGTTGCACAGCCAACCCGAGTTGGATTTTTTTCCTGAGTTGAAAAAATGAGCTTGAAAATAAAATGGGATACTTATGAGAATCATCACATGGGTTTTAACTTATGATTTCTATGGGGGGAGGTTGTTCTTCAAATGCCCTTATAGGAAAGCAAGTGAAAACATGGGAGAGATATTGTTCCCCCCTTTTAGCCATAAATATTCTAGATACTCTAGTTGGGAAAGAAATGAAAACCATGTTTTCTATATAGTGCGAGATAGATTATTGCATGGGAATTTATTTTTGCCTTAGATTTATAATTGTAGATGGAATCTGATCTAGATTTCTATCCTGAGTTAGACTGCCATCCTGAACTAGGCTCTTAGCCTGAGGTGGGTTGTGAAATAAATGGAAACCATGTTTCCTCTTTAATGCAAGATCAATTATTACTTGGAACTTTTTTTTTGCCTCAAATTCTTGTATTGTGGATATAACTTGAGCCAAATTTCTATCATGAGTTAGATTTCCATCTAGAACTAGGCTTCCAACCTCAGGCTAGGTTGTGAAAGAAATGAAAACCACATTTCCTATGTAATTTGAGATCAATTATTACATAGGACTTTATTTTGACCTTAAATTTTTGTATTGTGGATGGAACGAGAGTTGGATTTCTATCCAAAGTTGGACTACCATCTTGAGCTAGGTTATAAAAAAATAGTGAATAGATGGGGGAAACCATGTTTCTTCTATGTTGATTTACACAACTTGAGCTTGAGCTGGGTCAGTACTCTTGTTGTACTTGAAAAAATGAGTTTGATCAATATAATGGGATCCTTATGAGAACTATGGCATGGATTTTAACTTATAACTACTATGAGGGGAGGGTGTTCTTTGAATGCCCTTGTGGGAAAGCAAGTGAAAATATGTGAAAGATATTGTTCCCCCCTTACCCATAAACAATTCTAGATATTCAAGTTGGGAAAGAGATGGAAACCATGTTTCCTCTTTAATGTGATATCAAATATTGTTTGGAGACTCCTAGTTTTACCTCAATTTTCTATATGTTTTAGTTGGTTGGTTCAGATCTCTTATTACTCTATGAAGAGTAGCAGGCTAATGATTAGGTGTTTTAGTTTAATTTGAGCTTTGGCCTTAGGCCATTTTTAGGATTGTCGATGCCTAAATCCCAACTCACCCACCTAGTAAAAGATTTGATTACATGTATTTTGTTTTTTTATTATTCCTAAAGTTATTCTCTAAAACTATTAGATCTAGCCACCCCTTGCCTGTTTAATTTATGCTTTTGTGGATGGTTCTAGGAGTAGACCTTTAGAATGATGTCAAAGTTACCTTTTCAATGTGATTTTCACAACTCAAGCTTGAGCTAGGTTGATTTAATAAGTTACAGTTAAAACAATGAGCTTGATCATAATCAGATACTCACATTGGCAAAGAAATACTAAAAAGATGAAAGAAACCATGTTTCCTTCTCCTTAAAGTGGGATCAAATGGTGGGTGGACCCCCATTTTTGCCTTATATTTATATATTGTGGTTGGTTGGTTTGGATTTCTCTCTTATAACCCTGTGACGAGTGGTAGGCTAATGATCAAGTGTTTTTAATTCAATATGAGGTTTGGACTTAGGCCATTGTTAGGGTTATGGATGCCTAGATCCCATCTCACCCACCTAATAATAGAATTGATTAAATGTATTTTTGCTTTTTCTAATTATCCCTATAGTTTTTCTCCTAAACTGTCAAATCTAACTGCCCCTTGCTTATTTGGTTGTATGCCTTTACAGATGGTTCTAGGAGTGGACCTGTAAAACACTATCAAAGTTGCCTTTCTATTATGATTATCACAACTCAAGCCCAAGTTGGGTTGATTTAACAAGTTTTAATTGAAAAAATGATCTTGATCAATATAATGGGATCCTTATGCGAATCATGGTATGGATTTTAACTTATAACTACTATAGGGGAAGGGTGTTCTTCAAATACCCTTGTAGGAAAGTAAGTGAAAACATGAGAAAGATATTGTTCCTCCCTTACCTATAAATAATTATAGATACTTGAGTTGGGAAATAAATGGAAATGAAGTTTTCTTTGTAATGCAAGATCAAAGGTTGTTTGGACTCATAGTTTTGCCTTGAATTTTGGTATATATTATTATTATTTGGTTCAGATCTCTTATTACTCTATGAAGAGTGGTGGGTTGATGATCAGGTCTTTAGATTTAATCCAAGTTTTGGCCTCAGGCCATTTTTAGGATTGTCTATGCTCAAAAACCAACTCACCCACCCAATAAAAGACTTGATTACATGTATTTTTGCTTTTTCTGATTGTTCTTAGAGTTGTTCTCTAAAACTATTAGATCTAGCCACCCCTTGCCACTTTGGTTTTTTATTTTGTTGATGGTTATAGGAATGGACATTTGAAGTGTTATCAAATTTGACTATTTAGTGCCTATTCACACATCTTGAGCTTAATCTAGGTTGATTTATTGAGTTGCACTTGAGAAAATGAGCTTGATCTATTTTTGCCTCAGATTTCTATATTGCAATTAGTTGGTTTGGATCTCATATTACTCTACAAAGAGTGGCAAGCTAATGATTAGGTGTTTTGATTCAATATGAGCTTTGGCATCAGGACATTATTAGTGTTTTCAATTCCTAGATCCTAACTCACCCACCTAGTAATAGACTTGATGACATATTTTGTATTTTTCTAATTATTCTTGGAGTTTTTCTCCAAAACTATTAGATCTAGCTGCCCCTTTCCACTTCTACTCTATAGATGTGGATGAGTGTAGGACTTGTACTATTTCCTCACTAGTATTTTTCTATTTCTATGAGGTTGAGGTGAAACCCTATTCCTAGCCACAATGCCTATGACTAGGTTATTTGCTTTATATTTGGGTTATGAATGCTGAGCGAAAGGGTTAGAGCATTTATACTCTTCTCATGTTTGTGAGTTGTTCTCAAAGATGATGTGGGATAGAGTATACATTAGTAGCATTTGTGCCATTATCTTTGCTCTGGCACATTTTTTCCTTATGTTTAACTCCTTGTGCTTGTGTGGGAATTTATGATGGAAGGCAGAATTTGTCTTTTCTTCCACTATGATGATTCATTTTGGAAGTTTGCTCTAAAACTTGACTTGTCAGTTAGTCTAGCTATAGTGTGAATGTTTCTCATGTTTGATCAGATCACACATCTCTTAGTGGCTTCCAATTATATGTTGGATCTGTGGGCATGTGTAAATAATGGCTTAGAATTACTCTTTTCTAGTGGTGGCCATGATTATGGTGCTTTTACTTATAGGTTGAGGTTGATGCATTCAGACTGTCTATGCCAATTAAAAGTGCATAGGGGGCTATTTTGGGTAAGGAAGTTCTTAATTAGTCTTAAAATTAAGGTGGTCATGTATATGGTGCACTCTTTCCTTCATGTCAATCATGAGTTTGATCACTTCAGGATGTAAGGGTTAGGGGTATGTACATGATGTTCTTCATAGTTGCTTATAAACTAAAAACCTAGGGCTAAAGCACTATGGTCTACTTGCCTTTACCCCTATACCAAATGTTACCTTTTTAGGGAGTTGAGGTATTTGTGTTGGTCAAGATTTAGCTTTTGTTGATGGCTTGTGCCCTTTGAAATTGCATAGGGGTATTTCCTAGGAAGAATGTCCCTGATTAGCCTTATAATTGAGGTGGTCATGTCCATGGTGCATATTTTCCATGGTTGCCTTATCATGAACATGTTGGTTAAGTTAATGTAGGGTAAGTGGCTCTATACAGGATGAGCTTTCTAGGGTTTCATGAATTGAATCTCTCTATTTTTCTTGCTTTAACTTGTGCATCCCTCCCTTCTCATTTGATGGCACATTTTTACGTCAGTGTAATGTATGTGTAAAGGAGGCATCAAGGGTTCCCTCACCCTCTTCCATCCTGTTCACATGTCAAGCACAAGGATTTTATGTTTGATTTCAAGGAAGAATGAATGTTTTTCTTTAAGTTCACATAGAAGTGGGTTTTTTTAGTGTTTATTGGCATCTCACTTGTAGTTGGAAGCTACCTTGTCAATCCTACCAGTATTCATATGATTGTATCAAAGATTAAGCCATGTATGTCTAAGTATGAACTATTTTAGACTATGAAACTATAGATGACTCATTAAATTAGTTATATTTTCTTCATGGTACCTTACTACTCGGATAACCATAGTAATTCTAGAGCTAATAAGTGCACCAAATCTCAACTCTTAGAAGGAATGCATTTATTAGATAAAAGGTTGGCACAAGTTCACCCACTATTTTAGTGATTCATGATAACTTGATGGATCACATGGCCTTTGTGTTGGTGACACTTCATTCAAATTTCTTCCCTATCAATTTTCAATGGTTGGATAGTGGCCTACCATGGTGGTGATGGGTGATAGAGAATTAAGGTTTGATTCTAGAGAGGGAGCCTGAGAAATGGATACCACATCCAAGGAAGGTATTAGGCACACAAATTACCCAATCATGACATGGGGAGGTAGTGATAATAAATAACAATATTGGGATCATCAAGTCTAGTAATTGGAATGAGTATAATTTAAATCCCTTATCAAGGATCCATTAGAGGGTAATTTTGGTGCCAAAATCCATGGTAATTCTAGGTCCAATAGTGTATATTTAATTTGTTGTAGTTAAAAAGCTTATAGTTAGATCTTGGGTCATCATGGTCAGTTTGCCCCCTGGGTGTGCACTGACCCTCACATCCCTTCTATTGACAATGCATTCCTGGACTTAGTTGGTTGGATCACAGTTTTGGTGTTGTTACTTTGAAAAAATTAGAGTGCTCAACGTAATCCTATGCTTTGAATAAATTATCATGGAATAACATGATAGGAGTCTGGTCTTATTTTATTGGCCTTCAGGACCAGAGTAATGATTAATAGGGACTATTGGGGGTATTCATATTTCATTGTCAGAGGTGAAATTCTTGGATTTATGGAAGATGAACCACTACAAAAGCATTTACCAAGGATGTTTTTATTAATCAAGAATGAAAGTTGGGGGCTTGAGGATGATCAAATACCATCCTAGTCTCAACCATAAATGATGTTGACCAAGGATCAATGGATGTTGTTCTAAGGACTCTACCAGCACCTTCTAAGAAATTAGAGTATTTGGGTTCTAAGGGGAGTATGGTCGCAAGCCTAAAATTTAAATGAATTGATGGAAGGGCACCACCAAGAGTAAAGCCTATGGCTTAATTTGACTCAACATGATGAAACTTACCAGGTCTAGACATAATAAGGATTGATAGATTGAGATCTTTTTCTTGATTTTATGGGTGGTGGTGCATGGCCATTCTTAGTTGGAGTGATTTGTCTAGTTAATTTTGTTAATGAATGAGACCTCACCCTGTTAACTAGCTACACAGAGGTTCCCCTTCATAGCTAGCTTTTTAGAGGGACTATGGACATTTAAGCCATGGAAGTTTGAGGCAATAATAGTTCTATGATGCCCTTAGATGTTATGGGTTACATGTGCACTACATTGATACAACCAATGATTTTTTCTCCCTGGTCTAGAAGGTTTGGGAAATCTTACCAAATTGCATCATGATGGGGATAGACCATTGAAAATATTGATCTTCAATGAGGAATTACTAGTAAGTGTGAGTCATTAGCTCATGTTGACTATGTCCCTACCCTTTTTACACACTGCCCATCACTCCTATTAATTGAATGATTAGATGAAGTGTTCATATTGTGTTGATGATGGTGGTTTTTGTTAGTGACATCACATTAAGTTCATTAAACCTTATTATTTAGAGGAAGGAGAAGTCATAACAAGGTTACCATAGGTGAACCTATGGTAGGATCATTATTGGTGTTGATCCCATGAACTATGTAGGGGAGGGGGCAATCCTAATGTGGTCAGACTCATTACCTCCTCGAACCCCACTCTCATTGTCATTCGGACTGGGGGCCCTATTACTTTTTCATGCTTCACTCTAGGTGGTTGTCATGGTAGGCTTTAAGGCTTTGCAATTCATTTTTTTTATTGTTTAGAGTATATAATCCAATGGTGTGATTGAGTTCCATGCTCTATATTGTGGTGATGTGGATGGCCCTTTTTTAATTACGACAGGTGTGTCTAGTAACTTTGGTCCTTGGGCAGTCCTACCCTACTACATTTAGAAGGGGCCCCTTCATTTCCTTTTGCAAGCCAGTTCCTTAAAAATCACCCATAGTTGTCACTATATTTTTGCCTCCATGATGAGTCTATGAGGTAGTTACAACCCTCTTGTTACGTTGCCAAGGATAATTGTGCTTGTCAAGAGTGATGGTGGTGTGTTTAGAGTGAAATCATGTAGGTCATGGGGTAGGACCTCTCATCCCTATTTCCTTTCCATATTTGATGGCCTATATCCTTTTTGACATGGTGGGGTGGGAGACATCTCCCTTCTCTGGTGCCCACCCATGAGGTCTCTCCCTCTAGACCATGGTGGCATTGTGGGATGGGTGTTTATCACAAACACTTGAGACATGTAGTGTAGTTTGTACCAAGGATTTAAAAGAAATATCCATGTGATCTGTGTATTACGTACATGCTAGACTATCAGTGCCATGAGAATATGATTCTTAACAATGAATATCTTAGCTCTTTCCATGATGAATAATGTAAAAAAATGTGATAGTGTGAATTGTAGAATCCTATGAATAATTGAGTCTTTAAATACAAATTGCATTAGAGGCCTCAGCTAAGGGCACACTTGATTGGGTATCACACTTCAAAATCACTCTTCCCCTCAGTGCATATGTAGGAGTAGTGGATATGGTTGTCCATCCCCAAAGGGGGTGCAGTTGGCTCAAATAGGCATGAGGTCTATCCCTTATGTCATGATGAGTGGTGGCCCACATGGGTTGGCATTGGTTTGTACCTAGTAAGTTTAGATATGTGTGGAATTTTATCTTGGAGTTGATTGTTTTTTCCTAATATGCAGGCCAAATAGTTACATTCCACATCCCCAAGTTAGACATGAACACCCATTGAGTTTAAGCACATCATTAAGTAGAGGAAAATAAACTTATAAGGATTCCCCTAGTAATGATGAGTGAACTAGGAAGATCATGCCTATATAATTTTAGTTTGTAGAAGCATCCTTAATGATATACTAGGCCCAAGTCCCTTAGAAGTTGGCACTAGAGAGGGTGAGATCCTCGTCAGGCTTGGACCCTATCACACCATGAGGTATTGTTTGAGTTGTTTGGAAATGTAGCCCTAATTGAGGGGTAAATTCCATCCAAGGATAAATATGGTGAGTTATTGATGGTGAACAAGTACCGTGAGGGAAAGATGAAAAGGACTTTGAAAAGAGAGTTAAAAAGTGCCTTGGTCAGATGCAAAATAATGTGAGCTAGTCTATCACTTAGCTTGGGGTGCATGCTAATGTGGGTAGTCATGGAGGCATAAGTACATCTTTGGGTCACTCAATGTTCCCTCCTTTATGATGGTTATGGAATGAAGCGTGCACCTATGATGGGCCCCTAGGCACCTGTGCACTCATGGCATTGGCTAGTGAGCTTTCAATTTGACCTATCTTGAAACATGGACCAAGGAGTCTAACATGTGGTGAGTTGGTAGGTTGGGAACTTCATGAGGTGAAAAGAAGTTGACTAGTGAGATCCCCTCTCAAGGGGTGTACTACTAACCAACCCTAATCTTCTATCAAGGGTTTGAGTGTGAGCACATCTATAGGGACCCAAAAGATGGTGAATTATGCCTGAATAGGGTAAAGATAGAGGAAACTCTCATGGAGGCTCATAGCGATAATAACATGCAAATCATTTGTCTAACTTGGGTATAGGGGTGAAAGACTAATCAAACTATCTAGTTTCTTATGAAGTTTACCTTAGTAGAGCTAGAGCTCACATGCAAGTTTTATCAGGTAAAACAAATTATTAGAGGCATCAGGGGTGTAATACCCTTGACCTATTCTCAAAATTTAAATAAGGTAGCGTGACTACGCCATTGAGATGAACCATAAAATCATGATCTCTAAGTGGGCCATTTTTGGTAAACAAAATTGGCAATGTAGGATGAACTAAAATTTAAATTACGGTGCCAAATTGCATGCTAACCCAGATCCTATAAAGGGTGTTGGTTAATTAATATAGTAGGATGGTGGTCATAGAAGTCAAAATTCATGGAGTATGTAACAAATCACCTACTGAATCAACTAGCCCTAAAAATAGATGGCACTAAAGTTTGTAACTTATACTCAACCATCAGGGTAAGTACCAGGCTTTGATGAGTAGGAGGATGTAGGGGTTGCTACAAATCCTTGGGCATGAGCCTTAGTGGACTGGTCCCTAATGTAAATCTTGGTGGTAGTAACAAATATTCAAATAAGAACTTTGAAGATTGAAGTGGGGAAAGGTTCCATGTGAACAACACTTAGACATGGGTTAGTTGATCCTAAGAGATGGGGAAGTATTGTTTTAAGGCCATACTCTATGTGATCATTGAAAGGGAATTGGGTTAATATTCTTGAACTAGGACATGGTAGTGGATGGTAATGTTAGGAAATATGGAGACATCGATGGGGGCCCCAGGAAGAGTTATTTTTTCTTTTTAATAGCCTACCCACCCTAAAATTATTTCAACTGGAGATAGGGTTTAGTGACTAGAAGAGCACTGCACATCCTATGGTGTCTGATGCACCTTCAGTGGCCCTTGAAAATCTATAGGATTGAGTACCATTCACACTCAGATGTACTCATAACTGCATTAGGTCTCCAAGGTGAACAACTTTTGGTCAATAGAATAATGTAGATAAGGGAAGTTGACAAAATATATCCATAACTTTAGGAAAAGGATTGACTCTAAGGGTTAGGCCTAGGGGTTTATGCCCCAAACCCATGGGATTTTGGTGACCTACCCAAGCTACTTTTATGGTGAGGGTGGGTTGTCATGTGTTAACTAGGTGATGGGCACAAGACACTCCCCTTATGGGGGCTTTCCCTAGGTGACAAATAACCAACTCAAAATTGGTACAAACATGGGGAATTTGAATATTTACTTAAAACAAAGTATTATTATGGTCCCTATAGATGCTAATGTAATGTGATTTCTACCTAGTGCTTTGAATGTCAAAGTGAAGAAATTCAACCACGAATAAGTAAACAATGGGAGTAAATATGACTCTCTTAAGGTATCCAAATGCCTCATCATCTAATTAGTGATGCACATTAATGGATTAATAAGATTCCCACTGTCCCTATCTACTATCTAGTGAAACCATAGCCAAGGGAATGGGATTCATAGAATCGACAGGGAAAGAAGACCTTGTTGAGCTTGACTCTAGTCTAACTTTTTGAAATGACTTAAGATGTGTAGAATAAGTGGGAGCCATTTTGGAGTAAGTAAAATACCACTACTTTTAACATTATTTTACTTATTCCATGATGTGGAGATAGGGCAATGCCCCTATTTTTGGCCTTAAGCTATGCTCTAGAATGTTGATCTGGGTGGAAGACATTGTTAGGTTGGGAGTTTGGCTGGGGTGGCCCATTTGTTAAAAGATAAAATAGGTGTCTTAAGATGAGCTCAACAATAATAGAAATTTTGTGTGGAACAAAAGGGTAAAATCTCATTTGATTTTGATTTTTAGTACAAAATACAAACTATGAAATCATGGCATATCGATCATTTAGAATTATAGAATTTGAAGCTAGAGGTGTCAAAAAAGTTACCATAGGGATAAATAACATATGGAAGGCAATAATTCATAGTGATGTTTCTTTTTAATCCTTTGATGTCAACTCTTCCTATCATTGTGAAGTAGAATTCACCAAGTGTTGGATTGTTCACCCACTAATAAGGAATGTGAGCTAGGTTTAGACTATCATGCGATAGCTTAATTTTACCCTACTGATGATCCATACCATGATAGTAATTCAACTTAGTATGATAAGAACCATTGATTTACACATTTGGTCATCACACTTGGTTAAAAATCTAGTGGTGTGAAGCTACCATGTGTCAAACTATAACTTAATGCCTCTAAGTCAGAATCTATGCTAGATGTGATGCATCACTCTCTTTGGCTACATTGTGACCTATAGTAGGGGCACTTTTGTCTCCCTAGGGGCTCATGTCATTAGAAACCTCCATTTAGTGCAATAACCCATCTAGAGTAACCTTGTATAATAATTTCAAGTGGTCGGCGAGAAGAATCCTTTGCAGATAACTTAAATAAGTGATGGGGTGTTGTAAGTGGCAGAGTGGCCTTGCTGCCATGATCCACTAAGATTCAGCCCTCTATCACCCTAATTTTTAAAACCTTAGGTTATTATATGTGTGGGGTTCATAGGGAGATACATTCATAAAAGTATGAGCAATGTGTGGTTAAGAGAGCTATGATCGGGTATTTTTTAAATTTGCACCTTAGACATTTCTAAAAATGTTTTGAGTCATCCTATACCAATGTTGTTGTATAGAATAAGTCACACTTAGAGAGGAACTTTTGAGTGGGATTTACAAAATAATATGGTTTGTTTCATATTTTGGGTGGGGTTTCCTATACCAATGTCATTTCATAGAGAAACTCGCACTTGGATAATTTTTTGACAAAATTTCTAGTGGATTTTTTGAAATAATATGTGATGTTACATGTTATGGATGGGGTTTCCTATAATAGCATCATCACAATGCAAATCGAAGAGGGGGTTAGGGTTCAAAATAATATGTAGTGTTTGGATAGTTTTTGGGTGGGGTTTCCTATACTGGTTTCATCACAGTGCAACTTGGGGAGGGGATTGGGGTTTAAAATAATATGCAGTGTTTGGATATTTTTTGGGTGGGGTTTCCTATACCAATGTCAACACACAAAGAACTTTGAACTTAGATGGACTTTGGATAATATTTTGAGTAGGGTTCCCTATACCAGCATTATCACAATGTAACTCATGCAACCAATGTTACTTGGGAGAGGTGGGGGGGGAGTGGGCGAGTGCGAGATTTTCCCAAAACAATAGGTAGTGCTGAGTATTTTAGGAGGGTTTTCATATACCAATGTCATCACATAGAGAAATTTGCACTTACATAGATTTTTTATAATAATTTTAGTGTGATTTCCAAAACAATATGTGATGTTGCATATTTTGGGTGGGGTTCTCTATACCAACATCTTCATAATGCAACTTGGCAGATTCCAATAATATGCAAGTGTTGCATATTTTAGTTAGGGTTTTCTATACTAGTGTAATCACGTAGATAAATTTGCACTTCAATGGATTTTTGATAATATTTTGTGTGGGGTTTCCTACACCAAAGCCATCATAATGCAACTTGGGGGGTTCCAAAATAAAATAACATGCAATGTTACATATTTTAGTTGGGGTTTCTTATACCAATGTCATCGTGCAGAGAAATTCACACTTAACATGGATTTTTGATAATAATTCAAGTGGGGTTTCATATACCAACATCATCACAATAATACTCCAAGTTGCATTCGATTTCCTATACTAGTGTCATTACATAGAGAAATTCACAGTTAGATTTTTAACAATATTTCATGTGGGGTTTCCTATACCATTGTCGTCATAATGCCACTCAAGGTTGCAATGCAACCTAGCCTCCCAGTGTAACTTGGGGGGTTTCAAAACAACATGTAATGTTTGCATATTTTAGTTGGGGTTTCCTATACCAATTTCATCACATAGATAAATTCACACTTAGATCGATTTTTGACAATATTTCAAGTGGGGTTTCCTATACCAACATCATCACAATGCCACTTGGGCTCCCAATGCAACTTGGAGGATTACAACAATATGCAAGTATTATATATTTTAGTTAGGGTTTCTTATACGTAGATGTCTTTTTGACAATATTTGGAGTGGGTTTCCTATAGCAATGTCATGGCAATGCCACTTAAGGTCGCAATATAACTCAGCCTCTTAATATAACTTTGGGGGTTCTAAAACAACATGTAGTGTTGCATATTTTAGTTAGGGTTTCTTATACCAATGTCATCATGAAGATAAATTCACACCTAGATGGATTTTTGACAATATTTGGAGTGGGGTTTCCTATACCAACATCATCACAATGCTACTCAAGTTTGTAATGCAACTCGACCTCCCAATGCAACTTTAGGGGTTCTCAAACAACATATAGTGTTGCATATTTTAGTTGGTGATCCAAAGTTCAGTTTGAAAAAAGTTTCCAAGTTGTGATGAAACTTATTTCACAATGTAGAGCTTGTTGAGAGATTTTTGGTGCTTTTTTTGGTATGCAAAACAGACACTGTATATAAAAGATATGGTCTGCTGAAGTTCTGATGTGACAGGGGAAAATGTGGTATTGCAAGATGATGTGGCACAATGTGGACACACCAAGTGGTCCAATTAGGTGGTGACACATGGTAGTCAATGGGAGTCTAAAAATTTTGGGTTTGGTTGATTTTAATCTCTGACATGTATGGAATAAATAATGCATTGTATGTTTTAAACACTTTGTAATTTTCCTTGGTAATACGTTATATTTATTATTACCAAGTAAACCCCATATGCCACATGGGAGAACCTAGTGCTTACCATGCCACGTCTGGGTATTATGTATGGTCTTCAAGATTGGCTCAATATTACATACCACATATTATGCCAAGTCAATCCATCCACATGCCTCGAGATTAGGGACAAGACTAAGCCTTATGCCATTCCATGAAGACCGAGCCATATTCCAATCAGTACAACAACCAAAGTACCATGCTATGTTTGTTGCCTTGAGCCCACCAAAGGGGGATGTCGATAGTATTGAAGGAAGTTTCCATCCTTTTTAAAGATTTTACAACCTTTTAAAATTATCAATGTGGGACAAAAGGATAAGCAAAGCACCTAAATAGAAGGCCAAAGACTTGAACTCATGACCTCCCATGTAAAAGGGACAAGCCTTGACCACCCAAGCTATGGGTTTCAAAATGTTTTAAAAGGCACTAACTTTTATTTGAATGAACCATTCAGCGAACTATATAAGGGAGAATTATAGACCTACTTATAGTATTTGGTCATTTTGGAGCCCTTAGAGGCCAAACTAGAGCTCAGAGTAAACTATAAACATGTTTAGAATTCCAATATGCTCAGTGAAGTATATTCATTTGCCAATTTTATAGAATTGGTGACATAATTTTGAGCTACAAAAGTTGCTAATTTCAATTTGAAGAAGCCTTTACTTGTGATTCAAGGAGGTGAAGGACGTGTTGAGTTAGCCAAGGTCTTTTTTAGGTTTGAAACACTATTTTTGTAGGGAGTAGATATATTTTGTTGATTTTTTGAAACATGATTCTTGGGTCAAATTTTAATCAAATTTAATCATTCCAACATCTTATAAGTTGAGAAATTTCTACTTCTAATTCAGTTTAAATTTTGGAATTAAGAACTTAAGAGATCTTGGTAAACATTTTTAAAAAGTAGTGATGTTCCTACTAGTGTTTACAGATCAAATTTTGGTATAAGAGTAGTTAGAAAGTAGGGCTAGCTTCTGATTATGATTTGATAGTTGCTTTTAGTTTATTGGTTATCACTATCACTTGATTAGATTATAGTGTACAGTTGTGGAATGAGTGTATTTATAGGAAACCATGGGCAAGTTGTCACACAAAGGCAAGATGGAAGAGCTTGAAGCCATCAACACCCAGATCTAGGAAGATAATGCTTTCCTAAGAGATTGATTATACTCTTGGATGAGGAGATTGAAAGATTGAAATCTGAGCTTGAATCTAAGGATGAGCTCTTGATCAAATTGTAGTGTGGTCAACCAAAGAAGGCCATACCTTCCACTTTAGATGCAGAGACTATGATTGAGTGTATTGTAAGTTATTCACCACATAATTCATCTACTTCTTTCCATTTAGATTTAGATTCAAGTAATGATGCTTTTGGTAGTTTTGAACAACACACTAAGGGTATCAGATCTAAATTGTTGATGAAAATGGGTTTTAATGGAAGAGGTCTTGGTCGCAATGGCTAAGGAATTACTAACCTAGTACAAGTAGAGAATAAATCTCTTCATGCAGGTTTGGGTTACACTAGTGAGCAGGTGGAAATTAGAGAAACTTCCTTCATGGATAAAGGAAGACAAGCTTCTGATAGAAAAGGTTTGAAGCCACTAGTATAACATGTGTAGTGTAAGAGGACACATAGATGAGGTATTGAGATTCCACCTCCTAGTTCCTACACTAGAGTTAGCACTAAATCTTTTGATCCACTTTTTATGTTTAAGAAATTTGGATTTAATATTGAGAAGATGATGCAATCATTTCCATGCACTTTTTGTGGGATGCATAACCATAGTGTTTCATTTTTTTGGAAGAGACATACTTTTCTTAAGCAAGTTGTAGGTGTTAATAACCATTCTCATCATGGAGAAGTGAGAAGAGGTAAAAAGGAGACCTTACATAAGAAGGTTTTATGCACTCATTGCAATAAGAGTGGACATCAGATTGATCATTGTTTTAAACTTCAATCATCTTCTCATTCTAAACATGGTAAAAATAAGATGATTTATCAACTTGTTAATAAGGTCAATGAAGTTAAATCAATCCATAATGGTGTTAATGAATCCACTAAGGAAATCAAGTTAACTAGGTAGAAAATTTGATTAAGTGGATTTATAATACATTCATTTTTTTTCAAAGCATTGTTAAGAATTTTGTTAAGGGAAAGAAAAAGCTTTGATGATGCATTACTAGATCTTGTGAGAACACTTTGAGATAGGTTCATCATTCGAAGTATTTCAATTCTCACCTTATGTTTAATAGCTCTATGTTTTGAAATCTCTTATTTATGATGTGTGAGTTGTCTAGAGGACTTGAACTCATTTGATCAGTTGGAGATAATAGCAGAATGCATGTTGTAGGTTGAGTTAATTCCCCACAACACTTGTCTCATATTTAACTACTATTTTTAGAATGTATCTATTTTTGGCATATAGATGCATTGTAAGATCCTATGGGCATGTTTGAGATGTTAGACAATATAGACTTTTTGTTGTTTGCATTTGCTTAGCATATAAGTCCCACATCAGGGCATTATATTGCAACATGTCCACAACATTTATTATATGTTGTCGGCATTAACAAACTTGTTTTGCAATTATATTGAGAATTGTTTCAATTTATTAATAGTTCATTTCTTTACATGATGTGACATGGGTAGATAGTTTTGGTATGTTGTGATCAGTTTATTGGTAGTTGTAGATTCCTTTACTCATTCCATGTGTAGGCATTTTTATTTATTTTTTTAATGTTTATCTCTTGCTATGATTGGGTTCTATTTGATGTGATGTAATAGACCAATTATTAATTTTTCAAGAGATGGTAGACTTTTGGAGACCAAAAGCCTCTTTTTTAGGGAGGTGTGATCCAAAGTTTAGTTCAGAAAAAGTTTCCAAGTTGTGATGAAACCTATTACACAGTGTAGAGCTCATTGAGAGATTTTTGGCACTTTTCATGGTATGCAAAATAGACACCGTATGCAAAAGATATGGTCTGCTAAAGTTCTAATGTGATAGGGAAAATTGTGGTGTCACAAGATGATGTGGCACAATGTGGACATGCCAAGTGGTCCAATCAGGTGGCAACAGTGGTAGTTAATGGGAGTCTAAAAATTTGGGGTTTGGTTGATTTTTGTCTTTGACAGTGTGTATAGATTGGACAATGCATTATATTTGAATTATATGTTTTAAACACATTGTAATTTTCCTTTAGAATATATTGTATTTATTATTAACAAGTAAACCCCATACAACACATGGGATAACCCAATGCTTACCATACCATGTCTGGGTATTATGTATGGTCTTCAAGATTGGCTTGAGATTATATACCACATATTATGCCGAGTCAATCCATCCACATGCCTTGAGATTAGGGATGAGACTAAGCCTTATGCCATTCCATGAAGATTGAGCCATAGTCCAATCAATACAACAACCAATGTACCATGCTATGTTTGGTGCCTTGAGCCCACCAAAAGGGGACGTTGTAAGTATTGAAGGAAGCTGCTAACCTTTTTAAAGATTTGAAAACCTTTTAAACTTATCAATGTGGGACAAAAGGATAATCAAATAACCTAAATAGAAGGCCAAAGACTTGAACTCATGTCCTCCCATGTAAAAGGGATAAGCCTTGACCACTCAAGTTATGGGCTTTGAATTTTTTTAAAAGGCACTCACTTTTATTTGAATAACCATTCAGCTGACTGTGTAAGGGAGAATTATAGACCCGCTTATAGTATTTGGTCATTTTGGAGCCCCTAGAGGTTGAACCAGAGCTTAGAGTAAACTATAAACATGTTTAGAATTCTAATATGCTCAATGTAGTATATTCATTTTCACATTTTGGAGAATTGGTGACATCATTTTGAGCTATGAAAGTTTCTAATTTCTATTTGGAGAAGCCTTTGCTTGTGATTCAAGAAGGTGAAGGATGTGCTGAGCCAGCCAAGGTCTTTTGAAGGTCTGAAACACTATTTTTGAAAAGAGTAAATTGATTTTGTTGATTTTTTGAAACATGATTCTTGGATCATATTTAATCATTCCAACATCTTATAAGTTGAGAAATTTTTGCTTCTAATTCCATTTAAATTTTGAAACTAAGAACTTAAGAGATCTTGGTAAACATTTTTAAAAAGTAGTGAAGTTCTTACTAGTGTTTATGGATCAGTTGGGGTTTCTTATACTAGTGTCATCATGTAGATAAATTAAAACATGGATGGATTTTTGACATTATTTTGAGTGAGGTTTCCTATACCAACATCGTTGTAATTCCATTTAGGGTCATAATGTAACTCGGCCTTCCAATGCAACTTTGAGGGTTCCATAACAACGTGCAATATTGCATATTTTAGTTGGGGTTTCTTATACTAGTGTAATAACATAGATAAATATTCAATTTAATAGATGTTTGACAATATTTCAAGTGGGGTTTCTTATAACAATGTCATCGCAATACAACTCAACCTCCCAATGCAACTTGGGGGGTTCTAAAACAACATGCAATATTGCATATTTTAGTTGGGATTTCTTATACCAGTGTCATCACATAGATAAATTCATACTTAAAAATGGATTTTTGACAATATTTCAAGTGGTGTTTCCTATGTCAATATTATTTTAATGTAACTTGAAGGGGGGAGGTAGGGCAGGGGTTTTCCAAAATAATAGGCAGTGCTAAATATTTTAGGTGGGGTTTCCTATACCAATGTCACCACATAGATAAATTCCCACTTAGACAAATTTTTAAAAATAATTTTAGTGTAGTTTCCAAAATAGTTTTCAAAATGTTTAAGAAATTTGGATTTAACATGAAGAAGATGATGCAATCATTTCCATGCACTTTTTGTGGGATGCATAACCATAGTGTTTCATTTTGTTGGAAGAGACATACTTTGCTTAAGCAGATTGTAGGTGTTAATAACCATTCTCATCATGGCAAAGTGAGAAGAGGTAAAAAGGAGACCTTACATAAGAAGGTTTTATGCACTCATTGCAATAAGAGTGGACTTCAGATTGATCATTGTTTTAAACTTCAATCATATTCTCATTCTAAACATGGTAAAACTAAGATGATTTATCAACCTATTAATAAGGTCAATGAAGTTAAATCAATCCATAATGGTGTTAATGAATCCACTAAGGATATCAAGTTAACTAGGTAGAAAATTTGATTAAGTGGATTTATAATACATTCATTTTTTTTCAAAGCATTGTTAAGAATTTTTTTAAGGGAAAGAAAAAGCTTTGACGATGCATTACTAGATATTGTGAGAACACTTTGAGATAGGTTCATCATTCGAAGTATTTCAATTCTCACCTTATGTTTAATAGCTCTATGTTTTGAAATCTCTTATTTATGATGTGTGAGTTGTCTAGAGGACTTGAAATCATTTGATCAGTTGGAGATAATAGCAGAATGCATGTTGTAGGTTGAGTTAATTCCCTACAACACTTGTCTCATATTTAACTACTATTTTTAGAATGTATCTATTTTTGGCATATAGATGCATTGTAAGATCCTATGGGCATGTTTGAGATGTTAGGCAATATAGACTTTTTGTTATTTGCATTTGCTTAACATATAAGTCCCATATCAGGGCATTGTATTGCAACATGTCCACAACATGTATTATATGTTGTCAGCATTAACAAACTTGTTTTGCAATTATATTGAGAATTGTTTTAGTTTATTGATAGTTCATTGATTTACATGATGTGACATGGGTAGATAGTTTTGGTATGTTGTGATCAGTTTATTGGTAGTTGTAGATTCCTTTACTCATTCCATGTGTAGGCATTTTTATTTATTTTTCTAATGTTTATCTCTTGCTATGATTGGGTTCTATTTGATGTGATGTAATAGACCAGTTATTAATTTTTGAGAGATAGTAGACTTTTGGAGACCAAAAGCCTCTTTTTTAGGGAGGTGTGATCCAAAGTTTAGTTCAGAAAAAGTTTCCAAGTTGTGATGAAATCTATTACACAGTGTAGATCTCATTGAGAGATTTTCGACACTTTTCATGGTATGCAAAATAGGCACCGTATGCAAAAGATATGGTCTGCTAAAGTTCTAATGTGATAGGGAAAATTGTGGTGTCACAAGATGATGTGGCACAATGTGGACATGCCAAGTGGTCCAATCAGGTGGCAACATGTGGTAGTTAATGGGAGTCCAAAAATTTGGGGTTTGGTTGATTTTTTTCTTTGACAGTGTGTATAGATTGGACAATGCATTATATTTGAATTATATGTTTTAAACACTTTGTAATTTTCCTTTGGAATATATTGTATTTATTATTACCAAGTAAACCCCATACAACACATGGGATAACCCAGTGCTTTCCATACCACGTCTGGGTGTTATGTATGGTCTTCAAGATTGGCTTGAGATTATATACCACATATTATGCTGAGTCAATCCATCCACATGCCTTGAGATTAGGGATGAGACTAAGCCTTATGCCATTCCATGAAGATTGAGCCATATTCCAATCAATACAATAACCAATGTACCATGCTATGTTTGGTGCCTTGAACCCACCAAAAGGGGACGTTGTAAGTATTGAAGGAATCTGCTAACCTTTTTAAAGATTTGAAAACCTTTTAAACTTATCAATGTGGGACAAAAGGATAATCAAATAACCTAAATAGAAGGCCAAAGACTTGAAGTAATGTCTTCCCATGTAAAAGGGATAAGCCTTGACCACTCAAGTTATGGGTTTTGAAATTTTTTAAAAGGCACTAACTTTTATTTGAATGAACCATCCAGCCAATTGTGTAAGGGAGAATTATAGACCTACTTATAGTATTTGGTCATTTTGGAGCCCCTAGAGGCTGAACTAGAGCTTAGAGTAAACTACAAACATGTTTAGAATTCTAATATGCTCAATGTAGTATATTAATTTTCCCATTTTGGAGAATTGGTGACATCATTTTGAGATATGAAAGTTTCTAATTTCTATTTGGAGAAGCCTTTGCTTGTGATTCAGGAAGGTGAAGGACGTGCTGAGTTAGCCAAGGTCTTTTGAAGGTCTGAAACACTATTATTGAAAAGAGTAAATCAATTTTGTTGATTTTTTGAAACATGATTCTTGGATCATATTTAATCATTCCAACATCTTATAAGTTGAGAAATTTTTTCTACTAATTCAGTTTAAATTTTTAAATTGAGAACTTAAGAGATCTTGGTAAACATTTTTAAAAAGTAGTGAAGTTCTTACTAGTGTTTATGGATCAGTTGGGGTTTCTTATACTAGTGTCATCATGTAGATAAATTAAAACATGGATGGATTTTTGACATTATTTTGAGTGAGGTTTTCTATACCAACATCATTGCAATTCCATTCAGGGTCGTAATGTAACTCAGCCTTCCAATGCAACTTTGAGGGTTCCACAACAATGTGCAATATTGCATATTTTAGTTGGGGTTTCTTATACTAGTGTAATCACATAGATAAATTTTCAATTTAATAGATTTTTGACAATATTTCAAGTGGGGTTTCTTATACCAATGTCATCGCAATACAACTCAACCTCCCAATGCAACTTGGGGGGTTCTAAAACAACATGCAGTATTGCATATTTTAGTTGGGATTTCTTATACCAGTGTCATCACATAGATAAATTCATAATTAAAATGGATTTTTGACAATATTTCAAGTGGTGTTTCCTATGCCAATGTTGTTTTAATGTAACTTGAAGAGGGGAGGTAGGGCAGGGGTTTTCCAAAATAATAAGCAGTGCTAAATATTTTAGGTGGGGTTTCCTATACCAATGTCACCACATAGAGAAATTCCCACTTAGACAAATTTTTGAAAATAATTTTAGTGTAGTTTCCAAAATAATATGCAGTGTTACATATTTTGGGTGGGGTTTCCTATACCAACATCATCATAATGCCGCTCAGGATTGTAATACAAGTCAAGCTCCCAATGTAACTCAGTGGGTTCCAATAATATGTAGTGTTACATATTTTAGTTTGTGTTTCCTATACCAGTGTCATCACACAAATAAATTCTCACTTAGATGGATTTTTGACAATATTTCAAGTGGTGTTTCCTATACCAACATCATCACAATGCCATTCAAGGTTGCAGTGTAACTTAGCCTCCCAATGCAACTTCACCCTAGGGTTCTAAAACAACATACAATGTTGCATATTTTAGTTGGGATTTATTATATCAGTGTCGTCACATAGATAAATTCACACTTGGATATATTTTTGACAATATTTTGAGTGGGGATTCCTATACCAACATCATCTCAATGCAAACTGAGGCTCACAATGCAACTTGTGATACTAATGCAACTCGAGCTCACAATGTGCAATGGGAGTTCATAATGCAACTCGAGGGATGTGGGGTTACCAAAACAAATAGGTAGTATTGCATATTTTATGCAAGGTTTCCTATACTGATGTCATCACATAGAGTAATTTGTACTTACAAGGATTTTTGACAATATTTTAAGAAAGCAAGCACTTAGATGGATTGTTGACAATATTTTTAGTGTGGATTCCAAAAAAATATGTAGTATTGCATATTTTGGGTGGGGTTTCCTATACCAATGTCATCACAATGCCACTCATGGTCGAAATGCATTTGGGTTCCTAATGTAACTTGGGGAGGTTCCAAAACAATATGCACTATTGCATATTTTAGTTGGGGTTTCCTATACTAGCGACATCATATAGAGAAATTCACACTTTGATGAATTCTTGATAATATTTTGAGTGGGGTTTTCAAAATAATATGTGGTGTTTCATATTTTGGGTGGGGTTTCTTTTACCATAATCATCATGTAGTGTAATTCATGGCATTGCATATTTTGGGGCTCACAATGCAACTCAGGGAGTTGAACCCCATGCCACTCAGGCTCATAATACCACTCAGGGAGTTGCTTCTAATGTAACTCAGGGAGTTGATCCCAATTCAACTCAGATTCATGAAGTGACTTATGCTCATAATGAAACTTAGGGAGGTAATCTTAATATAACTCAAGTTCATGATATAACTCAGGCTCGTAATGTAACTCAGGGAATTTCTACCACTCAGGGAATTATTCCCAATGTAAATCAAATTCACAATGTAACTCAAGGTCACAATACAACTAAGGCTCACAATGCAATTTGGGGAGTTGTTCCCAATGCAACTCAGGGTCATTGTGTAACTCAGGGAGTTACTCCCAGTACAACTTGGGGTCCTAATGCAAGTCAAGAGATTGACCCTAATGCAATTCATATTTGAAATGCAACTTGGGGTCTCAATGCAGTATAGGCTCACTACTCTATTTAGGGAGTTACTCCCAATGCCACTTAGGGAGTTGTTCCCAATGTAACTAAGGGAGTTGATCCAAATGCAACTCAAATTTGTTAAGTGACTTTTTCTTATAATACAAATTATGGAGGTGATCCCAATGCAACACAAATTCTTGATGCAACTTAGGCTTGTAATGTGAATCAGGGAATTTATACCACTCAAGGAATTACTCCCAATGTAAATCAAATTCATGAAGCAACTCGATGTCACAATACAATAAGGCTTCTCATACAACTCAAGCTCCTTATGCAACTCAATCTCATAATGCAATTTGGGAAATTATTCCCAATGTAACTTAGGGTCATAGTGAAACTCAAGGAGTTATTCTTGATGAAACTTGGGGTCCTAATGCAAGTCAAAAAGTTGATCCTAATACAAATTGGATTCACAATGTAACCTAGGGTTGCAATGCAAGTTGGGAAGTTGATCCCAATATAAATCAAATTCATAATGTAACTTGGGGTCTCAATATAGTGCATACTCACAAATCTACTCAAGGAGTTGCTCCCAATGTAACTACCATTCATGATGCAACTTTGGGTTTGAACTCATAATTCAACTTGAGGAGTTGATCCCAATGCAAAATAGATTCACAAGGAAACTTGGGACTATAATGCAACCCAGGGAGTTGTTCCCAATAAAACTTGGGGAATTGTTCCTAATGTAATTTATATTCATGAGGTAACTCAGGTTTACAATGTAACTAGATCTCATGATGCAACTCGAGCTCATGATGTAACTCAGGGAGTTTCTCCCAATTCAACTCTAGGTCATCATACAACTCATCTCCCAAAGTGTAACCCATATTTTGAAGTGCAACTCACATAATGCATCTTTATCTAGGTTGTGTCGACCTTGATAGCATTGATTATATAATATAGCATGATAAAATTTAGTTCATGTAGTGAAGCTCATCTCACATAACACACATAATCTCACATAGTGCACCTTGTGAATCTTATCTTATGCATTGCATTTGGTGAATCTTGACCCATGCAATGCCTCTCATGAAGCCTAGCTTATGTAACACAAATCATCTTATCTAGTACAGCATGTGTAACACACATCCACATCATCAGATTATGTGCAAGGGGAACACAAACTACCCAATGTCTTGATAAAATAGGGATAGAGGATGTAATACTAGGAGTGTAGTGCACCTCATGAATCTCAACTCGTGCATCACATTTAGTGAAGCTCAAACCATGCAACACCTCTTGTGAAGCCTAACTTATGTAGCATAAATCATCTTATATAGTAAAATGCATGCAACACACATCCACATCATCAGAGTATCTGTGAGGGGAACATAAACCACCTAATGTCTTGATAAAATAAGGGAAAAAGGTGAAACACCAAGACTTCCTAAGAGGTCACCCATCCTACTAGTACCCTTACCCAAGCATGCTTAGCTATGGAATTTTGATGGGATTTGATGTACTAATATTGGTTTGTTTGCACCTGATATTTACTTTATCATGTTACTCTACTTGTAAGAGACATGTGGAAGACATCAGATAGACCCAATTTGTTGCATGTGACTTGTTTGGCCTCACTTATGTGTGAGTTTTAACACACTAATTTTTTGGTTCAATATGGCACACGAGGGGATCCCAGGGTATACCGATCGACTCATGCATCTCATGCATCACAACTTGTCAACTCAACACAATGCATCTTGCACATTAGAATTCATCTCATGTAGTGTAACTCATATTGTTTACCACGACCTATGTAGTGTGGATTGTGCAATGGGACTTCACCTAGGTTATGATGATGTCCCAATGCATATTGACCTAAAGTAACCCACCCAATGCATCTCTTAGAGCATAACTCATGTAACATTCCATACAATAGTTTATGTAGTATGACCCATCTTAGACAACACAACTCTTATAGCATGTATCATAAATTATTGCTCTCTTAATACAAATACACCTATGTTGTGGTGATCACCTAACATAGCTCAACCTAAGCTAAGTCAACCTAGGTTGAGTCAATTAGGCACAACTCATGTAACATAACTCATCTCAAATAACACAACCCACCTCAAGCAGTTTAGCTCACCCAATGTCACAATGTGTGGCAATACATCTTGTATAATAAAACCCATGTAGGATGACTCATGTGACATAATTAATCCTGCTTGATGCAACTTTCATAGTGCAACTCACTCAGCATAGATTTCCCAATACCTTGTCATAAATAAAAATGGGATGTAACACCTAGAATTCAATATGGCACATAAAGGGTTATCATGTAACATAATTTGCATAATATATGTTACTCAACATATCTCACACAATGTAGGTCATTTTGGGTTGTGTTAGCTTGATAGTGACACTTTCCCAATGTATAGTTTGACCCAACATAACTCACATTACATAAATCATCTTGCACAACACAACCCATCTTGAATAACACACCTCACCTCACATATCCCGAAAAGTGGATCCCAACTCATGCATCACATATGGTGAAGCTCAACTCAGGTAGAGTATCTCATGAAGCCCAACTCATGTAATGTAAATCATTCTACATATTATATATATCCACATCATAGCTCACCCAATGTATTTTGACTTGGATTGTGTCAAGTGCCTAATGTAACACAACCTGACACAACTCATGAAGTGTATCTTTCACAATGTAACTTGAGAAAAAAATACTCAGGTAACACTATTTATGTAGTACAACTTGTAATCAAAGCTCATCCCATATAGTGTAACTCATTTAGTATATCTCATATAACATAACATGCCCAAATCAGCTTAATCAAGGTTTTGGCAACCCAATTTACATTGATCAATCCATGTTGAGTAACTTAGTATAAGTCAAGCAACACATCTTGTAAAGTGAAACTCATATAGTGAAACTTGAGTAGTGCATCCCATCTCGTACAACTCAATGTAACTCTTCATGCATAATGAAATTGATTCCATGTAGTGCAACTCAGTTAGTGCATCTCATCTCACATAATGCAAATTGTATTGCATAATGAAACTCATATAGTGTAGTGAAACTTGTATAGCACATGTTGTGAAACTCATCTTGTAAAGCATAGCTCATGTGATGTAACTTGTATAGCACATCTTGTGAAACTCATCTTGTAAAGTGTAGCTCATGCAATGTAACTTAGGTATTACGTCTTGTCTTGCATAGCACAACTCATCTTGTGAAATGCAACCCATCTCACTTAATGTAACTCATGCCATAAAGTGTAACTTATATAGTATAATTAGTGCAACACAACTCATATTGTGCATCTTGATCTAGGTTACGCTGACTGACTAAGGCTTCCAATACAACTCAAGCTCACAATGCAATTTAGGGAGTTGTTCCCAATGCAACTCAAGGTCATAGTGAAACTTAGGGAGTTGATCCCAATGTAACCTAGGGTCATAATACAAGTCAATAAGTTAACCCTAATGCAAATTGAGTTTACAATGCAACTTGGGGTCTCAATGCAGTGCAAGCTCATAACTCTACTTAGGGAGTTACTCCCAATGCCACTTTGGGAGTTGCTCGCAATGCAACTCAAAGATTTGATCCCAATGCAACTCAAATTAATGAAGTAACTTATGCTCACAATATAGCTCATGGGGGTGATCCAAATGTAATGTATATTCATGATACAACTCAGGCTCATAATGTGACTCAAGGAATTTGTGCCACTCAAGGAATTTCTCCTAATGTAAAACATATTCATGATACAAATCAATGTCACAACACAACTAAGGCTTCTAATATAACTTAGGTTCCTTATGCAACTTGGGCTCATAATGTAATTTGGGTAGTTGTTCCCAATGTAACCTAGGGTCATAGTATAACTTGGGGAGTTGTTCCCAACACAACTCAGGGTCACAATGCAAGTCAAAAAGTTGATCCCAATGAAAATGAAATTCAAAATGCAACCTAGGGTCATAATGCAAGTCAGTAAGTTGATCCTAATGTAAATTAGATTCATAATGCAACTTGGGGTCTCAATACAGTGCATCCTCACAACTCTAATTGAGGATTTATGCCTAATGCAACTAATACTCATGATACAACTCTAGGTTCAAACTCATAATATAACTTAGAGAGTTGATCCCAATACAAAACATATTCACAAGGCAATTCAAGGCTATAATACAACTCAAGGATTTATTCCCAATGCAACTCAGGGAATTGTTCCTAATGTAAATTAGATTCATGATGCAACTTAGGTTTAAAATGTAACTCAATCTCATGATGCAACTCAAGCTCCTAATGTAACTCATGGAGTTACTCATAGTGCAACTCAGGGAGTTTCTCCTAATTCAACTCTAGGTCACTATGTAACTCATCTCCCATAGTACAACCCATCTTATGAAGTGCAACTCGCATAATGCAACTCAATCTAGGTTATGCTGACCCTAATAACATTGATATGATGTAGATCATGTAGTGAATCTCACATCGCATAACACACATAATCTCACTAAACACACCTCATGAATCTTAGCTCGTGCATCACATCTAGGGAAGCTCAACCCATGAAATGCCTCTCATGAAGCCTAGCTTATGCAACACAAATCATCTCATGTAGTTCATTGCATGAAACACACATCCACATCATCAAAGTATGTGTGAGGGGAACATAGACCACCCAATGCCTTAATAAAATGGGGAAAGAGGGTGTTACACTAGGAGTGTAGTGCACCTCATGAATCTTAGCTCATGCACCACATCAGGCAAAGCTCAACCCATGCAATACCTCTCACAAATCCTAGCTTATGTAACACACATCCACATCATCATAATATGTGTGAGGGGAACAAAGACAACCAAATGTCTTGATAAAATAGTGAAAAAGGGTGCAACACCAAGACTTCCTAGGAGGTCACCCATCCTAGTACTAGCCCAGCCCAACATGCTTAATGGTGGAGTTTTGATGGGATTTAGTGTACTAACACTGGTATGATCACACCTGATATTTACTTTATCATGTTACTCTACTTGTAGGAGATATGTGGAAGACATAAGATAGACCCAATTTGTTACATGAGACTTGTTTGGCCTCACTTATGTGTGAGTTTCAACACACTACTCTATTGTTTCAATATGGCACACAAGGGGATCCCATCATAAATCAGTTTCAACACACTACTCTATTGGTTTAACATGGCACATAAGGGGATCCCATCTTAACTCGTGTAACATGCATAGCACAACACAAATCATCTCACATAGTGTAGTGCATATAACACACATCTGCATCATAGCTCATCTAATGTCATTAAACCTAGGTTTTGTTGGTTACCTAATGTAGCTCAATCTATGATAGCTCATGTAGTGTAACCCATGTAACACACCTCATTTAATGTGCCTCAACCCTATGTTTATCAATCACCTAATGCATCTTGTGCATCATACCTTACCAGTGCAACTCGTGTAACAATGTAATGCATCTCATGCAACACAACTCATCCCTTGTAGTGTAATGCATGTATTACACCCTATGTGAAGCATTACTTGCCTGATGCATGTCAAATCGAGCCTTGCCAATTATATAATGCAACATGACCTGGTGTAGGTCACTTGATGCATCTCATGTATCAAAACTCATCTCATATATTGTGGCTCATCAATGCAGCTCAACCTAGGTTGTGTCAATCACCTAACTTAGTTCAACTTGATGCAACTCATGTAATGCAACATACATAGTGTAGCTTGCTCAATAATTCTATAAGGGATCTACCATGGCATAAATAAAAAGAGGCTGCTATACCCTTCATTCTTGTCTATGTCATTCACCCCCTGCACCCCTACCCCTCTCACTCTGAGACATTAGAGTATGTGTGAGGGGAACATAGACCATCCAATGTCTTGATAAATTGGGGAAAAGGGGTCTAATACTAGGACTTCCTATGAGGTCACCCATCACATTACTACCCCAGCCCAAGCATGCTCAACTATGGAATTCTGATGGGATCCAATGCACTAATGTCAATATGATTGCACCTAATATTTACTTTATCACATTAATTTAATTTTAGGAAACATGTAGAAGATATAAGAGAGATGCAATTTATTAAATGGGACTCATTCATCCTTACTTATGTGTGAATTTCAACACACTACTCTATTGGTTCAATATGGCACATAAGGGGATACCATTGTAACTCTCACAATGTCTATGACCTAGAGAAACCCATCATGTGTAGTGCAACTCATGTGGTGCATTTGACATAGTGTAACTCACCCAATGTAGCATGATCTAAGGTGTGTCAATTTCCTAACACAACTTGTATCTCATGTAGTGCAACTCATCTTATGCCTCACAACTCATGTATTATAGATTAACCTGGGTTATGCTAACCTAGGTTGTACAGTGTGACCTTGTGTAATTTATTTCTCACAACGTAACTCATAAATAAAAGAGGGTCCCATACCCTTTTTGCTTGTCTATTTCATTCTCCCCCTTGACATTGGAGTATGTTTAAAGGGAACACAAACCACCAAGTGTCTTGATAAAATGGAAAAAAATGGTGCAACACCAAGACTTCCTAGGAGGTTACCCATACCAGTACTACTCTAGCCCAAGCATGCTTAACTACAGAGTTCTGATGGGATCTAATTCACTAACAATGGTATGATCACACTTGATATTTATGTAGACACCAAAATCGTGTCTACTCCCTTGGTCGACTCCCCCTTGGTCCCTTTCCACTTCTAACCATGCCTAACCTATGTCTTATTAATTTAAAATAATCATCTATTTTAAATTAATAATTCCCTCTCTCTCCCATCACACCTCCCCTCTCCTTGGATGCCTCTCCTTGGATGCCCTCCACTACCCCATGCCAAGTCTTAAATGCCTAGACCCCCATTTCAACCCTTCCATTCATCTCCCATGCCTATTAAACCACCTTCGACTATTTCTTACCACGATCAGCTGACCTCAGTAAAAGGAAGAATAGACAAAAGGCTATTTTTAGCCCTTTTTCTTATTCTTTGGCTACTGACATCAGTCAGTAGTCAGCTGACGTCATTGGTATTACTGGCATTGATTTCCTTCAAAACTGCATTCAGCACCATGAATTCAAGATCCGATCTTCAATTTTTCAATCCGTTAATCTTTCCAATCCTCCAATCTTTTGATCTACTTGACCCAAAATCTGACCTCTCTCCCTCTCTCTCTCAGGTACAGCAAGCATCACAGGCTACAAGAGCTCACATTGTAGGAAGTCTTCTACATCAGCAACCATTCTACTACACTCTTTCTTCAACAAGCCACAAGTAAGTATTTCCTTTGTGTTTTCATTTCAATTATTTAGACTATTAGTAATTAGTTTTCTAGTTATTTCCTTTCTTACTATGAACCAGACCATAGAGCCAACCTGCTCTTCTTGGAGAGGCTGAAAAGCCTTCTCTCATCCTTATCTCCCTGTCACCCTGTCCTCTATCTGATCCCCTTTTCAGACCATACTTTCTAGACTATAAACCCTGCACTGACCTCCTAACAGACTCTCAGACCATCCAAACAGACTTTTAGACCATTCTATCAACCATAGACCCATCCAGAGACCCATCCAGACCCTATCCAAGACCATTTCCCTGACCAACACTGGCCACCAAGCCCATTGCCCCAACTGACATCGGTAGGTTAACTGACGTTGGTGACCTTGACCTACTGACATTGGCAGACTAACTGACGTCAGTGACTATGGAAGACTGATAGCAGAATATAGGTAAGCTTTATCTTTATTTCTTTTGTTTAGTCTTTCACCATTTCTTTTCTTCATTAGACATTATTTTATTAATAGTGGACTAGCATCCCTTAAGGAAGTCTTTACACTTCTAGGACCAAGCATATCGCCTGGCAGTCCACCTTAAATCCATCTAACAATCTCTGTGTTTGAGTCTCTTTCTTCTGTAGGTGTCATCCTCCACAGCCAAAGAGGAGTCCCTACAACATTTGGATAATGGTGCGTAGACCTCATCTGGGTAACATCTAATCCTAGACCATTTCTTTTAGTTTCTCACTTCCTTTTGAATGTGAAAGCAAAAACTTGATAGAAATATTCTGGCATGCCCGGTGGGACCCTAGGAGTTTTCCTTGGGTTCATACTTTTTTCTTTTAAACAAACTTTTCATATAGGTGCATTAGGTTTCTTCTTGCACTCTTTCCTTCTATTTCTTCCAGAAGACACTATTAGCAAGGTTAAAAAGAACCCTTCTTTATTTCTTGCATCTTAGACTAGTCATATTCATACTCTTCAACCTTTTCTCAACTTGTCTTCATTCAAACACACATTTCTATTTGGGCTTAAAATACATTGCATTTAATCTCTACTTGCTTGTATTTTTAGCTCTCACATTTAGTAATTAAAAATGCATCATGAATAAAGCGTAGGCCACTTATGTTACACATCCAAACCACTTACACAAAATCAAACATCAAAACTTACCTGAGACAAGGTCTGACTAGGATTTCATTACCTAGCGGATACCTTACATGTCTCGGTAATCTCACTTGGACTTCACTACTAAGGGGAAAGCCCACTCTATTCTCTGGCAGAGGATAATCTCTAGGGGAAGTATATACTGGCTAAGCGAGACTAGCTTATCACTAGGCTCGTGAAGTGAGGGGAGCTTGCTTCTTAGCACCAAGCCATGTACAAAACCTAATACAGACTCTTGAGCACCGAAACTAACCTAAAACCAACTTTATACTACCTCTTCTAGGATCCGTTCTATAAGCCAACTTCCCAACCACACTCTAAGGCATAAGCCAACATGATTCTAAAAGTTGATTCTTAGGATTTAATGCTTAGGGTCTACCTATCTCCATCTTCTTTTCTGTCTTTATCTAGTTTTTTGAGCTAGTGAGGACATTTTCTTCTTTTCCAAAAAATTTCAAATTTTCTAAGTTTTTGAAAAACATAGTAACCGGCATCAGTTTTACCACCGACGTCGGTCACTATCCAAAACTTTCTTTCCCAAAATAACAACCTTAAAACTTGACTTTCTTGTTGTCCAACACCCATTCTATTTTTCTAAGACTGAAAAACATAGTTTCTAGAACTTGACCCCTCTTGCCTTGAATGGTTTTGACACGCAGTCAAACCAAGACTCTTGTTGACCAAGCAAGGCAACAACCGCTTCCATCTTCGCCTTCCATAACTAGTCCTTTAATAGAGTATCATTTAGAGACTGAATGAACTCCTCGGCCAACCCCGACCCAACCATCTATTGTCCCCTAAGGGGACCAAGACTTTAAAAGGTTCCTTGACCTCAATGTCAAGGCCCTTCATGCAAGATCAAATTTTGGGTGCAAGCATGTTTTTGCCACAAATTTTTGTATTGTGATTTGAACTCAAGTTGCATAGCCAACCTGAGTTGCATTTTTTACTTAAGTTGAAAAAATGAGCTTGATAATAAAATGGGATCCTTATGAGAATCATCACTTGGATTTTAACTTATAACTATTATGGGGGGAGGGTGTTCTTAGAATGCCTATTTGGGAAAGCAAGTGAAACATGGGAAAGATATTGTACCCCCCTTGTCTGCAAATAATTTTGGATACTTGACTAGGAAAGAAATGTGAAATGGATGAAGGAAACCATGTTTCCTCTATAATGTGAGTTTAATTATTCCATGGAACTTTATTTTTGCCTCAAATTTCTATGTTGTAGATGGAACCCAAGTTTGATTTCTAGCCTGAGTTAGACTGCCATCTTGAGTTGGACCTTCACCCTGAGTTGGATTGTGAAAGAAATAGTGAATGGATGGGGGAAACCATTTTTAATATTTCATGCAAGATTGAATTTTGGGTGGAAGCATGTTTTTGCCACAGATTTTTGTATTGTGGTTTGAACTCGAGTTGCACGACCAACTTGAGTTGGGTTTTTTGCCTGAGTTGAAAAAATGAGCTTGAAAATAAAATGGGATCCTTATGAGAATCATTGCATGGATTTTAACTTATGACTACTATGAGGGTAGGGTATCCTTTGAATACCCTTACATGAAAGCAAGTGAAAACATGGGAAAGATATTGTTCCCCCCTTACCCATAAATAATTTTGGATACTTGAGCTAAGAAAGAAATGCAAAATGGATGAAGGAAACCATGTTTCCTCTTTAATGTGAGATTGATTATTGTGTGGAACTTTATTTTTGCCTTGGATTTCTATATTGTAGATGGAACTCAAGTTGGATTTCTTGCCTAAGTTGGGTTGTGAAAGAAATAGTGAATACAAGGGGGAAACCATGTTTCCTCTTTAATGTGAGATCAAATGTTGGGTAGAACCATGTTTTTGCCTTGGATTTTTGTATTGGGGTTTGAAATCATGTTGCATATCCAACCTGAGTTGTGTGTTTTCTCTAAGTTAAAAAAATGAGCTTAAAAATAAAATGGGATCCTTATGAGAATCATCACATGGATTTTAACTTATAACTACTATTGGGGGAGGGTGTGTTCTTAAAATGCCCTTGTGGAAAGAAATTGAAAACATGGGAAAGATATTGTTCCCCCTTTACCCATAAATAATTTTAGATACTCGAGCTAGGAAAGAAATGCAAAATGGATGAAAGAAACCATGTTTACTCTATAATGTAAGATTGATTATACCATGAAACTTTATTTTTGCCTCAGATTTATATGTTATAGATGGAACCCGAGTTAGATTTCTAGCTTGAGTTGGATTGCCATCCCAAGCGTGGCTTCCAACCCCTATTGGGTTATGAAATAAATAGTGAATGGATGGGGGAAACCATTTTTACTCTTTCATGTGAGATTGAATGTTGGGTGGAAGCATGTTTTTGCCTCAGATTTTTGTATTGTGGTTTGAACTCAAGTTGGACAACCAACTCGAGTTGGGTTTTTTTCCTAAGTTGAAAAAATGAGATTGAAAATAAAATGGGATCCTTATGAGAATCATCACATGTATTTTAACTTATGAATACTATGGTGGGAGGGTGTTATTCAAATTCCCTTATGGGAAAGCAAGTGAAAACATGGGAGAGATATTGTTTCCCCCTTTTACCCATAAATAATTCCAAATACTCTAGTTGGGAAAGAAATGGAAACCATGTTTTCTCTATAATGTGAGATCAATTATTACATGGGAATTTATTTTTACCTTATATTTCTATATTGTGGATGGAACCTGAGTTGGATTTCCATCCTTAGTTGGACTACCATCTTAAACTGGGCTCCTAGCCTGAGATGGGTTGTGAAAGAAATGGAAACCATGTTTCCTCTTTAATGCAAGATCATTTATTGCATGGAACTTTCTTTTTGCCTCAAATTTATATATTGCAGATGGAACTCAAGATTGATTTCTAGCATGATTAAGACTACCATCCAGAACTTGGCTTCTAGCCTTGAGCTAGGTTGTGAAAGAAATGGAAACCACATTTCTTCTGTAATGCAAGATTGATTATTACATATGACTTTATTTTTGCCTCAGATTTCTATATTGTAGATGGAACTTGAGCTATATTTCTAGCCTAAGTTGGACTGCCATCTTGAATTGGGTTGTAAAAGAAATAGTGAATGGATGGGGGAAACCATGTTTCTTTTGTGTCAATTTTCACAACTCAAGCTTGCGTTGCGTCAGTGCTCTTATTATACCTAAAAAATGATCTTGATCAATATAATGGGATCCTTATGAGAACTATGGTATGGATTTTAACTTATAACTACTATGAGGGGAGGGTGTTCTTTGAATGCCCTTTCAGGAAAACAAGTGAAAGATATTATTGCCCCCTTACCTACAAACAATTCTAGATACTCAAGTTGGGAAAGAGATGGAAACCATGTTTCCTCTTTAATGTAATATCAGATATTATTTGGACTTTTAGTTTTGCCTCAGTTTTCCATATGTTTTGGTTGTTTGGTTTAGATCTCTTAGTACTCTGCAAAGAGTGGTAGGCTGATGATCAGGTGTTTCAATTTGATTTAAGATTTGGCCTCAGGCAATTGTTAGGATTATCAATGCCTATATCCTAACTCACCCACATAGTAATAGACTTGATTACATGTATTTTGGATTTTTTTTATTGTTCCTAGAGTTGTTCTCTAAAACTATTAGATCTATCTACCCCTTTCTAGTTTAGTTTACGCTTTTGCAGATGGTTTTAGGAGTGGACCTTTAGAATGTTGTTAGAGTTGTCTTTTTAGTGTGATTTTCACAACTCAAGCCTAATCTAGGTTAATTTAATGAGTTACCTTTGAAAAAATGAGCTTGATCATAATCAAATACTTGAGTTGGGAAAGAAATACTAAAAGGATGAAGGAAAACATGTTTCCTTCTCCTTAAAATAAGATCAAATGGTGGGTGGACCCCCATTTTTGCCTCAAATTTCCATATTGCAGTTGGCTTATTTGGATCTCTCTCTTATAACTCTATGAAGAGTGATAGGCTGATGATTGGATTTTTTCAATTACATCTAAGATTTGGCCTTAGGCCATTGTTAGGGTTATGAATGCCTGGATCCCAACTCACCTACCTAGTAATAGACTTGATTAAATGTATTTTGGCTTTTTCTAATTATTGTTAGAGTTGTTCTCTAAAATTATCAGTTCTAACAACCCCTTGCTAGTTTCATTTTATGCCTTTGCAGATGGTTCTAGGAGTGGACCTTCATAACACTATTAGAGTTTCTTTTTCAATGTGATTTATACAACTCAAGCCTGAGCTGGGTTGATTTAAGAAGTTGCAATTTTAAAAATGATCTTGATCAATATAATTGGATCCTTATGAGAATCATGGCATAGATTTTAACTTATAACTACTATGGGGAGAGGGTATTATTCGAATGCCCTTGTGGGAAAGTAAGTGAAAATATGGGAAAGATATTATTCCTCCCTTACCTACAAATAATTATAGATACTAGAGTTGGGAAATAAATGGAAATGAAGTTTTCTCTATAATGTGAGATCAAATGTTGTTTAGACTCATAGTTTTGCCTCAAATTTTGGTATATATTATTGTTGTTTGGTTCAAATCTCTTACTACTTTGTGAAGAGTGGTGGGTTGATGATTAAGTCTTTCAATTCAATCTGATCTTTGACCTCAGGCCATTGTTAGGATTGTTGATGCCCAAATCCCAACTCACCCACCCAGTAACAGACTTGATTACATTCGTTTTGGGTTTTTTTTAAATTTTTCCTAGAGTTGTTATATGAAACTATTAGATCTAGCCACCCCTTGCCACTTCAATTTTCACTTTTTATAATGGTTTTGGGAGTGGACCTTCAGAGTGCTATTGGAGTTGCCTATTCAGTGCCTACTTACACATCTCAAGCCTGAGAGAGGTCAATTTAATGAGTGGTACTTGATAAAATGAGCTTGATCATATTTTCACCTCATATTTCCATATTTTGGCTAGTTTATTCATATCTCATATTACTCTATAAATAATGGTACATTGATGATCTAGTCTTTTTGCTTCAATATGAGATTTGGCCTTAAGCTATTATTAGGGTTGTCAATTCCTAGATCCCAACTCACCCACCTAATAACATACTTGATGACATGCATTTTGGATTTTTAATTATTCTTGAAGTTGTTCTTCAAAACTATTGGATCTAGTCACCCCTTTCCACTTTTGATCTATAGATGTAGATGAGTGTAGTGCTTGTGCCATTTCCTCACTAGTATTTTACAATTTCTATGAGGTGGAGCTGAAACCCTATTCCTAACCATAGTGCCTATGACTAGGTTATTTGATTTCTATTTGGGTTATGAATGCTAAAAAAAAGGGCTAGAGAATTTCTTCTCTTCTCATGTGTGTGAGTTGTTCTCAAATATGATGTGGGATAGAGTATACATTATTAGCATTTGTGCCACTATCTTTGCTCTGGCACATTTTCTCCTTGTGTTGAACTCCTTATGCTTGTGTGGGAATTTATGATGGAAGGTGTGATTTGTCTCTTCTTCCACTATGATGATTTTTCTTTTAGTTTGCTCTAAAACTTGGCTTGCCAATTGGTCTAGGTGTAGTGTTAATGTTTCACATGTTTGATCAGATCACACATCTCCCAGTGGCTTCCAAGTATATGTCAGATCCATGTGCATGTATAAATAATTTCTTGGAATTACTCTTTTGTAGTAGTGGCCATGATTGTGGTGCTTTTCCTTATAGGTTGAGGTTAATGTGTTTAGACTATTTATGCCAATTAAAAGTTCATAGGGGGATATTTTGGGTAAGGAAGTTCTCAAGTGGTCTTAAAATTAAAGTGTCCATGTGCATGGTGCACTTTATCCTTTGTGTTGATCATGAGTTTGATTGCTTTAGAATGTAGGGTGCAGGGCTTTGTACATGATGTTCTTCATAGGTACCTATAAACTAAAAACCCAAGACTAGAGCATTACAGCCTACTTTCCTTTTCCCCTATTCCAAATGTTGCCTTTATAGGGAGTTGAGGTGTCTTTTCTAGTCAAGATTTGGCTATTGTGGATGGCATGTGTCCTTTAAAAGTGTGTAGGGGGATTTCTTAGGAAGGATGTCCCTGAGTGGCCTTATAATTAAGGTTGCCATGTGCATGATGCATATTATCCATGGTTGCCTTATCATGATCAAGTTGGTTGAGTTGACATAGGGTAAGTGGCTCTATATGGGATGAGCTTCTTAGGGATCCGTGAAATAAAGATCTCTACTTTTCTTGCTCTAACTTATGTGTCCCTCCCTTCTCATTTAATGGCACATTTTTATGTTAGCATAACATATGTGTAAAGGAGGCATCAAGGGTTCCCTCACCCTCTTCTAGCCCATTCACATGTCAAGTATAAGGATTTTATGTTTGATTTCAAGGAAGAATGAATGATTTGCTCTAATTTCACACATCAGTGGGTTTTGTCTATGCTTGTCAGCATCCTACTTGCAGTTGGAAGCTACCTGGTTGATCCTTCTAGTAGTCATATGCTTGTCTTAAATATTAAGCCATGCATGTCTAAGTATGAACTATTTTAGACTATGAAACTATATATGGCTCATTAAATCAATTATATTTTCTTTAATGGTACCTTACTACTCAAATAACCATAGTTATTCTAGAGCTAATATGTGCACCAAATATTAACTCTTAGAAGGGATGAATTTATTACTTAAAATGTTAGTGTGGGCTTGCCTGCTATTCTAGTGATTCATGATAACTTGATGGATCACACAACCATTGTGCCAACAATACTTCTTTCAAAATTCTAACCTATCGACTTTCAGGATAGAGGCCTACTATGGTAGTGATGAGTGATGGAGAATTAGGGTTTGATTCTAGATGTTAGTGTGGGCTTGCCTATTATTCTAGTGATTCATGATAACTTGATGGATCACACAACCATTGTGCCAACAATACTTCTTTTAAAATTCTAACCTATCAACTTTTGATAGTAGGATAGAGGCCTATTATGGTAGTGATGAGTGATGGAGAATTAGGGTTTGATTCTAGAAAGGGATATTAAGAAATGGCTACCACATCTAAGGAAGGTATTAGGCATGCAAATTACCTAATCTTGACATGGGTAGGTAGTGACAATAAATAAAAATATTAGGATAATAAAGTCTAATAATTGGAATGAGTACAATCTAAATCCATTAAAGATGATCCATTGGAGGGAAAGTCTAGTGCTAAAAACCATGGTAATTCTAGTTCTAATACCATTTATTAAAGTTGTTTTAGTTAAAAATCTTATATTTGGATCTTGTGTCATCATGGTCAGTCTACCCCCTAGGTGTGCATTGGCCCTCATGTCCCTTCTACTGGTAGTGCATTCTTAGACTTAGTTAGCTAGTTCATGGTTCTAACACCGTTACTTTGAAAATATTAGAGTGATCAAAGCAAGCCTATACTCTAAATACATTAGCATGGAATAATGTGATAAGAGTCTGGTCTTGTTCCATTGGCCTTTAGGACTAGAGTAATGATTAATAAGGACTATTTGGGGCATTCATATTTCATTGTTAGAGGTGAAATTCTTGGATTTATGAAAGTTGAACCACTGTGAAAGAATTTTCCAAGGATGTTTTCATTAATCAAGAATTAAAGTTGGGGGATCAAAGATGATTAGATATTGTCCTAATCTCAACCATAAATGATACTGACTAGGGATCAATGGATGTTTCTCTAAGGACTCCACTAGCACCTTTTGATAAATCAGAGTGTTTGGGTTATAGGGGGAGTATGGTCACAAGGATGAAACTTAAAGTAATTAATGGAAGGGCACCACTAAGAGTGGAGCCTATGGCTTAATTTGAATCAACATGGGGAAACTTACTATGTTTAAACATATTAAGGATTGATAGATTGAGATATCTTTCTTGATTGTATGGGTGGTAGTACATGGTTGTTCTTAGTTGGTGAGCGATTTGTCTAGTTAATTCCATAAATGAATGAGACCTCAACCTAGTAACTAGCTATTCAAAGGTTCCCCTTCGTGTCTAGCTTCTTAGAGGGACTATGGCCATTTAGGCCATGGAAATTTGAGGCAATAACATGTCTATGATACCCTTAGATTTTTTAGGATGCACATATACTACATTGATGAAACTAATGAGTTTTTATCCATGGTCTAAAAGGTTCAATAAATCTTTCCAAATTGCATCATGACGGGGATATACCATTGCAATTATTTATCTTCAATGGGGAATTCCTAGTAAGCATAGGTCATCATCTCATGTTGACTAAGTCCATACCCTTTATATACACCACCCATCACTCCTACTGATTGAATGATCTAGTGAAGTGTTCAAATTGCATTGACGACAATAGTTTCCATTAGTGACATCATAAGAAGTTAATTGAACCTTATCATTTAGAGGAAGAAGAAGTCATAACAAGGTTACCATATGAGAAACTGTAATAGGATCATTATTGGTTTAGAGCCTATAAATTGTATAGGGGAGGGGGTGAGGCTGATGTGGTTAGACTCATCACCTCTTCAAATCCCACTCTCGTTAGTGTTTTAACTAGGGGACTTATTGATTTGTTTTGATTCACTCTAAGTGGGTGTCATAGTAGCCTCAAGCCTCTACAAGTAATTTGCTTGCTATTTAGGATATATTAGCCAAGGGTGTGATTGAGTGCCATACTCTATGTTGTGGTGATGTAGAAAATGCTTTTTTGACTATGACAGGTGTGCTTAGTGACTTTGGTCCCTAGATAGTCATACCCTAATACATTTGGAAGGGTCCCCTTCATTTCCCTTTGTAAGTTGGTTCCTTGAAAAGTGCCCATGGTTGTCACCAAATTTTCACCTCCATGATGAGTTTAGAAGGCAACTACATCCCCCTTATTGCATTGCCAAGGATAGTTTTGATACTCAAGAGTGATAGTGGTGTGTTTAGGAGTGTAGTCATGTAGGTCACAAAGTAGGACCTCTTGTCATTATTTCCTTTCCCTCTTTGATATTCTCTATCCATTTTGATGTGGTAGGGTAGGGAACATCTCCCTTCTCCAGTGCCCACCCATGAGGTCTCACCCTCTAGACCATGGTGGCATTATGGGATGGGTGTTTGTCAAAAACACTTGAGACACTATGATGTAGTTCACACCAAGGATTTGAAAGAAATAGCCATGTCATCCATGGATCATGTGCATGTGAAACCATTAGTGCCATGAGAATACAACTCTTGGCAATGGATATCTTAGCTCTCACCATGATGAAGAATATAGCAAAATGTGATACTTAGTGTGAATTGTAAAATCCCATGAATCATTGAGACTTTGAATGCAAGTTGCACCCAAAGCATTAGCCAAGGACATGCCTACTTAGGAGTCACACTTTAAAATCACTCTCCCCCTCAGTGTATAGGTGGAAGTAGTGAATATGGCCATCCATCCCCAAAGGGATTGTGGTTGGTTCAAATGGACATTAGGTCTATCCCTTGTGTCCTAATGAGTGGTGGCCCATGCGGGTTGGTGTTGGTTTATACCCAGTGGGTGAAGATATATGTGGAACTTTTTCTTGGAGGTGATGGACTTTTACCTAATGTGTAGGCTCAATAACTACCTTCCAAATCCCCAAGTCAGTTGTAAACACCTAATTAGTTTAAGTATATCATTAAGTGGAGGAAAAGAAACTTACAAGGATTCCACTAGTAATGTGGAGAAAACTGGAAAGAGTCTATCATGAAAATTGGTAGCCATGCCTATTGAATTGTAGTCTATGGAAGCATCCTCAATGATAGACTAGGACCAAGTCCCCTAGAAGGGGGAATCAAAGAAGGTGAGAGCCCCATTGGGCTTGGACCCTGTCATACCATGAGGAACTATTGGTGAGTTAGGTTGTTTGGGAATGTAACCCTAATCAAGTGGTAAATTCCATCTAAGGATAAATATAGGTGAGAGACTGATAGAGAATAAGTACCATGAGGGAAAGATGAAAAGGACTTTGAAAAGATAGTTAAAGAGTGCCTGAAATTACTAAGAGGGAAGCAGATGGAGTCTAGAAATATGCTCTAATTGGATGAGGAATGGTGTGAGTTGGTCCATCACTTAGCTTGGGGGGCATGCCAATGTGGGCTATCATAAAGGCACAAGTGCATCCTTTGGGTCACTTAATGTACTTCCTTTATGATGGTTAGGGAATGAATCATGCACCTATGGTGGGCCCTCAATCACCTACATGCTCATGCCATTGGATAATGAGATTTCCATCTAATCCATCTTGAAACATGGACCAAGGAGTCATACATGTGTGTGAGTTGGTGGGTTGAGAAAAATATGAGGCACAAGGAAGTTGACTAGTGAGATCCCCTCTCAGGGGGTGCACCACCAGCCAACCCTAATATTCTATGAAGGTTTTGAGTGTGATCACACCTGTTAGGACCCAAAATATGGTGAACTATGCATGAGTAGGGTGAAGCTAGAGGAAACTTTGGTGGAGGCCCAAAATGATACTAATGTACAAATCATTCATTTGACTTGGGTATATGGGTGAAAGACTAATCAAACCATCTAGTAGCTAGTTTCCTCTAAAGTTTCCCTCAAGACAACTAGAGATCACATGAAAGTTTTATTGGGTAAATCAAATGATTAGAGGCATTTAGGTCATAACACCCTTAACCTATTCTCAAAATTTAAGTAGGTAAGGTGGCATGGCTACTCTACTGAGCTATGCCATAGAATCATGTGCTCCAAGTGGGCCATTTTTGGTAAGTAGAACTGGTGATGTGGAATGAACTAAAATTCAAGTTATGGTGCCAAATTGTGTGCTAACCTAAATCTTACAAAGGGTGTTAGTTGATTAAGATAGCAGGATGGTGGTCATGGAAGTCAAAATCCACTAAGGAGTATGTAACAACTCACCTTGTAAATCAACTAGCCCCAAAAATAGATGCCACTAAAGTGTGCAACCTATACTTGGCTGTTGAGGCAAGTGCCATGATTTGATGAGTAGGAGAATGTAGGGGTTATTTTGAAACCTTAAGTCATATCTTGGGTGGACTAGCCCCCAATGCAAATCTTGGTGGTAGTATAAAATATTCAAATGAGAAATTTGAATACTGAAGTGGGGAAAGGTTCCATATGAACAACACTTGGACATGGGTTAGTTGATCCTAAGAGATGGGGAAGTCTTATTTCAAGGCCAAAATCTACATGATCATTGAAAGGGAATCAAGTTAATATTCCTAAACTAGGATGTGGTGGTAGATAACAACATTAGGAAATCTAGAGATGTTGGTAGGGGCCCTAAGAAGAGTTATCTTTTCTTTTTAACAGCCTTCCAACCCTGAAACCAATTTAACTAGAGATAGGGTCTAGCGGTTAGAAGAGCACCACACATCCTATAGTGTCTAATGTGCATTTAGTGGCCCTTAAAAATCTAGAGGACCAAGTACTATTCATTCTCAGTCATACTCATAACTGCATCAGGTTTCCAAGGTAGAAAACCTCTGGTTGATAGAACAATATAGGTAAGGGAAGTCAACAAAATGGATTCATAACTTTGGGAAAAGGTTTGGCTCTAAGGGTTGGGCTTAGGGGTATATGCCCTAAACCCATGGATTATTGACAACCTACCTAAGCTGCTTCCATGGCAAGGGTGGGACATCACATGTTAACTGGGTGATGGGTGTAGGACACTCCCCTTGTGGGGGCTTTCCCTAGGCAATGAACAACCAACTCAAAACTAGTATATAAAAAGGGAATTTGAGTATTTAATTAAAATAAAGCATTGTGATGGTCCCTATAGATGTTCACATAATGTGATTTTTTCCTAGTATTTTGAATGTCAAAGTGAAGAAATTCAACCAATCATAAGTAAATGGCAAGAGTAACTATGACTCTCTTAAGGTATATAAATTCCTCATCATCTAATTAGTGAGGCACATGAATGGATTAACGAGATTCACACTATCCCTGTCTACCATCTAGCAAAACCATAACCAAGGGAACATGCTTGGTAGAATCAATGGGGAAAAAAGACCCTATTGAGCTTGACTCTAGTCCAACCTTGTGAAATGACTTGAGAGGTGTAGAATAAGTGGGATCCATTCTAGCACAAGTGAAATACCACTAATTTTAATGTTATATTACTTATTCTATGAGGTGGAGATGGGGCGATGCCCCTATTTTTATCCTTAAGCTACACTCTAGAATGTCAATCTAGGAAAAAGACATTGTCAGGTCAGGAGTTTGGCTGGGGTGGCACATCTATTACAAGATAACGTAGGTTTCTTAAGATGAGCTCAATGAGAACAAAAATCTCATGTGGAATAAAAGGGTAAAATCTCATTTGATTTTGATTTTTAGTAAGAATACAAACCATGATAGCGTGGCCTATCGATCCTTTAAAATTTTGGAATTTGAAGCTAGAGGTGTCAAAAAAGTTACCATAGGGATAACTAGCTTGTCATAGCCAAGCATTCATAACAACATTGATTTTTAATCCTTTGATGTCAGCTCTTCCTATCATTATGAAGTAAAACTCACCATGTTTTGGATTGTTCACCCACCAATAGGGAACGTGAGTTGGGTTTAGACCATCATGAGATAGGTTAGTTTTACCCTATTGATGATCCACATCATGATAGTAATTCAACCTCGTATGAGAGGAACTATTGATTAATACATTTGGTCATCATGCTTGGTTGAGAATCTAGTGGTGTGAAGCTACCATGTGTTAGATTATGACTAAACACCTCTAAGTCAGAATCCATGCTAGATATGGTGCATCTCTCTCTCTGGCTACATCGTGACCTATAGTAGGGGAACTTTTATGTCCCCAAGGGCTTGTGTCATTAACAAACTCCATTCGGTGCAACAACCCATCTGGAGCAACCTTGTATAATAATTTTAAGCAGTCAGTGAGAAGAATCCTTTACAAATGACTTAACTAAGTGATGGGGTATTGTAAGTGGTAGAGTGGCCTTGCTACCATAATACATTAAGATTCAGTTCTCTATTGCCTAGATTCATATAACCTCAAGTCATTTTATGGGTGGGGTTCACAGGGAGATGCATCTACAAAAGTATGAGCAGTGTGTGGTTGAGAGAGATATGATTAGGTATTTTTAAAATTCACACCTCAAACATTTTTGACAATGTTTTGAGTCATCCAGTACCAATGTTATTGTGTATAATATTTCACACTTAGAGATGAACTTTCGAGTGGAATTTAAAAAATGATATGGGTTGTTACATATTTTGGGTGGGGTTTCCTATACCAATGTCATTGCACATAGAAACTCACACTTGGACAATTTTTTAACAAAATTTCTAGTGGAGTTTTCAAAATAATATAGGATGTTACATGTTTTAGGTGGGGTTTCCTATACTGGCTTTGTCATAATGCAACTCAAGGAGGGGGTTGGGGTTCAAAATAATATGTAGTATTTGGATAGTTTTTGGGTGGGGTTTCCTATACCAACATCATTGCAATGCAACTCAAGGAGGGGGTTGGGGTTCAAAATAATATGCAGTGTTTGGATATTTTTTAGGTGAGGTTTCCTATACCAATGTCAATTCATGAAGAAATTTTCACTTAGACAAACTTTGAATAATATTTTGAGCAGGGTTTCCTATACCAACATCATCACAATGCAACTCATGAAACCAATGCCACTCAAGAGAGGTTGGGGGGGAGGGGGCAGGTGTGGACTTTTGCCAAAATAATAAGTAGTGTTGAGTATTTTAGGTGGGGTTTCCTATACCAATGTCATCACATAGATAAATTTAGAGTTACACAATTTTTCAATAATACTTTTAGTGTGATTTCCAAAATAATATGTGGTGTTGCATATTTTAGGTGGGGTTCCTTGTACCAACATCTTCATAATGCAAGTTAGGGGATTCTAACAATATGCAAGTGTTGCATATTTTATTTGGGGTTTCCTATACCAGTGTAATCATGTAGATAAATTCACACTTCAATAGATTTTTGACAATATTTCAAGTGGGGTTTCTTATACCAATGTCATCATAATGTAACTCAGGCTCCCAATGAAATGTGGGGGGTTCCAAAAAAACATGTAGTATTGAATATTTTAGTTAGGGTTTCTTATTCTAGTGTCATCATGTAGAGAAACTCACACTTAAGATAGATTTTTGAGAATACTTCAAATGGGGTTTCCTATACCAACGTCATCATAATGCCACTCTGAGTTGCATTGGATTTCCTATACCAGTGTCATCAAATAGACAAATTCACACTTAGATTTTTGAAAATATTTCAAGTGGGCTTTCCTATACCATCATCATCATAATTCCACTCAGGGTTGCAATGCAACTTGACCTCCCAATGCAAATTGGGGGGTTTCAAAACAACATATAATGTTTGCATATTTTAGTTGGGGCTTCTTATACCAATGTCATCATGTAGATAAATTCACACTTAGATTTTTTACAATATTTTGATTGGGGTTTCCTATACTAATGTCATCATAATGCCACTCGGGATCCCAATGCAACTTGGGGGATTCCAAAAATATACAAGTGTTGCATATTTTAGTTGAGGTTTCCTATACTAGTGTCATTGTGTAGAGAAATTCACAAATGGATGGATTTTTTACAATATTTGGAGTGGTGTTTCTTATACCAATGTCATCGCAATGCTACTCAGGGTCGTAATACAACTTAACCTCCTAATGTAACTTTGGGGGTTCCAAAACAACATATAGTGTTGCATATTTTAGTTGGGGTTTCCTATACCAATGTCATCACATAGAAAAATTCACTTTTGGATGGACTTTTGACAATATTTTGAGTGGGTTTTCCTATACCAATGTCATCATAATTCCACTCAGGGTTGTAATGCAACTCAACCTCCCAATGTAACTTTGAGGGTTCCAAAACAATGTGTAGTCTTGCATATTTTAGTTAGGGTTTCCTATATTAGTATAATCACATATATAAATTCACACTTCAATGGATGTTTGATAATATTTCAAGTATGATTTCCTATACCAATGTCATCACAATATAACTTAGCCTCCCAATGCAACTTGAGGGGTTCTAAAACAACATGCAGTATTGCATATTTTAGTTGGGGTTTCTTATATTAGTGTCCTCACATAAAGAAATTCACACTTAAAATGGATTTTTGACAATATTTTGAGTAGGATTTCCTATGCCAACATTGTTGCAATACAACTTGAAGTGGGGAGGTAGGCCAGGGGTTTTCCAAAATAATAGGTAGTGATGAATATTTTAGGTGGATTTTTCTATACCAATGTCATCGTGTAGATAAATTCCCACTTAAACAAATTTTTTACAATACTTTTAGTGTAGTTTCCAAAATAATATGTAGTATTTCATATTTTTTGTGGTGTTTCTTATACCAATGTCATCACAATGCCACTCGAGATTGCAATACAACTTGGGTTCCCAATGTAACTCAGGGGGTTCCAACAATATGTAGTGCTGCATATTTTAGTTAGGGTTTCCTATACCATTTTCATCACATAGATAAATTCACACTTAGATGGATTTTTGACAATATTTTGAGTGGGGTTTCCTATACCAATGTCATTTCAATACCACTCAGGGTCACAATGCAACTTGACATCCCAATGCAACTTCACCCTAGGGTTCCAAAACAACATGCAATATTGCATGTTTTAGTTGGGATTTCCTCTACCAGTGTCATCGCATAGATAAATTCACACTTAGATAGATTTATGATAATATTTTAAGTGGGGATTCATATACCAACATCATCTCAATGCAAACTCAGACTCACAATGTAACTCGAGCTCACAATGTGTATTGGGAGTTCAAAATGTAACTCAGGAGATGGGGGGTTACCAAAAAAAATATGTAATATTGCATATATTATGTGGATTTTACTATACCAATGTCATCACATGGATAAATTTGTACTTGGAAGGACTTTTGACAATATTTTAAGCAAGCAAGCACTTAGATAGATTGTTGACAATATTTTTAGTACATATTCCAAAACAATATGTAGTGTTGCATATTTTGGGTGGGGTTTCCTATCCCGATGTCATTGCAATGCCACTCATGGTTGAAATGCACTCAAGCTCCCAATTTAACTTGGGGAGGTTCCAAAAAAATATGCATTGTTACATATTTTAGTTGGGGTTTCCTATACCAGCATCATCATATAGAGAAATTCACACTTTAATGAATTTTTGACAATCTTTCAAGTGGGGTTTTCAAAATAATATGTTGTGTTTCATATTTTGGGTAGGGTTTCCAATACCATTATCATCATGTGGTGAAATTCATAGCATTGCATATTTTGGGGCTCATAATGCAACTTGGGGAGTTGAACCCTATGCCACTCAGGGTCATAATGACACTAGAGGAGTTGTTCCCAATGCAAATCAGGGAGTTGATCCCAATGTAACTCAAATTCATGAAGTAACTTATGCTCACAATGTAATTCAAGGAGGTGATCCCAATGTAACTCATATTCATTATGCAACTTAGGCTTCCAGTGTGACTCAGGGAATTTTTGCCATTTAAGGAATTGCTCCCAATGTAAATCAGATTCATAATGCAACTCAAGGTCATAATACAACTAAGGATTCCAATACAACTCAAGCTTGTAATGCAATTTGGGGAGTTATTACCAATGCAACCTAGGGTCATAGTGTAACTTAGGGAGTTACTCCTAATACAACTTGAGGTCATAATGTAAGTTAAAAAGTTGACCCTAATTCAAATTAGATTCATAATGCAACTTGGGGTCTCAATGTAGTGCAGGCTCATAAATCTACTCACAGAGTTGCTCCCAATGCCACTTGGGGAGTTTCTTCCAATACATCTTAGGGAGTTGATCCCAATATAACTCAGATTCATAAAGTGACTTATGCTCATAATATAGCTTAGGGAGGTGATCCCAATGTAATATAAATTCATGATGCAACTCAAGTTCATAATGTGACTCAGGGAATTTCTACCCCTCAGGGAATTGCTCCCAACATAAATTAGATTCATGATGCAACTCAAGGTCATAATACAACTAAGGCTTCCGATACAACTCATGCTCCCTATGTAACTTGGGTTCATAATGCAATTTGGGTAGTTGTTCCTAATGCAACCTAGGGTCATAGTGTGACTTAAGGATTTTTTCCCAATATAACCTAGGGTTGTAATTCAAGATGAGAAGTTGAACCTAATGCAAATTAGATTTAGAATGAAACTTAAGGTCATAATGCAAGTTAGGAAGTTGATCCCAATTCTAATCAAATTCACAATGTAACTTGGGGTCTCAATGTAGTAAAGCCTTACAACTCTACTCAAGGAGTTTCTCCTAATGCAACTAAAATTCATGATGCAATTCTGGGTTTGAACTCATAATGCAACTCAGGGAGTTGATCCCAATGTAAAATAGATTCATAAGGCAACTTAGGGCTATAATGTAACTTAGGAAGTTGTTCCCAATGCAACTCAAGGAATTTTTCCCAATGCAATTTAGATTCATGATGCAACTTAGGTTCACAATGTAACTTGAGCTCATGATGCAAGTCATGGAGTTGCTCATAATGTAACTCAAGGAGTTTCTCTCAATTTAACTCTGGGTTGCCGTGCAACTCATCTCCCATAGTACAACCCATCTCATGAAGTACAACTCACATAATGTAGCTTAATATGGGTTGTGCCTACCCTGATAATATCGATCATCTAATACAACTCAATATGATGTAGTTTATGTAGTGAATCTCATCTTGCATAGCACACATAATCTTGTGTAGTACACCTCATGAATCTTAGTTCATGCATCACATCTGGGGAAGCTCAACCCATGTAATGCCTCTTACAAAGCCCAACTTATATATCACAAATCATCTCACATAATGTAGCACATACAACACATATCTACATCATTAGATTATGTGTGAGGGGAACACATACCACCTAATGTCTTGATAAAATGGGGAAAGAGGGTATAATACTAGGAGCACAATGCACCTCATGAATCTCAGCTCATACATCACATTTGATGAGTCTTGACACATGTAACACCTCTCATGAAGCCAAACTTATGCAACACAAATCATCTCATGTAGTGTAGCATGTGCAACATACATACACATCATTAGAGTATGTGTGAGGGGAACATAGACTGCCCAATGTCTTAATAAAATGGGGAAAAAGGGTGCAAAATTGAGACTTTCTAGGAGGTCACCCATCCTAGTACTACCTAATGGGATCTAATTCACTAATTTTGGTATGATCACACTCGATATTTTCTTTATCATGTTACTCTACTTGTAAGAGACACGTGGAAGACATCAGACATACCCAATTTGTTGTACAAGACTTGTTTTGCCTCGCTTATGTGTGAGTTTCTACACACTACTCTATTGGTTCAATATGGCACACAAGGGGATCCCATCATAAGTCAATTTCAACATACTACTTTATTGGTTCAATATGGCACACAAGGGGATCCCAAGTTATGTTGACTGCCTCATGTGTCTCACACATCACAACTTGTCAAATCAATATAATGAATCTCGCACATTAGAATTCATCTTATGTAGTGCAACTCATATTATTCACCACAACCTACGTAGTGTGGGTTATGCAATACAACTTTGCCTAGGTTGTGATGATGGTCTAATGCATCTCAATCTAGAGTAACTCACCTAATGCATCTTATGGAGCATAACTGATGTAGCATTGCACAACATAGCTTGTGTAGCATGACCCATATTATATAGTGCAACTCTTGTAGCATGTCTCATGCATCATTTCTCTCTCAATGCAAATCCAACTATGTTGTGGTGATCGCTTAACACATCTCAACCTAATCTAAGTTGACTTGGGTTGAATTAGTTAGGAAAAACTCGTGTAACATAAGTCATCTTGAATAATGCAACCCACCTCATGTAGTGTAGCTCACCCAATGCTAACCCAAGTTGTGTCAATCACCTAAGGCAAACTACTCATGCAATGTAACTCATAGAATGCAGCTCTATAAACACAATGTGTGGCAACGCATCTTACATAATGCAACCCATGTAGGATGACTCATGCGATGCAACTCTTCCTACTCAGTGCAACTTGCATAGTGTAACTCACAAAACATAGATTTCATAATGCCTTGACATAAAGAAAAAGGTGGTGCAACACCCAGACTTTAATATGACACATAAGGGGATCTCATGCAACACGATTTACATAATATAACTCATTCAACATAGCTCACACAATATAGGTCAAGTTGGGTTGTGCCAACCTGATAGTGCCACTCACCCAATATATAGCTTGACCTAACATAGCTCACATAATGTAACTCATCTTGCACAACACAACCCATCTTGAATAACAAACCTCATCTCACATAGCCCAAAAAGTGGATCCCAACTCATGCATCACATCTAGTGAAGGTTAGCTTAGGTAGAGCATCTCATGAAGCCAAGCTCATGTAATTCAAATCACTATATGCATTATGTATCCACATTATAGCTTATCCAATGTAGTTTGACCCAAGTTGTGTCAATCACCTAATGAAACACAACCTAACACAACTCATGAAGTATACCTTGCACAATTTAACTTGAGAAAAAATACTTGTGTAACACCACTTGTGTAGTATAAGTTGTAATCACAACTCATCATGTGTAGTGCAACTTATGTAGTGTAACTCATGTAACATAACATGCCCAAATTATCTTAATCAAGGTTTTGACAACCCAATTTGTATTGGTCACCACACATTGAGTAAATTGGTGTAACTTGAGCAACACATCTCAAAAAGTGCAACTCACACGATGTAACTTGGGTAGTGCATCCCATCTCACACAACTCAATTCAACTCATCATGCATAATGCAATTGATGCCATGAAATGTAACTTGGTTGGTGCATCTCATCTTTCACAATGCAACTTATATCACATAATGCAACTCATGCCATGTAATTCAACTCATATAGCATGTCTTGTGAAACTCATCTTGCAAAGTGTAGCTCATGCAATGTAACTCAGGGATTACATATTATATCACATAACACAACTCATCCTATGCAATGTAACCCATATCACTTAATTCAACTCATTACATGAAGTGTAACTCACATGGTGAAGCTAGTGTAACACAACTTACATGGTGCATTTTGACCTAGGTTACATTGACCAACTAAGGCTTCCAATACAACTTAGGCTCACAATGCAATTTGTTAAGTTGTTCCCAATGCAACCTAGGGTCATAGTGCAACTTGGGGAGTTACTCCAAATGTAACTTGGGGTTGTAATGCAAGTCAAGAAGTTGATACTAATGTAAATCAGATTTGTAATGCAACTTAGGTTCTCAAATTAGTGCAGGCTTATAACTCTACTCAGGGAGTTGCTCCCAATGCCACTTGGGGAGTTAATCCCAATGCAACTCAAGGAGTTTATCCCAATTCAACTTAGATTCATGAAGTGAATTATGCTCACAATATAGCTTAGGGGGGTGATTCCAATGCAATGTAGACTTATGATGAAACTTGGGCTCGTAATGCAACTCAAAAAATTTATACCACTTAGGGAATTGCTCCCAATGTAAATTAGAATCTCGATGTAACTCAAGGTCACAATAAAACTAAGTCTTCTAATACAACTCAAGATCCCTATGCAACTCAGAATCATGATGTCATTTGGGGAGATATTCCTAATGAAACTTGGGGTCATAGTTCAACTTGGGGAGTTGTTCTCAATGTAACTTGGGGTCACAATGCAAGTCAGGAAGTTGATCCCAATGCAAATTGGATTCAAAATGTAACTTAGGTTCATAATGCAAGTCAAGAAGTTAATCCTAATGAAAATTGGATTTAAATATACAACTTGGGTTCTTAATGTAATGTAGTTGTTGTGGCTTGAAACAACCTCCAGATTTTAGACAAGCTAGTCTCTTCATTTGTATTGGGTGTTGGGGAAAAGGGATAGGAGATTAAACAAAAACACAAAATGCAAGAATTAAAACCTAACTATGGTGATGCACCTGAGTGTAATCCTAATCCTAACCTAAGCACGGTGAGACTGTTATAGGATTCAAGTACATTTAAGAGGAGACAAGTGCATGATCAATGTAAAAGATTGAAATACCATAAATAGAGACTCACAACAAAGAATTCTTTTACTAAGATGTAGAGAATCTCAACCAAGGCATAGTGTTCAATCTTCTTAACAGAATCTCCAAATCACATAAGAGGCATAGAAATCACGTATAATTATGTAAAACTTCTGATTCAAGAAAATAAGACAAAAGCAAATGGCATTCTTAATCACAACTATAGAAAATGTACAGTATAGACTACTTTGTAAATGACACAGATAAAACCAACCAAGGCATGGATCTCAAATCTTCTTAATTCATTCAGTCACATAAAAGGCATAGAAACATGCACAGTTATATCAACCTTACAACTCAAGAAAATTGAGACAAGAGCAAATGATATTACTGGTCAAAAACTCTAGAAAGTCTAAAAACTATAGAATTCACCCTTTTTAATTATTACAATTCTTCTCCTTTTATAGCCTCAGATGTCTCCTTCCATTGACTCTACTTCTCACATAATTTTACTCTATCTTTCACCCATAGGGGACAAACAAATGGTGCTTTTAATGCTTTGGATGCATCCTGGTCTTATCAAGAATTATCCTAACTACAGCATGGTGATTCATGTCTAGTACCTCCCTTCACACCTAAATTCCTCATTCCATCACCTACTTGGCTGCTCAACTGTCTACTCTACCTCCATCATATAAGGAACAAATAGATGGCCCCTTAATGCTTGCAAGCCCCAAAAATCTATCTGGTGCACTATTCTATCTACTCAAATTAACTCTAGCTGAGTTTCCCTCCATCTTTGCTATAACAAATAGATAGACATTTTGTTCTATTGAAATGGAAGAGGACACTTAGTCAATCTATGAAAATTCTCTTTATGGTCTAGAAGGCACCAGAGAATGACACTTGGTGGTTTCCACTTTTTCTATATTTTGCTCAGGAATGCTCAGCCTTTGACACCTGTCATAATTTGCTTCCTCAATACTTTGTAGTTTTAACAAAATAAAACTCATCATGTCTCTTGCTCGAGCAACTTTTTAGGAGGGGATAGATGCACATGGAAATCTTTGCATGTTGACACTTGATGCTTCCACAGTCCTTTGAAATACATTTGGGACCCACCATAATCTTTATTTGATAATGAGGCTTGAAGATGGTCTCTCAAAACTTGACATGTGGCAACTTCTACTACTTTTGGGAAGATACATGGCATCTTCTGCTTCTCCTACTAGGGGCATGTGGCATCTTTCACTTCTTTTGGGGATGGAGTAAAAAGGGGCTCAGAGAGTGACACTTGGTAGCATCTGTTGCTTTATGGCACTTTAAGCAAAATAAAATGATGCCTTTATGCATTGAATTAAAGCATGAACATAGGTATCCTCCATATGCCGACACATGGAGGCTTCCGCTACTTCTTCAAAAAGGTGGTTTAGGTCCTTCTATGGCTGCCACCTAGCACTTTTTGCTTCCTCTACTGCTTAGCTCATTAAAAGTCTTTGCTAAAAAATAGAATGAAAGAAGGTGCCTCTATGAGATGCAGATGCTGACACATGATGCATTTTGCTTAGCTACTAATGGGAATGTGGCACATTCTACAACCTTCTCAAAAGTTATAAAAAGGGGTTCAGAGGATGCCAGCTGGCAGGCTCTAGGTTTCAGAAAGTGACACTTGGTAGATTTCACTCATTCTTGATACTTAGGCAAAAATGAAATGAAAGCAACAAAAGGGGAAAAAGACCCATGATCAAAGAGTGACACTTGGCAGCTGCCATTGCACTTGACACATAGGAAAAATGAACCTGTCTTTTACTCCAACACTCTGCCACTACTTCTAAGGAATGTAAGAACCAAAATTGTAGTGCTCGACCCAAAATTTAAATATGATGTAGAGTAAAAAAATAATCTATAGTTACTAGCGACCCCCAAGACTTTTGAGCCTGCTCAAAAAGAACCCAACTCTTGCTCTGTCAAAATTTCAAAATTTTATAGCTTTAAAGGTGTTGTCTGGTAGATGGACCACTCATGGTCAGATAGCCCTTACTTGTTCTACAATTCAATGAAAACCAAATCAAGGTTAATGATATCTTTGTGTGAAAAGTTTTATAGGATCTGGACCATGGTTTTTAGTTTGAATTCTAGTAGGGAAATAAGAATGACGACAGCTTCAACTTTTGAGACTGAGGAATCATCCCACAAGCTCTGGAAAATTGTTTGATCCATCTATTTAGCTAGCAACAATGGTTTGATTTGGTCCACCATCAGCACCATCTTTGCATCCAAAAATAGAGAAGGAAGGCCTAGCTACACCAGATCTTCAATACACTATCTCATCTTGCCAATGCCTTCTTTCACGGCTTCAAGATGTTCTTTGCAACTATTGGCTACAGCTTTACAATTGAGCACTTCATTGACCTATTTTGTGACAGCCATTCTGTCAGGGATCCCCACAGCTACCAATGTTGTATCCATTGTGTTGTAGAGCTTCTACAGTAATGAATGGGAGTCTATGACTCTTTTGGAGACTGTGGCTAGAGTGTTCTACACCAAATCTTCCACCCTCTCACACAATTACTATGCATTGAGTAGGAAGGTGAGAAATGGCCTAAGCTAGATAATCTTTGAAGAGATTCTTTCCCATGCTGACTCGTAGAGCTCCTTCACCAGTTGCATTACTCTAACACCTCCTGGCTTATTAACCAACTTAATTATCAATTTTATGGTCCTCTATTACTCTGCTTGGAATTGGGCTTAAAAAGTCGCAGCCTTGTTTTGCTCCTCCAACAGCCTCTATTGTGATTGGGTAACTTGTAGCTAAAGTCCTTTGACTCTTCCCTATAATTTTGTGTTTTCCTACCAAAGGGCTATTGCTGCATCTTTGGCAAGTGCAAGCTCTATTTTCAATGAATCATTTTGGGCCTGGACTACCCATTGAGTTTAGAGGGAAATAATATCTTACAACTAATAATGCAGACTAGCTATTTCATTATCTTTCTTGTTTATTTCTTCAGCCAAACTGCTATAGTTTGCCTTTTCTTTGGACAAATCAGCCTCCATCTTCAATAGTCTTTTTTATTTCTTCAGATAATCTTCTGTGGCCATAAAAGTGGATTCGGTCAATAGCTCAACTCAGTCCTAGGGTCTGAACATGGACATGTTAATGGCCACTGCATTCATCATATAGTCCTCTAGTTGCATTTGCTCACTCGGCTTGTCGACATTCAATGTTAAATGGGTCATCGTTAGTTACTTCTGAATAGGGTCAAACTATGACCACAAATGTGGGATAGTTGATGCCTTATTCTCTTTAATTCTCTTCTTCTCCAACCAAGCTTCTCTTGACTTGTTAGTAGCATTAGCCTGTGTCTAGAAGGTGGAAGGGGATACAATATGCCCTCCTATGAAAGGAAATCCTTATGGCAGGCCATATTGGATGGCCATTGGTTAGCTAGGGGTGAGTTGTAGGGTCATCTTTCTAGGAATAGAGGGGGAAATATGGGGAAGCATTAGGGCTTGAGGTGCCAAAGATGGGGTGAATTGCGAAATGGGAATGGCAACAGTGGCGAGAGGAGTCATTTGGTTAGGTGGAGGCACCATGCTGATAGGGAAAGGGGTAGAGTGAGAGGGAGGAGGGGAAGTAATACTTACCTATGGGGAAGTTGCAGTGCTCTACACTAGGTGTTGTGAAGGCTCTTCTTCCTCCTCTGAATCCAAATGGAACTGCACCCTCCTTCTCTTCCTGGGTGTTTTTGCCTCTGCCTACATTTGTTTCCCTTCCACATCTATAGTTGATGGTGGTACTTGTGGACAACTAAGGACTTAAATCACTCCCAATGATGGGGAGGATTTTAGTGGTGAAGGCACCACACTCCTTTGTTATTATACGATATCTATAGCTTACTTTGAAGTCTACAATTATTGGCTTGGTCCTGCTCTAGCTTCCTGCTCTATCCCAAGTGTTGGTAATTGGCTTGTTTTTGGGCTAGATGTAGGGGAGGGATGCCACTCATCCCAGAGTTCTTCCCATCTTTCATCTGAGTCCATGCCTCCAAAAGCATGGGTGGTTTGGGAAATTTCTTGCCTATATTTCTAATAGGCCTCAATTTTCTCTACATCCCAACCTTTGTTCTTCAACATCCTTCTCAAACCAAAAGTCATCTTGACTTTGGGATCATAATCCATCTATTTATCATATAAGGTTTCCCATGGCCTATTCTATGATAGGGGAAAATTTGTTAGTTTAACATAGAGACTAGGGGCATCTTCTATAGGGTTTTTCCTAGTTTCCCAAAAAGGGCAACCTTCATGTGCAATCCTAGCTCTAATCCTATTTGTCCTTACCACAGACGCTATGTAATTAGCTGGGTCACAAACCCATTTGTCCTCGACCAATAAGAACCCCAAGAAGGCTAGCTTCCTCAGTAGCACTGTCTTAGCTTCTCTAGCTTCTAGGCTTACATTGCCTACCATCCATAAGAGATTGTACATTTTCCTCTTCTTCTTCCTAGAGCCATATTCATTATCAACTATCAACACCTACCTGGTGACTTCCAAGAATGTTAACCTAAGAGTTAAGCTCTTTGGTAGCAACACTAGTTCTCCACAAAATCCATGGACCCTTGTGGTCATGTGATGGGACCCAAAATAGAAGTCACACAGGATTAGGCAACTGACCAGGAGGTTCGTGATACTTGGGAATAACCTATTTATGACAGGCTCAGGGCTAAGGCAATGAAGAATAGGGGTAATAAATAGTTCCCAAAAATCATATGGGTCACTAGTTCTTGATAAAACATGTGTCCACACAGATAAAGGAATGGTCCTTTAGGGGTCGAAAGCTGGGTCATATAGGTTCAGATTCATAAATTAGGAGAAAAGGTCAGTGTTTTGATGCAATATAAGATGGAACAAAAAGGAGGAATACCTAAATACCCCTTTTGACCTAAATTGGGTTAGCTGCTCTACCATCAAAAAGGTGATGTGCTTTGAGAACTCAAGTCAGTACTCTTGCATCTTGTCGACTATCTTCAGCCAAAAAAGGATGGCCATTTGCTCTACATATACCACCATGTCATCTTTCATGCCAAAGATGAGAGCCATTAGATAACACGTCTTGGCTAGCTGGTACAAACTGAGTTCTTGATGCAAGGAACATGGGTACTGTTGATTCACCATCGATCATTTGTAACTCAGACCTCAAAAACCTTGTCTAAGTGTTAACATTTGCCCATGTCCTTTGCATCCTATCAATAGTGGGGAAGGTGGTGGTATTATTGTAAGGCAGGGCTAACATGTCCCTAATAGCTTGTGGGGTGATCTATAGCATGAAGGGGCCTTGTTGAATGGTGCAAGATTGTGCATGGAGCAAGTTCGCACATAATTGGATCACATCACGGCATGGATGCACGGCTGGGACAATGAATTGAGCCAGTTGTGAGGTCCATATCCTCATTTCAAATGTCTCATATTTCCTTGCTTTGGCTCTCTAAAGGCACCTCTATTGTGCCCCTTATCTTAGGTTCTTGCTACTAGCTCTTTGCAAGATTGGGTCCACAATTCCATCTACATAATCCTTTACCTTTGAAGGGTCACTGGTTTGATTGATTCTCAAGACTCTGGTTCTCAGATAGCATCTTGATGGTTGCATAAGAGTTGCAGTGTATGATTTACTAGCCAGTAGCCTATCAAGATATCCAAGTGTCCCTATTCCTTATTGTGAAGATGATGCTCCTACCATCTTTATATCTCTTGTATAATACCTGGTGTAGGAGCCTTGTGTAAGATAAAGACATGCTTGTTAAAACAAACTTTTACTAGGCATTGATAATTGCAATGAGTAGGATATTTTTGCAAGTGCAAGAATGCTTGAGAGTTTTTAAACTTTAAAATTTGCTAAGGGATATTTATGGGCCTATCAAGTCCTAAATAGCATTAAATTAGGGTGACCGTTAGCAAATCATACTCAATCTTTGGGAAACAGTGAGGTGGACATGCTATGCAAGTTACGATGCAGGGTACCTTAGAGATCTCAAAAGATTTGGTGAAGCATTTAATGTGGCAAAATTTTAAATAATTAAAACTTCTAAGATGTTAACTCTGCATTTGAAATGCTTATTTTAAAAGAAAAGTGAGAAAATAACAAAAAGCAAAACAATGCAAGAATAGGAAATTACCTAACTACATTAATTGATCATCCTTATTTCCCTTTGGGATCAAAAATGAACTTTCCAATGTCTTCTTTATGACAAGCCAACTTATGTTACCATACCAGCAATTGCAACAGGTATATCTTTAGTGAAATGTTCCCTATGTTGGCCACACAAATTTGACTGCATTCAAATGAGTTTGAGTCAAACATGTTTTTGACATCCATAAGCTCTTCTTGTCCTTAAAAGCCCATCAAATACTGGTTATTCATACTATCATGTGTCATCAAGAAATTGATGGCTATTGGTTCTTCACTCTGTGCCTTCTGATATCCATCATCTTTTAGCCTATCTCCTTCAAATTCTAGCTCTATTGCATTATCATGCTCCTTGATGACTTCATTCTATTGAAAGGAAAAATTTGAAAGCTAGCATCCCCTTTGCATACTCATTTGAGTCTCAAAGTTATCTTCTCCATATCTATCTAGTTCATAGCCTTCTTGAAGGATAGTTTCACCTATCTCAATGTCTTGATCAAGGGAGTGTCCATGCTCCTCCATATCTTCTTGCAAAATGAGGAAAAAGTCAAAAATGATCTCTTCCTCCTCAGAGGTTAAGACAAAAGCCTGTGACTTATCCTTTTGTTCATCAAAGGGGGTACCTATGGTGATTCCCTCCTCATTTGTACTTATGGAATCCTCTTGACTAGCCATGAATTGGGTGCACTCCTCTACATACTCATTTGCTTCCTCCAAAACATATTCTTCTTTGAAAAGGGATAACGAGGAAGGATGTGATGAAAAACAAGAAGCTTCTTGAGGAATGGTGGAAGAGACTTGAGGGGAAAGTGAGGGTTTGGAGTCCTCTTCCCTTGCTACAAACATAGGCTCAACATTATTGGAGAAATAATCTTGATAGGTTCAATTTGGCTCATGAACAGGGGTGGCATATGTCTGATATGGAATTTGTGGTGTTGGATATGTGGGTTGACAAATTTGGTAAGGTTGTCTCTCATGACTGCTCAAATTCTCTTCTAGAAATGCAATCAATCCACACACATCTAACATCTCATATGTAATCCCTTGCCAATTTGCTCTTTCAATGGGATCCCATTCACTTTAAATTAGATCTACTGCATCCCTTACTTGATGGATGACATGACAAGGAATTTCTTGGCCATACCCCCTTTTACTATCAAGCTCTAACACATATTTTTTAAATCCCAATAATGCTTTCTTGAAGGTGAAAATAAGGTTAGATTGAACATGGGATGTGACATGTTGGGAAGACTGGGCATAAGACTGGTATAGCTCATGACCATCTACATCCTCATTACTTTCCATGATTCTAGGAGGAGCTTGTTCTTGATTAAAAATATATGAAGGAGAATAAGACCCATAGCTATGAGTAATAGAATTATACATACCAAAAGGTGATTTCTTGATGGTACCAAGACTGCTTGATTGGCTGATTTGATTCAGAGTCATTGTTGGTGTTGCTAAAAACCTCTAAAGGCTAATTGGCCAAAGAAAACACCAAAAATTCTTCAACTCATTGAAACATCAGTCCCATCGAGCGTGCCAAAAACTATTGCTAATTTAAAATTGCATTTGATCTTAATCAATCAACAATGGGAAGTTTCAAACTGTGGGACATTGCGGCTTGAAACAACCTCCAGATTTTAGAGAAGTTGGTCTCTTCTTTTGTATTAGGTATTGGGGAAAAGGGATAGGAGATTAAATAGAAATGCAAAATGTAGGAATTGAAACCTAAATATGGAGATGCGCCTGAGTGTAATCCTAATCCTAACCTAAGCACAGTGAGACTATTATAGGATTCAAGTCCATTTAAGAGTAGACAAGTGCATGATCAATGTAAAAGATTGAAATAATAGAAACAGAGGCTCACAACAGGGAATTCTTTTGTTGAGATGTAGAGAATGTCAACCAAGGCATAGTGTTCAATCTTCTTAACAGAATCTTCCAATCACATAAGAGGCATAGAAATCACGTACAATTATGGAGAACTTCCAATTCAAGAAAATGAGACAAAAGCAAATGACATTCTTAATCACAACTATAGAAAATCTATAGTATAGACTACTTTGCAAATGACACAGATAACACCAACCAAGGCATGGAGCTCAAATCTTCTTAATTCATTTAGTCACATAAAAGGCATAGAAACATGCATAGTTATATCAACCTTAAAACTCAAGAAAATTGAGACAACAACAAATGATATTACTGGTCAAAAACTCTAGAAAGTCTAAAAACTATAGAATTCCCCCCTTTTAATTCTTACAATTCTTCTCCTTTTATAGCTTCATATGTCTCTTTCTATTGACTCTACTTCCCATGTAATTTTGCTCTATCCTTCACCCACAGTGGACAAACAAATCGTGCTTTTAATGCTTTGGATGCATCTTGGTCTTATCAAGAATTACCCTAACTGTAGCATGGCAATTCATGTCTAATGCCTCCCTTCACGCCTAAATTCCTTTTTCCATCACCTGCTTGGCTGCTCAACTGTCTACTCTACCTCTGTCATATAGGGAACAGATAGACAGCCCCTTAATGCTTGTAAGCCCCAAAAATCTACTCAATGCACTATTCCATCTACTCAAATTAACTCCAGCCGAGTTTCCCTCCATCTTTGCTATAATAGATAGACAAACATTCTATTCTGTTGAAATGGAAGAGGACACTTAGTCAATCTATGAAAATTCTCTTTATGGTCTAGAAGGCACTAGAGAATGACACTTGGTGCTTTCCACTTTTTCTATATTTTGCTTAGGAATGCTCAGCCTTTGACACCTATCGCAATCCACTTCCTTGATACTTTGCAGTTTTAACAAAATAAAACTCATCACGTCTCTTGCTTGAGCAAATTTTTAGGAGGGGATGGATGCACATGGTAGTCTTTGCATGTTGACATTTGACGCTTCCATAGTCCTTTGGAATAACATCTGAGACCCACCATAATCTTTATTCGGTAATGAGGCTCGAATACGGTATCTTGGAAGTTGACATGTGGTGACTTCCACTACTTCTAGGAAGATACATGGCATCTTTTGCTTCTCCTACTAGGGGTATGTGGCATCTTCTGCTTCTTTTAGGGATGGATTAAAAAGAGGCTCAGAGAGTGACACTTGGTAGCATTTACTACTTTATGGCACTTTAAGCAAAATAAAATGATGCTTTTATGCATTGAATCAAAGCATGAACCTAGGCATCCTTTAGATGCCAACACATGGAGGCTTCCGCTACTTCTTTAAAAAGGTGGTTCAGATCCTTCCATGACTGCCACCTAGTACTTTCTACTTCCTCTTCTACTTAGCTCATTGAAAGTCTTTGCCAAAAAATAAAATGAAACACGAGTGCCTCTGTGAGATGCGGATGCTGACACGTGGTGCATTTCACTTAGCTACTACTAGGAATATGGCACATTATATGGCCTTCTCAAAAGTTACAAAAAGGGGTTTAGAGGATGCTAGCTAGCTGACTCTAGGTTTCAGAAAGTGACACTTTGCAGCTTTTGCTCCTTCTTGATACTTAGGCAAAAATGAAATGAAAGCAACAAAAGGGAAAAAGGACCCATGACCAAAGAGTGACACTTGGCAGCTATTGCTCCACTTTGACACTTAGGAAAAATGAACCCACTTTCTACTCCAACACTTTGCTGCTACTTTTAAGGAATGCAGTAACCAAAATTGTAGTGCTCGACCCAAAATTTAAATATGACATAGAGTTAAAAAAACTCTACAGCAGCCTCACAACTCTACTCAAGGAGTTACTCCCAATGCAATTGCTATTCAAAATACAACTCTGGGTTTGAAATCATAATGTAACTCAAGGAGTTGATCCTAATGCAAAATAAATTCATATGGCAACTCAGCACTACAATGCAACTGAGGGAGTTATTCCCAATGTAACTTGGGGAATTGTTCCCAATGTAATTCAGATTCATGATACAACTCAAGTTCACAATGTAGCTTGAGCTCACAATGTAACTCAAGCTCATGATTCATCTTGTGGACTTAATCATAGTGAAACTCAAGGAGTTTCTCCCAATTCAACTGTGGGTCCCCATGTAACTCATCTCCCATAGTTTAACCCATCTCATGAAGTACAACTTGCATAATGTAGCTTAATCTAGGTTGTGCTGACCCTAATAGCATTGATTGCCTAATACAACTTGATATGATGTAGTTCATGTAGAGAAGCTCATCTTGCATAGCACACATAATATCATGTAGCACACCTCATGAATCTTAGCTCATGGATCACATCTGGGGAAGCTTGATCGATGAAACACCTCTCACAAAGCCCAACTTATGTAGCACAAATCATCTCACATAGTGTAGCACATGCAACACATGTCCACATCATTAGAGTATGTGTGAGGGGAACATAGACCAGCCAATGCCTTGATAAAATCAAGAAAGAGGGTGCAACATTGGGAGCATAGTTCACCTCATGAATCTTAGCTCGTGCATCACATCTAGTGAAGCTCAACCCATGAAATGCCTCTCATGAAGCCCAACTTATGCAGCACAAATCATCTCACATAGTGTAACATGTGAAACACACATCCACATCATCAGAGTATGTGTGAGGGGAACATAGATCACCTAATGTGTTGATAAAATGGGTAAAAATGGTGCAACACTAGGACTTCCTAGGAGGTCACCCAACCCAATACTACACTAGCCCAAGCATGCATAATTATAGAGTTTTGATGGGATCTAGTGCACTAA